>OY728158.1:1754960147-1757360147 GCA_963277665.1 Viscum album | reverse complement strand
TTTTCAAAATATTAATGAAACTATTTTTGTTCAAATAAACCTCCAAGACATGTTTGTTAATAAAGAGAGAGATTTTAATTAATTATTGAGGAAATTATATCCATGTGGTGTATTTTTAAAACAAATAATCCTTTCCGATTTTTTATTAAATAATCAAAAGTACATAATTTTAAAAAATTTAAAGAATAATCAATTAAAAAGATTTGTAAAAATTTAAACATGTTTAAAACTACCAATAATATTTAAATGGATAATTGTAAAAAAACGAAACTTTTTAATGAAAAATATGGACATCATAGAACTTATTCTTGGCCGAGTAGAGAGAAAAATTACACTTTTACATACAAATACTTTTCTTACATAAAAACAGTTTTATTAAAGGAAAAAATAAAATAACTTGAAAAAATAGGATAGTGTAATAGATTGGGATTATGATATAATGATCATATAATTAATCTAGTTAATACCTAAATAGAAACCATCTCGAATAATGATGACATATAGAAATAAACCCTTATCACTTTGGTAACATTACACTAAAATCCCCTTACATATAATTATTTGACGAATAAATAAAAATAACATGAATTAATTATGGTCGAAGACATAAAATTTCAAAGGGATTGTATATATACCTCATAACAATATATAGGTGCAGGACATTAAACACGTCTCAATGAAAACATATTGTGATGATTAACCATTACCTCAACGTATTATTTCATAAAATGCATTTGAACCTTCATTATTATAAATATAAAATAATTATACTTATATTTCATAACAAGAATAATATATATCATATAATATATTATTTATATAGAGCCTTTTACAACCCATTGTATACCAATTATTTATTAAAATCACTATCTCGGGTGATAACTGCTTCATTTTCTATTTATGTTTTTGTTTGGTAGTTTTGGTCCTTATACATTGATTTGGATTCCATAATCTCAAAAAGTTAAACATGAAATAATTATCCTATATATTCATTTTATATAAAGTTAATGTCTTCAATAAATTTTATATAAGGGAAAATATATTACACTATTCACGGAGACAACAGGTTGTACAAACACATTAACATATTTTTATATTTTCAATGGATAGAAATAAAGAATCTTAAATAATATTTAGTCTTTATTTAATCATTATGATATAATATAATTCAATTATATTGAAAAAATAATTCCTTGTTACTATCCTTGTGAAGAGGACATTAAAAAATAATAACATTTATCCATTGAGGTGTTAGTCCACACAAACACATATGAGACATTATCATATTCCAAAGTGTTGTAAGGTGTTGACACTCCTTTCCATCATAGAGTCTAACGACTGAAAAAGGGGAGTACCTTAGACCAAATTGATTCATCCTTTGAAGAAAACATCAAAAATCGACAAAGGAATGAAAAAAGATTTCTTCTCACTTGGGGTGTGCTAGTTTCCTCATGGTCGCACAAGTATACTTGCGCGCCGCATAGTGGCCGCGCATGTGACTTGCACGCCCTACTTGATTTTCGCCCAGGGTCTTCCCTGGACTATAAATATCCATGGTGGGCCCCCCATTTCGAGTATGGAAAAATTCCCAAAGTTAAATTTAAGCTCTGGTCTCCCTAGTCTCTCCTGGAAGTCTTCCGAACACTTCTAAGGTAATTTCTTACCTAGAATGGAATCTCTAAATAGGGGAAACAAGGACTAAGTGTTCAAAATCATCAACACTTGCACGCCTAAGTGTCCAGCCCTTAAGGGAAATGGACCCACTTGCACTCCGCCTTATCCCTTCACCAAAACCTTCACGCCTCTCTTTTGGAAGCCACTAGAGATAATACTAAAGGCTTGAGCCAAGCCTCGCCCAAGTATTACCCTAAGGGTTGACCGTCGCACAAGTACCCATGTGTCGTGAAAGTATACTTGCACGACCAGGACTTGCGCGCCCATGTAGGACTTGCACGCCCACTCAGGACTTGCGTGCCTCTCTCTTTTTGGGTGCCCCTCCTGCCTATTTACCTCTTTTCTTAAAATCCACCTCTCATCTTAAAGATTTATCTTCTAAAACCCTCTTCAAATTCATTCATGACATGGTTCCTTTGTTGGATTATTTGCCTAAACAGAATTTTGTGGAACATCTCTCAAAACTTAGTGATTTACATATCTTTATGTCACTAAGGTGAGAGATTTCATTCATTCAGCCTCATACTTTAAGATGAGAGAATATTTAACTCGGGCCTCCTTATCAGGAGTAATCCCCAATCATAATTTCCCAAATTAGGGCATCCTCCTTAGGAGTGAGCCCCAGTCTTAATTTCCTTAGCTAGGGTATCCTCTTTTGGAGTAATCCCCAAGTATAAGCTTCTTTAATTTGGGCATCCTCCATAGGAGTAATCCCCAAGAAGCCTAACCTGGGCTTCCTTTTCAAGAGTAAGCCCCAGTCTTTAAGTTCTTTTAATATTGGGCATCCTCTTTTGGAGTAATCCCCAAGTTCCCAAATATGGGCATCCTCCTTAGGAGTAAGCCCCAGTATTTAAGTTCCATTAATATTGGGAATCCTCTTTAGGAGTAATCCCCAAGTTCCCAAACATGGGCATCCTCCTTATGAGTAAGCCCCAAAATATGATCTCCCCTAACCTGAGAATCCTCTTTAGGAGTAATCTCCAGTCATAATTCCCCTAACCTGGGCCTCCTTCTCAGGAATAAGCCCTAGTTCTCAAGTCCTTTTAACCTGGGCCTCCTTCTTAGGAATAAGCCCCAGTCTTAATTTATCTTAACCAGTCTTAATTTACTTTTGATTTGGGCTTCCTTCTCAGGAGTAAAACCCACTCATAATTCCCCTCTAATTTAGGCATCTTCCTCATGAGTAAGACCCACGTTAGAGTATCCAAATATTCATAAAGCACATATATCTTTATGGACCTTGTTTCTGGGTTTTCTTCTCTGAAGTAAATCCTAATCCTCATATATCTAGGAATTCATACATACATAAGCCCCACATTATTGCATCTTTCGTGGCACAATTGTCTGGTTTTACCAATACCTCTTGTTTCTCACACCGAGTATGACTCACGTGAGCTTTGAGTGTAAAAGTAATTATGAAATCTTTCTTTGAGCCATCAATCATGCATAAACCTCATTCTTCTTTACTCAAAATATGTGGGTTCTGATTCCTTTTACAAAACAAAGGATACGTAGGCATCCCATCTGTGCGTACGATCCCAACTCTAAAATAATCCAAGTCCTTATGAACGACAATAAACTTCAAGTGCCCTGCTGAGTGACTTTAAAACCAGTATGGTTATCATAATAACCAAGATATATTTATACAATGTATCGAAGTATACCATTGAATAAGAATCTCTAACAAATACAGATAATTCTCTATCGATGAAGAACCTAGAATACATATAAAATATTCTCTAAATTTTATACATATTAATCATTGATTGTTAGATTTAAAGGAAAGCTCATTTTCAAACTTGGTAATGTAATAAGGATTCACAAACACAACTTAAATCTATAAAGAGAGTCCCGGAGTAGACAATAATTCCCCTAAAAAAGGTGTGATGAGTCCGACCTCCCATCCTCTCACCCAATGCAAATTCTTAAGCCCCATCACTTCAAAATTAATGAGCACCTACCTTTGGAAAGTAGGTCCAAATGGATATAGAATCATTGGATGTTTTCGGTTCTACGAACAAACCCGTTAGAAACCGCTTGGAATGTTTGAACCTTAAACAAACGAGCTCATCCCATTTTCCAGTGAGGAAACAAAAAATGGTGAACCCGACGTGAATCCTTAACCAAGTTAAAATTATGTTTTTCTTATTTGTTAGGCCCCTATTTAAAAATCAATGAGAGGGCCAACAAAACAATCAATAATATATGTGCTCATCTAAAAGATGTAGTGGCCGAACTTATCTTGATTATGTCTGTTATATCAAACATACACTCTTTTCCAAGATCTTCAGCATTACAAAAATGACTTCCCTTAAGTTCACATCTGTGAATGCCTGTGCTGTGAATACCACTGTTGCTGCTCCTGCTGGATCATCATCCACTCTGAGGATGACATCACCTACTCAACATCTTCAACACTGGGTATCAAATGCACTGGTTAAGGAATACCATCAAAACAGTACTATTCCGACTCTGGAGGCTGCTCAACAATCCCTCCAAGTCAATAACTCACCCTGGTCGTACAGACAGTGACGACCAGCAATCAAGAAGAAGGTGGTTCCAACCACCGTTTCCAACCATTTCGGGTCATTAACCCCAGAATACAGTCACCATTCCCTCCCATATTCTGGGGAGGTGAATGAGAAGGTCACTGAAGGCCTTAATTTAAGGAAACAGGAGTCCTTCCCGGGGGCTCCCATCACCAATCGCCGCCAGACTCGTGCGGCAGTGCACCCTCAACATGATGAGGGTATCGTCTCCAGGCGTTTGGCTCAGGTTCCTCGAACCTGAGCAGGAAAGACGAACTGCCAGAGGAGAAATACGGTCAATAGTGAGCATGTACTTATCTCTTCCATCTCCGGAGAAGTCCACTAACCTAACGTGGTGGAAAGCAATGAGCAGGCATACACACCCGTCCGTTTTAATTTTGCTGTCCAGCAGACTGTCTGGCAGCAGCACGCCAATCCCGCCAGGCAATTCCAGTGGAGTACTATAGACAGGAACATACACCTATTTATAAATCATCATCTAGTCATCACACTCATCTGACTACATATGATGAGGCCCACCAACCCAATGTGTTGACAACTGGTAAACAGGAACATACACCTGCCTAGACTCATCAATCCTGCCAGAAGCCTCATCTGTCAGTATTGAAGGAAGATCGTCAAACACGTTAGGTGGAGTGCAATCAGAAGGCACATACACCTACTAGTATTGATCAAGCCTACCAACAGTCTCATTTGGTAGCACCTGGAGAAGTCAATTAGAAATCCCCAATGACAAATAAGAGGCAGACTCAACTCTCTGCCCCCACACATGAGTATTGTCAGAATTCGTTGACAGGAAAAGGAGGATAGGAGCAGGAACACACACCTACTCCAAACATGGAATGGACGTATATCCCCATTCCGGAAGCTGAAGTCACCAAGCATATTCTGTCAATGGTGAAAGAGAAGAAGCAAATCCCTGCTCATATTCTGGATGCCTGTCCGGATATTATAACAGCTTTAACAACATCTCAGAGAACGACACATAAATCTATCCCTACTAGTGGAGTGACACATCAACAGTTCACTCGAGAACAGAGACACAACTCTATTACAGTCCAAGAGGTTTGTGGGGAATACTCCCCAATATCATATGGACAACCAAGTCAGGCACATACACCTGATTTGAGTGGAGATAATCAGCCTAACCTGATCATTTCTCCTGAGTAGGCACATACACCTACCCATAATAACCAATCTTGTCAACAAGTGGTTACTAAAGTAAGTAAGAAGGCATCTAAAAAGAAGACCCATCCAGCACAGTTATAAAATCAAGGGCCAATCTATAACAAGGCCTTACTTGATGCTGGAGTTCTTGAAGCCCTCAGACAATTATCTGTTGGAATTCAAGATTCTATTCCCTCAGTTCCCAATAGTGTGAAAATTAATTCCAAAGTTCTGCATCAGAAACTTCTTCATGAAGCTTGCTTCATGACAATTCGGTCGATCTCAAAGTTTCATCTTCAGATGAGATCCACAAGAACCCTTTATGTGGCCAGAAGACCAAGGATCAAAATGTTTCATCTTTTACTGTAACCCACCATGGTGGTCCTCCCCATGATGATGAATTTAGCAGTGAAAGTCTTCTCCGTAGTAGTAATACGCATTTCCTGGAAAATTTTTCAAAGGACAATGTAGTGACGAGAAAGCCCTCTTATCTTGAGACACTTTCAAATGTAAAGCCAGTCATGTCTGATGCTTTACCAATAGGAGGGGAAATACTTTCTCAACCAGAAGACAGCCCAGGGTGTAGGTCATTCTCTGAACCACCCCTGAGTCATGCATCTTCTAATTTGATAAATGAATTCTCTACCAATATTGTTAAATCTGATAAAGCAAAAAAGAAGCACCAGCTCTGGTCTAATTAGGTTGAATAATATTCATCAAATGATAAATCGGAAATGCTGAATATGAGAAAAAAACTGGAGAAAGGTGAAGTTCTAGTTATGTTTTAGCCTTTGGCTAACTCTCAGAATGACATTCTAGAGATGTTGACAGAAGATGGAATTCATGATATTCGTCTCAACATATGGAAAACTCTTTTCCAGTTGAAAAAGAAAATATTATCTTATGATGAATATGAAAATCATGTCAAGATAATAGAAGGGTTACAATGCCAAATTGACTTGGCATCTCTCTTAGTTTCTCGATATCTGAATGCTGAAAAGCAGCAGAGAGCCCTTCAGCATTCATGCCTTGGCGCACTAAGAAGATTGCGCTAGTTAATTGCCAATGCCCCATCTGATATTCATATCAGGGGATGGGGTGTTAATGGAGAACTACATTTCACTATACTCTCCAGCCAACAAAGCCCGCTAAAAATGGTCTCATGCAATGTTATTTTCCATGGCCGGCCACATCCAATTAGCTTTGTTTGTAATAAAAGGCTAACTCAAGAACAAGCCTCAACTAGTTCTTCTCAAAATCAAGCATACAGAAAACAAGTTTTTGAATTACTCTTACATCAAGCAAACGAGAATATTGAACATGCCTCTCATTTGGAGAAAGCACATAATCAAGTGACATCAGTTTTAGAAATCATCCAAAGGTCTTTTGAGCTGGGTGATAAGAGTGGATGTAGGTTGATGCATCCAGCCAATTTCCAGAATAAAGTCCGTAAGATCAAGAGAGATTTCAAGAAAGTCTCAGATATAGTAGTTCAAGGGCCACCCCAGCTTTCTAGACTGAAGAATCTCTTAACCCAACCCTCAGAATCAACAAATAGGATTCGAGGAGTTGAGCAGGAACAACAGGAACAGCCCCAGTCCATCAGACTATGGTCTTTTTCAAATCCTAAATCTCTTCCTTTGAGAAAGTAAGTCTTCTCTCGATTGGGGAAGAAGCCCCAAGAGGAACGAAGAGACTAATTATCAGAAGATTCCCTCCAAATTACAGTTCTTCAGGAAATTCCTAAATGATCAAGTCAACAAAAGGCAATGTCTCATCCATGACATGAAAAAAGACAGTATCGCAGAAATTCCAATAGAAGGGATGCAATGCATTATGCATCAATTAATGTCATCAATTCCATTGTTATTGATCCACCTGATGAGGTTCACTTAGAGGGATTAGATGAAGAGGTTCCTGCTCAAGAATCTGTACACATTGAAACATATAAAGAAGGTGTGCGTACACGAAATCAAAGGATTGCCCAGAATTTAGGTAATACTTAAAATAACCCACTTACCCCTCTCCAAAAGGGATCCAATATGGGGAAAGTAAAGAATCAGGTTACATAACCTTCCTCTGGAGAAGACCAATCACTATCATTAGAGCAAAGATTCACACAACAAGAGGAAGAAATGAAGGAGTTGAGGAGGTAGAATGCAGAACTACTTCAAGGCAGTCTTCCTCCTAAGCGTGATGGAGTTAGTTAGCTAAGGGAATTTGTTATGGCTGTTGAGATGGATAAAGAATATCCTCCTTTATCAGTAAACCATAACAGGTCTAATCCTATGGGTCAGGTGCAACAACAACCGGTGGTGTTATCATCAGTTGTAGTACCAGCCACCACATCTATCTAATCTCCAGTTATTGCACCTGCTCAGGTCCAAGCTCAACCGGATGTTTCTCAAAAATTAATGACTACCATTGAGTCATTAACAGCTCATCTGGAAGTTATGGAAGGAAAACGTGCTCCAGTTCAACTGGAGAAAAGGGCCTACCCTGAATGGGTTGATGCAATTCCTCCCCCATCAAATTTTGCAAGTACCAAATTCCCAATATTAAATGGTTTGGGAGATCCAGAGAAACACTTAACACATTTTGTTTCTCGTTGCGATCCTATGATGGGAACCCCTCAGCAACAAGAGGTGGTTAACCTCAGGTGTTTTGTACAGTCATTACAAGGTCCTACTTTTGTCTGGTATACAAGTTTTCAATCTCGGTCAATTACCGGGTGGGAGGATCTCCTCCAACTATTTCTTCTTCAATTCAGCTCAACTTTTCCAAAGACAACAATTTTTTATCTTACAAACTATAAGCAAAAGGATAATTAAATGGTTTCAGATTTCATTGATCGCTGGAAGCGATTAACATATCCCCTAAGCTTAGCACTCCCTCAAGAATAATTGTTGCCAATATGTGTGGAAAATCTGCGTGATGAATTATGCACGTCGTTGATCCCTGTAAAATACACAAGAGGGTTTCAATACCTTACTTCAATCGCTCAACAGATTGAAGACTCTCTTATGAAGACTAAGGATAAAGCTCGTGTAATTCCATCAGCTCCAGGAAGGAGAATGTGTAAATTAGAGACTGCTATAGTTATGCTTAAACAAGCACCTGCACCTGCTTCTACTTTTAGGTCTTCATCTTCCCGAAGGGCTCCGCCTCATGAGCGTCAACAACAAAGTCCGTTTCATCAAGATGACCAGAGATATCCAAGACAGAAACAATTTGAGGATCTGAAGTGAAAAGTTTATTCTATCCGAAATGAACAATTTCTTGGCTACTTCATTTCGGCTCTGGAAAATAATTAGGTTCAATTGCCAAGGACCAAAAGTCCAAAAAAGGAAGGATATGAAGACCGTCCCAATTATTTCCCCTTTCATCAAATGTTGGGGCATCCCATTTAGGAGTGTTTTGTCCTCAAAGACCTCCTGAAAAAGATGGTGGACTTGGGAAAAGTCAAATTGAAAGGTTCTTTAGCTCAGGTAGCATGTGTTACTGCTACAAATCCAAAGGAAGAAGGCGAGTGGCAAGAAGTCAAGAACAAAAATGCGCAAAAATATGATGATTGTATGGTCAGAAAAATGATAAACAGAACTCATGCCATTTTGCGAACGCATTTGAAGAAACCAATTGTGTCTTCTGCTATGAATGCCACAGCAAAAACCTCTTCATCAGAGGGAAAGTCCTCAAAGAAACGACATAATTCAAAGAAAGAAGAGCAATTAGAAGAAGTTGAGATCATTTCAAAGCCCAAATTATCTTTGACTCTGGCAGATTTTATACCATCTACTTCAAATCCATGGGCAGCATCCCACTAAATGGAACAACCTTAACTGGCTAATTAGGAAGATTCTTAATCAGACGAAGAGTTTATCTTTGGTTCTATTAATATGATTAATTTAAAAGATCCTTATGCCAGTCACAGTTTTGATCCTGATGAGCCTGAGTTCCCTGTATCAAACAGAGGAATTAGAGGGAGTTCCAGAGGTCTGGGATATAGAGGAAGACGTAGATATCCCAGAATCTAGTATTCTAATTCTACCCCTACTAGAACTGTATATGTAGCAGAAACTCGTGGTAGAGCCCTTCAGCGGGTTCAACAAGAACAAGAAAATTCTTCCACCAATAATAGATTCAGTCCAGGAACAATTATTCTGGAGGATCGGTTAGAGGTTCCACCTTCTTCCTCTCAGAAATTAAATAGACCCATTCAGTCTAATCTTCCAAATCCAGGATTATTTTCAACTCCTACCCCGATACAGGAAACATCTACACCCAAAGCCTCAACTTCTAAGGCACCTATGAAACCACATGTTCCTGTTGAAAAAAAAGACCGTTAGATAAAAAATATGATGTTTTGAAGAATTTGGCCCAAGTACCATCCATGTTATCAATTTTGGATGCCTTGAATCTATCCAAGGATCTTCGGGAGGCACTCATTGAGGCTTTGTCAAGTCCTCAAGAGTTCGAAACTGAAATTGCTACGACTGAAGTCTACCATGTAGAGAATGGACCTGCAGAATGCCATGCAGTGATATCTTTTATAGATGAAGATGAAGATGATGTCGTGCATGGACATATTAGACCTTTGTACTTATCTAGAATGGTCAATGGTGTAGACTTCCAAATATCTTTCATTGATAATGGTTCAGGAGTCAACATCATCCCCATTCGTACACTTCATCGATTGGGCCTCACAGAATCTGATTTATATCCTTCTACTTTTATGTTACAAGGATATGATAAAAATTAACAAGAACCACTGGGCGAGATTACACTTAGAACTCAGTTTGGATACCTTGTATCCAATTAAGATTTTATGGTTGTTGATCACGATACAGCCTTCAATGTTTTTCTTGGAAGACCTTGGCTACATAAACATGCAGCTATCCCTTTATCATACCATCAATGCCTCAAATATTGTTTCGATAGTCAAATTGGGACATTTTATGGTGATAAGGACCCCTTCAAAACATGTGAATCTCAATACATTGAGGCATAATTCTATCACATGAAGGGTAAGGAGAAATCCACAATAAGAGAGATTACCAAAGTTAATTCTCCATATGGTTTGAAAAAGATTCCAGTAAACCCATTCACACATGTGAGTACAGATTATGTGTTTCCTATCAGTCAAATTGACATGATAGACACAAATCCAAATACTCTTATGGAAACTTCCATAATGTCAATTAAGACAATCAAGCCAGACAGCATGAGAGAAAGTGGTGATTCAACAAGCAACAATGAATGATCAAATGGAGATGTCTTCATTTCATCTGCTGAAATACAAAAAGTCTATACTTCGCCAACTAGGCCAGAAGAAGTTATAGCAATGTCAGAGGTGAAGGATGATGACGATTCTCAATCCATCATCTCCTCTTCATTATCTAAGGAAGACCCTTCATCATCAATAGGGTTGGAAATGGAAGCCTCTTCTTCAAGATGTTCGAATTTTAACGTCTCTCCTGATCATGGAAATTTTTCTTCATCATCTACTATGCAAGTATAAACAGAAAAAGTAACACATGTTGAAGAATAAGAGAAATATCTCAGAGATGTTCCTTCAGCATTTGAAGAGGGTATCTCTACCACTGTGGATGAACTTAGAGAAATAAATCTGGGTACAAAAGAAGGTCCATTCCCCACATTAATTAGTGCGGCCATGACTATGGAAGAGAAATAAATGTATATTTCATTTTTAAAACAAAATCGAGATATATTTTCTTGGAACTATACAAAGATTCCAGGCCTTGATCCCAATTTTGCCACTCATCATTTGGGTTTTCCAGAAGAACATCGAGGATTTAAACAAGCTGCAAAAAGAACACACCCAACTTATGCTTCCAAAATTGAAGCTGAAGTGGATACGCTTATCAAATCTAACTTTGTCAGAGAAGTTAAATATCCCAAATGGTTGGCTAATATTGTCCCTGTGAAAAAGAAGAAAAGAAAAAATAGAGTTTTCATTAATTTCAGAGATCATAATAGGCATTGTCCTAAGGATGATTTTCCAGTTCCGATAACAGAACTCTTAATTGATGAAACAACTTGCTATGAAGCACTTTCCTTCATGGATGGATATTCTGGATATAATCAAATCTAAATGGCTCTAGAAGATGTGGAATTTATAGCTTTCAGATCCCCTCAGGGTGTGTTTTGCGATTGGGTAATGCCCTTTGGCCTAAAGAATGTAGGCGCAACATATCAACGTGCCACACATCATATCTTCAAACCATTTTTAGGGAAGTTTGTTGAATGTTATATGGACGATTTGGTGGTTAAATCAAGGCAACGTTCTAATCACTTAGATGATTTGGAAATCATATTCCACAAACTTCGGCAACATAATTTGAAGATGAACCCCTTAAAATGTGCTTTTGGGGTAACAACAGGAATATTTATCGGCTTTGTGGTACACCATCGAGGTATCAAAGTCGATCCTGAGAAGACAAATTCAATCCTTGGTATGTCACCTCCTTGAAATTTGAAATAATTGAGAGGAATTCAAGGACACTTAGCCTATATTCAGCATTTAATCACCAATTTGGAAGGAAAAAGTTTACCCTTCACCAAGTTGATGAAGAAGGGAGTCACTTACCAGTGGACTGAAGAATGTCAAGAAGCATTCTATATTCTCAAGAAATATCTCTTGAGTCCACCAGTGTTAATGACACATATTGAAGGAAGACCCCTTATCCTCTATGTGACAGCTTTAGAGAGATCATTGGGTGCCTTTCTTGCTCAGAAGAATGATGCTAGGAATGAAAACAGCCTATACTATCTCAGTCGAACTATGATTGAAGTAGAAACCTGATATTCAAGTATTGAGATGTAATGGATAACATTAATCTTTGCAGTTCAGAAGTTGAGACACTACCTAAAACATCATGAGGTCCAATTGGTATCTCGTAATAACCCTCTCAAATTCATCCTTAGCCGTCCAATGCTTACATGACGTCTGGAAAGGTGGGCAGTTATTTTGCAGCAATTCGATATACAGTATGTGTCTCAAAAGGTAATAAAGGTCCAAGATCTGGATGATTTCCTTGCTGAAAATCCTTCAGTATAAGATGAATCTTCAGATATTGAACTTCCTAATGAAGAAGTATTTTCTATTCAAGATAATATTCAAACATGGGAAATGTACTTTTATGGAGCTTCCAGAAGTCCAAGAGGGAAGAAAATGGAGGATCCTAAATTCAACAAAGTTGGGTTAGTAATTGTGCTTGTTTCTCCAGAAAAAGAAGTTCTACCCTATTCCTTCTCATTATTAGGAGGCGGGACAAACAATGAAGTGGAATATCAAGCTCTCATAGCAGGATTGGAGCTTTCACTTTAAGCACAAGTGAATCACTTAAAGGTGAAAGGTGATTCAGACCTGGTAATCAAACAAGTCAATGGGGATTATGCAATCATAAAAGAAGAACTAATCCCTTTGTATGATTATGTCAGAGAGTTAATGGAGGAATTCCCTTTAGAACCGACATTTTCTTATGTTCAGAGATCACAAAATACCTAAGCTGATGCACTGGCTAATATAGCCACAGCTCTGGCAGATCCAAATCGGGACGAGACAATCATCAGTATTGCCCACCTTCGTATAATTTCACCTTATGTTCAAGACAGAATAGAGGAAATCAATGAAATTAGTCCCATTCCTGAACCATATGGTCATACTATAGGATGGATGACACCTATCAGGAAATACCTTCAAAATGGAACACTTCCACCTGATAAAGCCAGGAAAGAACAAATCCGGCGATGTGTAGTCAATTTTACTCTTTATGAAAGCCCATATCACCTAGAGAAAATTCTCTATGAAAGAGGTTTTGATGGAATTCTCTTCAGATGAATTGATGGTGAAGAGACAATGGCTATCATGAAACAAGTGAATGCAGGAGTCTGTGGTGCCCACCAATCTGGACATAGACTATCTGATCAAATTCGAAGGCTTGGATAATTTTTTCCTTCAGTGACACAAGATTGCGTTGATTTCACAAAGAAGTGTCATTCTTGACAAGTACATGCTAACTTCATTCATCAACCCCCATTGTTTCTTCATACAGATAAATACTTGTGGCCATTTTCCACATGGGGAATGGATGTGGTGGGACCTTACCCTTCAGCTACAGTCAATAAATTTAAGTATATTCTTACTACTACTAACTTCTTTTACAAATGGGCAGAGGCAATATCTCTCAAAGAATTCAGTTCAAAATGCATTGTTAGCTTTATCATGTCTAACATCATTACCAGATTTGGTTTCCCTCATACCATATTGACGGACAATGGCACTAACTTCTGTTCATCCGAGGTAAGGAAGTTGTATCAAGAATACAAAATCAAATCCAAATATTCCTCTCGGTATCATGCAGCGGCCAATAGACATATAGAAGCCTTTAATAAGACTCTTTCAAATATACTGCAAAATATGGTGGAAAAAATAAGAAATCATGGCCTGATAAACTATTTCATGATTTTTGGGCTTATCGGACCACCACCCGCACTACAACGCGATCAATTCCAGATTCATTGGTATATGGAACAGGAAAAGTCTTACCAATTGAGGTTCAATTACCCTCACTCAGAGTAGCAATTTTTGATCAGTCATCTATAGATGAACAATATCAAAAGTGATTGGATGAATTGGAATGATTAGATGAGAAAATATTGCGCACCCTGCACCATTTGGAAGTGTTTCAGAACCGAATAACACAAGATTTCAACAAAAAACTTCATCTTCGTTCATTCGTTCAGGGAGAATTGGTATTGGTTCTTAGAAATCCAATGATACCAGGTAAGAAACCTCCCAAGCTTGATCCAATGTGGGAAAGACCTTATTCAATACACACAGTTTACTCTAATGGAGCTTATTATTTAATCTCAATGGATGGAGAACTCATCACAACTCCAACCAATGCTAGATTTCTGAAGAAGTATTTTCTGTAATGCAAATGCTTTGACATACAACAAGACGTAAAACTGCATAGTCAACGGTCCATGCATATGACCTTAAACTATTTGCACTTCCTTCCAACACGACGTCAAACCATTGTCCTTGCTATATGACATTAAACTGTACATCCCTTATTTTGTCCTTACTGCATGAATTTAAACTGCACAGTCCCTTCTTTGTCCAACATGATGTTAAACTGTGACATCCTAGATACATGATGCTAAACTATACAGAAGTCCCTTATGTCCAACATGATGTTAAGCTGTGCCATCGTCCAACATGACGTTAAACAGTGTCATCGTACAACATGACGTTAAACTGTGAAAAAGTCCCTAATGCGTCCAACATGACATTAAACTGTGTTCTCTTTTTTCCTTACAGCATGACATTAAACTGTACAGTCCCCCTTTTTATTCAACATGGAATTAAATTGTATTGTCCTCATCATCTTAACTACATGACGCTAAACTGTACAATACCCTTATGTCCAACATGATGTTAAACTGTGTCCCTATATTCATCCTACATGATGTTAAAACTAAAAAAAGTCCCTTAATACATCTTACATGATGTTAAACTGTATTTTGTCCCTTCTACGCGACACTAAACTGTGCAGCACCAATAGTCCTCACTGTAAGTCTTTAAACAGCACATTCCCTTCATACATCCTACATGACATTAAACTGTGCATTTTTAGAGTTGTTGCTACCTATTTTTTCTCACACCGAGTATGAATCACGTGAGCTTAGAGTAAACATCAACCATAACACCTTCTCTGGGCCGCTAACCATGCGTAAGTCCCAACACATTCTTTTTATATTGTTGTCCTCAAAAACAACTTGATCACCAATTGATTATTTAATTGAACTACATGGACTTTGATCCTTGTCTTATGGACTGGTTATGTAGGAAACCTCTCGAGGTTCAAGCCCAAAATCAATCTCTTCACATTGGTTCACCTCCGTCTCATATGATGTTGATTCGTGAAACCGCCCCCAAAACCAATATTTTTTACATTGGTTCACCTTTGTCCTTGCTATATGACGTTAAACTGTACAACACTTTTGTCCGGTAAGACAATAAACTACAACATTATTTGATTCCCTCACCTGAGAGGGAATCATTATTTACATTGATCTCTAATCATGTTATATTCCAAAGACTACGTGCATACATGGCAATGCCCTAACCTTTTATCTTCGGTCAAACCATCATTGCACTAAAGTCCCCTTTTCATCGTTCACTTGTACAAACTAAATCTGTATAGAGGGTATTTCAAGAACTACATGTGGCTTGATTCCCATCCATATGGGATACATAGGAATGTTCGAGAGTCCCTTGAATCTAGCCCCAAGTCTTTGGGCCTAACCCCAAATTTTACTTTCAGTCCCCTGGCTGAAAAGTCCCCTTATGAAAACACACACTGTGTACTCCTTATAATGGTACAAGTTCTATGACCCTAAACGAAGACTTCCTATACTCTCGTCCCACATGACGTTAAACTGTATTTCAAGAACTACGTATGGCTTGATTCTCATCCTTATGGGACACGTATTGAAGTGCAACATTTCAATTCAGGACCCATCCACCACATGATTATGGTTAGCATTGGTATGTGTATCTCTTCATGCATTGAACAATACACATTTTTCATTTTTCATACTCCTAACCTTAAATACTTTCAGATATCCATAACCCTTTTCTTGACTTCTGGTCACAAAAATTTCCAATTTCTGAGAGTTCTTTTGCCTGACTATGCAGCACATGCCCTTAGGCGGCCTTGCACAAACATTCTACATAACAGACTTGTCAGCCAAAAGATACTATTATTTGACTATGCAACCAATTCCCTTAGGTGGCCCTGCATAATTAAACCCCCTAACAGGTTTGTTAAGTAATGGTAACTTCATTCTTGGGAGGAAAACCACTTTTTTCCTTATTTTTCTTAACGACAATATGTAAGGATCCGAAAAAATGGCTATCCTTAACATATTTGTCTCATACTCTTTTTCATGATCTGAAAGTATTCATGTCTATGGTTTATATTTCCCTTACCTATGTTTGGGTCAGACCTTTGTAGGAGCGATATTCATCCAGTTCTTAGACAATGTTGTTTGGAAATATCTTCTCTCTATTCAAGTACCTCTCTCCATACAGCAAACTCTATGCTTTTGAAAATTTGAATCTCCATAAACTCCCACCATCTTTTTAGCAATAGAAAAGTAAATTTCTGAGAGTTCTTTTGCCTGACTATGCAGCACGTGCCCTTAGGCGGCCTTGCATAAATAGTCTACATAACAGACCTGTCTGCCAAAAGATGCTATTATTTGACTATGTAGCCAATTCCCTTAGGTTTCCCTACATAATTCAACCCCCTAACGGGTTTTTTAAATAGTGGTAACTTCATTCTTGGGAAATACTTCTTCTAATGCCTCTTAGTCCTTTCTTTTCATATCATTCCTCAGATTCAAAATTTCTTAAGTCATAGTTTACATATTTTCCCTCATACTTGAGTGTGGTAATATGTTTCTAGATAAATTGTCAAGTAATTGAGTCAATTTTAATCCATTCGGTCAAAGCTATTTTGACCTTAAACATTAGCCTTTTTATGTCTGACATGCATGACTTTAAACTGCCAAAATTTCTTGTTTCCTCAGAGTCAAATCCTCTTTTATCTTTGGATCCAACTATGAGGGGGGTCTTTTGTTGATGCTACTTTCCGTCACAGAGTCTAACGACTAAAAAAGGGGAGTACCTTAGCCCAAATTGATTCAACCTTTAAAGAAAACATCAAAAATCGACAAAGGCATGAAAAAAGATTTCTTCCCACTTGGGGCGTGCAAGTTTCCTCATGGTTGTGCAAGTATACTTGCGTGTCACATAGTGGTCGCGCAGGTGACTTTCACACCCTAATTTATTTTTTCTCAGGGTCTTTCTTGTCCTATAAACACCCCTTGTGGGCCCCCCATTTCGAGGACGAAAAAATTCCAAAATTAAAATTTAAGCTCTGGTCGCCCTAGTCTCCTCTGGAAGTCTTTCGAACACTTATAAGGTAATTTCATACCTAGAATAGAATCTCTAAATAGGGGAAACAAGGCTTAAATATTGAAACTCGTCAAAACTTGCACGCCTAAGTGGCCATCCCTTAAGGGAAATGGCCACACTTGCGCGCTGCCTTATCCCTTCACCAGAACCTGCATGCCTCTCTTTTGGAATCCCCTAGGGATAATATTAAAGGCTTGAGCCAAGCCTCGCCCAAGTATTACCCTAAGGGTTGACCGTCGCGCAAGTACCCATGTGTCACGCAAGTATACTTGCACGACCAGGACTTGCACGCACACGCAGGACTTGGACACCCTATTAGGACTTGCACGCCTCTCTCTTTTTGGGTGCCCCTCCTGCCTATTTACCTCTTTTATTCAAATCAACCTCTCCTCTTCAAGATTTAGCTTTCAAAACCCTCTTCAAAGTCATTTATGACATAGTTCCTTTGTTGGATTCTTTACCTGAAAGGGATTCTGTGGAACATCTCTCAAAACTTAGTGATTTACATATATTTATGTCACTAAGGTGGGAGATTTCATTCATTCAACCTCATCCTTTAAGATGAGAGAATATTTAACTTGGGCCTCCTTCTCATGAGTATGCCCCAATCAAAATTTCTCAAATTTTGGCATCCTCCTTAGGAGTAATCCCCAGTCTTAATTTCCTTAGCTAGGGAAACCTCCTTAGGAGTAAGCCCCAAGCATAAGATTCTTTAATTTGGGAATCCTATTTAGGAGTAATCACCAAGTCCCCTAACCTCGGCTTCCTTTTTAGGAGTAAGCCCCATTCTTTAAGTTCCCTTAATATTGGGTATTCTTTTTAAGTGTAAGCCCAAAGTTCCCAAATATGGACATCCTCCTTAGGAGTAAGCCCCGGTCTTTATGTTCCCTTAATATTGGGCATCCTATTTAGGAGTAAGCCCCAAGTTCCCAAATATGGGCATCCTCCTTAGGAGTAGTCCCCAAATTCCAATTTTCCCTAACCTGGGCATCTTCCTTAAGAGTAATCCCTGGTTATAATTCCCCTAACCTGGGCCTCCTTCTCAGGAATAATCCACAGTTCTCAAGTCCTTTTAACCTTTTCCTCCTTCTCAAGAATAATCCCCAGTCCTAATTTCTCTTAACCAGTCTTAATTTACTTTTTATTTGGGCTTCCTTCTGAGGAATAAAACCCAATCATAAGTCCTCTTTAATTTGGGCATCTTCCTAAAGAGTAAGGCCCAAGTTAGAGTATCCAAATCTTCAGAAAGCACATATATCTTTAGGGACCTTGTTTCGAAAGTTTTCTTCTCTGAAGTAAATCCTAATCCTCATTTTTATGGGAAGTCATACATACATAATCCCCACATTATTGCATCTTTCATGGCACAATTTTATGGTTTTACCAATGCCTCTTGTTTCTCACACCGAGTATGACTCACATGAGCTTAGAGTGCAAAATAAATTATGAGATCTTTCTTTGAGCCATCATTCATGCATAAACCTCATTCTTCTTTACTCGAACTACGTTGGTTCTGATTCCTTTTCCAAAACAAAGGATACTTAGGTAGCCCATCTGCAGGTACGATCCCAACTCTAAAATAATCTATGTCCTTCTGAATGACAATAAACTTCAAGTGCCTCACTGAGTGACTTTAAAACCAGTATGGTTATCATAATAACCAAGATATCTTTATACAATGTATCGAAGGATACCATTGACTAAGAATCTCTAACAAATACAGATGATTATCTATCGATGAATAACATTGAATACATATAAAATATTCTCTAAATTTCATACATATTAATCATTGATTGTCAGATTTAAAGGAAAGCTTATATTCATACTTGGTAATGTAATAAGTATTGATGAACATAACATAAATCTATAAAGAGAGTCTCGGAGTAGACAATAATTCCCCTCAAAAAGGTGTGATGAGTCTGACCTCCCATCCTCTCTCCCAATGAAAATTCTTAAGCCTCATCACTTAACAATTAATGAGCACCTACCTTTGGAAAGTAGGTTCAAATGGATATAGAATCATTGGATGTTTCCGGTTCACAAACTAGACCATTAGAAACCGCTTGGAATGTTTGAACCTTAAACAAACGAGGTTATCCCCATTTCCAGTGAGGAAACATAAGGTAAGAAGGTATATATGTTATTATAATTATATAATATTAATAATTACATAGTTATCATATAATTTTATTATTTATATAATTATTAAAATCCATGTGAGGCGGTAATGGAAATAAAATTATAGTAGTTTGTTAGGCGGTAGTCTGCCATACCCAAGAGTGATGATTTCAGTTAACTTTTTATGATGAAGTAGATAGATAACTACTATGACACTAAAATAAAAAATTTATGTTAATGGGAAATAAATATTTTATATCGGAATGATAAGGAAATAATTTGATGAAGTTAATGTAGAATAAAAATAAATGTGTACAATGAAGAGGATTACAACTAAATTAAAATATATCCCCTATATCTCTAATGAAGTTACCTTGGTTTAGTCTTTTAGGGATAGAAAGACCTCTAAGTCTATGATAAGAATGTTGAGAAATTTTTATGTAGGGTTTGTTTGATATATCTGGGACTAGGTGGTGTAAAGAAAGAGTTAAGAGGTGTCCCTTTATAATGGAGGGAAGTGACAGAGGGAATTACTAAAAGGATTAAAATATATCTACTTGATTCTCATGGAAGATTATTTTATGTAGAAATAGATTCAATGAAACTAATTATATGGTAGAAATATCATCTGAAAATAAAATCTAGACATTATTTGGTGACATTTTAATCCGTAACATTTAATTTAACCCCTTGGTAAAATGATTTCAATCATAACCCTATTATGACATATTAATATAAAAGGGTGGTGTTTTACTTATAGGTAAAAGTTGGAAAAAAATGACAATGGGATGACCATTTAAAAATTTTAAAATCCTCGTTGTCCACTTTAATTTTTTAGGATATTTAAATAATTTAATATTATATTATTATAATAAAATACTATTAATTACATTTTATGAAGTATCCACATAATTTAAGTTTGGAAATAATATAGAAATAATTATATTTTAATACAATCCTATAAAAATCTATAATATTTTAATTGTATCTTAATTTTATTGGATGAATATAAATCACAAAAATGTTATTAATGATATTATTTTTAAAATCATTTATTTTTTTCAATTAATTGTATAAATACTATATCAGCATTGAAAAATCAATTTGGATAAATTTTTAAATATCAAATATTTTTGATAATTTTCCATGATAAAAAATTATTTTCTATATTAATTAAACATTTAGAACATTACTTATTGTATTTTTTCATTTAAATAATATTTTAGTTATTTTAAAGTCAAGAGAGTGATATTTTGAATTTAATATTTTCTGGAATTATTTTAAATACTATAATAGAAGAAAAATGGAACCATGTGGCCATGTATCATAGAATTTTATAGTAATGGATGAACTATACTATTTAAATTGGATTAATTCAAGTGTAATGGAAATTCTAAAGGATTATCCCTATTTTGTAACCATATTTTATCCTTTTTACACTTACTAATGTGACAAATATATACCAAGGTTACTATTCAAATGGCCAAAATTAAATGGGACATATGTAAAATAATAATATATCCAAATTTTCAATATGGGATTATTTTTTCAATAATAAATATCTTTATGTGGAATAAAATATTTTTAATATAAATGCATCAAATGTTTTTAAAAAATTTAATAGAATAATTTCTTTGAGGACTAAAATTTAAATAATATCAAAATAATGAAAATCAATAATGAAAATGGAATTAATTTAATTATGATAAATACATTATATCAAATGTACCTTTATAGAAATATAAAAATATTAGGGAAATTTTAATCTACATTATTTAATGAAAATAAATGATATTATTTGAGAAATAGATATGTTTCACTATTCAGAAAATAATCAACCAGTTTTGAAAAAACTAAACAATTCACCTTATGTTAATTTGGATATGATGATTTCAAATAATATTTTTATTTTATAAAATTAAATTTATTTATATCATTGATATTAATTAAAATTTTCACACATATAACATAAAAAAGAACAACCATTGAAGAAAATACATATTTGAAGCATCAAATTGACATTATGAAAAATTAATCTATTTGTTCTTATGTGTTAATCAAAATTATTTTATTGAGTAGGATCGTTGTATATATATATATTTCATAATTCTATTAATCACATAAATTCCTTATAATTTAATGGCTA
Organism: Viscum album; assembly: GCA_963277665.1. Classification (NCBI taxonomy): domain Eukaryota; kingdom Viridiplantae; phylum Streptophyta; class Magnoliopsida; order Santalales; family Viscaceae; genus Viscum; species Viscum album. The sequence goes on along the minus strand of OY728158.1, from coordinate 1,757,338,480 downwards.
ATTTATAATTTTATGATATAAATTATAATATTATTATTTGATATTGTAAATCACATATGTCTTGGGGTTATATATTAATAATTCTATCGATGTTATTTTTGTTTTAAACTAAATTGTTTTTGTTTTCAATTCTACCCCGTTAAATAAATTTTTCCCTCCCAATATTATATCATCCATCAAATGTTATCCTTTTTTAATACCCACATTGTAGAAAGGGATAATTAAGATTCTTTTGGAAAGGGAATATGTAAAACATAAATGTTACCAAGCATATATCATATTCATGTTTGTAGATATAGATAACATTGGTTGATATTAAAATTTTAGACATCGAGATGAAAAATATATTTCAAAGAGTAATAAATAGAGAAATAGAAGATGGTAATGATAATTCTGATGAAAAAAACAATAAACCTGTGAGGGGTGAAAAGAATATCGATTTATCAGAACATAAGGTACATGGATTTTTTTTATTTCCATATACTTTTCATAATTTTGGGGTATTATTATATTATCAATATATATTATGTGATAAAATTTAATTACATTATTTATTTCCATTTTGTAAAAATAATTCCATTATTTTTTTGTGCTACAATGAATTTACACTTCTTCAGATATTTTATGAAATGATTTTTCGAGATTAAATTTTCCTGTGTCCAACAATAAAATTAACTTGTCAAAAAATCATAATATCCACAACGGAATGGTAATTAATTATTTATATTATTAAATATATATTTAAATAGAAATTATTTTAAGAGTTTATAAATATGGTTAAATCATAATATTAATAAATTATACAGTGATATCAAAAATTAAAAAATTAATTTTTTTAATATAGATCAATAAATTACCCTATATGCCAAAAAACTCAACAAAGTCGATATTAATGAAATTTTTACCTCATCATTTGTCCCATAACCTTCCTGTTACCCCTATAAAACATATGATAATTCATTACAAATAATATTTTACACTGAACCTAAAAGATATATATACCTAAAACCAAGAAATGTCACCTGGAATATCATTAATCAACATAAAATCCCAAAAAATAAAAATTATTTGATCTTGTAATTTTCATCCCAAAATCACCATAAAAATTATGCAAAAAATTATTAAATATTAAAAAACTCAACTATCTATTAAATAACATAGAACAGTGGCACATGCTACATTCTTGTTTCCCTACGGTTGTGGGTTAAAGCCCCATATACTTTTTAGATGTGATGGGTTGTCTCCCAACCTATCTGTTTTCATTTATCTAAATCTATATTTAAAAAATTATTATAATGTTCTAAAAATTATGTGGAAGATATTTGTGACAACTGGGCCCCGGTGACAGGCCAACCACCCCGCCTTAACATGGTCGTCAGGTCCTGGCCCACCAGGTACCACCAGTTGCCCCGCATACACATGGTCCCGACCATGGGGCCCACCCACATGCCCGAACGGGTCATCTAACTAATGATATTCCCCACATGCCAACACATGTCCTTTCCATTGTGCGTTTTCCTTACTCACACACACCCTGAGAAACCTCCCAGAAGGTCACCCATCCGGATCACTACTTCAGGCCAAGCACACTTAACTGTAGAGTTCAGGCTCCTGAAAATGAAGGTGCACCTTGTTGACATGAGTCATATCATTTGGTCATTTAACATCAGGCCAATCAAAATTCACTGTAGAGTTCTAATCACTATAAGAATTATGCATAAAATTATTAAATATTAAAAAACTCAACTATCTATTAAATCACATAGAACAGTGGCACGTGCTACATTCTTGTTTCCCTACGGTTGTGGGATCAAGCCCCATATAATTTTTGGATGTAATGGGTTGTCACCCAACCTATCGATTTTCATTTATCTAAATATATATTTTAAAAATTATTATAATGTTTTAAAAATTATGTGGAAGATATTTGTGACAACTGGGCCTCGGTGACAGCATAACCACCCCACCTTAACATGGTCGTCGGGTCCTGGCCCACCAGATACCACCAGTTGCCCCACAGACACATGGTCCCCATCACATAGAATAGTGGCACGTGCTACATTCTTGTTTCCCTATGGTTGTGGGTTCAAGCCCCATATACTTTTTGGATGTGATGGTTTGTCACCCATCATATCGGTTTTCATTTATCTAAATCTATATTTAAAAAATTATTATAATGTTCTAAAAATTATGTGGAAGATATTTGTGACAACTGGGCCCCGGTGACAGCACAACCACCCCCCTTAAGACGGTCTTCGGGTCCAGGCCCACCAGGTACCACCAGTTGCCCTGCAGACACGTGGACCCCACTATGGGGCCCACCCACATGCCCGAACGGGTCAACTGACTAATGATAGTCCCCACAGGCCAACAATGTCCCTTCTAGTGTGCTTTGTCCTCGCTCACACACACCCTGAGAAACTTCCCAGTAGGTCACCCATCCTGATCACTACTTCAGGCCAAACACACTTAATTGTAGAGTTCTAATCAGATATTCTCCTAAAAAGGAAGGTTCACCTTGTTGACATGAGTCATATCATTTAGTTAGTTCACCCTTTATCATTATAGGGTGTTACAATCACCCCCCCCCCCTTTAGAGCACAACGTCCTCATTGTGGACCCTACTCTCAACCTAGGCAGTGCCCCACACTTAAGGCTGGGTACCAACTTCGATACCAAATGTGACAACTGGGCCCCGGTGACAGCACAACCACCGCACCTTAACATGGTCGTCGGGTCCTGGCCCACCAGCTACCACCAGATGCCCCACAGACATGTGGTCCCACCATGGGGCTCATCCACATGCACGAATGGGTCATTTGACTAATGATAGTCCTCACAGGCCAACACATCCCGAACGGGTCAACTGACTAATGATAGTTCCCACAGGCCAACACATGTCCCTTCCAGTGTGCTTTGTCCTCACTCACACACACCCTAAGAAACTTCCCAGAAGGTCACTCATCCTGATCACTACTCCAAGCCAAGCACACTTAACTGTAAAGTTCTAATCAGATAGGCTCCCGAAAAGGAAGGTGCACCTTGTTGACATGAGTCATATCTTTTAGTCATTTAACCCTTTATCATTCTGGGGTATTAGAATCACCCACCCTTTAGAGCACAACATCCTCGGTGTGGACCCTACATCTCAACCCAGGCAGTGCCCCACACTTAAGGCTGGGTTCCACCTCTGATACCAAATGTGACAACTGGGCCCCAGTGACAGCACAACCACCCCGCCTTAACATGGTCGTTGGGTCCTAGCCCACCAGGTAACACCAGTTTCCCCCCAGACACGTGTTCCCCACCATGGGGCCCACCCACATGCCCGAACGGGTCATCTAACTAATGATAGTACTCATAGGCCAACACATGTCCTTTCCAATGTGCTTTTTCCTCACTCATACACACCCTAAGAAGATACACCTTATTGAAATGAGTCATATCATTTAGTCATTTAACCCTTTATCAATTGGGGGTGTTACAATCACCCCCCCCTTTAAAGAACGACGTCCTCGTTGTGGACCCTACATCCCAACTCAGGAAGTGCCCCACACTTAAGGTTGGGTACCACCTCTGATACCAAATGTGACAACTGGGCGCCAGTGATAGCACAACCCCCCCGCCTTAACATGGTTGTCGGGTCCTGGCCCACCAGGTACCACCAGTTTCCCCGCAGACACGTGGTCCCCACCATAGGGCCCACCCACATGCCCGAACGGGTCATCTGACTAATGATAGTCCTCACAGTCCAACACATGTCCTTTCTAGTGTGCTTTTTCCTCACTCATACACACCCTAAGAAGATTAACCTTGTTGACATGAGTCATATCATTTAGTCATTTAACCCTTTATCATTCAGAGGTGTCACAATCACCCCCCCTTTAGATAACGACATCCTCATTGTGGACCCTACATCCCAACTAAGGAAGTGCCCCACACTTAAGGTTGGGTACCACCTCTAATACCAAATGCGACAACTGGGCCCTAGTGACAGCATAACCACCCCTCCTTAACATGGTCGTCGGGTCGTGGCCCACCAGGTACCACCATTTTCCCCGCAGGCACGTGGTCCCCACTATGGGGCCCACCCACATGCCCGAATGGTTCATCTGACTAATGATAGTCCTCGCAGGCCAACACATGTCCTTTCTAGTGTGCTTGGTCCTTACTCATACACAACCTAAGAAACTTTCCAGAAAGTCACCAATCCTGATCACTACTCCAGGACAAGCACACTTAACTGTGGAGTTCTAATCAGAGAGGCTCCCGAAAAGGAAGGTGCACCTTGTTGAAATAAGTCATATCATTTAGTCATTTAACCTTTTATAATTCGGGGGTGTGAAAATAACCCCCTTTATAGCACAACACCCTCATTGTGGACCCTACATCTCAAATCAGGAAGTGCCCCACACTTAAGGCTGGGTACCACCTTTGATACCAAATGTGACAACTGGGCCCTAGTGACAGCACATCCACCCCACCATAACATGGCCATCGGGTCCTGGCCCACCAGGTACCACCAGTTGCCCTGAAAACATGTGGTCCCTAGCATGGGGCCCACCCACATGCCCGAACGGGTCATCTGAGTAAAGATAGTCCCAAAGGGCCAACACATGTCCTTTCCAGTATGCTTTTTCCTCACTCATACACAACCTATGAAACTTCCAAAGAAGTCACCAATCCTGATCACTACTCCAGGACAAGCACACTTAACTGTAGAGTTCTAATCAGAGAGGCTCCCGAAAAGGAAGGTGCACCTTGTTGACATAAGTCATATCATTTAGTAATTTAACCTTTTATCATTCAGTGGTGTGAAAATAACCCCCTTTAGAGCACAACTCCCTCACTGTGGACCCTTCATCTCAAATCTGGCAGTGCCCCGAACTTAAGGCTGGGTACCACCTCTGATACCAAATATGACAACTGGGCCCTAGTGACAGCACATCCACCCCACCATAACATGGCCATCGGGTCCTGGCCCACCAGGTGCCACCAGTTTCCATGAAAACATGTGGTCCCCACCATGGGGCCCACCCACATGACCGAACGGGTCATCTGAGTAAAGATAGTCCCAAAGGTCCAACACATGTCCTTTCCAGTATGCTTTTTCCTCACTCACTCACACCCTGAGAAACTTATAAGAAGGTCACGCATCCTGATCACTACTCCAGGACAAGCACACCTAACTGCGGAGTTCTAATCAAACAGGCTACCGAAAAGGAAGGTGCACCTTGTTAACATGAGTCATATCATTTAGTCATTTAACCCTTAATCATTCTGGGGTGTTACAATCCCCCCCTTTAGAGTACAACGTCCTCGTTGTGGACCCTACATCTCAACCAAGGTAGTGCCCCACACTTAAGGCTGGGTACCACCTATGATACCAAATGTGACAATTAGGCCCCAGTGATAGCACAACCACCCTACGTTAACATGGTCATCGGGTCCTAGCCCACCAGGTACCACCAGTTGCCCCGCAGACACGTGATATCCACCATGGGGCCCACCCACATACCCGAACGGGTCATCTGACAAATGATAGTCCCCACAGGCCAACCCATGTCCTTTCCAGTGTGCTTTGTACCCACTCACACACACCTTGAGGTGGTATCAGATTTTTAATCGGAGTTATCGTTTGTGAGTTATAAGCATATGAAAAATAAAATAACTTTATTTAATTATTTTATTTACGGTTATTCCATTTTTGGGTTTTATCACAGGAGGCCTGCTTCAAATAAACTTAAGTCACGCCTTGGCTAAACACGCCATCCTGAGTGCATTGGTGGCCTCATATTTCTGATCTGAGTAACCATTTAAGAGTTATTCCACTTTTTCAGGAAAACTGCTTACGCACGTTAATTTAAGCTTAACAAAACCTCGATGGATCATTTCAGAAACTCCGGGCCCCGGAATCGTGCGCCGTTAGATTTCATGAACTCATAAAATTCCCATTTATTTAAAAAAATTTCCACAGGAATTTTAGGTCTTTTCATTCTCCCCACATCAGGGTTTTACGTTCCTATAAGCTAAAACTCAAACTAAGGGAACCAATGGGGGTACTGAGCACGCATCTAAGCCTCCCGCTCCGATGTGCTCTCATGGAGGTTCACGTGCTGCCAATGAATGCGCACTAGAGTTATTGATCATACACGTAGGACCCACTCCTATTGATCCTTAATCTCTACTGGAACCTCCATGAAAGTCGCCATGTCATCTATGTTCATCTCCCCGTGGTCGATGATGTGAGAAGGGTCATGCACGTATCTCCTCAACTAAGATACGTGGAAGACGTTGTGCACCTAGTGCAACTGAAGTAGAAGAGCTAAGTGGTAAGCCACCAATCCTAATCTACTGAGGACCTAGAAAGGCCCGATAAATTGAGGAGATAACTTGCCGTGTCAGCCAAATTCCCGTAGACCCCGTCAAGGTAAGACCCATAGAAAGACATGGTAACCATCCTCGAACTCCATTGGTCTCCATCTCCTGTCAGTATACGACTTTTGTCTACTCTGTGTAGTCTTCATCCACTCCTGGATGATCTTCACCTTCTCCATGGTAGCCTGTACCATCTTTGGTCCCACTAGTGCTGACTCCCTAGGGTCTGTCCAGCACAAGGGTGATCTGCAATGTCACCTGTACAATGCCTCAAAAGGTGTCATCCCTATGGTGGAGTGATAGATGTTGTTGTAGGTAAACTCCACCAATGGTAGGTGGTCCTCCTAGTTATGATTGAAGTCGAGGACAAAATCTTGTAGCATGTCATCGAGGGTCTGAATAGTCATCCCTGTCTGACCATCCGTCTGAGGATGGAAGGCGGTGCTCAAACAAACCTGCGTCCCAAAAGCTTCCTGCAACCCTTTCCATAGCCGTGAAGTAAATCGTGCGTCATGGTCGAAGTCAATAGAATAAGGTACTCCATGTAATCACACAATATCTTGCACATAAAGGTGTCCCAAGATCTCTACTGAGTCCTACTCTCTGGTCGGTAGGAAGCGGGCTGGCTTGGTGAGTCGATCGACGATCACCCAAATCGGTTCGTGAATACTGGATGTATGTGGAAGAACCATCATGATGTCCATGGATATCCCATCCCACTTCCACTCTGGGAATTCAAAAGGCTGAACCAATCCTGCTGGTACCTGGTGCTCCACCTTCACTTGCTAACAAGTGAGGTATCGAGAGATAAACTCTCCTACTGCCTTCTTCATACCAGGCCACCAGTGCTGTCGTCGAAGGTCCTGGTACATCTTCACCACTACTGGATGTACCGCTAGAGGGTATGTGTGGAACTCCCTCAACACTTTCTCCTGAAGTGCTACTGATACCATAGTACATCCTCTGAAAAGGATTACGTGCTCCTCACCTTCAGAAAGTCCATCAGGTTCCTATCCTGTGGATATCTGAGCATGTCGTGTCTCGTAGTCATCTTCCCCATGCTCAACCTCCCTGAATCACAGAAGAAGTGGGGGAGTGACTGTAAGAGACTAAAGAAAGGATGCTCTGTCTCTATCCACAAAGGATATCTGTAAAGCAGCTAGCTGCCCTGCCGCCTCACTCAGTAGCTGTAGGCCAGACCTCCTACTGAGTGTGTCTACTACCAAGTTCCCCCTTCCCAGGATTATAGACTATCCCAAATTTATAGTCCTGGAGGAACTCTATCCACTCTTGTTGGGAACTGAAAACTCAAAACTTCTGCTGCCATGAGGGTGAGGCTGGCTGACTCACGAGTGATTAGCTACACCCTCCTATGCATGAGTTTATCCTGTGCTTCCTGGGTTTCCTTTTTCTCTGACCAAGGAAGACCCTATTCCAACATTGTAGATAAACCACAACCTTTTTTCCTAATACAGTCAATTTGTGTATGAACTGTGGTTTCCCAGTCCATACCCAAACTAATTTCGTAAGGTCTCGACACTGCCACCAAAGAAGTTCCAACCGAAACTCTCACCTCGAGGGTCAGATCATACCATTGGCATAAGTGTGATTATCGAGTGTCCACCCACAGGTATGTCTAGACGTGAGGTTCAAGTCAACGGTTTAACCAGAAACTCTTGGTCCGGGACAAGATTCGTGGAAGGAAGGAATGATTAGTACCTATGTCTATTGATACGACAGCTAGTAGTAGACATAGTCCGTACCTCAAATCATTCTTAGAGCCCTTGTGTCACACTTCTTGACTGTATGCAGCTACTCTCTTCCCCTGCCCTCCAGCTCCCTGAGCCTGGAGGGGACTACAAAGGCTGGTGGTTGTAACATGTCAAAATGTACACCACCTCATGCTTCTCTACTAGCTTTTCTTCCACATCTGCTACCCTGTAGATTTATCTTTCCATGTCACATCCTCATCCCAAAACTTCTTGCACGCCCAAGTCTCTGATACAAGAACTAGTTTCAAGCCTTCCCACTGCTAACATTCACTGGATGTATCCGATTAGCTAATGAACATTCAACCATAATTGTTCTCTCTATCACCCTAACATGAGTTGGAATGCATAAAGGAAAAGTGTTGGCTCGGTTGCTCTTAAACACACCTCACTCAGAAGTCTGATCCCTAAATCACTGTTCGCATTGTATTCATCGAGTACCAGGAATGGTCGGTACACATTGATGAATACTCAACTACCGACATGTCATCCTGCCAAAACTGTAAAAGCTGAAGGGAACTCTCAACCACCTCCTCAAGCTAGTCCTTAGCCGCCTGTGAATCGAGATTGCCTCAGAACATGAGGGGTATTTGATTCTTAACACATGTAAGGAACTAATCCTACAAGTCTCCTCTACCGATACCACCGGTAGTGTCTGCTGACCAATGGACAGTGATATACTTGGCACACTCCCTGAAAGTACCTTCTTGAAAAACGATCCAAGTACCGAAACCTAATCACTATGGGGACCATACTCTTGGCCACTCACTGAAAATGACTAGTATCTATGATCAACATCTGCTCTACTAGTGTCTCAACTAGGCGGAAAACTTTAGTAATCACATCCAACTAGTCCTATGCTACCTGGGAATCTGTCTCACCTCGAAACCTTGGAGGCCTTTGCCACTAGAACTCATGCAACATGCTCAATCGGATTTCACCGTCCTCCTATGTGGCTGGTGGCATCTACTGCCCAACAGGTGGTGGTATTACTGGTACACCACCCGAAGGTTCCAACATAGTAAGAGGGCCCTACACTAGATCCTCGTCGCTCGGTGGGCCGTCATCGAGTACTATCTCGGGAACCTTAACTGGCTGCCTACGTGGAGGCATCCTGATAAGGAACATGTGCGCCAAGATCAAAAGTTTATACTTGGTGAGTTGACCTGGTTGATCTAACTTAAAGAAAACTCTTAAAAACACATACGCAATCAGTGTTTTTGTGCACTGAGTTGGAAATCAGAAGTCAGGGTCTTGGTGTATGGATACATCGGCCGCCGCACCAACATTGGACTCCCCGAACTGAAAACCACACTCAGTACGCTTAACACTATTTCTTCACATAAAATAAATTTCAGAGTTCTAAGTTCTGTGGTAGAACTGACTCCTTTGATACCAATTTGTCATGACCCATCCTCAGGACCTGTGTTGTGACTACCCCAAGCCCGCCTTCCATAGGCCTGGGGCAGGCGACTAGCACCAAAGGCATAAATCCTTAATCCGGGAAGACATTGAATTTATTAAAGTAAACTCACAAAACAAAGTACACAACTGGAAGCAATACACTAAGTAAAAAACTGTATATAAAAGATGTGCTGGAAGGAAAAGGGGCCGGAAATACAATCCCAACAGTAAAGTACAAGGAAAAGATAAAACATGTACAACTAAAAAGATAAATAGGTAAAAGGTTTCTAGGAGCTCCTAGATCGTCCACCACAGATCCTACCTGAAGGTTAGGTACAGATAGCCAACTCAGTGCTCCATGTCCGTCTGTCTTCTCTGGGTACTGACTCATCGTGAGGTCCACCTCCGGGTACCGTCCAGTCCTCATACACTCTGCCTCGATCAGCACTGTCCATCGTTTTCATCCAACACAATGTGGTGTGGGAAAAGCCCATGTAGGGGTGAGTATAAAGATACTCAATAGGGACCCCGAGACCCTCAAGGTCTCACAAAAACCAACAAGGATAAACCAAAAAGTATGGATTAAAGGACAACCATTACTTAGGTATATGCCCATACATATACCTAAGTTTTCTAGTAACCCATCTCAGTCATGAGGAAAACACAAAGGTCATTAAATTAGATCAAACTAGGATTTTAGTGTATCTTAGAAGTGCAGATGATTAGTCGCGAAGCTAGATCATCTTATTCTAACAAGAGGCACTACTTATGACCATACGGAGTCTGACCCACACAAGATCGATAAGTACTAGAACCCACAATGAACCACAGAGGATCTGACCCACACACGATCGGTATGCGCTGACCCACACAGGATCACTGAGTGCTAACCCACACAGGATCTGACACACATAGGATCGGTATGCTCTAACCCACATAGGATTGCTGAGCGCTGACCCACACAGGATCGCTCGGTACTAACCTCCGTTTGTTCTGTCTCCAACCTCCGCCTCACTGCCAGCTACTAGGTCTCCATACACTGTTCGCTCGCCTCTGGAAGGATCCACTCTACAAGATACTAGTCTAACTCCAACTGTAATGAAGTACTGAGTATAAGAATATCAAAGGGCTGCCTCGTCATAGGGGTCACAACGCAACAGATGGCGCGTCAATCAGACGCTCGGTCTGTGAGTTTTTGGAATTTCTGTCCCTGGGGCCCGGTTGGATTTTAGATTCAAACCAACATGACCGTACCCAAACTATGTTTAAACCTCAAGTGGGGTATGACAAAAGAACCGTCTCGCTCTATGATCTCCGTCGCCGCAGATGTTTCATCGATCAGACTCCCGTAGCCCAAGATATGGACGAAAATAGTGTAAACTGGGAAAACTGGTCTGGGTCCGATCCGACCCAGTCGGATAGACCTAGTCCATGGGTCCGACCCGGTCTGAGGAAGAAGCCTGGCCTGAGGGTGTGGCCCAGACCAAAGAGGCAACCCCACCTGAGTAGTCTGGCCCGAAGGGGGCCCGACCGAGGGATGGTTTGACCACGTGGCTGGCAGGCCATGCATGGGGGGTTACACCCCCTGTCTTCCAAAATGGTAGGCACATGGAAATGGCCTGGTAACCGCAGGACCCAAAGGGTCCGTACTACAGTGCACACTGGCGGCCGGCTCAGCCGGCTTCCCTCCTCTGACCGCTCTGGCCTATGGACATGACTTTTCTCTCCGGCGCGGCGTGAAGACGCCATGCCCAGCTCATCCGACCGCTGCGGCTGTGTGGCCGTGACTCCTTCTTCTGGCGTGGTGCGACTACCCCACTCCCCTCTGGTACCACCACAGCTCGGCTGGCTGCGACTCAGTTCTCTTCTGGGCACGGCAGTGCCATGCCCTTGTGGCGACCTGGCGGCCTTGCGCCACCGACTTCTTCATGGTCCGTCTCCATCGTCAACAACAAGAACAACCAAATGGGGAGGGTCGGGCCATGTTCGTGCAGTCTGATCCCTCCTCATCATGTTGATTACATTTGGCATACCATAATCCAGAAATTTGAATGACAAAGAACGAAGTTTTATACTCATATATAAAATAACTCAAATTCCCCTACCTCGAGTTCGGTGATCCATGGCGGAATCGCGGAAGGCGGACGTCGTTCTGTTAATGTCAGAGGAGGAAGAGCTCAGAGAAGACGAGTCGAGATGATGTCGTCGGCGTACTTCATGGGCTGTAGTGCTTCCCTTTCTTACCCCGGTTGAAGAAGGAAGAAGACGGTGTTTGTCATTCTTCGGTGGTGAGGGGCGTTATTCATGTTCTTCATGGAGAGGATGTAGTTCTCTCAATTCTTCCAAGTTTTTCTAATGCTCCACCAAAAGAGAGTTTCCAACCAAAATGAAATAATATATTTGTCTATTATTTTATTATTGGCATGAATTCAAAAGAATACAAAATGTGCCAATTAATTAAGTGAAGGAGTTGGCACTTTAATGAGGGGAAGGTGCAGAGGCTCCCCACTTAATTGGGGGTTCCATGGGGTTAAAGGGGGGGGGGTTAAGAAGTTCTTGTGGGAACCACATTAATTATCTTTCCAAGGGAGGTTATGTGCGGGCGGGCTCCACCTCTAACATGCACTTGGAGGTTTTAACGACCTCCAATAAAAATAAAGTTAACACTTTATTTTTATTCAATTTAATTAAAAACCCCAAAATCTAACTTCCATTATTTTCAGAACGCAACTGCAGTGAAGGTCTCAATAAGAAATAACTGACACTGCGAGCTCAACGGTGCCCTCAAATTTCAATTCCGAGCACCGGTTCAAAAGTTATAAAGAACCGCTCGCACGTTTACTGAATGTACCAGAAAAAAAGTTCAGAAAATTACTATCAGTCACCCTTGACCCGTGATGGTCAAGGTTAGGCTCTGCCTAGGTGAATCACTCCCCAAATAACCCAAAATTACACTCTGATTTCCAATTCGAGTTACTGTTTAAAATTTATGAAATTTACAATAAAATAATTGTCACCTAATTATTTTATTTGAAGCCAAAAACTAACATTCTCTAGTGGCCTCGCCGACCCAAGTTAGTATTTTCTTAAAGAAAGCCTACTCTCACGAGTTCAACGGTGGTCTCGTATTTTTAATCCTAGTTACCGTTTGTGAGTTATAAGCAGTTGAAATATAAAATAACTGTATTTAATTATTTTATTTACTCTTATGCCAATTTCGGGTTTTCTCACAGGAGACCTGCGCCGACTAAACATAATTCACCCCTAGGGTAAACCCGCTATCCTGAGTGCAACGGTGGCCTCATATTTTTGATCCAAGTAACCATTTAAGATTTATTCAACTTTTTCAGGAAAACTATATACACGCGTTAATTTAAGCTTAACAAAACTTCGACGGATCATTCTGGGAACAACTGGTCCCCAGTGACAACACATCGACCCCGCCTTAACATGGTCATCGGGTCTTGGCCTACCAGATACCACCAGTTTCCCCGCAGACACGTGGTCCCCACCATGGGGCCCGCCCATATGTCCGAACGGGTCATCCGACTAAGGATAGTCCCCACAAGCCAACACATGTCATTTCCAGTGTGCTTTGTCCTCACTCACACACACCCTGAGAAACTTCCCAGAAGGTCAACCATCCTGATCACTACTCCTGGCCAAACACACTTAACTGTGAAATTCTAATCAGACAGGCTCCCAAAAAAGAAGGTGCACCGTTTTGACATGAGTCATATCTTTTAGTTATTTAACCCTTTATCATTTTGGGGTGTTACAATCACCTCCCCCCTTTAGAGCACAATTTCCTCATTGTGGACCCTACATCTCAACCCAGGCAGTGCCCCTCACTTAAGGCTGGGTACCACCTCTGATACCAATTGTGACAACTAGGCCCTAGTGACAGCACAACCACCCCACCTTAACATGGTCGTCGGGTCCTGGCCCACCAAGTACCATCAGTTTCCCCACAGACACATGGTCCCCACCATGGGGCCCACCCACATTCCCGAACGTGTCATCTGACTAATGATAGTCCCCACAGGCCAACACATGTCCTACTCCAACCCCCCCTTTAGAGCACAATGTCCTCATTGTGGACCCTACATCTAAACCCAGGCAGTGCCCCTCACTTAAGGTTGGGTACCACCTCTGATACCAAATGTGACAATTGGGCCCTGGTGACAGCACAACCACCCCGCCTTAACCTGGTCGTTGGGTCCTGGCCCACCAGGTACCACCGGTTTCTCCACAGACATGTGGTACCCACCATGGGGCCCACCCACATTCCCGAATGTGTCATCTGACTAATGATAGTCCCCACAGGCCAACACATGTCCTACTCTAGGCCAAACACACTTAACTGTGATGTTCTAATCAGACAGACTCCCAAAAAGAAAGGTGCATCTTGTTGACATGAGTCATATCATTTATTCATTTAACCCTTTATCATTCCGGGGTGTTTTAATCACATCCCCCCCTTTAGAGCACAATGTCCTCATTGTGGACCCTACATCTCAACCCAAACAGTGCCCCACACTTAAGGCTGTGTGCCACCTATGATACCAAATGTGACAACTAGGACCTGGTGATAGCACAGCTAACCCGCCTTAACATGGTCGGCGGGTCCTAGACAACAAGGTACCACCAGTTTCCCCGCAGACACGTGGTCCCCACCATGGGGCCCACCCACATGCCAGAATGTGTCATTTGACTAATGATAGTCCCCACAGGCCAACACATATCCTTTCTAGTGTTCTTTGTCCTCACTCACACACACCCTGAGAAACTTCCCAGAAGGTCACCCATCCTGATCACTACTCCAGACCAAACACACTTAACTATGGAGTTCTAATCAGACATGCTCCCAAAAAGGAAGGTGCACCTTGTTGACATGAGTCATATCATTTACTCATTTAACCCTTTATCATTCGAGGGTGTTACAATATTTAATAATAATATAAATCATAAAATCACATTTTAAAAAATATGGTTATCTACATAACATATATTTTTTATAAAAAATTAAAATAAAATAATCTTAAATGAATATTATTACCATAAAATTAATAATTATATTAAATATACGGGTTATTTAGAACTATAAACTTGATTACAAAAAATATAAAACCATCATTCCTCATAAAAAATGCTCAGTAAATACATATAACAAACTTAGGGTATTTGTTTCCATAAATGACTACAAAAATAACTATAATCATGTTAAACCTCCACAACATAAAACCTAAAATGTTTTATTAATAACATTAAACTTATGATCAACCTTAGAATTATCAAAATAAAACACTTTATTTTAATCCTATATCTCTATATCATATCATTGGTCTTCATAGGTTTTATTCTCACATTGATTGTTATAGTTAATAAGGAAAATTTCATTTATCCCATGATTATCCACTATGAGTATCAGACCATAAGCACATTAAGGGCCCATTCATCATACACCAAAATGCGGGTTGAGATAAACTCGACCAAATTCCATTCTGGATTAATACTCCTAGATGAATTTATTCTAAATCTACATCAACTTATATTATATCGGAATGGATTAATTATAGGTAACACAATAATCTACACATTACCAAATATTTTATGATATTTTCCTTGATTTAAACTCATCATCAAAATCATTCATATTAATATGTTTTGTAATATAGGTTCTGTAAAATCGAGTTCCCAAGGTTTGTACTAATCATTCTCAGATACCAATAGTAAATACACTGACCCTAATAGCCTAGAGTATGTGGTTACTTCATTAAATTGACATTATGTAATGAATAGTTTATTACTATTTTTAATCTCAAAATATAATTTAATCACACATATAATTTATGAAATAAAATAAAATAAAAGTATTTTATTTGAGAATATAATTCTTCTATGAAGAATATTCTTGTATATCAAACAAGGTAAACATTTGGGAACCTAAAGGAAAGGGAAAAATATCATTCATAAGAAATTATTTTTAATGGAATGCATAAAGTGAATGATATCATGAGTAAATAAGTAATATGCAACATTTAAATGTAAATAAATGAAAACTCCAGACATTTAATTATAAATTGTAGATAAATAATAACATGACATTAATAAATAATTACACGATAATGTCATATATGTAATCAAATGATATTGAAACATATCCATGAATTGAAAAACTTTTTAAATTATCACATGGAAGTCAATAAATTATTTTTTAATAACGGAATGAATTTATTCTTACATCATAATGATACCATCATGTCCTTATTCCAAGAGATCATACATAAATTTCTACAACAGTGGAAAAATAACCAACCTTTTCATAATCATTATATATATCATTTTATCAAGGGGATATGTAATACTAGATCCTCCCATCAAATAATACGTCCAATTAATTCATAAAATGAAAAAATTCAACATATTCAACATGCCTTAAAAATCAATAATTGTTATAGTATAATATCTATCATATATATAATCAACATTTTTCATAGATAAACTGATTATAAACCATTAAGAAAATTTTTATTAATGGAATCAGTATATTATATACTCATTAAAATAGAATTTTCAAAAAATGGATATATTTGATAATACATTCAAAGATAACTACTATAACTTTGAGGAAAATACAAATTTTACCCTGAAATAATTTTCATTATATGAAAATTTCCAAAATATGAAATAATTTTTTTATTGAGATGAAACTTTTAAACATTTAAATGAACCATTAATGAATTTATTTTTCATGATGGTGGGGAATTACATTTTTCTCATGTATTCCAAAAAACTAATCCTTTCATATAAATAATTTAAAATCAATTGTACCTAATTCAGAAAATGAAAAGAAAATTATGCAGGAAATAATTATAAATAAGTAAATCATGGGGAAAATAAATTTAAGAAATAATTGTAGAATTTTAACTATATTAATTTAAAAAATTATTAAAAATAACTACATTTAGGAAAATAATCCTGAAAAATTTAAAAAACAATTTCAATTTTCGCTAAATACAGTATTTTAGTGCCTTGAATACATAAAATGAGTAAATATAAATAATGAAATTTAATATCAAAAAAACTTTCTCGTATAAAATATATTTAGATTAAAATATAATGATCTGATAAAATATTAAATATAGATATAACCATAATCTATCCTATATAATGATAAAATTGTGAAATAAACCCCTACCACTATGGTAACATTCCAATTAAAACCCCATGGATGAAATAATTTTAATTGAATATTTTAATACAATGATTTATGTTGGATCCATGATATAACATATTAATAGGACAATATTCACACAACATTAACATAAAATTGTGTATAACATCAAACATTACTCAACGAATCAATTTTTTAATGAAGATCGCTTACTTCAGGATCAAAATTCATTATACATATTCAGTCCTCCAATATAAAAAATATATATTTATTATTCCACTATTAATTAATCACACACACAGACTCACACACACACACACACATATCATTCCATATTTTATTTAATTATAAAATATAATCCTACCTTTATTATAAAAAATTATTAAATCCAACGTTTCCTATTATAAATTCATTAATTTTATTTTATGTTTTGGTGCGGTAGTTTTTTTCCATGAATTGAGATCTTGGTTAAATAATATAAAAATGTTAATAATTATATAAATATCATATATATTCAATATATAGATATATATTCATCAATATAAGGTATATAATAGAAAATTAATTACACCATTTATGGAGAAAGTATGTTAAACGTACACATGAATGTTTTTTTAGAAAGATATAAGTAAAGAAAGGTAAATACTATTTTATCATAAAAAAATAATTGTTATATCATATTGATATTTTATATTTATTAAATCAACCATTAGTTCCATTAATGTAAAGATGACATATAAAAACAATAACGTCGCTACGTGGAGGTGGTAGTCCATAAGTACGAACGAGCGACATTGTAATTTTTAAAGCATTGAAATTGTATAAATGGATATGATACTATAATTATAGAGACATAATTATTTAATAATTATAAATTTTTTTCATTATTTAAATCATTATGAAAATACATGTGAGGTGGTATTGGAAAAAAAATTTCAATGGTTGGAAGGGTTATAGTCTTTCACACACTATAGTCATGGTTTTATTTCATTTTTGAGGGAAAAAAAATGGATAAATATTGTTATATGAAAATAAATAATTTACATATATTTTAGTAACTCTAGTTTTCATATTTTAATGATTTGGAAATAATTTCTTTTGGTAAAAGAAGAAAAAATGAATGATTTTGGTTAAATGATTACACCTTCTTTAAAAGTGCACTCAAGATATCATGTTAAGGGATATAGTGTTGGTCTTATGGGAAGGATAAAATATAACAAAAATGGTTAAATATCTTTTGAAGAATTTTATTTTATCATTAATGTCCTATAATGTTTTTGTAATTATTTATAAATTATGTAGAATTATTTCGTCACCACATGCTCTGAGTCACCTGATTCTAAGCCCCGATGAGACTGGAATGAAATATTGAACTTTTTTATGTTCATATAAGTAAAAATACTAGATGATTTTCTATCATTTAAACCGATTCTTAGATCAAAAATCTACGAGAACTTTTAAACTCAGACCACTGTGATTCTCCTAGGAAGGACCTAACTTCGGCCGGAATGGGTCAGATGGAAAAGATAATTTTCAGACATTTTAGAAAAACAAAATAACATAAAATGCTATTTTATTTTATTTTTTGAAATAGTTGAGCAGCGGACTGTGACACTACAGTGCGACACCAAGGTGCATTGAATGAAGCTCATTAATGGATTTTTTTTGTGTAGTGTAATGATGCACTAAATGAATTGTCACGATGAGACGTCACAGCGTAACAAAAATGATGTGAAGTGTTTTAATTTTTAATAAGTTAATGCATTGGAGAGGGGTCAATTAAACTATCAAAATTCTATGACTTATGCCGAGAAATATCTCCATTGATGAACGTCAAACGCCGATGAACCTCTAACAACATCGAAAAACAATGGAACCGAAGTGAAATGAATGCCAACGAATTCGATTGGAAGCAAATCCCCGAGGATAGAACACTCCAGTGACGAACATCAATCGAGGTAGGGGTTTATTGATTTATTTTTCATTTTACATATTCTTCATTCTAAAGTAATGAACATTGGTCAACACCTAAATAGGTTGAACCAAGAATCATGCACCAATGCAGTAAGGGAGACTTCTTCTCGGGGTTCATGTACCAGGAATAAATATTATTTGATAGAACATCATTCCCGATCTCCCCCCTATTTTGAAATTCTAACACAGATGGCGTGGGCCGACATGAACAGGGTCTGATCCCATCCACTAATTCATTTTTCATGTCTGAGCATTCATGTTGGAGGTAAGGAAAATTCAAGGCCTTTGTATGGAAGGTGATCCCAATGGATCCCAGAGGGGATGGAGATGTAAATAACTGACCCCTAGTGTGGACCAGTCGGCGCTCCAGCTACTGTGGGGG
Source organism: Viscum album (assembly GCA_963277665.1). Classification (NCBI taxonomy): domain Eukaryota; kingdom Viridiplantae; phylum Streptophyta; class Magnoliopsida; order Santalales; family Viscaceae; genus Viscum; species Viscum album. The sequence continues at coordinate 1,757,319,396 of OY728158.1, read as the reverse complement.
GCCGCGACAGTGGATTAGTGCTGACACTGGCATGCCGAATCACACTTTTGCAATAGGCTCAGGCCGCAGAAAAGTGGGATGATTTGGAATCTGGTGGCAAGGATATGACCCCTCATCTGCACCGATGTATCAACTTACAACCAATGGATGCGGTTCACGGTCCCCTAACAACATCTGGGAAATCTAGTCGCATAGCGGTAAGGCCACGGTCAACTGACCGCAGTGGAGGCGCTAGCCCCACAGATGACCCGCAGGGGTGAAGTGGAGCCAGACATGATGTCCATCTGCATCCTGGGAAGGTTTTCTGAGCAGGGCGTGGGCCACCCGAGTGGATTGGAACCACCCCATCGGCCCAGGATGATGCCAGGGCGGGCCAGGTCTGGGTCGGGTTGCAGTCCTAGGTCATTTTTGTCCGACCGGGTCAGACAAGGCTCAGAACCAACCGACCCCTTTTTAAAAAACACTAATAATATGAAAACATGGCATCCAATGGAAGATAAATTTGTGGTATTGGAACACATGTGAAGCAGAAGTTCTTATGTAATACTCTATGGAGTATTTAATGGAAGTTGAAATATGAAAAATCACATGGGGAGTGGTTCCCCTGAGATCAAATGTGCTATGTGTGGAAACCCTATGGTTGGATGAGACATAAATCCTAATGATAAGTGACCATGTGTAGATCTGCTACTATGGACCAAGGGGAAGCAAATTTTTTGTGACCTTGCAGGCCCATAGTGGGGTGCGAATTCTGTGTGACCCGGAAGACCCATGGTACTATACAGGAGGAGTACCTCAATATGGACAAGGTGGTAAGCGGCTTCTATGTGACTTGAAATTCCCATGTTTGGGGCTGCTTATTTATAACCTAATGTACCCATGGAACTCATCATGGATTAGTACTAAAGCAGTCTTAAGGATAGTAGGAAACCACTTCTATGTGACTAGGTAGGCCCATTGTACTTATTAAGGAGAAGTTATCTATAATACCATGGTGTTCGATGATGTCAATAATGGTCCCACATTCCTACTTTAAATTATATATTGTGTGAGATTTCATTGTTTTGTGATCATTCATCGTGACCATGTTTCTGTTTTTTCTTTGTGGATTTAATTTTGGTCTTTACTTTTTGTTTTGGGGTCCCTACTGAGTATGTTGTTACTCACAACTACAGGGGATTCACTAACACGTGTTGTGTCTAGTGTATAAAACTGCCGCCTTGACAGAGGACATGGTGTCCCATGACCCATCGGTGCCCAATGAGACCAGGGAAGTGGGTCACACTTATAAAGCTTACAACATCTACTCTGTACTTACCCATCATGTGGGGTTTCCAGTGAATTACTTTCATAGTTTTCTATCTACATTAGTATTTTTATTTTATTTTTTTGGGTGTGTATTCTGGTACATTTGACCTATAGTTTTTAATTTTACTTAGTGGTTGTTTAGTGGAATCCAGGTTTACATTTCCAGCATTGGGATGTGGTTGTGTGTGTGTGTGTGTGTAAAGGTACACTGTAAAATTACCCCACGAGCAGGTATATTCCTTCAACGCTTGTTGCTGACCCTTAGACTTAGGTAAGTGGGCTTGGGGTATATAACGACATTGGAACCATTGGACTGGTCATGAAAGAGTGGTATCAAAGGTGCACGGTTCTACCTCAAATACTAGGAGTCTGTTGTTTGGTTTTGAGGAAACATTGTTGAATGTTTGGAGTTAGACATTCAGATTCAGGGATCCCATTGTTTGTACATCGGCTGATGTATCCGTACATTAGGACAATGAATTATTCTTTTCATCTATATTAGTGAAGATACTGGTCACATAAGTGTCTCCTTATGTTCTTATTTAATAAGAGTAAGCTCACTAAGTATAATCTTCTGACTGTAGTACATCTTGATTTGTATTAGGATGCATCCACACACACAACCTGCTCAGATTCTGATGTGTGGCTGTGAGGAAATCTCTCCTAGAAATGAGGCATTGATTGAGGGACCAGTACTATAGGTTTTCTGTAACGCCCCGACCCCAGCTACCCAGAGTCGGTGCATTACTTCGTAACATTGGCATGATCACAAGAAAGATCAAATCTCGAAAGACCGATTGGTTTAGTAGCCTTGGAAACACTAGATATAATCAAAAAGTTTTACATTACATTTCAAAGTGAAAAACCACTACAACAACAAAGTCTTCATATCCACACTATTAACCCCTCATAATATCCCTGCAAGTCATTCATAATTTACTTCTTCACTACCTGGGAAAATAAAACATAGAAAAGGGGTGAGCTCAAATTCCCAGTAAGGATAACAATATAGCGGAACATTCAAAATAAGCATAAACATTTAAGGCAATGAATTACTAAAACAAAAGCCTTTTAAAATTTAACTTCAACATAGTATGGCAAAAGTAAAATGAAATAATGCCATTTACTTGTTCACATGGATATTCTACTAATCGAATAATCACATGCAATATCAATAACCACTTTCATAATTATGGAATGCATAATGCCAGACTATCATAACCACATAGCCAAGGCCTCGTGCCAAGACTACAAATAAGATTTTGTCAAGGCCTTGTGCCAAGACACTAGTTTGTCTCATGAGACCTACCGATGCATCGAGGAGCTATAGCGGGCTCCACCCGTCACTTATTAAGTCCAATGCATTCCCATATGAAAAGGTTTGAACATAACATAAACATTCGTATTAAAACTAGCATACGAAATGTCAATAATTTCACCATAAACTATGAATGGTATAAAAATAGCACATCCACAGTCAAACATATCACAAAACCTTCAATACAATATGGAAGTTTTGTATCATAATAAATCAACTTCAAATAATCTTAAAATCCATCAAAGGATGTTGACATAGATGAAATCAAAATTCTTTTTAAAGAAGTATCTCCTTTTATTTTGAAATCATTTAAGATCCATATAAAATAAAACATTTTCTTTGAAAATATTCTTATAATCTTGTATGGAAAGCTTCGAAGATTTTATAACGGCGGAAAATAACCGCACCCGCCGTATAAGTTAAAAAAAACATTCTTACCTCAATTCTGTCGAAAAGGTTAAAAAGGACCTTGTTTTGAAAACGACGGAAAGATTCCTTTATAAACCTCTAATAAAAAGTCAAACAAGGGTATAAATGACTTTAACCCATATTCTTGTAAATAGTAAAAATGTTTTGAAATACATTTTTAAGAAACATGGATGTGGATGATAAAGAGATCCCAGTAGATTATTACGTATAATACAACCTCGGATAATGAAGAGATTGTGAAATAACCCTTACCTTGAACTTTCTCTTAGTCGATGGTATGTTAACCTCCTGTATAATAATTAAAACATTGTTATTAAATTATACAATAATCATATACATCAATATGATATCATATATGATCTTTTAATATTGATTTGATAATAATATCTTAGTATTATCGTTGTTTCGGGTGTGAACTTTCTTGTTTTCTTTTGTATGTTTTGTTACGTAAGACATGTTTGTAAAGGATAGGTTGTATATTATTCATATCCAGAATGATATAAAGTCCTTAAACATCATTTTTAAATCATAAAATGATAATTATATTTGAATGGATACGATGGAGAATGAATCTCATCGCGTTCGTGGAGACGGTAGTCCGTACGTACGCACGAACGCTACTTCCATTTAATTTTTTTATTTTAAAAGAATCGAATCCAAATGATACATAGGTATATTACTATTCCAGTATAATATAATATTTTATATATGTTACATAAGTTCATTAACACCATCCTTTATACGTTCCATGTGTGGTACGAACGAGTCATATCATTTTAAGGGGGCGGTAGTCCGCACTTCCTCAAATGAAATTATCGTATGTATATACAACATGAAACGAATAATGGTATGAAATAAAATGGAATTTCAGAAGCTTATATATAAAATATATATCCTTAATATCATATTTAATTACAGTGACATCATAATGGCCACCATGAGAGGTGGTAAGATGTATTTGAACAATCATCGTTTCGTGAGGCGTTAGTTTTCCATCCACAGAAACATTATGTTCATCATCCATTAGATGGAGTTGTGTGTATTTGTAGTTTTAATCCTTATTATAACAACATACTAGTATATTTAGGATACTGGTGTTGTTACAAAAGAAGGGAAATAAAAATATTTTGGGGGTTGAAGAGGCAAAATAAATGAAAATAATTTAAGAGAAATCGTTACCTTTAATTTAGGTAACTCACTTTGGTTGGAACCAAAGGACTTCTTGAAATGCTTTCTTCCTAAGGGGAAGCATCAAGGAGGAGGAGAGGGATGTGGGGAGCTTAGTTGGGCAGATTTTGGACGATCCAAGTGGCTTGAGAGGTGTGAAGAAATGAGAAGGAGGAGTGCCCTTTTATAAGAGGGGTGAGGGGCACCTTTGGAAAAGCTAGAAATATTAATTTATAATAAATTCATATTCGGTTTATAATGGCTCCAAAGTTGACTATTAAAAGGTTAAGTTGGGGATAGGTCGAAAACCACTCAACCAATAGAATTTAGACAGGTTTGGGTACTTATATTAACCTTATCTTTAAGTATTAACTCTAAGTTAATTAGTTTCACTTTTACAATGTCTCTTTGTATTTTTATATAATATGGTTAATAAACTTACTATATACATCCAAGCGACCCCCAAGTGGTCCATTAATGAGTAACCTATCATAATATAAGTCTCTTGGCCGAACCGTATATTTTTAGGAATTTAATATCAATTAATAATATAATATTTGTTTTAAGAACTCTTTTATGTCAATTTTGACACTATTCAATAGTTGATTTTTGTGAAACTCCTAACAGATTGATTACTTCTAAGAAAGTCAATTAAATCAATCCTAATATATCATATTATCATAGAAAATTAGTTTAATTCATTAAAAGTTTCATATTATAATTATTTGGGTATTTATAATATCAATTATTTTAATTTTTCACTATTTTAGTAATTACTGCATCATCATTGTGTCATAAATAAAATAAATTATTTAATGTCTAAAAATTATAAATAAAATATCATTATGTATGAAATCTTTTTAGCTTTCTAATGAATATTTATAATCGAAAATCCAACATGTATAACCCTATGTAAAAATTGTTCTTCTAAAAGATGTAAGCTTATGCCATTTTTATTTTTATTTTAACTTTATTAATATAATGTGTCATTATCACTTACAAGTGGATCCATGGGGTCCCAAAATAGACCCAAAGATGCCCATGGTCGACCATGTATCAACCAATAGGGTTAAGACACGTTTTAGGGTAATTTAGTATTATTATAATATTATTTTTTTAACCCTTATTTACCGGATTTACCCTTTAACCATGGTAAATAAAATATTTACCACAGTAACTATTCAAAATGTCTAAAAATAAAAGTTACCTATTTACACAATTTGAACATCCTGATTCCAAATATGGAATCCATTTTCCTAAATTCAAAACACAGAAGTGGCAGAAATTAATTTAAAATTAATTCCCGCTGTCAAAACAAAAAGCGTGTTTTTAAGAGGTAATAACTATCAAAAGATTGACACTTGTTTATGTTCGGTTTAATTGTAAAATTATGTCCAATGAACAAAATTATATTAAATGGTAAAAATATATTCTAAATATACTTTAAAACCACTCAAATTCACAATTTATCACTATTAATTATTTTGATTAAAAAAGTTGTTTTTAATTAAAATTTAGAAATTTTCACTATTCATCAAAATATAAAAGTTATCCGAAATGTACCAAAATTTCACCCTAGGATAATTTTGATATTCTGAATCTAAAAATGAAGTTCATTTTGAAATATTGAATATATATGATTTCAAAAAGTAGGTATTACTATTCACAACGGCTAGTTTAATTAGTTGTGGTGTGTGTTAGAACTCGAGGTTGCGTACAACACACGCTATCGCATTATTCGAAGGGAAACGTACCATAGAAGCTTGGGGTGTTACATTCTCCCCTCCTTCAAATAATTGCGTCCTCGAAATTTCTAGGGTATTACTGCATAAAAAGACTCGGGTGGTTCTTCATCATAAGTTCCTCGGGTTCCCACGTTGCCTCTTCCATCTTATGGTTTCTCCACAAAACTTTTACCAGACGCGTCGTCCGGTTTCTCAGTACTTGTTCTCTTGTATCAAGAATCCTGACGGGCTCTTCGCAATAAGACAGATCAGGTTCCAGTTCTAATTCCTCATAGGTGAGTACATGCGTTGGGTCAGGCATGTATTTTCTCAACAGAGATACGTGGAACACATCGTGAACTTTGGAGAGACTTGGCGGCATTGCCAATCGGTAAGCTACAACCCCAATTCGTTCTAGAATTTCGAAAGGTCCGATGTACCTGGGACTTAATTTACCTTTCTTACCAAAACGTATGACTCCCTTCCATGGAGATACCTTCAGGAAAACATGATCACCGACTTGAAATTCCAAATCCTTCCTTCGATTATCGGCATAGCTCTTCTGCCTACTTTGAGCTGCTTTGATGTGATTTTGGATTACTTTCACCTTTTCCACCGTTTCCTCCACTAGTTCTGGGCCTACAAGTTTTCTTTCACCAACGTCATCCCAACAGGTTGGTGTACGACATCTCTTTCCATATAACGCTTCATATGGTGCCATCTGAATACTCGAATGGAAGCTATTGTTATAGGAAAATTCTACCAGAGGTAAATATTGATCCCACATACCCTGAAAGTCAAGTGAGCAAGATCTCAACATATCTTCTAAGGTTTGAATAGTCCGTTCTGACTGTCCATCTGTCTGAGGGTGGTATGCAGTGCTCAAATGAAGTTCAGTATCCAGGGATTTCTGAAGACTTTTCCAGAATCTTGAAGTAAAATGGGGATCACGATCAGAAACAATCGATAGGGGTACTCCATGAAGTCTCACAACTTCATTAATATATAGTCTTGCTAGACGTTCCAGGGGTAGATCTTCTCTTATAGCAAGAAAATGTGCTGACTTGGTAAGACGATCAACAATAACCCATATTGCATCGTTCCTTCTAGGAGTCTTTGGTAGCCCCATGACAATGTCCATCGTAATATTGTCCCATTTCCACTCTGGTATGGGAAGAGGTTTCATGACTCCTCCAGGCTGTTGCCTTCCAGCTTTCACTTGTTGACAAACCATACATCTTGACACAAAATCAGCAATCTCCCTCTTCATGTTGTCCCACCAAAAATGTTCCTTCAAATCTCTATACATTTTGGTGCTCCCAGGGTGTATAGAGAAATTGGAACTATGAGCGTCATCCAACAATTCCCTTTTTAGATCAGGTATATTGGGAACACAAAGTCTCTTCCCGAATTTCAAAATTCCATCTTCATACACAAAGTCTCTCAATCTCCCATCATTCACAGCTTTAATCTTCTTCTGAAATTCTTCATCATCGGTCTGAGAACTCTTAATCTTTTCTAGTAAAGATGGTTTGGCAACCATTTGAAAAAGCATTGAGGTTTCACCTTCCCTGGTTATTCCCATGTCCATCTTCACTAGATCCATGAAAATTGGATCCCTTTCAATTCTCATATTGTTCAAAACTCCATGGTCTTTTCTACTTAAAGCATCTGCCACCTTGTTTGCCTTCCCCGGGTGGTAGTGTATCGTACAATCATAATCCTTGAGTAATTCAAGCCATCTCCTTTGCCTCATGTTGAGTTCTTTTTGTGAGAAAATATACTTCAAACTCTTGTGATCAGTATAAATCTCACATTTTTCACCATAGAGGTAGTGCCTCCATATCTTCAAAGCAAAGATCACAGCTGCTAACTCAAGATCATGAGTAGGATAGTTTTGTTCATGAATTTTCAACTGTCGTGATGCATAGGCAATAACTCTATCATTCTGCATAAGGACACAACCAAGTCCTTTCTTCGATGCATCACTATAAATAACGAACCCATCATTCCCCGATGGTAGAGTCAATATAGGAGCATTGACTAATCTTCTCTTCAGTTCTTCGAAACATTCCTCACACTCTTTTTTCCAAACAAATTTAACCCCTTTACGTGTGAGCTTCGTTAATGGGTTAGCCAATCGGGCAAAATTCTGGACGAAACGTCGATAATAACCTGCCAAGCCAATAAAACTACGTACCTCAGTTATACTCGTAGGTGCTGGCCATTCTTGGATTGCCTTGGTCTTAGAAGGATCAACAGAGATTCCATCTTTTGAGACAATATGGCCAAGAAAAGAAATCTCCTGAAGCCAGAATTCACACTTGCTAAACTTCCCATATAATTCATGCCTCCTCAGAGTCTTCAAGATAATGCGCAAGTGATTTTCATGATCTTCGTAGGTTTTGGAGTATACCAAGATATCATCAATAAATACCACCACAAATTCATCGAGATACTCCTTGAAGACTCTATTCATCAGATCCATGAATACAGAGGGTGCATTAGTCATTCCAAACGGCATTACAGTAAACTCGTAATGCCCGTACCTGGTTCGAAATGCAGTTTTCGGAATGTCTTCCTTCTTCACACACAACTGATGGTATCCAGATCGAAGGTCAATCTTTGAAAAGTATTGAGCTCCATGCAGTTGGTCAAATAAATCATCAATACGAGGTAGGGGATACTTGTTCTTTATCGTTATAGCATTGATCTCCCTGTAGTCGATACATAACCTCATAGATCCATCTTTCTTTTTAACAAAAAGAACAGGGGCTCCCCATGGAGAAACACTAGGGCGAATAAATCCCTTATTACTCAATTCCTCTAGTTGTTTCTTTAGTTCGACTAACTCTACAGTGGCCATTCTATAAGGGGTCTTCGATATATGCCTTGATCCAGGAATCAAATCAATAGAAAACTCAACTTCTCGTTCTGGAGGATGTCCAGGTAAATCTTCCGGAAATACATCTACAAATTCTTTCACAACAGGTACATCCTCTATTTGAACATTCCTTTCCTCACCGATAGTTACTTCATTCTCTTCCTCCCCAATAATTGAATTAAGTTGAGCTACTGGGGGTGGGTCTAAATAAGAATTAGGTGGTGACGATTCTGCTCTAAAAATAAGGTGTTCCTTATCATTATCATCAAGAATCGTAACCTCTTTCTTCTTACAATAAATCTTCGCATCATAGTCCAAAAGCCAGTCCATACCGAGGATTATATCAAACTCAATCATAGGTATGACGATGAGATCAGCAGATAAAGAGAATTTATGTGCTCTAATGGGGACTGATTCACAAAACTTTGTTGCAACGATACTTCCCTTAAGAGTTTTAACTGACAACTCCCTTATTAAATCAAATTGGAAATATCTAAGTTTCTTAGCAAACTGGGAAGATATGAAACAATGCGATGATCCAGAATCAAATAATGCATTTGCTAAACTTGAGGAAACCATTAAATTACCTGCCACCACGTCTTTTGGAGATTCTACCTCAGCAGTAGTTATAGCATAAGCCTGGCCTTGATCCCTTGGCCTTTTCTGAGGTAAGTTCTCCTGACGCTTAGGACATGCATTTGCATAATGCCCCATCTCCCTGCAATTGTAGCACTGAACGTTGGTAGCTTCCTTCTTCCCCTTGCAATCATGAGCTTGGTGGCCTTTTTCACCACACTTGTAACAGACTCCCATTCCCTTCAAGCAAGTACCAGGATGTTTCTTCCCGCATTTACCACAAGATGGATATTCAACCTTTCCCTTCTTCCCCTTATTTCCATTCCCAGATTGATCAGCAGGTCTCTTCTTCTCTTGCTTCGCTTTAAAGTCATAAGACTTAGAGAATTCTTTTTCGGTCTTGATAGCACATGAGACAATGTCTTCGTACGACGAAAAGGATTGTGAGACTAATGATCGACGGAGAAATGGTTTTAACCCATCAAAGAAACGATCAATCTTACTTCTTGGGTTGCGAATATAATCTCCAGCATACCTCACTAACCTTGTAAAGTTAGCCTCATACTTTGTGACATTCTCATCCTCCTTTTGTCTCAGACTCAGAAATTGTCTTTCCATATACGCTCGATGGTCGCGAGGGAAGTATTTTTCTAAAAATAGATCTTTGAATTCTCTCCATTCCATATTTGATACTTCATCATCTTCCTTCGTATTTTGAATCAATGACCACCATTGATCAGCATCTCCAGTGAGGCGGTAAACTGCCATGATAACTTTTTCCCTTTCACTACTCCCCAAAGCCTGAAATATTTTCTCTAGGGAAAATATCCATTGCTCAGCTACTAAGGGATTTGTATTCCCATTGAACGTTGGTGGTTGTTGCCTCATGAATCGATCTAACATTGATCCTCCACGTTGCGGATCAGGGTGCTCCATACGGGTAAGGTTATTATTCATAACCTGAGTAAGTTGTCCCAGTATGGTGATTAGCTGATCGGCATCAGTTGCATCACCAGCCCCACTATAATTATCTTGAGCAGGAGGGCAATCCCTACATGGAGTGCGTGCATTGATACGGTTTCCATTTCTTCCACTAGGCGCCATTTCTAAACAATGGCATAAACTAGATCAGTTTATGAATCAAAATACATAATCCCATACTTATAAAACACTTAACATAAATTGAACTATTTATGGATATAATCCATAATCATAAAAATGTTTTCTTTGAGGAAGTATATACTCATAAACCCTTCATAATGATTTGTAAAGATAATGAGAGTTATCCTAAGCATATCCCCCGGGAGTGTCGTAACCAAGAGTGCAGCAAGGCCCGTTGTCGTGCACCAGTTCCCGTTCGAGTCTAGCTCAAAGCGGTGTTTTCGGGTTTTACCCCTAGGTACATCTGTGCCAGAGCCGCCTCTACCTGCTCGTATCCAGACAGGGATGTATTGCTCGGAAAACTCACAAAATCTCTACAATACCAAAATTCTAGGAAGTTCTTTTATACTAATCCTCAAAGTTAATCTTAGGTCTACGTGCTCTAATCAGAGTTTATCTAAATCTAGATACCAAGGTTTGTACTAAACTTCCTCTGATACCAACTGTAACGCCCCGACCCCAGCTACCCAGAGTCGGTGCATTACTTCGTAACATTGGCATGATCACAAGAAAGATCAAATCTCGAAAGACCGATTGGTTTAGTAGCCTTGGAAACACTAGATATAATCATAAAGTTTTACATTACATTTCAAAGTGAAAAACCACAACAACAACAAAGTCTTCATATCCACACTATTAACCCCTCATAATATCCCTGCAAGTCATTCATAATTTACTTCTTCACTACCTGGGAAAATAAAACATAGAAAAGGGGTGAGCTCAAATGCCCAGTAAGGATAACAATATAGCGGAACATTCAAAATAAGCATAAACATTTAAGGCAATGAATTACTAAAACAAAAGCCTTTTAAAATTGAACTTCAACATAGTATTGCAAAAGTAAAATGAAATAATGCCATTTACTTGTTCACATGGATATTCTACTAATCGAATAATCACATGCAATATCAATAACCACTTTCATAATTATGGAATGCATAATGCCAGACTATCATAACCACATAGCCAAGGCCTCATGCCAAGACTACAAATAAGATTTTGTCAAGGCCTTGTGCCAAGACACTAGTTTGTCTCATGAGACCTACCGATGCATCGAGGAGCTATAGCGGGCTCCACCCGTCACTTATTAAGTCCAATGCATTCCCATATGAAAAGGTTTGAACATAACATAAACATTCGTATTAAAACTAGCATACGAAATGTCAATAATTTCACCATAAACTATGAATGGTATAAAAATAGCACATCCACAGTCAAACATATCACAAAACCTTCAATACAATATGGAAGTTTTGTATCATAATAAATCAACTTCAAATAATCTTAAAATCCATCAAAGGATGTTGACATAGATGAAATCAAAATTCTTTTTAAAGAAGTATCTCCTTTTATTTTGAAATCATTTAAGATCCATATAAAATAAAACATTTTCTTTGAAAATATTCTTATAATCTTGTATGGAAAGCTTCGACGATTTTATAACGGCGGAAAATAACCGCACCCGCCGTATAAGTTAAAAAAACATTCTTACCTCAATTCTGTCGAAAAGGTTAAAAAGGACCTTGTTTTGAAAACGACGGAAAGATTCCTTTATAAACCTATAATAAAAAGTCAAACAAGGGTATAAATGACTTTAACCCATATTCTTGTAAATAGTAAAAATGTTTTGAAATACATTTTTAAGAAACATGGATGTGGATGATAAAGAGATCCCAGTAGATTATTACGTATAATACAACCTCGGATAATGAAGAGATTGTGAAATAACCCTTACCTTGAACTTTCTCTTAGTCGATGGTATGTTAACCTCCTGTATAATAATTAAAACATTGTTATTAAATTATACAATAATCATATACATCAATATGATATCATATATTATCTTTTAATATTGATTTGATAATAATATCTTAGTATTATCGTTGTTTCGGGTGTGAACTTTCTTGTTTTCTTTTGTATGTTTTGTTACGTAAGACATGTTTGTAAAGGATAGGTTGTATATTATTCATATCCAGAATGATATAAAGTCCTTAAACATCATTTTTAAATCATAAAATGATAATTATACTTGAATGGATACGATGGAGAATGAATCTCATCGCGTTCGTGGAGACGGTAGTCCGTACGTACGCACGAACGCTACTTCCATTTAATTTTTTTATTTTAAAAGAATCGAATCCAAATGATACATAGGTATATTACTATTCCAGTATAATATAATATTTTATATATGTTACATAAGTTCATTAACACCATCCTTTATAAGTTCCATGTGTGGTACGAACGAGTCATATCATTTTAAGGGGGCGGTAGTCCGCACTTCCTCAAATGAAATTATCGTATGTATATACAACATGAAACGAATAATGGTATGAAATAAAATGGAATTTCAGAAGCTTATATATAAAATATATATCCTTAATATCATATTTAATTACAGTGACATCATAATGGCCACCATGAGAGGTGGTAAGATGTATTTGAACAATCATCGTTTCGTGAGGCGTTAGTTTTCCATCCACAGAAACATTATGTTCATCATCCATTAGATGGAGTTGTGTGTATGTGTAGTTTGAATCCTTCTTATAACAACATCCTAGTATATTTAGGATACTGGTGTTGTTACAAAAGAAGGGAAATAAAAAGATTTTGGGGGTTGAAGAGGCAAAATAAATGAAAATAATTTAAGAGAAATCGTTACCTTTAATTTAGGTAACTCACTTTGGTTGGAACCAAAGGACTTCTTGAAATGCTTTCTGCCTAAGGGGAAGCTTCAAGGAGGAGGAGAGGGATGTGGGGAGCTTAGTTGGGCAGAGTTTGGACGAGCCAAGTGGCTTGAGAGGTGTGAAGAAATGAGAAGGAGGAGTGCCCTTTTATAAGAGGGGTGAGGGGCACCTTTGGAAAAGCTAGAAATATTAATTTATAATAAATTCATATTAGGTTTATAATGGCTCCAAAGTTGACTATTCAAAGGTTAAGGTGGGTATAGGTCGAAAACCACTCAACCAATAGAATTTAGACAGGTTTGGGTACTTATATTAACCTTATCTTTAAGTATTAACTCTAAGTTAATTAGTTTCACTTTTACAATGTCTCTTTGTATTTTTATATAATATGGTTAATAAACTTACTATATACATCCAAGATACCCCCAAGTGGTCCATTAATGAGGAACCTATCATAATATAAGTCTCTTGGCCGAACCTTAGATTTTTAGGAATTTAATGTCAATTAATAATATAATATTTGTTTTAAGAACTCTTTTATGTCAATTTTGACACTATTCAATAGTTGATTTTTGTGAAACTCCTAACAGATTGATTACTTCGAACAAAGTCAATTAAATCAATCCTAATATATCATATTATCATAGAAAATTAGTTTAATTCATTAAAAGTTTCATATTATAATTATTTGGGTATTTATAAGATCAATTATTTTAATTTTTCACTATTTTAGTAATTACTGCATCATCATTGTGTCATAAATAAAATAAATTATTTAATGTCTAAAAATTATAAATAAAATATAATTATGTAGGAAATCTTTTTAGATTTCTAATGAATATTTATAATCGAAAATCCAACATGTATAACCCTATGTAAAAATTGTTCTTCTAAAAGATGTAAGGTTATGCCATTTTTATTTTTATTTTAACTTTATTAATATAATGTGTCATTATCACTTACAAGTGGATCCATGGGGTCCCAAAATAGACCCAAAGATTCCCATGGTCGACCATGTATCAACCAATAGGGTTAAGACACGTTTTAGGGTAATTTAGTATTATTATAATATTATTTTTTTAACCCTTATTTACCGGATTTACCCTTTAACCATGGTAAATAAAATATTTACCACAGTAACTATTCAAAATGTCTAAAAATAAAAGTTACCTATTTACACAATTTGAACATCCTGATTCCAAATATGGAATCCATTTTCCTAAATTCAAAACACAGAAGTGGCAGAAATTAATTTAAAATTAATTCCCGCTGTCAAAACAAAAAACGTGTTTTTAAGAGGTAATAACTATCAAAAGATTGACACTTGTTTATGTTCGGTTTAATTGTAAAATTATGTCCAATGACCAAAATTATATTAAATGGTAAAAATATATTCTAAATATACTTTAAAACCACTCAAATTCACAATTTATCACTATTAATTATTTTGATTAAAAAAGTTGTTTTTAATTAAAATTTAGAAATTTTCACTATTCATCAAAATATGAAAGTTATCCGAAATGTACCAAAATTTCACCCTAGGCTAATTTTGATATTCTGAATCTAAAAATGAAGTTCATTTTGAAATATTGAATATATATGATTTCAAAAAGTAGGTATTACTATTCACAACGGCTAGTTTAATTAGTTGTGGTGTGTGTTAGAACTCGAGGTTGCGTACAACACACGCTATCGCATTATTCGAAGGGAAACGTACCATAGAAGCTTGGGGTGTTACATTTTCCCATTGGGTGGTGCACCGTTTTTTCCACCACCCTTTGATCGGTAGTTACTACCAGTGTTACAGGTAGAGGATGCACACAGGCTCAGTGCCTTGCCAGAGTTTCAGAGACAGAGACCTCCCAGGTCTAGGGGAGATATGGATCCTCAAGTCACTGAGGACTTGATGGAGGTAGTGACATGGTATGTAAACTTAGTGAGGACACCGCTTAACCAGATGGCAATCATGGGCATGAACCATTTTCAAGGCTCGACTGGTAGATGTTGGAACTTGATCATCCAGACGCATGATGAGGTTACCCTCTCATGGGATGACATCAAGTGGCTATTCCAGAAGTAGTTATTCCCCACGACCTTTCACTCAGTGCACATACAAGAGCAACCTCACCATTGGAAGGGTAGAATTTTAGTGGATGAGTACTCAGTGATATTTAAAGACCTCCCTTGTTATTCCACGTACATGGTACATGACCCTTTCTTTAGGGCCCATACCTTTAAGCAGAGACTCATAAAGAAGATCAAGGAATCCACATGGACCTTCGGCATCCCCACCTAGGCTGGAGTGCTGGAGAGAGCCCTTCCAATTGAGAGATTCCTAGTAGAGCATGCATTGACAGCCAGAGCCACCGACAGACATCAGGGAGAAGATTCTCCAGTGGTGAGTAGTGGGAAAAAGACGAGGGGACCCAAGTAGGTACGATCTTTCAGGGGATAACCCATAGGAATTGTGCTCGGTAGTGCAGGGATCATAGAGTATAATGAGTTAGTAGGTGACTGGGTAGGAGCAGTGTACTTCTATAACATAAAACAATTAAACTATACATGCCCATCAGGAGGGGTTTCTAGTGGACAACTTTTAGAGTTTTACTTGAACTTTCTTATTTTCTATTTATCTTTTGTGGGGTTTGTATTCTATACCATTTGAACTACTATTTATACTTTTACACATTGGTTGTTTAGTGGTATGCATGTTTACATTTACAACATTGGGGTGTAGTTTTGTGTGAGTAGATACATGTACTCATGAAAATTCCTCTCGCATGATGGTGGATGCCTTCGACACTAGTCGACAACCCCTGGACTTTGGAAGATAGGCTTGTGGTATGTCACGAAACATTCCCCATAGAGGAACAACTATCAGTATTGGATTTTGAATACAACAACAGCTGTCACTCCACAATTTGAATTGCACCATTCTGGATTTTGAGAAAATTAGTTCTGGCTTGGATTCATAGATGATTGATATGGATAATGAATATTAGATCATATTGATGACCTCAAAACAAAAAATGGATTTTTTGAAAAAGTGGAATATGTAATCATTAATTAAGTTTACTATTTTTTGGATTATGTATTATATCAAATAATATATGTTCTATGTAGGAAATAAAAAACAATGTATTCTTTCAAAATGTTTTAATGGTAATTTAGGTTATCTGCATGTTTTAAGAGAATACGTGATCAAGGTATTCACAAGTTTTTTATGTGATAACCAATAGATATTTTTGATATATGAGGTATCAATATTAATTTGATGTTTATATATTTATTGAAATTATTTCAACAGTTTTGGAAATTCATTTTTATAAAGGGTAACATGTAAAAATATTTATGGATTTTTTTAGTTTAACATTGGATGGAGTTTTGGTATATATCCATATAATGACTTATTTAAATTGATTAAACTATGCTAACCGTTTTTATGATAAGGGAATATTGGATGAATAAATTTTCAGTCTATATATGGGTATTGTGATCCATTTTTCCATCTAAGATATCAAAATCTCTTTGATTTATTTGAGTAAGAAAAGATGATGAAAATAATCATAGAAAAACCAAGGAAATAGGTTTTTATTGTAATGGTTCTAATTTATCAATCCTATATGGTCAATTAATTTATTAAAACTTGTTGTTTGAGGTGTTCTGGGATTCCTTGGTGACTCATTTCAAGAGTTTTAAAAAATCCTTGTTTACAAACATAGAATCGCTGAATGGGGACTCGAAAAATGGCGACTCGCCAAATGGTAGAACTCCAAATGGTTATTCGCTAAACAATTACTTATATAATAGAATCTCATCGAACAATGAATCACTGAACAATGCCTTATGGAGTGACAACTTACGGAATGGGGACTTGCAGAATGGAAACTCACAGAACAACGACTCGCGGAACGAAAATTGGCAGAAAGATGACTCGCAGAACAACAAATCACAGAACGATGACTCGTAGAATGGCATGTCATGGAATAGTGACATGATGAATGGAGAATCAAGGAATGTAGAATCGCTGAATAGTGACTCACGGAATGGAGACTCATGGAATGACAATTCTAGGAATGGAAACTCACGGAACAGTAACTTGGGAAATGAAGAATTGCAGAATGACGACTCCTAAAATTCCGACTCGCTAAACCACAACTCATGAAACAGAGACTCACAGAACAATGAATCAATGAACTGACTCACCAAACATTGAATCATCCAATGATGACTTGTCCAACGACGAGTCATCCAAAATTGGTGGCGAATCATGATAAATATTTTCAGCTTCCTACAGCTTCACCCCTTTTAGAGTATTATTTGAGGTAAAACACATTCTATGCCTTGTTTTAAGGGATTTAACGTTGATTCAAATACCATATTTCTTATTGTAATTTTTCTAAGAGTCTTCATGTTTTTTACTCAGTATAACCATGTGATCCTTGAAAGATGCGAACATAATTGAAAATCCAATGTATCTTAAACCGCTACTTCATTTAGATCTCCTAAAAGGTAGAACCTTGTTATTCCATCTTGTAAACTAGTGTGGGAAGCTCAAACCATTCCTTCCATTCCATAGGAGTCATGTGTGGTGTTGTATCCTTGGATCATGTTTTCCCTAGAGTTCTTCTTTCTTCATGGGAACCCCCTATTTTGTTGTAAGAAGGAGGTATCGATCTGTCTTCGTATTTTCTATCTCATTTCATTTGGGATCTTCAATCTATATCCTCAAATTTCTTATTATTTTGTGATGACATGTGATATATTTTTTGATAATGGGGATTTCTTACATGTTGGTAGTTGTAGTTGGGTCTCGGAATCCTCGATGGATGGAGTTACTGCATGAGAGGTGATCATGATACGTTGTGTTGTCATGTTCTTGTGCAAGGAATGTCTGAAACCATTTGAGGTAGGGTATTCATGGAATCTCTATTATATATATATATATATATACAATAGTAGAGTTATCATGATTTATCCCACTAGATCATAATATAATTGACATAATAAATATTTTAATGAGACTAATGAATTGGTATCAATAATTTTTTGTTGCCTCTTGATTTTCTAAATAGTGTGATATCATTCCCTTTCTGTTTAACATGTTTTTATTAATGTAAATTGGTAATGAATGTAATTCCAGAATTAATTATAAATTAACTTTATAAAGATAAATAGGAATGTTAATGAATCCGATAGTTTCTATTATAAGTTTATGAAAATAAAATTGATATAGTAAGAATTTTTAATTGAATATATTGATAAACATCAATCATGTTGTTACTTTTTGTTTAATTACAAGTAAACTTAGTAGTTTAATTAATTTTTTATAGATATTATAGATTTTCCATCAGTTTATAGAATTTGGAACATTAATAATGAATTAGTTAATTCAAGATGGAATGAGGACATGGTTGTGTTTTAAAGATAATATGCATTAGGGTTATGAGTTTCCCACTTGATTGTAAAGTCCGGACAACATATTCTTCATAGCTATGAGTTCTGGTTGTGTGTTAAGGTTGAATTTTATGATTAGGGACCATATCCCAATTGCTATCTTATTAGTTTCCTGCTGTGTGTGATGTGATGTGAGCATGAAATAGATGATCATAGACGGTTGTAGTGGTATGAGGTGGTAGGGAGGTATAGTGTTTGTAGAAGATGTTGATGCCTAGACTGGTGAGATGTAGCAGTTTATGCATGTGAGTTTTGGGGAGGACACCATGTATGATGGAACATGTTGAATTTAGGATTTCTAGTACATTTCTAGGTTGAATTATTGTTAATAATTTTTTTGTTTGTCTTCTTTACTTTCTACATTTCATAAGGAAATTGGTCTTTCTTACCCTCAATCCAAAAAAGAAGAAGACGTATAGGGTATTCCATGTGATATCCTTGGTTACCATCTCAAGGATGGATGGGTATAAACTCCTACCATAGGTGGCAATGAATCTACATGTAGTTCATCTACTCATTATGTTGATCCCCTTTTGTTTGGTACTTTATAATTTCTTTTCTAGAATTTATGGAATTATGAAAATGTAATAATGGTATTAATAAATGATGTTGACCATAGGTGTTGGAGCTTGCTCAGATGCAGTGCTGTGGATTATGATTCTGAGAATCCATGAACTCAGTTTGGTTATGCTGGGATGGCATAGATCTTTGTTGGAATGTTATTAGAATGTGATGTGGAACTTTTTAATGGTCAAATAATTATTAATTAATTAATTAAAATAATTTTAAACTAATTAAAAGGGAAAATATTTTTAAATAATTCTTTTTAAATGGTTGTGTGCTTATAAGATATCTAATCTTAGCAATGGATGTCAGGAGTCTGAGAGACATTAACTGTACATTTGTGTGAGACTAGGTTCTCCAAATAGTGTGGTTGTGAGGTATATTATATCATGTTTTTTTGTTTTGATATGATACTCCAACCTGTTAGTTATAGAAAATGACACCCTGGGTATTCTAGTCCTTGGGGGGTGTTTTCCCCAAAATCTCGATTGGAGGATGGATGGATGACAACATCCTATGGACCTATCCAGTTCTCTTGATAGTTACATGTGTGGGTATGGATGGCTATTATTTTTCACTATACACATGTGTAGAGGGATTTAAAGGATTATGGTCTTTTCACACACATATATTTTGGATGTAGTTTCATATGTTCTATTATAGGTATACCATGTATAGGTTGTGATGGAGTGAGGTTTCTTACTCATAATATTAGCTATACTGGCTTGACATATAATACATGATGTATGATACACTTTATACAAGCTGTTGGTGGATCCCAGAAACTACCTAGTAAATTTTGGTTGTAGGGATGGTGTGGGGCTTCACCTAGGTGTCTACGTGAGAGCCTTTTGGTTGCACAAGGTGCATGTTTTTGTGATCTCCCAAGTGTCATCAGTAAAATATTTTTGGAGATATATTCTCAGGACATGTGATGTTGGGGAAATGAGGAAAACCAATTGGAAAGTGGTAGCAGTGTACCCCTGATATTATTTATTATCTTATATAATCTAATATCTGATACATAGATAGAGTAACCATGGTTTGTTTGGGAACTTAGTAAAAAATTTTAGGTGATGGGATAGTTTCACATGCTGTTCCCAGTTATTTAAGACCATTTCTTTAATTTTTCATGAGAGATTCTGTGGAGGATCCTACTGAGTATATTTTTATACTCACCCTATGTTTTATAAAATGTTTTCATATCGCTTGGGGAAGGTTGGAGATCATGATTTTTATTACTAGGTTGGAGTTTACAGGATCTGTTCGGGCGTCATGGTAGCTATTAATTTACTTTATTTTGGTACTTGGAGTATTTCATTTTAGTTGTGGTGGTTTTAGAATGAAATTACATATATGTACTTGGGTTTCTTTTTGTATTATAGTTTGAGAATGAGTTGGTTGTTGTCTATCTTATTGATTTATCTTTCATGTGTTCTCTTGGAGGTTAAAGCCTCTCATATGTGTGTTTACTATATTGTCAGTGTTAGTCACCACACCGTGGCCTACTAGAGGTGAAACATGAAGGAGATTATATATCCTATAATATTTCTAGTCCAGGAGGGGTACACATTGTGTGGATGGGGTAGTGGAAGAGTGGTATATGATATATGTTAGAGGTATATGATGGAGTTTGGTGTTTGGTACAGATGAGGTAGCATGGGTTAATAGGGTAACAGTTTCAGTCAAGTTTATCAAGTGTAGGAAACACTGGATAAGGATTAAGACACTGGTATATAGGGACCCCTATGTTCTGATGCACGATCATTTAAGTTTATAGTGGATATTAAACAATGTGATACTTGTTGTAGGGAGGGTACCTAGGAATGGATCATGTATCATTCATCTTTGTGACAATGTTTGAATTGGTAGACGGTGACATATTTTAACATAAAATTAAAAAATAAAACAATTATTTAGTGTTATAATTTTTTTCTTTGTATTCTAGGTTTAGGATCTCTATTTTTTTTTCTATTTATAGTATGCCTCTTAGTATATGTACTAATCATGTTCATTTAGAAGATGTTCACCAGTTTTCATAAGAATATCTTTATAGTGTAGAGGTTGACGATGATGAAAATTGGAGGAGGACACTCTAAGAGTTTTAGCGCTAGAGTCATCAGAAGTATGAGGGCTTCATTTCTAATGTAGCAATGGTAGAATGGATGAAAGAGGTTAAAAACTCCTTCATTTTTATCTATTCTCAGAAGGATCATTGGATGTAATTGGTTGTGACGATTCTATGTTGTGTAGTGAGGAAAGAGTGGTTCTAGTTCATTGGGGAATCATGTTGAGTCAAAAATCTCACGGGAGAGGTTATGAAAAAAAATTTAATTCTATTTTTCTTTCTTTTCCCATGATGGATAAAATTCTCCAGGAGCTAATTACCCTTCAGTAGGTATGCTCCAGCGTGCAAGACTTCATGATCTATTTCAGGAACCCTCTGCGACATGATTTAGACCTGTTTCCCGAGGAGGAGGCCAAGAAAATGCATTTAGAGGAGGATTTGAATCAAGATATCTATCACTATTTCACACTGATTATGTTGATGAAATATGTTGAGTTTCTTCCGAGAGAATATTTCTTCAAGAGGATGTTACCTGGAACTGGGTCATCATAAGAGGGGAGTCGTTAGGATTCCTCATGAAGCAGATATGTTGTTCGGGGTCTCCGGTTTTTAGGGCTTAAGTGTTTCTGATTAGTTTGGGGTAGGTCCCAACTCCAAGTGCCTTGTTTTTATTGTGGAAACATATTGTAGACTTATTCCAAGGGATCATGAACATGTTTTTCTTTGGAAGGTAAAGATTATCAGCAGTAAGAGTGCCTGACCTTTCTGAGAAGTTAGTGTGAGCCTATTTACACGACTTAGGTTCCTCCATTGAAGTAGTTCCACCAATGGAAGAAGCAGTTGTATAAAACAACTTTTGATTAGCTTAGAGAATATGGGTAAGGTAATGTAGAGCCTCAGGATTCCCCCTTCCTCAAGTAGTACAGTGCATCAATGGTGGTGGTCATCATTAGGGTCAGAGAGGTAGTAGAGCGGGTCATGGTCAGCTAATGCTTTAGGATTTCTAGAGTCGGGTGATCCAGATGTCGTTCAAGGAACCCATTTATTGTTTTCTACTTGTGTGTATTCCTTTTTTGATTCTATCAATATTCACTCATTTATATATCCTTCTTTTTTTAATGCATTGGGATTTGGGATAAAGAGGCTTCCAGTTCCCATGGAATTGTCTACACTAGTTGGAGGTCGAACTAACTTGTTTGAAGTTTTTATATATTATAAGCTAGTTCTAGGGAACCACCTCGATTATAGATTCTCCCTTTTTTACGGATACAACCATATGATTTCATCCTCAAGAAGGATTGGTAGTAATTGGTGCAGGCTATCATGGAATTCTTTAGGAGACATGTGGTGTGTGTCAATGTTAATTAAGATCCATCAGTGTTTGTTAGTGAGTGAGACCCTCAGATAGGTCATAAGCATGCTCTTTATTTGTTATCATTGATGGATAATTGGATTTTGAGTTCATTAAAGATGTAGTAATTTTCATTTCCCAGGGTTTTTGAATAGTACCTTGATGTATTTTCGTAAGAGGATGTAGTGTCACACCCTCGATGAGAGATTGAGTTGGGATCGAGCTACAACAGGGAGCATCTTCAATCTCAATGTATTCATAGAGGATAGTACCTTATGTGTTGCGAGAGCTATGTACATAGCTCGATGTTCTGTTTTAGTGTGGTTTGGTTTGGCCAAGTGTTTCACCGTGGGGTGAACCAGTTTTTTTGGTGAAGATGGTTGATGGAATTTTTCAGTTTTTTATCGATTATCATTTCATGAACAATGTGACATTGATGAACCTATATACTCTTTCACATATTGATGATTTTATCGATCAACTGAATGGTTCTAGTTAGTTCTCAATGTTTTTTCTGTGGTTAGGATATCATCAGATGCATGTGAAGGATGAGGATATCTTGATGACTGTTTTCCATTGTCATCATTAGAATTATGAGTTTATTATGATTCCATCCGATGTGACAAAATCTCAAGCTATGTTCGTGGGTTTTAGTAAGATTGTGTTTCGTGAGTTCGTAGATAATTTCATGATGGTCTTCATTTATGAAATCCTTATGTACTCCTCATCTAAGGAGGATAATGAAGATCATATACATTCCATTTTGGGAGTTCATTGTCGACAGAAGCTGTTTGGGATGCTATTGAGTATGATTTTTGGTATTGAGATGTTTTTTTCATGGGGAATGTTGTATCCCATTATGGTGTATCTTTGTATCCACCAAATATATAAGAATTTGTGTCTTGGGGAGCCCCATGATAGTGGTAGAGATTCCATGTTTCCTTGGTCTCACGGGATATTACAAGTGGTTCGTGGTGGATTTATATCGGGTTGCAACTCCATTGATAGCTTTGACCAAATATTATCATGAAATCATGTGGACTGATCAATGTCATGTATCTTTAGAGTATCTTAAGGATAAGTTGGTTAGTGCTCTAATTATTTGTTTCCTAGCATAAGTACTTCAGTTTTTGGTTATTTGGGATGCTTTACATCATAGGAAAGAATGTGTTTTAATATAGCATATATCAGTCATTTCTTATGGGTATCCACAATTATGTCCCCATGAATGTAGATTTCCCACACACAATGTCAATTTGGATTTTGAGGTGTTTTCCATACTATTGTGGATACATTACCTCATCAGAGATCTTATTGTGGTATTCACTAATCCTACGATTCTGAAGAATGTTTTCTCTCAGCATTAAATTAACTCGAACCAACATCAATGGATGGAATTATAAAATTATTACATCTTTGAAATGTAAAATACACATATGGATATGATAGAAGTTGGAGGAATAAGTTGTCCTTTTTAAATGCGAATGAATTCATATCTAGTGCATCATGTGGAGGAATCCTAGTTGGGGGATCTTGAGGTTGAATTATAGAATTACAGAGTTGTTTTTGGAGAGGCCCTTGATGGTTTGTTTGAGGGTGAACAACATCGGGTGTTGTTTCAGGGATGAATTTTCATTCCTTTTCTGTTATTTGAGATGTTTCATAGAGTGTTACATTTTCACCATTATTACTACATCCTCACATGAGAAAAATGTACCATGATTTGAGGAGGGTACCTAGGAATGTGAGTCGCAGATACATGCTCAATATCCCAATATATTTGATGTTTATCCATTCTATTGTAAATTTTATTATTTGGTGGTTGTAGACCATCCATATTTATGAGATGGATTTCTCTTCTTGCTTACTGTGTCATGATCTTTGTTGAGAGGTATATCTCCCTGAGAGGTTTTTTTGCAGTTGGTTGCGGTTTCTGCGTGATTTCGTGTTGTTTCTTAGATGCAATGGTTGATCTCCTGTGGTGGAGAGATCAATGGGAGAAACATCCTGGGTTGGATGTTCTGATGAACCCTTTTCTATTTCTTATATAGGTTTGTTTTGGATTCTCGATAAAGAGAATGTTTTGAGAGGTATCTGATGTAATATCCTAGACATACCGAGTCCATGATTTTGGGAAAATTTGGTGTTTGAGGAATTTTGGGAGGCCAAGGTGAATAATTTCTAGAGTCTTACAAAATTACAGTTTTCCAGCAGTTTCTCACTGAATGGTGACATGATGAATGGAGAATCCCCCAATGGTGTCTCACCAAATGGTGACACTATGTACGAATGAATTGTAGAACAGTATCTCACCTAATGGTGACTAATTGAACGGTGACTGGATGAATAGTGGCTTGCCGAACGACAACTCACAAAATGGTTCCTGGAAGAACTATGACTCGGGAAAAAACAACTTGCGGAATGATGACACATAGAATGAAGAATCATAGAACATTTACTAGAGTAATGGGTCCCCAAGGAATGAAACCTCGGGGAACGACATCTCATGGGATGATGCCTCGAAGAATGGATCCTCTAGGAATTACACCTAGCAATATAGAAACATGTGAAAAGGTGCCATGTAGGGTTTTGAGTTACCATTTTCTTATAAGGTACGAGCATCAAATTATTTGGATCTGTGATTTCTTGTTGTTTGTGAAGGCCAAATGCCTTGTTTAGCGCCAAGAGCATCGTTTCTATGTTGTTTATTTCCTAATTCATCTTTTGTGATGTCATCCTGGGATGGGTGAGCCTATATGTATATTTTTGTCTGTGGGGGGATGTAGGCTGAATGGTTTTGGTAGGAGTGGATGCATAGAGTGGAGAAATGTAGTGGTTTATTCATGTTAGTGTCGAGGAGGACATCAGGGGTGATGGAACAGGTTGATACCGAGCATGCCTATAGTAGTGAAAGTTGAATGCTTGTTAATATGTTGTTTGTTTGTCTTCTTTAATGTCCCCACCTCTTGAGGAATCTTGTCTTCCTGACCCTCATTTTAGAAGAGGCAATGATGCAAGGGTTATGCCACATGCTTTCCATGTTTATCTTCATGAGTATGGATGGTTCTATGTTCAGGTATAGGAGGAAAAGACTCAATGGTTAGTTCATCAAATCATCATGTTGATCCCCTTGTGTTTGGTTGTTTATAATTTCTTTTTCTAGAATTCCTAGAATTATGGAAAAGTGATAATGATTTTTATAAATGATGTTGAACCAATGGGTTTTGAGGTTTTAGGGATGTAGTGCTAAGGATTATCTTTCTGAGTGGCGATGGACTCAGTTTGGTTATGCCTGGATGGCATATATCTTGGTCTGAATGGTAATGGAGTGTGATGTGAAATTTTGTTAATGGTTAATTAATGTTTAAAAAATAAATTAATGTAGACTAAAATGGGGTAAAAAGGTATAAGATAATATAATAAATATCCTTAGATGGTTGTGTGTATATTGGATATCTAGTCTTAGTAGTGGCAGTCGGGATTTTGAGAGATGTTAGATGTAGTTGTGTCTGAGACAATGTTTTTCTCGTAGTGTGGTTGTGAGATGTATTATATCTTGTAATTTTAGTGTTTCAATATGTTACACCGCCATATCATATAGGTAAACTAACACCCTTTGGATTCTAATCCCTAAGGGGTGTTTTCCCTAATATCTTAACGGGTAGATCGATGATTGACTACCCCCTTTGGCCCAGCACTATTCTCTTAGTATTTTCTTCTTCTGGTGTGAACGATGGATTGTTTTCCCCATATATATGGGTCGGGGGCTGTATTGGATTGTGGTTATTTCACACACATATATTCGGGATTGATTTTCATATGTTAAACTGTTGGTAAAACGTGTATAGGATGTGATGGATTGAGGATCCATACTCAGTGTATAGGCTGTAATGGCTTGAGGTATAATAACCCATATATGATACACATTATGTTTGTTATGGTGGTTCCTGAATACAACCTGGTTACTTTTTTTTTGGATCGCGTGGTTGTTCATAGAGGTATCTATATAAAAGACATTGTGTTGCATGAGGTGCATGTTTTGGTGATCTCCCATGTGTATTTGGGCCAACCATTTTAAACAGAGATTCTAAGGACGTGTAACATTGGGGAAAACATACAAACTAGTGGGAATGTGGTGGCATGGTATCCTTGATATTATATATTATATTATTTACTCTTGTATACGATACATGGTGAGAGTAGCCATGGTGAGGATTGGAACCTAATAATAATATTTAGGCGATGAGTTAGTTCCACATAATGATAAATGTTCTTTAGCATGATTTCATTACTTTTGAATGATAGGATTTGTGGTGGATCTTAATGAGTATAATGTAATACTCACCCTAAATTATATAAACTGCTCTGAGATCACTTGGAGAATTGTACAGATCATACTTTTTATTACTGGGTAGGGGTTTACCGGAGCTGTTCGGGCTTCATGGTTTCTGTTAGTTTACATTCTTTTTGTACATCCAGATTTCCAATTAAGTTGTAGTATTTTTTTTTGAAATTACATTTTTGTAATCTAGTATATTTTTTTATTATATTTGAGTAGTATTTTGTTGGTGTTTATCAAATATATCTCATCTGCATGTGTTCTCATAGAGGGTAATTCCTCGTATTAACCTCTTTATTATTCCCGCGGTTCTAGTATCCAAACTGAGGCCTACTGGAGGGGGGATTCATGTGTCATTATCTCTCTTCTCACATTGTAGGACTAGGAGGGGTACACATTGTGGAGAGGGGATCATGAAAATAATGAATGAATTCATGTATGTATATCTTCTCAGGAAAATTCATCATCTTTATGAATAAGGCTTGTTAATAAAATATTTTCCCATTACCGTCATTTTTTATGATATCAATTAAATTTTTCATGAAACATTAGTTTATGGATTTGTGATCAATAACATTATCCTTTCCATGTTCTCTGTCACCTTCCATCATAACATTATAGTTTCGTTTCCCTTCTATCTCCATGTTTTCAAATTACACACATGTTCTCATATATGCAAACATAGTTATGTGTTAAGTTGGGTAACCGTTATGTTTCCAAATTTAACCTTTTTAATAATGTTTTAGTTTTAATTTTGACAATTTGGGATTATTTTAAAGGAATTTTAAAGTATTTAATATTTGAAAAAGAATAATAATTTCATTAGAGAAATTAATTTTATTGGTGTAAAATGTAACACCCTAGGTATTTATGAATTATTTTGTTCTATGAAATTAAAATTCTATGGTGGCTTCAATAGGACGCTACACCATGTAAATATTAATTTATAAAAAACACCAAGAAGATAATTTTCTATTCACCAAAATTATATTATATTTTGTTACACACTACACTATTTTTTTCTTTTGTTAGACATAATTTTGTTTTCCTTCAAAATCGTCCATTACAAGCACGAGTGAATTTTACCAATCTACAATATTATAACTAATTTTTTGTTGTAGTTATAACTAATTGGTTGAAATTGAATTTATGAATGTGATTAACTATATTAATAAAATATTGTTTACATAGGTTTATATAATTAATTCTATGGTTATCAATTAATTATAAATA
Organism: Viscum album; assembly: GCA_963277665.1. Lineage (NCBI taxonomy): Eukaryota > Viridiplantae > Streptophyta > Magnoliopsida > Santalales > Viscaceae > Viscum > Viscum album. Next base: position 1,757,291,130 of record OY728158.1, on the reverse strand, counting down.
AAAATAAAAAAATATATAAAGGAAGTGTTTATATGAGAAAACATTTTAGAGCCAACAAAGGTGTTTTATATTAATAAATTAAATTACTAATAATTAGAGAGATATAATTTTGAAATTTATTTATTTTAAATTCAAAAAATGTTTTAAAATTCATCCAATATGTTTGATATGAGTAAAAAAAATTTAGTTTTGGGCATACGAAGTTGTATTATTTTATACTGATGTTTTACTGGCATATAATTGCATACTTGATTCAAAGCTATTTTTTTTACAATTTCGCAATTTTAAAACAAAAAAAATCATTTTTATGTTTTAATATCAAAATTTAATTTAGGTGAATTTTGGGTATTTTTCAAAGGGGATTCATTTTTGGATGAATACCGAAAGAACACTGAATTATAATTGAAAACATCATTTTCTTCGAATTTTTTATATAGTTAAATTATATTTTTATCTTAATTTAATGATTATTTAGATAAATATTATATATTTTAATTAAATTTATATCATTTTAAATAATTTCACATTAAAATTGGATATAAAAACATTTGAAACATTTGACCATTTTCACATTAAAAACTTATTCTTTCATCCCATCTGTTGGAATATTTTAAAATAACATATTCCACTTTTGTTATATTAGTTTAAAAAAATTGATACCATATTTTTAATAACAATTATTTTTATTTTCTAATAATTTCAAATTAATTATTTATCAAATTAATATTGAGAATAATTAAAAATAATTATAGCGATTATGATAAAATCATGCTTATTGGGGAAAAACATTCACCTATGTAGAAAAAATGACCTAAAACATGTACAAAACCCATTGGATGTCCATAATTATGTAATATAACATCTTTTATTAGAAGCATACCATTATTTTAGTCACATTACGTAATGTATATCTCCCAATAATGTTATCATTTTTTATATATAAATATTTTACTCCTCATCCACTATAAAAGGGCACTCACCCCCCTGAATTTATCACAACTATAATTCCATTTGTCTTATCCAAAATATGAACTAATAAACTAAAAAATGTCCACATAATAATATATAATAATATTTTTGGTTAAAAATGAATGTAATGATGTCCCATGGGGAAAACAAAAAAAATGTAAAACAAAGAAGAGGTAATGTTTTTTCAATGACCACTTTGGTATAATTTCTTCCTTTAATAGAACAATTTTTCTCATATCATGATTTTATAATGTCCTATATATATTATATATACATATATGTTATTATTTCAATTCTATGAACTACAAATTCACACACTTATATAATATGGGATATAAAATAATAATTATTTTATACGGTGGACTACTGCCTCGCTAGCCAGTGTTGTTCATTCTTCAATTACGGACTCTCACAGTTGGGAATAATTATGGTCCTAATTTTATTATGATATACCCGATATTTATGATTTATTAATTTTTATTTGATTATTAGATAATAGAAAACATCATTATTTACAATTTGAGAGAACATTATATCATTATACGTGGATGTGTGAAATAACACCTATTATAAATAAAATAAATATAATATATATATAATTTTATTTCATTTTATTTAGTTCATTAAATACCACAACAAAACAAAAATATCGGTCATGCATATGTAAAACCTACCATCTCCATGAACATTTTATCTCATTTTTTATATCATTATTTTATATATTATAATAAATACATACACAGATAGTATATTTTATGTTTCTATAATCGATTACATTCTAGAGGTTAGTAAATAATTGTCAATGAAACTTTTCAAAAAAATAACATCTCAAAACATTTAGGAAAAAAATGAGGATATTAAAAAATATATAACTTTAATATATAATTTTAATAAATGTTTAATATAAAGTCAGAATAAAATCATATATGGTATGATATATAAGAACATTTTTTTAAGGTATATTTATAACAAACTAATACTTATTATATAGGATGTTTGGACATGTACAAATAAATTATAGAAATTTGGTAAGGGGTTTCTCATCTAAATTTTATTTTTATGAGACACATTCTATATTCAACAGTAATTCATGTTTTCTGGTTCATATAAATAACTTTAAAATTTTATATAATTTATATCCTTTGTTTAATGATATTTAATGATTTAATTCATGATATTTTTTTAAATATCTCACGATCAAATCGTTACTAATGTAGAAAGTGGATTTCAAGTATCACTTTAATTTTCGAGAGAATTATTCCACATTCACCACTCATTTATTTTGAATGGTTTATATATTTCCCAAGACAGTGTGATATGATTTTCTCCCTAAATTTATGGATATATACATATCTATTTATGATATCTCATTAATGGGTTTTAGGGATCCATAGTTACCGTATTTATGAAGTAATTTTTTTCTCAATTTTCGTTCTTTGAAACACATGTTATGTTATTAGGAAAAATCATCTTACAAGGTTTATATACTAGAATATAACATGTTATACCCTGAATATTTGTATTTTAATGATATTTTATAATTTTTTTAATTTTATTATTTCATGGGGATTGGGATTCATTGTTACCAATATGGTAAGCATTTAAAACAATAATTTCATCATTTATTATGATTTTTAGGATTATTCTTGTATTAATGAAATATTATGATCCATATCTTTAATAATTGGAATTAATTGTCTTTTAATATGGTCATTCATCTTATATCCAGGTAATTATAAAATTTTATGGAATCTAACATACATATGATAATTAATATAATATTTTTAGGAAAATTTGAAATTATTTTTTTCTATCAGAAATCTATGTTCCTTAAAAATTGTGTGTTCTAAAAATTTCTTTAATTTTTTTTCTAAAATTCATACATTATTTTTAATTGAAAATTTTAACGGTGTTTTTCCATTTTAGGAAATGGGTTTTAAAGGTATATTTATTCTCTTTTTCATTCAATAACCTTTTAAAATATTTTTATGGGGTAATAGGAATATTTGTAATGTATGAATTTATACACATGTGATGAATTTAATTTATTTGAATCATTATTTTAATTATTACAAAAAATATTATTTGAGAAAAAATTTCCATAATATTCTGGGAATTAATAGTTTTTAATTTATTTTTCAAATAAAATGGCTTTCAATTTTTTTAAACAAGTGTTTTTAAGTGAAAATGATATGTTCCTCACGAAAGTTTTTAAATGATCATTAAAAATTATTTTTCCATCTATGATGAACCCCTTTGGTGTTAGTCATGTCTTACTAGTAATATGATCTAAGGAATCCTTTATTATTCCTTCTTTTAGGGGTTTCTGTTTAAGAATACATGTTGGTTATGAAACCCAATTCTCTTCTACAAGATACACTATGATAAAATGCGTATAAAACCTATTTCATTTCATATGTTATTCTATAGTGAAATTATTATGTAACTAGTCTCATTTATATATGTTATGATATGATTAAATATTCATCATAAAAATTTCATTTCAGGGGGTGTGATATAATTTTTATGAAATAAATCTATTTTTATGGGTCATAATATGATTAATGTTTTTAAAGATTTAGAAACATGTATGTAGAATTTCATCATGTCATGGGTGGGACCTATATCTTCTTACAATGCATTAAGAAATTATATAACTTTTAAGAAATAAAAGGGTACATGGTAGGCCATGTCGATCCCATAAAAGTGGGTATATAGGGAATCCTAGGCTAGTAACACGAGGGTACATGTGGGGGATTCTCAATCCCGTAACAAGTGGGTACATGGGACAATATCCCAGGAGCATAACAATAGTGTTCATGGTTGGGAATACCAATCCCATAACAAGAGGATAAATGGGAGGGAACCCCAATCCCATAATAATAGGGTACAAGTGAGGGAATCCTAGGCCTAAAATAAGAGGGTACCAGATATGACATCCCAAGCCCCATGTAGGTACACATGTGATTATCCTATTCTTAACATGTTGTGAAGGTATTGTTAGGTAGACTTGGAATAATATTATATATGCTTATGTGTATTCCAAAATTTCATGTTTTATTACAATTTTATAAACTAATGGATCATGATCATTTATTTTATTTTTATTTGCATCTTATGAACAACCAACCATTCATGCATGAGCCTATATTATGATCTCTCAAATGCAGGGAATGATATTCTTATGTTACGACCGTGTTATGAGACTCTAATACTCTTTTAATTCTTACTTATTCCCCCTTTTTACCATTAATGGGTATATGATCTATCCCCATAGTTAGGTTTCTTTTCAATCAGTTATTAAGAATGTTTTTAAGTCATATTAATAAAGGGGAAGATCTGTAATCGAGAATTTAGAGATCATTTCATTAAATTAGAAGATTATTTCTCAATGTTTCTAAATACAATATAACATTACGGTCCCTAGGTATGTACATTTGTAATGGGATGAATATTCTCCTTAAATTATGTGATAACAATTTATGTTAATCCCGAGTCACTATAATTACCCATGGTGCATCTGTTCCCCAATTTCGAAATACGATTTATTTTTAATAAAACCATAAACACATCTAAACAACCAAAATTTAATATGAGTTCTTCCACCATGGAAATGATTTTGTTTGGTAATGACATTATTTACACTTGAATCAAAATAACATATTTTAGGAATAGATATATATTTCGCTACTGGAATGGTGGGATATACCAACACTTTCATGCCAATGGTTTGAGAAAACCGTTGGTATAGTTCATTTTTTCCAATGGTTTAAGGAAACCATTGGGAAATATACCATTAGAACACTTTTTCCCAATACTTTCCTTAAACTGTTGGGAAATCTCCAATTAGAACACTTTTTCCCAACGGTTTCATTGAAACCATTGGGAAATGTCCAACTTTTACCAACGGTATACAGTAACCGTTGGTAAAAGTTAAAAAATAATATCCTTTACCAATGGTTATACAAAACCATTGGTAAAGAATACCTTTCTCAATGGTTTTTTAAAACCGTTGGGAATTTTTTCCTCCAAATACATAGAACCCCCAATTCCTTGTCCGCGTGTGACTACATCCCTTTCTCACTGTCTCTCCCGAAGGTATCTCATTAACCACTTTACGAAACTCCTTCCATCCTCTTCAATCAATACTTTTCTTGTTCTACACTGAAAATTGGTAAGTTCTATCTTTGTTTTGTTGTTATGATTCTATGATTTTTTGTTTTCTATTTTGATTTGGATTTATGAATCTATGATTTTTTGTTTTATGTTTTGATTTGGATGAATTTATGTTTTAATTTGGGGAAGGGGAGGGTGTGCAGATGGGGTGGGGGAGGATGTTGAGGCAGGGTTATCCAAGTAAAGTAGGGGAGGGGCTTTCTAGGTAGGGTGGGGGAAGGGGCTGGGTTGTCCAAATGGGGTGGGGGTAGGGCTGTTTGTTTGTTTTATGTTTACTATTTTAATTTGAGGTGGGGAGGGTGTATAGGTGGGGTGGGGGAGGGTGTCCAGGCAGGGTTGTCCAAGTGGGGTGGGGAGGGTGTGCAGGTGGGGTGGGGGAGGGGCTGTCTAGGTAGGGTGGGGGGGGATGGGTTGTCCAAGTGGGGTGATGGTAGAGCTATCTAGGTGGGGTGTTTGGGGGGGGGGATTTTCTATGTGGGGTGTGGGGGGTAGCGTTGTCTAGGTGGGGGGGGGATAGGTTTTCCAAGTGGGGTGGGGGTAGGGCTATCCAAGTGGGGGGGGGGGCTGGGTTGTCAAAGTGGGGTGGGGTTAGGGCTGTCCAAGTGGTGTGGGGAGGGTGTGCAGGTGGATGATGCTCATAACTATAAACTCTCTATAAATTCTGGAAGTATGAAAATGTATAGGGACATTCATGATCATTTTTTGGTGGGATAACATAAAAAGTTTTTGATGTTTTTAGTCATTTTTTATTTGGAGTTTCTTTTGATGCTGATGTTTCTTATTGATACCTATGATGGGAATTTATTTTAGTTTCTAAATCGGCTGAGACTACCCCAAAATGCACAATGTATGCAACCTCTACCCTTATTTAATCATTATGTTTACACAGCCTATGAAACCTCTACCCTCATTTAATCAGTGAACTCAAGTCATTAATTCAAGCCTTCATTCTCACTAGCATGTAAGAAATTGAATGATGTATACCCATACCCACATGATTTTTTACCTTAGATAGTGTCCAACATATAGAATATGAGCTTTTGAATTCATCAGTTAACCAGGATCATATATTCCATTTCCCCCAAGATGACTGTACTAATATACCGTAGGGTCAATTAAATATGGTTCTCATTGTACATTGTATATACGGTGTCCTTCTTGTCCAATACCCACTTTTATGAGGGTGGGGTGCTTTTCACTAGACATGCTGGCATGTGTAGACATCCATAAAAATGTTAGATAAGTCACAAGTTTAATTCAGTAATGTTGTCATCATTGACATACTTTATTATTAATATCAAATTTAAAAATAAATGTTTTTGTCTATACTTTATGAAATTAAATCTTTTTACAATCCATGAATAGCCTATTAGTGTAGAAGCCTAAAATTTATTCACCCATGGGGTGCGCTTGACTTGGGGAAGTAATTGGGTAATGAAGGGTATGTCCATAGAGGTGCCAATAATGAGTTATTGAACATGAGTGAATGATTTGGGATGCGTATAACACATAATGGGACCTGAGGCATGTGCCTCTTATAGAACTAATGAAAATGAATATAAATAAATTTTAATTTAATTTTTGAGTACTTGTTCTTTACATTGTTTTAATAGTTCACTACAACGACTAGAAATTTCTTCCTTTATCATTTACTTAAATGTATTTTCTATTAAAGTTCAATCCTATTGAATTGTTTATGAAAAAATGACTTATATAAATTCCTTTTACAGAATGAACATAAGTTGGATGTATGAAATCGATCGGATCTCAAACGATTTTCAAAAAAATTTGGAGAGCTTTATAGATTTTTCATTTCACAATGATTCAGATAGTGGTCACATACACTGCCCATGTTGCAATTGTGTCGGTAGACCTTGGTTGAGCCGTGAAGAAGTCAGCTACCACATAACCAAATATGGTTTTCAAGCAAAATACTTTGTGTGGTATCACATTGTGGAGAATATTAAATATCAAATTTGTGATGATCGAAATGGAAGGATTGGAATTGGAGAATTTGTTAGATGATCGGTTTCTGTTTATTCATCATCATGAAAAAGAAAGGATTTTAACTCAAAAAGACTTCGATACGAGGAAAGATAATGCATCTAGTGAAAATGATGATATTGATAGGGTGAAAAAATTGAATGATGCTTCCACGACTCCAGTATATCGACAATGCGATAAAATGAAAAAGCTGGAATTTTTAATCCGATTGTTTCATGGGAAAACTATGTATGAGATTTCTAATACAGAAATCGATTACATTATTACACTCTTGAATGATTTACATTCAGATGATGCAGATATTCCCTAAAACCACTATATGGAATGGAAGTTAGTTGAGGAACTTGGATTTTCATGAAATAAAATTTAGGCTTGCTCGAAAGATTACAGTTTATTCTGAGAGGTAACCGCTGAATGAAATGACTGTATAAAATGTGGCACATCCCACTGGATGTCAAAATCATCTGGAACACTATCTTGAATTCCACATAAAGTAATGTGGCACTTCCCATTGATCCCTAGACTCTAGAATCTTTTTATGTCTGATGACATATCAATAAAAATGAGATGGCATGATACTGAGAGAATGAAGACTAATGATGAGTTGGTTCATCCAGTAGATGGATTTGCATGGCAGATATTCGATGCTCGACATCCTAATTTTGCAGCTGATGTGCGTAATGTGAGGCTGGGTCTTTCATGAAACGGTTTTAATCCATTTGGGAAAATGCTTACTTCGCACAACACATGGCCGATATTTATACACATTTATAATCTTCCCCCATGGTTGTGTATGATTTTTTTTTCACTTTCATGAGTATACTCATATCTGGCATAAGAAAAACTGACCAAAGTCATTCGGAATCTATTGAAACTTTAGTACAACGATCCATGGGTCATATGTGATGTGTATGAGTCAACCTCTCCTCAATCCGAGTCGCAGTGTGGCCGGCACCACCCAAAGTGTCTCTCTTTTGTTTAAAATGGACAACATTTTAAGCAAATATGGAAAACTAACCAAATGCATTATGTTACCATTAAAAATTTAGGAGAACGATCCATGGTTCCAATGTGATGTGTACGAGTCAACCTCACCTCAATCCGAGGCGTGGTGTGGCCGACACTACTCAAAGTGTCTCTCTTTTGTTTAAAACGGACTTCATTTTAAGTGAAAACAACAACTAGCATATGGAAAACCGACCAACTACTTTCAGAATATGTTGATACTTTAGAAAAATGATCCATGGTTCATATGTGACGTGTACAAGTCAACCCTACCTCAATCTGAGGGGCGGTGTGGCCGACACCATTCATAGTGTCTCTCTTTTGTTTAAAATGGACATCATTTTAAGTGAAAACAACAACCGACATACGAAAAACTGACCAACGCATTCTGAACGTGTGGATGATTTAGAACAATGATCCATGGGTCATATGTGACATGTATGAGTCAACCCCTCCTCAATCCAAGGCACGGTGTGTCCGGGATCACTCTAAGTGTCTCTCTTTTGTTTAAAATGGACAACATGTTAAGTACATATGGAAAACTGACTAAACATATTATGATTGTGTTTATACTTTAGAACAACTATCCATGGGTAATGTGTGACGTGTACGAATCAAACCTGCCTCAATATAAGCTGCGGTGTGGCCGACACCACTCAAAGTGTCTCTCTTTTGTTTCAAAAGGACATCATTTTAAGTGAAAACATCAACTGGCATACGGAAAACCGACCAAACGCATTCGAATTGTGTTGATACTTTAGGAAAATGATCCATTTGTCATTTGATACGTGTACAAGTCAACCCCGTCAAAATATGAGGCGCGGTGTGGCCGCTACCACTCTAACTGTGTCTCTTTTTTTTAAAATGGACAAGATTATAAGTGAAAAGAAGAACTGGAATACAGAAAACTAACCAAACGCATTCGGATTCTATTGATACTCTATCTGAATTATCCATGGGTCATATGAGACATGTATGAGCCAACTTGGGCTGAATCCGAGTCGCGGTGTGATCGGGATCACTCCAAGTGTCTCTCTTTTGTTTAAAATGGACAGTATTTTATGTACATACAGAAAACCGACCACACGCATTCGGTTTCCATTGAAACTTTAGGAGAATCATCCATGGGTCATATGTGACGTGTAAGAGTCAACCTTGCCTCAATCAGAGGTTTGGTGTGGCCAAAACCACTAAAAGTGTCTCTCTTTTGTTTAAAATGGACTTCATTTTGAGTGAAAACAACAACTAACATACGAAAAACTGACCAAACGGATTCTGATTGTGTAGATACTTTAGAAAAATGATCCATGGGTCATATTAGACATTTATGAGTGAACACTTCCTTAATATGAGGCGCAGTATGGCCAAAACCATTCATAGTGTCTCTCTTTTGTTTAAAATGGACATCATTTTAAGTGAAAACAACAACTGACATACGAAAAACCAACCAAATGCATTCAGAATGTGTTTATTCTTTACGAAAATGATCCATGGGTCATATGTGATGTGTAAGATTCAACCCGCCTCAATTTGAGGCATAGTGTGGCTGGGATCACTCTATGTGTCTCTCTTTTGTTAAAAATGGACAACAATTTAAGTACATACCGAAAATTGACCAAACGGATTCTAATTGTGTTGATACTTTAGTACAATGATCCATGGGTCATATTTGATGTTTAATAATCAACCCCACCTCAACTGAGGTGCGGTGTGGCCGGCACCACTGAATGTGTCTCTCTTTTTGTTTTCAAAAGGACATCATTTTAAGTGAAAACATTAACTGGCATATGGAAAAATGACCAAACACATTTATATTGTGTTGATACTTTATTAAAATGATCCATGGGTCATTTGAGACGTGTACGAGTCATCCCCATATAAATCCGAGGCATGGTGTGGTCGGTACCACTCTAAATGTGTCTCTTTTGTTTAAAATGGACAGGATTATAAGTGAAAAGAACAACTGGCATACGAAAAACCGACCAAACGCATTCAGAAATCGTTGAAACTTTAGGAAAATGATCCATGGGTCATATGTGACATGTATGAGTCAACCACGCCTCAATACGAGTCGCGGTGTGGCAAGAAACACCCAAAGTGTCTCTCTTATGTTTAAAATGGACAAAATTTTAAGTTCATATGGAAAACTGACCAAACAGATTCTGATTGTGTTGATACTTTAGCAAAAAGATCCATGGGTCATTTGTGACGTGTACGAGTCAACCCCGCCTCAATCCGAGGTGCGGTGTGGCTGGAACCACTCATAGTGTCTCTCTTTTACTTAAAAATCACTTCATTTTAAGTGAAAACAACAATTGAGATATGAAAAACCAACCAAATGCTTTCAGAATATTTGATACTTTAGTACAATGATCCATGGGTCATTTGTGACATGTACGAGTTATCCTCAACTCAATACGAGGAATGGTGTGGCCGGTATCACTCCAGGTGTATGTATTTTATTTAAAATGGACTTCATTTCTAGTAAATACATCTGGTATATGAAAAACTGATCAAATTATAAATTTAATTCTTGATTCCACATATAATTTTTATCTAAATTTTAAATTTAATTCTAAATGAATTATTCATGTTTATAATTACGTTATGAATTCTGATTTAATTCTGCATGTATATAGTTCCAGGAAGAATTATATGTTAAATGTGTATGAATGTGTTCTGTATATGTATGTGTTAGTTGGTTATTACAGGTACAATAATTGTATATGTATGTGTTAGTTGATTATTGCAGGTACAATACTTGGAAATGAGAGGGAATTGGAAAGGAGAGAAAATGGACACCCTGCTCTATGCCTGCTCTGCAAATTGCAGGCTGCTCTACTATTTGCACGGCATATGCTATGCCAATGATTTCAAACCATTAGCATAGGATTCCCATTATTTTTTTACCAATGGTTCTCTATGAACTGTTGGTAAAAAACCTTTCCCAACGGTTTATAAACCGTTGGGAAAGAAGTCATATGGTTGTTTTTCCCAACGGTTCAATCCAAACCATTAGGAAAAACTATCCCAACAGTTGTGCCAAACCGTTGGGATAGGTTCATTTTTCTAACCTATCCTAATAGTTCTGTATAAACTATTGGGAGAAGCTTCCCAATGGATTACTTACCAACGGTTTGCAGAACTGTTGGAATAAGATATACCAATGGTTCTGCAGGATTTCCCAACAGTTTAGAACCGTTGGGAAATTTTCCATTTCCAGTAGTATTTTTTGGTAAATCCATTATATTTCTTTAAAAACATCTCAAAAATATTCATCCATGTAAATTTATCAACCCCATAGATAAAAATATGTGGTGTATATATAATGAGTCAAAAATAAACAAATTTAGATGAAAAATACTAAATTATACATTTTCTAGAAATATAATCTTAATTCATGGAAAGATAATTATTCAAATTAATATTTAAACAGAAGTATTAATTTTTTTTTCATGCTATAAAAAATAAAATAGGAAGTATATAAACACCACAAAAAATAAATTTGGTGGTAAATAGAAAAAATATATTAAAGACATTAATTTGGGGCATAAACACTTAGCAATTTTCCAGATATCCATGAATATAATATAAAATCATGTATAAAAAATTATTCTAATATCGTAATTAAAAACCAAAATCTGATCCATTTTTTTATATTATTCTCATAAAGTTTCATCCAGATAATGATTTCTATTTATTTTCCATATCAAGTGTCTATTGTTTTGATTGTTTGAACTAGTTTTATAAATATATTGTTCATGTTCATTATTATAAAAATTCAATCATTAATAGTTCATCAAGGTTACTATTAGGTATGACTTATAACTATATATTGTGTTTTAACTTCTATTAATGAGTTTATTAAGTGTTTATTCTTGATGATTATATCAACAATAATCTTGTTTCTATGATTCTTGATGATTGAAAGGTGTATTTTAAATAAGTGGATTTCATATTTATATGAAATATCTAGAATAAGAATATAATAAACATTGACAAATTTATATTATATTATATTATTAATTTTATTCCCGTATTCGTGGTATAAATTCTTAGTATTGTTCAATTAGGTGGTTAAATCAACCCAAACATTGACACAACATGATTATGTGGTCATTTTTAATAATATAATTATACCAAAATGATAATGATATTATTAATTGTTTATTACTATGATATAAAAAATTTATGGAATTATGATAAGTAATAGATATTAAAATATCAAACAATTTAATGAAATTATTATCCACTTATTGTGCTTGTATTAAATAAATAAATTAATTATGAGTGTTTACAGACAATGTCAATAATTGATTCCGAAATTTTACTTACCACAAAATTAATGATATCTTAAACATAATATTTATCCTTCAATGTTATCTTTTTATACATCCTTGTATGGTGGTGTCGAAAAATAAAACGTGTTATGTTTTGGAGGTGGTAGTCCGTACATCACATAAATGATAGTTTATGTTTTCGTTAGGGAAACGGGAAAATTTGTTAGTGTTTTTTCAAAAAACATATAAAATATTATTAAACAATAAATACTAAATTAATAATATAATATTGTGAAAATTAAATATTATATATACTAACTAGTATAAAATATATTAATAAAAATATTTCACTTATGTTAGGAACATTGATTTTCTCTTTGAGGATCTCTTGGAATGGAATAAGTTAGGATAATTTTTTGTGAATAGAATCTTGTGTAAGTCAAATAATATTCTATGGTAAGGATACCAATTTTAATATATTAAAAATTAAATGCTTTATAGTGGTGTTGAAGAGGTTGTGAGTGGACCCTTTTATAAGTGGTGAGAATGAAATTTTTCTAAATATTTATATAGAATAAAAATATAGGACAAGTTAAACATATCATGTTTCACAAAATAATGGAGAATTAATGGATTGGGGGAAGAGATAATGTTCTAAAACACCTCATATGGCCAATTATTGACATGTTTTTATCATATTTCAATCCCTATATTCCATGAGTTTGACTTTTACTATTTTAATATTTATAGTAGTAACTAGTTTTTACCAAAGGAAACATAATCATTATTAATAATAATAAAGTTTTCCTTATTAGATAATTTTTACTTACAAAATATAAATTTTAATATATTTATAGGTGTATAAAATTTATTTAAATATAAAAAATTTATAAAATATTAAAATAGTTTTTAATAAAAAAATATTACGTTATTTCTAAAATATCAATCACAGGTTTGCAAACTATAATAAATATTTAAAAATTTATAATGTCAATTATAGAATATATGGTTTTTATGAGAGTTATATGTCTGTTAAATTCAATTAGTTTCATTAAAAGAAACGATATTAGTAAAATGATACAATATGCTCTTCAACTAAGAAATTATTATTTTTAAAACATATAATAATTTCAAAATAAGATAATATATTTTTGATTAAAAAATTATTTTTTTTAAAAATAAATATTTTTTTAATCAAAAATATATTATATTATATTTAAATTATTTTATGTTTTAAAAATAATAATTTGTGAGTTGAAAATAAACTCATGAATAATGGATATATAGAATGTGTAAGGATTGATATTTACTGATATAGTGCTTACCTTCTACCGTAGGGTATCTGGTATTACATTATTTCTCTCTATAATTTACCCCTTAAATTAGGTTATATATTAGATATTAAAATAATGTTGATATTCCATCCCCATTGAATTTTCTAGACCCTAAAATTCCTCTATTAGTTGGTTATATTTATAAAGGACTTTCACTAGTAGAGTTATCTAATTAAGCAGTATGTACACTATATTTTCATGAGTTTTGACATACTACTCATTATAACACATTTTATACTCTAAATATATTATGTAAAATGTGAGCACATGTTTGGGATATTGCCAAAATTTACTCTATAATGAAATATGGAATATGTTGGATTAATTAGAAAGGTTGGTTGGCATAGATAATAGGTTAGTTACAAATCCAAATCATTCTCGACTATGAAATGGACTAGGGTACCTAATTATTATAATCCCCATTTAAACATATCATAATACTAATTTTCAGCACAATTACTTAAATATTTCTTGATCCCTAACATAAAATTGAGATTATTTGAATTGATTATTAGAGTAACTCTTTTATGTTCATTAAGATGACTTAATACGATCAAAATTGTGCATACTATAATAGTGATTTTCTTTATATACTCTGGTTTAATTATATTTTTTTCTCGAGTCTCTTCCCAAAATGTTATATTAAGAAACCTATTACCCTTCAATACTTCATATTGTTCCACCTGTATGAATGAATGGAAGCTATTTTTGTAGGATAATTATTTCAAATGATGATGTAAATTGCACATACCCTAGATGTAATGATAACACAATGTCATCATGTCTTATAATATACACATTATATTTATGGGTAACTATCTATTTGATTATGATATGTGGGGTATAAATGTATACAAGTGTCAAGATCTATTGAAATATTATTATAAATTAATAACATTAACAACAAGTCATGATATGATGCAAATGATACAGGTTCCCCATGAAGTGTTACAATTTCATTGATAGGGTGTTAGGAAAGGTGATCAAGTTGAGGGTGTTCTATTCTAAATAATAAATTAGATGAACTAGTAAGATGATGAAAGGTGAACTATCTAACATCATTCTCCAAGGGATAATTTGGAAGTCCCATGCCAAAATCCATTGAAACATTATCCCACTATATCATATGTATGAGAAGTGGTTTTATGACTCCGTTAACAATTCATTTTGTAATTCACCTTTTATCATACTATGGATTTTAACACATTTTATACAATTTCCCACTTCATAAAATCCCAATATAAATATTCAGATAATTCCATATACATCATTATTCTACAAGAGAGTATATAAAAATAAAGGTTGTGTGCTTTTTATGGATATTCCTGCATAAAATCTCGTACATATGTGACACAAAGCCAATTTTTAAATTTTAACACTCCATATATATATAAAAATAGTTATCCAATTTAAAATAATTGTATTAAACAATATTCTATTTTAATTCAACACCACCCTACTAGTACCTCTCAATTTTTTCTAGTATGGTGGTTGAATAATTTCTTAGAAAAGGAATGATCGACACCATTTTATGATCTATGTATATAGGGTAATTATTAATCCTCTTCATATTAAGAACTCCATGGTCCATCCAAATTAATGTATCAACCACATTATTTTCCACTATAAGGTTTTAGTGTATATAGAAATACTATTCCTTGTTTAGTTCCATCCATATTTTAATCCATGTTGGGATCCTTCAGAGAGATCATATACATAAAACTATATTGGTCAGTATCTATATTTTATCTTTCACTTATGAGGTAATATATAAATTATTTCAATGAAAATATTAGATCTACCATCTCATGGTAGTGAGTTGGATAGTTGTGTACATGTATTTTCAATTACCATGATGCATTATAAATAACAATATCATTAAACATAAGGAAATAACCAATTATATTCATTAATGAATCACTGTATATTATAAATCCTTCCTTATCTGATGGAAGTTTTAAGAGAGTGTCATATATCAGTCTCCTATTCATCTTTAAAAAACATTCCTCTTATTTCATTAAAGATGTGAATTTAAACACTTTATGTGTTAACTTGGTTGGCAGGATGAAAATCTAGGTGAAATGATAGATGAATAACTGATAAAAACATTATAAACCTACTAAAAATTATATCTTAGTTTTGTTTGTTGGTGTAGGAAATATATTTACTATATTTTTTAAATACTGAACATATATTCCACACTAGGGGGAAATATGACCAAGAAATGACACCTCATTTATCAAAATTTCCTAGAAAAAATTTTTCTTATAAAATTCATTTTAATGGGGGCTCTATAATTATTTATGGATGACTAAAATTTTGTAATGTTATTAGAGTATATAAAGACATAAAAAATGTATATAAGATAAAATTTATTAATAAGTTCCTCAAATTACGTATTCATCAAAAACATAAAATGTGAAACAGTCTACCCAAAATGTGTTACTATAAACACATAATGTCTATATGTTTTTCGAAATGGGAACTTTAGTATATCATCCAACATAACCCTTAGATTATGATAACCAAAGTGATTATTAGTATTTGAAAATCATTGGTCTCTTTATGATGATTAAATAATTTACTATTTCTTGGTAATTGAAACATAGTTATTATATTAATGAAATTGATCTTGCAGTAATTTATGAACAATATCATATCCACATCCATATTTTTCATGAATAATACATGTTTTTCCATACTGAAACAATACGTTATATATCTCCCCTATAACATAAATCTAATTTATATTAAATAAACTACTCTAAATATAATATTTATAATCTATAATGAGTTTTAGATATATTTATCACATAATAAATTAGGTTAATTTAGAATTCAACGTCAAGAAATAGTGGTTGAAAACATCTTTTGGGAAAACAATCAATAAAATTCTATACTATAGGAACATAATCTATTCTAATGATATATTATATATCGATAGATCATTTTTTATCCTCCCCTCTTCCCAAAATTTCATTATAGAGAGAAATTACGATAGAATTCATAGATAATTTAAATGATGATTTTCACCTCTAATACTTTGAGATTCCACCAAACATTTTGGATATTTAAAATAATTTACCTAGATAATATTTTTTAGTATACATTTAATGAAAATATATTACATGGATCATAACAAAATCAATTATAGGAATGAAAATAATTTCTATAAATTGGTTATTTGAATGAATCGTAATTGGATATAACTGAATTATATTTGTTTTAATAATTTTATAATTCAATGTATTAGTTGATAACAACTTCAATAGGGTTATTTGGGGATATATAACCTTTTTTGGGAATTAATGGAAGATATAAATGATTTTCAATATATAGAATCTAACAATATATTATCTCACATTTGAGGAAAATATCAATTTTGATATCACCACCTCAAAAATAACATTAACTCCATATGAGGTAATCATATAATCATTGGAGTTCTATATTATCTGTTTATGATGTAAATTAGAATGATGTTTAGGGAATTATATTACATAATATACCTTATATTAATAGTCAAATAATTGAACATTAATAGATTCTGCATTTCCATTTCATTCAGGATCTGAAATCATTTTTTAATAATGTTTTATCAAACACCCATTCCCTTCCCAAAATCCCAAGGATAGTTCCTACCATCATTATCACATGTGAAAAAATCACCCCATAATTTATTAAATGGTACTACACTATTCTTCCCATGATTCTCGGTCATCCTATTCATCTCTGAATTTATATTGACAACATATTTCCTAGAGAACTAACTTTCTATATTAGTGGTTCATGATACTATATTATCAGATAAAGAATAGTTCCGAAAGACCAGTATCATTCATTGACATGTAATTAACCTATAAATGAAATGATCAATCTTGATTTATAGTCAAAATTTCTAGACTGAAACATTCTAGGATAAAATTTTAATTCTTGCCTCATACTCATCCAGATTCTCCATAAAGTTTTTCAACGGTTGAGGAAAAAGATTTTCAATTATAGTCTTCACACATGAGGATTGTATATTTCAGAAAATAATTCCATATAATTTACATATTAATTTATATTTATCTAATATTCCTCTTTAGTGTATTGAATTAGTGACCACCATTGTTCCATATCTCCCTTTATAAGACAAACCACTATAATGATTTTTTATATGTCACTAGTTCAAAAAGGTAGAAAGATTTAATATTTGGACTTGATCCATCATTTAGTTACCAATAGAAGGGTACTTTCACTTAATTGTAGAATTTTAGAATGAATTATATAGTCCAATATAGATACATCATATTCTGGATTATTAGGTCAATCTAGGATGGAGATATATTTTTCAAAACATCTGTCAAATGTACTACTACAATTATGATTATATTATCCTCAACTCTATTTTCCTTAACTAGTTTAGGGGGATCGCCACCATTAACTATTTTTGTTGATATGGTTCATGTTCCACCCATTATTAATGATCATTATCCATTTTCGTGTACGTAATAAGCACAAAATAATCAATTGAAAAACACAATTTTTATTATGTTATATATAGTATTCTCTAGAAATCATGGGGGTGTTCATATTACTTGTGATATCTGACTGGGTTACTCAAAAATAGTCCCCAAGGTTCATATGAATCATTATTTTATACCAAGTGTAACATCCTAGACACCATAAATCCAGATTCGATAGTTATATTACCTTATTGGTATATAATGAAGTGTTTCCAAATGATTTGACAGTTTAGTAGTCACAGACTACTGGATACTAATACATTCATATATATATATATATATATTAGTTTTTCAAATATAATATACAACAAGAACACATTGTGGGAAAATTATTATCCATCCCATCATATATTATAAAATTACACATTTTTCTCTTCTAGGTTTTATCAGTAAAGGAAAATAAATAAGCGTGACCTTGGATGCTTAGTAAGGTGGATCAAATAGTGACTGATATCATAATATAAATGTGAAAAATATGATATATTAAGAATAAATATACAACATGAATCAATAATTAACTACAAATGAGAGAATCATATATCAATGAAAATAAACAATAACATAGATAAAAATAGTAATTGGTCACACACAAATGAAATCTATAATGACAGATATAATGAAAATTCAATCAAGGACTTATAACAAGAAACAATAATGATATGGGATGAACAATATACCGAGACCCATGTTTTCTATTATCAATATACCAATCAAGGTATTATTATTTTATATAATATTTTACTGAAACTACCTCATAATGAAGTCCAATAAATAAACTATAAGAGTTAACATGACGATACATACTATTCCTTAAGGAACCTTCAGACAAATAAAATCTTTTTACATATATAATGAGAATAACCAAAATTGAATACCTCCTAAATTAATATAATAAAGTGTATTTCTAGGATAAAATAAATTAATCCACATATATTATGCAGGGCATCATCAAATTAATATAAAGTTTTTTTATCTAAAAAAACTAGAGTAGTTATTGAAATTTCAATGTTTTGGGTTATCCATGTAAGATAGTGATTTGGATCAATAGTTTTCATTGGTAGGGGAACAAGTTAAGATTAAAAAAAAATACCATACTATTTTATAGTGAGACAAATAATATTATGAATCATATCATTTTTGGGTTTTACCTAGATGTATAATCTTAGGAACACTCATCATACATCAGTGAGATGAATGATTCAACGATCAGCCAACAATTTTCAAGGCTATTTCCCCTGGTTTAATCTATAACATATCACTATCCACATTCCAATATGTATAATGGATTTTATTTTCGTTGAAACTACACACACTTTTTCTTTACCAATATTTAGCATGGGGTTTCCATTATTGAAAATATTGAGTTTAATAACTCTTTCATTGCCTCAATAATCAATAGAATAAGTTGGATGGATATAAATATAGACTTTAAAATACCTTAAATTTAACAATTAATATTGTAAAAACATTATTTTATGGGAATTTATTCACCACATAAGTGGAAATAGGATGAGAGTATAACTTGAGTCCCAAACAATGAAAATTGAGATTGAAATATCCAATTATGGATTGTGTAGAAATTCAAACATAGATGTAACACCCTGAGATTTTATGAAAAATATTCTTTTTAATTTCATTAATGTCTTGTGTTGTACGATACACCAAAAGGAGCTTTCACAACATGCATCCTTGACTTGCCTTTCATTACATGCAATCACGACCTTCCTCAATAGTGTGTGTAGTACGCAATACCGAGTTTCACTAAACAATGATATGCTATTAAAATATTATTAAAACTAGCCGTTATGAATAGTAATAACCACATTTTAAAATTTTAGAAATTTTATCTCTCAAAATGGACTTCATTTTTTGATTCGGAGTATCGAATTTAGCCTAAGGTGAAATTTTGGTACTTTTCGGATAACTTTCATTTTCTGATGAATAGTGAAAATTACTAAATTTTAATTAAAAACAATCTTTTTAATCAAAATAATTAATAGTGACAAATTATTAATTTAAGTGGTTTTAAATTATATTTAGAATATATTTTTACAATTTAATACAATGTTGTTCGTTGGATGTAATTTCACATTTAAACCAGACATAAACAAATGTCAATCTTTTGATAGTTATTATCTCTTAAGAACACGCTATTTGTTTTGACGACGGGAATTAATTTTTAAATTAATTAATGCAACTAATATGTTTTGAATTTGGTAAAATAGACATCATTTTTGAGTTCATAATATCAAATATATCTTAGGCCTAATTTTTGGTATTTTTCTGGAAACTTTCATTTTTTGATGAATAGTGAAACCACTAAGTGGTAGTAAAAGAAAAATGAATTTTTCATAAAACTTAATTTTACCGCTTCTGTGAGTGGAATTTCAAAAATCCGAGAGACACGATTGAAGTCAGTAAGTAAAATGTGGTTCAATGAGATGAAAATAATTTTTTATGAATAGTAACTTTTTACTTTTTTTAACGACGGTTAAAAGTAAATAGGGTAATTAAGTGTAAAAATGATATTATTATTACCCTAACACATGTCCTAATTCGATTGGATAAGTGTAATTCGACAACAAACAACCTTAGGAATAAAATATGACCATTTAGTCCCACTTGGATTAGATTAGGACATTTATTATTATTTAATTCAAAGAAGAGTTAAAAGAGTTAAAATCAACGTTTATTTACTAAAACATTTTTAATATAGGGTTATATATAAGATAAATTCGATTGTAAATATTCATTGGAAATATAATCATATTTCCTACATAATGGTAATTTATTTATAATTTTTAGACATTAAATAATTTAATTTATTTATGACACAACGATGATGCAGTAATTATCTTATTAATGAAATATTGACATAATTGATGTTATAAATACCAAAATAAATGTAATTTGACACTTTTTATGAATTAAAATAATTTTCTAGGTTAATATGACATGTTAGTATTTATTTAATTAACTTTTTTCAAACTAATAATTCTTTTATGAGTTTCACAAAAATAAATTACTAAATAGTGTCAAAATTGACATAAAATATTTTTTAAGAAAAATATTATATTATTAATTGTTATTTTATTCCTAAAAATATAAGGTTTGGCCAAATGACTTAGATAAGGTTATATATTTTAATAATAAAGAACTTGAGGTTCGTTTGTCTTGTTATAGTAAGTTTATTAACCTTATAGTGTAAGAACACAAGAAGACACGGTAAAAGTAAAATTATTTAACTTAATGTTAAATCTAAATGATAAGGTTAACATAGGAAGCTAAACTTGTCTAAATTATATTGGATGAGAGGATTTCGATCCATCCCCACCTTAGCTTCGAAATAAATCAATTTGGAGCTATTTAAAACCGAATATGACTTTATAATAAAATAATATTTTTAGTTTTCCAAAGGAGCCCCTCTCCTCCCTTATAAAAGGGAACCTCCTCCCTCTATTCCTCACACCACTTTGAGCCTTCAATCTCGGCCAACCCCTAACAATTTATTCTCTCCACTTCCCTAGAGACATCCTAGAGGTCCTGGTATTCTTCAAAGACCAATTTTAGTGCCCTAAAAGGAGGTCTCAAAGGAGCGCTTCAAAGAAGAGGTAATGCCTGTTACCGATTCATTCATCTTTATTTCTTCTTCCACTTCTTCTTATTTAGTTGTTTCATCATGAAGTAATAACATCAGTATCACTCATATAATTATATGTTATTATAAGTATGAAACAACCCTATTTCACCATCTATCCATCCTATGGAAAATGAAATCACCGCGTGTGCGTACGTACGGAATACCGTCTCCACGCCGTGGTGTAATCTATTTTCCACCACCACCTTACTTGGATGGGTATAATGGTGTAAATAATAACTATATATGATTATTTTAAAGTGAAATTAATTCTGAAATAGTATACATACACTCCAATACAATTCCATGATCATGAGAATGATATCATCGCTCATGCGTACGTATGGACTACCGTCTCCACGACGCAATGAGATTCATTCTCCACGTTAACCATTCATGAATGATTATAAAGTATATATAATAAGTAATCATGAAATATATGAAATAATAATGATACTGGATTTATGTGTATATATATGTATGTCATCTACTTAATTCCATTCAACTCAATAAGGAAACGAAAACAGCATTCATGTGTACGTACGGCCTACCATCTCCATGAATGGTGTATTTCTTTCCATTTACTGATCTATTATATATATATGTATATTCTGAATATATATTATATATAAATCATGTTTTATATTCTGGAATTAAGTAATAATGATCTAATTAATCATATGAATAATTACAAGTCAAAACACGAACGACAAATGAAATGATTTTACCCAAAACGCTCTTTAACATGGAATTTACAAAAGAACGGGTAATATAAAGTCATAAGTGGACCATATATGATATCATAAAAATGAGTATTATTCTGGAATAAGTCAATGACATTATTTAAATCATTATACAAGAGTTTCAGACACTTACGAAGCAAATCAGACCTAAGGTAAGGGAAATCTCGCAATCTCAATTTTTATCTGAGATTGTTTATACTTCAGAATTTACTGGGGAATATTTATCATCCACATGAATGTTTCCTAAATATTTAATATTTATATCCTTCTAAAATAGTTTATATCCAATTTTACCCTTCGGTGAGTTTTTAATAAAATATATGAAAGGAATCTTTTGTCGTTTTTCGTATGAGGTGCTTTTTGACTTTTCCGACAAAAGTACGAGAAGAATGTTTTTTTAACTTATATGGAATGAATGGATTTTTAAAACATTATTTCCAAGAATCTTACTTTACAAGTTTTCAAGTTTATTTTTAATCAACTTCTTTTAGTTTAAAATTGTATGACATGTTAAGAAAGGAAAATTATTTTGAAGTTGAAAGGATATTTTCCTCAAGAATGGAGTTCAAGTGTTTTATCAAAATTATTTTCCATCTAAGATAATATAGGGTTATGTTTATATCCCTATTATTACATTTATTTGATTATGTTGTGATGGAATTATTTTTATGAATCCCTTTATCTTATATGAATTGTTTTATGATGTCATGTTGTTTAAGTATCCCATTTTTATTACATGGGTTATCAATAATGTATGATTTATGATTTTGTGGCACACATAAGAATGGTATCATTATGAGATGGGTGGGACCTATATCTTCCTCCAATGCATTGGGTAAAGATTTTATATCTCATGAGATAGACATGGCTGGAACGGCAGGTTATACCGGTTCAGTGAAACAGGACAGAAACGAGGAGTGAACTCGGTTCAGAAATGGAATTTGTCCACTAAGATAGTCTTGGAAATGAGTCTTGACTAATAAGAAATGATTCTATATGATTATGTTTGTATGCCACAAATTTTCATGTTTTATGTTATGATTATTGGGATTACATTTCACTACTATGATTTATCCCATGTTATGATATTATGATCTTTTAAGTAGGTTAATATTTCCAAAATGTTATGTTCTTATGAATATGATGTGACTGATATTTTTTTTTACCCTTACTGATCATTTGAGGTCACCCATTTATGTTTTCTTTTCCCCAGGATATAAAGAAAGGTTTTAGGTAAGAAAAAAGGGAGATCTTTATGGGAGATGTTGAAGATCTTTCACCACGATTAGAAGATTATATTCTGAGTTTCCAAAGACTCTAAACTATTACGGTCCTTGTGTGTGTGTTTTTGTAATGTACTAAGTATTCTGAAAAAGTAATGTAATGTCCATGTATGTCAAGCTTAGGGTCTCTACAGTTGGTATCAGAGGGAGGTTTAGTCAACCTTTGGAAACTAGGATGCGATAACTTTAGTGAGATCCCTAGAGATATTTCTAAGGTATGTCTTGGGATGTCCCTAAGGTTAGGTATATGTATAGGTTATAGTCCTATAATTATGGTAATGATATTAGAATTAAACTTAAGATGTTAGATATTGAAGTTACTCCCCCTTTATTATGTTGTTTTCCCTAGCATGATTTTTTCCTCTCACACTATTCTTTTTGGGTTTTAGACAATGGCTGGAACCCGAAGGAACCGTGTTGATCAATGCAATGTAAACTGCAATGATTGTCCTCCTGAACAAACAAATGTTATGGGAGATGGAGTGAAAAATCTTATTGCTATACTTACACAAGATTTGAATCATTCTGGACTTCCAAATGAGCAGAGAAGGGAACAATATTCTATTGAGTCCTTCATGAGGCAACGCCCACCTTCTTTCAGTGGGTCTTCTGATCCACTTGTTGCTGAACAAAGGATAAGTACTACTGAAAAGATATTTTCAGTTCTTCAATGTTCTGAACAAGATAAAGTCATCTTATCAGTGTATCGTTTGGAAGGTGATGCTGATCAATGGTGGAATCTTATCAAGAATACGAGGCCAAGAGATGAAATTGATTCCATGGAATGGGATGAGTTCAAGAACTTATTTTTCAATAAGTACTTCCATCGTATTCTTCGAATAAAGATGGAGAAGGAGTTTCTTGAACTAAAGCAAAAGGATGATGAATCTGTTGGTATATACGAAGTGAATTTTACAAGGCTTGCAAGGTATGCATCTGGATTTATCATCCAACCTGAAAGTAAAGTTGATCGATTCTTCAGTGGCTTAAAACCAAATCTTCGAAGGGCATTAGCTATAAGAGACTTCAGTAGCTATGAAGAAATTGTGCGTTGTTCTATCAAGGTAAAAATGGAAGTTGGTGTTACTTATCCATCTCATAGTTTTGACAAGAAATGAAAGATGGAGTTCAAGGAGAAATCTCAGAATAATGGTGAAAAGAAGATGAATGTTTCCTTATGCTCAAAGTGTGGAAAGAATCATGGTGGATATTATCTTAAAGGGACAAGTAAATGTTTCAAATGTGGAAAGGAAGGTCATCGGGCATTTGAATGCCGCAATGATGGGAAGAAGATGTCTAATGATGCAAACAAACGAAAGGATACACAGAATGAACCTACTACACTTCAATGCTTCAAGTTCAAGGAAATGGGGAATTATACTAATAAATTCCCTAATCCAAGGGTTAGTGATGATCGACATGAGCAACCACTTAAGGAAAAGGACAAAGGGAAGTCACATGCAATCACCATTGGCGATGTTGAATATGAAAACGATGTTGTGGAATGATTAAGTGTTTTTCTAATGGGATTCCCAAATAATGTTGTATATAGTATCGTGGAATATTGGAATATTTATGTATTGGTCTATTGTGGTTTTCAATGGTACTGGTAACCATGGAAAGTGATTGAGATATTTTTGGAAAAAAAGATGATATGCGCATAATGAAGGAAAAACGAGAAAATGAAATATTTGACAGTATTCATTAGATCATGATTGATATAAGGACTAAGTGATATCATGGTTTGAGTATATAGAATTTTGAGGATTTTGGTATGTGGAAAGTGTTAACTTTTAACTGCATTCATGTTTTCACTAGGGTTCAATCGGTATTCAAGAGAATACATGATTAAGGCCTTTTAATGTTTGGAATGTGACCAACAAGACATATCTTATGATATATGGGGATCAATGATGGTATTAAAACTCTGGTAATCGTTTTCACTATATTATGAGAGTGGATTGAAGTATTATGGATACGCCTAAAGATTGGAATGGATTATGTTGGACATAAGTTAGGATAGATGTTTTTTCGATATTATTGATGGAATGTTATAGTAATATAGTTTTAGAAAAAGGAGAACCTGCAGGACGGGCGACAACCCATCGCGTCAGACAAGGCTGTGGGAATCAAACCCAAAACTGAAATGCGACTGACCTTTATCGCCTAACACTGGCCTACAAGAAGTCCCTATTTAGTAGAAACTAGTTTTATTATATTAATCAGTATGATATATGAAGTATAAGTCCATTTTAGGAACCATATATGATTAATCTCACTATAGATGGACTTATGTATTTTTTGATAACTTTTCTAACCTTTTGTTTGAGACAGATGGAATAAACCATCATTCTGTCACATGATCTGCTAACACATCATGAATGACAAATTCAACTTCATTTATTTAAGAGATAAAGTAGAAATTGTCCAAATAACGACCAACAGTGAGACTATACCGAAATCAAGAAAGTATTTCTTCTAATTCCAATTTCATCAACTTTAGGGAAACAATCTTGAAAACCAAAAATGTTGTCCTAGTGATCTTATATCTGATGAATCAGATGGTACCTTAGATCTTCACAAATTTATGGCTTTGTTATTGATGGATTTTCCATAGGAATGTTCTCTATCACTCTCCATCAGAACATGATGATTAGATTTCTCGTCCATATCCATATTTTCACCTATGTGGAAACCCAGTGATTAGTTTATTTGGGTAACCGTTACGTTTCATACTTTTTTTTAAAGATTGGTTTTGGTATTCCTTTTTACGATGTGGGTTTCTATTAAAGAAACTTTTGAATAGTAAACCATTTATAACCCCGACGAATTTCAAGGGAAAAATTCATTTTAAGGGGGGTAGAATGTAACACCCCGAGATTTTATGAAAAATATTCTTTTTAATTTCATTAATGTCTTGTGTTGTATGCTACGCCAAAATGAGCTTGCACAACACGCATACTTGACTTGCCTTGCATTACACGCAATCACGACCTTCCTCGATAGCGTGTGTAGTATGCAATACCGAGTTTCACTAAACAACGATATGCTATTATAATATTATTAAAACTAGCCATTATGTATAGTAATAACCACATTTTAAAATTATAGAAATTTTATCTCTCAAAATGGACTTCATTTTTTGATTCGGAGTATCAAATTTAGCCTAAGGTGAAATTCTGGTACTTTTCGGATAACATTCATTTTCTGATGAATAGTGAAAATTACTAAATTTTAATTAAAAACAACATTTTTAATCGAAATAATTAATAGTGATAAATTATTAAATTGAGTGGTTTTAAATTATATTTAGAATATATTTTTACAATTTAATAAAATGTTGTTCATTGGATGTAATTTCACATTTAAACCAGACATAAACAAGTGTCAATCTTTTGATAGTTATTATCTCTTAAGAACACGCTATTTGTTTTGACGACGAGAATTAATTTTTAAATTAATTAATGCAACTAATATGTTTTGAATTTGGTAAAATAGACATCATTTTTGAGTTCATAATATCAAATATCTCTTAGGCCTAATTTTTGGTATTTTTCTGGAAACTTTCATTTTTTGATGAATAGTGAAACCACTAAGTGGTAGTAAAAAAATGAATTTTTCATAAAAATTAATTTTACCGCTTCTGTGAGTGGAATTTCAAAAATCCGAGAGACACGGTTGATTTCAGTAAGTAAAATGTGGTTCAATGAGATGAAAATATTTTTTGGTGAATAGTAACTTTTTACTTTTTTTTACCACGATTAAAAGTAAATAGGGTAATTAAGGGTAAAATAAAATTATTATTACCATAAAACATGTCCTAATTCTATTGGATAAGTGTAATTCGACCAAAAACAACCTTAGGAATAAAATATGACCATTTAGGCCCACTTGGATTAGATTAGGACATTTATTATTATTTAATTCAAAGAAGAGTTAAAAGAGTTAAAACCAAAGTTTATTTACTAAAACATTTTTAATATAGGGTTATACATAAGATAAATTCGATTGTAAATATTCATTAGAAATATAATACGATTTCCTACATAATTTTATTTTATTTATAATTTTTAGAGATTAAATAATTTAATTTATTTATGACACAACGATGATGCAGTAATTATCTTATTAATGAAATATTGACATAATTGATGTTATAAATACCCAAATAAATGTAGTTTGAGACTTTTTATGAATTCCAATAATTTTCTAGGTTAATATGAAATTTTATTATTGATTTAATTATCGTTTATCGAACTAATAATTCTTTTATTATTTTCACAAAAAATCAATTACTAAATAGTGTCAAAATTGACATAAAATAGTTTTTAAAATAAATATTATATTATTAATTGTTATTTTATTCCTAAAAATCTAAGGTTCAGCCAAATGACTTAGATAAGGTTATATATATTAATACTAAACAACTTGGGGTTCATTTGGCTTGTTATATAAATTTTATTAACCTTATAGTGTAAGAACACAAGAAGACACAGTAAAAGTAAAATTATTTAACTTAATCTTAAATCTAAATGATAAGGTTACAATAGGAACCTAAACTTGTCTAAATTATATTTTATGATAGGATTTAGATCCATACCCACCTTAGCTTCGAAATAAATCAATTTGGAGCTATTTAAAACCAAATATGACTTTATAATAAAATAATATTTTTAGTTTTCCAAAGGAGCCCCTCTCCTCCCTTATAAAAGGGCACCTCCTCCCTATCTTCCTCACACCACTTTTAGCCTTCAAGCTCGGCCAACCCCTGCCTATTTCTTCTCTACACTTCCCTAGAGATATCCTAGAGGTCCTGGTCTTCTTCAAAGACCAATTTTAGTGCCCTAAAAGGAGGTCTCAAAGATGCGCTTCAAAGAAGAGGTAATGCCCGTTACCGATTATTTCATCTTTATTTCTTCTTCCACTTCTTCTTCTTTAGTTGTTTCATTATTAAGTAATAACATCAGTATCACTCATATACTGATATGTTATTATAAGTATGAAACAACCCTATTAAACCATCTATCCATCCTACGGAAAACGAAATCACCGCGGGTGCGTACGTATGGAATACCATCTCCACACCGTGCTGTAATCTATTTTCCACCACCACCTTACTTGGATGGGTATAATGGTGTAAATAATAACTATATATGATTATTTTAAAGTGATATTAATTCTGAAATAGTATACATACACTCTAATACAATTCCACGATCATGAGAACGATATCATCGCTCGTGCGTACGTACGGACTACCGTCTCCACGACGTGATGAGATTCATTCTCCACGTTAACCATTCATGAATGATTATAAAGTATATATAATATGTAATCATGAAATATATTACATAATAATGATACTGTATTTATGTGTATATATATGTTTTTCATCTACTTAATTCCATTCAACTCAATAAGGAAACGAAAACAACATTCATGCGTACGTACGGCCTACCGTCTCCATGAACGGTGTATTTATTTCCATTTACTGATCTATTATATATATATGTATATTATGAATATATATTATATATAAATCATGTTTCATATTCTGGAATTAAGTAATCATGATCTAATTAATCATATGGATAATTACAAGTCAAAACACGAACGACAAATGAAACGATTTTACCCAAAACGCTCTTTAACATGGAATTTACAAAAGAACGGGTAATATAAAGTCATAAGTGAACCATATATGATATCATAACAATGAGTATGATTCTAGAATAAGTCAATGACATTATTTAAATCATTACACAGGATGTTCGGACACTTACGAAACAAATCAGACCTAAGGTAAGGGAAATCTCGCAATCTCAATTTTTATCCGAGATTGTTTATACTTCAGAATTTACTTGGGAATATTTATCATCCACATCCATGTTTCCTCAATATGTAATATTTATATCCTTCTAAAATATTTTATTCCCAATTTTATCCTTCGGTGAGTTTATAGTAAAAGATATGAAAGGAATCTTTTGTCATTTTTCGTACGTGGTACTTTTTGACTTTTCCGACAAAAGTACGAGAAGAATGTTTTTTTAACTTATACGGAATGAATGGATTTTTAAAACATTATTTCCAAGAAGCTTCCTTTACAAGTTTTCATGTTTATTTTTAATAAACTTCTTTTTGTTTATAATTTTATTACATGTTAAGAAAGGAAAATGTTTTTGAAGTTGAAAGGATATTTTTCCCAAGAATGGAGTTCAAGTGTTTTATCAAAATTATTTTGCATCTAAGATAATATAGGGTTCTGTTTCTATCCCTATTATTAAATTTATTTGATTATGTTGTGATGGAATTATTTTTATGAATCCCTTTATCTTATATGAATTGTTTTATGATGTCATGTTGTTTAAGTATCCCATTTTTATTACATGGGTTATGCAATGATGTATGATTTATGATTTTGTGGCACACATAAGAATGGTATCATTATGAGATGGGTGGGACCTATATCTCCCTCCAATGCATTGGGTAATGATTTTATATCTCATGAGATAGACATGGATGGAACGGCAGGTTATACCGGTTAAGTGAAACAGGACTAAAACGAGGAGTGAACTCAGTTCAGAAATGGACTTTGTCCACTAATATAGTCTTGGAAATGAGTCTTGACTAATAAGAAATGATTCTCTATAATTATGTGTGTATGCCACAAAGTTTCATGTTTTAAGTTATGATTATTGGGATTACATTTCACTACTATGATTTATCCCATGTTATGATATTATGATCTGTTTTGCAGGTTAAGATTTCCAAAATGTTATGTTCTTATGAATATGATGTGATTGATATTTCTTTTTTTACCCTTACTGAGAATTTGAGCTCACCCTTTTATGTTTTCTTTTCCCCAGGATATAAAGAAAGGTTTTAGGTAAGAAAAAAGGGAGATCTTTATGGGAGATGTTGAAGATCTTTCACCACGATTAGAGGATTATATTCCGAGTTTCCAAAGACACTAAACTATTATGGTCCTTGTGCGTGTGTTTTTGTAATGTACTAAGTATTCTGCAAAAGTAATGTAATGTCCATGTACGTCAAGCTTAGGTTCTCTAAGATAGAAACATGAAAAGATTTGGGCTCATAATGATATTATTGTACCATGATTAATTGAATTTTGGGATATAATATCTCTGATTTTAATCATATATAATGAACCTTTTTTAGAATAGTTTGATAATACAAAATATCTCAAATAGATGAATTTGAGATGGAAAATACTTCTATCTTACCCTGAATACCATGAATGTACATTATTCTATTTTATAAAAAACATATATATATATATATATATTAATATATTATTTAATTACATTATTCATATTAATTTTGTACAAAAATATTCATAAATTTCCATTCACTCTATGAATTCTACCAATTTTTAGACCCAAGTGTTAATTGTTTTGATAGTTTTTACTAGTGTAATAATAGAAGTTTCTGTATTCACAATCATTTAACATGTAATCATAACTAGACCATTAAATTTAAATTTAAATATCTTTTATAATTATTTATGATGTTTTTAATTACCTTAATGTTTTTTATTCTATATCATTGATGATGAAATATATAACCAGCATGTTTTAGTTATTCCTGATGATCAAATGGTGTTATATTTACTAATTAATTAAATATTAATATAACATATCAATGGTAAAATAATAGTTATTTACACAATTAAATAATATTGTAACATTAATTATCCTCCCATAGTCTATCATGATATAAATATATATCATTTCTCATATAGGTACTTAAACTGAACTATACATAAACATATCCCGATTTTTTTCAATGATTATGAGGTGGTTTTGTGGTAGTATAATCACATCAGAATAATAATGATCTTATTTATTAATTTTCAGTGTGTTATGTGATAATTATAAATAATTATAATATGATTTTATGGATATGTAAATATACCATAATTTGAATAAAATATTATCCACTTATTACATTTGTTTTAAAGGTTTGAATTAATGATGATAGTTTTCTGTTCATATCATTTATAGGTTTTCCAATATTTTATAAGATACCCATAATGATATAATAAATCTAATATTAATATTTTAATGCCATCATTATATCCATCCCTCTAAGGTGGAGATTGAAAATGAAACTCATTGTGCCATGGAGGATGTAGTATGAACAACACACCATTGATAGTTTATATTCTCTTTAAGGAAAGGGGAAGGGTTATATTTATTTATTTTTCTTATATAGTAAAATTAAGTATACAATAAATACTAAATTAATCATATATTATTTAAAAAATAATAATTTAAAATATAAATTTAATGGAATTTATATTATAAATTTTTTTATCTTACGTTGAAAACATTGTGTTTCTCTCATGGAGGATTCCTAGGATGATAATGTCTTAGGATAATAAATATTGAATAGAATAATATGATAGTGAGAGATGACTATATAGGGAGGATTTATGTCATGTTATTAGGAAGAAACTAAATTTTCATTGTTGTATTTATGGAGTGTTGAGAGACCCTTATTATAAGTGATGAGAATGGATTTTTGGTACGTATATTATCTTAATATAAATGGGAACGTGTTAAGTATGTTACATGGCTTCTGTATTGGTAAATAATTGTGTGGGGAATAGATAATGTAAAAAAACCCAATAAAATAAATTATTGAAATGCTTTAATCATGTTTCATTAAATTTACCACATGATTTTTTACGTTGATAATTTTAACTATTACACTGGTAAATTGTTTTTACCTATGGTAACATAATATTTATGACTACATATAAAATGATCTATATTAGATAATTTGGATATAAAAATTATATATTTGAAAGATATTTTTTCTTATTGAAATTCAATATATTTAAAAAATTAATATTAACACGACAAATTTATAATATATTAAAAATATTTGGGAGAGAAATATTACCCGAGTTATAAAATATGTAACATCAGTTTTAAAATAATAATTAATTATTTTGAATGTTTAATTACAATATAAAATAAATATTCTATCAAAAGTCTTATTTCATATATTTCAAGGTCATTAATAAATACTAATAGTGTAATAAGAGTCCATGTACTAGTAAATACATTATAATGAAATATTACAATAAAAATATTTTTTGATATAAAATATCAAAACATATTATTATTCTAAAACAATTCGAATGAAAAAATTAATATTATTCATAAAAAATTAAATTTTAATATACAGAAATTAAAATTTTAAATTTACCCATGATTAAAGCCTCTTTAGAGTGCACAATGTTCCATTGTTTATGTTATGAAGCTTACCTGATAAATTTGGGTTTCATATATCACACTGTTCTCATAAATATATATCACTATTACTTAATGAGTTTACAGTGGTTTTATCATCATATCCCATGTCATCTTATATGAAATCTACAACCCAACATGCACATACACCAATGTCTCCATTGTTGGAACCATGGTCTTCTATGCATGATTTGGAGTATGGTTTGTGTTTGTTGTCAATCCTCAGCGGAAGTTCAGAATGTGTACCAGAAAAGATATCATTCATTTCAAGAATAAAATAGTATTGAAGGAGAGGAAACTTGCGCGCCATATGTTTTTCAAGATTAGAACATGGGAAAATGGCAAAGGGAGAAGGGTCGCGCAAGTTTTGGGCTGGTCGTGCAAGTGACCCGCGCGCCGTGAAGAGACTTGCGCGCTGATGCCTAGGATGATTGGAAACTTGCGCATCTATTGTTTTTCAAGATTATAACTTCAATATATTGAAAAGTAAAGAATGTCGCGCAAGTATTTGTGTGGTCGCGAAAGTGAGTAGCGCGACAGAGGCTAGGGAGGATGAGCTGCGCGCCGGAACTTGCGCGCCATGGGAAGACTTGCGCGCCACCGCATAGGGGGTCCGATTTTCCAATAAATAGAGTACCACCCCTCCTCATTTGTAACGAAGTTCAAGACTTAGATATTTTTCGAGATCTCGTCATGCAAGTGGTTTAGTCGCGCAAGTGGTTTTTGGGTCGCGCAAGTAGAGGCTGCGCGCCGGCTATTGGCTGCGCGTCCAAAGTGGTTTGGGATTTAGAGGCACTAAGCCACGCAAGTTTGGAGTTCAAAGAGGCAGTGTCGCGCAATTAGTTTGGAGTCACCTGCACATTGAGTTTTTACCACGCAAGTGACTTGCGCGCCATTCCTGAAATGTGCGCGCCGGATCTTGGAGAAGCGCGCTAGGGTTGTTAAAGTACATCCATCCTTTTGAAGCTTCACGAAAGCTGAAGGATCATATGGTACCCTCAGCGCAAAGTGAGATTCATCTTCATGTGAGAGTTTGACTTCAACAGAGCATCTAAATATAACAAAGGATGCATTCGTATGCAATGATGAAGAGACCTTCATGTCTATAAACTGAGTGTGGCTTCACCAAGGGCAGTGAGCCAGGGGGAGTCAATGGGAGTGACCTGAGGGAAGCAGTGAGCTATCCCTGAACCTTTGTAAAGGCAGTGAGCCTAGGAAAGAGTGATTGTGCCTGAACCTTTGTAATCCATAGCTAGTGAATATTAGTGGAATTTGGTACAACCGACAACTTGTCGGCGTATGCTCCTTGGACGTAGCCCTTAGTGGTGAACCAAGTAAAAAGTGCTGTGTCTTCTCTTTGCATGTGAATGTTTTAATTCTGATCACATTCATCATACAGGTTCAACAAGCTCTTACCAATGTGGGAACAAGATCCATAACATTAAAAGAAAAATTTGTCACCCTGATTCACCCCTCCCCTCTTAGGGTGTCCTGAGGTCCTTCAAGTGGTATCATAGGGTAAAGGTTGCTGGTGTTGAATCTGTACTTTATCGTCATGGAGAATGCAATCAATGCCAGGGGAGTCCCTCACTTCGATGGAAGTAATTTCCAGATATGGAAGAACAGAATGAGATCTCATTCAAGATATCATAGAATGGAAGTTCTCTTTTCTACTGTGCAAGGAATACAAGTCACTGATCCAACATGCCTGGCTATGACTGAAACAGACAGGAAAATTCTTGATTCAGATGCTAAAGAACAAAATGCACTCACTACAGCCCTTTCTGATCAGATATACCTAAAGGTGATGAATTTCACCTCAAAAAAATCCATGTGCGATAAACTCAAGAATATTTATGAAGGAGATAACAAAGTGAAGGAGGCGAAACTGAAAGTACTGCACAATCGGTTTAATGATCTGAAGATGCATCTAGACGAGAATGAAGACTAATTCTTCAATCGAATTACTGAAGTGGTTGGAGAAAATCAGGGTCTAGGCAAAGAAATCAAAGACATTGATATTGTAAATAAAATATTAAGAAGACTTCCACCTCTGTACAATGAAAAGGTGTCAGCCCTTGAGGAAAGAGATCTTTCCAAACTTTCTCTGGATGATCTACTGAGCAGCTTGGTAGCATATGAAATGAGAGTCAAACCAGATGATGCTACGACTCATGTGAGCAAGGAAATGGCATTCAAGTCCATGGATAAACTGAAAATCTCAAAAGATAGTAGCGGTGAAGATAACGAAGAAAAAGGAATTATTTCTCTCATTGCAAAGAAGTTCCAGAAGGGAAAAGGGAAATTCAAAGGGATGTTACCTCTCGCATATTTTTGTTGTGGAAAGGTAGGGCACATTGCCTCTCAGTTCTTAAGAAAGATCAATGATGATTATAGTAAAGATGAAAGCTTCAAGAAGCCTTGGAGAAGGTTCTTCAAAAAGGGAGACTTCAAATTGGGAAAGAAAATGAAAAGGAAGAGTTTTTTCTGTGAAGAGGAATAAGATGATAATGAATTCTGTGAAGAAGAAGAACCCGAGTTCAAAACTGGGAACCATTCTTCCATGATGGCCACTGTTGAAAAGTCAGAACATACTGGTGGAGAAAAACAATTGAGAACTTGTGTAGATCCTGAGATGCAACTTAAGGATGCGGTTAGTAAGCTTAAGATTAAATGTAAGAGTTGTAATAAGTGGAAATCAATTGTAGAAGAATCAACTAAATACATTGATCAACTTGAAGCTAAAATTGAATGACTGGAAGAATTTGTGAAGGTACAGTATAAAATAATTGAAAGCAATGATGATGTAGTGGATCTGAAGCTGAGAATTGAAGAGCAGGAAAAGTTCATCAATGAACTCACCTCCAGACTAGATGAAAAATAAAAGACTGCTGAGGGTCTTGAGGAGGAAGTTGTTACTCTAATGAGTAAACATGAGACTGAATCAATTCCAAAATAATCAAGGAAGAAAATACAGTTTGGAAGATTCTCAGATGCAGAATTACTAGAAAGAGCCAAGTGTGGTTCAGATGGGGTTGGAAAAATCTTGAGTGATCAAAGAACCGCTTGCATGGGAAAGAGTGGAATTGGCTGTGAGGCTGAGACATCAACTGCTGGAAGTGAAAAGATCCTAAGGAAAGATAAGATGAAAGTTGAACATGTTGAAACGTTGCCTAAAGTGCTGAAAAAGGAACCCTCAATCCAAAATAAAAGGAGAATCGAAAATTATCCTCAAACATTTAGAAATGACAGACAGTAAAACTATTCTCCCAAGGAAGAAGGTATGAAGAGAAATTCAAGTGAGAAGACATTTCCTCAAATAAAGTGTCAGTTCTGTGGCTATCAGGGCCATACCATGTCTTATTGCGAAGAGGAAAGAAGCTATTTGAATGGAGAAGATATAGAAGTTCAAAAAAGGAGAACAAATTCATATCCTAATTCTTATAGAAGAAAACATTTCTATAGATATTGTTATATTTGTTCTAACTTTGGTCATAAGGATGCTAATTGCAGGCAGAGACGGGACATGGACACCTCATACCGATGTTCAAGACAAGTCAAGTCTCGTCAGCAAGACAGTGTTTCTATTTCAAACAGGTTTTCTCCTCTCAAAGATGATTTTGACTATGAAGAACCTGGGTATACAGAAGAGATAATTTAAAGGCCATCAGTACTATATACTCAATCCAATGTCTAATGGAAGGAAAGGAAGAAGATTGAGAAATCCAACCTAGAAGAGGTGGCCCTCAAAGATACAAAGAACAACAGTACCTGGATTCTAGATAGTGGTTGTTCATATCATATGATAGGTCATGACAGTATTCTAATAGATATCAAAAGGAAGGTTGATGGTACTGTACTATTTGGTAATGATGGAGCTCTGAAAATCAAAGGGAGTGAAAGTACCTAATTAGCTAATGGAGAACTAAAGAAGACTGAAGTCCTTTACGTAGATGGCCTACGTCATAATATCCTCAGCATGAGTCAACTCTGTGACTCGGGACTTATAGTTACTTTTAATCAGAAAGGCTGCACTATCAAGGGAAAGATATGCAATTCACTCATAAAGGGATGCAGAACAGATGACAACTTGTATCAGGTTGATCGTGAAGAAAATGTATGTTACATGACTGTTGAAGAAGAAAACAATTTATGCATCGGAGACTGAGACACATCAATCAACAAGACATGGAGAAAATATCAAAATTGAGAATTTTCATGGACATTACCAACCTGAAGCGTGAACGTGAAAAATCTCGTGATGCTTGCATTCGTGGGAAGATGGTCTGCAGTTCATATCGCCCAAAGAAGAAAAGGGAATCTCACCTTCTTGATCTGATTCATATAGATGTATGTGGGACGATAAATGTTGCCGGAACTCATGGAGAAAGGTACTTTTTCATTTTCATAGATGATTACAGTAGAATGGCATGTGTGATGGTCATTCACAGGAAATGACAAGTCCTTTACTGCATGAAAACTTATCAGCGAATCACCGAAAATGATACTGGATGAACAATCAAAAGTGTTGAGATCTGAAAATGGAGGATAATACACGTCCATTGAATTTGAAAATGATCTAAAGAAGCATGGGATATATCATGAGGTAGCTTCTGTGAGAACTCCACAAAAAAATGGAGTTGTTGAACGTAGGAATCGACAGGTGAACAACATGGCATGAACTATGCTGATTCAGAGTCGTATTCCACGACATTACTGGAAAGAGGCTGTTCAAGCTGCAGTGTACATTCCGAATCAAACAGGACTTTATATGGGTGAGATGAAGACACCATATGAATTATGGCATGGACAGAATCCCTCTTTAAAATAATTTCGTGTCTTTGTAAGTAAATGCTTAATCAGGAACAAAGAAGGAAATCAAGGGAAGTATGGCGACAATGCAGATGAAGGAGTTTTCCTCAGTTACTCAATGAACAACAAAGCCTACAATTGTTTCAACAAGCATTTAGTAAGGATTGTGGAAAGCAGTGATGTTAAGATAATTGAAGAGAAAACCACAAATGCTTCAAGGACGTCATATGATGATATGATAGAAAGTCAGGAAGAGAGTGAATGTGAAGAAAATACAAATGCAGAAATAGAGGAAGCAGTACAAAACACTCAACAATCACATCATGATGTTGACTCAGAAGAAGAATCTGAAGAAGAAACTGTGGCTGAAGAGAATGCAACTGAACCTCATAGGAGAAATCGAAGAGCTGATATTTATCTATCCAACATAATTGGGGACAAGAGTGCACCCACTCAAACAAGAAGGATGAGGAATAACACACAATCTTCATTTCTATCAGTTTTAGAGCCATCCACATTCGAAGAAGCTGCAAATGATGAATCTTGGGTGAGAGCCATGAATGATGAATTAGATCAGATTGAAAAGAATCAGACATGGGATCTTGTCTAGAGACCCAAAGGTCACAATGTTATTGGTACCAAATGGATCTTCAAAAATAAGTTTGATGAGCATGGAAGTGTCATCAGAAACAAGGCACGACTGGTATGTAAAGAATACTCCCAGATTGAAGGCATTGATGTTGAAGAAACCTTTGCTCTAGTGGATAGACTGGAGTCAATAAGGATTTTCCTTTCCATGGAACTCCAAAGAGGATATAAATTATTTCAAATGGATTTCAAGACAACATTCTTGAATTGTGTACTTGAAGAATAAGTCTACATTGAACAAACAGTGGGCTTTGTTTTGGGTACTGATGAAACGAAGGTCTGCAAACTGAAGAAAGCTCTATATGGTTAGAAGCAGGCACCACGGCATGGTAATCATGGCTGGATTCATATCTCAAGAAGATGGAATTCAAAAGAGGAGGATTAGATCACAATCTTTATGTGAATAATTCTCCAAAAGATCAATTCATGGTTCTAGTCTACATTGATGATATCATATTTGGTGGTAGCAGGCAGAAATCAGTGGATGAATTTTCCAACCACATGAAATCAGAATTTGAAATGTCTATGATTGGGGAGCTCACATATTTCTTGGGGTTGCAGGTGATTCAAAAGAAGGAATACACTTTCATTTCTCAGGAAAATTATGCAAGAGAGCTGCTGAAGAAGTTTAATATGCAAGACTCCAAACCAATGTCAACTCCTATTGTAGTTGGAACTAAACTTGGAAAGAATGAGTATAGGGCCTCTATTGATCCCACCATGTACAGGAGGATCATTGGGAGCCTACTGTACCTAACATCGACACGACCAGATATTATCTTTTCCACATGCCTTGCGGCCCGCTTTCCGAGTAATCCAAAGGAGAAACATATGGCGGCAGTAAAAAGAATCATGAGGTACATTCAAGGTACACATAACTTCGGGTTAGTTTTTCCAGCAGGAAGGGACAGTGAATTATCAGCATTTTATGATGCTTATTGGGCTGGTGATATAGTATACAGAAAGTACACTAGTGGTGGAGCCTTCTATATTGGGCAGAAATGTGTTGGATGGTTGAGCAAGAAACAAGAAAGTACTTATCTTAGTACTGCTGAAGCTGAGTATATCTCTTCCACAAAGGCATGCACTCAACTACTATGGATGAAGCAACAATTAACAGATATTGGCGATGAGGTAAAGCAACCAATGGTGATTTACTGTGATAATAAGAGTGTAATTGATCTTACGAAGAATCCTGTTCAGCATTCCGTACGAAACATATTGAAATCCGGTATCACATTATCAATGAAAAAGTTGAACAAGGGGTGATTAGAATGGATCATGTGGGAACTGATGAGCAAGTGGATGATATCCTGACCAAGCCACTGTTAGTGGCTGTGTTTGAGAAGCATCAGTTGAACCTTGGTGTTCAGCCACCTCCCAATGCATAAGGAGGTTACGAAATACCTCTCTCCCCGATTATGATAACTGTTCTTATCTGTTTATGGATGTGATGCAGGTTTTTTGGGGAGATACTATCCAGGGGGAGTATGGTTTGAGCTGATCGATGAACAAATTACCAGGCTTTGGGTTTATTGTCAATGGGGGAGAAAGGAATAAATTCATAAGTCATGTAATTATTCTTGGGAATCATTGAGAATTCCAAAACACTGGAACCCAATTAAAGCTTCCTCTCTTGTTTTCTACACCGAGCATTGCTCACGTAGACTTAGAGTGTTGGCTGAGTTGATTCTTGAATTTTTGGTTTGCACATGGATGGAGATATATTGAATTTATTTTCTGATTTCCAACAAACCCAAATGGGAGATTGTTGGAACCATGGTCTTCTATGCATGATTTGGAGTATGGTTTGTGTTTGTTGTCAATCCTCAACGGAAGTTCAGAATGTGTACCAACAAAGATATCATTCAGTTCAAGCAGACAACAGTATTGAAGGAGTGTAAACTTGCGTGCCATATGTTTTTCATGATCAGAACATGGGAAAATGGAAAAGGGAGAAGGGCCGTGCAAGTTTTGGGCTGGTCGCGCAAGTGACCAGCACACCGTGAAGAGACCTGCGCGATGATGCGTAGGAGGATTGGAAACTTGCGCGTATATTGTTTTTCAAGATTATAACTTCAAAATATGGCAAAGGAAAGAAGGTCGCGCAA
The DNA here is from genome assembly GCA_963277665.1 of Viscum album. Classification (NCBI taxonomy): domain Eukaryota; kingdom Viridiplantae; phylum Streptophyta; class Magnoliopsida; order Santalales; family Viscaceae; genus Viscum; species Viscum album. Next base: position 1,757,250,339 of record OY728158.1, on the reverse strand, counting down.
GTATTTGTGTGGTTGAGAAAGTGAGTAGCGTGATAGAGGCTAGGGAGGATGAGCTGCACGCCAGAACCTGTGCGCCATGGGAAGTCTTGCACGCCACCGTGCATGGGGTCCAGTTTGCCTATAAATAGAGGACCACCCCTCCTCATTTGTAACAAAGTTCGATACTTAGATATTTTTCGAGCTCTCGTCGTGCAATTGGTTGAGTCGCGCAAGTGGTTGTTGGGTCGCACAAGTAGAGGTTGTGCGCCGACTATTGGCTGTGCGTCCAATGTGGTTTGGGATTTAGAGGCACTGAGCCGCGAAAGTTTGGAGTTCAAAGAGGCAGTGTCATGCAAGTTGTTTGGAGTCACCTACGCGCTGAGTTTTTTCTGCGCAAGTGACTTGTACTCCATTCCTGAAACTTGCACGCCAGAGCTTGGAGAATCACACCAGGGTTGTTAAAGTACATCCATCCTTTTGAAGCTGCACGAAAGCTGGAGGATCATCCGGTACCGTCAGCGCAAGGTGAGATTCATCTTCAGGTGAGAGTTGTACTTCAACAGAGAATCTACATACAATAGAGGATGCATTCTTATGCAATGATGAAGATAACTTCACGTCTATAAACTGAGTGTGGATTCACCACGGGCAGTGAGCCAGGGGGAGTCAACAGGAGAGACCTGAGGGAAGCAGTGAGCTATCCCTGAACCTTTGTAAAGGCAGTGAGCCTGGGATAGGGTGATTGTGCCCAAACCTTTGTAATCCACAACTAGTGAAGATTAGTGGAATTTGGTACGACTGACAACTTGTTGGCGTATGCTCCTTGGACGTAGCCCTTAGTGTTGAACCAAGTAAAAAGTGCCGTGTCTTCTCTTTTCATGTGAATGTTTTCTTTATGATCATATTCATCATACAGGTTCAACAAGTTCCTAACAACGTGGGAACAAGATCCATCACATTAAAAGAAAAATTTGTCACCCTGATTCACCCCTCCCCTCTCAGGGTGTCCTAGGGTCCTTCATCCATCTCGTTGGATAAGAAATAAATTATTTTTATTAACCGAAATCCTTACAAATATCTATAGATATCCTCCATACACAAAAAAATATCAATTTTTTTTCAAATATACTAATCAAGATATCCAAATAGTGTTGTCACCACTAGACTGTGAAAACTATCATTGTTAAAATATATAATTATCACCCAACACCACAAACTTCTCAGAATCTTATAGTTCCCCATTAGGTTTCCATTTCCACCACAATATAATTTTAAAATCCTAATCGTTAAGACGATAACACATTAATTCCCACTGACCCTAGGATGATACCATATAAAATAGAAGAAATAACGAACCACAACCTCTATATAAAACATTATCTTTCACTACATTGTAAGAGTTTAAAAGTAGGTTGTATACCAAATTTTATATATACATACAAAATTAAAGGTATCCATAAAATATTGTGGTCCCCACTATAGATATACATCAATGTACTTAATATAAATATCTATAGAAAAAACCAGCTATCTGGGAAAATGGATGATGTTTGACCACCTTAAAAAAACCCTTCAGGTCCATCAACCAACAATTATAGTCACTCAAGAATACTAAGTCAATATCACCACCATCTTCCTCTATCAGATAGTGTCTCAGTGTGGGGATTACTGATATCAAGCTATGGTGAGTGAAATATATATCTCTATGAAAGATTTACTATTCTAATTTTAGATTCCCATGCACCCCCTTCATCCTTTAAACATATATTAATCATCTACATGATTCTAAAACTATGCTTTACTATGACCCATCATCTCAAAAACCATTATGACTTCATTTTCATTATGACCAATAATAATAAAATATTTCATTCCCCTATGTACATGATATTATTTCCTTGGAATATTCATGGTAAGAAAATAGATTTTTCATTTCGAGCCTATCAAGCCCTTCCACGAACTACGGAAAGGGACTATTTTATATCATCTTTCTATAAATTAAACAATTATGTCCATAATTTTACATAAAAACTTGATTTTTATCTTCCTAGATACATGAATATACACACATCAGTCTACAACCATGGGAAAACCTTAGGTCCCACATTGGAATCATATGTTCATTCATAAATATTTTATGGATATTGATTTCTTATCCGAAACTATAATGAATAATACCAACCGACTTTCCCAATACTATCAGGGTTCATTCACTAGAAGGTTGTTTCTACTAGCCACATCCACATGTGGATAAATTTCTAAATATCATTTATGAAACTAATTTTAAGTATGTAATTGAAATTCCTCCATGATCCAATCATGTATGACATTATAGCATAATGAAACTATGACACACTAATACCACCACTGAATATATTAATCTCACTCTACTAGAAAGTATGGGTTAAATATTGTCCTTGTTAGTGTAAACTCTATTTGAGACAAGGTAATGTCTATGGGAACCTCTCTAAGTCAAAACCATTATTTTAGAAATAATAATTCATGCCATAATAAAAATGTATTAGTGTCCATGAAAAGATATCTCATAGTTTATTTACCATCAGCACCTCATTCAAAACATGGACATACCTAAGGCGGAAAGGTTGTAAGGGGCCATCAATCATACCCCTATTCCCTTACACGACCCACATTAATATAATGAAATGATTGAAGTGAATGAGGCATATGATAAATAAGTTCCCTATAACACCACCCTTGGTAATATAGGGATCAATCCATGGAACTACCAGCTGTCTATAGTTTAAATTTTAACTAGTCTATATATCTATGAAACATATACTCCAAGATTAATAATCAAAAAAAATTAACATAGTAGTATGGAAAATATGTGGTGTAAGATGAAAATATAACAACCAAATTATAATTATTGCTATGTATTCTCTACTTAATCCATTAATGCTGAACAATTTGATAATAAATCATTCCGTTGGAACACCCCACATGGCCTATAGACCCCAAAACATTATCACACATGGACAGACAAAAATTTGCAAGATTAAAAATACTAATATGAAACTCTTTGCATGAAAAAATATCTATCTACAATGGCTATAGTTCAATCCAATAATGAGACCAAGAAAAAATCACCTTATAATATCATCCAATCTATATAGTGTCCTCAATGAATGTATATTCATCTAGTCCATGAGTCACACCCTCCAAAATAGCTCTATCACATGAGGATCAGAGTCTCCTAATAAAACAATGAGTTAATTGACTTTAGAAGTAATATATAATACACATTATATATGTATTCTTTACTATCTCAGTGGAAAATTCCTTATGCTATGTAATAAAAACCAACACATAGTGGAACATGGTGTAAAACTATGTAAAATAATTAGGAGATAATATATATAAACCATATATGGAGTATAATAACTCACCATCCCTTGGGAATTAATACTAATAACCCATTTCAAATCATTTAGAATAATAATGATATGGGTAAAAGACAATAGTTGGTTTCATCGAATATTAAACAATGGAAAGCAATATTTTAGCGACGATATTAGGTACTAGATCCCTCAACATAATAATAGTTGATTAATTTATCATCAATCAGAATCTTATATACATGTATATAAACTCTATAACCCATCCTAGGAATATAGATGAGTTTAATATGTGGTGGAATCCCATAATTGATATGTTTATCCATGATTATAAAATCACATATGGAGAGCCAACTCAAGAAGGATAAGAAAATCAATGATCAATTCCTATATGATTCATGTATACACAATATTTTACTTAAATTATTATCAATGTATCATTTTATGATTGATGTTATCATAATGAATTTTAAGGGATATTGCATAAGTCATAGCGTACCTGGGTTTTTAACTTAAAGTAAAGAAACATGAGTAATTAAAAATATTTCTCTAAATTTCAATCCATATTCAAATAATGACTCACTCAAAATTCTATCCTTAGGGAAATACCACATTAATAAAAATATAACATGAATTGATCCATAAGGCCCCTACATGGTCTATTGGTAAGCCATGTATTCCACCCCAATCCATCCTATAATAGGCCATGTTCTATTTACTAGAAAAGAGTAGGAATATCCCAAAATATTAGAATTGTTATCATATATCGACCAATAATAAGTACATATCTCAAATGAATAAAATAAAAAACTGAATATATATAAACAACTGAAATACATATAACTCTTGCATGAGAAAATTTATAATATATATAAGACAAAAAAAATATAATATACAATGAAAATGGGGAGAGATGTATTCCCAAAAACCTATAAAATTCAACATAAGAAACTATTTTAATGAAGTCTGCACCGTAGGACGGCTCCAAAGAAAAATGTCACCCACTACCATCATCACCCAATATCGCTATGATCTAAAAATACTGCATCCAACAATCTCTAAACTGCGTGCCAAAATATAACAATCCACCCCCTCTATATCCACCATTTACATTGTCAAACCCTGCATCGTCTGTATAGACACAACACATGCAGTCTTAAGGATTGTATAAGGATGAGTCTAAACATACTAAGTTGAACCCGAAAATCCATCTTGAAAATAAAGAAAATTATATAAGATTAAAATTATTGGTAGAGAGAGTCACATGGATGATCTATGCTCTCTCAGTCACTAGAAATCTTAGGGACATAGAGAATAGTCAATTATTTATTAATATCAAACCACAATGGTATGAAATTAATTAGAAACTGGGGATTCATAGAGTAATTATAATGTCTGATTTATTTGAATATAATGATTTGATATATATCAAATAATATTTTTAGATCTAGGAACTATGATTTAGCAAGATTCCAAGGCCCTATGAGCCCCAAATAGATATTTAATGAATATTAAAAGTATTAATATTTTGAAGATTAATTTTTCTAGAAAAAGTTACAAAAATCATAAATGAGGAATTAGATTATAAATATGAAAAATCTACAAAGATATAAATACATACATTAAATGAGGTGAAACATAATATTTTTCAACATCCAGAGTTTGTAAAAACATATTCATGGGGATACATAATAATGAATTTAATTGATTTAAATTACTTATTTCGTTAGTCTAGTGTCCTAAACCCCACATCAATATATATCCTATTATGGGTAAATATAAGGGTTATACACATAACCTTTGAGACCAAGAGAGGTTCCATTAGAGAGACATTGGTAGTCGACATTGAATTGGTGGATTGATATGGTACCACAAAGACTACAATTTACAATAAAGTTGATTAATATTTCCAATGACGTTAATGAAAAAATATTCTTCATTATTAATTAATAGAAAATATATATAAGATTTTTTATTTATGTTTATTCATCCTTTTATACATTTCATGTGTCCAATGAGTATTTATTCCAATAATAATAATTGATTCATGTATCGACAAATGATTTATCTGATGGTTGATTGGTTTATTGTTTGTCAATTATTTTATCATTTTAATGGAAATTGATTGTGGAAAACCCAAATATGTATAAGGATAATTTATCTATGGTGTTTATAGATTTACCCCCCATTAATTAACATAGTAATTGTGCGGAAATTATTCATCTCATGTTTCATTAAATACCCTGTATTTGATTAATACACAACATCGGTGAAAAGGATAAATAACTTGGTTCAAGTCAATGACTATTTGTGAACTCATTGTGAGATGATGAAGGATGAGTGATGGTTCATCACATTAGGCTGATGTTCCAGTTTCTTAAAATCTTGATTTTTGTTGAAAACATTGTATGATATTTTTGTGACTCAACATAGTAAATTCCAATATGATCAGAGATCTGATCAAGATGATCTTTGATAAAAATGGTCGGATGAACCTTGATCTGTGAGTTTTTGAAATATTTTTATATAATTTATACAGATGGATGATGTGGAGGTGGAACCAAAAGTTTTTATAAATCCCTCTTCACCTGAAATGTAATTTTAAATTACAAACTATCTAGGACCTGTGGCTATAGAACAAGGGTTTTCATAGAATAGATTAGGATAACACACTTTTTAGTTCCGACGACACACCATGTTACCTCAATCTATTTACATGTAATGTATCACATTGGGTACATGGAAATTGGTCAAGTACATTGGATACAGTGAGAAATCAGATATAGATAGAGTACACGTGTTGATATGTGTAATAGGAGAAGTCTAGGTGAACTTGAACATGACCCATTGAACATGGGATCTGAAATAGGAACATGGAAATAGACATGAAAAAGTGTTTATTTAGTGGACATGCACTATATTCTATGTATATATTATTTACATCCATGGATATGGCTTGGTTACCTTCATCTCATCATCATAGGAAAGGTTTAGTTTAGAGTGTTACCCTGGTCCTTTCCCACAATGGTACAATGGGACATCACATCCTTTGCACTGTAATCTGATCCCTTATATAGTTTCATTATTGGATAATGATCATGATTTCCCTCTATGATATTGGAGTGTGATCCTCTATCATTCCTTCATATAACCAAGGTGGGGTTTGTGTAATCAGTGTGATCCCTGTGCATAGGGTTTCTATCACCCTTATAATAAGTCATATTAGTTGGGTTATTAGTACTATATTACATAAGAACCCATACACAACTGTCTATTCTATATTATTTTTTTCTATTGCCCAATGTTCCTTGGTGTCATCCCCCATCTACCAATTAAGATCATTTAAGATTCAGTGAGTACTTATTGGGAATGTTCCAATGATAATGAACTATTGGATGAGCAACACTAATGATATCATGGATCATGGATTGAATTATCTTATAATTGTCATTACCTATATGCCTTCAGTAGTATACAATGGTCGGAATTATTGGCTGAGAACACTGGACACCGATTATCTGTTATGTTAGTATTTGGTTTTTTTTCTATTCTGAGATGAATACACTTGATGATTTATTCTCAGTGATATTGGTGTGTCCTAAAGGATATTATTATACTAATTTTTTCATGGGATCATCCCACACATGTCATGTCATATGTAGATGAACAACCATTTTATGGTGTACTGAGAGGAGCAGGAGAAGGTGAAGCATTATTATGGGTTAGAATGTCCAATTTTTATACTAGTGTTTCATATGATAGTAGTTCCCTCCTTCTATGTAATTTGAACTCCTTTTTATATTTGGTTGGGGTTGTATATTTCCCCTTTATCTCATTTAGTACTTATTTTCATACTCTAGTTGTGGGATAGATTTTTTTTCAGGAATTTATGGTAGTAGATTTCATTAATTCTTTACAATTTATGTGATTGGTGATGTGTATATCTATGGAGTTAAATTAGAACAATGTCTGTAATTTGTGCGATATACTAACTCGATAGTTGTCACTAGACCTTGACCTATTAAATGTGAGATTGGTGTAGTGCCACTCATATTAGCACTAGCTAGGGGTCCTTGTGGTCCGGTTATGATAGGGTGGTATTAGAGATGTTAAAAATTATGAAGAGATAATATATATTTTTTCTTGGTGGGGGGCTCATCCTGGATTTATGGAAATATTGTTAAAATGTTTTCTATCTAGATTTTAGGACATAGAATCTAGTATTGGTGTGGGGGATGATATATTTATTCACTAAGACTATGATAACCATCTTTTTGACATGATACTTGTATACATTGGTTATATATAAATACATTGGTATAAACATCATATATGTATGGTTTCATTTTACGATATCCTTATTGAGATATATCCCAAAATAAATGCTTCAAATGTGGTGCATATTTTTATTTTAGTATTTATCCATGAAGATATCATTCTAGGATTTGACAACATTATCATGAGGATGATATTACGAGTGATTAGGTGTTAATACAGGTGATAGTCTTTGTAGGTGCTATTCTAGTTATTTCACCACCATTTGAGTAGTATGTTAAACTAGATATACCAGATGCCGATGCATCTAAAATGATTTCAGTACAAAATTTTTTGCGGTATTGAATTAAAAGTTTTTAGGGTGAGCTATTCCCCTTGTGGTAGAGTACCGGTGATAGGAATTGACCTGACATTACCACCTCGTGAGGACACATATATATTATATAGAATTCTTCTCAGTGAGTCTTCTTCAAAGATCAACTAGGCGATGGGGGAGTTGGTTGAAAAAATGACATGGTAAGATGATTCTATCTTAGTAATACATTGAGAATGTGTTAATGGTGGAGTTATATTAAAAAATGTTACAATCAGTTTGGGTCAATGTGTCTCTATATTTATAGAAGGGATGTTTCACTAGGGTAGAGTATTCATTGAGGTTTACTAATATCAGACGGTACTCTCTAGATATGGTGTGAGACTAGTTCTTCAATTAATAGACCATTGGGTAGGTAATAAACTGATATATCAAATATTATGTGAACTCTATTGACATTCTCACCTATAATGGATTTCTTTTTTAGGACATAGTAGTGAAGCGCTTCCTGGGATACCAGACGGTGATACTGGGTGTTGGTAGTGATGACCAAAGTGATAATAACTTGAACGTAGGTGGACCAAAGGATCCATATATATATATGTGTTCTACAAGATTCATGATATGATCCTAGGATATTTTATTGGCAGTTTATGGATCTCAGTATGGCGTGAGTAAGTTAAGGGAGAGGTAGTTCTTCTCACGAGATGTTTAGGGAAATATCACACAGTATTGTTTTACCCATCTCATTGTGGACATGTATATGGTTGAGAGACCACCAATAAAAATATATATGTTTGGTAAAGGTGGTGTGTGTGGTGGAAGATATGATAGAGAGGAAGGTATAGTAATGGTAAGTATTTTGACCAATTTCCACCACCAACCCCTTGTTGTCCATGCTAGGCTCATATAACTGGTTGTCAAGGACATGGATAGACATAGGATGTTGAGGCCTGTGACCTTGAGGATCCCTAAATTATTGAAACTATGATTTATGTCAACTAGACATTAGTTACTGTATGAATAGACCTTGATTCGAGAAAATATTTTCTTGTTACAAACATAGTTTTGGATTTAGGTATTCTTCTAAATCCCTTTGCTTATCCATTGTACATAGAGATGTCGATAATTGGTAACTTAGTTATCAAAAAATTCATCAGGCATTGTGACCTGATTAGTGGAGGTGAGATATTTGTATGGGATATATTTTCATAAGTGAAGAGGCCTTATTATGTCATTTTCGGTATGGAATGGGTATCCAGTGTAAATAACAAGATTTACTACTTTAGGAATAAAATATATTGTATATTTGGGGATGGATCAATGTTTTTATTTATAGGTGGGAAGAAAAAATGTGAAGAGAATATAATGATGATATATATGATGGTGTAGAAAAATACCCAGTAGTTAGAAAACATGAATCTTATAACATTTTATTATATGTGCTAACTGATTCTTATGATATAGTCAGAGTGTGAGTAATTTATTATTATGTATATACAAAGATTTCATCATCATTGATTAATGGAACACTTCATTGAATAAAATATATGGATGACCCTGATATCTATGCGAACATATTTTATGAATCTCTAAGATCATTGGTAGATGAGGGTTTAGTTGGAAGACTTATAGTGAAATAGAATTTTGAGACCTAGATTTCCTATATGAGAAGCCCTAGATTTGTTCTACATGATGGAATACGTGAACATGAGGTTGTGTGTAAATTACCAATTACTAAACCAGGTTACTGTGATAAATATGTATCAACTATCGATGATTAAATAAATATTCTAATATTTGAGAGGGAAATAAAGGTTCTAAAATATTGACCACATATCAGGCCATCAACTGTTGTTTGTTTGAGATGTAGATATACCAAAGTCGGAATTCATATGTATCTATGGTCACTAAGAGTACATGTTGAATCATTTCAACTAGAATAATTCCCATAAAATGTTTATTGGAATCATAAATATGATAATTAATCCTTCCATCGAATAATTTAAATATTCATTCTTTTATGGAATATTATTTTACATTTCATCCAAGGCGGAGCACATAAAAATTTAGATGATGGTTATTGAAACACTTTGAGAGCATAATATTGTGGGGAAGTTCTTGAAGTGTTAGTTGTAGATATATTAGTTCCACTTTAATGAACAAAAATTCTTGGATGATGAGGTAGTATGAGACCCCATGAAGGTCAAGGCTGTGTTTTATTAGGATCCACCCAGGAGAAAGAATTTGTTGTGGAAGACTGTTGGGTTTGTAGGTTATTATAGGATATATATTCTATATTTTAATATGAAACCAAAACCATTGACTACTTTGATATATAATGGTTATCCTCTTTTTTGGTTTGAAATGTTCTATCCCGATTTTCAGGGGTTGAGGAAGTGGTTGATGAGCACAAACATCTTGATATTTCCAGTGATGGGTGATGAGCACATAGATTTTAACAATGCCTCCGGGATATTGCTTAGCTTTTTTACATATATATTAATAGGACAATATTGCATAAGGGTGGTGGTAGTTGACACCACATTAGAAGAAATATGTTTCCAATGATATTGAGTTGACAACGATGGTTTTCTCCCTAATGATGTGGGTACAATACCTTATATGTGAGAGTTTTATCACATACTCTGACCATATCAGTATCAAGTACATCTCCCCTCATTAGGATCATAACTTGAGAAAAAGGTAATTTATATTTTTACACTAGGAATATGTCTAAATGAAAGTCTATACTAATTGGAATGGGAATATGACAATAGACACTCATTGTAAGTGATATTGTTCTCAATTGTTGGTTGATGAATTAGGGAGACTAGACTCATTACAATTATCCTTACTGGTCAAGGATGGTGATTAATATATTTTTTCCATGGTTGTTACCCTAAAACATCTATAGAATGTTAGGGAATCAAAGCATGGTGATACCAACTGTGAGACCTTATGTACAGAAATTTAAACTGGGCATGCTCCTAGAGTATTTTTTAAGGTATGGGAAAATTTATCAATTTTATAGGATGTACGATGGTACCAATTTTTTTTTTAGTTAAGGTGATGAGGGAGTTCCATATATCACCTTTTATGTTACATCTATTTGTTGAAACATATACTAGGACTTATGGTCTTAGTTCTGGTGGATACAAATGAAGAAGTGTGTAGAAGATTGTTTCTCTCGATGCCTCACTTATCAGTTGGGGAAGAATTGAAACAAGGTGTCAATATGTTTTTCTCAACCCCTTGTAATTGTAGAGGTTGCGTGGGATGATATATCTATTTAATTCATAATGATATTTCCAAATAAATATAGAGGATATGATTCCTTGGGGTGATTTTAGACTAATTCTCCATGTCATCACACTTCGTAGATATATGAGATTACCATTTATTGGAGTTATTGGGAAACATTTACAAGTGATAGATTGTGAAGTTCCTCATAGTTTCCCTTGAAGATTCTTTCAGACTGTGATTATATATTCATGTCGAAAATTTATAGAATACTAAGTTAATAATTTTGGACTCTATTCCATTTTAGTTGGGTGTTTTCAACCCTAGAATGATTCCCAAATAGAGTAGAGTATTCATGGTCTGGTGGTCATGTTGTGGGCTTTCATGTTTTAATTTTTCTATTTTTGCACTACTAGGAAGTTGGGTTTTCCCAACGCTTGTTTTCCAACGGTTCTGCTGAACCATTGGCATAGATGTATAAAACAAGTATTTCCCAATGGTTTGAAGAAACTGTTGGGAAATCTAACAATTTTTCTCCCTTTACCAACAGTTTTACAAAACCGTTGGTAAAGCCCATGACTTAGGAAGGCTTTCCCAACGGTTTTTTGTAAACTGTTGGGAAAGTTTTCCCCTAAAATCCCAGCGAACCCCGAGATCCCATCCACGTGATTGAACTGCTAAAATTCAGACCTAATATCTCTCTCGTGTGGAAAATCATTCCACCAGATCAATACTCAATCACAGGGTTGTTTTGTTCTACACTTCAAATCTGTAAGTATTACGTTATGTTTAATGTTTTGCATATAATTTTTTTCTTTTCTATTTTTATTTGGCTTAAAACTAAGGTTCGACAGTACGTATACCCAACAATTACAATTGGATTTGTTATTTGTTTTCTGTTTTTGTTCTGGTGTCATGTGTGAACCAATTTTTTGTTCTGTTTTTGTTTTATGTTTTTGTTCTGGTGGGAGGTGATGGGGGTGTAGTAGGTGGGGGGGAGGGGGTGTGCTGGTGGGGTGTTTAGGTGGGGGGAGGGGGTGTGCTAGTGGGGTGTTGAGGTGGGGGTTTTACAGGTGGGGGGGTTGTGCAGGTGGGGGTGGGGGGAGGGGTGGGTTGTGCAGGTGGGGTGAATTAATAGAGGGGGTTGTTGTGAAAGTGGGTGGGGGGGGGGAGGGGAGTGTACAGGTTGGGGGGGTGGGCTGGGTAGGTCAGAGTCTTGGGGGGGGGGGTGAGGTGGGGGTTGTACAGGTAGGGGTGGGGGTGGGTTGTGCAGGTGGGGGTGGGGAGGGGGGCTGTTCAAGTGGAGGGTGAAAGTGGAGGGGGGTGTTGTGCAAGTAGGTGGGGTAGGGGAGTGTGCAGGTTGGGGGGAGGGGTGGGCTGGGTAGGTGGGAGTCTGTTGGGGGTGAGGTGTGGGGTGGGGTGTACAGGTGGTGGTGGTGGGAGGGGGGCTGTGCAGGTGGGGGTGGGGGGAGGGGGGGGGGGTTGTGCAAGTGGGGGGGGGGGGTGTAAGTGGGGGGTGGCTGCGCAAGTGGGTGGGGGGGGGGAAGGGAGTGTGTAGGTTGGGGGTGGGCTGGGCAGGTGGGAGTATGTTGGGGGGTGAGGTGGGGGGGGGGGTGAAGTGGTGGATGGGAGGGGGTTGTGCAGGTGGGGGTGGGGGAGGGGGTTGTGCAAGTGGGGGTGCAGTGGGGGGGGGGGTGTAGTCGGTGGATGGGAGGGGGGTTGTGCAGGGGGAGTCTGTTGGGGGGGAGGTGGGGAGGGGGGGCTGTGCAGGTGGGAAGTCATCACTTCCATAGTTCACCAATAAGAATGGGGAATTCATCACTTCTAGAGATTTGAATAGTTTTTAGGCCTCTTGGTTTTGGTTCTTGTCTAGTCATCTTGATGAGTAAGGCATCACATGATCTAAAAGTGACATCAACTATATAGGACGAATTCCTTCTCCCACAACACATTTTTCTAGAAATCATATATCCTTGGAAGGTTGTGGGATCCTTTTAGAATCCAATGCCCCAACATTTTCCAATTTCAAACTTGATACCATCATGTTATCAAGTCACTAATACTACCAAATTGGATTTTCACTAAAAAATACTATTCTAATCCTTAAAACCCATATTTTGTTTTTCATAACATGAATGACAACCCAATTAAATCTCATAGCTCTCAGTCACACCCCTTTGGACAGCTCGCCCACCCCCCTTGACACCCTGTACCCCCTGGACAGCCCTACCACCCTCGTGGACAGTCCGCCCACCCCCCTGGACACCTTGTACCCCCTGGACAACCCCGCCACCCCCGTGGAAAGCCTTCCCACCCCCTGGACACCCCCTACTCCTTGGACAACCCCCCAAACCCGTGGATAGCCCACCCACCCCCTAGACACTCCCCCCCAGACACCCCCACCCCCTTGACACCTTGTACCCCATGGAAAGCCCCCCCCACCCCAACCCCCGTGGATAGCCCGCCCACCCCCCTAGACACCCCACCCCCTAGACAGCCCTGCCAACCTCGTGGATAACCCGCTTACCCCCTGGACACCCCGTACCCCTTGGACAACCCCGCCACACCCCCGTGGACAGCCTGCCCCCGATTACACAGAAGCAAATAACTTTTCATTTCCCCCGATTTCCAGAAGCCACACGTAGGTGAACCCTAACCTGAGGTCTTCCATCTGATCAGCTGCAACTCCCCCATCCAGGTTAGACTCCTTCAACCTCTTCCCAAATAAAGACATAGATGACCTCATTGAGGTAATTTACATGGTTGGGGTAGTGGGGTAGGTGGTTTTCCTTTGTTTTAGTGGAGTGATATGGTACTTTCTGTGGAATTTAGTTTGGGTGTTATGAAATGTACTAACTTTCACAATATTTCCATTTGTTAGAATCAATAACTTATTTAAAAAAATATCTTTACACATTCTGCATCTTTCATGAAAATCCTTCACTTTGTAATATCTTGAACAATGTTTTATCAGGTCTATGGTGTCTTCTGGGTATGTGATAAATGAAAAAATTACAAAACACATCTCACCTCAAATCTAGGCACACATAACTAAATTAATTAGTATATCTTTACATTGTTTTAATAGTTCACTAGATCAACTAGAAACTCCTTCCTTTATCATTTAATTAAATATATTTTCTATTAAATTTCAATCATATTGAATTGTTTATGACAAAATGACTTTTATAAATTCTTTTTAAAGAATGGACAAAAGTTGGATGTATGAAACCGATCGGATCTCAAGTGATTTTCAAAACAATTTGGAGAGCTTTATAGATTTTTCATTTCACAATTCTTCAGATAGTGGTCGCATACAATGTCCATGTTCCAATTGTGTTGGTAGACCTTGGTTGAGCCGTGAAGAAGTTATCTACCAAATAAACAAAAATGGTTTTCAAGCAAACTACTTTGTGTGGTATCACAATGGGGAGAAAATGAAATCTCAAATTGGTGATGATCGAAATGAAAGGACTGGAATGGAGAATTTGTTAGATGATCGGTTTCCATTTATTCGTCATCATGAAAAAGAAAGGATTTTGACTCAAGAAGACTTCTATATGAGGACAGCTGATGCATCTAGTGAAAATGATGATATTGATAGCGTGAAAAAATTGAATGATGCTGCCATGACTCCAGTATATCGATAATGCGATAAAATTAAAAAGCTGAAATTTTTAATCTGATTGTTTCATGGGAAAACTATTTATGGGATTTCTAATACATCAATCGATTACATTCTTACCCTCTTGAAGGATTTACTTCCATATGATGCAGATATTCCATCAAACCACTATATGGCATGGAAGTTAGTTGATGAACTTTGATTTTCAAGAAACAAAATTCATGATTGCCCGAAAGATTGTAGTTTATTCTGGGAGGAAACCACTGAATGAAATGATTGTATAAAATGTGGCACATCCTGCTGGAAGTCAAAATCTGATGGAACACCATCTCGTGTTCCAAAAAAAGTAATGTGACACTTTCCATTGAACCCCAGACTCCAGAATCTTTATATGTCTGATGACATATCAATAAAAATGAGATGGCATGATACCGAGAGAAAGAAGACTAATGATGAGTTGGTTCATCCTGCAGATGGATTTGCATGGCAGGATTTGATGCTCGACATCTTGATTTTGTAGCTGACATGCGTAATGTGAGGTTGGGTCTTTTATGCGACGGTTTTAATCCGTTTGGGAAGATGCTTACTTCGCACAGCACATGGCCAATTTTTATACACATTTATAATCTTCTCCCATGGTTGTGTATGAAAAACCTTTCACTTTCATGAGTATACACATATCTGGTCCTTCTGATCCCGACATTGATATTGATGTATACCAGCAACCTTTAATAAAAGAGTTGAAACTTCTTTGGGATGTGGGTGTGCGCCCATACGATGCATGTTCGAAAGACATATTTCAGATGCGTGCTGCGCTTATGTGGACGATCATTGATTTTCTGGCTTATGCAATGATGTATGGATGGAGCACGAAGGGAAAACTGTCATGTCCAGTTTGTATGAAGAATACATGATCCAGAAGACTGAAACATCGCTGTAGTTTCAGTTTTATGGGACATCGACGATTCTTGCCAAAGGATCATCCATATAGAATGAATCGTCGAAGATTTGATAATACCATAGAGACTGATGATCCACCTCAGCGTATGTCTGGAATTGACGTTATAAGGCCCCAGCCTTAAAAATTACTTAATATTGAATTAAATGAATAATTTACATTGAGGATCTTTTCAGGTTTAGAGTTTTAGAGAATTAGGACATAACTATTACATCTCAAAAGATTACAAAGTAGACACTTCTACTATGTTTCCATAAAATAAAAAAACTCTTAAAAAGAGACATGTCTAGTTCCATGTTTTATATAGCATGACTATCCCTTGATCCCATCCTTGACCATATTCCACATTAAGTCCTACGAAAAAAATTTCAAAAAAAAAAACTGGGGTGAGCATAAAAATCTCAGTAAGGGATACACAAATAATGAAAACTGTTAGTTTTTCAAACATCACGTAAACCATGTATACTTTATCAAAGTAATACCTTCACCTTCATGAAGTAGTAAAAACTCTTCACTGAATAAAATATCATTACTTACCCTTTTGTAACCAAAGGATTACCATAAAACCCATATAAAGAACACATAACATATAAAGGTAACTTGGGAGATAAACATACTTAAGTGGAATAACCATACGGTCGACTTCCACACATATCACTTAATGGAATAGCCATACGGCCAACTTCCATACATACTTAATGGAATAGCCATACGGCTGACTTCCATACCCAATGCATTGGAGGTTATAACGTAACCACCCATCCTGGTATTCACGACACCACCTGTCATATGGTTTATCACGTAACCACCCGTCAAATGTCCAAGTACCAATATAAAATCATAAAACATAAAACCAATATAAAGGAATGATAACATTTCCACATTTCAATCAAAATAAATCATTTAAATATATTGACATAATAGAATCCTTTATCAAAACCATTTTCAATACCAAAATACCTAAAAGAGTATATGGTATTTATTTTATTTTAAAAACATTACGGCTTGTTGAGGAAGACAAAGACCAAATAATACTCGCGGCGGGGGAAAAGGTCGTTGTCACCGCGTACATTAAAAAAACATTCCTTTTTGTCGTTTAGTAAAATTCTTCGTAGAAAAAGATTCCTTTTGTATAAAAGTAAAAGTCACAGGGGTTTATACACCGTATAAAAGAAAGTTGTGTATAAAACGAAATATGCCTCAATGAAAGGAGATTGAGACGAAGTCCCTTACCTCGGGTCCGACTTGACTCGATCGTTCTTTAAAGTCCTGAATAATAAACTTGAGTTAATTTCTATTTTCTTAAGAACCTTTTTCAAGTTAATTATTCCAGAACCTTTTTCAAGTTAATTATTCCCTTTATATCACTTATTGCCATGTTATAAACATTATGTAACCATTTAAGTTAATAGTGTTGGTTTTGTCGATATTTGGTTCTTAAGTCGAAAGTGGACTTCTTACAATTACATGTTGTTTGTGTGGTCAAAGGTTCTTTATATCCAGAATGAAATTCCTGATTTGGATATCATATATATCATATATATACAGAATATACATGTATTTATAATATTACATAATCGTTTAGAGGTAAGAAATGAAATGCACCGTTCATGGAGATGGTAATCCGTACGTACGCATGAACGCTACTTTCATTTCTTTGTCATATTAAAGGAATTAAAAATAAATGAGAGGTATTATATTTTAATTCCAGAATTATATTCATCATTTATATGTATCATTCATCATATATATCCATTATATACATGTACTTATAATAGTACATTACATTTGGGGATAAGAAATGAAATGCACCGTTCATGGAGACGGTAAGCCGTACGTACGCATGAACGCTACTTTCATTTCTATTTCATATTTTTATGGAATGGAATAATAATGATATAGAGGTATATTATAATTCCAGTATAAAATAATTTATAATAACTTTAAATCCGTCCTTTATACGTCCCACATATGGCATTAATGAATAACATCACTTTGAGGGGGCGGTAGTCCACACTTCCTAAAATGAAATTATCGTGTTTACCTATAATGGAAGCCATAAAGGTATGCCATAAATAAAAAGTACAGAAGATTAAGGAAAACATAAACATATTATATATCATATATAAATATAGTTACATCTTAATGGCCACCTTTAAAGGTGTTATATGAGTGTTTGAACAATCATCATTTCGTGAGGCAGAAATTCGCCATCCACAGACACAGTATGTTCTTTAACCATTAGATGTAGGTGTGTGTAAGTGTAGATAGAATAATTCCTATAAAAACATCCTAGTATATTGATGATACTGGTTTTGTTACAAAATAAATGAATAAAAATAGTTTAGGGGGTTGGAGAAGCAAAATAAAACAAAAGGACACAAGTGAAGACATTACCTTAAAATCGGGTAACTCCCTTTGGTTTGAGCTCAAAGGCTTCCTTGGGAAGACTTATGCCCAAAGTGATGCTTCGAGGAGTAATAGAGGGATGTTTAGAGACAAAATGGGCAGGGGTTGGCCGAGACAAAGGCTTTGGAAGTGTGGGTAAGGAGGTAGATGTGGGGCCTTTTATAAGAGGAGAGGAGGGGCACTCTTGGAAAGTAAGAAAATGTTACTTTATTTTAGAATGATTTTCATATTCAAAAGGTCCCACATTGATATACTTTGAGGGTAAGGAGATAAGGGTTATAAATCCACCCATCCAATAGGTTTTTGACATGTGTAGGTCATAGAGTTTACATTATCTTGTCATTTTATTTAAATCCTTTATTAATGAGTTAATCGCTGCATTATCATGATGTCATAAATAATTTAATTTATTTAATGTCTAAAAATTATAAAAAAACTATCATGATTTAGGAAATCTTTTTATATTTCTAATGAATATTTATAGTCAAAAATCTGACTTTTATAACCCTATTTAAAAATTGTTTTAGTAAAACATTTCATGTTTGTGTCATTTTTACCTTAACATTAAATAAAAAGTTATTTATGTCATTTCCCAACCAAAGTGGATCCATGGGGTCCCCAAGTTGACTCATGGATTTTCTTGGTCGTCCATGACACATCCAATAAGGGTATGACATGTTTCAAGCTCATCTCATATTATTAAAACATTATTTTTACCTTAAACTACACTAATTACCTCTAATCGCGATTAAAAACATAATAAGTTACTATTCACCAAAAAATTATTTTAATCTCATTGATCCAAATTTTACTTCTTAATGAAAATCATGTATGTCAAATTTTTGAAATTCAAAACACAGATGTGGTAAAATTTCATTTAAACGAAAAATCAGTTTTTATAAGTACCACTTAGTGGTTTCACTATTAATCAAAAATTGACGTTTTTCAGAAAAATACCAAAAATTCACCCTAAGATATATTTGATATTCCGAATTAAAAAATGAAGTCTATTTTAAAAAATTCAATACATATAAGTCATATTAATTAATTTAGTAATTAATTCCCACTGTCATGACAAATAGCGTGTTTTTATGAAACAATAAGTATCAAAAGATTGACACTAGTTTAAGTCCGATTTCAAAGTGAAATTAATTCCAATGACTAATATTGGATTAAATGGTAAAAATATATTCTAATTTCACTTAAAACCCAATTCAAAAGATAATCTAATCATCTTAATAAATTAGATTAAAAAGAGGTTTTGAATTAAAATACAACATTTTACACTATTCATTAAAAAATGAACTTTATCGGAAAAATACCAAAAATTTACACAAAGTAAATTTTGATGTCCCAATTATAAAGAAGAGTTTTATTTGGTCCAATATAATGTATAAGATTGATCAAAACTATATTTAATGATGGTTCGCCATCAAAAGGCGATAAGTGAACCTTTAGTGAAAACTAGGGCATAAATGCCTAAAATTGAATTCTTTCCGTATTTTAAGCCTTTATCTTTTATTGGATAAATGTAAAATCATTTAAAAAACATATATAATTATATTTAAGTTATTTCTATCCATTCCCGCCAATACAACAGCTATATGTTAACTACCATTTAAAATAATATTATTATATTACTAGTGTGCAACGTAAGTTTTCAAAGAAACTCATCGTTGCGTATAAAGTACAAAATCGAACATAGCAACCCCTTTAAAGTAAAATTAATATTTAATTCGTAAATATTAATAAATATGAAAATTATTTGTTCTTCATTTACATGGGATGTTACATCCTTCCCCCCTTTTGGGAATTGCGTCCTCGCAATTTTATTTATTTATCAAAATAAGTGGGGGTATTTATCCCTCATAGAATTTTCAGATTCCCACGTTGCCTCTTCAACTATATGGTTTTTCCACAAAACCTTGACCTGGTGGATTACCTTATTTCGCAACACTTGCTCTCTTCGGTCAAGAATCTGGACTGGTTGTTCTTCATAAGATAGATTCTCTTCCAACTGAACTACCTATGGGCTCAAAACATGAGATGAATCTGGCATATAGTTCCTCAACATCGAAACATAAAAAAATTGTGTACCTGATATAAACTCGGAGGTAATGCCACTCTGTATGCAACTGATCTAACTCTCTCCAGAATTTTATATGGTCTAATGAACCTTGGACTCAACTTTCCTTTCTTACCAAATCGCATCACACTTTTCTATAGAGAAACCTTGAGAAAAACATAATCACCTACCTCGAAAGATAGATCCTTCCTTCGGTTATCCGCATAACTCTTCTGCCCGCTCTAAGCTGTTCTCATGTGTTTATGAATCAACTGAACGTTTTCTGCCATCTATTCTACCAATTCTGGTCCCATCAGCTTCATTTCACCCACTTCATCCCAAAATGCTGGAGTTCGACACCGCTTCTCATATAATTCCTCAAATTGTGCCATCTGTATACTGGAATGAAAACTGTTATTATATGAAAACTCAACCAAAGAAAGATGTTGGTCCCAACATCCCTGATAATCCATCGAAAAAGCTTGTAGCATATCCTCCAAGGTCTGAATTGTTCATTCTGACTGCCCATCTGATTGCGGATGAAAAGCTGTACTAAAATTTAATTCAGTACCCAACGACTTCTGAAGGCCTTTCCAAAAGTTAGAAGTAAACCTAGGATCACGGTCAGATACAATGGAGAGAGGAAATCCATGTAACCTGAATATCTCTTTAAGATACAAACGGGAAAGTTAATCTAGGGAAAAAGTATCTCGTATAGCAAGGAAATGAGCCGATTTAGTCAAGCGATGAACAATAACCCAGATTGCATTATTACCTCTAGATTTCTTCGGTAATCCCATGACAAAATCCATTGATATATTTTCCCATTTCTATTCTGGCACTGGTAAAGGCTGAAGCATCCCTTTCGGTAACTGCCGCTCTTCTTTAACCTGCTGACAAGTCAAACACTTCATAGTAAAATCAGCAATATCTCTTTTCATTCCATCCGACCAGTAATACTCCCACAGATCTCTGTACATCTTAGTACTGCCAGGATGAACTGAAAACGAAGAACTATGAGCTTCACATAACAACTCTCTCTTAAACTGTGAATCACAAGGCACACACAATCTCTTCCCAAATCTCAAAACACAAACACTATCAATGTTGAATTCATGCAACTTACCTTTCTGAACAGCTCTACCTTTTTCTACAACTCACTGTCTTGCTTCTGTTCTTTCTTGATTCTGTCTGATAGAGATGATCTCACTGATACCTGAAACAAAACAGAAGGACATCCTACACCAACAACTTCTATGCCAAAGTTCATCAAATCAAAAACCAAAGGATCTCGTTCCAAACATATCATGGTTAATGAATCATTACTTTTTCGACTTAAAGCATCAGCCACTTTATTTGCTTTTCCCGGATGGTAGTGAATTTTACAGTAATAATCCTTGATTAATTCCAGCCATCTCCTCTGTCTCATGTTCAACTATTTATGAGTGAATATATACTTTAATATTTTGTGATCATTATATATTTCACACTTTACTCCATACAAATGATGCCTCCAAATTTTTAAAGAAAAAACAACAACAGCTAATTCCAAATCATGTGTAGGGTAATTTACCTCATGAGTTGTCAACTGACGTGAAGCATAAGTAATTACCTGATCATTATGCATAAGGACACAACCAAGTCCCTTCAACTAAGTATCACAGTATATAACAAACTCACCATTCCTGGAAGGAAGTGCCAAAACTGGAGCATTCACCAATCCTCTTTTAAACTCCTGAAAACTATCATCACATTCTTTTGTCCAGATAAACTTAACACCCTTCCGAGTTAGCTTAGTCATTGGACTAGATAACTGTGAAAAACTTTCAACAAACCTTAGGTAGTAACCTTCCAAACCAAGAAAGCTACGAATCTCAGTTACATTTGTGGGTCTTGGACATTCTTCAACAACCTTTGTTTTATCAGGATCAACAGTTATGCCATCTTTTGAAACAATGTGACCCAGGAAAGAAATTTGTTGAAACCAAAACTCACACTTTCTGAATTTCCCATACAATTTTTTTTCATTTAAGGTTTGAAAAATAACCCTTAAATGTCTTTCCTGCTCCTCTTTACTTTTAGAAAACACCAAAATATCATCAATAAACACAACCACCATTTATCACCTGAGTAAACTAAGCCATCACTGCAACAAACTGTTCAATTCTGATTCTGACCATCTCACGATGCTGATTTAGAAGTTCATTTCCATCTGTATACCTTCCTAGCACAACTTCTGTGTTTCCTCTTCGAAAAACCATTCTAAACACATAAATATCTTAGTCGAAGCAACATGGTAATCTTTAAATGCTATATCATTTCAATTTGACCTTAAATTAATTTATGGACATTAATTTAACAATACCCTAACTCCTAAAGTTGTATAAACCGACCTCTGATACCAACTATAAGGCCCCAGCCTTAAAACTTACTTAATATTGAATTAAATGAATAATTCACATTGAGGATCTTTTTAGGTTTAGAGTTTTAGAGAATTAGGACATAACTATTACATCTCAAAAGATTACAAAGTAGACACTTCTACTATGTTTCCATAAAATAAAAAAAACTCTTAAAAAGAGACATGTCTAGTTCCATGTTTTATATAGCATGACTTTCCCTTGATCCCGTCCTTGACCCTATTCCACATTAAGTACTGTGAAAAATATTTAAAAAAAAAACTGGGGTGAGCATAAAAAGCTCAGTAAGGGATACACAAAGAATGAAAACTGTTAGTTTTTCAAACATCACGTAAACCATGTATACTTTATCAAAGTAATACCTTCACCTTCATGAAGTAGTAATAACTTTTCACTAAATAAAATATCATTACTTACCCTTTTGTAACCAAAGGATTATCATAAAACCCATATAAAGAACACATAACATATAAAGGTAACTTGGGACATAAACATACTTAAGTGGAATAACCATACAGTCGACTTCCACACATATCACTTAATGGAATAACCATATGACCAACTTCCATACATACTTAATGGAATGGCCATACAACCGACTTCCATACCCAATGCATTGTAGGTTATAATGTAACCCCCCATCCTGGTATTCACAGAACCACCCGTCATATGGTTTATCACGTAACCACCCGTCAAATGTCCAAGTACCAATATAAAATCATAAAACATAAATCAAATATAAAGAAATGACAACATTTCCACATTTCAATCAAAATATATCATTTAAATATATTGACATAATAGAATCCTTTATCAAAACCATTTTCAATACCAAAATACATAACAGAGTATATGGTATTTATTTTATTTTAAAAACATTACGGCTTGTTGAGGAAGCCAAAGACCAAATAACACTCACGGCGGCGAAAAAGGTCGTTGTCACCGCGTACGTTAAAAAAAACATTCCTTTTTGTCGTTTAGTAAAACGCTTCGTTGAAAAAGATTCCTTTTGTATAAAAGTAAACGTCAAAGGGGTTTATACACCGTATAAAAGAAAGTTGTGTATAAAATGAAATATGCCTCAATGAAAGGAGATTGAGACGAAGTCCCTTACCTTAGGTCCGACTTGAGTCGATCATTCTTTAACGTCCTGAATAATAAACTTGAGTTAATTTATATTTTCTTAAGAACCTTTTTACTGTTCATTATTACTTTTATATCACTTATTTCCATGTTATAAACATTATGTAACCATTAAAGTTAATAATGTTTGTTTTGTCGATATTTGGTTCTTAAGTCGAAAGTGAACTTCTTACAATTACACGTTGTTCGTGTGGTCAAAGGTTCTTTATATCCATAATGACATTCCTGATTTGTATATCATATATATCATATATATCCAGCATATACATGTATTTATAATATTACATAATCATTTAGGGGTAAGAAATGAAATTCACCGTTCATGGAGACGGTAAGCTGTACGTACGCGTTCAGGCGTACTTTAATTTCTTTGTCATATTAATGGAATTAAAACTAAATGAGAGGTATGTATATTTTAATTCCAGAAATATATTCATCATTTAGATGTATCATTAATCATATATATCCATTATATACATGTACTTATAATAGTACATTACATTTGGGGATAAGAAATGAAATGCACCGTTCGTGGAGACGGTAAGCCGTACGTACGCATGAATGCTACTTTCATTTCTATTTCATATTTTTATGGAATGGAATAATAATGATATAGAGGTATATTATAATTCCAGTATAACATCATTTATAATAACTTTAAATCCATCCTTTACACGTCCCACATATGGCATTAACGAATCACATCACTTTGAGGGGGCGGTAGTCCGCACTTCCTAAAATGAAATTATCGTGTTTACCCATAATGGAATCCATAAAGGTATGCCATAAATAGAAAATACAGAATCTTAAGGAAAACATAAACATATTATATATCATATATAAATATAGTAACATCTTAATGGCCACCTTTAAAGGTGCTATATGAGTGTTTGAACAATCATCATTTCGTGAGGCAGAAATTCGCCATCCACAGAAACAATATGTTCTTTAACCATTAGATGTAGGTGTGTGTAAGTGTAGTTCGAATACTTATTATAACAACATCCTAGTATATGGAAGATACTGGTGTTGTTACAAAATATATTAATAAAAAGAGTTTAGGGGATTGGAGAAACAAAAGAAAACAAAAGGACACAAGTGAAGACATTACCTTAAAATCGGGTAACTCCCTTTGGTTTGAGCTCAAAGGCTTCCTTGGGAAGACTTCTGCCCAAAGTGAGGCTTCAAGGAGTAAGATAGGGATGTGTAGATACAAAATGGTCTGGTATTGGCCGAGCCAAAGGCTTTGGAAGTGTGGGTAAGGAGGTAGAGGTGGGGGCCTTTTATAAGAGGAGAGGAGGGGCACTCTTGGAAAGTAAGAAACTGTTACTTTATTTTAGAATGATTTTCATATTAAAAAGGTACCAAATTGATATAATTTGAGGTTAAGGTGATAAGGGTTATAAATACACCCATCCAATAGGTTTTGGACATGTTTAGGTCATATAGTTTACATTATCGTTTCATTTTATTTAAATCCTTTATTAACGAGGTAATCACTGCTTCATCATGATGTCATAAATAATTTAATTTATTTAATGTCTAAAAATTATAAAAAAAACTATATTGATGTAGTAAATCTGTTTATCTTTATAATGAATATTTATAGTAAAAAATATGACTTGTATAACCCCATTTAAAAATTGTTTTAGTAAAACATTTCATGTTTGTGTCATTTTTACTTTAACATTAAATAAAAAGTTATTTATGTCATTTCCCAACCAAAGTGGATCCATGGGGTCCCCAAGTTGACTCATGGATTTTATTGGTCGGAAATGACACATAAAATAAGGGTAGGACATGTGTCAAGCTCATCTCATATTATTAAAACATTATTTTTACCTTAAAATACACTAATTACCTCTAATCGCGATTAAAAACATAATAAGTTACTATTCACCAAAAAATTATTTTAGTCTCATTGAACCACATTTTACTTCTTAATGATAACCATGTATGTTGGATTTTTGAAATTCAAAACACAAAATTGGTAAAATTTCATTTAAATGAAAAATCAGTTTTTATAAGTACCACTTAGTGGTTTCACTATTCATCAAAAATTGAAGTTTTTCAGAAAAATACCAAAAAATTACCCTAAGAAATATTTGATATTATGAATTCAAAAATGAAGTCTATTTTACAAAATTAAAAACATATAAGTCACATTAATTTATTTAATAATTAATTTCCACTGTCTTGACAAATAGCGTGTTTTTATGAAACAATAAGTATCAAAAGATTGACACTAGTTTAAGTCCGATTTTAAAGTGAAATTAATTCCAACGAACACTATTGGATTAAATGGTAAAAATATATTCTAATTGAACTTAAAAACCAATTCAAAATATAATCTAATCATATTAATAAATTATATTAAAAAGTGGTTTTGAATTAAAATTCAACATTTTACAGTATTCATTAAAAAATGAACTTTATCGGAAAAATACCAAAAATTTACACAAAGTAAATTTTGATGTCCCAATTATAAAGAAGAGTTTTATTTGGTCCAATAGAATGTATAAGAGTGATCAAAACTATATTTAATGACGGTTCGCCATCAAAAGGCGATAAGTGAACCTTTAGTGAAAACTAGGGCATAAATGCCTAAAATTGAATTCTTTCCGTATTTTAAGCCTTTATCTTTTATTGGATAAATGTAAAAACATTTAAAAAAACATATATAATCATATTTTAGTTATTTATATCCATTCCCTCCAATACAACAGCTACATGTTAACTACCATTTAAAATAATATTATTATATTACTAGTGTGCAACATATGTTTTCAAAGAAACTCATCGTTGCGTATCGAGTACGAAATAAAACATAGAAACACCTTTAAAGTTAAATTAATATTTAATTCATAAATATTAATAAATATGAATATTCTTTGTTCTTCATTTACCTGAGATGTTACAGACGTGCTTAATGAATTGAAAGATTTTAGTTTTTCGTTTGGGAAGGGTCAAATGAAATCTGGAAAGAGAAAGAATGTTTCCACGGATACCTGTTACAACTGGAGGAAGAGGAGTATCTTTTTTCAATTTCCTTATTGGTCAACCAATTTGTTACGTCATTTCTTATACGTAATGCATATTGAAAAGAATATATGCGAAATGTTGCTTTCGGTTCTTCTAAATGTCAAGGGGAAGACAAAAGATGATTTACGATCTCGGAGTGACTTGGTGGATTGGGGAATCAGACCATAATTGCATCCTGTGCGTATCAGTGAAAATAAATGAAAACTTCCATGTGCTTCTTATGTGATGAAACCTACGAAAAAAAAAACAATTTCTGGAAGTATTAGAGATTATTAGAGTTCCAGATGGCTATTCAAGCAACATATCTAAACGGGTCAACAGAAGAGACTTGAAGCTAAAATCTTTGAAGACTCATGATTATCACGTTCTACTGCATGAGTTTCTTCCAATAGCAATCCTTCATCTTTTTTCCAATAATGTAAGGGTGGCTGTTATTCGGTTGTGCCATTTTTTTAGAGATCTTTGTGCTAAGAAGTTTTCCAAGTCTTTCTTGCAAAAAATGTTGACAGATGATCCATTAATTTTGTGTGAGTTGGAGAAAATATTTCCTCCATCATTTTTCACATGCATGTTGCATCTGACTGTCCATATTCCCACAAAAATACTTATCAGAGGACCTGTTTCTTTTCATGGATGTATCCAACTAAAAGAAATATGTTCACATTAAAGTCTTATGTCAGAAACAGAAATCATCCCGAAGGATCTATCGTGAACGGTTACTTGGCTCAAGAATGTAAGTATTTCTACTCAATGTATTTGTCTGCTCTTACTACAAGATCGAAGAGACCAATGAGAAATTAAGAAGAACAATATGAGAAAATTTAACCCCGTTTTCCATCACTTCCTCAAACAGGAGGAATTCCTGGATCATATACATTGAATACATTAAGCCATGAAGAGCGGGAGATGGCACATCACATAGTTTTGTTCAACTGTGATTTGTTCGATGACTATATCAGGTAATTAAATTGATTATGTATATCTTACATATATATCTATTAAAACTATTCATATTTTTTATCTACAGGGAACATAAAACAATGATAAATAGGAAGCATCGTTCTTTATCTTTGAGAAGGAGAGAGACTTTGCATACCAAAGAGTTTTCTGCTTGGTGAAAATTGAAGGTATTAAAAAATTAATGTTTAAAATAATTATATCAATATTTAATTATGTTTAATAGTCATTTATATTGTAGGTATTGAGTTTGTCTACTGACTCTGTCTCTGAGGAAATAAGATCTTTGTCTTTTGGTCCTAATACCGTGGTTCGTGACTGTAAATCAATTGTTATCAATGGGTACAAATTTATTGTCACTGAACGAGAAAAGAACATGAGAACACAACATGATGGTGTTATGGTTACTGCCACAACAGATTGTTATGCCAGTGAATCAGATAGTAGACCGCGATTTGAAAATTTGGGTTATTATGGAGTTGTTGAGAAAATAATAATATTGGATTATTACTCTCATGGACGAGTCACAATTATGAAATTCCATTGGTTTGATTCGATGACGAGACATGGAACATTTATTGATGATTGTGGATTTAGAGTAATTAACATGACTCACACTCTTGCTACCAAATAACCATATGTGTTAGCATCAATGACTAAACAACTTTTTTATGTCAAAGACCAACTTCGACCTAAATTTGGTGTCATAGTTGAAGTAATTCCAAGACATGTTTTTGATGATGGTGATGATGGAATTGACACTGTACCTAGTGCCATTGGAACCAATCCATTTATTTCTTTTGATGACTCAAATAGATCAATTTTCAAAGTTTATTGTGAACCTGATGTTGTGGTTGAAAATATATAGAATCATTCATCCATGTTCTCAATTCTTTTGGTTTATCTCGAGTTGGGTTGTTAAGGTTGGTAATATTCAAATTGATTTAGTATTGATCACAAATATGTTTTAGCTGACTTGACCATTATGTGAATTTTCAATGTTTATTGGTTGCAGTTTTTGAATTGCATTTTCTAATTTGGAATTGAACTGTATTCAAACATAGTCAAACAATATTTCTAATTTGGTGAACATTACAACTTGTATGATTTATTAAATCCATTCAAGCTATTTTAAAACAATTGATAGCTGACTTAACCATTATGTGAATTTTCAATGTTTATTGGTTGCAGTTTTATATGAATTTCATTTTCTAATTTGGAATTGAACTGTATTCAAACATAGTCTAACAATATTTCTAACTTGGTGAACATTACAACTTGTATGATTTATTAAATCCATTCAAGATCTTCTAAAACAATTGATAGTTAAATTACCTATGAATCCCCCTATTCCCTCATATATTTAGTTTTTTTGGGTTACACATTAGTTTTCTTTTTCTAATTAATTACATATTTGTTTTCAAAATCAGGAAATGAAGCCAATTGAAGAGAGATGAAGGAAATAAATTAGGGAGAACAATCATCGAATGACAGAGATGGGCGTTCCACCATTAGTTCCTACAGTGAGTACTTTATTTAAAAAATATATATATATTTAAATAATATATAATGTCATGTGATTAATTTTTCTGTAAATTGTTTTGTAGGATCCACCTATACGTCGACAGTTATTTGACGAGGATCCTAGTACTGGTCCTAGTACTCAGGTCGGTGGTACGAGGAGGGTTCGTACCAGAGGTGGACGAGCAACTGCGCGTACCCGACTAGACCATGCCCCTCCCACTGACATGTCATACTTCCCACATTCTGATCCCGATGTGTCGTTAGAGACACACATGATATTTAGGCCTCCCATGCTTTCGCTACCTTCTGCATTTTCTGGCCCATCATTTTCACATCCCATGATGATTCCCACTCCCCAGTCAGTATTCGGCCAGACAGTTGTCCCATATTCTTTTCCTTCTACTTCTGTCTCTATGAGCTTCTATATTCCATCGTCTTCGACTCCTGTTCCACCACAGGGTGTTCCATCAGTTTCTGTGGATCCAGTGGCGCTCACCGATCAGAACGACACATGTATATTTATAGAACCCTAACAAATTTTTATAGCAATATTTATTTTCATTATAACATGTTTTGATAAAATATTTGTTTTTATTTCATGATAGATACATCTACTGATAGGAGGCGTGGGTGGGGGCGTACATGCATGCATTTGGTGTGGAACCGCCGCACACAGGTTATGGTGGATTATAATGAAGACAACCAAATGGTTGAGAAAACAGGGCAGCAATGTCGGAGTTTTTTGGCGACACTTGCCAAATACTCCGACATCATTCCCGTCAGCCCGCTATCATGGAGACATTTGCCACATGAGGTCAAGGATAGAACATGGGTAGATATATGGGTAAAAAAATATGTTCTATTTTATGCCAATAATTATATTTTTATTTATATGAATTAATATTTTGATTTCAGCTTCGATTTAATTTTCCCGACGGTGAGGGTGCACGATCGGAACGTATAAAGGATTTAGGTGAGATTTGGAGAGCCTACAAGCATGAGTTGTATATTGGATGGGTTTCTATAGTTTTCACTGAGTTAGAGGCAGTACCAGTGGTGGATGATTGTCCTATAGAGCAGTATCGTCAGATGATTACTCATTGGATGAGTACCCAGTTTAAGGTATTAATAACATTTGAGGTATTTAAATAATAACTTTCATGTTTTTCATTAATAATATCTATTGCATTTTCAAATTTTATTTAGGAATAATCTGGAAAAAATAAAAAGAACATTGATGAAAAAAAATACCTCCACACACTGGGACGCACTATGACAATTGTTTATAAGTTTTCTTTACGACTTACACTTTCTTTTGTTTCCTAAATTATTTAATAGTTTTCTAAAGATTTCATATAACTTTAGTTTTCAATGTCATTGTAGAGGAAAATACAAAATATTGAAGGACGTGTGCCTCGAGAAAAACTGTTTTGCTCGAGTAGACAGAAAAAGGATGGAAGTGCCGTCAACGAAGCGAATCAGCAACAGATTGTAAGTTTTAATCTGTTGAATTTAATTTTTAATATCTATTTTTTAACTTAATGATATATTTATATTTTTAATAGGCTTCTTTAGAGGCCCTCTATGCCCAAGAACCAGACAATTTTGGGCCTACAGATCACTTACATCAGGTGTTGGGAGAGGAACATTCTGGCAGAGTACACTGCCGACCTAGGATAGCCCCAACGAGGTATTGTCTCTTATCAGGTACAAGATGTAGTGCCTCCAAGCTGCAGTAAGTTAGGGCACACGCAGAAAAGGCTAAGAAAAGGGACACATAGATGGTAGAACAGTCTTCTAGGGAAAACAGTGAGTTTATGAAATTTATTGAAGTTCTACGTCCTACACTTCCAGCAGAGGCCATCCCAGCTTTTGATGAGTATATGTTGTCGATACGTTCTATATACGGTGCACCAGGTGGTAGTTCTAGTGGTGGTCAGGACGATGTCCATCTTGATGATGATGATGGCGAGGAGTCTGATGTGGAAGAGGAGGGAGAGGAGGAGGGCGAGACGGGTGGCAAGGGCGAGGAGGGCGAGGACGAGGAGGAGGGCGAGGGAGAGGATGATGATGGGGACGAGGAAGAGGGTGATGATGATGATGGTGATGATGGTGATGGTGATGTGGGACAAGTTGATCCATTACATTTTTGACTGATATTACTGAGATTTGATATTTAATCTATTCTAGTTGTTGGTTTTATCTAGACTCGTAGCATAGTATTGGAGTTGAGTTATTTTTATATATTATCTGTTTTTATGGATGTTGTTGTCTTTTAGTGGTTGTGTGTTTGGGAACCCCCCTACTTCCTGGACCCTGGACAACCCCCCACCCTCCTCCCTGGACCCCGGACAACCCCGCCGGACAGCTCCCCAGACAGCCCCCAGACAGCCCCCACCCTCCTCCCTGGACCCCGGACAACCCCCCGGACAACCCCCCAGACAGCCCCCGAACAGCCCCCACCCTCTTCCTTGGACCCCGGACAACCCCCCGAACAGCCCCGGCAGCCCCCGGACAGCCCCCCGAACAGCCCCCCGGACATCCCCCCCACCCTCCTCCCTGGACCCTAGACAGACCTCCAAACAGCCCCCCGAACAACCCCTGGACAGCCTCCCAGACAGCCCCCCCACCCTCCTCCTTGGACCCTGGACAACCCCCCCAACACCCCCCGGACAGCCCCCCGGACATCCCCCAGACAGCCCCCCAGACGGCCCCTCCACCCTATTCCTTGTGTCAATACTTTAGCACAACGATACATGGGTCATATGTGATGTGTACGAGTCAACCCCGCCTTAATCTGAGGCACGATGTGGCAGAATCACTCTAAGTGGCTCTCTTTTTCTTAAAATGGACAACAATTTAAGTACATACGGAAAACCAACCAAACACATTCTGTTTCAATTGAAACTTTCGGAGAACGATCCATGGGTCATATGTGACGTGTACGAGTCAACGCCGCCTCAATCCGATGCACGGTGTGGCCGGCACCACTCAAAGTGTCTGCCTTTTGTTTCAAAAGTACGTCATTTTAATTGAAAAACATCAACTGGCATACGGAAAACCGACCAAAAACATTCGGATTGTGTTGATACATTAGTACAATGATCCATGGGTCATATGTGATGTGTAAAAGTCAACTCTGCCTCAGTCCGAGGCGTGGTGTGGCCGACACCACTCAAAGTGTCTGCCTTTTGTTTCAAAAGGACGTCATTTGAAGTGAAAAACATCAACTGGCATATGAAAAACCCACCAAACGCATTCGGATTGTGTCGATACTTTAGAAAAACGATACATGGGTCATATGTGATGTGTAAAATTCAACCTCGCCTAAATATGAGGCACGATGTTGCCGGAATCACTCTAAGTGGATCTCTTTTGATTAAAATGGACAACAATTTAAGTACATACGGAAAGCCAACCAAACGCATTCGGTTTCCATAGAAACTTTAGGAGAACGATCCATGGGTCATATGTGAAGTTTGCGAGTCAACTCCGCCTCAATCCAAGGCATGGTGTGGCCGGAACCACTCAAAGTATCTGCCTTTTGTTTCAAAAGTACGTCATTTTAATTGAAAAACATCAACTGGCATATGGAAAACCGACCAAACGCATTCGGATTGTGTCGACACATTAGAAAAATGATCCATGGGTCATATGTGACATGTAATAGTCAACCCCGTCTCAATACGAGGTGCAGTGTGGCCACCACCACTCAAAGTGTCTGCCTTTTGTTTCAAAAGGACGTCATTTTAATTGAAAAACATCAACTGGCATACGGATAACCAACCAAACGCATTTGGATTGTGTCGATACATTAGAAAAACGATCCATGGGTCATATGTGACATGTACGAGTCAACCCCGCCTCAATCCGAGGCGCGTTGTGGCCGCCACCACTCAAAGTGTCTGTCTTTTGTTTCAAAAGGACGTCATTTGATGTGAAAAACATCAACTGGCATACGGAAAACCGACTAAACACATTTGTATTGTGTCGATACTTTAGAACAACGATCCATTGGTCATATGTGACGTGTATAAGTCAACCCCACCTTAATATGAGGCACGGTGTGGCCGGAATAACTCTAAGTGGCTCTCTTTTGCTTAAAATGGACAACAATTTAAGTACATACGGAAAACTGACCAAACGCATTCGGTTTCCATTGAAACATTAGTAGAACGATCCATGGGTCATATGTGAAGTGTACGAGTCAACTCTGCCTCAATCCGAGGTGCGGTGTGGCCGAAACCACTCAAAGTGTCTGTCTTTTGTTACAAAAGTACGTCATTTTAATTGAAAAACATCAACTGGCATACAGAAAGCCGACCAAATGCATTCTGATTGTGTCGATACATTAGAACAACCATCCATGGGTCATATGTGACGTGTACGAGTCAACCCCGCCTCAATCCGAGGCGCGGTGTGGCTGCCACCACTCAAAGTGTCTGTCTTTTGTTTTAAAAGGACATCATTTGAAATGAAAAACATCAACTGGCATATGGAAAAGCGACCAAACGCATTAGGATTGTGTCGATACTTTAGCACAACGATCCATGGGTCATATGTGACGTGTACGATTCAACCCCGCCTTAAACTGAGGCATGGTGTGGCCGGAATCACTCTAAGTAGCTCTCTTTTGCTTAAAATGGACAACAATTTAAGTACATATGGAAAACTGACCAAACACATACGGTTTACATTGAAACTTTAGGAGAACAATCCATGGGTCATATGTGACGTGTACGAGTCAACTCCGCCTCAATTCGAGGCGCGGTGTGGCCGACACCACTCGAAGTGTAACACCCCAGGTAAATAAAGAATATGAAATTTTTACATTTATCCATATTTGTGAATAAAATATTAATATTACTTTAAAGGGGACACTATGATCGATGGCGTAACCAATACGCAACAACAAGTTTCTTGGGAATCTTACGTTGCACTCTAATAATAATATAATATTATTTTAAATGGTAGTTAACGCCTAGCTGTTGTAATGGCGGGAATGAACAGAACTAACTAAAAAATTATTATATATATTTTTCAAATATTTTTACTTTTTACAATAAATATTAGAGGATTAAAAATGTGAATGAATCCAATTTTAACCGTAAACATTCTAATATTCTTTAAAAGGTCGATTAACCGCCTTTTGATGGTGAACCTCTTTTAAATCCACCTTTTGAAAATTTTATGTGTTATATTTTACAAAATAAAATTATTCTTTAGAATCGGGACATCAAAATTTACTTTGTGTAAGTTTTTGGTATTTTTCCGATAAAGTTCATTTTTTTAATGAATAGTGAAAAATATTGTATTTTAATTCAAAACCACTTTTTAATCTAATTTATTTATATGATTATATTATCTTTTGAATTGGTTTTAAAGTGAAATTAGAATATATTTTTACCATTTAATCCAATAGTGGTCGTTCGAATTAATTTCATCTTGAAATTGGACTTAAACTAGTGTCAATCTTTTGATACTTATTGTTTCTTAAAAACACGCTATTTGTTTTGACAGCGGGAATGAATTATTAAATTAATTAATGCAACTTATATATTTTGAATTTTGTAAAATATACATCATTTTTGAATTCAGAATATCAAATATATCTTAGGGTGAATTTTTGGTATTTTTCTGGAAAACTTCAATTTTTGATGAATAGTGAAACCACTAAGTGGTACTTAAAAAACTGATTTTTCCTTCAAATGAAAATTTACCACCTCTGTGTTTTGAATTTCAAAAATCTGACATACATGGTTGTCATTAAGAAGTAAAATGTGGTTCAATGGGATTAAAATAATTTTTTAGGTGAATGGTAACTTTTAAGTTTTAATCGGGATTAGAGGTAATTAGTGTAGTTTAAGGTAAAAATAATATTTTAATAATATGAAATGACCTTGAAACATTTCCTACCCTCATTGAATGAGTCATGGCCGACCAATAAAATCCATGGGTTAACTTGGGGACCCCATGGAGCCACATTGGTTGGAAAACGACATAAATACCTTTTTATTTAAAGTTAAAATTAATATGTCACAAACATGTGTTGTTTTACTAAAACAATTTTATCATGGGGTTATACAAGTCATATCTTTTACTATAAATATTCATTGGAAAGATAAAAATATTTCCTACATCATGATAGTATTTTTATAATTTTTGGACATTAAATAAATTAATTTATTTATGACACTGTGATGATGCAGTGATTACCTCATAAATAAACGATTTAAATAAAATGAGAAGATAGGGTGAAATATAAGTCTTAAACTTGTCAAAAACCTATTGTATGGGTGGATTTAGAAACATTATCACCTTATCCTAGAAATATATCCTTTTGGTACCTTTTAAATCCGAAAATCATTTTATAATAAAGTAATATTTTATAACTTTCCAAGAGTGCCCCTCCTCTACTCTTATAAAAGGCTCCCACCTCTACCACCTTACACACACATATCAAGCCTTTGTCTCGGCCAAACCCTTCCCATTTCATCTCTCCACATCCCTATATTCATCATTGAAGCCTAACGTTTGGCAGAATCCTTTCCAAGGAAGCCTTTGAGCTAAAATCAAAGAGAGTTACCCGATTTAAAGGTAATGTCTTCCCTTGTGTTCTTTTGTTTTATTTTTCTTCTCCAAACCCCTAAACTCTTTTTATTACTTTTTTTTGTAACAACACCAGTATATTAAATATAATAGTATATTTTTATAATAAGTATTCATGCTACACTTTCACACACCTCCGTCTAATGGTTAAAGAACATACTGTTTCTGTGGATGGCGAATTACTGCCTCACGAAACGATGATTGTTCAATATTATTTTAACACCTTGAAAGGTGGCCATTAATATGTCACTATATTTATATATGATATATAATATGTTTATGTTTTCTTTAATCTTAGGTATTTCTCATTTATGGCATACCATTATGGTTTCCATTATGGGTAAACACGATATCTTTATTTTAGGAAGTGCGGACTACCGCCCCCGGAAAGTGATTTGATTCGTTAATGACATATGTGGGACGTATAAAGGATGGAATTAATGGTATTACATATGAAATCCTAATGGAATTATAATATACCTTTATATCATTATTATTTCATTCTATTTAATACAAAAAAAAAATGAAATGAAAGTAGCGTTCATGCGTACATACGGCTTACCGTCTCCATGAACGGTACATTTCATTTCTTATCTCCAAATGTTATGTACTATTATAAGTAAATATATATAATGGATATATATATAATATATTAAATCTAAATTATGGATATCATTCTGGAATTATAATATATATATATATCTCATTTTGTTTTAATTCCATTAATATGACAAAAAAATGAAAGTAGCGTTCATGCGTACGTACGACCTACCGTCTCCATGAACGGTGCTTTTAATTTTTTATCTCCAAATGTTATGGAATAGTATAAAATGAATATTTACTGGATATATATGATATTTAAAATATCAATACTATTCTGGATATGATGTACCTATAACTACATGGAAAATGCTTTTCCAACAAGTTCAATTTTTACTCATGTACCGAACATCGACAAAAACGTCTGATATGAACTCACTTTATTAACCAATTATTATAACATTATAATATGTGATATGAACGGAATAATAATATTTAAATGTGGTCATTAATCAATTATAAATTGACCAAATTTTATTATTCAGGAGATTAAAGAACGATCGAGTCTTGTCGGACACGAGGTAAGGGATCTTACCCCTCCCTTTCTTTTTAAGTAATCTCCTTTATGTCACTTCTTTTAAGCACCTATTTGTTATGTTGGGGGGATGTTATTTTATATTCATCTTACTGTAAATTTTATTTTAATATGACGAGAGACCCTATTCGACCTCATCAATCCATTTTTGGAAGTTTTCAGTGGCGTCATTAGGCTGCCGAGTTTTCGTAAGGGATTTTTCATCTCACTTTTATTCCCATGAGATTTATGCTACTTTTGCCACCATTTACATTGAGTGGTGTATGTAATGCAAATTATTATACTCATTTTGTATTATAATTCCATTTATGGGTATTTAAATATTCATGGTATGACACTTCTTCAATGGGGTGTACGTTTCGAAAGTTACCCAAGTCGGTAAGGGAACCTTTCACCCTCCTCTTTTTAAAAGACTTCTTTTGTTATGTATTTTAATTCACATACAATTATGTTGGGATATGTTATTTTATATCATTATAGATGTAAATTTTATTTCCAAGTGATGAGATACCATTTTTATCTCTCATCAACTCATTTTCTGAATTTTGAAGTGACGCCGTTAGGCTGTCGAATTTTACCAAGGGAACTTTTTAACCCAATTTCGATTTCTTTGGGTTCAACAAGTAGTTATTGAATATGTCATAATTTGAATATTTGTGAATGAAATTTTATTGTTTTACACTTAATATCCACTTATATTGGGTGTATTTATATTTGTCACACATAATTTTGAGATTGATTTATCCTTAATTTAAGGATACCTTCTTTATAAGGGATTTCATCACATTTTACATTTCTATTGAGACTTCATTGTTAGTATGCACCAATTCACTATTATATGGTGTAAATACTATCCTTTGGAATATTATATCATGAATCCATTTATTATCATTATATTATAATGTTCTGACTAAATGTTATTCCTCAATTATTTTATTCAAGTGTCTCTAATTTTGGTAAAAACCATTTAACCAAAATATCGCTTTAAATGTTTTAATGATTTGTTCTTATTAATATCCACATTTTCAAAATGGTTTTAAGGATTTATTTATATGGATATTAATGGTTTAAAATTTTAAAAGATTCAAGGTGGTATGGGACACTTTGATTCAAAAATATCTTTATTAAATGTTTTAAATGGTTTTGAAAATGTTTTTTTTGAATAGATTAATTATTTCAATATCCGAAAATGTTATATTGTGATTGAAATGTGGAAATGTTATATTTCCTTTATGCATGTTTTATGTGATACGTTTATGTTATGGTTCTTGGGAATTGTTATGAAAATGGGTGGTTCTGTGATAAACTAAGGGCGGGTGAGCCCGATATAGATCTCCAATGCATTGGGTAATGCGAAGGGGTTAAACGTCAAGGTTTCTCCGAAGAGATTTAGGGAATATACTATGATGGGTATTCCAAACGTAACCAAGAGGGTTACTCCCTATGTAAGAATGTTATGAATGCCTCAAGTTATCTTTATGCCTTATGATTTCTATGTTTTATTCATGATTTGATGAGGTATGTTAAAGTGCTTATGTTTTATGAGTAAAGTATGATTTCATTGATTCTTATGTATACATGTACTCATGTTTCCTTTCCATATTTTTATATCCCTTACTGAGCTTTTTATTCTCATCCCAAGTTTTTGAAATGTTTTACACAAGACTTAAAGATGAATAGGGTCAAGGATGGGATCATGGAAAGACATGCTATCTAAAACATGGAACTAGACATGTTTCTTTTAAGAGTTTTTTATGAAAACTTAGTAGAAGTGTCTACTTTGTAATCTTTTTAGATGTAATAGTTATGTCATAATTCTATAAAACTCTAAACCTGAAAATATCCTCAATGCGAATTATTCATTTAATTCAATATTAAGTAAGGTTTAAGGCTGGGGCCTTATAGTTTGTATCAAAGGTCGGTTTAGATAACTTTAGAGGTTAGGGTATTCTCTAGGCATAAGTGACATTACCATAATGGTTAGGAATTCAGAAAGAGTCATAGTTTTAGATAAAGTGAATGAGTAAGTATATCTTAGTGTTTAACTTCCTCAATAGTATATGATGGTTTTGTTGATATACTCACACTGACATTTCTGTTTTTAGTAAATGGATGGATTTAGCAGGCACCAAAGTGACAATGGGTTTGAAGGAAGCTATGGTGGTTCTCTGATGAAGAGACTAGATGAAATGGTGGATTCAATGAGGAATCTCGTGGTTGTTCTAAAACAACTATCAATGAGTCATGATCAACCACTTGAACCTTGGTATGTTCTATAATGCATCATGTACGAGATGACCAATCGATGTGGAAGTTCAGGTAATAATTATAAAGGTAACCATTAGGGTTTATATGACCCTTACTTTTGAGGTAATTATGGGTTATTATATATTATGATGGAAATTGAAAGTCATGAGATAAAATTGAGGTTAAAATATGTTATGATTATTTTTGAAGATTTTATATCATTTTGGGGAATGTTTTAAAAATTATATAGTTTTGGAAAAAGGACAACACGCAGACCGTGTGACAACCCGTCACGTCGGACAAAGCTGCGGGAATCGAACCCACAACCAAAGTGCAACTGGTATTTATCGCCTACCACTGGACTAAATGATGTCCCTACTTATTTTGACTAAATCTTTTTAGTTAGATAATTTTAGGAATCAAGAGTAAGTTTATTTTGGGTTATCTATGGAAATGATTAACCTATCATGGAGGATATGTGATTAGGTTAATTAATTTTCAATATGATAATTTAAGAGCAACTGATGTTATTTGGAGATAAAAGTTAATTTTTACCTTGGAAGACTATGTGATTAAATCCTTAAAATATTTGGGTTTCAATCTTAGTTTGGTTTACTTTGAAGAATTTTATGGACAATTGTTTATTGAATGGTATTCATTGAACTTTGGGTTTTGTTGGAAAAATTTTGGAGATTAAGAATAGATTTTCTTTTTTATAAAGGATTATCCATTTGTGGATTATCTAATATTATACTAACCTTTTTGGTTTTGGTTTTGGTTAAAGTCTAAAGACATGGGAAATATATAGTTCTCTTTTGTGGATTAGGTGATTCTATAGAAGTTGATTATAACTCTCTTAATATTAGCAAGTCATCCTAAATACTCATCTTTTGGAGAAAATATGAGTTTGTGTAAGAAATATAGTAGGAGATGAGAGTCTACACGACAAGTAAGTATGTTTCCTTAGGATCAAAAATAAATTCCTCAATGAAAAGTAACTTAAAACAAAAATGTTGTCTATTAACTTCTCCTACCGCTGAATCGAATACCGTTTAACCCACCACAGGTTTGTGATTTTCTTATGGTTAACTTTCTCCTAGACATGTTTATTATCACTATCCATCAGAACATGACCCTTTGTTTTTTTCCTCCATGTCCATATTTTCATACTTGGAATCCTAGTATGGCTTAACTCGGGTGACCTTTGTACTTCTCTTTCTTTATTTTAAAGTGATTGTTTTACTGACTCTTGTTCCGATGTGGGATTTTCAATGATGTTTCCAAGCCTAATTTTAAAATTGAGAGGATGCAATTACCAAAAGGGGGGAAGGATGTAACACCCCAGGTAAATAAAGAATATGAAATTTTTACATTTATCAATATTTGTGAATAGAATATTAATATTACTTTAAAGGGGACGCTATGCTCAATGGCGTACCCAATACGCAACAATGAGTTTCTTGAAAATCTTACGTTGCACTCTAATAATAAAATAATATTATTTTAAATGGTACTTAACGCCTAACTGTTGTAATGGAATGAATGAACAGAACTAACTACCAAATGATTATATATGTTTGTCAATTGTTTTTACTTTTTACAATAAATGTTAGAGGATTAAAAATGCGAATGAATCCAATTTGAAGCATAAACATTCTAATATTCTTTAAAAGGTCGATTAAGTGCCTTTTGATGGAGAAACTATTTTAAATCCACCTTTTGACAATTTTATGTGTTATATTTTACAAAATAAAATTATTCTTTAGAATCGGGACATCAAAATTTACTTTGTGTAAATTTTTGGTATTTTTCCGATAAAGTTCATTTTTTTAATGAATAGTGAAAAATATTTTATTTTAATTCAAAACCTATTTTTAATCTATTTATTTATATGATTAGATTATCTTTTGAATTTGTTTTAAAGTTAAATTATAATATATTTTTACCATTTAATCCAATAGTGTTTGTTGGAATTAATTTCATCTTGAAATTGGACTTAAACTAGTGTCAATCTTTTGATACTTATTGTTTCTTAAAAACACGCTATTTGTTTTGACAGCGGGAATAAATTATTAAATTAATTAATGCAACTTATATATTTTGAATTTTTTAAAATAGAAATCATTTTTTAATTCAGAATATCAAATATAGCTTAGGGTGAATTTTTGGTATTTTTCTGGAAAACTTCAATTTTTGATGAATAGTGAAACCACTAAGTGGTACTTAAAAAACTGATTTTTCGTTTAAATGAAAATTTACCACCTCTGTGTTTTGAATTCAAAAATCCAACATACATGGTTGTCATTAATAAGTAAAATTTGGTTCAATGGGATTAAAATAATTTTTTTGGTGAATAGTAACTTTTAAGTTTTAATCGCGATTAGAGGTAATTAGTGTAGTTTAAGGTAAAAATAATGTGTTAATAATATGAAATGACCAAGACACATGTACTAATCTAATTGGATGAGTCATGTCCGACCATGAAAATCCATGGGTCATCTTGGGGACCCCATAGAGCCACTTTGGTTGGAAAATGACATAAATACCTTTTTATTTAAAGTTAAAATTAAAATGTCACAAACATGTGTTGTTTTACTAAAACAATTTTTACATGGGGTTATAAAAGTCATATTTTTTACTATAAATATTAATTGGAAAGATGAAAATATTTCCTACATCATGATATTTTTTTTATAATTTTTAGACATTAAATAAATTAATTTATTTATGACACCGTGATGATGCAGTGATTACCTCATAAATGAACGATTTAAATAAAATGAGAATATAGGGTGAAATATAAGTCTTACACTTGTCAAAAACCTATTGGATGGGTGGATTTAGAAACCTTATCACCGTATCCTCGAAATATATCCTTTTGGGATCTTTTAAATCCGAATATCATTTTATAATAAATTAATATTTTATAACGTTCCAAGAGTGCCCCTCCGCTACTCTTATAAAAGGCCCCAACTCTACCACCATACACACACCTCTAAAGACTTTGAATCGGAAAAAACCTGACCATTTCATCTCTAAACATCCTTATATTCATCATTGAAGCCTCACCTTGGGCAGAATCCTTTCCAAGGAATCTTTTGAGCTAAAATCAAAGAGAGTTACCCGATTTAAAGGTAATGGCTTCCGTTGTGTTCTTTTGTTTTATTTTTCTTCTCCAAACCCCTAAACTCTTTTTATAACTTTTTTTTGTAACAACAACAGTATCTCAAATATAATAGGATTTTGTTATAATAAGGATTCATGATACACTTTCACACACCTCCATCTAATGGTTAAAGAACATACTATTTCTGTGGATGGCGAATTACTACCTCACGAAACGATGATTGTTCAATATTATTTTAACACCTTCTAAGGTGGCCATTAAGATGTCACTATATTTATATATGATATATAATATGTTTATTTTTTCCTTAAACTTTGGTATTTCTCATTTATGGCATACCTTGATGGTTCCCATTATGGGTAAACACGATATCTTCATTTTAGAAAGTGCGGACTACCACCCCCTCAATGTGATTTGATTCATTAATGCCATATATGGGATGTATAAAGGATGTAATTAATGGTATTACATATGATATACTACTGGAATTATAATATAACTTAATATCATTATTATTTCATTCCATTTAATACAAAAAAAATAAATGAAAGTAGCGTTCATGCGTACGTATGGCTTACCGTCTCCATGAACGGTACATTTCATTTCTTATCTCCAAATGTTATGTACTATTATAAGTACATATATATAATCGATATATATGTAATATATTACATCTAAATGATGGATATCATTCTGGAATTATAATATATATATCTCTCATTTTGTTTTAATTCCCTTAATATGACAAAAAAATGAAAGTAGCGTTCATGCGTACGTGCGGCCTACCGTCTCCATGAACGGTGCTTTTAATTTTTTATCTCCAAATGTTTTGGAATAGTATAAAATGAATATATAATGGATATATATGATATTTAAAACAACAATACTATTCTGGATATGATGTACCTATAACTACATGGAAAATTCTTTTCCAACAAGTTCAATTTTAACTCATGTACAGAACATCGACAAAAATGTCTGATATGAACTCACTTTATTAACAAATTATTATAACATTATAATATGTGATATGAACTGAATAATAATATTTAAATTTTGTCCTTTATCAATTATAAATTGACCAAATTTTATTATTCAGGAGAGTAAAGAACGATCGAGTCATGTCGGACACGAGGTAAGGGATCTTACCCCTCCCTTTCTTTTTAAGTACTCTCCTTTATGTCACTTCTTTTAAGAACCTCTTTGTTATATTGGGGGATGTTTTTTTATATTCCTCTTGCTGTAAATTTTATTTTAATATGATGAGAGACCCTATTTGATCTCATCAATCCATTTTTGGATGTTTTAAGTGGCGCCGTTAGGCTGGCGAGTTTTCGTAAGGGATTTTTCATCTCACTTTTATTACCGTGAGATTTATGCTACATTTGCCACCATTTCCTTTGAGTGGTGTATGTACTGAAAATTATTATACTAATTTTGTAATATAATTCTATTTATGGTTATTTACATATTAATTGTATGACACTTCTTCAATGGGGTGTA
This sequence comes from Viscum album, assembly GCA_963277665.1. Taxonomy (NCBI): domain Eukaryota; kingdom Viridiplantae; phylum Streptophyta; class Magnoliopsida; order Santalales; family Viscaceae; genus Viscum; species Viscum album. The sequence continues at coordinate 1,757,206,409 of OY728158.1, read as the reverse complement.
CGTTTCGAAAGTTACCCAAGTCGGTAAGGGAACCTTTCACCCTCCTCTTTTTAAAAGACTTCTTTTGTTATGTCTTTTAATTCACATTATATTATGTTGGGATATGTTCTTTTATATCCTTATTGATGTGAATTTTATGTCCAAGTTATGAGATACCCTTTTTATCTCTCATCAACTCATTTTCTGAATTTTGAAGTGACGTCGTTAGGCTGTCGAATTTTACCAAGGGAACTTTTTATCCCAATTTCGATTTCTTTGGGTTCAAAAAGTAGTTATTGAATATTTCATCCTTTTAATATGTGTGAATGACCTTTTATTGTTTTTCACTTAATATACACTTATATTGGGTTTATTTATATTTTTCACACATAATTTTGAGATTGCTTTATCCTTAATTTAAGGATACCTTCTTTATAAGGGATTTCATCACATTTTACATTTCTATTGAGACTTCATTGTTGGTATGCACCAATTAACTCTTATATGGTGTATATACTGTCATTTGGAATATTATATCATTAATACATTTATTCTCATGACATTATAAAGTTTTGACTAAATGTTATTCCTCAATTATTTTATTCAAGTATCTCTAATTTTGTTAAGAACCCTTTAACCAAAATATCGCTTTAAATGTTTTAATGATTTGTTCTTATTAATATCAATGTTTTCAAAATGGTTTTCCGGATTTTTTTATATGGATATTAATGGTTTAAAATTTTAAAAGCTTCAAGGTGGTATGGGAAACTTTGATTCAAAAATATCTTTATTAAATGTTTTAAATGGTTTTGAAAATGGTTTTTTTGAATGGATTCATTATTTAAATATCCTAAAATGTTATATTGTGATTGAAATGTGGAAATCTTATGTTTCCTTTATGCATGTTTTATGTGATACGTTTATGTTATGGTTCTTGAAAATTTTTATGAAAATGGGTGGTTCCATGATAAACTAAGGGCAGGTGAGCCCGATATAGATCTCCAATGCATTGGGTAACTCGAAGGGGTTAAACATTAAGGTTTCTCCGAAGAGATTTAGGGAATATACTATGATTGGTATTCCAAATGTAACCAAGAGGGTTAATCCCTATGTAATAATGTTATGAATGCCTCAAGTTACCTTTATGCCTTATGATTTCTATGTTTTATTCATGATTTGATGATGTATGTTAAGGTGCTTATGTTTTATGAGTAAAGTATGATTTCATTGATTCTTATGTATACATGTACTCATGTTCCCTTTCCATATTTTTATATCCCTAACTGATCTTTTTATGCTCATCCCATGTTTTTAAAATGTTTTACATAGGACTTAAAGATGAATAGGGTCAAGGATAGGATCAAGGAAAGACATGATATCTAAAACATGGAACTAGACATGTTTCTTTTAAGAGTTTTTTTATGGAAATGTAGTAGACGTGTCTACTTTGTAATATTTTGAGATGTAATAGTTATATCATAATTCTCTAAAACTCTAAACCTGAAAAGATACTCAACATGAATTATTCATTTAATTCAATATTAAGTAAGGTTTAAGGCTGGGGCCTTATACAAAGTGTCTGCCTTTTGTTTCAAAAGTACGTATTTTTAATTGAAAAACATCAACTGGCATATGGAAAACCGACCAAATGCATTCGGATTGTGTCGATAAATTAGCACAATGATCCATTGGTCATATGTGACGTGTATGAGTCAACCCCGCATCAATCCAAGGCGCAGTGTTGCCGCCACCACTCAAAGTGTCTGTCTTTTGTTTCAAAAGGACATAATTTGAAGTGAAAAACATCAACTGGCATATGGAAAACCGACCAAATGAATTAGGATTGTATCTATACTTTAGCACAACGATCCATGATTCATATGTGACGTGTAAGATTCAACCCCGCCTTAATCTGAGGCACGGTGTTGCTGGAATCACTCTAAGTGGCTCTCTTTTGCTTAAAATGGACAACAATTTAAGTATATACGGAAAACTGACCAAATGCATTCCGTTTCCATTGAAAATTTAAGAGAATGATCCATGGGTCATATGTGATGTGTACGAGTCAACTCTACCTCAATATGAGGTGCGGTGTGGCCGACAACACTCAATGTGTCTGCTTTTTTTTAAAAGTACGTCATTTTAATTGAAAAACATGAACTGGCATACGGAAAACCAACCAAACGCATTCGGATTGTTTGGATACATTAGCACAACGATCCATGGATCATATGTGACGTGTACGAGTCAACTCCACCTCAATACAAGGAGCGGTGTGGCCGGTAGAACTCTAGGTGTATGTATTATGTTTAAAATGGACATTATTTTAGGTAAAAATATATGGTATACAAAAAACCGATCAAATTATGAATTGACTTCCGGATTCCATATATAATTTTCATATAAATTTTAAATTGAATTCTAAATGAATTATGTATGTTTATAATTACGTTATGAATTATAATTTAATTATGGATGTGTATAGTTCCACCATTATATGTTAAATGTGTATGAATTTGTTCTCTATATGTAAGTGTTAGTTGGGTATTACAGGTACAATAATTGTATATGTATGTCTTAGTTTATTGCAGGTACAATATTTGGATTGAACCGGTGGGCAAATTGGATAGCTGGTTGCAAATTGGGGAGCTGTTGGGCAAATTACAGAGCTATTATGCAATTTTCCCAGCAAAGGCTATGCCAACTGTTCAAAACCGTTGGCATAGAATGTCTAGGTTTTGTTTTACCAACGGTTCATAAAATCGTTGGTAAAACAATTTTCCCAACTGTTTTAAACCGTTGGGAAAGAGGAGATTTTGGGTTTTTCCCAATGGTTTGGAAAACCGTTGGGAAAAATATGGTAATTTTCAGCACTTTATCCCAACAGTTGTAAACCGTTGGGATAAATTTTTCCCAACGGTTTTCCAGAACCCTTGGGATAGGGTAATTTTTCTCCACCCTATCCCAACGGTTCACTGTAAACCGTTGGGAAACGTTTTTCCCAATAGCTTACTTCCCTACGGTTTGTAGAACCGTTGGTATAACATATACAAACGGTTCTGCGGCCTTTCCCAACGGTTTTAAACTGTTGGGAAATCCTATATTTCCAGTAGTGTTGGTACAATCACATACCCTTGGCAGAGTTTGTGTAGAACAATATAAATAATTATAAAATAGATTTAGATCCATTGTAAAATTTGTACAGGTGACCATAAATGTCACTAATATGATTGAAGATCATAGGATGGTTATAACACATAAGCATTGTGTTAGTGTGATCCACAATAGAAAATTTACAAATAATCCACGAGAAGATGAGGATGGTTTAGAGCCATTATATTTATTATATAGATTATAGATGGGGTCCATTGGTTCTTGAGGGGAGAGACCATGTATTCATAAATGTATCACCTCAATCTAGATTGAGAAATTTAAGATGTGTAAAAAATATATATATGATACTCATTGGCCTATTCCGAACACTATGTATAGTTAGGGAGGTGTCATACCACATTGATTTACTAAATTAGTTAGACTTGGTAAATGATGTATTCTAGATGTCACAACAATGGAGGAATGTTCATGACCCTTTAAATGTTATCAACTAGGGAGATATAGACATTTAGGATGGATCTACCTTTATTATTCACTCAAGGGAGGCTGATGATCAATATGAAAATTTCTACTATGGGAAACCGATTCCATTGGTTCATGACCAGTGGAAGAACAATAATCATAAGGAGACCACATAAGAGACAAGGTCTAATATGTGAGATCAGTACCCACATCTTTTTGAGAGGTCCTATTAATTTTTCTAGATAGAAAGATGTAAGTTTAAGAGAATGTAGTGATTTATTTATTTCCATGTAAATATTTCAAATATATCTTCTGATATTTTTAGATAGCGGTGCTGACATGTCAAGAGATTAGAAGGCCCGATGATCCCAAAATTCTTATTTATAGAATATTAAAAATATTAATATAAAAATGCACATTTTTCTTGAAAATGTGGAATAAATATTAGACAAAGTCTCATTTCATAAATATGATAATTTTTTTCATTTGAAAATATTGACTTTACCCTAAGAACATCAATTTACTTTTTGACCTTAGGCATTTGTGAAAATGATATTTCTGTACAAAATAATAAATAAATTAATTAAGATTATTTATTCATTGCATTAGTTCATTGAACTAAATTCATCCTCTATAAATACACCTTTTTGGGTAAATATTGATGTTAGCCTCATAACAATAGAAACTAAGAGAGGATCTATTGGAGATATGTTGGTTTACAACATCAAATTAGTTAATCTGATCAGTACCACATAGATCATGTTTGTCAATGGAGGTCAGGGATATAACAAATGATCTCAATAAAAAATAGTTCTTCATCAATGATCAATCCCAACTCCAGTCAATATGTATGAATAATGTGGATTTATAACATTCTATTTATCTCATTTTGAATGAATATCAATTCTAAAAACCTGAATTGACTCATGAATTGATATTAGATTTATTTGAATGTGGAATGGTTTATTATTGGTTAATCACTTTCTTATTATAAGGAAAATTTATTGAGTTCAACCTAAACATGGACGAAGTTGATTTATATTTTCTTTTTATTGATATATCTCTTATTTAATCACACGTTCGTAATGGGAAATTATTTTGGATATTGGTTCAATGAATAACATATATTCCATCATTTTGTGACTTTTATTCAATACATAAAATCAATACTACTGGTGCAGTTTATTACTAAGGCTGTGATAATTGTAAAATGATAGTGGTTGACGAGTGGTTGATCCCATTGGACTAGTTTTCCTTGTTATTCTGAGTTTTTCCTACGATGAAGATGTGAAATAATAATAGTTAGGATAAATAGAGAGATTTATATTCTCATTATATATCGTATCCCAGTGACCGGTAATGGAATGGTTGGGACAACACTAGATCAATGATTCCAAGCTAGACTTTTTTGTGTTGAAAGAAAATATAGATGATTTTGATGTGATAGTTTTTTAGAAAACACTTTTTTTCAAGATTTGTAATGTATAATCACACACTGTATGGGAACAATGGATATAGAACTATGGATTACACATAAGAGAGAAGTATCACACGCTATGTGGTCCATTCCACACACTATTTTTCTTATGGATAAAGGCATGATTTGTATCATAAAGGATGCACATAACTGTGTCAAGTACATAAGCTAATCAGTGTAATCATACATAAGTAGAGTATAAGAGATGATATGTGTACAAGTAATTGACAAAGTATACATTGGTATGGACCAAGTTATATGATCATTGGTAGAGGAAAACAATAAAAGACAAGGTTAGGTCCAGATTTCATGGTAGACACTATGTAATATAGGTACACACTATGTACCATAGGTACACACTATGTTCATAATCAAATATAGATTTTATCAATTCATTTATTTTGGAAATATCAGGTTCAGTTGAGTGTGATAACTTTGTATATTCCGACGAAGGAACTATGTGAGATTATATCATTGACATAATATTGTGTTCCCTAATTTGGGTTATATCTAAGATATAGTTAACCATTTCCCTCCACGAGACTGGAGTGTAATAATCTATATTACATTCGTATACCCAAGGCAGGGTTCTTTGAGTTTCATTGACATCGTTCATGGGAATAAATCTTCAATAAAGAAGAAAATTTTACTATGGTTTTCTATAATGTCATTCATAAAATCTAGTATCCAACTGTTTTTCTCTGATTGGTTTCTTAGTGTCCGCAGTGGTCCCACTTAAGATTCCTTATCTATGTATTTAAGAATTCATTGATCTAGTGAGTACTTCTTCGGTGGGGCCTAATTATCATGACCTCATGGATGAGTGTCACTGGTGATATCATGTATCATGGAGCTTTTTATCCTATAATTAGAATTACAAATAAGACATGAGAAGTATCCTATTGTTGTTAGTATTGGTTTATAGAACATGTTTCTATTTGTCTGTAATGATTATATTGAAGTTTTTTTATTTAATATAATTATGATTTGACTAATCTTGATTCATTTTTCATGGTGACTTTGTGGTGTCCAACTATATATTGTTATAATAACCAATGCATGGGATCTTCCCACCCATGTAATGTCTTATACAGACGAGTGACCTTTTGATAGAGTCCTAGAACGATAAAGAGTAAGAGATTCATAGTTCCTGGAAAGAAAGAAAGGTGTATACTGATAATAAATTTTATAATAGTCCCCTCATTCTAGGAAAATTTAATTCCATTGCAGCTTTGGATGGGATTTTATTTGAAAAAATAATTACTTTGAGTAGATATTTTTATTCTCTAGTTATCAGATAGATCCTATGAATGCATTTGTAGTATATGTGTTTTAACGTATGAGAATTTTATGGGATTATCTATGTGTAAATGAGTACATCTACATTTTATTAATGGATCCCATATGTGGGATATTCCTACTAGGCTTTAGTTTCTAACCCTAGACTATTGATGGTGTTCATGTGGTAGTATCACATGACTTATCTCCAGCCAGGTGGGCCATGGTTGTTCGGGTTGAGATAGTACTAGAATGACATAGAACTAGGAATATTATATCCCCTTAGTATATTTACTCTCTATTAAAAAAATAGAGGTTCATAATGAGACATATATCCAAAATTAAACATTTATCTCAACCTATCTGGCTTCCCCATCACTATTGGAAACCATAATTGGTGACCACTCTTAATGAAGTATGAACATCATATAATGTGATATCACACACTGTCATTCACAACAAATGGTAACACATCATAATTCTAAGAAAACATGGGGAACCCATGTCTTACAAAGTGATACATATCATTCAAGAGGTCATTGGTAACTAATTTTATTCATACCCAAATACAATTTGAAGGGGAGAACCCTGATAATATGAAATAAATATTATTTGTAGTGTCCAAAAATTTGTGGAATTATATATAGATATCCATTAGATGGAAGATTACATGAACAAAAACCCATGAAAACACCATATAACTCTAGATTATTACTCATTTCCCCAGATATATAAAGGAATAACGAATATAGTGTTTGATCTTGAACCTTGTGTAATATATTTAGATAGAGGGAATAACAACTCTTTTGAGAGAGGGCCTTCTTCCGTTAGTATGTGGTTGGGGGTATAGTTGAATAAGTCTAATTTTCAGTTATACGGTACTTTACAATATAAATTCGCAGAAATCCGGGGGGATATATAGAACCTATCATACAGATGGCGTGGGAAAACAAAATATAGTGAAAACCATTATTCCACAAAGGGTCTTATACACTAATAACACTCTTATAATAACAGATGAACCCAGTCATTGGACCCACCATGGTAATTAAAAAATCTACCCACACCATCTTTCAAATATAGTCACATGGATGAACAAACAAAACAATTTTTATATAAATAGAAAAATAATAAGTATCGTACACATATTTTTATGAAATAGAATGATTTTTATGAATTTATTGAAACATACCAGAAAGGTGAATGGTGGACTATATGGTGGATCATGTTCACCACACAAGGAAAATTGGGGGAATTAGGTGGGCATTGTGTCACACAAGCATGTTGATCCCATTTTCACTAGGTGCACCCATTTAACATGGATGAGATAACTCCACCATAGTCTGACCTACTGGGTTATTATTTTTTCTTGAGAAGTTAGTCTATGCTTCATACAGGGATGAAATTAATAGATGACCCACCCCACTGTACCTACTAGTAAGCCATGCATGATGCACTCACACCATTTTTATGATGCGTAGGAAACAATAGGATAACATGAGATTGGCTGTCTGATGTAAAACCCTATCATTACCTATAATTTGTCATTATAATTTTGTATCATTTACTCAGATATCATCTTCCAATTCACCACATTGGAATCTTCCATCAATCCATGATGACTTTTCCCAGGAACCTGTTCCTCCTCATCGCATCACATTCTACCTCTATCAATCACCTCAAGAAACCAATAATCAAACCAGGTCTAGTATCCATTAATGGGAAAACATTAATGTGATATTATTACTATATTTCCCCACTAGACATAGACATAGGCTGGACACCCATCCTTAATCACTACTACATAAACCATTTTCTTACACATTAAAAAAAGGCAATTGTTTTAGGGATAGAATGTATTTTTTGAATTAAATAGTACCATGATCAAGAAATAAGAGAGATATTAATAATATTAAATGCTAAAAATTCATATAGTAATTAAAAAATAATGAATAAAGGATCAAAGAATGAACTCTACCTATGATTGGTTTGATAATTATTGAATAATGCATCTCTCATAACTCCTTCATTCTTACCCAATGATATCCTCTACAACAATTACCTCTCTCTAATACGATTTTATATTTACTGCTAACTATAGTGAGTTGTGGGAAAGGATGGATTTATAAGGGGGTTAGGGTTTAGGCATAATTCATAAATTATTAAATAAATTAAACTGACTATTCTACCCATGATGTCTAAAACAAAAGTGCTCAGTTTGAATGAAACTAACACCACTCTAAGGGAATAACACTCATATTAGAGGAAAAAACATTATGTATTTTTCAATTTTATACCTCATTAAATAGATTAAATAAATTCATCACAAATACATGCACATTAGATAAAGGTAATAAGTTTTTTAATTAATTTGTTATTACATGTTCCCTATATCACTCAAAACATTATATCTGATCAGCCTAGTGGTAAAACCCACATCATAGAATCACCCTAATGATGATATAATTTTTCCAGGGTCATGAGAAATAATAAATTTGATATATTATTCCAAGATAACTATAGAATCTAAAATAATGAAATCATATATACTTCATGACCCAAAAAATTTATTGGTTACAACATCCTCCCCTCCTTAAAAAAAATTATCATCCTTGAAAAAGAAAAAATTTGAGCTCCTCAACTGTTTATTTAAAAAAAGAATGTTCTGAAAACTACCATGATCATAATAAAAACTGTATCTCATAGAATTATATTCCATATGAAAATAGATTACTTAATCGTAATGGAAGTAAATTTTCTCTTTATTCCTCAAGGAAACCAATTTTATCCATTCGATTCATGAAAAAAAGGAAACTTGACAATAATTGTGGATTGTTTTTCCATGCCACTATACTAAAAATTATTAACTACCAAATGTAATAATACCACATGAGATGACAATAGTACATGAAACACTAAAATTTACAATGAAATAATTCAAAACCAAGGTCACTTATAAATGAATAATTCCAGTTTCCTAATATATTAAAAATTATAATTTTTTAATCAGAGAACAACCTGTTCATGATACAATACATCACCATTTTATAATATATTAATTTCTCTCTAACATATTGTTTTTCAATGCATTATGCTCCCACAATTAAATATCTTCATATCCAGCCACTTAAAAAATGAATCCACAAAAAATCTAATGTCACTAGATCATAAAATATGAATAACAAGAGTTTTTCTACCCGACATCTATATAACAAACCAAATAAATCTTCTATCCAAGAATAATTCAATATAAGTTTTTATCTCTACTAATATAGATAGTCTGAATGTTCCTTTTCTATTATGTATAATTCTCAAAAGATACATCTAAAATCCAAATGAAATCACAAAAATTACAAGAATAATACAAATACCCATCAAGTTTTCTCTTCCACCATATTATAATGTGAATTGTATTTACCATTTAAAGGACCCTTCCGTATTTTCCCCAGACCATACAATAACACCTTTCCAAAAATCAAGCGATATAGCACTACAACCTTCTTTGAAAACCAACCCCTCCATAAAAAACAGTTTCCTTGAGATGGGTACAACCATAAAGGTAGATATTAAACAATAATGGTTGCAATAAACTATATAGTTCCCCACTCGGTATGACTATCCTGATATGTAAACTATACATCTAGGGAGATCCTTTATCTAGAAATGAATGTTTACATAATTCTCCCCATCTATGATTTTTTTTGATTTATGGAATATTAATTTCTAGTTTAAAATGAAAATTAATTCTAAATCACCTTCATGGCCCTCCCTCATCCAACTTAATAGTGTTCGGCCTATTAGTTTCATATGATGTTTAGAAACATCTCCCCCTACTATCATTAACCGACTATAATAAAGAGACCAACCCATTCACCACTTCGTGCTACAAACACAAATTACTCTTTGAGTCATTTGAACTATAATTCCATTTCAATTATACCATGATATCAATAATCACATTAGCAAACATTTCATGAATACCAGCACTACCCAATTAATATTGATCCATTTCTATTAGAAATCATTTAACATCTATAGATCTGATGAAAATAAAATGGATTTTTTGATTCCCTAACAGGCCCTTCCATGAAACATTGCAAGGGAGTGCTAAATTATGATTTTTGATAAACAATGTAATGAATTGAATTATTTCACATAGAAATATTTGAGAAATATATGAAAAAAAGGATTTTTATAAACACATTATTCTCCCACTGAGGAAAGTCATCGGTCACCTATATAAACATCTATGCATCCCTCCACATTGTTAGGAATAGAACTGATCAACCATTCACATAGGGACTAAATCCATCCACACCATATTTCAGTATCTATATTCATAATAAATATGATCAGATCCCCCACTAAACATAAATTTATACAATTCTCACCCAAAATAGTATTTAAAACTTCTCATCAAGGAAAATTAAATACTTATAAACTCATTTTTTTTGAAAGAAAAACAAGAATAAACTATGACTCATTAAAATGTCCTCAAAATATGATAATCATAATTTATATAAGATGTATGTGAATGAATATCGCTATCAGTAGAGAATATCAATCTAAAAAGGCATTAGCCCAGGGTCCCTTTGGATTCCCAACCTCTAGAAGGAAAGGTCTATGAAAAATAACTCATAACTATGCCAGCAGTCATGAGGGTCTATGAGAAGAGAGAAAAACTATACACTAAAATTCACCCAATGATTTATATCTATAACCATATCCTATAAAAAATTTCTTATATCTATATGTATTATCACTCCATGCATGACATGGCCTAACAAAAGATGGTGTTTTATGACTGAGAGCAAAACATCATTCATCCCTATCATCCCTTTACTAATCCACTTCCCATTAACAATAACTTAGTTTTCAATGAGGCCAATAATAAAATTTTCATTGGTCTCATCACTATCTCCTATGTTTAGGTCTATACACAACACCACATGTTGTGTACATGTGATATAATAAATATTCCTCATATTATAGTTTCATCTTCACAATGAATACTATAATTGTAAGGATGAGTGAAATGTATTGATGATAATTAGCATTACATGTCAAAACTATAGATCACAAACTATTTCTCTTTAGTATCCACTGAAAAAATTAGATTGAATAATTTTATCACACTGAATCCCATGGAAACATCACATGACGTCATCATGTATTGAAGAACACTCAATAAAATTCATGTTTCCCTGGTTATGATTCAACATCCTCGGATGAAAATATTTACAAGAAAAATAATTAGAAACTACAACCCTGGTAGAAAATATTGGTCATGAAATTTAAAAAAACTGACCCATTAATGACTCACCACATTATACGTGGGGATATGTAAAAGTATATATATTGTTTTTATCAAAGTCTGATCTTGATTGAATATTGAATCACTAAATTTATCCTAAAATATATTTCCAAATGTTCAATATATCCTAAAGATAAAATTAGGTAATGATCATAAGAATATATGTATCATACATATTATATATTCAATATCATGAATCAATGTGTAAACTACAATCCACTCTACAAGAAGGAAAAAACTAATGTGAAAATGAGAGATTAACTAGCATAGATTATGGGTTATGAATTTATCTCAAATGATTCATAGAAACAATTACACATATCCTATTAAGAATTGTAATGTTTAATAATCCTCCCATAAAATACCACATAATATATGATGATAGAATTTAGTAATTTTATGTATAACCCAAAAATGATAGAATTGTGTAGATAAAATCACATAGTTCTAACTGGACCCAAAAAAAAAATATTTTGTCATAGTTGGTCATCAAAATGAGGCCCAATCATAGGTATCAATCTTCCATGATCTTACCTTATAATCCTATCTATCATAAAATATGGAATCATGAAATAAAATTATCAATATAAAACATGTATAACAAAAACATTCTTGAACAGAAAACCCATGATGGAAATTTAAATCAATGAAAAATTCCTATATGTTTCATGTACCATTATAATTCCCCAAAACCAGAGCCTAAATTAAAAATTTTTAAATGTATGTTATCAGTATCCCATTGAATAGACACATTGGCCTCCGAAATGACACTGGGTTCCCTAGACTAAATTACGAACTCAATAAATCATAATACAATTTCCCTAATTTACCATCCATCATAAAATGAAATTGAAGTGATTATTTTTTATAGATATTTTTTAGTTTTATTTAATTGTTTTTGAATTCATTTGGTTATTATTTCAAATATTTATATTATTTATCTTCTATTTTCTATTAATTAACAATTTAAATATTATTTTCCAAAAAATAATATAAATAATATTTAATTTTTATATTTATTATTAAGCTTTATTATAGTTTTTTTGTTCACAAATGTAAATGATGTGGTAAAACTATGAAGACTTGGACAAAAATAGGGCAATATAGGCTATCAATATACCAATGTGATTAATCCATATAGAAACTCTTTGAGAGGTTTCCAAATAATAACACCACATTGAGAGTGGTTGTTTATGATATTTAAGAGAAAGAAAAAATTATGCTGAAGAAGAAAAATATATGAACAAAATGTGAACATGTTTATCTCATGCACAAACAAATGAGAGGAGATTCTCTGTGTTGGTGTGAGAATGGCTTCACCAGTGTCGGTCGGCACTAGTGATGGATATGATTCCCTTGTATATAGTTCATATTATTAAGATATATGGATAGATATGAATTTATTATAAATGAGATCCATTCCATTATAAAATTATATTTTTGGAAAACTATTTTAAATGGTACTATGTACTTATCTCAATGTTAAAGATTTATCACTAAGCCATGTCTATATTCTAGAAACATTTATTCTGTTCCATGATCCAAAATCCTATTCCATAATACAGCATGAAATTTTTTGACGATATTTGATGAACCACTAGATAATCAAGACTCACACCACTACATTCTCTTTGTTTCATCATTGGGGGAAATGAAAGATGATATGATGATATGTTCTACATAATGAAATGTTCAATTTGTTATGAACTATAGAGAATGAGGCTTTAGATGACAGAAATTATGGTTTCATTGGTTCTTTATTCCATAGATGAATACAAATAAATAAGAATTTATAGGTTCATGTAAGACCATGAGTTATCTCTATCCTGGATGTATCAAAAATATAAGTGGTGATGTCCTAAGATAATGATGAATGATACAACATAATCATTCTGAAAATGACATTGTTTCCATAAACCTTAATTATGAATCATGGAAACATGAGATCTTACAAAAACGTTCTCCAGATACACTAGAGATTATATATATAATGATATTTAATATTCTTAAATTATTCACTAATTCACAAGAAACCAACCTATAATATGAGTTTTTAAAATTCTGTTTCTGATGGATACTGAATTGTATCATTGGATACAAGGAGGATTTTAATTGATGAATATATGTCTTAGAGATTAAAAGTAATTATATAAATTTAAAATAGATAAAAATGAAATAGACAAACATATTAAAATATAAAAAATGATATGAAACTCTATGCCATAAACAACGAAGATATATTTTTAGAAGGAAGGATATATTGATTCCATCAGGAGAAATATCTATTAAAGAATTGGTAATGGATGAATAAAATTAAAAATATAAGTAGACATATAGTAAATATAGATAGAGAAAATAAAGGGAATATAAATTTAAGAAAAAAAAATCCCCAATAAGATAATTATTTTCGTAAATATATAAGAGGTTGTTTTATGTGTTGGTAATATCATGAGGGTGGTTTTACAGTGTGGGGTGTTCTTCCATAATTCAGTTTATGTTATGAATTATTATTTAAACCCTCATATAGAGAGCATGATAGGGTATATTATTATGATATGTTAATATAATGATGTGTTCAAAAAATACAATTCTATAATTCATTTATAGTGTAATTAAAATCTTATATTTTTTCTATTTTATTATCCCTAACTCTTTTTATTGATAATGTCCAATTACTACATAAAAATGAAATCATTTAAGAATACGTTATAAAATTATAATTATTTCAGGAATTACGGTGATTTACTTAAAGTGTGATTAAAAATTGTTTTTGGTATCTATAAAATTGATAAATAGTGTAAGTGATAGGGGAAATGGGTTGTTATATTTTTAGAATAGGATTACTCTGAGAGAAGGCTCAATTTTATCCAATTCTGAAAACTCCAAACATGAATCATCTATTAAATACTTTATTAATCCATGAACCTATAATTAAAAATTCATGGTATTTATCACTTCTTCCATGTTACTATTACTCTATAAAAGTAATTAATTTTTCACTCCATTTATATAGAAATTTATGTATATTGATAAAAGAGTTATTCATAGTCCTTGTGTGTTCAACCTAAAAAAATAGATATACTACATTTTTAAGTAGTATTTTTTATTATATATTTTATAAACATGAAAAACGTTCTCTGGAAGACATAATTTCACTATGTTGGAGGATCTTGTTTCTGGAACTGTTTTTAGGGACAAGGCAACACAATAATTATATTTATTGGAAGTTACTCTTCTCCAAAACAATTTATTTTATAATTTTATCATTAGTACTTTTTTCTCCAATATATTTTATGATGTGGGTGTTTTTTAACTTGTGATCTTTGGTAGAATGAATATGAAACACCATATTTCATTGAAAATTAAAATTTGAAATATATCACAACAAGTATATTATTTTAAGTTCAATATTTATGTCCAATAATGGGAGAATAAAATTCAAACCTTGTTACCACAATCACATATAATCCTGGATGAGAAGCTTAGAAAAATAGATTAAATAGTCCAAAAAAATATAAAACTATAGGATAATATAGATAAAGTTATGAGGAATAAAAGGAGGTGGTTAAATATAGTTATCACTTCGAAGATAATTTGGAATAACCGTACTAAATAATTGGTCTTGAAGAAAACATCTAAGTACCATTTCTCTATAATTCATAAGCTAAAATTTATTTAGAATTTACTAATGAGTACTACATCACCAAAAAATATGTGAAGGTATGGAAAAAAGAAGAACCCTTCAAAATGTATGTTAAAAATAGGAGGGGGAAGGGAAAATTTCTCTTTATCTCTAGGAAAATATAATGAATATGTTAGAAGATAAGTAAAGTACCCAGGAGGGTATAATAAATGAATAATATATTGAACGAAAAATGAAATAATATAAAATAATGATTCCTAATGAAACACAATAATAAGAAGTGCACTAATCATTTATAGACCATGATTTTTTTCTAATATGTTTAAAATTATCTACTGTTTTTCATACCACCTCTACATAATAAAGAAAAATATTTGGAATTTGTGGATTGAATTGAAACGTTGGTTGAAAAATTACACATATAGCCACAAGAATAGGAGGAATTGGAAAATTGGTAAAAATATTAAAAAAATAATAATATTTTAACCAATTATTAGGGATTTCAACTACTTGTGGATCACCATAAGAAAATATGATGAGCACAATGAATTAAAGGAGAACAGTTACCACTAACATGAAATAAAATCATAATTTCTTAATGTATAGATTTATATATATAAATTATACTTATATGTAGTGACCAATAATGTAAGGGTAAACATAATAACCATAATAAATGTGATTATAGAAGGAAACTGATATTTTGTATTCATTTGATCAGTGTATAACAAAAACAATTAAGCCTTTTTATATTTATTTTTAGAAAGTAGGGGAAATACATTTCATATATTGAGCTAATGTAAGAATGGGTCATATTATTTAATTGTTTAGTTTCAATTTTTAGATCCATGATAATAAATTGAACAATAACAAAGGAATCTTGAATTATAAAAGGATATATTTTCATTTAAAAGTGGATTAAAATTTTAATTTCAATATTTATTATTTCTATCATAATTTTAAATGTATTTTTTTCTATTTTAATTTAAAATTATATTCCTACATTAAAAGTTTCTTATAATTTTGATCCATGATACTAAAATAATATAAAATCCCTTGGTTTTCAAGTTTTATATATCTTTTTAAATAAGATAAAACTATTACTATAGGGTATGGATGGATATAAATAGTATATGGGTCCAAATCTAATAATCATGATTTATGGATTATAGTTAATTATGTAAATGATATTTATCTACCATGTTTCATTATTTTATTTTGTTAAAATTAATTTTAATGCTTTATTATTTTTTGGTAGGAAAGGAGAGATTTTCTAAATTCAAAGGGTTGAATTCATGATAATATTCTAATATAATTGTCATTATTCATTATAGTAACCATTTATAGAGAGGTATATTAGAGTATGTCACATTTTAGAAAATATATTCCATCTTATCATATTTAGGATTTAGAAATGTAAATCTTAATATGATTGTACCATTTTTATTGATTTCTCTAATATCATTTTGAACTAATATAAAAGTTATTATACTTCTATCCCTTAGTGACCATTAATTAAATTTGATAGGAATTAGAATAATTACAAGTCAATTTTATCCATTACCAAACTAAAATAATGTATTTTCATGGTTATAAAATGATTATATATAATGAGAGAGGTTATTTACGGTGGAAGTGTATGTAATGACACTCTAACAGAATTTTAGATCAAAAAGGGTTATGAAAATGAAAAATAATATATTTATTCCAATTTATTAAACTAATAAATTAAATATTATTGGTAATGAGTTTGAGTTCAAACCAATTATATTGAGATATAATTTTTTTGGATATTTAAAATGTGAATGATTGATGTTTTATTAGGAAAGATAAAAATAATGAATGTTTAGTTATTGAAATAATTTTGAAAAACCATGTAGAATTTTATAGATTCTAATAATGGGTTCTTGTGAATTAAGAAATAAAATATTTATTCCTTCATTACTGTTAGAGTCGGGATGAGGAAGTACCCTAGTCTTAATATACCCTCCCTAATGTAGATGCCCACCTATTCCCAGGGTTTTGAACATTGTGTTTAAAATGAGTTTAGTTCTTCAATATAATATTTATACATAATTACCATAGTCTATTCATTGTAAAATGAAATATATAGGTAATTATTTTCACAATATATTGTTCCCTTCCATATTATTGTGTCAATGTTAATGAGATAAGAATATGGAAGAAATTGAAAATGAATTTTTATTTCTACAACACAAAACATGAAAAAAATAAAAATATTAATTATCCATCGCACCTATCCCTTTTTTCTAAATAACTTGATATAGGATGGGAGTTACCATCTAACACTAGCTATGAGGGGGTGACAGTGGATGATAAAATAAAATAAATGCAAAAATGAAATAGTAGAATATTTATTTTTAATTACTCTATTGTAGCGTAACTCCTATCCCCATGCTATCCTCCACAATTCCACTGAAACATCAGAATTAATATACATTTTTGGTATAGATATAACATGGTGGTTATAATTAATGTAAACAAATAGCTTATAATTCATCACATGACATACAGAGAATTCGATAATTAAAAACCTGAAAAACCTCTAAAATCATACATGTTTGAATTGATTATTTTTCATGATCCGTGATTGGTTCATGAATTTAATGATAATTTCATTATTTTAATATACATATATGTATTCCAAAATCTACCTTAAAACCCATAACATTGTGAATTGTATTTCAAGGCATGAATCATCATGGCCTAATTAGATGTCTTCAAAAAATCATGTCCTGAAGAAGATTCATAGTGCGAATCACTTATATTCATCTCAAATGTCATGTGAATCATTTTTATCACAGTGTACATGGTCGATATTATTTTTAGTGTATTTATTCTAGAATCCTACCATGGAATGAATTTTCATACTGCTATGAAAATAGTTTTCCATATTCTTCATTTTATTCCCTCTTCAATTATCCAGTGTCCCACTAATGAACATCTAGCCACATGAAACGTGTATCCAGACTCATTAATTCACCTTTTTTTATTTATTTTCATCCATATAATATTCAAATGTATCCAGTAATTATATGAATAAAAAATATAACACTTGGAAAATAATAATAAATTTAATGTCAATTGAAATGAAAATTTTCATTTAGAAATATATGCATGAAATATATATATATATATATATAAACAACCATAACATATCAATTTAGTATTTTAAAAATACTGAATTCCATTAATATTATAGTGGAAACATACCATTCTATAATTTTGACAAAATTCCAATAAAACCATCCGATTAAAATCTGTTATTAAATGCAAAATTATCATGAAGGGAAATGCTATCAACTCCTCGATTTTCAAAAAAAAACTATGTATTTAACGTATTCCATTTTATATTAACAATTATTATCCACACACACACACACATAAACATATATATATATTATAATTTATTATAAATATTTATTCCTCTAGTAATATAAATCAATTTAATTTTATTGAAATCATCATCATGGTAAAAATGTAATGGGTGTTTATTATCATAACTTGAATTAAGATCTACTCCATATTCATGCACAACAATTAATTTTTCATCCCCATAAGGAAAAATTAAAAATAACAACGATAGTATCATTATTAGGTACAAATGAATCTGAGTCATTGTGTTTGGTTAGAAATTAATGTTTAAAAAATAATGATAAAAAGGAGGTTTATATTGATGATAAATTCCTTTATAAACATGATCAAAAGAACTAAAATATTATCTAAATTAGTTGCCATCATTTTCCCCAATAATTCAATATATTTTTATGATGTAATGAGGTAATATGAATGATTCACGCTATTATAGTTTCATCATCATTTTAAAAAATGTTGTCCTTGGGTCTAATCTAACAACTAAAATCCAAACCCATATGATCTCCTCACAAAAATAATTGTTATATTTATAATTATATCACTAGTGATGAAAGGGTAATTTTTGAATTGACAATAAAAAACACATTTCAAACAAACATTATGGTTTTGAATTAATAAAATCAATCAAATTCATAAAATTTTCGTCCATTTCACGATTTGACTCCCGTATATCCCCATTTCTGAAATCTTGTCCTCTCCTCCATGTAACCATCTTCCCCAAAATCAATTTTTTTAATAAAAAAAATATTTAGAGTAGTATAAGAGTGATTAATGTAGGCTTGTAATGGGGTTCTTTTTTAACAAGGTTATTTATGACCATTATGAAATTAATAAGGAACAAATTATTTGTAGTTATTGGGATAATGGATTAAAATTAATACCCCACGATCATAATTAAAGTGACTTAGTACAATCATAGTTTTGATAAGAGTCAAATATTGTTCTAGAATAATACATTACTAACAATATTTGAATAGATATGCTTAATAAATGAATGAGAAATATATGTCATAAACAATTTCTAGTTAGTGTGATAAACTTACATGAAAAAAATTAATTCATATGTACAGTAATAATGAAATAAATTTAAAAAGAAATAATAAAATCAAGGATGTGATAATATTAAAAACCTATTTACAAAATATTACTAGACTGCCTAAATTATGACTTATCAAATCTAAATCGACTTGATTGTCTTTACAAACATGTTCCCTGATTTTTTTCATTAAAAATAATTATTTATGAAATTTAAAACATGGAATAATGATTATTAAATGTTGATTTTTTCTTCTAAATAAATTATTAATGAATTTTCTAAAGAATGGAATGCAATATTCAATTAAAATAACATATGGAGAACTATATGTTATGAGGTAAAATAAAATATGCAACTGAAACTCATATTCCCCAATAATTGATGCATAAAAAATAGTTGTGTTTGTTATGTCAATATATTTTCATGATGTGAATTATAATATCATTATATGAATCATATACATAATGTTTCTTTAGTTATTACCAGACAATATTCCTCACAAAACTTTTATTATGCAAATATTTGAATAGAAAAAAGCCAAAGTGTAGGATTTTTTTGAAAGAATATTTATAATATTTGGGGGAGATTGTGTAAACCTAAAAATAGAAAATAAATGAAGACTAAATAACTCAGATTTCCACTAAAATCAGTTTTTATATCATTTTTGGCATTCATTTTACTATTAATAGCTAATGTTAGAGGATATTTGAAAGAATATACAATGTATGGATCCACAAATAGAAATATATGTGATCTATATACCTAAATTATCCACTATAATTATTTTGAATAAAACATAAATATTCATATTTAAAAAACATAATAAATTTAGTTTTGGATATTTTATAAGTGTAACTTTAATCCTAAAAAAATAAATGAAATATCATGTACCATCCATATATACTATATGTGTCTATGGTTTAATCCCTATTTTTTCAACTTTCATATTTTGTAGTTCCATATTCATTTTCTATCTAAAATAAGTTTCCACATCTATTTCATCATTGGAATCAACATCTTACACATTATTTATGCTATCCACTTCCATCTTGATGTCATATTTCAAATCATAAATCTACATAACCATATGAATGTCGAAACTGATTTGTTCCCTACCAAAACATATGAATAGATCCATGCTATTGATGTCTATGTATTCTCCCCTAGTAGCCAGAAACTATCTTACTGATATTGGGAGAGTCCTCTCCACTTCCATGTACAAAAAATTATAACTAAAAAGTATATTGTATAATAATTTACAACGATGTATTGAATCATTCCTTGGTATTATTTTAAAATTGAATATAATATATTGGTTAAAATCATGTTGTTTTTCATATTTAATATCCCAATATAATCAAGAGTATTTATTGAAGAAATTTTCTAATTGAAATAAAATAACACAATGCATTCGAAAATTCATTATACCAAATATTAATTTGGATTGAATAGATTCCTAGATCATTATTATTCTTCGATATGAATTTTGATCCAATATATGATCACTCCTATGTTATGGGTATGCTAGCAATACTCTCTGATTTATTCGTAATTGTCATTATATGTATAATGAATTTAGTTCCTGTGGTAATTTTTGTGTTGGATTATGTGAAAGGGATTTAAATTTGAATTGTTTTTAATATTCTAAAAACAAATTTTTTTTACATAGACTCTTCATTGAATGTGGAACTCCAGAAACTATATTCTTCACTTAAAAAATTTCCATTATTCTTTTCCATATTTAGTTACAATTTTCTATTTCTCTTTACTCTTTCAAAAATTTTATTATTATTTTATATCTTCCTACTATGGCTATTCGCTTTATAATTTAGTATTAACTAATGATGTTTCCCACTGATTAGTTTTATGAAATTTAGTTCCCTGTATGGGATATATTTTGGGTGGGATGGTGTCATTCCTCATGGACTCTCTCTAGGTTCTTTTTTCAATATATCCTACTTGAAATTCCCAGTTCTAGAATTCATCCTTTTTATACCTATAATCATCCTTCATATCCTTCAATGCATCCCCATGTTCTTTATTATAAGTGGATAGTTCCTTTATTTTATATATAGGGGTAGTTATAAATGAGTCCAAGGTATCATCCTATGTGTGGAATACACTATTCATTGATTCTCCATGATGTGTTTAAAAACATGCTTCCATCCACCCATATGCTTGACCAAGATGGTTTTCATGATTCAAAAGATAAATTTTTTATTGAAGGTTACAACCTAAAAAATATACTTAATATATAAACATACCCTGTGGGGTGTATCTACACTATCATTATGTCCAGATTTTTTTGATTCTATCTATGAATCATCCATATATTAATTTCAACCATGTTCATACATCTTCCTGGAATTTCATACATCATGCATAAGAATTTTGTTGTCAAAATCACTTATAGTAAAGGGCATGATTCCTCTGGTGATATCTTCATCAATGATCCTCTAACTACAACATCCACTATTATCATGTTCCCATATAAAATAACATTATATAAATTCTAAATTAAAAAAAGAATCTAAATATCATACTACATGAATTTTATAATTAATGTCTTAAACTCTCCCCTTTGATACATAATGACTCATAATTGTATTAATTAAAATTCTTAATATTGACACATCATTATGAGGATTTATTGGGTGGAAATAATTAGTTGTGAAAATGCCTTTCAAAATCATCCGATGTGGTTGTGAAATCTACTGGTACACATTATATCCATTCATAAGAATCCTTTGAGAAAGTAAATCAGAAAAGGAAATTTCTTACTACATAACCTGAATCATCAATTAGTTTGAGATAATCATATAGTTCAAGGAAGTTCCCCAGATTTGTGTTGTGATATTAATGATTTAGTCTATATAATTTCACATTATTGAAGATCATAAAAATATTTGACTACATGTTCTCATAGTCTATGGCCTCTATTGGTGGTCTGAGTATTCGCAACTAAGATAGACTATTTGATTTAATATTATACTCTTCCAAATAAAAAAGTCTAAAATCTCTTACATTGACACCTCTGGAAACATGGTTTGTTTCTACACTATCCATTTCCATAGTTACTTTATTCTTCATTATAATTTATTCATTATTGGGATTGAGTACAAGGTTTTCATTAACTTCTCTGTGAGTGTTGTAATTTTCAATTTAATGATTGATACGTAAATTTACAACATAGTAACAAGAATATTAAAAATAAAAAATAAAAAATTATTAAAATAAAAACTCAAAAAAATTAATTTATTTGGTTGCTATCTTTGAAAACAGTGCTATAAGAATGAGGGTGAAAAAAGATGTAATTAATTAATAGATGTATATAAAAATTTAAAAATTTATTTTTAATAAATAAGATGTGACTGACTAATTATATCTAGAAAGCAACGGGTTTTTTGTTGAACCCATGATGTGATGGAAATATATTTTTATGAATTTATAATGTTACTAATTGAAGTTTTAATTAAAGATACAAAAGTAGTAATTTGTAGTTTTTTTAAATAAATATGAGAAATTTTACGATAGTTTTACAAATTCTAACATTGGGATATAGGTAATTTAGAATATATTAATATTTTCCTTGATTATAATATTATTTAAATGAGAATGATCCTTGGTCATAGTATATGTGATGAATATGGACATCCCCCTTTTTATATGGTTAAGTAGTTGTTGATTTTTATGTATTAACAATAATTATACCAATTTTAAAAATTATTACCACAAACTATTAAATTTTCATGTATATTTTATTGTAACCAGTATAAAAATATACATATACATTATTTATTCTTGTATTAGTGGTTTTGAAATAAGAAAAAGGAATTAAATTGAAATTTAATTCTGATTGAAATTACCCATAACAAAAACACAATAAGAAAATATTAATCCAAAAACCCCTCCCCAATTTTTCACATAACCAACATAAATATTGGGGTCACCCCCTCTGTCAATCCATGAGGTAGTGAGAGGAGATGAAAAAAGAAATAAAATTCACAAATGAAATATTATAGTAGATCTTGGGTTGTACTCTCTAGAACTGCATCAACCTTTCCACGGATTTGGTCACCAAAAGACTTAATTCGTTAACATAGATATTTTTTCTAGAATGATATATCAACCAAAGATAAAGTGTCTAATAATTTCTTTTTTCATTTGAATGAATCCCATTATGAACCAAGATGTTGAGTGTCAGAAACTAAAAATACTCCAAAATACTATAAGTTTTAATCATTAATTTTTTCAATTCATGAAAATTACATGAAATGAATTATTATTAAAACTCTAAATATTATGATTTTACTTCCCTATACTCATTCTCAAATGTTCACATGGTGAATGATGTTTCATATAAATATTTTTCATGTCCTCTTTATCTGTTTTGATCAACTGAAAATTTGAATGAAATTCATAGAGTAAATCACTTCTGTATATCTTCTATATAATGTGAATCATTTTAATCACTACATAAATGTTTGTCATTATTTTTTAATATATATTATTCTACATTGTCATGAATTGAATTATATTCATGATTTGAGAAATTATTTTCCAATATTTATCATATATTTCTTTCTTGATTCATCTAGTTTCATGACACAAAACTTCATCCCAAGGGGGTTTATATTTATCCTCCTAAATTAATTTATTTTTTGTCTTTCCTTCAAGTGATATTTAGTTTTATTTTATCTTAATTTGAATAAATCATTAAACACATGTTCAAGAATAATAAATTTAATTAAAAAATAAATTATTTTTTTCCAAAAAATATTTCCATGAAATATATCTATAATTATGTGTTTCATTATGGAGAGAAATGATTAGGTATTTTCATTTGGTTTATGGAAAGAATTATGATATAATTCATTGTGAATAAATTTTTACCCCTAAAAAATATGTAATTAACATTAGTTGAAAATATTTTAGAAAAATAGAATGAATATTATGTTGACTCTTGGATGGTCAAAAACCACCAGGACATAACTAATGATTTTAATTATTTATGTTGGGGGTGGCCACTAGAATTAGTTAAATGAAATTTAAAAAAAATGGAAAAACAAGTTTGATGGAAATTGAAAAATTTAATTATTTTAGAAATATTTAGGAGGATGAATAATAAATCACATCTTCATGATATTTGTAACCATTTAATAATGATTTTAGAAGTGTATTTTTGAATAAATTATGTTAGAGAAGCCCCACTATGATCAACATTGTATTATTATATATTAAATTTTATATTATATACTTATTTTCAACCCTCTAATTGTTTTCATAAAAATTATCTACCAACTCATTACCTCAGACAAATTTAATAATATTTTTATGACCTCTAATTTTGAGTGATATATATCAATAAAAGGTAGATATTTTGGTTCATATACAATTCCATAGTCTGTTATACATACTTAATGTATTATAAAAACTCTATATAAATTTTTACCTTGGGTTATCAATAAAAAATTTCTTGGGAGGCAGATCGTGAGAGGCATGCATATAAATAATGAATTTAGAAATATTATTAGATGTTAGAATACTATTTTTCAATTTGAAAAGAGGAATAATACAATGAATTAAAAAAATAGTTTCCAAAATAATGGGTATCTAGAGATATATTTTTATGAGATTCTTGAAAAATTAATTCCACCATTGATAATTATTATATTAAGTTAATAATGGATTTTAAATAATGGATATATGAGTTTGCATAGACTATTTTCCTTAATATACACTTCCTGAGAAAAATAATTTTCTATGCGTGGGGGATATGATTAGTTCCTTTGATGAATAAAATTTTTATTTTTATTTCCATATTTATTAAATTTAAAAAATTATGATTTCTAATATTTCATTGATTCATCATTTTTTGTCTTGGAAATTAATTTTTTATAGTTAATATTTTTTGAAAAGAATAAAATTAGGTTTTTTATATTATCGATGATAGCTTTTTATTGGAGTTTCTATGATGTGTACTATTGGAAATCGATTGTGGAAAATGGAAGACATTCAAAAAAAGTCCACCATTGTAAAATTCCAAACCAATTGTAGAAAGATACATAGCTACCTATTGATGAAAAACTATGGAATCACACCCCAAGGAGACCAAACAACATGTGTCAATAAATAAAATGACCACATATATAATAGAGAATTAAACATGTGGGATTTAAGGGCATAGTTTGAGAAATTATAGAGACACACATGAGGAGAGTCCATGTAGTGTAAGTGTGACTGTTTCACCAGTGTGGGGTAGTATCGATGGTAGATATGAGTCACTCTTATCAAGTATGGATTGTTATATTATTTGGTTATAAAATAATGGTTTATTATGATATCTAAGACATTGATATTTATAATGTGATACACAATATTTTAAGGGTTTTGATGAACTTTCCAAAATGTAGATTTTTCATATTTGAGACACATATATATTATCCAAAATGTAATTTTGTACAATGAGATAACATTCTGTGATATAATACACCATTATAATTGTTTATTAAATATAAATTTAAACTGTTGAATCAAGAATTATGGGAGAATAAGCCCTATATTTTATCATGAAATTATAATAATTATGGAATGATGATGAAATCTAAATCAATACCCTTCGACTATGTCATTTCCTATAGAGAAGGTGTTTTTTAAACATGATAATTGTGTAATTTCTAGTAACTTGTAAAATTGAAGCAAATAACGAAATGGAATTGTCTAGATGCATATTTTACATTGATATTCCTTTAATAAAGAGGTATCAAATATTGAAGTGAAAATGGCTTGATCTTATGATATGAGATATGTTGCAACAAGTGTACCTATGATGTGATTTACATACACACGTATCATAAAACATAGGCATATGAGAGATATTGAAAATACTATTATGTTATACTATAGAATATATTTTTAACATATAAAATTCAAATGCTCTAATTTCTAGCACATTGAAATGATTACAACATACTTTATGATATGAAAAGATAGTATTGAAAAATTAATTCATAATAGTGAATATATGGATATAAGGTGGTTTGAACTGATTATAATACAACTATGATATGATAACTTAATGTTAAAATAACATATTGAGTTGTAATAAATAAAAAAAATAATTCAAATAAAGAGAATGATAAGAATCATTACTCAATGAAAACTAAACATATAATTTAATATGGGACATGAGGTTGCCTAACCAATTTGATATGTCAATATATACGGATGATATAATGGAAGATTCAAATTATAAATATTATGATATATCTAATATTTCATCAAGGTGAAAATAAATAGAAGGAAAATTGAATTAAAAAAGTCTCCTGTAAAGAATTAATTTCTATAATGAGAGAAGGGGCATTATTGTGAAAGGATCTTACGATGGGGGGTCCTTATTTTAGAGGAGTTTGACCACTCAAAATTATAGGATGGATTTTATTTTTCATACCATGTGATTACTATAATGATAGGGTTATGTGTTGGATTATATAAAGGAAATTTATTATTTTAATAAATATATATTTTTCTATTTTTACATGAAGGGAATATTGAACTTATTTTAACTATTATATCTATCTATTTATGTTGAGTATGAATAATACCTTAGTTAGGATGCAAAATTATAGTGCTGTTTCTAATGAAAATCATTCACATTGAACAACAGGTGAATCCTCAATTTACCAATTTGAGGATTATTGGTATCTATCAAGTTTATTAATGTATATAACTGGGAGGGGAAATAAGCATCATTAGTTTTGAGTGTGAGTGCTCTATGTGGAGTCTCCTATAGATCCAATTCAAAAAACTAAATTCATAGCATCATCATTTTAATATTTTATTAATCCTTGATCCTGAAATTTTGAAATCTCACAACATCTCATATCGTCCTATTTAATATGAGGTTATCTTGGTAAGATATTTATCAGTAAATATAGATGGTGAGAAATTTCTAAAATGTTCAATGTTTTTGTGTATCATTGTGTATTCAACCTTGGCCTCCCATTATTTATATAATATATCAATGTAGTTAGTATGTAGTATAAGTTTAATAAATTCAAAATTTGTTCTCTATAAATCATAAAAACACACCGTGGAATGAAAAAATGTTTAACTTCATACTTTTTCCCAAAGGGAAAACCCTTATGATTCCAATCATACTTTACCCAGGCCACCATGGAATAACTAGAGCAATAAACCACTTCTATGTTTTAAAAATATAGTTATAGTAATAAAACTATGACCATATGTTATTTAAAATATTTTAATGAATGTATATTTTATGGCTATTGTGATGGAGAAAGTTACATGGTCATTTGAGACAGTGTAAATTGGCTAGTTTAATACACAAAAATATACATTTAATTATATCGTTCGATAGCCATAATGAATTTTATTATCTAACATCCACCATATAATTTATATACTTTTCAATATATCATAGAAATCAATTAAATCATTCCACCAGCTTGCAATGTTCTATTATAGAAACTGAAAAATATTTAAAGATAAAAATTAAATTATAATATAGGAATAAAAATAATAATTAAATTTCACAAACTACCGACATACACCCAACCTACTAATATGTGACCAAATATATATACATAAACAATCAATATGGTTAGTTATTATAAATATCATTAACAACATTATATACTACAAAATCATCATCCATACAATGTTTTTTGTTGTCACCTTATAAGTACATTTGTTTTATAACATTTTTATAATAAAATTCATTTATTATATTGATTATAATTATTAATTCATGACTGTACAACTAATATTTTATACAAGTTCGGGTATTCTATAAGTTATGTGATGTGGGAAAAATGAGTTGAAACAACAATGATATATACTTAAACAAATATTTTCCACACAGATGGAGGATCATGATGAACATACATGGAAATAAAATGAATAAATATTGAAAAAAGAGTAATATTGATAAAAAACTGAATTCATGAATCATGTAATCATTAAACATAATTAATTGAAACATGTCATGAATGAAATATATGTTCTGATGAGGGGCAATCAACATTTTTGGAATGAAAAAAGTTTCATGTCTTGAAAAATATATTATATGAAGTTACTTATGTGGGAATTAGCTAGAATTATTGTATACTCATAATTCGATACATGTGGTTAAATATTTACATGTAGATTAATTATATCACATTGTGAAATGGTTGAGATGACAAAAAAATGATCATATTCAATGTATTTTGGGGCTTTGACCTATTTTAGGATCTCTGACCCACTTTTGAACACCTTTTGATGCATCCAACATTATATTGATTAATCCACAAGCCCATATGGATTATATAAATAATAATCTTGGTTGATGCTATTACGGAGATCCTCGAGACCAATATTTAGAGAGGGATATTATCCCATGCATGGTCCTCATCAGTTCATCTATATTTTCTCATTATTTCTTCTTTTATTTTTAATATTCCCATTACAATATTATCAATATGGTGAGGGTGTAAACCAATATTATTATATGGATATGTACCCGAAGGGGGAATGTGTTGTTGGGACTATCTATTTTTCTATAATTATATATTTGGATTGACATAGTTTATGAAATCAATTTTCAATTAATTTCTTTTAATTTTATCATGACCATTGGTATTTTAATATGAATTTTAAAATATAAATTACACTACTGATTACACAAAAAAAAGTCAAGAGTATTTTCTACTTTAGGATAATGCACTTTAAATATTTTATCAAGGAAAACCTGTTTCCCCAAAAACCGAAATTACTAAAAAACATAAACAAGGGATTTCCACATCAAGGTGGGGATACTATAACTATGGGATCTATATAATATTGACTTTGACACAAATCAAGGTTTATAAAATTATTTTCTAAAAACCAATTTCACCTATTACATGAAACTATAAAACCATTATATTCTTTAAAAACCTACATTGAAATAATTCAATCTTTTTAAAAAATTTCATTATTTTTTTTAAAATCAATCAAAATGTTATTTTATTCACCCCTTTCACTAATTAATCATAATAAATACTTATGAAAGACTAACTAATAAAATTCACCATCTCTTTGAGTTGTATTTTCTTCTTTTATAATACTATATTTTATTTAATGTTTTAACATAGTTTGTGTTCTTATAATTTTTTATTATTGATTATACCTGTAGGGAAATAAAAAACCCTTTTGGGACCATCAAAACAAGAGTGGTTTCCATGGATAGTTTCTTTATAGTTTTTAGTTTTTTAATGTTAATTTTAATTAATATTTAAAATTCTCTAATTTACATTTTTACCACACTAGGTATTTTTTATTTTTATTACTAGGCTGTAAAAGATGATGAATACAAATGATTAGTTCACCTTTCTTCAAGATGACATGACATCATATCTCTTTGAAATCAAAAAAAAAAAGAAAAATAAATCTATTCATCAACTACCTGAACTGCCAATCATTGAAAATATAACACTCCAAATAATGGAGCAATAATTCAATAATGGGAACCATGATAAATGAATCAAGGATAATTAAATTGAGGTATATACCGCATCTGATGTTTATTTTTATTCTAATTAGGATTTCCATGATTTTTTCATGATTAGAAGATTATGAAGATGGAAACTTTTCTTCATAACATGAGTGGGATGAATCACAATTCAAAAAACAATAGCAAGAAGAATACTAAGAATAAAATAGTTAAGAAAAGGGGACCTGGAATATAAAGATGAAATACTGATTCCTTGAAAAACAATGACTTCTTCCAAATGAAGAAGATGATGTGGAATAAATAGTTTCACCCTAGATTGGTTACACATAGTAATAAAAAGAAGAAACAATAATATAAAATGTTTAGGAGATGGATGTTGGACTAAAATAAATTCATCAAACATACCAAAAACTAAAACAGAAGAATTTTACCGTGCCAAGATTGATTCTGAGATCATGTTAGTTGAAACCATACTATCCAGGATATTTTCACCACCTTAATGATCTATAAAAATATGTTTATGTAAGTGAAAATCTGATATGGGATGATTTTGAAGTCTGTATTTGATAAAATCTATATAGTTCTAATTATACAATACTCTAACTAGATAAAGATGATGTGGTTGAGATGAAAAACCGTTAAAAAGAGAAGCATTTTGATGCTACCAGGATTATATTGTATATATTTCTTTATCATATATTTAATTATGAATAAAGAATCTAACTCTATATATTTTAATACTCATTGATTATGTTTTATAATTTAACTTATGTATTTAAATTCATTTTGGACCATCGAGACCAAGGGTAAAAGCAAGAAGAAAAGGTGAACTAGAAGAGGTTGTTTACAACTACACATCATGAACTAGTACATGTATAAAATTAAGAAACAACTATAAGGATTAATTCAAAATGGGAGAAATCATTTCACTATTGACTTATTATACTTTATTAACCACATTCAATCTTTTTAGAAAATTAACTACCTATTGCATTCCCATACATGATTATTGCATAAATAAAATGTAATAAAAGATATAAAATACCTAGTATAATCAACAAACCACAAAATTTATTTTTTATAATAAATTTGATTAATAATAATGGCTAAATTTTTAATTGGAATAGTTATGTGCATTTGGATATGAAAAATCATGATTTGAGGTGATTCTTAATCATTTTAAATAAAGTTTTTATATTATTTGGTCATTCATTTAATGTATATTATTTTTATTAATTAAAATAATTATTTTTATGAATTACAATGAATAGTAATTCAAAAACACTTGTCTCATTATCGACACATCCTTAGAGCCTATTAATTTCCATTATTCAAATAGTATATTTCTTGGGAAAGTTTAGAATATACATTCCTAGAATATTCTTTTCATATTATAATATTATTGATTTAATAGAATTAATTTTAAAATAATTTAATATATTGTTTTATCCCTTATACTGAGACCCAACATATCTTTGTCCATTTATAAGTCACATTGAATCCTTGGTAAATATTTCTAGGGAAGATAAGTGTTATAATCCCATATTATCATTTCCATCATATCTCTAAATATATGGGATGATTCTCAAAATTATGAGTGGGGGAGATGGTTAATGGTTCAATGGATGCAAATTTGGAAATGAATAATTGATAGTGTAATTATTATATCATTTTTGGAAGAACACTAATTGTATTTATATGATAGCTTCTTATGAGTAATGGGTGGTGTTTAAGGATATTAAAAAATCACCATTTCTTAACCAATTATCTTGTTATGACTTTTACGAATCGTTTCATGAGGACATAAATTGGGGATGGGTGGTGGAATTGAGATTATCCCCAGCAAAACATTTGAAAAATAAAAAATATTATTTTAAAATAATAGAGGCTGACCCACTTATTTCATTTAATATCTTCATGACCATACTCTGAGATATATAGAAAATTGGAAACTTTTCTTGAGATTTTATTTATTATCATGAAATCTACATTAGATAAAACCCCTATTTTGATCCTTACATGGCTAACATAATTTACCCACCTTCTGTAAGAGTCAATAAAAATGTCTCTTAAATGGTGAATCCCTCATTATTATTTGTTATATATACATTAGAATGTAGAGATTAAATATTCCTTATAATCCTATGGTATGTGTCATGATCTTGATGTATTTGTTTCACTATATTCATTCGTACTATGATGATGATCAAAAAAATTCAGTTGAGGTAAAAAAAAGGGTTTTATTTCAATAATTAATAGAAAAATAAAAATAGATGATTTAGTAGTTTTATCCATTTCAGAAAAGAATATATAAAATGAATTCTTGAATTTTTTCCTTTAAAATGATGTGTTGCTAAATTTTCTATCTGTGATACTTGAAAATTTAAATTTACATTTGACCAGTTATTTTTTTAAATGAATTTGAAAAATGGTAAGTTTAACAACTATTGCAGTATGTTGAGATTCCATCCCTGAGGAGAATTTTTAATTCAAGAGTGGTGGTATTGATATGTAAATTTATTGTATACTTTTTTTATATTAAAATTAATTGATTTTGAAAAGTTTTATTAATATTTTTTTTCTACACACATGATATTTTCTTAATTTTTTCAAAATTTTAAATGTTATGGGAGATGAGAAAAAGGACTAGAAATGAAAATGATATCCAATTAAATGATGGGTTTCTGTAAGACTGAGACCCCATATACCTAGATTCTGTGCATTATTACAAAAAATTGGCATGATCACAATAGGTCAATCCTCGAAATACCAATCATTTTATTATCCTTAGAAGTACTAGATGCACACATAAGTTTTACATTACATTATGAAATGAAAAAACAACATTGTGTCTCCTTTGAACACAGTCATACCCATTAACCTTTCCCTGCAGGTCAGTCATAATATACATATTTTCATCCTAGGAAAAATAAAACATAAGAAAGGGGTGTGATCAGATGCTGAGTAATGATAAAAATATTTCGGAAACTATCATAAATAAGAATAAACAATTATGGAAATGTATAACACTAAAACACAAGCATTTTAAACAAAAAATTCATCATAATATGGAACGGATAAATAAAAAAATTAAATTTACTTATTCAAAAAAATATTCCAGTAGTTTAATAATCAGATGTAATATAAATAGATAATCTTATAATGATAGAATGCATAATTCCAGACATCTTAACCTCATAGGCAAGGCCTCATGCACACACTAAAAATAAATTTTTTTTAAAGGACTTATGCCATGAAATTATTTTTTTTCCCATGAGACCAACTTATGAATCGAGGGGAATCTTGTGGGTCCCACCCATCACTTACTACGTCCAATGCATTCCTCGCATAAATAGGGTGAAACAGAACATAATCATTCATACTAACTATCATACAAAATGTTGATACTTTGAACATAAACTATGAATGACTAAAAAACAGCACATCCACCATCAAATATATCATAAAACGATCAATACAATATGGAATATTGTATCATAATAAATCGACTTCAATTTACCATAAAATCCAACAATAGATGTTGACATAGATGAAATCAATTCAAAAACAGTTTGACAGAGATATATATTTCATCATTAAAATAATTTAAAATATGAATAATTATAAATGATAAAATTTAGTTTTTAAATATTCTTATAAGATTGTAAGAGAAACTTAAAAGATTTTATAATGGAAGAAAATAGCCTCACCTTCCATATATGTTAAAAAATCATTATTTCTTTAATTTATCAAAAAATTCATAAAGTGCCTTGTTTGAAAAAATAAGGAAATATTCCTTTCAAAACATTTTATAAAAAGAAAAAAGTGGATATAAATGAATTTAAACCATATTCTAGGAAATATTAAAAATGGATAGAAATACAGTTTTATGAAACATTGATGTGGATGAAAAATAAGTCACAGTAGATACTTACATATAAATAGCCTCGAATAATGCAGAGATTGTAAAATTAACCCTTACCTTGTACTTTTCCTTAGTTGAGGGTACAATAAACTATTGTATAATTTATAAATAATTGTTATTATATTCTAAAAGAACCAAATTCATAAATATGATATCATATATGATCCTCTAATATTGCATTGTTAATAATATTTCAGTAGTATCATTGTTTCGTGTGTTAACTGATTAATTTTCTATTATATGATTTGTTATGTAAGTAATGTTTGTTATGGATAGAATGTATTTAATTCATGTAAAAAATGATATTAAGTTTCTATTCATTATTTTTTAATCATCAAATCAGTATTATTCTTGAATGGTTACAATAGGGAATGAAATCTCATCGTGTCGTGGAGAAGATAAGCCGAACATACGCACGAGCAACAATATCAATATATTGATGGTGAAATCATATGTAATAGGATGGTATATTATATATAAAAATTTATTAACATGTTATATTCATTATTTACATAAATTATACTAATTATTATACACATACAAATAATAAATTTGTTTAAAAACAAACTACACCCTGACGTGGAGACGACAAGCCGTACGTATGCATGTATGGTGGCCTGTAATTCATAGGATGGATAAAATAATTAATATGGTTGAACAATATTTATAATAAAATATAAGTATGTATAAGGTACTGGATTTATTATTTTAGCATGGAAACGACCAATAAAGTGGAAGTAGAAGAAGAAAATGAAAATGGAATTGGTGATAAAATAATTATCTCTTTTTCGGGTGCTTCCTTTTCATTTGAACAAAAGTGTTCATTATGTTATCTTTTGGATCAAATTAATGACTATAGGTTTATGTAAGGGTATTTGGGTGGATATTTGAGAATGGGTTGGTAGAGACCAATGGATTTGGATGTGTGAATTTAAGAGAAGATTAAATACCCTTTTATAAGAGTGGTGAGTGGCATTTTAGGAAAAAATTAAAATATTAATTTATTATAAAATTATTTTCGGTTCGTAGTAGCTCCAAATGTATTTATTTCGAGTCTTTTATGAGGATGGCTCTATATTATCTAGAAAAATAGGTTTTATTAAAGTTTAGGTCAGCATATTAACCTTATATTTTATATTTTACCCGTAGCTAAATAGTTTATCTTTTACCATGTATTCTTGTATATTTATCCTATATAGTTAATAAAGTAACAATAAAATTCCAAGAGAAACAAACGTGGTTAATTAATGATATATTAAAAATTATATAAGCCATTTTTCTTAATATTTTATTTTTAGGACTACTATGTACTTTAATAAAATAGTATTTGTATTAAAAACTCAATTATGTCAACTTTGACACTATTTTGTATTTGGTTTCTGTGAAAGTCATAACATCTTTATTACTTAAAAAAATAAAATTAATCAACCCTAACATGTAATATTCACCTAGAAAATTAATTTATGGAATCAAAAGGTCCAAATAACATTTATTTTAGAATTTTTAACATCAATTATTTTAATTTTTCATTAATAAGGTAATTAATGTATCATCATTGTGTCATAAATAAATTTAATTATTTAATGTCTAAAAATAAAAAATAAAAAACTATAATTTATTAAATCATTTTAGATTTTTAATAAATATATATAGTCTAATATATCTTATTTATCACCCTTTATTAAAAATGGTTTCATTATTACAATTTGAATTTATCACTTTTAACTATTTTTTAAATAAAATATAATAAATGTCATAATATAACCAAAGTAGATAAAAACAGATAATATTTTTTTCTAATAGATGATATGTTTATAAAAAAAATTTCCAATAGAAATAGAACATGTTTTGGGGAAATTTTATATTATTATAATATTATTATTACCTTTAATTATCATATTTATTTTTAACTGTGTTAAATAAAATTCAGAAGTTATCATTCAAAAAAAAATATTTTCATCATATTAAACCAAATTTCACTTACTGAAGTCAATCATGTCTGTCATATTTTTTAAATTCATTTTATTGAAGTGATAAAACAATGTTTTATAAAAATTTTCAAAAGCGCCTTGAAGGTGGGTAATAGATATTAAAAAGTTCAATAAACATGTATATATCTAATTTAATTTTATAAAACGAATCCAATGTATTAAATTTAAATATTATTGGTATTATGTAACTATTTTGACATTAAAATAAATTTAAATAAAAAAATTAATTATTTAAATAAATAGTCAGTTTTAAACAATAATGTAGTGTTTTTCCACTATTCATCAAAGCATGAATGTTTTCAGAAAAATACCAAAAATTCACCTTAAGACAATATTGATATTATAAATCCCAAAATGAATTCCATTTTCAAAAATAAAATTTATAAAATTTCAAAAACTTGGTATTACTATCCATAACTGCTTTTTAAACAGCTTGTTTGATTGGTCGTGGTGTGCTACAACTCGAAGCTGTGTAGAACAAAGGAAATTGTATTATTAAAAGAGAAGTGTACCATGAAATATTGGGGTGTTAAATTCATATTTACATAAAAAATTTCATTCTCAAAATTTCTAGAATATTACAACATAAAAAGATCTGGGTGGTTCTTCATCATAAGTTCCTCAGGTTCCTATATTGCTTCTTCCATTTTATGGTTTCTCCAATGAACTTTTACCAGAAGAGTCTTCTGGTTTCTCAAAAATTGTTCTCTTGTATCTAGAATCATAATAGGGTTTTCAAATTAATAATGATCTAGTTATGGTTATATTTCGTAAAAGTTAACTACATTTGTTGAGTCAGGAATGTATTTTATCAATAGTGATACGTGGATCACATCATGAACTTTTGTGAGACATGGAGGCATTTCCAAATGGTAAGCTACAATTCTAATTAATTCTTGATTTTTGAATGTTCTGATGTACCTGGGACTTAATATACACTTCTTAAAAAATCATACCCATCCATGGAGATAGCTTCACAAAAACATGACCCCCTACATGAAATTCCAAATCCATATTTCAGTTATAGGCATAACTCTTTTGCTGAATTTGAGCTGCTTTGATGTGGGTTTGGAAATTCTTCACCTTTTCCATTGTTTGCTCAAAAAGTTCTGAGCCTATGAGTTTTCTTTCACAAAAATCATTCCAACAAGTTGTTGTGAAACATCTCTTTCTATATAATTCTTCATATGGTGCCATCTGAATACTTTAATGGAAGCTATTATTAGAGGAAAATTCTACCAGAGGTAAATACTAATCCCACATACCTTTAAAGTCAATTGAGAAATATCTCAAAATTTATTCTAAGGTTGAATAGTCCATTTTGATTTTTTATCAGTTTGAGGGTGGTAGGTTGTGCTCAAATGATGTTCTGTATCGAGGGATTACTGAAAACCTTTCCATAATATTGATGTAAAATGGGGATCACAATCAAAGAAATTTGATAGGGGTACACTATGAAGTCTCATAGCTTCATTAATATATATTTTTACTAAACTTTCAACTGATAAATATTCTATTATAGCAAGAAAATTTACTAACTTGGTTATATGATCAAGAATTACCCATATTTCATCATTCCTTCTAAGAGTCCTTGGTATCCCCATGAAAAATTCTATCATAATATCATACCATTTACACAAAGGTTTTGGAAGAGTTTGAATGACTCTTATAGGATGTTTTCTTCCAACATTAACCTATTGAAAAACCATACATCATGACACATAATCAGCATTCACTCTCTTCATTTGTCCCATCAGAAATATTCTTTCAAATATCTATACATCTTAGTTCTACCATGGTGTATAGAGAAATTGGAGCTATGAGCATCATCCAAAATTTCCCTTTTTAGATCAGGTATATCAGGAACACAAATCCTATGCCAAAATTTTAAAATTCCACCTTCATTTACAAATACAATCAATCTCCTATCATTAACAGCTTCAATTAACTTGTGGAAATCCTCAGTAGTAGTGATCACATAAGCTTGGACATCGTCCCTTGGCCTTCTCCGAGGTAAGTGTTTCTTTACACTTAGTAAATTAATTTTCATAATTCCCCATTTATTTACAAATGTAGCATTGAACATTGGCTTCCTCTTTCTTCCCCTTAGAATCACAAGCTTGGTGGCCTTGATCTCCATACATTTAACAAAATATCATCCCATTTAGGAATGTACGAGGTTGTTTTATCACACAATTACTACCAGATGGAAATTCAACTTTTTTCCTTCTTCCCCATATTTCTTTTTCCATAGTGTTTAATAGATATCTTCTTCTCTTGCTTTACTTTAAAATCATTAGTCTTAGAGAATTACTTTTTTTTGGTAGCACATGAGACTATATCTTCGTACACTGAGATTAATTTTGAGAATTATTTTCGATGGATAAATGGTTTAAACCCATAAAAAAATAGATCAATCTCACTTATTGGGTTACATATATAATCATAAACATGCCTTAATATCCTCATAATGTTCTTCTCATAATTTTTGACATTCGCATCTTGCTATTTCCTCAAACTCAAAAATTGGCTTTCCATATCTACTTGATGTTCAAGAGGAAATTATTTTCAGGGAAAAAATCATTAAACTTCCTCGATTCCATATTTCATAATTTTTTGTCAACCTTTTTGTTTTGAATTAATCACCACCATGGATTTTAATATCATTAAAGGTGATAAATTGGATAAAAAACTATTTTCATTTCTCCACTCCTCTGAGAATGAAATATTTTCACTAAAGAACTTATCCATTTCTCAGCTAAAAATGGATTTGTATTCCCATTGATTTATGGTGGTTTTTGCCTCATTAATCTGTCTAACATTGATCCTCCACATTGTGGATCAGAGTTCCCCATACAGGTAAGATTATTATTTATAACCTATGTGAGTTTTCCCAGTATAGTTACAAGTTCTTCAACACCAGTTGAATTTCTATCTCCACTAGAATTATCTTTAATATGAGGGAAATATCTACACAAATTTCCTGTGATGATACAGTTTCCATTCCATCCCCTAAGTGCCATTTTTAAACAATAGAAAACACTAGATTAGTTTATGAATCACAATGAATAATTCCAAACTTGTAAAATACATTGAATTAATTGAATAGTTTATTCATAAAATCCATAATCATAAAGATACTTTCTTTAGGGATGTATTTACTCACAAATCCTTCAAAATGGGTTGTTAATAAAATGGGTATTATCCTAATCATATCCCCCGGTACTGTCAAACATGGTGTGTAGTAATTCTCGTTGTCGTGTACTAGGGTACCCTAGGTCAAGCCCAAAACTCGTTGTCAGAGTTTTTACACATATATATATATATGTATATATATATATATATATATATATATATATATATTCCAGAACCACATCCACTCATAGTATCCATACCTGGTTGTTTTTCATGGAAAACCTAAATAATATCTACATTAACTAAAAAATTATGTTATTCTATACTAATCTTCAAATTCTGTATTAGGGTAATTTTCCTTAATCAGAGTTTTCCTAAATCTAGTTTCCAAGGATTGTACTGAACATACTATGATACCTACTAAAACTCCCCCATCGTAGTTACCTATATTTTTTTGATTATTAAAAAATATTGGAATGATCTAAAGAGATCATGTACCAAAATACAAATTAGTTTAGTAGCCTAGGATGTACTACATACATACATTAGTTTTACATTACGTTATGAAATGAAAAAACAACCAAATTATTTATTCTTTTAAAACACTCATATCCCTATAGGTTAGTCATAATATACGTCTTCACATCATGGGAAAAAATAAAATATAAGAAAGGGGTGATCTTAGATGCTCAGTAAGGATAACAATTTTGCATAAACTATCGTAAATAAGCATAAACATTCAAGGAAATGTATAAAAATAATACAAAAGACCATTCAACAAAAAATTCAGCATAATAAGTAAAATATAAATCAAATAATTCCATTTAAATATTCTCATGGATATTATACTAGTAGAATAATCACATTTAATATCAATATCTAATCTCATAATGATCAAATGCATAATATCGAACATATTATCCTCATAGTCAAGGCCTTGTGCCCAGAAAACAATTAAAAATATAGTAAAGGCCTTATTCTAAGACAATACTTTGACTCATGAGACCAAAAGATGAATCTAATGGCTATAGAGGGCCCCACCCATCACTTACAACATCCAATGTGTTCCTCATATGAAAAAGGTGAAACATAACACAATAATTCATATTAAACTTGCATGTGAAATTTTAATACTTTAAACATAAACTGCGAATGACATAAAAATAGAACATACACAGTCAAAAAAATCATAAAACTATAAATAAAATATGGAATATTGTATCATAATAAATAAAGTTCAATTAATCCTAAAATCAAATAATAGATGTTGACACAGATGGAATCAATCCAAAAACTATTACAGAGAAATATCTCTTTCTACATTTAAATCATTTAAATGATGCGTAATTATAATAGACAACTTTTACATTTAAAATACTTTTATAAGCATGTAATAGAATATTTTAAGTTGTTATAACGGTAGAAAAGATCCACACCTTCCGTATAATTATAAAAACATTATTTCCTTAATTTGTCGAAAAGGTCATCAAGTAACTTGTTTGGAAAATGATGAAAATATTCATTTAAAAAACTTTAATAAACATTTAAAAAAGTTATAAATTAATTTAACCCCTAGTCTATTAAATATTATTTTTTTTGAAAATCATTTTTAAGAAACATGGTTGTGGATGATAAAACAATCATAGTAGATACTTACATATAAATAACCTTGGATAATAATGATATTGTAAAATTAAACCTTAACTTGTAATATTCATTAATAGAGGGTATGTTAACCTCATGTATAATGGTTAAATAATTATTATTAAATTATAAAAGATCCATATACATAAATATTATGTCATATGTGATCCTCTAATATTGTTTTGTTAAAAGTATTTTAGTGGTATAATTGTTTTTGGGTGTTAACTGATTCGTTTTCCATTTTATATATTCTTATGTAAGTCATGTTTTCTAAGGATAGGATGTATTTGAATCATATCCATAATGATTTTATGTTCTTAAAAATTAATTTTTAATCATCAAATGAGAGTTATTCTTGAATGGTTACGATGGGGAATGAAATCTCCTCGCGTCGTGTAGACAATAATCCATATGTACGCATGAGCGACAGTATCATTATAATGATTGTGAAATCATTTTTAATTGTATGGTATATTATATACAAAAAATCATTAACATGTTATATTTATTATTTACATCAATTATACTCATTATTATACCCATCCAAATAATTATGTGTCGAATAACAAACTACACCCCAACAAGGAGATGATAAGCCGTACGTACACACATATAGTGACTTGTCATTTATGGATGGATTGAATAATTAATATGGTTGTAACATATTTATAATAATATCTTATTTTGTATAAGGTAATTAATTTATTATTTTATTATGGACACAACCCAGAAAGAGGAAGTATATGATGAAAAAAACTTTGAAAGTGGTGATAAAAATAATTACCTCTTCTTTGAGTGATTCCTCTCGATATGAATAAAAGGACCCCTTATGTTGGATTTATAATCAAATTAAAACATATAAGGTTAATTTTGGGTTGTTGGGAGGAGATTTTAGTAGGTTTTGGCCATGAAAATGGCTTCGGAGGTGTGAATTTAAGTAAAGGAGAAGTTCTCTTAAATAAGAGTGGTGAGGGGCACTTTAAGAATAACATGAAATATGAAATTATTAAAAACCTATTTTCTGTTTATAATAATTAAAAATGGATTTATTTATAGTACAATATGGTTATGTGTCTAAATCATTTTAACAAATAGGTTTTATACATGTTTAGGTCACCATATTAGCCATATCTTTAAGATTTAACCCTTAGTCAAAAAGTTTTACTTTTACAATGTCTTCTTGTATTTTCATACTACATGGTTAATAATATTACTATAAAATTCAAAAGGAACATAAAATGTCTCATTAATGAAATATGTAACATTATCAATGTCATTTTTTAGAATGATAGATTTTTTGGACTATTATATAATTTAATAAAATATAATTTTTTTAACACTCATTTACGTTAATTTTGAAAATATTTAGTATTTGGTTTTTGTGAAAGTCACAAAAACTTTATTCCTTTGTAAAACATACATTTAATAAACCCTAACAAGTCACATTCACTAATAAAATTCTTTTTTGTCATCAAAATGTCCAATTTAAATTTATTGTAACATTTAAAATATCAATTATTTTAATAATTCATTAATAAGGTAATTACTACATCATCGTTGTGTCATAAATTAATTTAATTATATAATGTCTAAAAATTATATATAAAATACCATGATTTAGGAAATCAAAATTTTCTTTTTAATGGATATTTATAGTCTAATTTATCTAATTTATAACCCTATATTAAAAATGGGGTAGTTATTACAATTTAAATTTAACACTTTTGACTCTTTTAAATAATATATATAAATGTCCTAATCTAAACCAAGTTGATGAAAAGGATCATAGTTTTGTAAAAAGGATTATTTCGATCTAAAATCACATATCCAATAGAATTATGACATGTGTTGGGGTAATTTTATTTTATTATAATATAATATTTACCATTAATTACCGTATTTATTTTTAACCGTGGTAAATAAAATTCAAAAGTTACAATTCACCAAAAATTATTTTCATCATATTGAATCAAATTTTACTTATGGATGAAAACCTTTTCGGTCATATTTTTCAAATTCAATTCACGATATCAGTAAAATTACATTTTATGAAAATTTTCAAATATTCCTAGATATTGGGTAAAAGACGTAAAAATGTTCAATAAAAAAAATTATATATCTCATTTTATTATAAAATGAATCCAATGAATTAAATTGAACTAATATAGGTATTATGTATCTATTTTAACTTTAAAATAAGTTTAAATAAAAAATATTTATTAAAATTAAATGTCAGTTTTAAACTATAACACAATGTTTTTCAGTATTCATAAAACATTCAATGTTTTCAGAAAAATACCAAAAATTCACCATAATATAATTTATATTTTTCGAATAAAAAAATGAATTCCATTTTAAAAAATAAAATTTATAAAATTTAAAAATGTGGGTATTACTATTCATAACTTCTTTTTAGAGAACTAGTTTGAATTGTCATGGTGTGCTAGAACTCGAAGTTACGTATAATTCAAGCTATTGTATTCTTTAAAGAGAAGCATTCTATGGCAGATTATGTTGTTACAGTTTCCACTAATATAAATGATCATGGAGCACTTTAAATAAAAAAAATAAAACAACTAATGAATAACAAGGCATATGGAGAAAAAACATTAACTTCACATGTCATACAATAATTAGATTTCTTGAAATAGTGAATTTAAAGTATGATATTGATTTCATGAAAAAGAAGAAATTAACTGGGACTGAAGACAACATGTGTCATCACATGAAACATATCTGTCAATCTGTGACACATATGTGTCAAGCCGTGGCACATGTAATGTTGACCTTGACAGCCTATGGGATAGGAATTCGTCACATTTGGGGAAATATTTACCTTTTGCGTAATAATTACATGATGAGTAGTGGTTGTGATGGCACATAAATTTATACAATTGAATTATTTCGGAGTATTGAAATATTTTATTACCTGATACACTCTAATTACAACCTTTTATACGATCCTAAATTCAACTGATTGTTGAACAAGCCCATCTGGAGTATATATATAGAGGGTCCATCCTGCTGGTAGGGATATCATAGAAACAAAATATTGGAGTGAGAAGTACTGTAGTACATGGTCCTCACAAGTCCATCTATGTTTTCTCATTATTATTTCTTTTGCATTCCACATTCACTCTTACTCTCTCATTATTAGGATGAGATGCTAAACTCTTAGTATGATAGGGTTTTATATTCTAAGGGGTAACATGACATTGGATTTTATTAATTTTCTTATTTCATGTATTTGGAATTTATTAAATTAATTTAAAATCTAATTATTTTAGATTTATCATGACCATTGGTATTTTAATCTCAATGTACATTATATTATTCAAAAATAATTATGATAAATAATGAAAGGTTATTTTATAGTATAGGGTAATCAAGATTAAATATTGTATTGAGATAAGCTTGATTCACCAAAACCATAAATTACAAGACCAAGGGAATTAGAAGATGTTTCTGACACTTTAACCGGGGCGCGTGCACATCCATCTTCTTGTGGACGAAATGCGCGGTTTTGTTGCCCTTCATTGCCACTTTCAAATGGCGGGCGACATCCATCAGTTATTC
Source organism: Viscum album (assembly GCA_963277665.1). Classification (NCBI taxonomy): domain Eukaryota; kingdom Viridiplantae; phylum Streptophyta; class Magnoliopsida; order Santalales; family Viscaceae; genus Viscum; species Viscum album. The sequence continues at coordinate 1,757,161,944 of OY728158.1, read as the reverse complement.
AGGGATGTTTTCTCCTTTATCAAAATGGGATGATGGGATGTTGGTGCTTCTGTTAGTAGATTCTTCCTCGGAGCTCGTTACCTAGTCTAGGTCTCCCTTATAGACTGAAGATGTTGTTCGTGAAACACTTCCTGGTGCCATATCTTCATGGATGCCGGTTAATTATGCTGCTTATGTCAGGACATTCCAAGGGGTCAAGCTAGGGAAGCAACCTTCATTCAAGGGAGTAGTCACATTGCACATCATTGTCATTTATGGGTGCTTAGACACGAGCACACATATCTTCTATCCATTATTATAGGGCTTCTCGATGGCGTGAGAGCCTGAGGCATCCCGCGTTGAATGCAAGGAATCATATTCCATAGGCATGCCTCTGAGGTTTTACCCATCTTCCCTTGTTTGATACATGATATGTCGCAAGTTTAATGTCTAGAGGAGACAGTTTGGACTGATCAAAACACTAGCTAGTGTGGATTAGATGGATGCAACCCCTGGAGGGGACACCGATGTTGGGGCCAACGTGTTCTTGGCTTCCTGAATGCTATTAAATGGAATGGGGAATGAGGTGTCATGATCCCACTGTGATGTGGAAGCCCGTGTAAGAATCAGGATAGATGATGGAAGGTTCCATGAAGCAGATGGAGAATGAGATGTGGTCATCTCGAGAACGAATATGATGTTGGGATTGAGTCTCAATGAGGCTTACTATGTATAAATATGGATGGGAATAAAAGTCCACGTAGTTCATCTGATGATGGCTTACCACCGATTATGGGTTTCAACGATTATCGATGGATGGGGTCACAATGGCCTGCCTTTGGATAGGGTGTCAACGACTTACTGTTGAATGGGGTTGACAACGAGTTACCGCTGAATGGGGTCACAACAATTTACCATTGAATGGGGTCACAACGTCTTACCACTAGATAGGGTGTCAACGGCTTACCGTTGAATGGGGTGGACAATGGTTTACCACTGAACGAGGTCACAACAGCTAACCGATGAATGTGGTCACAACGTCTTACCGCTAGATGGGGGTGTCAACGGATTACCGTTGAATGGGGTTAACAATGGATTACCGCTGAATGGGGTCACAAGGGCTTACAACTAATTGAGGACCATAGTTTAATGTCATTCAAGACGAGGGAGAACCGACGTGAAAGGGGTCAGAACTACTAGGTGTTGGTCTTGAACCTCAGGTAGGTGTCCTACGTACCTTGCCTTGGAAAGGATCGAAGTCCACGTAGTTCGGGATGGGGTTGGAAAATGAATGTGAATATGGTCGGAATGATCAATGGGTGGTGGGATTTAACCTCAGGGAGGACTCCTTCGTACCTTGTCTTGGAAAGGATCAAAGTCCTCGAAGTTCGGAATGTGGGGGCATTTGGGGGTTATGCTCTGAGGCTGCCCAAGGTTTTGGTGAACCAATGTGAAGATGGTCAGAACAATCAATGGGTGGTGGGACTGAACCTCATGGAGGCTTCCTACGTACCTTTCCTTGGAAAAAATCAATTTCCTCGTAGTTCAGGTTATGGGTGTGTGTGAACCAACATGAAGGGTTTCAGAATGACCAATGGGTAGTGGGCTTGAACCCTAGTGAGGCTACCTACGTAGCTTGCCTTGGAAAAGATCAAAGACCTCGTAGTTCAGATATGGGTGTGGGACTAACACTATAGGCCACACACGGTGGATGTCATTATCGGTGCCTACTCTAAGCCCACAGGAATCATGTTCGGTGTTAGAAACAAGATACAGCAAAGGCCGGATGATCATGTCTCTAAAGGTTAATCCTTGGGATGTGGAGTGGGGATTACATGTATTTAGAGGCCCAAAAGAGAAACATGGGCTTACGTGTGGTCCGAAACACATAGAAGAAATAGGGTCTTATGCCTGGTTAGTAGCCCATGGTGATGGGGATTGGGAATTACTCTGGGATGGAGGCCCAAATGGTAAAAAGGCCCAGCGGTAGAGGGACTTGGCACCCAAGAATATAGGAGAAGCATGGATAATACCACCTGCAAGGAAAGCTAGGGGCTTACACTAGGTTGGTTTCCCTTTCCCCGCGGACGGACGCCGCTCCGATAAAGAGGATCTCATTCTATGTGAGTAATGATCTCACTCCCCTGGAGACTAGTGGGCGTGCAAAATGTCCGAGGTGGGGGAACCCCATGTCTGATGCATGGGGAATGGTCACAATTTAACGTCATGTGCAGAGGATGATGGTTCGTGGCAGTTTAATGTCATGTATCTCGAATGAGGTGGGTTCACTCTGCACCCCTAGAACTTACATAACCGGTACCCTCTTCACCTTGGTGAAGAGAAGGGATATGCAATGCCGTGGTCGAGGGGTGTCTTGATGTGATCCCATTGGGGGTCCACGTTAGTGTGGTTGTGCGAAGAAACAATATTCATTAGCGTGAGTATGCGAAGAAGCATGAGGCGAAGCAATGAAACAAGAACTATCTTCCAAGGTACCTTGAAATTGCTTCGTGGAAACCTGAATGGCCACATGAGAAAAGGAGTTGCAGGGTCCAGGGGTTAATAGGTAGAGGCCTTGGGAAGCTATGGTGCCCCGTAAAGTGGAGGGACTCCGCAAAGGGAAGTGCATCCCGAAGTGGAAGGTAATTCGCAATGAAATGCCTCACAAAGCAAGGTTTCCCTGCAAAGCATAGCATTGTGATGCTATGTGCTTCGCGATGCACAGTGAACCAACCTTGGAATTTAGGTTAGATTCACATGGAGGGTGATTTACGATGTACAGTGACCTGGCTTTGGCACTTGGGTTACATGCGCATTGAGGGTTCTTTGCAAATCATAAGGGATCCACAAAGACCTGAGTCCCCTTGGAGATCTCCATCCTTCATGAAGCCCCGCGGGTTTCACGAAAGGCATCCCTCTCAGAAGAGGGGCTCAATTAAGGCCCAGGGGGAGGTACTTCATAGAGAATCAATACCTGGAGAAGCTCATGGTTCGTAGAGCAGGAAGTACATCGTGATATGAGATATAAGAAGGTGAAAGGTTGGGGGATATGTCCATCAGGCTCAAGGGGAGCCTGGTATTTATAGGCAAGAGGCGCCACAAAGCATGGTTTTCTCGGAGCGAAGATGAAACTTGCCTCGCGGAGGGTCACGAACATCAAAGGGGTTTTCAGATCCATCCCACCCAGTTTCTTCGTGGTGTGTCACGAACGTCAAAGGGGATTGTGGATCCATACCACCATGTTGCTTCGTGGAGGGTCGTGAATGTCAAAGGGGCTTGTGGATCCATCCCGCCTCATTGCTTCACGGTGGGTCGCAAACGTCAAAGGGGTTCGCGGAGCCGTCCCGCATCATTGCTTTGCGGCGGGTCATGAATGTCAAAGGGGCTTGTGGAACCATCCTGCCTCATTGTATTGCGGATGTTCATGAACAAAAAAGTGGTTCGCAGAACCATCCCACTGTGTTTCTTTGTGGTAGTTCACAAACTTCAAAGGGGCTCGTGGAGTCATCCCGCCTCATTGCTTCACGGTGGGTCGTGAAGGAGATATTTTTCGCCGCCTGCAGGGCTCTGTGAGCTTCACGATCCTTCTTCGTGAGACAATACCCAATTCTTTCATGATATTATATTCACCTACAATTTTAGCATAAACAAATTCCCCCCTCAGAATGGGATTCAAAGAGAAAACGAGAATCCAAGTCTGAGGGTCAATCCCTAGAATTCCTTGGTTACCCATGAGGTGGCCTCGTGAAGCAGAGTGGCGATGTGCGGGGGGGGGGGGGGGGGGGGCACTGCGAAGTTTTCCGTGACTGGACACACCATAAATCACCAGGGGTAATCACCTATAAATAGTGGGGCTGACTTTACTTTTTTCATTTTCTTTCCTCCGTGATTTTAGCTTTTGGTGCCCTTGATTCACGAAGCTCCACATACACCGCAATCGCTCTCCGTGAATTGGTATTTTGCTTCGTGGTGCACAAAGAATCTTCTATATCGCGTTAGATCACTTTACTACTTGTTTCTGAGGGTCAGTGGAAGGCTCTGTGGTTCCGCTGTCCAAATCGAGCTCCGTGAGCGGTCTCCGTGATCAATCTCCACGATCGAGCATTGCAATCCAATCTGAAAATTATCTGAATTATAAGGACATGATGGCTCACCCAGAGGTCATCAGGGGGGTCCTTGCAGACACTTCCCTAAGGGAAGATATTGCGAACAGATTGGGTCTGGGGGAGTTGGTACAGAGCCACTCCGATCATGATTCTCTAGTGTAGCTATTGTCAGAATGCCAAAGGTACTACCCGTTTTGAAAGAGGCTCCCTTCGTATGGCTTTAGACTGAGGGATGACGTCTTCAACCCTAAATAAAGTAGGGATGAGCCAGCCTACTATTTTAGGAGAACGTTGTGCCAGCGCCAGTGGTTTAGGAAAGCTAACGACCATGCTCGGGAGAACATTACAGCTATCACCGTTGATTGTTTATAAAATCATCTAAATGAAATTGAAGGGAATGCATAGAAGTTGGAGATGTCCCCTCCCCTATTCCAAACGATCTTAAAGGCAGTGCTGAGGAACCTAAAGAAGGGATGGTCTGATGAGTGGGACCTATGCCAAGGTGGCCACTTCATGGATGACTGGGCCTGGGCCTACTGGGTAGGCGCCTTGTGTGAAGAGTTTGGGGCAGATCCGAGGAGCGTAGGTCTCCTTGAGGCGGCCCAAGCCTCCCAATTTCACATCTACCAGCTGAAGTAGCTGATGCTAGAGCTGTTGAGCTAGTGGTCATCGGGGACCAATACCATCCACCTACATCATGGGGAGGTTGGCATCAGCTTATGAGACATGCATTCGATCTCGGTGATCCCGATACTGGGGGTAATGTTTGAAAAATTCCTCCGTGCTATGGGTGTGTGGGAGGATATGGAGAATATTCCTCCACTAGAGATGGTGTTGATGAGACTGGTGCCGGGAGAGGACAAGGAAGCGGTGAGAGATATCCACTTCAGACGGTGGTTCAAGCAATTTTTGAACATCTCGGAAAACAAACGGTTCCAGGTGAGGCCCTGTACTTTCCCAAAGGGGGCTCAGTGGGGAAAGAAGCACTCATACTGGGGGCTAATGGAGGAAAACAAGTGTAAGACCTAGGGCTTCAGCGTCAGCAGCAAGTAGCAGCTGGATGTCTGGCTGGCATCATTCATCATGGCTCTCATCTGAGGATGGATCTTACTGATGAGGGACACAAACATAGGTATACCACCCCAAAAATTCATCATGGACTCCATGGAAGTGACCGGAGGGTGGGTGGATCTCGGAATCTTGAGGCATTCCATGATGTAAAAAATGCTCTGGCACATCAGCGAGTGTAAGAGGCCACAGAGGATATGTGGGCCATTCCACCTCCTCTACGGGTGGACAGAGGCACACATTAGGGGAGTTTATGAATACCAAAACCATACTTCCCCTCCGGGATCAGACTTTCTCCCATCCATATTAAATTTAGTGGGGAGGTTTCTGGCCAAGCTGAGCGTACCATCAGTATTAAACCAAGTCTGGAAGGTGGAAGAGTTCAATTTCTATCCATTCCCGCTGCCAACAGGGGCCTTCCCGAATGAAGGCCAAGGGACAGAAGAGATTCCATACTATCTCTTAGCCTTTTTCAGTGTAGTCCTATTGGTGAGGTTGGACCATGAGCCATTCTATGAGTCGTACGCTCCACATTGATTTTCACTAAAATTTCGGTGCATGCAGCGACTAACCCCGCGGGTCTATCTAGAGGTGCGCTATGAGTAAATATAGTGTGTGATGAGGTAGATGAGGCTCATGTTCACATGGGGAAGAAGGGAAGATTTAGAACGAGCTGCCTCCGCCTATGGTCGTCTTCAGGATGGCGAAAGAATATGCCAAATGTTGGGATGCAACCTACCCGGGGGAAATGCTAAAGCAGCCAACTATCCAGGAAGGCAATGGTGGACCTCCCCAACCTCAAGGCCCGAGCTAGAGGGTGGGAAATACATCCCACGGTAGTGGGGATACCATGGTGGAGAGGCCCACACCAGTTAAGGGGGAGGCAGTGACAACAGACCAGGTGGCCCCAGAAGAGAAATGTTACCCAAAAGGTAGGCCACTGAGGGGGTTCTGCAGGATATCCACTGAGGCTCCGGGGAAGCGGCTGCGTCAAATAGACATGCCTAAGGATGCCATATGCTTTGAGTCCTGGGATATCTGGGAAGTCACAGACATTTATTCATCACACCCGATATGTGGAAACACCTGAACTGTCTCAGGATGGACTTCATGGGGATATACCCTATCAGGGCCAGATTTGCGGTGTCCCGGGCAGAATCGGAGCAATATCTGGTAGAACTAGAGGAATTTGTGCATTATTGAGGTTCTCAACATCCCATAACAGACCGTGTAAAGGTTATAATGGATCGTATAGTCCCTCAACAAGTGTCAGCCAATGAACTAATAGAATGCTTCCCTCTGCCAGAAGAATCGGACTCCTCCTCCTGGGGAGAAGAGGCCAGTAGAGGGAGCTCGTTGGAGGAGGGTGAAGTTGGAGATCAAGGCTCACATATTAAATAATCCGCCAAAGAACTCGAGGTAAAATTCTGAATCCACTATCCAGGATCCATTTCCAAAATGTTTTGGACCCCCCATGATGTTTAAACTATGCTAGAAAGCCTAATTCACAGAACCCGTTCTCATCCCTCATCAGATGTGGATGTATGGCCTTCGAGATCTACACTAGTGGCTGCATCAATTGCTATGCCCAGAGGGGCCATGATGCCTGAGGTGACTCCTCTAGAGCTTTCAGATCTACCAGTAATATATGGAGGGCCATGCCCTAGGGTCCCAAAGACGTCAACCTACGAACGAGACAAGGAATTCGATCCCTATATGTTTCTTCTACCAATTTTTTGGACGTCCCCAATTGACCATGTCAACTAAAGTCCAAGACCCTTTTTGGCATGCACAGTTCTTCAAATGGTGTGGTCCACCATGGTGAGGTTCATCGGGGCTTCTGGTGGTGTCCTTCCTAGAGGAATTCTAGTGATATTAGGGAAGGATATCCGGACCGACCGAACCGTGGTGCTCCCTATCACTGGTGGGACCATCAGCAGGGTCGTTCTTGAGAATATTGAGGTGGGATCCGATGATGAGGATTAATCATATAACCCAGGTCTCACCGTTTCTGATTAAATGCCAGATGCGGACCCTGCTGACGAGTTCCTATTGGCATTCCCCACATTCGAGCCTGCCAACCGTGTTGACTGGGATGAGACGACCTATGATGAAGAGGACAAAAAAATAGTCCATCACCGATCATGGAAGCTGATCAATTGATTCATTTATGACACTCCCATGCACTATGGCTGGATGATATGGACATACATCGCTCACGGCTACATGAATTGTGTGCTGGGGGGGGGGGGGTGGATGCCTAGCGTCCTCACATAATCGTTCTAGATCTTATAGTTGAGAATATTTGGATTTATTACCATGGCCTGGGTGTGGGTTGAAAGAAGAGGAATGCAGAGAACATAAAGAGGCTTCAGGAGGCCGAAGAGGAGGTCCAACAGCTGCAGAATCTGGCGGATGAGCAGTCGACCTCCCTCAATGCACAATCTGAACTAATATTGCGATTGAAGGCCCACCTGGCAGAGGCTGAAGAGAGAATGAAGCGAGAAACTGACAAAATGATCATTATCCGGACTAGCGTGGAGAGGGCCCAGATTGTGGCTAATGAATTGTGTCCCATCACTACCAAGGAGGAGTGGGAACTGAACAGGTGGCAAGAAATTCTGGGATGCCACCTGCCAGAGGGTGCCACAGCTGCTATGCTCTTTTGACGAGGTTAACCTGTCCAAGTGGAGAATCGACCCTCATGTACTGTAATTATTAAAAACACTCAAACGTAATTTCATGATCCTATTGTTTTATGCTAGATGCACACATGAGTTCTGTTATTTGTATTGGTTTATTGCATTCCTGTGATATTCATGGATCATCCTGCGATTATTCCCCAAGATCACGTGGGGCGGGCCTGATGCGAGAACCAAGGGATGAAAAACGTATCACTCCATTAAAATGTAAGAGTAAAAACCATTCTTTAGTCATCCAGGGGTTTGAAAAACCAACCAAGATTTCCAAGAAGATAAGGAAGAGACCTGAATAGAGAATGAAGCTCTCAGAATAGCCAGATCACCATTTTCACAGTGTGCTCTTGTGCACGAACAGGGTAATTCCAGGACCACTGGAATAAACTCTAACAGGGGGGGGGGGGTGAAAAGTGGGAATCCCAATACCAAAGATTCGGAACACTGTAATGATGGAAGGATAATTAAGAATGACTATTGACCATGTTCGAAACATAGTATCTTTATTGTGTTAGCCTGAAATGGGGATAACAAACGAGGGCTGACCGCTGACCATGTTCAAAACACGAGGCCTCACTCAGGATTTCATCCATTGGTCTTACAAAACATTAGCCCAGGATAGTATGGGATCCATAGGACATGAATCCATACTGTTAGGGGGTTCCTCTAGACATAAAAGAGGGCAAGGATCCAAATAAAGAGCACACAAAGCATGGAGAGTGGAGTGATGGGTTGTTCGATTAGAGTCCCACACTCTTAAAATTGTGACACCATGGTGGAAACACATTAGGTGGGTACATTAGTTCGATCAGGTATCAATCATTATTCTATACAGGACCTCTCTGATGTGGAAACTGTTGCCTCCCAATGTTATTTTGGGGAATCCCGAACCTGTTAAGGGTAATGCTTCAATTTAATGGTTCCCCAAAGGAGATTAGGTCAAGGGACTGAAAAAAGAGTGGGAAATGGGAATTAAGATTCCTAGGTCTGGACCCAGAGACAGGAAGCCTATGGGTTCCAAAATATCCCATGAGAATGGGACTCAAGCCAAACATAGTTCTTGAGGTGCAGTGTGGTCAGAGACCAACACTGGTAAGGAGAATCTTTTCTGTAGAAGAAACTGACGCATCCCATGATTAAAATAGGGCATCTCGAACTTGTTTAGGGTAGAACCACAGTTTAATGTCATGGGTTGAGGAAATATGGACTCATAAAATTTAACGTCATACGATAGGATGTGGAGTGAAAGGGAAGATCCTAGGAATGGGGTATGTGGTGCGGTAGCTATAAACCTGACATGAATGAGGACTTGGAGTCCAAATCAGTCCACGTATCCCCAGAGGAAACACTTCAGGTCAAGAGACTAAGAGTAAAAATTATACTGGACCAGAAGAAAAGTGGTCAGGAATTCATACGTACCCAATGAGGATGGGAATCAAGACGTACATAGTTCTGAGGGTGTAGTTTTACATCATGCAAGATAATGAAAGGAACGTGTGGTATTGCTACACCAGTTCACATTCTACCAGAACTACTAAGCACATGTGAGTCGTGCTCGATGTGGGAAATAAGAAGTAGTGATGGGACTTTCCTAGAATAAGAATGCACACATCAGGGGCGATGGGACACTAGGTGAATGACATCTCAATGATGCTGACTCACCAATATAACACACTTAGATGCGCAGAAGAGTAAATTTGGGTATGTTGGAATTCAACTTGAACATAAGAATATGGAAACATGTGAATCTGGATGATGGAGATCTTGACCACAATGATAGTGGCATGATAATAGGAGATAACTGTTGACCATGTTTGAAACATAGTATCCATATTGTGTTAGCATGAAATGGGGACATATAGATGAGGGTTGACCGCTGACCATGTTCGAAACACAAAACCCATCGCAAATGTCGTCTGGGGCCTTCAAAGACATTGGGCCGAGACTGTAGGTGATCTGAGGTGACATGAGACTAGGCCGTAAAGGGGGTCCCTTCAGATGTGTAAGAGGATGAGGATCTAAATATGGGCTCATGAAGCTTGGGCTTGCAACGAGGTGAATCCCCCCTGAAAATTCCAGTCTTCAGGCTCTTTGTCAGAATTCCTCTTAGTACAACAATGAGACGCATCAGATAGAGGGATTCGAGTCCCTTCCCAATGAAAAGGGTCCTGGGTTCACACACTTTCAACATTAGGTCTTATGGTGGAACAATAAGGGGGTATTTATTTAATGGGTGGTGCACAGGGTGGCGTAATAGCCAAACGTGATGCGCAGTTCCCATAAGGAGATCTTAGTTTTGGGTCATAGAAATCAGACCACGCCGGGAAAAAATATGGTAAGCACATGGTATGTCTATTTAAAAACCCAACATGAATGGGAACCTAAGAGGTACTCCCCACAACACATTTTCCCAAATGAGTTCGGGACAAGGGGCCAAAAAAGAAAGGGAAGGATTTGTGGATTCTTGGGGAAGGACCCAGAGACAGAAAATGCTCGAGCATTCATATGCATCCCATGAGGATGGGAATCATGCCATATGTAGTTCTGGAAAATGTCATGCAGTGTAATGTATTGTGGCAAGGATGCATAGTGATCATAGTTTATGGTCATAGTTCTTGGACCATGGATTGGTAAGGAATGCGGGGGACATATGGTGAGATAATTATGAAACCCGACGTTAATGAGGACCTGATGTCCAGATTTCCATGTGTTCTTTAGGGAAGTGTTTATGTCAAGTGACCAAACACAAAAGTTGGGATGGGCTTGTGGCAAAGTTCACATGTGTTCCTACATACTCCATGAGTATGAGGATCAAGCCACACACAGTTATTAAAATGGAACGATGGGATACCATCTCCAGGTATAATATGGTTGTGCGGGTATGGACTATAAACAAAATAACTGTTATTTGATTGATCTAGTTTTTTCTTTAGGATGAATGGTTTTTTTGTGAAGTGATGGACCTAGGATAGAGGGTCTAGGTATTTCCACAAGAATCAATCCATATGCAGGCATTGAAAAATGGTATGGTGTGTAACTAATACCAAACATTATGTACCCTTGGGTGAGGACATAACAATGCAGTGCCGTTTTTCATCGTGCGGCTAAAACGATAATGTCACAGTTTAGGGTCATGTGATAGGACTAACCATGAACTTTTTTTAATGTCATTCTATATAGATGAAATTTTTTGAAGTCATGTGGTACTAAGCATCATATTTTAAAGTCATATGGCTTAGACATATACAGGAGTGATGAGGTTCTAGAGGGGATGTGCATGGCATGATAAAGCATACCCAATGTGAATGAGGACAAGGTCCACACCACATCATGCACGATTACAAGAATGAAACCTCGAGCCGAGGGGCCAGGAGAGATTAGAGGAATAAAGGGGGTATGAGATACTAGCTCCCTATAGAGTTGGACTCGAAGATGAGATGTTCGGGTGTTCCTACGTATCCCATGGGAATGGAAATAAAGCTGCGCGTAGTTATTGAAGGTGCCTTTTAATGTTATGTGGGATAACAAATAGTTTAGTGTCATGTGGGAAGGAAATCAAAGGGGGGATAACTTACGGACAGGGGAATATGTGGTGCGGCTAATGAAAACCCAATGTGAATGAGGACGTAATCCCATAACACACCACGTAGTACCTATAGGTGTTAAAGACCTGAAGGTATAACATAAGAGATAAGTTAGTGGAACTCAAGATGGACCTAGAGACAAGATTTACAGGGGTTCCTACGTATCCCATGAGGATGGGAATCAAGTTTAATGTAGTTATTACAAAGGGGAAATATGAAAATATCTTAGTTTAAGGTCTTAGAACTGGGACCATGGAAAAGCAAGACTATCCCATGTAAGTGTGGACCATAATCTGATCACTAAGCATATTTGAGTTGAACTCGGTGTAGGAAACAAGGGAGGATAAGGTATTTTCAATACGTGAAATACATGCAATGGGGAAATCATTGCGGAGCCCCAAATGACTGACTTATCATGACCTTTTCTTCCAAACTTGCTGATGCACACTGAGGAACAGTACCAAGAGTTTCGAAGTCCTACTTGGATATGATGAGGTGGAGAAGGATGTGAGTCATGTAACTGACATTTTGGGCTTAATGGGGTTGGTGTGATGATGGAGGATAACAGTAGACCGTGTTCGAAACATAGCATCCATATCGTGTGACCTGATATGGGAACAATAAATGATCGCCGACCGTTGACCAAATTCACAACGTGGGACTTGTATCAATTTCTTGGTCGAAACCCTTGAGGACGGTGTCCCGTAATGGTAGGAGGGCCCTTGGGTCGAGCAACCATGACATTCGGGGGCCCCTTTGGGTGTTAAGGGTGATGGAAGACCTAATGAAGGGGAACATGAAGCCTGAGAAATGGGTGAAAGCATGTATGGGTAGAATCTGACATTCTAGGTGCCAATGGAGAGCACCATTGGGAACATTGATGAATCACCAATGAGGATCGAGGGGCCATATTGAGAGAGGCCTATTTGGAATGATGAGTATAACACAAGGGGATGGAGAACTCTTAGGAGAAGGAGGTAAATGGCGTGGTTGCTACAAAACCCGATGTGAATGAGGACATAATCCCACACCACACCATATACTCCTCTCCATGGGGGAATGTAGGCAAAGGGGACAAGATGAGGTTGGACCCAAAGACTGAACGTCTGGGTTGTCCTATGTATCCCATAAGGATGGGTATCAAGCCATACATAGTTCTATAAGTGACAAAGATAGGGATAGGATACCCCAACGAGGGGGGTGTATGATAAGACCAATAACCCAACATGAATGAGGACGTAATCCCATACCACACCGTACAACACCAAGTGAGATCATGGGACATGGAATGGGTATTCCGGCCAACTGTTGTCATATGACCTCTTATGCAAGTGCTTCCTCCTCATAGCTTCTATGCCCATGCGAGCAATGCTCAGTGTAGGAAATAAGGAGTAGGACTTGGATATCACCATCATATAAGGCTCAGATAGCAAGCATCACCTGAGGGAGACCACAACTTGAAGGTTGGACGGGGTAGGATGAACCACTACACTCACTATTTGGGACAAATGGGGGTGGTGATAACAACAAAGGATAGCTGTTGACCATGTTGGAAACAAAGAATCCATATCGTGTGACCTGGGATGGGAATAACAAGTGAGGATCGAACACTGACCACATTCGCAAATCATGACTTGTATCAATTTGTTGTTTGAAATCCTCGAGGGTGTTTCCTTGAGATGGTAGGAGGGACCTTGGGCTGAGCATCCATGCCATTCGGGGGTCCTTTCAGACATGAAAGATGATGGAGTCCCAAGTAAAGAGCGCGAGTGAAGCATAAGTGTGCCAGTACATTTCAACATCAAGCAGGATAGCGAAAGAGATGGATGTCTCCTGGGAATGGGACGCATGGCGGGACCATGATGAACTCAACGTGGATTATGGAAAAATCCTACGGCACTCCATATGCTTTGACCCAAGGGGAGACTCCTTAGTTTGGGCTGGGCCAACAGACAAAATGTCCAGGCGTTCTTACGTATCCCATGGGGATGGGAATCAAGCCATACAATGTTCTTGAAGTCCATGTAGTTTAGCGTCATGCGGTGAGGAGCTGGGAGGATAGAAGAACGGGTAGGGGGAACATGGTGTGTACACCGTAATCCTGACATGAGTGGGGATAAAGAATCCAACACTATAGCATGCAAGGACCCTCCTAGAGAACTATACCAAGGGGATTCCCATATGGTTGGGAATTAATCCACACGTAGTTCTAGAGGGCCATATAGTTTAACATCGTGTGGTGAGGACGATGAATAGTTTATGCCGTGCGGGATAAAATAGTTTAAGGGCGTGCAAGACCAGTATGCACTTTTGGGTCATGCAGGACCAGAAGTTTATGGTCGTGCAGGACCAGCATGAAATTTAGGGTCGTGCGGGACAAGCAGTTTAAGGTCACGCAGGACCGGCATGCAGTTTAGGGTTGTGTCGGACTAGAAGTTTAAGGTCATGCAGGACCAGTATGCAGTTTAGGGTCATGCCGGACTGACAGTTTAAGGATGTAAAAGACCATCATGCAGTTTGGGGTCATGCTGGACTGGCGGTTTTAGGTTGTGCAGGACCAACATGTAGTTTAGGGTCATGCAGAACTGACAATTTGAGGACATACAGGATCAGCATGCAATTTAGGGTTGTGCGGGACCAGTTGTTTAAGGTCGTGCATGACCATCATGCAGTTTCGGGTCCTGCGGGACCAACAATTTATGGTCTTTTAGGACCTGTATGCAGTTCAGTTTCATGCCAGACCAGCAGTTTAAGGTCGTACAGGACCAGGATGCAGTTTAGGGTCGTGCGGGACTGACAGTTTAAGGTCTTGGAGGACTAACATGTTGTTTAGGGTTGTACGGGACTAGAAGTTTAAGGTCGTGTAGAATCAGCATGCAGTTTAGGGTCCTGCGGGATAGGTAGTTTAAGGTCGTGCATGACCAGTAGGGTCGTGCAATGTATTTCTTGAGGAACTTGGAATTGGTGGGAGTATTTATACACTCACCATACAGGGTTACCGAGGAGTATGCATCATTGGGATAGACCCTATGGACTACATAAGGTCCTTCCCATTTGGGATCTAACTACGGTGTTTTCCTTCTAGGTGTCATTGGTGTCCAAAGGGCCAATACCAATTCACTTTGCAAGAAGGAACAAAGGTGAATAGTTTTGATGAAATCTCTAGCTATGTTGTTTTGATTCCCTTCCAGATTGTGTAGTGCACGAATCTTGTTTTCTTTAATTGCTTCCAATTTAGCCAGAAGAATTTCAGCTACATTATTTGGCACCTTCTGGTCATAGACCTCTATGCGAAATGAAGGAAACTGAATCTCGATAGGAAGTACAGCCTCTGCCCCGTACACCAGGAAGTATGGGGTCACATGGGTGCAATTATGAGTCGTCGTCTGATAAGCCCAGAGAGTGTTGGGGAGCTTGTCTGGCCTACTCTTCTGGTTCTGACCAACCATTTTATGCAAAATGTTACAGAGGGTTTTGATTAACGCCTCGATATGTCCATTTTCCTGCGTGTGATAGCATGAGGTATGGTTTGAACAGATGTTGTACATGGCATACAACTTCTTCAACTCGGCCACCCAGAAGTTGGTTCCTCTATCAGTGAGAATGGAGTGAGGGACTCCAAACTGGTAGATGATAATGGAGCTCATGAAGTAGACGATAGAACATTCCTTGACCTCCTTGAGTGGGACTGACTCTTCCCACATGGAAAAGAAATCCGTAGTAGTTAGGATAAACCGACACTGACGAGCTCTCTCCAGTGGATATAGTCCCACGACATCCAGTCTCTAGAATGTGAAGGGCCAAAAGTACTTAGTAGTGTGGAGAGGCTCATGTGTCAGATGCATGAAGTTGGCATGAACTTGGAACACATGACATCTCTTGGTGAACTCGATGCAATCATGGATCATGGAGGGCCAATAGTACCCCAGTCACTGGATCTCGTGAGATAGCTTCAACCCAGTCTAATGAGCCCTGCATGAACTAGCGTGAACCACCTGCATCACATGAGAAATCTCAACTCCTTGGATGCAACAGAGTATAAAACCATAAAACCCACACTTGTAGAGGATCTGCTCAAGATGGGGACCACTCCTAAGGGTAAAATACAATGCATGTCTTCGGAATCACTTATGCTCGGCCCGATTAGTCGGAAGGTAACCATTTTAGAGATACTCGACAAAGGGGGATCTCCAGTCAGGAGTCACTCTAACCACTTCATCTATAGGACCTGAGGGTCCTGACATGGAGGCTTCGTCGGTAAGATGGATTACGTACGGGTTTTCATCGTCAATAGGAGTGACGAGAGCAATGACTCTCCGGTGTGATACTTGGATAATTAGATCATCTTGCTCGGGCTCTGAAAGTGATGCAGCTAGGCCGTCCAAGGCATCAACCCGACCATTCTGAGATTGAGGGATACAAGTAACCTCTGTCCAAGATGAGAACTGGGCCATTAGATGGAGAGTGAATTCAAAAAATGGTATGAGTTCTGGATTTCTATGACGTAGTCACCATTGATCTGCAAGATTACTAGTTCAGAATCCCCTTTCACATGAAAATGGGGCTCATCAATCTTGAGGGACAGCTCAAGGCTAGTAATAAGAGCCTGATACTCTACATCATTGTTGGTGTAGCCTTCTGAATATAGGAATGAGTATGGCATAATGGATTGTGCCGAGGTAATAAAGATGATACCCAAGCCTACCCTATTGAGCCTCCTGTTAGTGGGAATTTGGGAAGAACCATCGAAATGCATCTTCCTACATGGGGTGTCATGATATACTGAGAGGATTTCCTCATCAGGTTGATTTAGATCCAAGGACTGGTCAGTAGGAGCCAGATGGGTAGCTAGGAATTCTGCCAATGCTTTCCCCTTAATAGCTTTCTGAGGGAAACACCTGATATCGAATTGCTGAAGAATCACTTCCCCCTGAGCTAGGTGGCCTGAAAACATTGGGAGGTTCAAAATTTACTTTAGTGGGTCTACTTGAGACACCATATGTACCTCATGGTTCTTCAAGTAATGCTGAAATTTCTGTAATGCGATTACCAGTGCAAGGCATCTCTTTTCAATTGGGGAGTATCTGGTCTCCATATTGATGATCATACAACTAAGGTAGTAGAGGTTGTTTTCTATCCCCTCATTGTTCTTCAGGGTGAGAAGGCTGACAAGAGATCATTCTAGGGTGGTCACATAAAGGACCAATGGATTACCAGATACATGTGGAATTAATACCATAGGTTGGAGCAGATACTGCTTTATTTCCTCAAACATGGCCTGACACTATTCTTCCCATTCATAAGTGGTGCCTTTCTTCATGATCTGAGAAAAAATATTACACTTTCCATCCAGATTCTCAATGAATCAGCATATGTAGTTTAATTGGCCTTGAAAACCTCGAATCTCCAGAATATTTCTCTGGGGAGGCATCTGGATGATGACCTTGATCTTCTCTAGGTCGATTTCAATGCCCCAGTACCTGACAACAAATCCAAGGAACTTTCTAGAGGTGAACCTGAAGGCACATTTCAATGGCTTCATCTTTAGGTGGCGAGAACGGAGGAAACCGAACACTTTCTCAAGGTCCTTGAGATGGTCCTGGAACTGGAAAGATTTAACCACCAGATCATCCACATAGCATTCCACCAATGTACCGAGAATTGGGTTGAATATGTGATGCAAGTCCCGTTGATAAGTGAAACCTTCATTCTTTAAGCCGAAGTGCATAACCTGATAACAAAACGTACCTTGTGGCACCCTAAACGCTGTGGAATCCTCATCCTTAGGGGACATTCGGATCTAGTTGTATCCGAAGTAACCATCTATGAATGAGAGGACTTAAAACCCAACCGTTGCATTGATCAACAATTCCATCATGGGAAGGGGAAAATCATTTTTTGGGAACTCACAGTTGAGATCTCAAAATTCAATGCAGAATTTGATCTGCCCATTCCTTTTCCTGACTGGAACTATGTTCGCTAGCCACTTGTTTTTCTAGACCTCCTTGACAAAGTTGGCTTTGATAAGCTTTTCAACTTTGGCCATGGCCCTGACACCGAGTGAAGGTTGCATCTTTCTGGTAGGCTTCTTGAACCCGCGCTGATTTTCCGGGAGATAGAGGCGATGGATGGCTACCTAAGGATCTAGTCCTAGAATCTTGTTGTAGCTCCAGGAGAATACATCAAGATGTTGTTTCAGGAAGTCTATTTACCACTTCTACTCCTCTAGGGTGATGGAGGCACTGATCATTGATGGTCTTAGGTCTGTCTCACTACCGAGGTTTACCTATACCAACTCATCGACCTTAGAGGAAACTCCCAATTCAAAGGTGGGGGGGGGGGGGGAGCATCCTCCAAATCCTCTTCTGCACCTACAGAGGAGGAATCCCGAATGGGAGGAGCTTCTTCTGGGTCATTAGATTCTAACAGAAGGCTGGTACCAGCCTGAGAAGTAGTGGTGACAACATCGGGAGATTCCAGTACTGCCAAAACCATAACAATGAAGGTTGTCAACCCGATCCCATCTGGTCTTTGGCTCAAGGGGCCATGGTTGATGATATCAAATAAATAGGGGCGTGTCAGCTTGATATGGTTGATTCCAGCTTGGAGAAACATGTAAGTATGACGTATTGTCGTTACCATGTGGTAGACATCCCGATTCCTTATGGGGGTAGGGGCCCGAGGATCACTGAGGCTTGATTAAACTAAGAATATTAAGTGATATCTTGACGTCGCTTGGACCAGTGAATATGCCTGCCCCATGTACTATAGAAAACAAAATATTTCCCCATATCCGGGGTCGTGGCCTCCTATCGATGTATTTGGAAGACGTAGGCGTCATCCAGACCTACCCAGTGGTCGGTTGCGAACGTGACAGGCTCAACCTCACATTCATGAATATGCTTATCCTTGCTCTTGTAATAGTCAGCATCCATATAGTAGGCTTCACAAGAGGCGAAAAAAGATGAGTCACCTTGGAGTATGCCCACTCAACCATTATGGGAGTACTTGATGCACTGGTCATATGATGAGGAGACCACCACGTGCAGGTGGAGCCACGACCTTCTAGGTTTGTCTCGAACTGGAGGGGGCTTCTTAAAGCCTCAGTGAGGGACTCACACAAATATGACAACATGTGAAGGGCCTCGAGTATAGAGAGCTAGGATAGAATACTAGAAATATGTTTGAGAACAACATACTTCCATGCTAGGAGTTACCTTCTACTTGCAGAAGGACGATCCATGAAAGAAAGTATGGTAGGCCCCACCGGCTAGACCAGTGGTTGACTGGTAGTGGGAATGTCCCACTGCTCACTAGCCAAAGCATGCAGAGTGACCACTGTGTCAGGGATAGATGATTGATATTGGTCCACAATGGGGCATGGATGATCACTTCGAGGTCTCAATTACTCTTCTTGGTCCAGTAGCACAAACTGTTGTGGAGGCTGGAATGATGGAACTAGATGTGGAGGTTGCGCTTGTTGAGATCTGCACTAGGCCAACTGTCTGGTCTCAATAGCGTCCACAGCCTGCCTGGAGGTTCCAACTGATGTGCCTTGATGACCCATGTATTAGTGGCTCCGCCGATGCTGGTGTCGGCTGGGAATGTTAGGGAGGTCCGTCTGGTGCTCCCCATCGTCAAGAGTCATGTAGGGGTTTACCAGCTCCACGGTCTTAACAAAATCATACCCTTGACTATCACATGAAGAGTAATCCACTACTAGGTGGATTCTGGGAGGAATCTCTATCTCTGGGGGCATGAAGTCACCGAGGGTATGGGATGCCGATGGCATTGGTTGGGCGCGTTGCATTCCCTTGTGACACCGATGCTTGCTCTTCTGGTAAGAGGCCGTCTGAGGTGATGATGCAGAAGTGGTGGCCGCAGAATTCAAATGATCTGGCCGATTTAGGAGTGCATGGATGATACCTTGGGCACAAGCGATCGTTTTACGAGCCATCCAGTCATCAGACTTCTGGGACCCGTGGTTAGAAACCTACTGCCACTCGCCCTCGGTGTCACTCCTACTGTCTGGCCTTACGAAGACGCATGCCACTTGTGCCGAGGCTGGTCCCAACCAGAATATTTATTTATCGACCTGGTGTTACAGCCAGTCCTTGAGCACAAAGAATTTCGTGAGTGTGTTCCCCAGGCTCCAATGATAAGGGAAATATTTGGGGCGATATGTGAGGGTTGCTTCTTCTGGCCTATAGTAGTCAGGTAAAAGCACAATCCCCTGTTCCAAGGCACTAGGGAAATAGTCGGGAATCTAATTCTAATTAAACGAGTAGGTTCAGTTTCTTCTGTCCGAAAAGTGGGGCCTCAGAGCTTGGCCTTGACAAGGAGATAGAGGAGCCTAACGAGGAGGTGGATCTTGGTTATCCCACATGGGTGGTGGCTTCGCGTTGCGTGGGGGCACCTACCAATTCTGATGCGGACACTGCTGGGTAGCGGAGGCAGCTCCATTGGTAATAACTCCAGCTATTTTGGGGCCTCTATTTGGGACACCACAGCTGGTTCAACTCTGACAGTCCTCCTTGTGGGAATTACGAGAAGTAATGGATGTTCCTTCCCGACCTATTGTAGGGATTCTTCCAGGTGTTGGGCCTTATTGGAGAAGTCTCGGAATCCTCCAGCATAGTTCTGGGTGATCAGGGAGGGAATATGTTCTGTATTTATGTTCCCTATGCACATTTTGCGTAATTTATCCCGAGTCAGTGGCATTTAAAGGGAGTATGTATGCCCTTTAAATCGAGAGATAAAGTCAATGACACACTCACCAGGACTCTACTTGCACTAGAAGAGGTCTATGATACTCATCTTCCATGTGGTAGAGCTGAACTGGTAGAGGAAATGGCTATAAAGGTCCTCTCAGCTAGTCACCGATCTGATGGGGAGCTGGCTGTACCAGACAAATACAGGCCCCTCCAATATCTGTACAAAACACCGGAGCTTTGAGGCCTCCTGCGACGCTGAAGTCCCTAACATGGGCCCACACCTTGTCGTGAAGTGGGCCAGATGCAGCGGCGGGTCCCATGTCCCGGAAAAGGGGGAGAATGTGGGATTCCAGAAACTTGAAGGTGCCAACATATCATCCACCCAAGCTAAGTATGTCTTTCCATAAGGTGGGATTACCACCTATCGCGTTTACAATGCCTCAAGGTGGGTATTGAGTTCTGCCGTAGAATCATCTGGGCGGGGGTCCCTATCTTGACGGGGGTCCATAACTATGAGTGCATTGGAAGCTTCTTCTACATGATAAGGTGGCTCAGTGGACCATGGAGCAGCTGGTGGGGAGACCTTCAGGGTAGCTGGGAGAACCCGAGCTGGGTTCCTTGGGTTTTCGCACCGTTTTAGAGGGTTTGACGATACATACCACAACCTCTTGACTTATGTTCCAGCTTCAACCCTGTATGCGGGGGCGGGATGGTCCGGGTTATCTAGAGGCAGCTCGCTGAGGGTATGTTATTCCTAACCCTACTGCCTTGGCCTACGATTTCTGTATTCTGGCCATTGCTCAGCACCACGTTTAGCAAGGTGTTTATCGACCATTGTTTTTTATTCAGCATGTTTGGTAGAGTAATACTTCATTCTCAGGGTCCACCTCCATCTTCTGCACTGTGGCAGACAGGACGGAGTTTTTGGTATCTCTGAGGTTCTCTTTACCCTTACCGTTATTTCGGCTAAGGTCTAATTCCTCGGTGGGTGCAGGGAGACCCAATAGAGTCCTCTGCTGACTAGTAACTCTTTTGGATGGATATAGTAGTGGTGGCATTCCCTCGGGGGGGGGGGGGGGGTAAGTCCATGTTGAGAATCTTCAGCTCGTTCTCTTCATCCACTTTGTCGGCCATATTGACCGTGACCCTTCTTGCGGGAATGTCCTAAATATCTCCAAGCGAGTTGGACTTCCATCGGATAGGACTGAAGAGGAGGGAAGCATACTACCCCCAGCCATGAATTTGTTCGTGGGGGGAAGCCTCCTTGATAATCTTCTGGAGTACCTTGTAACTCTGAACTCATTGATGTTGGAGGGGCTTACAGTGGACTGGTGACTTGGGGCACTGGGCCACAAGGAGTGCAGCCAAATACACTAGACGACATTTCTTTCCAATTTCTTCAAAATGTGCTTGGCTCCTGGGATAAACCACTAACTGACGACGACTGAAAAAGTGCATCGCCCATAGGGTTTGACGAAAACACTCACCTTCTAATGTGGTGAGGGATTCATACACAGTAAAATTTGGCACTACCATGGGCCAAAAATCCTCAAGGATGTGGCCCACTACGAAGATATTCCATAAGATCCTCATCATAGATTCAGGGTATGTCCCCAGATTGCCCCATTCGTCAACTGTGGGTGGATGAGGAACAGACAGTGGTACTGAAGCAGACCGTTGGGGTGGTAGGCTCACCAGTGGAGAGTACGACGAACGTACTAACTTGCCGCCGAATCTAGGGATATCCTCCGAATAGTGTAGTGACCTGGCCACTATGTCGTGATAATATGGGCTGATATCCGTAGTTCCTGGCATAGGGGATAGGGCTACTAGCGATAGGTCGCGTTGCTTCTCACCCACCATTGGTACCCAGAATAGCTCTCTTTGATCTCTAGTCAAGGTAGAGAGTGATTCTGGTGACGACGGTGGTGATTTCACCACCGTAACCTATGTGGTTTCTATATTTTCATCCTCCTAGATATACCTACAGAGGGAGGAAGGAATTCGGTGGACCACATATTGTGGGAGTAATACGCTGATGCGCCTCTTTCCTGCCCCATCCCTTGACTTGAATGAGCGAGTGGAGGGTTCCTGCGCTTAGTCCTACCCCGCTTCGGAGTTTGAGAATCAGACTTGTTTGATCTCTGTCCGGAACTTCCTAGAATTCTTTTTATATAAGAGATGACCCGCCATCCTTCCCCTGGATGTCTCTTTGATACGGGGTTGGTTTTTGGCATGATGAGGTCCTTCGGCCGTACTGGTGCAGGGGCAGAGAGGGTTTCCACCCGAGAAAGCCTGGGTGCGAAGGGTACTGGGAAAAATATCAAAGGGGACATGGGGAGGACCTCCATGGGAAGCATTGGAGTGGTCAAGACCTATGCTAGAGCAGGTAGAAACAGGGGGAGGACCTTCATTTCTATTCCCCCTAGTGACATAAATATGAGGAGGGTACTCATACTGGTCTAGCGGAACACGGGTATGACCACTGTGATGGGTGCAGGTGAAGCGAGGATAGCCTTCACCCCTATGGTTTCTGATGCAAGGAGGACCTTCATCAGCTGCTACAAGGACCCGAGGAGGGTCCCCACGTTGAAGAGAGATAGGATGTTCCACATCCTAAAACGGGTAGTCAGGGGTTGGAGGAATGACTCCATACCCGGTGTAGTGGGCACGGGAGAGACATATGTGCTGAGAGTCACAGCCGCAGGGGGGAACATCATTTGGATTGAATGTGGCATGGTTAGACCTTCCTACTAGCCTAGAATAGGGGAAGTCCCATGTTACCAATGGTAAAGGTACGGGGAGGACTTTCGTACAGGGTGGAATCGCTGCGGGTTAGTCCACGGTGGCCACTACTTGTGCTAGAGACCAAGAGAGTTGACCCAGCCTGCCCGTGGGGCAGTTGGGGACTCGATCTAGGTTGGGATTACAAATAACCCTACTCAGTGTATACAGGTAACTGGTAGTATCAGTCAGCAGTGGCTCGGTCCACAGTAGCTTCAAATGTTGACGCCCCTTTGAGGGCATCCTCTTCAGCTTGTGCCCAATGCTAGTGTAGGGTCGGAAAGAATAGAGCTAGTGGCATAAGGACATGGATTACCTGCTCCTTGCCTAGTAAGAGCAGGCGGCGATGCTGACACGGCCGGGTGGGAGCCCTCGCTGGGAGCCCCTAGAATGGGACACTGACCATGCTGGCTCAGGCATCACCTACCTCATCGGCGTAGGGTAGGGAGTCATCAAAGTGTTCCAATGTGTGGCTCCTAAAATCGTTATATGTCTGTGTGGGGAGTAGCGGATCCCTCCAAGTCACTCAGTGGTGGAATTGACGATGAGGCCTCGATGCCTCCAAATCCAGTTGGGCTATATCCCGATTCAGGATAATACCCTCCTCTTTGTAATCGTGCATGAGGTAATTTATTACCCTCCACTGAATAACCTCGGATGGGGAGATGGAGCATGGGTGACCCATGGATGTGGGTATAGAAGACGTTGCGGAAGAGGCGGATCCATGTGAGACTGCCACGTTGGCACTGCCCCTACCCCTACATCGATTGGTAGGGGGTGATCGCTTTTCGAGTGCAACAACTTGATTCCTGAAAGCAGGGAGATTAACTTATCAGTGATGAAGGAAAATTGAATCGAAGACCACTTCCCCATCATCATCATGTCTTCCATGATCGGTAAGAGGGATCCACACTGACACCATTGGAGATCGAGATGCACAATGTTCTACTGCCCCCACTTCTGGAGAGTTTCACGCCAGGCGCACTATTTGCCTAGCGGGGCTCGAAGCCAAATAACTGGATCTGGTGACATGCTAATCCACTGATGCATCGAACGCTACTAATCTCCATATTGAGGAGAAGAACATCATGTTTGGTTTACCATTTCTATTTCTGATGCTTTCAATAGGGCACGTGCGCGTCCGTCGGCTTGAGGATGAAATATGCATTTTTGTTTCCCCACATTCTAGCTTTCCAAAGGCTGGTGGCATCTATCGCTTATTTAGGGACGTTGGCTCCTTGATCAAAATGGGATGATGGGATGTCTAATCTTCCTTCCTTGGATTCCTCCTTAGAGCTCGTTACCTAGTATGGGTCTTCCTTTTAGATATAAGACAATTTTATTGAAACTCTTTGCAGTGCCATATCTTCATGGATACTGATTAATTACGCTGCTTCTGTAAAGACATTCCAAGGGGTCAAGCCAGGGAAAAAACCTTCAGTCGAGGGAGAAGTCACATAAGTGCATCACTGGAATGTCTGGGCACTGGGACACTGGAGCGTCTTTCTTCTATCCCATATTAAGGGGCTTCTCGAGGGCATGGAAGCCCAGGGAATCCCATGTCTAATGCAAGGAATTATATGCCATAGGCTTGTATCTGAGAGTTTCCTCAGTATCCCATGTTTAACATAGGGTATACCACAAATTTAAAGTCTAGCAGAGATGGGTCAGACTGAACATAACACTGACTAGAGTGGATCAGATGGGTGAAACCCCTGGAGGGAACACCTATGGTGGGGCCAACGTGTGGTCGGATTCCTGAATTCTATTAAATGGAATGGGGAATGGGGTGGAATAATACCCCCAGGATGTGGCAGCCCGTGAAAGAATTAGGATGGATGATGGAAGGTTCAATGAAGCGGATGGAGAATGTGATGGGGTCATCTCAAGGATAACGGTAATGTTGGGATTGAGTATCAAAGAGACTTCCTACGTATCCCCATGGAAGGGAATCACAATCCACATAGTTCATCTGACAACGGATTATCGCCGATTAGGGGTTTCAACAGATTACCATTGGATGGGGGTCACAACGGCTTGCTGCTGGATTAGGTGTCGGTGGCTTGCCATTGAATGAGGTTGACAAAAGCTTACCACTGAATGCAGTCAGAATGGCTTACCACTGAATTGGGTCGTAACGAATTACCACTGGATAGGGTTTCAATGACATACCGTTGAATGAGGCTGACAACGGATTACCGCGGAACAATGTCACTATGGCTTACCGCTGAGTGGGGTTACAACGGATTACCACTAGATAGGGGTGTCAAGAACATACCGTTGAATGTGGTTGACAACGGCTTACCACTGAACGAGGTCACAAAGACTTACTGCTGAATGAGGTCCATATTTTAACGTCATGCATGATGGTGGCAAACTGATTTTAAAGGGGTTGGAACTGCTGGGTGTTGGGATTGAACCTCAGGGAGGTGTTATACATACATTGACTTAGAAAATATCACAGTCCACGTAGTTCAGGATGGGGTTGGAGAACCGACATGATGATGGTCGTAATGATCAATGGGTGGTGGGCATGAATATCATGGAGGCCTCTTACATACATTGCCTTGGCAAGGATCAAAGTCTTCATAGTTCAGAATGTGGGGGCATTTGGGGGTTACACTCTGAGGCAGCCCAAGGTGTTGGTGAACTAACATGAAGATGGTCGGAACGAGCAATGGGTGGTGGGATTGAACCTCAGAGAGGCTTCCTACATACCTTTCCATGGTAAGGATCAAATACCTCGTAGTTCAGGTTATTGGTGTGGGAAAACTGACATGAAGGGGGTCAGAATGACCAAGGGGTAATGGGCTTGAACCTTAGGGAGGATTCCTACATACCTTTCCTTGGAAAATGAAAAAGACATCTTAGTTCAGATATGGATGTGGGGTGTGGTCACAACTTAACGTCTTGTGCAGAGGACGATGGTGCTTTGCAGTTTAACGTCCTCCAGCTTAGACGAGGTGGACTCACTCTGCACCCCTAGGACTTACATAATCGGTACCCTCTACACCATGGTGAAGAGAAGGGACCGACAACAGTATGGTCAAGGGGTGTCATGTGGTTATCCCATTGGGGATCCATGTTAGCGTGGCTATGTGAAGAGGAAAAAGTCTTTAGCATGCCTATGCTTAGAAGCATGAGGTGAAGCAATGAAATAGGAAGTATCATCCAATGGACCTTGAATTTGCTTTGTGAAAACCTAAAGGACTTCATGGGAAATGGAGTTTCAGGGTCCATGGATTCATAGGTAGAAGCCTTTTGAATCACTAGTGCCTGGTGAAGTGGAGTGACTACGCGAATGGATGTGCTTTGCGATGTGGAAGGGAATTCGTGAAGAAAGGCTACCTTGGAAAGCATAGCATTGTGAAGCGATGTGCTTCACGATGCACAATGACCTGGCCTTGGCACTTGGGTTACATGCGCATGGAGGGTGCTTCACAGTGTATAATGACCCATCATTGGCACATGTGTTGCATGTGCATGGAGGGTGCTTCACAAATAGTAAGGGATCCGCGAAGACCCGTGTCCCCTTGGGTATCTCATTCCTCCATGATGGCCCATGGGCTTTTCTAAGGGCATCCCTCTCAAATGAGGGGATCAATTAAGGACAAGGGGGAGGTACTTCATGGAGAAAAAGTACCCGTAGGAGCTCATGGTTTGCAGAGAAAGCTGTGCTTCACGATTTGAGAGCTAGGAATGTGAAAGGTCAGGGGATCCGTCCGTCGGGCTCGAGGGGAGCCTGATATTTATATGTAAGAGGTTCCGCGAAGCAGGGTTGGCTCAGCACGAAGACGAAACATGCCTTGAGGAGGGTCGTGAACGTCAAAGGGGTTCACGGAGCCGTCCCACCTCGTTGCTTTGCGGCGTCAAAGGGGATGGCGAAGCCATCCCACCTTGTTGAATCACTGTGGGTCACGAACGTCAAAGGGGCTCGCGGAGCCGTCCTGCCTCGTTGATTCGCGGTGGGTCGCGAACCTCAAAGGGGTTCACAGATCCATCCCGCCTCATTGCTTCGTGGCTGGTCACGAATGTCAAAGGGCCTCGCAGAGCTGTCCCACCTCATTGCTTTGCGGCGGGTCGCAAACGTCACACGGAGCCGTCTCGCCTCATTGCTTCGCAGCAGGTCACGAACGTCAATGGGGATCATGGAGCTGTCCTGCCTCGTTGCTTCGCAGTGGGTCCCAAATAATATCTTTTATGCCTGACATAGGGCTCCGGGAGCTTCGCGATCCGTTTTCGCGAGACAGTCCCAAATGCTTTCAGGATATTCTGTTCGCCTCCAATTTTGGCGTAAACAGCAGACTTCAACCTCAAGGAGAGGATATCATGACCATAAGATATCACACATCTAGACTCCAACAACACATAAGGATTAATCAACTTATTTTATAAAATCCAATTTCCCCAAAACCTTGAAACTAAAAAACCCCATCATTATTTGAAAAATTAATTTCAGACTAATCAATATTATTTTATTTCTTACTTCATTTTGTTAAAATCAATCAAAACCCTATTTTCATCACAACTTTCATAAATTAAAAATTCTCAATAATTTTTAAAACCTAACTAAAATAATTCATCATCTCTATGGGATTGGACTCAAACGTTACAAATACTATATTTTATTAATTATGTATTAATGTTTGTGTTTTTATTTTTTTATTATACAAATAGGAAAATAATTACACCCTTTGAACCCATCAGAACCTCAAAAAAGTTTTACCTTCACATCTTATATCAGTAACATGTGTGACACAATCAACTTCATAAATCATGTTCAGGGTCAATAATAAATGTTTCTATAATTACACACTTTTCTATTGGGAGTAATAATATATATCCAATATAACATTGATCTCTCTTCATTTTAGTTCTTTTTATTATTTTTATACTCCTCTCAAATAAGTTACATTTCTCAACAAAAAAATGTAATAGTATGTGGGTTACAATTCTTAAAAAGACTCATGATAAATATCCACTCATATATTTCATAAATATTTCTAAAAACATTAAATTTTTTAGGGTCTTCTCATTTTTTAAATAGTTTGAGAATATATATGTTGTCTAATTCATAATAAAAAATTCATTTTTAATCGAACATCACTTTTGAATGAAACATCCCATGTAAGGCATAACTGAAAAACCATTTCCAATAAAAAATGAAATGTGAATTAGATATTCAATATAGAAACATAATGGAATCTCTAAGGTATTTCCCATGACTAGATTATAAAATAGTTTATAATTCCACTAAAAACATACCACATTTCAATTAACCTATTAAATTCTTGTGATTTATTAATTGTAATATTTCTTATGTTAGTGTACTAAATAAAAATCATATATCACACATTAATAGATAAACTATTAGTAATTACAAAACACATTTTCCAATAAGGAACATAAAATTCTATAAAATTTATATCGTAACAATTTAAACATTATATAATTAAATATACAATCCATGATATCTTGTATATTTTGTAAAAGTGTGTGGAAACAATTTTAGTTATATATCATTCTCCAGAACCTTCTCTACCAATAAATACTAGTTTATTGGAAACAGAATTATTAATTATTTTACAATGTTTTATCAATATATATTTTCCAATAATTGAACAATATCAAATATACGAGGTGGGGTGATTATGTAAACATAGAAAACATAGATAGATCTGTAATCAAATGATTAGTGATGTGTAATGTCCCTGTTAAGTCAAAAATCAATCATAAGAATATATAATATTTATATATCATATCAAAACTAAAATATTTTTAACAATTATTTATTTGATAATATTTTTCTCTATATAAAACATTTGATAATATTAATATGAACATGATTATATATTTTTCAATGAATCGAAAAAATATTTCAACATGATTATAATATTTT
This sequence comes from Viscum album, assembly GCA_963277665.1. Lineage (NCBI taxonomy): Eukaryota > Viridiplantae > Streptophyta > Magnoliopsida > Santalales > Viscaceae > Viscum > Viscum album. Next base: position 1,757,133,114 of record OY728158.1, on the reverse strand, counting down.
ACACAAATAATTATTTCTAGAAACCCCTATGCTCAATTGAAATGATTCTTGTCAGTATTCATTATTGACATTATATAAATAAAATATTACTAATTAATTATTCCTATCGAGAATAAGGTGGATCTAACGCACCACCCAAACTATATGTTTTCATCATCGAGTTATTTTTTTTTTGAAATTTAATGATCTATATCTTTATTCCTCATTCAAAACATAAGTACAATTGTCACCATTTTTTCCTAGTTAATCCTTGGTGCTTACTTTTTAATAAAACAATTCATTAATAGGATGTCCTTTCCCCCCCTTGAAAGTTTCCAAAATAATCTAATAATTAAATTAATGATGTAATTTTTGTAATTAATATCAGTTCATTAAGTAATTCATGAAATTTATATGTAATTTTCATCATCATTATAAACTCATTATATTTACAAACATGTTTTATTTCATCTTTATAAAAAAAACCCGCATAATATATTTATTAGATATTTCAACTAATTTAATGATATATAAATTTATTTACATAAAATATGTATAAACTCCTATTTATTTTATGTATGTTTAATTATATATAATTCATATAACTTCTAAGTATTATATAACAAAATATGAAATATCTCGTATGAAATGAAATTAATTATTTCTTCTCAAGAAAAAAATGTATACAAGAGGGGAATAGTATACATATAAACATTTTATAAAAAATAGTATATGAAATTATAACAATAGAGGTCAAAAATAATAAGATAATTGGTAGTTAGAAAACCGAAATCCTGAAATAATTAAGAATAAGAAAAATAAAAAACATTAAGATGTTAAAAATTTGAAATATATGAAGACATGAGAATGATTTGGTGTATAATGTTCCAAATATAATTTAATGTATTAGATATGACTAAATAATTATAATGGTATCCATTTAATCCTAAATTTTACATTATAATATATTAAAAACATATACAAAGAATCAAAATATTTGGAAGACTTGTTAATCGTATCAAGAATCTCTCTTTTATTAAAGTTATTTGTAAACTAAAATTCTTGCTAGACATATTTTTAATTATTTAATATGGTGTTAGAACCCATCCTTATATATTACATATAATCATGAAATTAATATAGATTTAACTTTCACATATTCTAAAATGTATTTTATGTTTACATAATTGGATATTTATTTTATAATTCTTGCAAAAACAACTCATATATTTCTAAAAATTGGAAAAATCTAATTTGTATCCAATTTTACATACTAATAAAATATTAATATAAAACCTGATTTTTTTTCATAAAATATATTCATTATTTTCAAGATAGAAAATTTCTTTAACTTACCCACACTTAAAATATAATAATTTTTTTTAAAATATGGGATTAGAAGAAAATTAATTATATGAGAAATAATAAGAATATTTCTATTAGTCTAGGAAGAAAAATGAAAACTCATGAAAAATATCTTCTTAAAAGAATATCATTAAAGCAAAATAGTTTTTATTTTCCAGGAAAATTTCAATTATATAACCATTTAAAATCAAATAAATCCATGAAAAATCCTGAAAGAGAATAAAAAAAATAATATATGATGATTGGGAAATCATGATATTTTAAGATACAAAAAATATTTATAAGATATATATATAAATAATTAATAATTATATAGGGGTAAAGAGAAAGAAAGAGTAACCCGAAGGAAAAAATGGAGGTTTTTAAGGAATCCCATAATTAATGACCGCAATTGTTTTGAACAAGAACATAATGTCTTGGATAACGAAATTAGATTCATTAAAAATGTAATTAAGAACCTATTTAAAAATTATTTTATTTAGTATAATTTTAGTAAATTAATTTCTGGTATTTTTGATGTTTTATAAGATAAAATTTTATCATTTGGGTAAGTTCGTTTCCTTGGGTTTCATGATCGATTTTGTCATATACATGAAATATCTAGTGAAATGAGAAATGTATTCCATAACTGAAATTTTATTATTTTAATGAAATTATTGAATATTAAATGGAATTAATTATAATGTATCCCAGACATTAGGATGATTAATTTGATAAAATTTTTTTGATAATCATTCAGAAAACTTTTTTTCGATCATCATAAATTTTATTTTATTTTATTAATTAACATTATATATATATATGATAGTAACATCACATAAAATAAGAAATAAAATAAAATTTTCATACATTATCAACCATTATATTGGTTTTATGACCATCCTTTAAGGTGGATATGAAAATTTAAAACTCTTCATCCTTGAATGCAATAAATCAATGCATCACAGATGTTGTTTAATTTTTAAAAAAATGGTAGGAAAATATAATTGGTGATGGATTATTTCATAATAACAATAAAATACCATAATATATAAGATACTACAGTTTTCATGATAGTTGTATGGGGGGAGGTATGAAGTGAAAAAGAAAATAAAAGTTCTTGAAAACAAATTAAAAGAAAAGAAATTGGTTTTTAGGTCATGAATAATTCTTATTAAGAAAAACCATGAGGAACATAATTTTTGAATATTATTGAGACCAGAATATCCTATACCTAGAGCAGATACTTAGGAAGTGGGTTCGTTATAATTTGGACAAGCATTAAGGATCAATAGGTGTGAGTAAAAGAGGTGGTGATGGCTTTTCTTTATAGTGGTGGTGAGTGGTGTTTTCCCATTATGTTATTCATTGGTTTATTATTTTTAATCAAGACTACGTGTAGGTTGAGAATTATTACAAAATATGTTAAAATAATTAATGTGAGTTATTGTTTATGGTTATTCCATTGTCAGTGAATTATGTAATATAATATTTAATTTATAATTTATGTATATTACAAATTAATGTATTTTAATATTCACCAAATTAATGATATTGGGGAAGTATAAAAAGATAACCCTAACCATTAATAAATGTGTAGAATTATAAAATGAACACCGTTTTATGAAAATAATGTTATAAATAGGTAAAATTTTACTATTTTTATTAATATTATCAATTACATGTAAAATACCATTCTCATAATTATAACTGATTTTATAACACATTGAAAAAATATTTAAGGAATCATAAAATTAACATACAATCATAATAAAACAAAATTTAAGAATTTGAATAAATTTTATCAAAATAATATATCATTTAAATCATTATAATAGTAATAAAATTGAAAATAAACATTTATTTTTTATAAAAAATATTAATACATATTTAACTATTTACAAAACTTTATATACCCATACTTTGATATAATTATATTATATTAATATATATAAGATTAAAAAATATTATTTATACCTTCATAGGTGAGGTTATTAATCAATTATATGTATTACTATTACTAGGCGTCATATTAATATTTAATGGTTATTTCACTATTCCATTGGTTTATGTTCTTTTATTTTAATAAGAACTTATTTATTCATTCATTATTCATTTATAATGTTTGAATTGAGTTCTATATGTAATTTTATGTTATTCATAATATATAAAATAACAATTAAAAAGGAATTCTCATTGATAAAATTTTCCATCATCAAAAACACAGATAAATAATAGTAGAAAACCTAAACTATACAAATTGTTCTTTTTGAAATATCATTAGACAATAACAAGTGTAAATAGATATATTTATTAACCAGAAAACATTAAAAAAATATAATAGTTGTTTGATATGAAGTATGATAATGGTAAGTGTTTATTTATAATCATAATAAATTTAAAATAAATTGTAAATGTTAATAGACTTGGTAATTTAAAAAACAGTGACAACCTTATCATAAACCAAAAAAAAAATACTTTGATAATGGATCACCTAAAACTAACTAAAATTAATAGTTATCATTGTAAGTTAGCTGTACATTTATAGAACATAGAGGTGTGTTATTTTTAATGTGAATTATGTATTTATAGAAACATAGTATACGTACTGGAATGTCAATGATAGTTCATGAGAATTCTTATACTACCAATGTGATCCAATTTTAATTGAAAATTTAAACATCACAAAATAACTATTGAAATCCAAACAACATTTTTTGTATATAAATTAATATATTATAATAAAATTATTAACAAATAAAATCATAAAATCCATATATAATTTTAATTACATCGACCATATGACCAAAAATATGTAATTAAATGAAATATAAGTACAACTATTTAAGAAAAATAAATTAAATATTTAAATAATGTTGTTTAGATCATTTTAGAATGAAAATATAAACTTTATATGTATCTATAGCACTTTAAAATACATATGATTAAATAATATAAACAAAATCAAAATAGATAAAAAATATAGCTATAGATTATAATTGAATATGCCCATATATTGTTATTTTAGGGCCCTCCATTAGACAAATTTGAAGCCCTTTCATGATTATTCATTAATTATACACAAAATATTGACCGGAAAGAGAAAAAAAATATTATCCCAATCCTTATTTATACCTTCCCTTGTCATTATTTTATTTACATTATCTTTCCATCTAAAACCACTTATAAAAAATATGAAATTATTAAAAAGGTAGGTTATATAATCACAGTTTGTCTGATATCTAGAATAGGGGTGAATTCAGATATATGATATGATCTTAACTATATCATTAACATGCAATTAAAAAGAATAATTTAATTTATGGAAATTATAAGTATACAAAATCATGATAAACATGAAAATTATAAGTGTACGTACAATGATGAAAACATTATATTTTTATTTATAATTTTTATAAAATTGATATAATTATATAGTAGGAGGTCTAGTAAAACCTAATAAAATATATAAAAATACTATTTGGAATGATATTATAATAATTAAAAGTGAAATATTATAATATATACACCTTGGAATAATATTTTCCTTCTTTTATATATTTATTATCTTTATTGTAATGGTGGGAGATTGAGATATTAACAACTTTTCGAAATCAAACACTTATTTATTATATGACATATAAATTATATTAAATAATTGTATTCAAATTGACATTAAAGAAACTAAAAAACCAATAGTTTCAAAAATTTATAATGACAATTTATTTGACCTATTTATGTATATATCGAGGTATGATGTTGTTACCACATGGACCGTGTATGTTATATTGTTTAATGATGTTAATAAGATACAATTACTTGAAACAAACTAATAAAAGTTTTTTAATATATAAATTAAAATTAAATGTTACAAATAATATGAAATATATTTCAATAATATAAAAAACATTTATAATAATGAATATTTTTTATTCTTTTTAATGAAATTGATATTATTGTATTAAATCATTTTCCCTTATAGCTATCATCGTATTTACGATATTTTCATGACATATCTATCAATATATGATAATTTTATAGTAATGATATATATTAAATTTATTGTAATTATTTCACATCAAATATATATAACCATTCAAACTGATTGTATAAGAAAAGTATAGTTTAATGTAAACAATATATATGAAATAATGAGTACACATAAATTATATAAATGAATGGATAAAACTACAAAAAACATTATTTGAAAGGTGTAATACTAAAGGATTTATATATATATATAATATTATAATAGAAAACCATACTATTGAAATTCTAAGAAGATATATAAATTGAAATTTGTGAGAAAAAATAGAACATAAAACCGTAATTTATGGTAGATTAATTTATTTGAAATTTAGTTAAAATTTTGTTGTTATTTACACATTATAAAAATTCTATGTGAAAAGGAATAAATGAAAGGTGAATTATAAAAATAATTTTTTCAAGACCACCCTATTTTACAATCATGTGGGTGTATCATTGTAAATAGAAAATTACTTAATAGATACATTTAATATTTGGATTAGATAGTTATTGGTTCTAGAAATTTTATTTCCTAAAAATGGTTAGGTAACATAATTACTCAATGAATTATTTTAAAACTTATTAGACAAACATTATAAAAATGTAATACAATTAATGTTGGAATTATATTCCAACAAATATTTCATTATTAAACAATTTATTGTTAAAATATAAGATAAAAATTATGAAAATAAGATATAAAAAAATATATAACATTAGAAGATATAAAGATCATATGTAATTGAAAATATTTTTCTTTTTTATAGAAATTTTTTATTGGTTCAAATTAAATTAATGAGATCTCAATGGCTAGCGAAAAAATATGTTTTCTCAATAACCTATCATAAAAGTTTTATTTATTACTATCATAGTAAAATGAAAAATCAGTTTTAAGATCAAATATAAAATAATAAACATATATTTTTTAAGAATATGTATTTTTAATAAATAGAAACGTTAATTTTGATGGAATTTTTTTTAATCACTAACCGTAGTATAATATATGATATTAAATTGAGTATCTTGTAATTAACTATAATTATGATGTTTCCAATACTGACAAATCATGAGGAATGGTAATTTTTTTTAAAATATAATGTAAAATTAAAAAACTACTATGATTTTATACCTATAATAATACATGTACAATCATGTCTAAAAAATAAATAAATTCAGAGAATTTTAATTTTATTTTTATTTTTTCACACAGGGTAATATAAGTCAAAAATTATAAAAATATGAAAAAAAAGTAAACAATATATAATGTGGAGAAATATTGACACATTGGAATCTATGGTACAAAACAATTGAGAATTGGTCCATTTCAAACATGTACATTAGAGGATAGAAGAATCATCTCATTCTTTTTGTTATGTAATTAATAACTTTTGAAATCATGGGAATGAATTAATATACAGATTGAATTCATTTTTTAACATAGGAAATCCAATATTCAATCTTAAATAATGTTCATAATGGTGATGGAGGGTTTTATATCAATGTACAATTAATAAAAAATAATTATTTGAGATTTAATAAATTTTTGGGAAGCCCTAATTCTAATTTTTTATCAATTAACCTATTGATTAAATAAAATTACTTTAATATTAAAAATATCAAAATTCGTAGGGTCCTAATATCCTTGAAAATTACAATGAATTATTTTAAGATGTTTTGAAATTCAGAATATAATAATAGGATTTATAGACTAAAATATTATAAAACTATGTGATTGTGATTATTATTTAGAATATAGATAGATTCATGTAAAAAACATTCTTTATGGGAAGGGTTTTGAGGATTTGAGGGAAGGATATGTTTTGGGATGGTGGGGTGGCTCCATCCTAGGAAAAGAATCTCGAAGTTGTGGGTTAGCCACATCATAGTCATGTCAATAGTGAAGGATTGTGGGGATTTTGGGATTCCTCATCGAAGCTGTATATATATGGATATGAGGAGGATATATCAGAACCTCGTTAGATCCCCTTAAATGTAGGGGAATAATGGATTCATTACAAACTCATCAGAAGATAAGGATGATCTGGAGAAGATCAATGGAGGATGGTGGTCGATTGTGATGAAGAAAAGCACTTTCTGGGAGTATTTTCAAAGATAATATTGATTGTAAAGAGGGGATATACTGGGAGGGAATGACTTAGAGGGGTGAATAATTAGGGATGTATTTTCATGGTATCCTATATACCGTAAAATCAGAAAATGTATTTCAATTTTTTTAATAAACGTTTTAAATATATTTGTGTAAATATGGATATTATGGGATATTTTGGAACCGCCTGGGAAAGTGGTCAGACGAGTGTTCCACCCCATACATACCTCTAGTTTTTAGGGGTTAGAGAGATGAAATGAGTTGGCACATATCAGAAATTTTGAGGCATTAACCAATATAAAAAAACAATATGAATACAACATTAATACATCAAATGACCACCCCGAATATATATAAACATATAACATATAAACAATACATTCTTGAGGAAACATATAATATATATAATTTAACCTGTATATAATTCAAAATTAAAATCGGAAATGAAATATCTCCATCTAAAAAAACAAGCCTTATCATACAAGATGAATATTTACTCATGGAATGTTGGAGATAAAAAAATCATAACCTTCTACAATAATATCTCATAACCACAAAGCTCTACCAAAACCACATAAATCACTATCAACACAAGTTTTCAACTCAAAATAACACACCCAACATCACATACCCCAATAGAATCTCAAAATGATGAATCATTTTTTAAACAAAATACAAATATGCACAATTACAATGAAATAGTGGGTGTAATCATTCCCCATTGGATACTCCAATACCATAATGAAATCACAATGAGAACTATAAAGTTAAAACCCAGAGTACAATGGTGTAAGAAATCTTATAAGAATAATTTATCTAGATATTCCCAACCAATAAATGTCTCAAATAAACCGAGACGTACCAAATATTTCATACCTAGATAGAAAACGTAAAAAATCAAATTTAATTAGATATTCTCAATGTACAAAAAATTATATAATTCTTGAATATGTTGTCACCACTATATGTCACCTATTAATAGTTAAACATAGGGGTTTTAGGAGTCAAAATTAATTTTTCTTCATAACTTCTATACCACTCAAACTTTCGCATTTATAATAACTATAATAAATAAGAACTCACTCATGCTTATATATTTTTATCATTCATGGTGAAATAAAAATTACTAATCAAATATAATGGATATTTAATTAACATTTAAAATACCCTGGGGAAATACTTATTTCTATATAGTATATTTTTTCAATCTCATACTATGATCTACTATTATAACAACCCCCATACACTGCAAATTTGGGAACCAAGAGCATCCAGAATGGAATCTCTCTATGCATTCCAATAAATATTTAAATTCAATATGAATCTCGATGAGTATAAAAGCCCAAAATCCATAAAACCAAACAACCCCTATAGTCCTATATAATAGGATTAGTCAAGCTGGATGGGTTGGGGGAATACTTACTCCATTGAATGGTCATATTATGTCACCAATCCCTTTATACAAGGGGATACCGACATTATATAGAGACCATCACAAGACATGTGTACATGTGGTAAATAGTTGACCCTCTCTAGTCTATAGATAGAGTATCACATTCCTAGTGAATAAAATATAAATTGGGAGGAGTGCTAACCCTATACAATTGATCATGGGGAAAGCTCACACCCACAAATTAAAATCACCGAAAGGCGGGATTCCAATATTGATAACACATTGATCATGAATCTTGATCCAATTCATTGATTCGATGGAGATAAATACACAATATTCCTAAAATTCATCATAAATTACCTCAAATAGAAAAATGATCCCCATGGTTGGGATATATATAGATAAATACTCATGATATGTAATTTATTTTTCTAAAATATGCACCTGATGATGAATTTTATTAATTATTCCACAATGGTGATGTTGAGTACACGCAGTAAAAAATGGGGACAGATATGATTGTGATTTGGGAGGAGAGCACAATTCATCTGAATTCATTGTCACATAGGCTTTTGGTTCCCTTATACACCTCATGTTATAATCGAGGGAAAGTTGGGTGGAGCCGAATGAGGTGAAGACCTTCAAAAAACTCTTTGGGAATGAAATGGTTATTTTAGATCTTCTTTTGGGTGGCCCAACTAGGCAACCCATTAAATTAGACCAATATGTTTTTTGGATCCAACATAACCCCAAATTCCACATGACTCGAATGGTACTATACTATCTATTATGAATGGATGACTAATGATGAAACCCTTTTAAAATGTTTCCTTTTTTCTACTACACCACGATCATTTTCATAGAACCATACATAAATTTAACCTCTAGGATTTTTTTCTATCAGTAGTCCACCACACTAAAATGCCCTTAACTTATACACCCATTCATTATTTTATTTTATAACTTCAACTATCATTTATTTTAACTTTGATAATCACTATGGTAATTGAAGTATAAAGGAATAATAAGGGATAATGATTATCCTCATGTTACAACATTGGTTGTCGAACTCATCCATCCACCAATCACACATAACTGATAATAACACTATGGATCTACACAACCTAAAATATCTTAGAATTATGTGGAATAAAAATATTTATTGAATTTTATATTATGAAAATACTGAAATGAAAATATATGAATAATATATTTTGTGATAAATTCATTATTTAACTCAAAATGATTGTTTCTTCTATAAATTCACATTCCCGTAGTTATATTTTCATGATCATTGATGATCATTGTACATGTTATATCTTCTTTAGTCTCTCTCGATGATCACCTTTAACTCCAATCCACCTCCCTCAAGTTAGGGATTCATTATGTATAACCTAAGAGAGATGGTGACTAGTGTTGATTTATATGGGGGATTTAGATTATGCTTAATCAATCAGTCTATCAATTAATTAAACTAAACATTTCTTGGATGACTATTGATGATAGTGTTAACTATACAAAGGAAAATATCGCTATTCCTAGGGAAAACCACATTATAGACTGAAATACTATATAAACATTCTCATAAATGACCCCATTTAGTATATATTAGAAAATATTCTTAAATACACAATAAAGTGAAAAAATATTAAATTTTTTTCTTAATATTATATTTTTAGGATTTATAATTTCTCATAACTCTTTTCCAACTCATAATTGTGGTGAACATTTTATCATCAAATATAAAAATACTTCTGATAATTTTTTAGTCTATTATTCATTGGTAAATTTATCGTTTAACCCTTGTAGGAGCATTGAGGGTTAAAATATCAAAAATTATTTAACTCTTGATAATTTAAAATTTCGATTCACTATAAAATAAGTGTAGATATTTCATAATGACATTACAAATGGATAATATTACTGAATAAACAGTTGGAAATTTTTAAGAATACATTGTAAAACCTGGTATTATAAATAATTTATATAAAATTTATACCCCATGAAAAATGGTTTGGATGAATGAAATAAAATATGTTTTCTGTAAATGTATCACCCTATTTTGGCATAGCATTATATGTCTCAATTTTTTAGAGGCATGAAATTGGTATAATAGTTCATATTCAAAACAATTATTATGTTGATCTAATTTTTAAATTACAATATGTGAGATTTATTTTCATAATAACCTAATATTGAAAACAATTATCACATTTTGATCTCCATATATTATCATAATGAATGATTTGAAATTTGGATCAATGAGTAATGATTATTTGAATGTATCTTCATTGTTTATCCTCTAATTTGAAGATGATATTGTTCCTATGATTATGATATAGGGAATATTCTGTATAGTACTTCTTTGAGGGTACTGGAACACTAAAAATTGAAGTTACATATCATGAATCATTTTCAAGAATTTAAGATGATAAAGTATAATCAAGTGATCAAAATTGGAGGTTTCTGGAAAAATAAATAAACTCATAAGAAGTTGTGGTCATATACAATGAATAATAAAATACTATTGATAAAGATAGGCCCTTTTAAATTGATACAAGGATTGATATTATTTGGAGTTATAGATTATTATTTAAATTCAAGGACATCCAATTGATACTTATATAACATTTTTGGAATAAAAAAATAAGTAATCCTTTTACCGGGATGAACTGATCAGTTTATAAGATATTTTATATAATCATGAATGGTATAATAAAATTAATCATGGGTCATAATTTATTATCATGAATATTATTTTGGAGTTGGTACTAAAGATAAAATACAAAATTTTATAGGAATATATTGGGTGTTATAAAACATGATGTTTGAGAAAGAATATGTGGTATGAAATAAGGTAGAATAGATGTATATTATATTCATAATATGAAGGAATTACTTTCATTGAAATTTTCTCAATGATTTTTTCATTTAAAAACATTATATTGTTTCTGATATTATGAGAAAATTTAGATACGGGCTTTTCCAATTGAATGTAATTTCACCTTTTTTATTGAATATTTAAAATGTTTGTTTTCAATGTGAAACATACTGTATTATTTATTGATGTAAATAATGGTTACATATTCAAACATATAAAATCATTACATGTCTTAAATAATTCTCCAAGAGAATGGTATTTGAATATTGACTCATGTACAAAATAATTCAAGATCATTAATGGAATAGGAGGAACTAATATCTATAAAAATAATATAATATTATATACTAGATTATTATTATATATAGACAGTATCTTATTTCTTGTTAATAAAGATAATTTTTTTTTATGATTTTCCTTATATACTAAGATGATACTTGAGTTGTCTATAAAATATGAGCTATATTATTTCATGGGTATATATATTTTTCAAAAAGGTAATAAAATATTACTTTCTACTAATAAAATATGCCTGATAACAGTTGATAAATTTTTGGGACAAGGATTTGAAGTATTTTTCTACAGCGATTATACTACGAACTTATATATCAATATACGATGAAGGAAATAATTGTGATTAAAGTTTTTTACGAAAACTAATTACAATTTTAATATAAATGGATGATTCATAACATTATCATGTGTAGGATGTTATAATTTATTCTATATTTCAGTTTTAAAAGTAATATATCCCATATTATTACTGAAATGTGGATACTCAGATAAATCAAAGTAAAAAATGAATCATTTGTTGAAATATAAAACCAATTGTGGGTTTGATCTATTTTGAAAAAATAATGATTTGCAGTCTTTAAATCTTTATGATCTTAGGTTTATGTCTAGTATATCATTAATTATAGTAGAATATTTTTTGATGGAATTTATATAATCATTTATTGGTGAATTTATTTATTACATGGTGGAGTATGTAGCTCTACCATAAGAACATCCCATTTCATTGGGATAAAAATGAATTGATGGATCTCATGTTTATTGTGTGGTTATAATTACTTATTGGTTATGATAATCAATATTCTATCAGTTTTAAAAATAACATAGTTCAATATAATTAATCAATACATAATGATATCCAATATCACATTATAATGTAGTTGGTGAGATTTAAGTATTTATGATGCAATTTTTTGAAATAATAGAGATGGTACAATTGTGTTTACTAAACCACTTCTAAATGATTAATTTAAAGAAAATGATGTTATTTTATTGTTTAACATTTAATATATATCTTGGATATAGTATAGTGATTATGTTTCCACTATTGTTTAATTGTATTTTTTTTATTTGAATAAATAATTATATCTATATTTTCTATTTACATAATTCAGAGGTGTAATATAATTACATTAATTCCGATAATATTAAATTTATTAAGGGGGATTATATATTTAATGGGAGTTTAAATTTTTTATTTTATGAAGCAATTTTCTATGATTGTGTGTTCAATAGAGAGAGAGGGAGAGAGAGAGAGTTTAGTGATATTCTGATAATTATTTTAAACATGAATATGGAAACATTTTTGAATAGGTTTAATGAGATTATTCTTGAAGTGAAAGTATTTTTTTTATGTAATTGAATTTTGAATAAGTGGTTGTATGACATTTTAGAAGACATCAGGGAATTATTATATAACCTTATTATTTCATATAAAATTTTTCTCATTGTGGGTCATAATTATTGAATGTTCCTTATTTCAAAAGTTTTATGTGAATAACAAGTGGTTTAGGTTAAATGGTGTATAAAAAATATATGGAGTGATTTTTGAAAAAGAGTTGAAATTGGAATATGTTGAGATATAGAGTTGTTGTAACCTAGGTTAGGTTCTATAATTAACATGAGTGTCTATATAATATTATAATTTTATGTAGTGTAATTCTATAATAGAGGGAGTGGAAGTAGTTATTATATTGTTTTTTCAATATAAAAATGTTATTAAATCTAAAATTAAATTCTGTTTCTTGTGAGGTTATGATTGTATACATAACTAGAGATAAATAGATGGAATTTGGCTATGAAATGTTAATGTTTAGAAATGTATTTAGATTAAGAGATTAGATCACATCACAAGATTCAAACTAATTTGATGATAAGGTATTTGGGTAAAATAATTAGTTGAGAATGAAATTAGTTTAAGGACATCCATATTGAGATAGAAAATATGTAAAATGATATTGAGTCTTACTATATCATGAGTGTTTTTAAAATTTCATATTTTTATATATTAAAGGGTAATTTAGAGTAATAGGAATGATATATAAGGAGTAAAAATTAATATAAAGGAATTATGCAAAATAAAAACAAATGAATCATGCTATGATTCATAAATTTTAATTGTAAAAGTTTTAAAACTAGCCTATCATGACCTAGAACTCATGTTGGGTAGTATAAATGTAATATTTTATTTTTTTCATTGTATTGAGAATTGAGTATATATATATTTAATCTTTATAAAAACATCATGATATAATGTATTATAAGAATGAATATGTATTATTGTCGGAACAATGAATTGTGTGACAGACAAGCTACAATGAAAAGGTCTTACATAGTGTATGATGAACTATGTCTTGTATGGTGGAGTTGTTGTGATTATAATAGACAAGAGGAAATATCCATTATATTTTAAAGTGTTTGGAAATATTGTTTCATGATAAATACCATCAAATAATTAGTGAGTTATGAAAGATAATACAGACAACATGAAGAAGTTGATCATACCTCGGTGGGAGAATTAGCTTGAGAATTAGATAGTGGAAAGCTAGTTTACCATGCTAAAAAATATCATGTAATTCTATGATATTTTACATAGTAATGTATTTGATTTTCTTGTTGATGTGGTATAAATGGTTCTCTGTAGAAAAATCCCGCTTGAATTAATTTTTCATCAAATTATATTCAATGGTAAATAGTAGACTTGGGAAATTAACAATATTAATAAATATGTATGTGAATTTGAAGAAATGTTAGCAGATGTTTTTAGATTAAATTTGAAAATTAAATTCATAATTAAAAATATTGAGGTGAATTATTATTTGTAATATTTTGTTATTATGTGAATTTATTAAAGTATATAGAGTAACTTGAATAGGAAGAAGTGTGTATTTGAATATAATGAGAAGAATATTACACATAATGTTTGTGTGATAGAAGAGTATTTATTAATAAATTTATTATTTTTGTAATAAGTAAAAATTAATTCGTACTGATTCATTATTCACAATGTTTTAGAGAAATATTCATTCTTATGAGGTAATAACCTCATAGGATAATGGATAAATCCAATATCATTAATGAAAACGATAATAATTTATCTTTTTTCAGGATACATATCGTGGGATTTTTTTTTTAAATATTATATTACAAGTGAAGGATATACCCTACTCATTTGAATCATAATTGGTGACTCAAGTAGAACATGTGATCACAAATTCTATAAGAACATGAAATAGCTAAAACAACTCAATTTGAGTAGTAAACCTATTATATTGGGTGTTCCTTATTTTATTTCTTTCCTTAGTGTGTTATAAATTTAAATATTTTAATCATTCACTATAATAGGTGATGAAGGTTATTTTAAAAGAAATTAAAAAATTAAAAAATAGATGATTATTCATTTATTAAAATTCCATATTGCTAACCCAAATCCATACTCTTTGGCCTTCACTTGTATAGAGGCATGATAGTAAATAAATTTAAAAAAAACATGGATATAAAAATGAAGAAGAAACAAGAACACATATATTATGATGAATATGGCCTATTAAGTCTAAAATAAAAAAAATACATGAATAGTAAATATTTTTTAACTATTTATCTTTTATGAATTATGTTTCATTAAATATAATTTAATCAAATGATATTTAGTGGTCTAAATGTTATCAATGAGATATTAAAAATATAATAGTGCAACTCATATAATGGTTCCATTGTAAAAATGGTTATGAGTACTCAAATGGAATCTATGAATAATTGTTTTAGAAATTTATGATGATTAGAAGAATAAATATTTATACAAACTGTAAAAATTGATTGGTTTTTTACAATAAATTATAATCATTTATATGGTATGTAGAGTGTTATAAGGTCCAATAATGTCAATGTATTTGTTTATGGAATGAGAAAACCTAATTATCTACATTCATATTTTCTGTTTTATTCGAGTAAAATATATTAATAAGAATTATGTGGTTGAGTTAGAAATAGACTATATTTAAAATTAATTTGATTTTATATAATATCATATTTTTATCAAGATCAATGTTATAAACATTGGAAAATTCTAAGAAGGAAATTATATGGATTTTGTTTGTTATACATTTGGTGGAAGATGATATAGATTCCATAAATAAAATATAAATATGTTTTCCAAAAACATTTATGTTATTATTTGGGAGGACCAATAAAATTAAGCAACATAATTTTTATTTGATGTTGTGATTGAATATATACATAGTGGAAGTTTCTATTAACCCGTTATAATTTACATTGACAAGGATACACAACAAAAGGATTGGATCACTAATGAAGGGGATGTAATAAATCAAATTGAAAATAATAAAACAAGATAGTAGTTTTCATGTCTCAAAGCGATGTATGTGATATCAGTGAAATGGGTATTTCCATAATAAAATCACTGATAAAGAAACAATGGTAAAAAATATTCTCATATAATTTATAAGGATATTATATCTTTTTGTTGATTTCAATGATAAATTTTTATAGTGTTATGGAATGAAATAATTTGATTCTTTCATGTAATATGTGAAAGGGGAACTAAAATTCTTTACAAATATTTGTTAATTATTTATTCTTGAATGAATATTTTAATGAGAATGTGTACATTTTATAATGTGGAATGATTTAAACATGTTAGTGATTATTGTCATGTTTCATAGTTTAATAAACCATTTAATGGGATTAAAAATATTCCCATTCATGGTAAAAAAATTATTATTTCATGAAGAGTACTAGAATAATAATTTTTAAGGTAGATATAATCAATTACTCAATTATTTTTATAGTTTATTGTTATGATTTTTTTCATTTAATATGATCGAATTATTTTGACAAAATTACTACTGAAAAAAATACATTAAAATTTCAATTATTTATGATATAATATATGTTGGGGTTTATTTTTTTTATTTTATTATATTTTATATTTCACCCATCGAAAAAATATTATCATGAGTTAATAATTTGTTTTTTAAATAATGAATTATGAGTTTTATCTCATCAAAACATAATCTGGACTACATTGTCTAATGTATATAAAAGAAAGGGTGAGAATAAAAAGAGTTCTGATGATTGATAAGTTGTTTTCATTACATTATGCTGTCATGAATAACAATTGTCTAAGATATTACAACCTATAAACAATTCCATTGAAACATGAATGAGACACAACATGTATAATTGAAATAGATCAATATATTTGTTAAACAAATTTAGGATAATTTCTAGAGGAATAATAAATATTTATAAATTCAAATTTATAGTTTCTCCATTTCTTATTGGGAAAGTGACATTGAACACTGAATTTATATAAATGGAGGTAAGTTATTTTTAGAAGAAGATATCATTCTTATCACTATAAGTGAGAATGTTGGTTCGAATGTGAACAAATTGGAAATATATATTATTATATAATAATCTATATATTTAATAAAATATGTTTTAGAATATATATTCATTTCTTAAATTAATTTCTATTTTTGATTAATATACCACTAGGAATGGGGAAATAAATAGAATTCCATTTTTAAAATTGATTTTATAAATAACCCACTATGAATGTTTCAGGTTGAGAACCACTAACATTTACCACTCCAACAATCAGATTGAAATGATAATATAAACATGAAATACAAAAACATATTTTTATGGGTTTCGATCCTAATGTGGATTACTAATACATTATTGGCTTGGTTTATGTTCCAAGATCTAATATATCTCTATAATTTTTAAGTGGATATATGAGATATGTGGTTATTTTCCACAACACGAATGAGGTTTTCAATGATAATACGTGATAAGGTTTGTATACATCCCTGAATATCAATCGATGGAAAAAAACATTACAAGAATTGTTAATACTAGATCCACCAATATCCAATAATATAATCTTCACTTATGAATAAAAATAATTCTCATGGTCTTTCAAGATGAATCTATAGTATAACAACGATTTATTTTATCAAAATAGGTATATAAAAAGAAGAGATGAATAAAAAATACATTCATGTAGGACTCCCTACATATGCTTTTAGAAATATATGACATATGTTTTAGATAATAAAAAAATATGTTAGCCTTAATCTTTCCCAACCACCAGCATTTAGATTATCATCACAAAAAACTTTATCTTAAAAAATATAAAGAATATAGTAGAACTCACATTTCCCTACTCTTCTTCATATCCCATTGATTTGATGGTTTTGTAACTCAAAAAAAAAACTTTCAAAATAATAATTCATAATACATTTTTTTGATGATTTATCCTTTTTTTCTCAAATTATATCCATATAATATCATTAATAATTTATCAATATTTTTAATGTGGAAGACTCCAATCATTTTTGGCCATGAGATATTCCATATATTTAATCTATTAAAAAAATATCTACATATTAAATTATCATTTAATCCGAGGAAAAATATTACATTATATATCTATAAATATTCTATTATATTTAATTAATAATTAATAAATTTCGTGGGTAGTTTTAAATATATTCAATGGTTTTAGTCATTCTCGAATGCATAGAGGTTCACAACATAATAATATCTCAATAGTTTAATTTCTTCAAACTTTATAGAGTAAACATTTATTTTATTATTCCTCTATAGCTTGAATAATAACTCTTTAGAGTATTTGTGATACTTAGTATATGAATTATTAGATAATTTTTGTTCTTTTTTAAGGTTTCCATTTTGAATATTTGTTTTATTAATATCATGAAAATTAGCGATGGAATGGATTATGAAAATGAAAAAAATAATTATTTTTGTCTATTCGAAAATTATATAATATTGTTATTATAAAAAAAATAAATGAAACTTATGTGCGTTATTAAAGCATTGTTTATTCATAATTTTTATCCCATTTATTTCATATGAGTAAATAATTATTATGTTTTATCAAATACTCCCTCAAATTTTGTTTTTACCTCAAATAAAATTCCATGACATTAAAATGAATCTTATGAACTTCATTATGTCTTTACGGTAATGAAGCTTGTATTATAACAAATTTGAATGAATATTATGATGTCAAAAAAGTACACTTAATTAATTTGAAATTAATATTATGAAATTCAAATGACCCTTAGAAAGTTATTAATGAACCATAAGAAATTATTATGAATTTTATAAATATTTCATTACATTTATAGTTTTTAACTTTATAGCTGAAATATCTCTTATGAAGAGATATTGCATTTTATGAAACATTACAATGATCATACTCATAATACATTTAAAACTCAATATTAATATATAAATTAATATAAAACATCTCAAATGAACTCCATAAACTATAATTAATTGTAAATGCATTCCAATATATCATAAATACATCCTCAATAACTTCCACTCGTTTTGAAAAATAGTTTATGACCAATAAAAAACATAAATTGTTCCATTATAGATGTAAATATCTCACTTTAGAATTTTGTTCAAACTAAAAAACATAATAAAAGAATCACCAAATTAGATCACATCTAAAAGATAATTATAATGACACCAAACTTCTTGATAAATTTGGTGTTTTGTTAAAATTCCATCCCTCTGTAAAATGAAAATTTTATCCATCCGATCATGTTTCTCTTCACCACAATTAAAATTGAAATTTAAGTTCTTAACATCATTTTTTGGATAACAATATACCTATATTCAATATAGATGTGGTAAAAATTTAAAAATGTCATATATCCCATTGAAAAATAATATAATGAATTGTCAGATCATGAACCTAGTAAGTATAGTGAGAGGGAAGGGGATTTTGTCCGGTATTGGCCTCAATGTCTCAGATCAATCCTTGAGAATGTCCTTGGTTAAGATACACACCATTTGATCTATATATGGAATGGATTCCTAATATATTTCTCAATTAATATTATTATCCATGATGAAGTTTAATATTATATCTATTTTCCTAGTATACAGTTGTTTAATTGGACATTTATAGTGATCAATTTCACTTTGGTTGGCACATAAAACTTTTAGTTACTTATCAATCATCACCATCATTTCAATAAGATTCTATTTAATCTATCCAAACTATTGATATAAATATATATAATACTCAATATCTTTCTATTTAGTTCATTATATAATCATATCCTTCTCCTTCTTATTCCTACCCACCCAACCTCCTCTTAAGAGAATGATTATATAAGAAGTTGATATCCTATAATCAAATTCACCATCCAAATAGATATCATTAAAAACAAATAGATTTTGGAAGTCATATAATTTTTAAATCAACTCAATGTTTCTTATATGTAAATTATAAGTATTTTAGTAGCTATTAGATCTGACTACATTATATCAAACTGGTACATTTCACATAATCTCACTTTATAAAAAAAATCAAGCCATATTGTAGTAATATAGCGTAAATTTACAATTGGTCTTCGAAAATATTTTTTTCTTACATTATACATTATTATCTATGCCAACATTCATTATAAGATATGTGGGTGTTAAAAATGGTTTGGAATATTCTATTCGAAACTATATCAAAATTACACTTACTGTTGTTGATAACGAAAAAAAACATTCTTTGGATGAACTTGAAATACCATAAAATAACACAACTATCCAATAATAGTCTTATGAAACTAAATATTTATATATTATGAAAATTCTACATAAGTACTCTCAATGTCACCTATATAAATAATATCATCTATATAAAAAATAAATGCATGTATTCTTTCTTCCACTTCCTCGACAAAAATGTTACATTCGTATAATAATTTAATGATTTTTCATCCTCAAATGATAAAAATTATTTTCTATTATATCAAGTAAATTGGTAAACTATATTTCCATCATTATATGAAATCAATTATTAGTCATTACCTTATAGTAATATTTATATAAATAATGGATTTCTCTATTTAGATGGGGAATGTATTTTACCACACATCACATTGAAATATTACGTAAAATTAATTGATAGAAATTTATCAATATAATATTCCATAAATATTTTCCATTTTTTGAACTCCATTAAAAATAATTAGTTCACACTAAAATTTGATAACGGTTACCAATTGTTCTTTAACCACTTGTTATATCTTTTAAATATTATATCCTTTTAATTAGATAATTAGTATTTATAAAAAAATATCATTTCTTTCATCATAAATTTTAATCCTAGTTACAAATATATGTCTAATCCATTATAAAATCATTAATAAGTTGAATTCAGTTTTTGGGCTTCGTTTTTAGCTACTAAAATTAATTCTATATTCAATATTATTTTTACATACAATAGGGAAAAACATCATGTTATTATACATTACGTATGATCATTGTGTCTCATATAATGTGTGGTAAGAATTAACCATCATGAACCAGAGGTTTTCTTCTCTTTCTACCATTAATATAAACTTCAATATAATTTTTTTGTTACTTTTCTAATTATTCATTCATTCATCATATAATTGAGATTGATACAAGTAGATATTTTATAATATATTTATCATTGTATATATGTTTTATTATTTGGATTGAAGGTATGAATATGATTTTTTAAAAAAATTAATTTTTTACACATTTATAAATTAATTCTTTTTTTATTATGGAAAATAAGAACAATTCAATGTAAAAATAGATGTATTTTTTGAAAAATTGTTTTTATGATTCAAATTTATTTTTAATATAAATATATTAAATTAATCAAATTTCATGAATTATTTTAATCATGTATTGTGATAATATATAAAATATAATATTTTAAAAATCATCTAATAGTTTTTACTTTGTATAAAATAATAATTAATCTTGTTTTATGATTAAAATTTGAATTTTCTTAAAATGATTATACATTGTTTTTTGAAATTATGTTAAAATGAATTTATAACCCTTATCAAAATAAAATATGATAAAATTGTTTCTATATTCAGATTCAAAAATTTATTTTTTTAATGATTTGATGTAAAGACCCGTAAAATTGAAGGTAAAGTTTTTCTTAATTTTCTTTGGGATTTTACAAGAATGCAGTTTCTGACGGCACTTGATTCCGAGGCCCGGTGTGCCCGGAATTTCTATCCGAAGTTTAGCTCGGGTACGTTCAGTGAACGAACGAGTGGGTTTTACTATCTTTTGAACCAATGCTCGGAATCAAATTCCGAGGGCATCGATGGAACCGTAGAGCCGGTAATTTCTTATGAACGCCATTTCCGGAGTTTCGTTTGCACGAGAGAAGATGATAAAAATTGTGGAAGTTTAATTTTTAATTAAACCACAATTTTTATTTTCTTTTAGTGGTTTAAGGCTTTGGCTGGAAGTTGGGTAACTACCCAACATCCCAAGGGAGGTTATGTGGGTGGTGGGGCCCACACGAACCCCACAACTTCATATTCTTCAACCCCCCTCAACTCACCATTAATTTTTGACAACTTATGTTATTAATTAAGTGAGTTAATTGTGGATGTTTGAATTTCAAAAGCTTTGTTGAGTTAATAAAATAATGGAGGTGCTTATTTTATTTGGGGATTTGTTGCTTGAGAGGTTTGGGGAGAAAAGCTAAGGGAAGCTAGAAGTTCTTCATCTTCTTCGTTGAAGAACACGAAGAACACAAAGAACGCAAAGAACACATCGAACTCCATCGAAGAACGCCGAGTCCTCGGAGACCGACTACGCGACGCCATATACCGCGACGGTTCTTCCGCGACGTCTCCTTCCGCAACATCTCCTTCTGTGACATCTCTTCCCATGACGAATCCTCATTCGATGAACCTCCTTTCAAACTCGCATGTGGTAGGGGTTTATTTATTTATTTTGTTCGCGAATCCTACCTTGTCGTTCTTCGTGAAAATACGACCATTTTCTATCGACTAATGAGAGGGCGCCAGACCGCACAAACACGGTCGACCCTCCTCCATTATTGATGTTGTCTTTATTGCGGATTGGAACGGAATGGCGTGGTGCCGTCGCACCGCGTGGGATCGTGCGGCAAGTAAGGCGCGGCGCCGTCGCGCCGTGCCGTGAAATTGAACCAAGTCACGGCGCTGTCGCGCCGCGCAGAAATACTGCAAAAACATCATGGCCGGAGCAGGGCCGCGGAAGAGGGATGCAGCGCCGTCGCGCCGCACCGTACGAATCAAGGCCGCGGACGGGTCCAGGCCGCGGCGGAGCAAGGAGACCGGCAGCCGGTTCCGGGCCCCCGGCGTCGGAGCAGGGGGGACCGGCCGTCGCCGGTCCCGTGGAGGTAGAAACCGGTCGGCCGGGGTGGGCCGACCGGACAGGAGAGAATCCGGGGGTTCAAACCCCCGACCGGCCAGCTCAACGACCCCCTTAATGGGGGGCCGCGGTTATAACCATGGGGGCAGGCGCCCCCACTCCAAATGGCTCGACCGTTTGGCCGAGCGCCTGGCCAGCGCACTGGGCGCGCTGCGCCCAGGCCGAGCGGCTGCCTGGACGGGCCCGGCTATGCCGGCCGGGCGAGGCCGCGCTCAAGCGGGCCGGACCCGGACCTGGTTCGGGTCGACCCTGGGGGTATCGGGCCGGGTCGGACCGAGCCCGAACCCCTTAATACCGAATCTTTTCCGGTAGGACGCCCGTATCTTGGGCTACGGGCCTCCGATCAACACACCATCAGTTGCGATACGATCCTTGGATCAAGACAGTCGTTTCGTTATATCGCACTCAAGGTTTCAGAATACTTTGAGTTCAGCCGAGTCGGTTCGTTCACGAAACCAACCGGGCCCTCGGAGCGGAAACACTCATATCTTTAGCTACGGACGTCCGATTGACGTGCCATCGACTTTGTTGGATTCCTCTTAGTGAGACGGATCTTTTGGAATACTCCACCCGAGGTTTGGACACAGGTGGAGTACGGTCGGGTTGGTTTTGCCTTAAAAACAAACCGGGCCTCGGGGACGAAAAAACCAATAACTCTCAGACGGGGAGTCCGATTGACGCGCCGTCTGCGACGTTGAGTTCCTGTTTATGATAAGGAACTTTTGGATACATCAACTCTGGACTATGTGTTAGTTCACTACTATAATTAGGGGTTTTAGCGACCGCCAAAAGTGGTCGCTAAAAGGCTTTAGCGACCGCCTAGCGACCGCTTTTGGCGGTCGCTTTAGCTTCATCGGTAAAACCCATTAGCGACCGCCAATGGCGGTCGCTAATGCTTCACATCAACACAGCAGCCATGCGGGTCCTCTCCTCTCAGCATATGTTCGAAGGTGACACAAAGCTTCCCCTCACCGGCCATGGCGGACACACGACGGCGGCGGATGTTGGGTTATTCAGGTGATGAGGATGAGGCCACCGGAAGTCCGAGGAGGAGTTCGAGATTGATCCGCACGTAGACGGCAGTAACGGGTGTGCTGTTAGGAAGCTTGTAATGGAATGAAGAGAGGCGGCAGCATGTGGAGGAATGCGGCGGAGTGCGGCGGCATGCGGCGGTTCGGATTTGTAGTGGTTATAGCCTGCGGGAAGAAGAAGATGGCAGGCGGGAAAATTCCCGCTACAATTTTAGATTCATATTAGCGGCCACCTATGGCGGTCGCTAACACCCTCTCTAGCGACCGCCAATGGCGGTCGCCCACATCAGGAGGCTCCAAAACACAAATTTCTAGTAGTGGTTGATGTATCATCCCCTCGGCTCGTGGAGTGGACCCTCCCGAACGAGCTTGCTGTGTGCGGGAACTCTAGAGCTAGCTGCGTTGCGATTGTGACGACGACGACCACTATACAGAAATCCTCAGTGGATTCGACGGTGACGACTGCCACACTCAATGATCCTATGTAGATCAGTGCTACCGATCCTGTGTGGGTCCGATGCTGTGTGGGTCAGCGCTCAGTGGTTCTGTGTGAGCCAGCACCTACAGATCCTGTGTGGGTCCGATCCTGTGTGGGTCATTACAGGGGTTAGTTACCTATCGATCCTTTGTGGGTCAGATCCTATGTGGGTCATTGCAGGGGTTAGTTACCTATCGATCTTGTGTGGGTCATTGCGGGGTTAGTTACTTATCGATCCTGTGTGGGTCTTTGCGAGAGTTAGTACCTATCGATCCTTTGTGGGTCCGATGGCTTAGATGAATCCGTGGTTATATCTAATCATCACTATCGTCATACGAAGAAGTATACCTGTGTGAGCTGAATCCTATTTTGCTTTCCTATGTGGATTGTGCTGTACTATCCTGTATGGATTTACGTTTTTCTTTCCTGTGTAGACTGGGATGTACTTGGGCTCAGATGTTGGAGCCGAACGAGAA
This sequence comes from Viscum album, assembly GCA_963277665.1. Classification (NCBI taxonomy): domain Eukaryota; kingdom Viridiplantae; phylum Streptophyta; class Magnoliopsida; order Santalales; family Viscaceae; genus Viscum; species Viscum album. The sequence continues at coordinate 1,757,107,846 of OY728158.1, read as the reverse complement.
TTGATGACTTAGGTATATGTATGGGCATATACCTAAGCAGTGTCGGATGTTACTTCGTGATTGTATCTTTCCTTTGTGGATTTATCCTTTGTGGATTCTGGGAGACCTTCGGGGGTCTCGGGGCCCTACTGAGAAGCTTATACTCACCCCTGCACGGTCTATGCCCACACTACGTCGTGTTGGTTGTAGACGACGGACAGTGCTGATCGTGGTTGAGGCTTGCGGAGCAGGACAGTATCTAGAGGTGGACCACTGGGCAGGACATACTCGGAGCGGTTGGCTGGACCCGAGGAGCAGAGGAGGCTATCTGTACCCACCCTTCAGGTGGGACTTCTAGTGGACGGCTCGACGCTGCGAATCTACCTTACAGTTGCTATTTTCCCTTTCCAGTTGTACTTTACTTTCAGTTTGGGTTTGTATACTGGCCCACTTACCTTTCCGCACTTACTGTTGTACCAGATTTTACTTAGTGTTTACTACTTCTTTCTAACTCTGTGGTGTTTGTTTACTTTACAAAGGCAATTCCTTCCCTTTTTATCGGGAATTTTATGCCTAGGTGCTAGTCTCCAGCCCCTGGCCTATGGAAGGCGGGCTTGGGGTAGTCACGGCACGGGCCCCAAGGACGGGTCGTGACATTTGATATTAATTTTTTTATTATGAATTGTAACTGAGGAAAATATTCATTACTATGGTAAAGTTTAAAAGGGTTAATTAGAGGTTGAACTAAATATATAATATTTAAATTCACTTAAGAATGTTTAAAATTTCATGATTTAATGGTATTTGAACCAATAATGAACATATATTGCAATTTCTATTTCATTAGTCACACATCAACATGAATATGGATTTATTTTATTTTAAAAATTGATATATTTAAAAGTGGTCTCGTCACATAACTTAGAAAGGGAACCCTGATATCATCTATTATATAAAACATGATCTATTTATCATAAACCAGTTCATCCCAAATTACCTCCCTATTCTCTATTCTATGACTGTATGGTTTTGGTCTTCTCTAAATAACCTTCTGGGAATACTTATAGTGGTTTCGAATGGAGGATACAAATTTTCCATGTATATTTTATTACTAATAATTTTAATGTTTTTTTCTTATTGAACAACCTCCAATTGATATATAAACATATTAACATGATTTGATAATTATATTCATTAGACTAGGATGTTGTTATGTTAATGAGATATCAATTTTAAATCTCCCTCTCATGTGTTGTAAAATGATAATGTTGCTCTTGCTTATGTCTGAACTACCACCTCTACATGGTGATTTGATTCATTTTTCATTTAATATTTATGTAATTTTTAATATGGATATATTCAGTAAATATATATGATATTTAATTCATAATTTATATTAAGAAATGTTAAATTAGTATTTCCCATTATTTTTCTCCACGGATCAAATTGTGGAAACATCACTAATTTGTAGACGAACTATTATCTCTATGAGGTGATAAAATTAAATTTTCATCACCTCAATATATGAATGCTTATAAAATAATATATATTGAATATATATCATAATTATTACATTATTAATTACCTTAGATGATGAAACATTTACTAATGATCAATGTCCATAACCATCAAACAAAAATATTCATAGAAAACAAACATGTTTTCACCAGAATAATAATTTCAATAAATAGTTATTAATAAAGGGATAATTGAATATTATAAATAATTGATATATTATAATAAATTAAGAATATTATTTTGGAATAAATATATATTTATTTTTCTAGATGTTTGAACACATACAATGTAAGACAAGACTTTGAGTAAGTGATTACATTATAATCTATCTTATTTTATTGATTGAATATATTTAATTACTATAGATTGAAATTATATTTTAATTATTACCTAAATAAAATATTATTCTAATTGTTAGGTCCACAAGGCTGAATACCCTGAGAGGGGGGGGGGGGGGTGAATCAGGGTATGACTAATTTAAATTTAACGCCCGTTCTGAACTTGTTTCGCTGTTAAGAAAAACACTCTTCTCTCTCTTTCCTGTTGCACAGAGTAAACAGAAAGTAAAGCATGCACAGGACACACCAATTTTACATGGTTCACCGCAAAGGGCTACGTCCAAGGAGCATATGCCAACAAGTTTTCGGTCGTACCAATTCCACTAAACTTCACTAGCTATGGATTGCAATGTTCGGGCTAGATCAATTCTATGCCCAGGCTCACTGCCTTTAAAAAGTTTAGGGTCAGCTCATTGCTTTCCCAAGGGTCACTCACTGTTTCTCTCTCTCTGGCACACTTCCGGTGGAGAGGATTACATTCTTCCCCTTCCTAAGCTCACTACTTTGTGAATGGAATCCACTCACAGTTTATAGACCTGCAGGTCTCTTCATTTGCATGAAATAATGCATCTTCAACTGTAGATAGATGCTCTATTGAAGTCCAACTTTCATCCACTGATGAATACCTCTTTTCCCCTGAACACTGGGCAATTCCTTTTGGAAACACCTTCGCAAAGCACCCTACTTCGCGAAGCTCCCAATTTCGCGAAGCTCAGACAAGCCTTCGTGAAGCTCCTGCCTTTTTGAGAAGCACTTTCACGAAGCACTTTCGCGAAGCTCAAGCCATCGCAAAGCAACGTCCCTCGTGAATCTTGCTAAGCCAATGCAGTGCTCACAGGTTTCACGAAGCTACAATAGCTGCCGTGAAGCTCCTCTTTCGTGAAGCACACTGGCTCCGCGAACCACCTTCGCAAAACGAGAGCAAATGATCTTATCTGAAAAATCTCTCTACTTCTCTCGAGGGGGTCGGCCTCTATTTATAGGCGATTCCACCAACCCTCGAACATTCCGCGTGAAGTCAACGCCACGTAATCTCAAATCGCGAAGCTCCGAAGTTTCCGCTGGAATTCTGCCCAAATCGCGAAGCACCACGACAATTTTCCGTTTGCAGAGCTCGTCGTAATAGCGGAGCATTACCGTCAACATTCCTTCGCGCCTTTTCCACGAAGCTCCCTCACAAATCCCTTCACCACCGCGATGCGCTTCAACTCTGCCGTTCATGAAGCTTTGACATAATCGTGAAGCATCACCGCCTCCATTTTTATGGTCTTCGCAAAATCCAATCCATGCATCCTATCTTCGCGAAATTCATACCTTTTCCATATTAAATTATGCTCTTCATGAAAATCCTATTTTCGCGATGCTCACCAAACTCCAAATTTTGGACCCCAAAAATTTGGCAAACACTTGGAGACGGCGCCACCTTGTACTGCTCTTTTGTACCGCCTCCATATCGTCCTTTCCTTTGTCATCATTCATTGTCAACAAGGATTGTCAACAAATTCTCAGGAACTCGACGATTCTCCTTGGAAACCTTCTTTGTCAACAAACACAATCAACCAAAAAATACATCAATTTTACCTTGAGGGATTTTTTCCAAACACTAATATTGTTATTAACAATATTTATATGTATTATGAAAATATTCTTCTCTTTGGTGATTATAATTTTAGGAAAAATATTTTTAAGGAAAAACTTCTATTATTTGAACTTTGGTCAATGAAAAATTTATTCAAGTCCAGGATTCGATTAATTTGTTTGGAATTATATTTTATAAGATTAAATTATTATTTAATGTAGTTCTATAAAATATTAATCATTCCATTGATGAGTTTTGAAGGTAAAATTTATAATATTTCTGAATGGGTTATTTATGACTTTTTACGTAGAGTTTGAAATGCATATTCAATTTACAATTCACTGGATGAAAACAGTTTTCCACAAACATTAATATTACATCATTTATATCATTTATTGAATGTTACAAGATCAATTTGAATGAAAATATTTTTACTAATATTTTTATAATTGATTCATTTATTAATAATATCTAGCAGAAAGGGTATTTTAACAATTTTTATGTTATTTTAAAAATGTATTCTAAATATATATTCCATCATTGTAAACCTAACATATTGTTTTTTATTCTTCCATTTGGATATGATGTTAAGATTCCATAAAATTTCCATCACTAGGTTGTAGATGATGATGATTTCTTACTGATTATTAAACGAAACCTATTTCTTTCCCATACCTTAATTAAGTTATGATGAAATATTTATGAACTAAATACCCAGTATAAAGGGCATGACATAATGAAATGAATAATGTTTGTATGATATTACTAAAGACATATTTTTGGTTTTCAATTTTTGAACAAATGATGAAATATTTTCAAAATTAAAAAATCACTATTTTGAATAAGAAAATGTTCACATATGTATGAAGTAAATATCCTCAAAATAATCCCATTTGATGAATGAAAAAATGCATATGTTAAATTATTGAATAAAGATAGTTAATTTATAGTCACCAATTTATTTGAAATCAAATTCCTCCAAAACACCTCTCTACGATATTCATGTGCGATGATGTAACATATACTCGAGACATTTTCTCTCTTTATGATATATCTAAAAGTTAACATCCATCATATATGAATCTTACCATATGTGTTTTCTAAAAATAGGGTTCTGGATTCATATTTGAAAAATTAAAATAAAACTCATTGACTAGTTGTTTCATCTACATTAACCATTCAATGTATTTCAACATCATATGATGTGGTTATAACACCCAGACTATATGGGACTCCCACGAAATCACTACTATAATCTACTAAGACAACTCCAATGATAGAAGGCCCGTGACTTTTTATTTAGGCCTCATCTATATTATAATTAATCTATATCTATATAGGGGGAATCCAACTAAATTTAATATTTCTAGAAGGAGGGATATATTATCTCCAATTCCAAGAAACTTTAGAAACATATGATCATGTGTAAAGTTATTGTAGTGACCATAGTGAAGTGAATTTTAATTTTTCATTATAAATATAATCAAAACAAGATAAGATTGATGATTAATGGGGTAATTATTAGAAATGATATTGTTCATATAATCCACATGACATTAATTACTCCATCACTAGATATAAGGAGAGTATTGAAAAGATCTTGAGGGAGAGAGAGTTGGAGGATGTCCTTGAAAGGATAATATATTTCCATTTTTCATGGATGCTTCATATAAAAAAGACCAAGAATAAAATGAAATATCAATGTAGTGGTAACAAAAATAAAAAGGGGATGGTTATGAACTTCCTTATATAGATTTCAAATTATTAACAAAGAGAATATAATAATTTCTAAATCTAGAAGGAAAGAATTATTTGGGATCATAGGGTGTCTCATCATCAATATAATAGTGATTTTGAAAGAGGCCATACATATCTATTTCATTATTCCAGCATAGTTTTTAGCCTTAAAATCAATAACACAGTGATAGTATAATTTTTAAGTGAGTATCCCCTTAGATATAGTTTCTTATATGAAATTTCAATACAGCTGGTAAAATTCTCATTGGAGACCACTAGATTGGTTTTTGTAGGAATAATATCTATAGAGATCCCTATTTTATTATTAATTGAAGTAGTTGAATCCATTAATGTGTCAAAATAATTTATGATTGTAATGATATTTATACATAATATGTTGTATAATAAAAAAATTATGGATGAATTCTTAATTACCAAAACGTGTGAATGTGAAGAAATATCATAAAAGGTGTCCCTAGAGGATAAATATATAGAGGAGTAAATATAATTATGTTTTTCATATATAATATATATTATACATATATTTCTCAGAGATAAAAAAATCTCTAACTTATAATTTATAATCCAATATATAATATGTGTTTGTAAAACCTTATTCAATATGTTAATATTTCTTATTCCATGTCCTCCATAATCAAAGGGTTGTCGACAATACTCTCATGATACATTAAATAGCATTTTTTTATTGGGTTCCCCTAATCACGAATTTTTTATTGTTTAAATATTGGTATTATGAATAATGAAATATAACTATTTTTAGACCATGAAATAATAAATTAATTTCGAAGAGTTAAAGTCTCTAACATGATAGACCCTATAAGACATTGATAGTGTTTGTCCTTTCGAGGAATCTGATTTATTTATTATTTTGAATCAAGAATGAATAAAATAAAATGCCTGAGGAATTCCCGAAATCATATTTAAAATAAAATAGGTTAATTGGAACACACACTCTATTATACATAACTCATTCATTTTTCCACTTTTCTAGATTCACTATTATTTTTTCTGATGTATTAGAATTTTTTCTTGAAAATTTTATCCTTAGAAAAATAGTTTCATGATAAATAATATAATAATTGAGGTTCTCAATGTTTCTCTAGACTCCTTTAGTGATGATAATTGTTCCATTAGTTTAAAAAAAGTGTTAATTGTACAAAATCCATTATTTATTCTACTAGTATTAATCCTCTTATTATTTACAATTTGTATGAGATGTTTTCATAGATGGTATTTAACAATATTAATTATAATGGGTGATAGAGGATCACATTATCTAACACCTTAAGAAAATGGGAAGCAACACATAGGATAACCATAAACAAACAATGAAATATGAGATGAACATAAAAGTATTTTGACCTATTTTTTGTGTCATTAATCAACACAAATTTGGGTTAAGAACATACAAAACAACCACCCGTTCATCGTATCGAATTCTTAAATTACATATGGATTCAAAGAAAGGAAAAATCTTATAGTGGTTTCTATAATAAATTAAAAAAATGAAGAGTATGTAGTGAGGTAATATTGTATAGTTCATCCACTAATAATCCAAAATGAATGAGGATGCAATATTTTTGGGAATGTTGGAAACCATGTTAACATGAAACTTTGTACAAAATTTTCAGATCATGTTTGGATGAACCACCAGATTAGTGGGATGAATTTAATTTTCATTGTTCATATTAGGAATAAAGGTATGGGATTTAGTATTTATTCCCTGAGTGGTTTTAACAAAATTAATAAAATTATAAAAAAGTCTCCAAACATACAACTGAATAATCTCTGAGAAGGATCATAGGAAGATGTTGGTGAGGCCATTGGGACCAGTGGAGATACTATAATTTAAACCAAAGAAATATTATTTGTCCTCGAAATTGAGTAAAATTTCAATAATACTTTCTATATCCATATTATTGAAAATAATTTGAATTATATCATAGAAAAAATCAGTGCTAGTGGATTTTCCATTAAAAATATTGTTATTGAATGATACCTCATTATTTTAATTCTATTTCCTATTTTCAAAAAATGTCACATCCTATTTTTTGATTTCCATGGTTCTATTGACATACTTTGATATTTTAAGAGAGATAAAAAACATGGAATTTATTTTACAATCCTCAATCAATTTCAATTTAAATTGTTCACTATCCATTCACTCCTTGTAGTCTAAATGGTTTTTTTCATCATTGGAGATCAAATGTTCCTGCTCAATACCTATAGATTAATCATTTAACAAATCACAACCAATATTTTGAGATAATTATATTTTATTATTTTATTATTATTTGAGATACTTTGTCTAGTTTCTGGATTATACAAATTAAAATTATTATTATTTTTACGATGAATAACATTTTTGGGATTCTCAACGCCAAATGCATGGTCCAGGAAGGGCACAATTGAATCAGTTTAGTTTTGTTGAATCATTGTGCGGCCTTCCCATTGCATGATTAATTAATTAAATAATAAATTGAATGATAATGTGGAAACATAATAAAATTGGAAAATAAATAAATAAAATGAATTATAAATGTTTTTAATACTAATATTATTGATATAATTTTATAATATTATTTTTATTATCTTGTATAATAATTTAATTGGGAAATTTTTTTTATTATCATTTTAATAATTTTATTACAATTAATTTGTTATTAAATTTATTAAAATTGTTATTATATAATTATTATTATTATTATTAATACCTTTCTTTTTAATTAATTATTTTATCATGGATTGGAAGACACTACCACACCCCCTTCTCCTTCTAGGTCAGGACTTAACCCCTCCACCTTCGTGGCATCATTAAACATCTCTCCCCTAACCCCAATGCAAATCCCCTCTACCTCTGTTACCTCCTGACCAGTGAACCACTCTAGAAACCCTCTCGTACAACCAAGACCTCCCCTCCATGTGTTCACATCTCTGGTGTCCCACATCCCTCCCAGCACAGCACCCCTTCGGCATGAACACCCCTGCCCGTGTGATTTCTAGGACCCCCTTCATTCTGGCTACCACCTATTGGTTCCACTCTCTCATTCGGAATGTGACTCCCCTATGTATACCCTCATTCCTCTTCATTGGGGTTCTGGAGTTTTTTGGGTTTTAGGTTTTCCGTCTTTATGGAGTAATTTAGGGTGATAATATTGTTGTTTATGGGTATATTTTTCCATCTTAGGGTTTCTTATGGAATGGCAAAGGTGAAATTTTGATATCACAGCATCTTCCAGGAGAATATTGGTTTAAGGTCGGTTATTCCATTCTGTTTCATCATTAGATTAATTTAATATGTTTTATTAGTTGTTTAATGTATTCTTTAGTTGGGTAATTTGGTGTGTTTGGAGTTTTTGAAGTGGCTTCTGAGTGTAAAGGTTGGGATTGGATTTTTAATATTAGTATTAGATGTGTTTTGGTTTTTGTTTTCATTTAATGTTTTTGCAATGTGTTCTAAGGGTTGTTTGGATGCTGTGAAATAAAAGTTCAGGGTCATTGAGATGTGTTTATATTTAAATGATGATTTTCGAAGGAAAATGTATCACTTTCAGTGTGTTAGGTATGTTGTTTGTTTTTTAATAAATTGTTGAATATTTGAATGATGTAAAGATAGTTTTAAAAATGCTTAAAAAATATTGAGATTGTCTAATAAGGGTCTAGGAAATTTATATTAGTTGATCATTATTGTGTGTTTTATTATGTTATGAAAAGGGAATTTGAGAAACTGTGCATGTTGTGGTAAATGTATTTCAGGTGAGCTTTCTTGTTTCATTTTTCAATTTTGTTTTCTGACCTTCTGGAAGTTATTAGAAACCCTGGAATCATTTTAGGGAATTTCTTTTATCATAGTGTGGGTTTTGGTCATCAACAAAAAGACCTATATGTATATAAATTGTTAAGCATGGATTTATGTATATCCACCTTGATCATATTCACTCATGGTGCAGGGAGTATTTACTAGGGTCAAATGACAAATATATATATTTGAAAATGTATATGCATATAGGTGAAGAGGCCCCAGGTTTCCATCATTATGAGCTACGAGTCTTGAGATAGGTCCCATATGCCTTTTATTTAATCTAAATTCCATAATTTCATTCTTGTTTTAAAAAGATGTTTTATATTTATGATCTATAAACATGTAATGAAATTTAGTTGTGGCTGGTAGAAAATATTATTCCATTATTTAGGAAATTGAAATTTATTTCTAATGGCCATTGTTGTTATGTGACTTTTTGTGAAAATTTATTTCTGAAGTGGTTTTAAATTGGTAATGAATATTTACATAGGATATTGGCCATTCGTCTGGATAGTTATTGAAATTGTTTCTTTATTTTTAACCCTATTTGGCACATTAAAAATGGTTTATGAAAAAGAAAAACCTCTCTTGAGGAATTCCCCTTTGTTTAAGAAAATAATGTGTGTGTTGAATGTGTGATTTATGATATATTCCTCGTAAATAGGTTTGTGCATTATTGTTTAACAAAAAAAGGAACGATGCTCTCAAGGAGGGAGAGCAATGGTTAAATGATGTATGTGTTTTTACATAACTAAAATGATAATTACTTATATCTTTTCATGATAAAAACTCACCACCACATGAAATAGATCATAATGGGAAACCTAGGTATTAAGTTGGAAATTCTAGGACTAGTACTCAAGATGATATAGAAGTGGTTTGTACTAGTTTTCTCTAGCAGGATTGACACTACAACACTAACTAAACATTTTCGTTGATTCCAGACCACTAGGTTATGGGTGTATTCCATACTAGTGTCTCGTGCATGGTAATTTTGACTATTATAGTTCATATGCCATGTTTACACTGGGGAATGAGGATCCTAGGTCGCCAACTAGCAATATCTTCATTGAGATTTCCCATGGTCCATGTGATATTATTTTCAATTCAGTTGTTTAATGCCTATTCACCCTTTTCTGAAATCCATATTTTTTTAATCTAAATTTTTCCCCTTTCATTTTGAAATATTAATGCAGGCCCAAAACGAATTTTGAAAATGAAGGGGAAGGGAAATGATATTCAAGAGAATTCCATTTTGTTACTTGAATTTGAAAATAATGAAAAAAATAATTTTATTATGTATTATTTTCAAACTACCACGTTTTGGGTTTCATTTTAAATATAATGGCATAGAGAATTGTTGATATGTGGAATTCCAAATGATAATATTGGTGGTCATGCCAACATTATCTTCTCTATTTAGGGTTTAGTTTTGGATCACTTTTACAAAGAGTGTGGTTTGTATTTTGTGGTGAACCACGAGGTCCCCTAAAGTTTGTCTCGTTACTTAGCTTATTCCTTTTTCCACCACACGTTTGTTCAGTTCATCCTATTTTATTTATATTTTTTCAACTTTATGTTTATTTATTAAGCTTTTTTATGGGATAAATCATTTCCAACTGGTTTATATTTATTCTCAACATTAGTTTTCATCCTGTGCAGACCAGGAAATCCATTTTGGCAATAAAGTGGACCGACTTGGGTGACCAGTTCAGTGTCAACCCAGTTTGGTTTGTGACAAAATAGTGTCAATGGGAGGTCAGATTTCTTAGGTCATGTTCCTTTAGGAAGATTCATGGATGACTAGAGCTATGATTGTTGGAACTCTATGCTATGGATACAAGTAATGTACCTATCTAACACATATCATAGATGAACAATAGTCACCAAGGGATGTTGATGTTTTTATATATCTTTATTCCTTGTGGTTAATCTTGTTTAGGAGAAATGAAAATGGAGTTGGGTCAATGGTCTCATTGAGCTCACAGGGCCTGGAAAGCCATGTGGAGCTGAGGACATTCCCCAAGCACACTCTCTATGATAGAGGAGTGATTGGCGTATTTTGGAAAACCATATGTCCAATTCACCAACTAACACAAATTTATTATTGTTATTCCTTCTGTCCCTTTTGGTTTGTTAGATCATTTTTAAAAACTCTGTTTTAAAATTTATGAAATCTAGATTTCAAATTTTAAATGACATAATTTTTGAAATGATGGAAAATGTGTTTAAAAAAATATTTTTAATGTGGTTTTATAAAGTTTTAATGTCATTAAATAGCATTTTCATAATATGAGATTGGATTTTTCTGAACGAAACAAGTGGATTTACAAATAAGGTGGTCTGGGAAACATGTATAAATTTATGGTGGGTATTGAATTTCTATTTTCAAGGGAATTTTTTAAACCAATGAAAGGTGTTTAAGATGGGATGAAATGTATGAAAATTGATGTACAAGGTTGTTAAATGAATTATTATTTTGATGATTGGTGTTTTCCTAAAGTGTTGGTGAGATTTCAAATGGGTTCAATTTTGTTACTAGTGGTTTTGAATAAAGGATGTTTGGGTCGATTATTGTTTATGAAAATGGAATGAATTCAGTTTTAACCATTGGTGGTTACATGGGAAACCACACACTTGATTTATATAGGAATGATGGACTGGTCCACGATTGACATGATATCATGCTTGTGTAGGACCCATGAGGTACCTTCGGTGAATATGTATCCCACACTCTCATATTTAGTTTCAGAAGTGTTTTTTATGAAAGGTTGGAGTGTTTTTTGTTTCATCATTCATTTGTCTATCTTTTGGGTTTTTCGAATATTTCACTGTGGTGTTTTGAGTTTTGAGAACCGCTCTTGTTGGGGAGATGTTCCATGTTTGTGTTTTTTTGTATGTTTATTTGAGGTTTTGGTTAGTGGGATTTCTTGAGAAGTGATTTTGGTGGCCTTTGAAAATATTTACCTGTTCTTTAAGTTTTTTCTCATGGTGTGTTTTACCAATGGACTAGTGTCACCACCCGCCTTCTCCATGATGAGGGAACAGACAACAAACTGCTAGACCATTCCTTCTTCTAGTTGAAGGAGAGATAATGACCCAAACATCACACCTTCAATATTCCCCGGAGTGGTGACTACCACCATGGATATAAAATATCGTATAAAATTGAGGGAATTAAAGTTTTTATAGAACAATATTTTTAAATAATATAGTAAATCCCAAACAACTATAGAGACTATAATTTTAAACGTAAATCCAAAAATCCATTCCCATATGAATGTTCAAAATGAACCGATAAACAGTATAAGAATTCTATGAATGAATCTACCAAAATAATGAAAAGTAGCAATGAAAAATATCCCAGTCCTCAAGCTAGTTAGGTCTGGAACAGTACTCAATGTCCTCCTAGAAACCTAAATGTAGTATTATATATGTATGTTGTGTATACAATTATACTCATTAGTGAAGCTAAAAGCTCTTGTGTACAATTGGGAAGACATTTTAATGCCCCATGAGAAAATAAAGGACACCAAAACACCTAGAAAGTAAAACTATCCTCCCAAACTCATCAAGGCACACTCCCCAAATAACACATGTCATGTAAAATAATAGAAATAACACATTGATATTTAGGTACCCCACACTTCTTTACCACTGATTATTTAGGACATTTTATGCATCATCCCTCCCCCACCAATCCAACTACAGTCATATTTCCACCCCAACAACAACCATATGGGACATACCTACCACACATTTATCCCACTCTCAAACACCTCGACCACCATAACCACACACCCTGCACGAAGACACCTAGGCCGCAAAAACTACTACCACACCCGAAGACCCCTGGGCCAGAACCACCATTTCCATGCCCGAAGATAGCTGGTCCATAACAACCACATCCACACTTGAAGACACCTATACCTCATCACAAAGACACTTGGGAAACAACCTACCCACACACACCTGGGACAACCATGACAACACACCCTACCCGAAGTGTCTTGGGCCATAATTAACCTCATGCTATCACATCCTGCCCGAGGGGTCTTGGTCTATTTGGGAGATGGTGAAGAAAAGAGGTAATAACCATCCACTAATAGAAATGTTGGGAAACACACCCTACAAAATAGAATGTGGGTGTTCGGAATGAATTTCTCATCATTGGTGGGGTCCGTATAAGAAATACAAGGGCTAAAACTTATACGTATAGGAAACTAATAACTCATCCCCACCTAAGGGTCCCCAAACCAACAACTAGGCCATAAAAAACCACACTTGATGATATACCTATATTCACAAGTACAAAACGAACACAACAAGAGCACAACCCATTTTTGGAAATCAAATCCCCATTGTACATGTTCTCATTATCATGTTCTTGTGATTCCATTTAAATATTCCTTCATTGTCAGGAAACTAACTGTCATAACCACAATCCAAAATAACAAATGGAAGGAAAATAAACATGAAGGTGTTTAATAATTTAATCCCAGTTCAATTGGTAATAACTACATTAAAATGGAATTTTTCAGATCACTCGATGTACAGAAACCAAACCATGCCCCAACATACCAGGTCTAGAACATTTACTGTCATCTCCACACAACCACAGATTCACAAACCTGAATCCTCTCAACCAGAGGTTCCATTTCCATCCACATAAACCCAAAAATCATCCACCATAACTGCCATGTATATCACTAGTGCACTCAAAGGGAGTTCATTAGATTTATCTAACATCTTTAATTAAGTTTCTTCTTTCTGTTTGGGTAACCAGGGTGATCACACAAGGGTTATTATTTGTTGGGAATCTATTTAATCAATCATGTTTGCATGATTAATCAGTTTCCATGATACAATCAATCAATCACAATATCATCCAGAAAAGAGATCATTATTATTGGGAAAAAAAGACCCCAATGATCATTCTTTTTAGTGGACTTGAGCCCATAAAATTACCAACATAAAAATTAAAGTAAAATACAACCAAAACATCATACTTACACCCATTAATTCATTAAAAGACCATTTTTTATCTTCGTTAAATTTGTTTTCATCTACATCCCAAGGGAACATCATTGTATCCACTATTAATGATGCATAGTAAAGAGGGACGAAGGATGAACCACTACATGGATGGTTAAGAATCATATATTTCTCCTTATACTAAAAAGATGGGATGACACAAATTGTAAGAAGAACTCCAAGTTTGAGTAGAAAGGGATCTATCATTGGTGCATGATTCATCTTGAGAGGAAGTATGTAGGTGCACATAGAGAAAAAAAATGGAAGAAGGAAGAGAGGATATCAGATTATGAAGAGGACAAATCCTGTAATTAAGAAGACCTTTTTGAAGTATATAAAATTTTGATCTTGGACTGACCACGTGGCTGGATGGATTCACATGTAGGGATTAGTTGAGATTTAATAATTCCACTCGGAAATGGTGGAGATAGACTAGCGGATGATTATGAGTTAATGTATTTTTTTTAAACACAAGAAAAAACGTAACAGGGGAAAATCTCAGAAAGGCAAAAAAGGGTGTGCCACCATTAGAAAGGACACACATTTTGGTAATTCAAGGGTCACCTGACTTGAGGTGGATTAAATCATCTTTCTTGGGCCATAAATAGCTTTTTAAGGGGGTATTAATACGCTTTTATATAAATTTATATGTAAATGGAGAGAAAGTAGAAAGTCATAGATAAATTGGAAATGACTCACTGATGAGTGAGTCACCAACACCCTGGCCTCATCGCCCTGGAATCGATGCTTGGGAACTATTCCCAACTGGTGCCACAGATGCAAATCGGTGCCACCAATGGCTGATCAGAGATACTAATTGCCACCGGTTCCACTGATTCCCATCAGTGCCACTAATGGCCAATTTGTTCCACCGATGTCTGATTGGTGCCACCGATGGCCTTCGGTGCCACCGATGCCCTTCGATGCCACCGATTCCAATCGGTGTCACAGTTCATTCAACCTGAAATTTGGAAAACACTTTAATGATCCACCAATGGTCCCCATAAATCCTTGAAGATCGGGATTCAGAAATGTGATGTACTAGGAGGGTCCAATTCATTACAATAGATACCTCCCAAACTATTCTCACCCTCGATAATTCATTTAGTAAACCTGATGAAAAGAGAGGGGTATGAACAACCACCTCGTAAGATACCTCTCAAGAGTAAATCACCATGAATTTGAAAACTGGAAATAAAATATAAACATCCAGGAACACCTCTCTCATATGTCTCCTGAACAACTACAACAATACCATGTAACCACAAAAAACACAAAAAGGCACACTATCTAGACATATGGATTATGGAGTTCCTTCCTTTATGTCATTAAAATATCTGGTTTGGGTGGCACTGACTCGCCTTCACGGGTTTAAACAAATCAAAATTAAGGCGTCTTGATTAGGGATCGGGTTTTCCCCTCCCCATACTTTGTACTTTTCAAAAAAAAAAAGATAACATAGAAACAAAAAGTCATAAAGTAAGATGGTAAAAAAAATTACATCGTAAGAAATTCACAAGGAAAACACATGATCGAATCTTAGAACAACTATGGGTACTGCGAACGTATTTGTGCCTCCAATTCCCATGAACTCTTTTCAAGGCCACCATTCCTCTACAATACTCAAACCATAAAATTGGTCTTTCCATGAAGAACCTTCTCCTTAGGATCCTTGATTCTCACTGGTCTCTCCACAAACGTCACACCATTCATGATATCCAATACTCCCCAGGCAAGGACTTGGGAGTCATCGTGTAGATACCAACTGAGATGAGAGACATTAAATACATTGTGTATCCTCTGAAACCGCAGTGGTAACTCTTGGTGATATGCCACCTTACTAACTCGTACCAACACCTCAGTGGTTCTGATGAACCGGTGAGAAAGATTAATCCCCCTGCCAAACCGCTGATTTCCCCATCGAGGGGAGATTGTTGATAACATATGGTCCCCCACCTAGAACTCCAAGGGTCTCCTCCTATGATCTTCATACGACTTCTACCAGTCCTTACCAGCCTTCATCCTTTCACGCAAAAGCTATAACTTATCTGTCATGCTCTACACTAACTCTGGGACAAGAACACTTTCCTCCCTACCCTCTACCAAGAACATGGGTGAACGACACTGTCTTATGTAAATAGATTCAAATGGTTCCATTCTAATGGTGGAGTGATATATATTGTTTTAGGTAAAATATACCAGAAGAAAGTGTCATACCCATGATCCTCTAATGTCAAGAACACACGTATGCAGCTTATCCTCAAATGTCTAGATGGTTATCTATGTATACCCATCCATATAGGAGTGGAAAGTAGTTTTATGGAATAGCTGGGAGACAAAATCAGGTTGTAGTCCCTTCCAGACTTGTGAATTAAAGCATCTATACTGATCCCAAATGATGGTTCTGAAATCTCTGTGCATCCACACAACTTCACCCACGTACATCTATGACATGGAATCTAATGTGGATCACTGTATAACCATTAAGAAGTGAGCTGATTTCTTCAATAGTTACATCACTACCCTTATGGAATCATAGAATCCGACTTCCCTATGTATTCTTATGATGAAATCAATCAATATGTAAACCCACATCCACTCGATAATGTTTAACGCCTCTAATAGACCTCCAGGAAAACGGTGTTCACCCTTCACATGCTGACACACGAGGGAAATTAGCACAGACTCCTCCACAACCCTCTTCACTACATCCCATAAAAAATTACATCTCAATCCCTTTAACTTCATGGAGACTTCTAGATTTACCTTCAAGGTTGAGTTATGGAACTCCCCGAGAACGGCCTCACGCATTGAGAACAGGACAAACAACTTCCCACGGATCAAAATCTAATTCTGAATATCCTATGACCATCCATCTTGTGAATCACCCCAGGTAACTTGATCACACATCAATATAACCTCTGAGCCTCCCCAATGAGACTCCTTCACCTTCCGCACTAAATTAGACTACACTATCATCAGAAATAGGAATCCTCTTCCATCCTCTACTCTCTTGCCTAGATGTAAAGCTACTGACTCCTCTATTTTTTCCAAGTATCTGTTAACTCCCAAACCACATCATTATGTTACAGACAGCTCAAGGCATCAACCATCTTTTCTCCCTTTCCTAAGGATTAGGATATCTCAAAATCATATTACTAAATAAACTCAATCAACATCCACTACCGCAAGTTTATATCTTGGTGGGAGAATACATACCTCAAGATCTTGTAATCAATGAAGACAAAAAAGCATTCTTTAAAGAGGTAATAATTACAATACTTTATTGTGAACCGAACCGCTGCAATCTCCAGGTCATAGGGGCCATAATTACATCCATGGGGACATAATTGATTAGACCCCTAAGAAATCACTCCATGTGGTTTCATCATCACACACCCCATTCCTAGACTGAAATCATCAAAAAACACTTCAAATTTTACCCCATCCTATGAAATCCTCGCCAATGGGGAAATGACTAGATTCTATATTAGATAAATGAATGCTACATGGCACTTCTCACTCTATACGAAATCCTGGTCATTTCTGGTCTTTGATTTCAAAGGTGATATAACTCAAGAGAAGTTGGGTATGAACCTCAGGTAGTAACATGGAAGTCATAGGAAATTATGAACCTCTTCCAAGTTCATAGGTTCTTTTCTAGAAACAATAATCTCAACCTTAAATAGGTCATCTTCAGTTCCCTTATAAGACACCACAAGTCTAAGGAAGTGGACCTCTCTGGTCCAGAACATAAACATAGACAACATCCCGTAGAGCTGGTTGTGTCCAAAATTTTCCTGAGATAATCAGCGTGATCCTCCTATGACATTGGGTAGATCATGATGTCATCGATGAGCAGGACTACGAACCCATCCAGATTCTTGAGGAAAAAAAATTTCATGAGCCCCATGAACATAGCTGGTGTGTTATTAATGTCGAACGACATGACCAAGAAACCATTGTTCCCTTACTTGCACCTGAAGTCTGCATTTTTTATGTCACCCTACTTCAACCTCAATAAGAGATATACATACCCCATGTCGATCATTAAGAACCAACCTGCTCCCTTCAACTGGTCGAAATGGTCTTCGGCCCTTGGGAGGATAAAATGTTTCTAGACCATCACCTGTTTCAGTATTCGATAATATATGCACATCCAGAGATCACCGTATACCTTTTTTTCAAAAAATACTGGATCACCCCATGGTGATGTGATTGGATGGATACAACCCTTCTTCATTAGGTCATCAACCTAAATCCACAAATCCCAAAACTCATAAGGCACTGTCCGATAGGGATCCATCAAAATCAGATGAGCACCGGGTTGTAAGTCTTTCCCGAATTCATCATTACAACAAGGAGGTAGAGTCACATCCTCTTTAGGAAATACATACATAAATTCACATAAAATCACTGAGACTCCCACCATATTTGAGTCTTCTAATTACATTTACAGCTCGACTAAAAAGGAATGAATGACCTCTACACTCCTACTACCCTCCTAGAATCCACACTCTCGAATGAAATCTACACCCTTCCCACCCACATCTAAGTACATGACCCTTATCTGGAAGTAATCAATAATAGTGTGCCCTGAAAACTACCATTCGATGCCTAGGGTGACATTTTATGGATTCATTTGTAGCAAACATAGATCCCCATTGGACAGATGCTACCCCACCATCTGTCTGCAACCTCGACAAACATCAAATAGGCTAGTCTAACCTCCAACTAGCGTACTCAATAACAAGTGAATGGAATTTATATCTACGTCTAGACACAATTCTTGGGATAGACCGTGTGTAACAAAGGAGTGTGAAGCTCCTGAATCAATCAAGTAACATTCAAGAGTACCAAACAGACTGATCATTCCTCAAACAACCTCGGTCCCTATAGGAACTACAGCCTCTGAGCTGTGAAAATTCCCATGCCCAACTCCTCTGCACTTTTTAAGTCGGCCTCCTCCCTGACCATGTCCTGGTCGAGGTCCATGAGGAGCACCTTGTGGTTGGAATCCTCCATCAGTGTCCGACCACATTGGAGAAGGAGCTCACTGCCCCTACTGATGCGGCTGAAAAGGACTTTCCGCCAACCATTGCTGAAGAGGTGGGCATTGAACCTACCATGCCACACTATACTGCACTCAAATAGGGCACTAATTCCAAATATTCCCATGGATTCCACAGGGAAAGAACATCATTCATAAGATCATGGTGAATGAGAGATGACTGGTTGATTAGAACTAGAAATGCGGGGGCCTTCTCCCTACTAGCCGAAACCTGTAAGGCCCAGATGCTAGGGGCCTACTGCTGAAGACCTTCCCCGTTGAAAACCTCAACTAGATCTCATCTCATGGAACACCTCCTTGGATATTCATCCTCTCCACTACCTCATCCTTCTTTTGAACCTCCAAGTACGTTGGCATAATGAATGGAGTAACAACATACTAAAGATAAGGTCGAAGTGCATTCTCTAATTGTCTTGTCCATGACTCCTCATACTGGAAGAGGTCTATACTAAAATGAATTAGATCCTTGAACTTTATCCCCAACTCCGTTACCGACATACTCCCTTGATATAGAGAGTGTAACTCTTTCCCCTTTTCAGCCTTCATCATGGATGATAGTAATTCCTCCTAGAACTCATTCTCAATGTCAGTCCACAAAACCTAAATCTCCAATCTATCCCCATGGTATATATTACACAATTTTCATGATTATACTTCTATTTGACTAACTACCAGTGGAACCTAGTACTCCCTCGAAGCATAGATCATGGTAAAGGTGATTTCCATCTCTTGAAGCGAGACCTCTGTCTCCAAGTTGAAAACACTGCCCTCATACATACCTAGAGTCTGTCACTAAAAGGAAAAAATTTCCACATGACACATTTCATACATACCTAAAGTATGTCACTATACCCATCCAAATAATGACATGTTGAATAACAAACTACACCACGATGCGGAGACAGTTATCCATACATACGCACGTATGGTGACTTTGTAATTAATTGTATGGATAGAATAATGAAAATTGTTGAACCACATTTATAATAAAATCACTGTATGTATAAGGTACAAGTTTTATTATTTTAGTATGGAAACAACAATAAAAGGATAAGATGAAGTAGAAAATAACATTGAAAAGGGTGATGAAATTGTTATCTCTTTTTCGGGTGCTTCCTTTTTATTTGATCAAAAGGGATCCCTTGGTCAGATTTCTGATCCAATCATGGCCTCTATATTAATGTGAGGCTAGTTGGGAAGATATTTGAGTTGTGGTTGGCCAAGAAAAATGGATTTTGAGGTTTTATTTTGAGAGAAGGGGAAGTACCCTTTTATAAGAGAGGTGATGATCACTTTAGGAAAAGCATGAAATATTAATTTACTATACAATCATATTAGGTTTATAATTGCTCCAAAAAATTTATTTCAAGGATAAGGTGTGACTGGGTTGAAAATATCTAAAAAAAATTGGTTTTAGACTGGTTTAGGTCACTATATTAACCCTATCTTTTATATTTAACTCTTAGTTAAATAGTTTAACTTTTACAATGGCTTCTTTTATTTTTATAATACATGGTTAATAAACTTACTATAAAATTACAAGAAAACCCCAAGTGGTTAATTAATGAAATATATTTCATTTTCTAAGTCCTTTGTACAAACCATAGTTTTTTAGGAATATTTTATCATTTAATAATACATTATTTGTTTCAAAGACTTATTTATATCAATTTTGAGACAATTTATTATCTGTTTTTTGTGAAAGTCAAAAAAACATGATTACTTCGAAAAAATACATTAAATAAATACTAACATGTCATGTTAACCTAAAAAATTCATTTAATGCATCAGGATGACTCAATTTACATTTACTGTTATATTTATAATATAAATTATTTTAATATTTCATTAATAAGATAATTAATGCATCACCATTTGGGTATAAATAAATTTATTTATTTAATGTAAAAAAATTATAAATAAATTAAAATTATGTAGAAAACATTTTAGACTTAAAATGAATATTTATAGTCAAATTTATCTTATGTATAAACCTATATTAAATATGTTTTTTTATTAAAATTTAAAATTTAAACTTTTAACTCTTCATTAAATAAAATATAATAAATGTCCTAATAAAATCCAAGTGGATCAAATAGGATCATATTTTATTCCTAATGTTTATTTTGGTCTAAATAACCTTATAAAATAGAATTAATACATGTGTTAGGATAATTATAATATCATTTCTACACATAATTACCCTATTTACTTTTAACTGGGGTAAATAAAATCCAAAAGTTACTATTCATCAAAAATTATTTTCATCACATTGAACAAAATTTTACTTACTGATGTCAACCATGTCTCTAGGATTTTTTTGATTCAATTTATAGAATCATTAAAATTACGTTTTAGAAAAATGTGCAAATGTGTCTAGAAGTTGGGTAAAAGACGTTAAAATGTTCAATGAAATTTTATACATCTAAATTTATTATAAAATGACTCTAATGAATTAAATTGAAGTTATATAGGTATTCTTTATCTATTTTGACCTAAAATAAATTTAAATAATATAAATAATTATTTTAATAAAAATTAGGTTTTAAATAATAACACAGTGTGTTTCACTACTAATCAAAAATTGAATGTTTTAAAAAAAATTCAAAAAATTTACTTTATTTTAAATTTGAAATTTTGAATCCAAAAATGAAGTCCATTTTGAAAAATAAAATTTATTAAATTTCAAAAAGTGGGTATTACTATTCATAATGGGTAGTTTGATTGGTCACAGTGTTCTAGAACTTGAAGTTGCGTACAATGAAAGCCATTGCATTATTTTAAGAGAAAAGTATCCTGGAAGCTTGGGGTGTTACATTCTTCCCTCCTTCAAATAATTTCATCCTCAAAATTTCTAGAATACTACTCTATAAAAATATTCGTGTGGATCTTCATCATAAGTTCCTCAGGTTCCCATGTTGCCTCTTCCATCTTATGGTTTCCCCATAGAACATTTACCAGAAGACTCATTCGATTTCTAAATACTTGTTCTTTGCTATCAAGAATATTGACAAACTCTTCACACTAAGACAGATCGAGTTTCAGTTCTATTTATTCATATGTGAGTACATGTTTTGCTCTAGGCATGTATTTTTTCCATAGTGATACGTGGAAAACATCATGATATTTGGAGGGACTTGGGGGCACTACCAAATGGTAAGCTATAACTCCAATTCATTCTATAATTTTAAAAGATCTGATGTACTTGGGACTTAATTTACCCTTCTTACTGAATCATATAACACCCTTCCATGGAAATACCTTTAAGAAAACATGATCTCCTACTCGAAATTCCAAATCCTTCATTCAGTTATCAGCATAGTTGTTTTTCATACTTTGAGCTTCTTTGATGTTAGTTTAGATAATATTTACCTTTTCCATTGTTTCCTCAACACCTTCTGGTCCTACAAGGTTTTTTCACCAACATCACCCAATCAATTTGCGGTGCAACATTTATTTCCCTATAAATCTTCATATGGTGCCATATGAATACTTGAATGGATTCTATTGTTATAAGAAAATTCTACCAGATTTAAATATTGATCCCACATACCTTTAAAGTTAGGTGAGTAAGATCTCCAGAAGTCTTCTATGGTTTGAATAGTTTTTACTGAGTATCCATCAATTTTAGTGTCATAGGCAGTGGTTAGAGGAAGTTTAGTATCCAGGGCCCTCTGAAGACATTTCCTGAATCTTGATGTAAAGCGTGGATCATGATAAGATACAATCAATAGGGGTACTCCATGAAGTCTAATAACATCATTAATATATAGTCTTGTTAAATGTTCAAGTGGAAAATATTCTCTTATAGCAAGAAAATGTGATGACTTGGTAAGACTATCAACAATGAACCATATTTCTGCATTCCTTCTAGGAGTATTTGGTATTCTCATGACAATCCCATTGCAATATCATCCCATTTCCACTCAGTTATGGGAATAAGTTTCATGACTCCTCTTGGATGTTGTCTTCTAGCCATGACATGTTGAGAAACCATACATCGTGACACAGAATTAGCAATCTCGCTCTACATATTGTCCCACCAAAACTTTTCCTTAAAATATCTATACATCTTAGTGGTAACATTGTGTATAGTGAAATTGGGGCCATGAGAATCATCCAAAAATTCCATTTTTTGGTTATGTATTTTAGGAACACAAATTCTCTTCCCAAATTTCAAAATTACACTTTCATATATGAATTCAATAAATATCCCATTATTCACTGCTTTAATTTTCTTTTGAAAAACCACATCATCAGTCTAGGAACTTTTTTTCTTTCTAGTAAAGTCGGATTGGAAAGAATATAAAAAAGTATTGAGGATTCACCTTCCATGATAATTACCATATATGTCTTTACTAAAGCGTTTAACATAGTATCTCTTTCAACTATCATCAAGTTCATAACTCCATGATAATTTCCTCTCAAAACATTTGCGACCTTATTTTGCTTTTAGGTGGTACTGTATAATGCATTCATAATCATTGAGTAGTTCAAGCCATCGTCTTTTACTCCTATTGATCTCTTTTTGTGATTACACATACTTCAAAATCTTCTGATTAGTATATATATCACATTTTTCTCCATTGATATAAGGTCTCCATATCATTAATGAAAAGATAACAGCTTCTAAATCAATATCATGTGTGGGATAGTTTTGTTCATGAATTTTTAGCTTCCATGATGAATAGGCAATAACCCTATCATTCTGCATAAGGAAACATCCAATTCATTTCTTTGAAAAATAACTTCAAAAAATAAATCCATCATTCCCTGATGGTAGAACAAATATAGGATAATTTACTAATCTTTTATTTAGTTCTTCAAAAAATTATTCACAATCTTTTGTACAATATATTTTATGCCCTTTACATGTGATCTTGGTTAATGGGTTATCCAATCGTGAAATTGTTTGGATGAATGTTGGATAATAACCTTCTAAAACAATAAAACTATGTACCTAATTTATACCCATTGGTGCTGAAGATTCTAGTATTTCCTTTTTATTTGAAGGATCAACATATATTCCATCCTAAGAGACAATATGGCCATGAAAAGAAATTTCTTGATGCTAGAATTCACATTTTCTAAACTTCTTATATAATTCATTTATTTTAAGAATCTTAATAATAATGCGCAAATAATTTTCATGATCTTCATATATTTTGGAGTAAACCAAGATAAGATCAATAAATACCGCTATAAAGTCATCATGATATTCCTTAAAAACTATGTTCATTAGTTACATGAGAACAGATGATGCATTAGTCATTCCAAAAGACATTACTGTAAAATCGTAAGGCCCATACCTGGTTCAAAATTCTGTTTTGGGAATGTCTTCTTTATTCACACACAACTGGTGATATCCAAATCAAAGATCTATCTTTGGAAAATATTGATCTACATGAAGTTGATGAAATAAATCATCAATGCAAGGTAGGGGATACATGTTATTTGTTGTTATAGCATTGGTCTCGTTGTAGTGAATGCACAACCCCATAGATCTATCTTTATTATTATCAAAATGAACATGGTCTCCTCAAAGAGAAAAACTATGGAGAATAAATACTTTGTTACTCAATTCATTTAATTTTTTATTCAGTTACACTAATTCCACAGTGTCCATTCTATAAGGGGTTATCGAAATAGGCTTTGAACAATGAATTAAATCAAGGGAAAACCCAATTTCTCATTCTAGAGGATGTCCAAGTAAATCCTATAGAAATACATCAACATATTCTTGCACAATAGGTAAAACTATATTTTATCATTCCATTCCTCGCCCATAGTTGTTCAACATCTTTCGACTCGATAATTAAATTTAGTAGAGCTATTGGGGGTGGATCTTGATGAGAAATATATGGAGATGTTTTTGCTCTATAGATAAGGCATACCTCATCATAATCATCAAAAATTGTAACCTCCTTCTTCTTACAATAAATGATCACATCATGGTACGAAATCCAATCCATACTGAGGATTATATCAAATTCAATCAAGGTGATGATGATGAGATCATCAGAGAAAGCATGTTTAGATACCCTAATGGGAACTGATTCATGAATTTTTTTTGCAATGATACATCCCTTGGGACTTTTTACTAACAGCTCCCTTGTTAAATCAAATTAGAAATATCTAATTTTCATAGCAAACTAGGAAGATATGAAACAATGCGATGATATAGATCAAATAAAGCATTGGAAAAATTTGAGGAAACCATTAAATTACGTGCAACCACGTTATTCATAGCTTTAACCTTAGTAGTAGTGATTACATATTATTGGCCTTTCTCTCTTGGTCTTTTTTGAGGTAATTTTACATGGAACATAGGACATTAATACGCATAATTACCCATTTATCTACAGTTGTAGCATTCAACATTGAAAGACACTTTCTTTTCCTTGCAATCATGAGGTTGGTGGACTTTTTCAGCAAACGTGTAACAGACACTCATTCCCTTCAAGAATGTATGAGGGATTTTATTCCCAAATTTAATGCCTGATAGAAATTCAATCATTCCCTTCTTCCACTTATTTCCATTTCCAGAGTGTTCAGTAGATATATTCTTCTCTTTCTTTTCATTAAATTTGTAAGACATAGAGAATACTTTTTCAATCTTGATAGCACATGAGACTATATCTTCATATGAAGATAAGGATATTGAGACTAATTATCGATGGAGAAATGGATTTAACCAAACAATGAATCGATCAATAATAATACATGGGTTACATATATAATTTCATGCATGACATGATAACCTTGTAATATTATCCTCATACATTGTTACATTCTCATCCTCTTTTTTCCTAAGGCTCGAATATTTTTTTCTATATCCGTTTGATTGTCATGAGGAAAGTATTTTTCTAATAAATTCTCTTTAAACTCCATAAATTACATATTTAATACTTCTTCATCCCCCATTGTGTTTTGAATTCATGACCTCCATTTATCTGCATCACCCATGAGGCGATAAACTGCCTTGATAACTTTTTCCATTTCCATACTATTGAAAGAATGAAATAGTTTCTCTAAGGAAGGTATCAATTTCACAACTACAAATGGATTTGTAGTCCCATTGAAATTTATTTGTTGTTCCCTCATGAAGTAGTATAAAATTGATCCTCGGCGTTGTCGATCAGGGTGCTCCATATGGGTACGGTTATTATTCATAACCAGAGTAAATTTTCTCGGTATAGTTATAAGTTTTTCTGCACTGGTTGCATCACCAGCTTCACTATAATAATCTTGAGTAGTAGGTAAATTCATACATGGATTACGTGTGTTGATACAGTTTCCATTCCTTCCAGTAAGAGCCATTTCTAAACAATGGCATACATTACATTTGTTTTTGAATTGAAATGCATAATTCTAAACTAGTAAAATACCTAACATAAATTGAACTGTTTATTCATATAATCCATAATCCTAAAAAAATGTTTTCTTTGAGAAAGTATTTACTTATAAATCCTTCATAATGGTTTGTAAATAAAATATGAATTATCATAAAAATATACCTCAGGAGTGTCATCACTAAGAGGGCAGTAAGGCCCATTGTTGTGTTCCAGGATACCCAGGGTCAAGCCCGAAACTCCTTCTCAGAGTTCTCACTACTTGGTACATCGGTTCCAGAGCCGCCTCTACCTCCTCGTTTCCATACAGTGATGTATTTCTTGGAAAATACACAAAATCTCTACATTACCAAAATTCTAGGAAGTTCTTATATACTATTACTAAATGTCTATCTTAGGGTAATTTTCTCTTATCACAATTTTTTAAATCTATATTACAAGGTTTATACTAAACTTCTTTTGATACTAACTGTAATCCCCCATCCCTAGTTACCTAGAGTCAGTGCATTATTACATAACATTTTCATGATCACAAGGGATCAAATCCTGAGAGACCGATCAGTTTAGTACCCTTGGAATTAATAGATATATAAATTAGTTTTACATTACATTCTGAAATGAAAAGAAACAACATTATGTCCCATTTTAACAGTCTCATACACATTTACCTACTACAAAAGGTTAATCATAATATAATTCTTCACATCCTAGGAAAAATAAAACTTATGATAGGGATGATCACAAATGCTCATTAAGTATAAAATTGTAGAGGAAACTATCATAAATAAGAATAATCATTTAAGGAATTACATAAGACTAAAACAAAATACTTTTAAACATTAACATCAAAATTATATTGAAAATAAAAATAAAATAACTCCATTGGATATTCAACTAGTCGAATAATAACATGTAATATCAATAGCTACTTTCATAATGATGGGATGCATAACGCCAAACATCGTAACCACATAGTATAGGAATCGTGACAAGACTAAAAATAATATTTTTTCAAGGCCTTGTGACAAGACACTATTTTTTCTCATGAGACATACTAATGTATTGAGGAACTATACCAGAATCCACCATTCACTCACTATGTCCAATGAATTCCTCATATTAAAAGTTTGAAACATAATATAAAAATTTGTATAAAAACTAGCATAAAAATTCTATTATTTTATCCATAAACCATGAATGGTATAAAAATTTCACATCTGCAGTCAAACATATCACAAAACCATCAATACAATATATAAGATTGTATCATAACAAATCAACATAAACAAGTGTGAAATCCATCAAAGGATGTTGACATAGATGAAATCAAAACTATTTGAGAGAAATATCTCTTTCAATTTTGAAATCTATTAAAAGCTACATAATTATAAAAGATAATATTTATTTTTAATATATTCTGATAATATTTAAAGGTAATCTTTTAGCATTTTATAATGGTGGAAACTAGGCAAACCCGTTGTATAAGTTAAAAAAACATTCTTACCTTAATTTGTCGAATGGTCATAAAGTACCTTATTTGGAAAGAGACTTAAAGATTCCTTTCATACCATTTTATAAAAAGTCAAAAAAGATATAAATGAAATTTACCAATAGTCTAGTAAATAGTAAAAATGTTTTGAAATACATTTTTAAGTAGCAAGGATGTGGATGATAAAGAGGTCCGAGTAGATACTCACGTACAAACAACCTCAAATAATAAAGAGATTGTAAAATCAACCCTTAACTTGTAATTTTACTTGGTCAAGGGTTCTTTAACCTCATGTATAATAGTTAAATAATTTTTATTAAATTATACAAGAATCACATATATAAATATAATATCATATATGATCTTCTAATATTGATTTGTTAATTATATTTTAGTAGTATCATTGATTCAGGTGCTAACTAATTTGTTTTAATTTATATGTTATGTTATGTAAGTCATGTTTGTTTTGGAGATGATATATTTGATTCATATAAATAATGATATTAGGTTCTGAAAAATTATTTTTAGTCATAAAATTAAAATTATTCTTGAATGGTTACAATGTGGAATAAATCTCATCGCGTTCGTGGAGACAGTAATCCGTACGTACACACGAGCAACAATACCATTCTATTGATGGTGAAATAGTTTATAATTGGAGGGTATATTACATATAAAAAATCTATAAAATGTTATATAAATTATTTAATTTAATTATAATCATTATTATACCCATCCAAATAAGGATGTGTTGAATAACAAACTACTCTACGATGTGGTGACGGTAAGCCGTACATATGCTCATATGGTGACCTTTTCATTCATAGGATTGATAGAATAATGAATATTGTTGTAATATATATAATAACATCACAATATTTATAAGGTAGTGGAGTTATTATATTTTATGAAAACAACTATGAAAGAGGGAGTGGAATAAGAAATGATATTTGAAAGTGGTGATGAAATTATTACCTCTTCTTCGGGTACTTCTTTTTAATTTGATCAAAAGGGCTCCTTAGGATGGATTTATGATCAATGTAAGGATGTTAGGTTGAAGTGAAGGTTTTTGGAAAGATATTTTAGTCCGGTTTGGCCAAGCAAAATGGATTTTGATGTGAGGTATTTTGAGAAGGGGAAGTACCATATTATACGAGAACTGAGGGTCACATTTGGAAAAGCTTAAAATATTAATTTATTATACAATAATATTAGATTTATAATGGTTACCAAAAGATTTAGTTCAATGATAAAGTTGTTATGGGTCAAAAAACACTCAAAATTTTTTTTAGACAGGTTTAGGTCACTATATTAATCTTATCTTTTAGATTTAACTCTTAGTTAAATAGTTTATCTTTTACAATGACTTCTTGTATTTTAATATTACATGGTTAACAAACAAACAATAAAATGGAAAGAAAACCCCAAGTGGCTCATTAATGAAATATACAACATTATTTTTTCCTTTTACATAACTTTATGTTTTAGGAATGTTATATCATTTAGTAATATAGTATTTGTTTTTAAAAACAAGTTTATGTCAATTTTGACAGTATTTAGTATTTAGTTTTTTTAAATGTCAATAAAACTTGATTACTTTGAAAAAAATACATTAAATCAATAATAACATGTCATAGTAACCTATAAAATTTGTGGAACGCATCAGAATTCTAAATTTACATATATTGTTATATTTATAATATCAATTATTTTAATTATTCATTAATTAGGTAATTACTGCATAATCATTGTGTCATAAATAAATTTCATTATATAATGTCTAAAAATTATAAATAAAATACCATTACATAAAAATATTTTTATCATTCTAATTAATATTTATATTATAATTTATCTTATGTATATCCCAATATTAAAAAAAGTTTAGTTATTAAAATTTGAATTTATTACTTTTAACTTTTCTTTAAATATAATATAATAAATGTCCAAATATAATCCAAGTGGATAAAAGAAGATTATATTTTATTCCTAAGGTTTTTTTTGTCGAAATAAACTTATCCAATAGAATTAGGGCATGTCTTGGGTAATTATAATATCATTTTTACCATTAATTACCCTATTTACTTTTAACTGTGGTAAATAAAATCTAAAAGTTACTATTCTACAAAAATTATTTTCATCCTATGAAACCATGTTTTACTTACTGATGTAAACTGTGTCTCTAATATTTTTGTAATTTATTTCATAGAAGTGGTAAAATTATGTTTATAAAAATTTTTAACTGTACCTGTAAGGTGGGTAAATGACGTTAAAATGTTCAATAAAATTTTATACATCTACTTTTATTATAAAATGACTCCAATTAATTAAATTGAATTTATATATGTATTATGTATCTATATTTACCTAAAATAAATATAAATGAAATAAATAATTATTTACATAAAAAGTAAGTTTTAATCAATAACATTGTGTTTTTCACAATTCATCAAAAATTGAATGTTTTTAGAAAAATACAAAAATTACCACCCTAAGATAATTTTGATATTATGAATCCAAAAACTAAGTCCATATTGAAAATAAAAATTATAAAATTTAAGGAACTGGGTATTACCATTTATAACAGGTAGTTTGATTGGTCGTGGTGTGCTAGAACTCGAAGTTCCATACAACACAAGCTGTTACATTATTCAAAGTGAAATGTACCATGGAAGCTTGGGGAGTTACACACTAAGTTCTTTTTTCTTGGATGATTTAATGATTTAAACATCCATTTTAGGTCAAGATCTATTATGTCATAATTTTTCTAATGTAAACCAAATGAGATAGAATAACTATTTCAATTCACATTATGATATAAAATTAGATTATTTTTAACATTAGTTCATTTCATATTTTGTAGGAGAATGGTCATAGAAATTTCAATCAGTATCCACTACTTAATGTGAAAATGTGTTATCTTGAATTATAAACTTATAATTACCCATCAGGCGGGAAATTTATATTCATTTTTGAAATTCTCATCACTATCAATATATTAATCTTTTTTTAAGGGTGAGATAAAAATAAAACTAAAAATTGATCTTCTATGAGCTTCCTTCCTTTATTTTAATTTTTATAATCTAGGTTGAATATAATATTTTTACCCTTCATAAAAGAATCAAAAAAAATTGGGGAGGTCTCATCATAATTAACTATGTTTTAGGATTTTTTGATACTAATGTTCCATCTGTCACACTACATTACTATGTTGTTATAGGAACATCAGTCTAATTAGGTTGAGAATATTTAATAACATTTATATGATCTAATAATTAAATATAAGTCTAATTTTAAAGTGAGAGAAAATTATTCTTAATTTATTATGGATTATAATTAGAAATTTTGTTTTCTTCACCACCCTCTAAATAATTATCTACTATAGAATTTATGGTGTAAATATTCCTTTATTCAATTATAGATGTGGTATGGAGATAATTTTCACTTATTTGAGTCTTTTTCATTATCATCATTACTTATTTTCGTAAAATTATATTTTAAAGGAAAAATGGATTTGTGGTTGAAATTCACTAATTTTTCAGATTCATTCTTCTTAGAGTGCATATATTTCACTAAGGAATTGACATTTTATTTTTTCCTTTTTACATCTCTCAATGAATTAGGATTATTATCTCATTTACCATATTTATTTTACCACCATATAGTTTCAAATTGAATGTCCTATATTTCTAAAAACATCGTAAAACAAGGGATATAATTACAGTCCACCTTAACATAATATTTATTGTCTTTAGAAATGATTTTTATATAACACAATATTTTTGTGTCTAAAATTTCATAAAAATTAATTAGGAAATATAAATCCAATTATCCATTATTTTTTTGATGATCTAGTATCTAGGGGAAACCTATGAAAGAGGGAAGATCATTGTTAATTTACAGGTTCCTAGAGAAGAACATAAACCACACAACCTTACAAAAATTATATCTGTAGTTATCCATTTTTTAATGGATTAAAATTGATACCCCATTGAGAAATTAATATAATATATTATTTTTAGTTTAAGTACCTTGTTTTAATTGAATAATTAATATCCCATTTTTATCCCAGAATAATGTGGAACATGCCCCTTCCAATTCGAATTAATTTCCAGTTTTATTTTCCTCAATAGTGTGAGATCCTTGATTTTAGATCTAAATTATACCACGTATTATGACCCATTGAAGCTTTATGTAACATATAATGGGGGACATGAATATATGATGATTGTTTTGAGATAAATTGGTTCAATGACCATTTAGAAACTCGAATCTCCCATTTTTTTAAAAGAATATGGTCTGAAAAGATATTCATTGGATGGAACCACCCCTTGTAGTTCCTTTGTAAAGGGGACTCACTTTCATCATCTATTATAGGATTTATAAAAATCCCCCATTCGATAATTCTTATTTATTACATGATTCATTTATTCAAAAAAATCAAACACCATATCATTGATTGTTATATCCCTGTCTAGATTAATCAATTCCATGAGATATAATCAAATTAATATGTTCTTATGAAATATATAAAAAGATATTAGATAATAATATAAATGTTATTTCAAAAGAATATACCATGGACCATATACAAGATAAATTACCTAATTCAAATATATTGTTTTGATTATGTGGTGGGTGGACCATAATTATATATTCATCAAATTAATTGGGAAAATATTAAAAAATAATGAGAGAATATAGACTGGATTGTGGAACCAACATAGTTTAACAAGATACATTTCCCAATATGATTATCTTGGGAGGGAAACCTGACTATGAAAATTATGGAATTGGGAGTGAACCCAATCCAATACGGTAGTCTTGCATGTGACCCTTGACTAAAGAAATTATTTCCTATGACTATATGTATTCTGAAATACTTTTTGTTATGCATATGATATATTCCCATGGATTAATATTGATGATTGATGATTCCACATGCTTATAATGTAAGCATTTTGTTATGGAAAACCATACAACCTTAATCCGTGACTAAATATGATTAAATATTTTTAAATGGAATTGATTAGTTAATATAATGTTATCAAACCATTAGTATTACATTATTATCCATTACGACCATTGATTGATTAATAATATCTTTATCCTTAATCAACATATTTGATCACTCATTTCTATATTCTTATTCCTTATGTTATGTAGAATCGATTTAAGTAGTGTTTGTCTAAAAATTGAACAAGGTATGAAGAATATTTCAAGAGATACTAAAGATATTTTTTTAAATAAGATGATTATGTATGTATTCTCTAAATATAGTAATCATTTACAGCCATGGGGTAGGTTATGTTTGAAATTTATTGAATAATCATCAAAATTAATATAATATTTAGTTATGTGATACCTTGTTCTCCTTATTTGGTATCAGAATAATGATTATTAATTTTTAAATATTTGGATTTCCAAGCCTTGGTCAAAACACCAAGTATAAGTCTATATTGTTGTATAAATTCAAACATTTTTGTAATGTATTTATTTTTTGTTACCTAGACTTGAAATCCTTACTTGGATATATAGAAATGGATAAAGGCTCTTGAAAAAATGAACACATGGGTAATAACCATGAAAATGATAGTTTTGTATTAACTAAATCTCCACACTTTTCATAAAAAATAGGCTAAATAATAAACAAGGGTCTACATTCCTAGGGGATATGATTTGGAAAATTTGCATTCCCTTTATAAACCATTATGGTGAAATATCTGAAAAACATCTGTGAGGACTTATGATAAGATATAGTGAAATGATATGAACTTAAAGTGTCTTTAGATGAATGAAGGTTTCATAGTTTAATACATTATAAGAATAATTTTCATATATATAGGTTTTACTTCTTTGATTATTGACATTTTATACTCAAACTATGTTATTATTTTAAGTTAATGGATTAAAATAAGAATATTCATGTGAGCAATGAATTTAATTTCTAATTTTATGAGTGTCCAAATGAGATGTCAATTGAAATGTGAACTAGAATGTGAAACAATTTGATTATTCCTAATAAGATATATCAAATAATTATTAAAAACATTAACCTGGGTATGTTTTTAAATGCATCAAAAAAGAAGAAAATATATCTTCTAAAATGTTCAGGAGTTGATGACCATGAACGAATGAATACTCAACTTCTTACATGTCAAATATATTGTATGAAACACCTATGGGATTGAAACAATGTAATAGAAAAATATTTTATATGTAGAAAATTGGGGAATAAAGGGACTAAATAGTGATGGAAAACAAAGAGTTCAAGTCTAGGAAATGAATTTCCTCCATGGCTTAACTAATAGTTCAATATATTATGTGTGGTAAACATGGTAATTATCATAGTCAATTCCCAAATCCATGAACTAACTCCCACACCAATGATGGGTCTATAATATGTCAACTGTGTATTTCAATAATTATGGTTATTTCGTACATATCCTCTACCATAAAGTTATGGAAATATTGTTTAAGTATATAAGGATGTACTATATGAAAATATTATAAATCATCATTTAGTATTTTTTGATGTGA
This sequence comes from Viscum album, assembly GCA_963277665.1. Taxonomy (NCBI): domain Eukaryota; kingdom Viridiplantae; phylum Streptophyta; class Magnoliopsida; order Santalales; family Viscaceae; genus Viscum; species Viscum album. The sequence goes on along the minus strand of OY728158.1, from coordinate 1,757,073,386 downwards.
TTTGAGAATTGATTATATATCTCTATAAATATGACATTTAAATTAATAGAATAATGAAAATCACCTTGACATTTTGTATCAACATATAGTTGTATAACAGTTCAATGATGGATATAAACATCTAATAGTAATTATTTGTGTTTTATGGGTTTTCATATAGATTCATGAGAGATGTTTAATTCAATTGGTTGGATACATACATAACATTGAATATATTTCTATTTTTAGAGAATATATTGAGGTATTTACAAAAGGAAATCATAACATTATTTCAAATCATGAGGATGTATTTTCATTACAGCTCATACATAGTGCTACACATATTTAAATAAAAATATATATAATAACCCTAATTTAATTTTTGGAATTTATTCAGCACCTCAAAGTGAATCTTGATAAAGGATTCATTGTCCCTAGTGTGTCATAATGGGGTGTAGTTTTATTTCTTCAGAAAATATGGGTTAGTGTTTATTCAATTTAATTTTCATTTCCATAATAAGATCACTTATTAGAGAAATTATATTGTGCAACATTTAGATGATATATTAGATCAATTTTAGGATCATTATAATTTTACAAGTTTGATCTACAGTTGTGTTATCATTAGATGATGTTTAAATATTAGGATATACTAATGATGGACCTCCATGTATGGAATGTGTATTATGAATTTATAGTGATTCTAGTTGGAATCACCAACACCCAAACTATCATTATGGATTAAATGAATATATTCCTCAGTGATTACCACAATCAGATTGTGTTAGTCTTCATAAATGATATTCAAATATATTACATGAGAAATATTTATAATAATGATAGTTTGTGGAATGTTTTGAACACAAATTGGAAAGAGATTCAAAAATAAATACTACATAAGTGTAAATTTTAGGTATAAATAGTTTTATTTGTTGTCCATATAATCTCAAACTAGAGTATATTAGTAGATCCTTCAAACATGACAGTTATTAAGCAGTGTCCCAAATTGACCACAGTGATCTAGATCCAAATTTTTCATACTGTTTATGGATACTATCAAACCTATATGATATATTTTTATGGAAATTTAATCTAATATATATTTATATATACATGGAGGGGATCGATTTTTCCATAGGAATTTGAATGTGATGTGAATTTCAAAGCGCTTAAAAGAAATTTGGTCATTGTATCTATGTCACTATAACCTATAGTGGAGAACAATTTGGGATATATAGTGAAACATCAAGGAATACAATATGTTGATTCCATATATTATTATTAGTGATTTATTTGGATGAAATATAATTGAGAATTCTTACGAAAAATTAACCATCATATGATTTAGAGTTAGTAACTTTAATTTGTGCAATAAAAATATGGAGGAATTAACTTTATAGAGAAGATGTGATATATATACTGATTATAAAATCCTGATGTATATATTCACATAAAAAGAGTCTAATATGTGTTAAAGGTGATCATAAAATTCATTTAATGATAATGAATTCCGAATACATTACCTCTATGGAAAATAGAATAAGGTGGACGATGCTTTGAGTTCGAAGGACAATAAAAGTATGTCTATTATGTGGATTTAATTGGATCCAATACATTCAGATTTTTTGAATATGGAACTTGAAATCAAGGTGAAGGGGTAATATCATATCCACCTTATATAAATGTTCAATAGTCCATCCATGCTGGGATTAAAGAGTTTCTAACGGAAGATGTGGAGAAACTGAGAAATTTGAGGAATGTACATGGGTTCAATAATGATTTTTATGGACTTATAAAGTTTAATAATTGAGTATTTTTACCATAAATACCATATTTTATGAATTATATATTGAATTAATATCATAAATAATCATTATTTTTTCATCATTTTTGGGGAAAAAACTCAAGGTGTCATTCATGTATTTTTGGGTTGATTTATTTCTTTTAACAAAGAGGGTTTACATGGTGATTTGTGGAGTTTCAATGTGATTATTTACAAGGTATATTGAAAAATATCAATGAATAAATTGGATCATCTGGATGTGGTAATGAATGATTTGTATTCATGGCTGCACCATTTCACAATGTTATCAAATTTTTTTGGGTCAAATTTGGATGATGGAAAAGGAATAATGTATATCTAAATGTTTGAAGTTTATGGAATGATTTATGGTAATTCACAATGTTTTATGAAAAAAATGAATCAAAATCATTGAACTAGAATATGTTTTAGAAAAAATGTGTGAATAAGATGAGAAAGTTGTGTGAATGGTCTATTTTTTACAACACATGATTTTTCCACTCTAGTAGGTGCACAAGAATATTATGATCCAAATAGAAAATGAAAATAGAATTTTCAGAGCATGATGTATGTTTCATGTAATCCATGATTTTTCATCAAAATGTATTTATTCTGTGAAAAGGGGAAGATTCAGAATGTCTTTACATTTAGGGTTGGGTGAGTCTATAACAAGCAATCTACCCCCTCATTCATGTAGCACAACCTAGATAGAAAATAAGGGTTATGAATTATGTAAGGACTGCACACAAATAATAAACGTTACACACTAAGAGTGTTGGGTGGAGCCAAAAATTATGTATTTGTTGGGTGAAAAAACAGATTTGTGTCCTCATTACAATGGTATTTCTGCACAAAGTGTAAAATTAATTCATAATAGTATGTTTCTTAACAAACCAAAATTTGTGAAAATTTATGTAGATCCATGACTAAACATAAATGTTTTTAAATTGGTGATAAATATTTGATCAATACATTCAATGGTTTCATGAAATGAAATCTTGTGTGATCAAAAAGTATTTTCTTAGTAATTATATGATAAAGTGGAATTTATCTAATATATTAATGTAGAATATAATAATTCACTAAATGATGTGTAAAACATATTGATTCATGTTATTATAGAGTATTCTTATAGAGGATTAATGAAAAATCTTTAATTTAGAGGGAAGAGAGATGTTATATTTTGATTAGTCAAAAACCTTTTTGAATAATGACTCTGCTCCAAACCTTTTAAAGGAAGTTTGCATTGGAATAGAAGTGTCCTAGCCTGAATGTTATTTTGGAAGTGGGCCTTAGAGGATCATTCAGATTAGAACATTTACATTTTATGATATATGGACTGTCCCAATGATGGTGAACCATGTAAAATTACATTTTTCTATAAATCCTTTAATTTTTATCATATATTTATATAGTAAAGGGAGAGTATGTTTTTTGGTATGAGGATGAAAAATAATCTAAAGGGTAGTTTTTTATATGTCATACCCTAATTCACCCCCCTCTTAGAGTATTAAACCATGTTTGTCTAATAATTCATTTTAGTGCTAATGTTTAATGTTGGGGGTTGTCTCTATTTTGAATAAATAGAGGTATCCAATCATAAAATAGTTCCAATTTTTTATGAGAAAAAATATCAATTATGGATGAATCAGTTCAAACACTACATCCAATCATTAGGATGTATGTCTTTATTGAAAACATTTATGGATCATAGACCAATATTTATAGTAGTTCATTATAAAAAGCTGGATGGATGAAATTGGACACTAATGATATAAGAATAAATTATTTAGGGAGATACATATCCAAAGAAATATATAAAAATGTTATGTCATGTAATTTATCAAAGGATTTCTAGGAAACAATTCTGAATATTTATCAAGGTGACTCAAAAGTCATAGTTACAAATATATAGCTTCTATGGAACAATTATGAGGATCTCAGAATACACCCTAATGAGTATATTGATGAATTATTTAAACATTTTATTATTTTAGTTCAATAAAATGACGGTCTTGAAGAAATTATTGATGTTATGAAAATTTTCAAGTGCATATTTAGAATAATTCCACCACGGTTTAGTATGAATGATTTTGTATTAGAAGATATTCATCCAAAGGACCTGACACTGGATTGAATAAAATTCACTCTTGTTTCATTTGAGATGCAAAAAGGTGAAAATCAGTCTATAAAAAAAGTTATGTCTAATGCTGTTTAACTTAAATCTATGAATAATATCACGATTGAAGATGGGGTGAAAAAATAAGAGACAAATGAAGTCATGTCATTCCATTCATCAAATTTATAACAAGGAAAACAAAAAATCAAAGGAAACTCCCACTTTCATTTTTTCAATGTGGAATGGCTACACATCTTGAAGAAATGTTCCTTAAGAAGTATCAAGATTATGAAAATTATGTAGTCAAAATTCCCATGAATAAGTCTTCTACCTACATGAATTGTATAAAAAATATTGAGAATAATTTCATCAAAAAAAATTATTCTTTTATAATTATATGATGGTTCAAAAGAATTTGTTGCAGAAGAGTTCATGGAATACAAGGATCCAGAAGAGAATACTATGGTGGAAGTTGATAGAAATTCCAAAAAATGGAAAGAATGAGAAAATGGATAAGGATAATTAAAATGAATATTTGACATTCCAATCGAATTACAATCCTCACTTAAAGAGATTGACGTTTAGAGAGTCAAAACAAAGAAATCCAACAGGGTGGTCCATGATTCCTAACAAATTATCTAGAATCATGAAGAAAAAAGGTTAGATAAGATTGATGAAATTTAAAAGGATAAGTATTAAAAGAAAGAGAACTCAGATATGATCAGTGAGTACAAGTTCCATGTTGATTAATAGAAAAGGGTGACTGATGGTTTCAATAATTAAATAAACAATCAAGAAAAACTCATTTAAATATTGAGGAAGATGTTTTCATCTTACAATAGAAGGTGAAGGATAAAAAAACTACAAACTCCAAAAAATGACTTTATAAAGGATGTATAAAATGGTAAATTAGAGTTCAATGATCTGGTTAAATAGAAAAATGATTGTTAGGATACTAATTATATTGATATGAACAATACAGATGTAATGATAGTTGACCAATACTATAAATTAGTAATGGTTGAATTCAGACAATTCCAAATTTGCCCATGATTGATGATTTATTTGGGTATGAATCAAAACTATAAGTTTCATAGAACCCAATAGAAAACCAATAGTTTAGTGGTGACACACATGATTTCACCCCACATGAGATTCAATTGTTGTGGGTAGATGAGAGAGTAAAAAATGTATGTTACATACCCAAGAGATATCAAAGGGAACAAGAAAAATAGAGACATCCATAAAAAACTCACTAATCAATGATGTCATTTTATGGTCACACTTTTTTGGTGTGGATGATTAATAAACATTATAAGGTATTTCTCATCAACATTATAGAGTAGTGTGCTATAGAAAACTGAATATTCCCCTATAAAGAATCCAAATATATCATCAAATGAGATGAAAATAAATAATAGATTTTCAGCTCTACAGGATGAAGTTGGTGAATCATACATTGAGGAAGATAAAAATTATCAATCTATATCTTGTTTGGAATAAAAAAAATTTATAAAAAAGAATATGTATGAACAAGAAGTTATTGCATATATTACATTAAAAGAATAATATCACTCTATAATATAGATCATTGATAGTGTATGTACCTCCCATATGATAGAAAATAATTAACCTGTGATAATAAAAAATATGAAAAGGAACGTATTGTATGAATTTTTAATGATGAATTATGGAAAAGTATTGTCTCAAGGAATCTATATTTGGGGGAAAGGACAAAATACATATAAGTATCTCTGATGTTAAAGGTCTCAATAAAAAGTTTTAAAGTGTAATTCAACTATCCGACACAGGATATTCCAAAAGCGTTTTGATGAAATTTTGTATCCTTAAAGAAAATATTTTTAGCAGTTGTCCTATATGGAATCTGTATAAAGGGAAATATATACCATGTAAGTGGAAAAGAAGATATGTGGTTTTTCCAATGAATAAGAAAACAGTTTGTTGAATAAACTCGTTGTTCGTTTGATACAATTAGTGTTTAATGACCGAGTTAAGTTTGATTCCTCTTTAGACCTCCATGGGTAATCACCAGATCATACCCATAAATGTGGTGCTTCTCAAAAAGGTAATATAATTCTAAATACATAAAAGAAAAAATAAACAATGTCAAAAAAGTGATGTATATGTTGTATATTGATGAGTGGGAACTTATTTCACCATGATATGTTGATGTGATGGGTTATTATGTTCTTCTCATTGATAATTTTAGTTCAGTGGAATTGGTATCAATCATCACTAACAAATCAGATGTGTTCAGTTGGATAAAAATTCTTCAAAGGGATGATGAAGTGATTTTGGGTTGAATAATCATGATGGTCCAAATAGATAATGTAATTCTGTTTAGAAATATCCATTTATAGGATTATATTGAGAAACATGGGATAAAGTTGTAAGTTTCAGTAGTAAGAAATCTACATCAAAATGGAGTTATTGAGAGTAGAAATTGAACAATGAACAATATTGCAATGAAATTTCTCATTCAAAGGGTCCTTCAATAGTTGTTTTAAAATTAATTAGTGATGAAATCAGTTTACAAATCAAATATATTATTCTTATTCCTGAATGTATAAATACACCATATGAGTTTTGGTAATGATAGAACCAAAATTTTATGTAATTTTGAGTCATCAGAAGTAAGAGTTTCATTTTCAATAAAGATATACACAAGAATTTAAAATCTTATGGATAAGATTTGATATTTCATGGGATATAATGGAAAATAAAACCATATAAATGTTTAAATAACCTTAAAGAAATTTTATATTGAATTAAATGATTTAACAATAGTAGACATTGAGCATAATCTTTTGCAAATTCATGATTAGTATCCAGAGGATAATGTAGAAGAGATGAGTAGCCCAGGGGAGTTCATGTTCAAGTGGTTGATTATAAAGAAAATTAAGGTAATGTAAATGATGATCATAAAATATTATCCTCACAATGAATATATAAAATAGAAAAAATTATAAAAAAATCATAAATGGAGATCAAATAATGATTTTTAATACAAAGAGGGTTAATACTCTACAAAATGCTTTGATTGTACCATAGGTAGAGCCCAAATGTTTTGAGAAAGAATCCCGATATCAGAAATGGATTCAGGATATAGATGATGATCTTGGCCTAATTGATAATAATCAAACCTAGGATATTGTTTGGAGGCCAATATAGATAAATTTATTTGAGACTAAATAGGACTTTCAAAACAAGATAAATGAAGATGGGACAGTTATTCAAAAAAAATAATGACTAGTGTGTAATGGGTTCTACTTGATAGATGGTATCCATTTCGTTGAATCATTTCCAAATATTGAAAGGATAGAGATAATTATTTTATTCATAGAAATTGAAGTGAAATGAAATTTCAAAATTTTCCAGATGGATGTCACTTTATCATTTCTGAATGAGGTTCTATGTTAAGAAGTTTATATTGAGTATCTAGATTGTTTTATCATTCATATATATTTGAATAGAGATTTTTGGATGAGAAAGAAACTATATGGGTTGAAAAAAGAATCGAAATCATCTTATTCTTTGCTTGATCTGTTTTTGAAGAACATCAGTTTATAGCATGAGGTAGTTGATTACAATCTATATGTAAATAGTGGAAAAAATAAGAAGAATTTGGGGATAGTGTATGTTAGTGACATAATATTTGGTAGATTAACTAAATCTCAGGGCAGACATTTTTTATAATTCATAAAATGTGAGTATGAAATTTCAATGATTGGTGAACTAAAATTTTTCATTAGTTTACATGTGATAATATGAATGAATGGAACATTCATTTATTAGTATAAATGTTACAAGTAGAGGATGTATTGAGAATATTTTTAATTGATATTTCCTAGGATATGATTACTCTGGTGGTGACACATATCTAACTATAGTGGGATGATGAAAGCGATATATACAACTTCCTAGAATATAGTCTAATAATTGGATTTCTAGAGTACTTTAAAATGAATAGACCTGATGTTTTATTTACACAAGTCAAGAAAAAAGATATTAACGAAATACATAGGAAAGAAAAATTAATTTAGTGAAGAGAATAATTTAGTATATGATTTGAAAAATTGATTTTGGTATGTTTTGTAATATCACCAAGATTTATTGGGCTATACAGATGTCAATTTGTCTATATAAACTAATAATATAAAATAAATAATAGGAGATTAATTATCTCTTAGTGGATTGTGTATTTATTTTCTATATAAGAAACAATATTTCATTTCATTGAGTTCTTTAAATGAGGAATATCACACAGTTAATCAAGAGTGAATATAGTTATTGTGGATGAAGTAGTAGCTTGATGATATTGTAGTTAAAGTGAAGCCTCTGCTAAGAATCCATTGTGATAATTGAAGAGGTATAAAACATTGAAAAAAATACTTTACATGACTTATTGAAAATAACATTGATATCAAGTATCTTTTTTAGAGGGTAAGGTGGATCATTGGATCGTGATGTTGGAGTTTGCCCATATAGATCTACATGTTTTAGACATTCTGAATAAGGCCTTACCCAAATATAAATTTTATTCGAATCAAATAACAATGAGAGTTCAGTAGACTCCCCAGACTTGAAAAAGTTTAAATTTAGGAGCCCCTCTCCTCATGTAATGTTATTTTTTCCTTAATGTGATGGTATTCATTTTTTACACTATTATAGACAACAAAAAAGTGACCTTTCAGTTCAATGGAAAAGGAGAAACAATTATGGATATAAAAGAGAAAAATATCCATATCCAAATAGGGGAGAAGTGATGTAGTGGAATTTTTAAATAATATTATGGTAAAAATAATTTATCAAACATGATATATCACAACTGATGTAATTTTTGATAAAATAAGAAGTTTGGGTTTGGAATGAAGTGATTAATTTATTAACATTTCATGCTACTATTGTTTCTAACGCTGAGCATGGATCATGTCATTTTATAATGTGTGTTCATTAAATCAATAATTTCTATATAAATCAAAATAGTTTAATTACAGAAGAATATTGATGTTTCTTTAATGATGTATCAAAATTATTAGTTCTCCCAAAAAACCCAAATTGGGATATTTTTGGTCAAAAATCCCTCAAAGTGATTTTGATGTTTTTTTGGTTGAATATATTGGATTAAAAAGTAGGTATCCATGATCAGTTGATGAGTCATAATTATATGTTTGAAAATGTATGTTTAAAATGATATATGATATATGAATGTATAATGTAGAGTTTTTTTTCAAATGACATATCTAAAAGGTGGCGATGATTTGTAGTTTTTCAAAACTTTTGGGGTATAAATTTTGGAAGATTAAAAGATTATTTTTTGGAAAAGTATTTAATTTAACATGAAAGTAAAATGTTGTGCATAAGGGTTTTGGTGATTCATAATGTTTCACATAATAAAATATTTGGGATCACTATATCAAAATACAACTATGAAAGAAGGTGTGCGTAAGATCTAAATGATTTTTCAATTATTATATTTTCATGATAAATGGGTTTTCATCATAGCATGAAGACAAGAATTGTAGGAACCAAATAAAACATAAAAACTTAATGTTAAAAACTCGATGGATGTTGTGCGCAAGACATGGTATGTGTGATAATGGATTTATTCCACGCAAAGGTGAAGACACGCATGGTTTTTCAAACATGGATAAGTGTGTCTATAAAAAGGTAACACCACTGTATTTTGAGTCTACCCACCATTGTAGATAGTTAGGTATATTCATCATATAATCTTTGAGAGAAAATATAATAAATTGTGTGAAAATAGTTTTTCATGAAGTAACAACGGAAATATTTCTTGTGTGTAGAAGAAGAATTTTTTATATGACCATGGGAGTTATAAGAAAATGGTAAAAATTGCGCATAAGTTGATGGTATAAAACAATAAAAAAGTTTCATGAAATTTTTTAGTTTTGAAAATGAACATAAATATTGTGGATAAGGTAAAAATGTTGTGTGAAACACATTTAAAGGTTGTGCGTAAGACAAAGTTGTGTAAACCAAAAGGCATTTGCCAGTAATTGTATTGTAAATGGGTATTAGTAAAGCGGATGAATTTATAACTTAATGATGAATTGAATGAGGTGTACAAATTATTAATTCATGTGACTAATTAGAATTATTCATGATGATTTGTGAGTAAAAATTAGTTGAGAGTGAAGTAATCTTTAAAATAATAATTAATTGTAAACAAAGAGGGGCAGTTAGTCTTCTCCAGACATTTTAAAGAAAGTGTACATGGGAATACAAGTGATCTATCCTAAAAATTATTTTTTTAGTGAGACTTAGTGGATTTGATAAATCATAAAATTTTCATTTTATTCTCCTTTTACTAGCCCAACAAGGTTGATCTATGTAAAATAATTGTGTGTCGTGAATGACGACATTTCTATTCATAAATTTCCATAGGAAAGTGAGAGAAGATTGTATAGATTATCAATATAAAAATATGTGAAGGGGGTGTTTTTGAAATATAAAATACAATGAGTCACCCCCACCCTATCAGGAAATCTAAGATACTCTGGCTTATAATCTAATAAGTATAATTATGTATTAATTTTTTAAAAATTATTCCTTGTGGGAAAGTATGAAAAAAGAAATCATTAAGTATGTAAGTTGATTATTGGCATGTCAGAAAGCTTTAACTAAGAGAGAGATATATATAATGTTATGTTAATAAAATTTACCTAATAGTAATAAAATTGATGAAATATAAGTAGATATTTCATCATCCCACACCCAAAACAAAAAATATACAAAATTCCATTTGGGACATAGTCAACCACCTTAAAACTTCATCACATTTCGTTGAATAAAATAATAGTTCGTATTGATCTTTTTTCAATGATATTCCATAAGGAGGAAATAAGGTTTCATAGCGTACCACATTCTATTTTATCTGACTACTTATTAATATTTACATCAAATTTATTGATAAGTATTCAACAATATATTAATACTGATTTGAACTTTATCACTATGAATTTTCCTAAGATAGATGATAAATGCTAGCGGACCTATAAAACACATAAATAAATTTTAAAGGTATTCTATATGGACATTATATTTGGTTAGGATAAACAAATTATTATTCTCAAAGTATATAAAATAATATATTAATCTTAGGAATTCAGATGGTTCCTTTTTATGAACAATATGAATGGAAGATCAGAAGTCCAAATTAGGAGAATAATGGTTGGAAAAAGTTATTGGTACCTAAGGATGATAATGAAATGCACAATAATTTTAAATTCAATAAGTATGACAATATAATAGAAGATATCTGATAAAAAATATATTCATAATATCATCAGTGAGATCTATAATCTGAATTTAGTGACATGTAATTCATATTAATATCCCATTATATGAAGGTGATTGGATTTGTAATGAAGGAAAACAACAGCCCTATATATGTTGGTCGCATGAAAACTGTATATCATATTGGGATGGTTTTTTATCACATGGTTCTTTAATATAATCTCTCTAAAGTACATGATGTGTTCAATACATCATTCTTGGGGAAATACAAACCAAATCAATTAAATTTAAAATACCATAGATCATACCCCTAAATTATGATATCACTAAGAAGTAACAAGATGTGTAGATTCATGATCGGATAAATAAAGTGTTTTTGAACAACCCCACTCACCTAGTCAATGTTTGTTTTTGTGAAATTAAATATTTGAGGTTGCGGTGTGGGAAAATTAGGATTTAATGAAGTGGAAGTGTCCCCCATTGTTTGTATTGTATTGATTGATTTTTGAGTTAACATTTATAAACTAAGATAGAATGTGACACTCATATATTTTATGATATATATATATTTAATTAACTGTTATTTCTTAGACTTAATCCTTTCCTTGTGACACTAATTTAAAATGAAGAACCATATAATATTGTATTATTATTATTAAAAAATATAGTTATCTCTAAGACAATGGATTATAGGCGATGAATAGTAAAAATTATATTTTAAAAAAATATATGTTATACATGAATAAATTTATTTCATTTGGATAGTGATTTGTATGATTTGAATATAAAATCAATTGAATGTAAAAAATGATGTTTTTCCCAAAAATAATTATTTTCATTTGTGGAATGTTTTTTAACATAGTAAATACCTTTAATAAATATTTTCCAATTATTTAAATTAAATTTAATGAAAATTAATTCAATAATATATTTTTTAAATTCATCTAATATATTTTACATGTGTTTAAAAAAATAATAAATTTATTTTTATGATTAAAATGAAATTTCATAAAAATAGTTCTCATTGTATTTTCAACACTTAATGTATTATCAAATTATGAAAATTATATAAATATATTATTAAAAAATTGTTCCCATATTTTAAATTATATTTTAATTGTTTTTAATTGATGAGGATTTCAACTTCGTCATTAAGAATAGTAACATATGTAAAAATAAGATACCATAGTAAATGGTAAAAGTGATAACTTTAGGTTAACTAAATAGCTATGAATTAATATATCTTTCAATCATGTAGAAATATAATCAGTTGAGATAGATTATAATCAATCACATCGTATCATATAATTGAATATCATTGAGTCCAATGAAGCATTAATATGAAATTATTATATGTTACTTTTGATGTATTTTCATGGGCACCACTCACCTCACTTGTACATTGGAACCACATATTCAATCATATCGATGAGAATTTCTATCTTTATATTTAAAATGTTTTTGAAAATACTCTACCTACGTCATTATCCTTGAATATGAGGTGGTGTTCTTCCCATAAGACCTATCAAATAAATATTAATGTTCTTCTCAAAGGAGGATACCTGAAGAATTGGTATAGGTTTTTATTGATCTTTTTCATTCTTCTTTATTCTAAAACCTTATCCAAAAGTTCTAAACCCATATTAAAATTATTTAATCTATATAATTACAATTAATATGATTTTTAATGAAATTTTATAGGTATTCATATCATTTACCCATCCATTTGAAATTGATAAATCCACACACACTTGTGTGTGTGTGGACTACCACCTCCATAATGAGATGTTACTCATTTTTCAATTCCATATTACATGGATGATAATAAATATTGTTTTAATGAATTTATATTAATTATGAATATAGTTTTAGAATATATTTCTAATTAAAATAAATTCATTATATAGGTGGTTTCAATATATACGAAGCATAATGATACTTTAGGTAAGGGTTTATTTTGAAAACTCATTTATTTTCAACATTTTTTGCTAAATTCCAATTTAAATGAAATTATATTATTAATATCCATTATGTAAAATATATTTTATTTCCATATTTTTATGCATATAAGTTTATGTAATTTTTCTAATATCTAAACATTGCAGCTTAAAAATATTGAGAAAACATTTCAAAGAGAAACAGATCTTATTTCCCATTTGGATGATGAACATTATCTTTATTGTCAAGGATTGTTTAAAATGATTTGTAGATTATTAATTTCAATTAAGAATTTATTTATAAATTCAATTTCAACTATATTTTTCATTACATTTATTGTTTTGAAACTGATATTTAAAAATGTGTTTTGATGTAATTATGCAAAACCTTGAGGGTTTTTGATTTTTTTAATTTGAATTTTAAGGATTTTATATTTTTTGTTAAATGAAAAACAGAAATATATTTTGTTAGAATAAAAATTGATTTTATATAGTGATACAAAAAATAGTTATTTTCTTTGAAAATTTGTGTGACAAGGGACGCAACGCTTCAACGAACAAAGATATAATATTATATTAAATATCCACATAATTACCATCCATTTTAATAGGTGAGTATGAATATAATTAACTACATAATTGAATAAATATATTGATGTCATACTCAATGTAAACTTATTTATAATCTCATAGTAAATAATCAATTAATTTGTAATTAAATAAATATATTCATAAATAATATTGTTTCTTAAAAATTATCTTTTTGAATATTTTTATGAGAAAATATTATAATTAATTTATAATGATTTAATAAAATTTAAATTATAAATTTAAATTAATTTTGGGATCCAACATGTCAAAATTTAATTGTAGTGTTTTTTTGTCTTTTTCAAAAAATATAGAGTTTTTAGTGAATAATAATTTTTTGGATTTTTGTCAAACTATCAATTATTTTAAGTAAATTTAGTAACATAAATGAAAAAATTATTTATTAAAGTGACATAAATATCATTTTTTTAATATTTAATTTACTTACTTATTTTTGTCATATTTATATATTAGTTTAGTATTAGTTTATTTTTAGTGTTTAAATGAGTTTTTTTTGAAAAACAGTTTTAAAGTGCCTAATGATCCTCTAATTTTAATGACTAAAGTAATATATAAGTAGAAATTATTCATTATATATCAATAAAAATTAAATAATACTCATTAAATTATAATTATATTACATATAGTTAATAAAGAAAATTATCTTATGCTTGAAAAATTACACTTCTCAAAACCCCTCTTTTTTATAACTTATGTGGGTTTGGTCGTAAATTTTTTTTCTTTCCAATTTTAATAAAATTTTAACTAAAAAATAAAAATATTTTTTTAATTAATCATATAATAATTATATTAAGGTAAAATATTGATAATTTCCCTAATCTATTAATTTATTGTTGAATTGTAAGAAATATTATGATTTAGTCGTGAACAGCCATTTCATACTAAATGTTTTATAAGTAAATTTTATTTTAAATTTATTCTAATGTAATATTAGTTTAATTATATGTCTAGTAATAAAATTTATTCAATTTAAATAAATTTAATTTTGAATATTTATGTGAAAAGTTTGTTATAGTTTGAACATTTTCATTTTAAAAACCCGCCATCCCATTATATATATAAGATGAATTTATAATTAATATATTCTAGTTCAATGAATTCAGTTTTTTAAAATGGTCTCTATATTTGGATTAATCATGATAATTATAAACTAATATGTTCAAAATTAATTTGGTCAAAAATGAAACTCATATCAGTAAAAATTCATTATTGTGGTTGACGGAAAAATGTGATTAACATGGGTCATACAAAATACTTAAGAGTTAAAATGACCAAATGAAATGTCTAAAATAAAATTAATGGATTTATATAGACCCTATCTTGTCCAGTTCTCTATAATAACCCATTTTTTTGGATTGATAAAAACGTTGTTACACCTTTTTATTTTCAAATAATAACCACTATCCCACTCACCTCTCCAATAAGCTGTTACCCCATCTTCATTCTTCCTCACACATTCAAATCCATTTTATTATGAAACTAAAATCCCAATGAAAATCCCAAAATCCCTATATTTATCTTATAGAACATATTTTTTTTTCAAAAATCTATCCTGATAATGCATTTCGTGAACACAGAAGGAGGATTCATGAAGAAGAGGCAAGGTTCTTCAACGAGTGTTTTTATTTTATTTCTTCATAAAACTCATAAATTATTATTAAAAATTAATGATATATAAACTTAGTATAATAAATAAAAATATATTTTGTTTTTTAAGGTCACGACCTACCACCATATCAACATCTACCAAATAGGTTATGAAATTATCATTCGTCTGTAAAAATCCCTACCACCTCATGAAGCCATGTCAATCATTTTTCCATTACCACTTCTAATTGTTGTGTATTATGATCTATAAAAATTATTTATATATGATATTTATGAAATTATTAAACTTATTGAGTCATTATATCATATATATCATTTTTTACCTTCTATTTTGTGATGGATATGATAATGTTGTTTGTGTGTACAGTGGACCAATGCCTCTCGAGACGATGGGATTCGTTGTCCGTAACAGTTAACATAAAATAAAATAATGAAAACGTTTCCAAATATTTATGAAATAAATTAAATAATTAAGACATAATGATCATATTTATCATTATTAAATAAAATTATTTCATTTTATTATTTTCCATTTCACTAACAGAACGATTATAACATCGTTCATGAAAGTGTGGTGCTCTGCCATGACGAAGTAATGTGACACCCTAGTTTCATAAGAAAAACACATGGATTATAAGAATAGTTTTATTTATATTAATAATATTTTATTATGATATTATGTAAGGTATATAATGATAAAATATCACATACCTATTTTTAATAATGATCATGGAAAAATCAAAATGTTGCGTATTCCCACATACGACCTCCCATCAATATTATATGTAAGATTACTCATATCTTAAAACAATATTTCTAGACCATTCATAGAATAATAATTTATCTATAAATGTTATATTTATTTTATTATTATTTCTATAGAGATTATCTTTTGATGATTAAGGAAATATGATTAAAAATATACAAACGAAAAGATAAAAGAAAAATGAAGTAGTTATTACCTGATACGTTATTTTAATAAGTAATATTAAATAAATGTGTAATAAAAAGACATAAGTAAATCATATATGGTATGATATATATATTTTTTCTGTATATAATGTTCGAACCGGGGTTTCAAATACTGGGGTGTTGACCTTGTTGGTTATTTAACCACAAAAGCGCCTCCCCATTCACTAAAGGCCACTAACTTGCAGTAAGGATATAGTATATATTACATGGAGAGACTATACACTAATTATAAAAGAAGTAAAATTAAATAAATAAAAATTAAATAGGTATAAGATAATAAACAACAGTAACAATAAAAAATTTCTATAAAAAATCAGCATCTCATGATTAACAAAAAATTGAAATTAATTTCAAAAAAGCATTAAATATTTGATAGCTTACTATGTGTAGTATGTTAATGGAAACCCTATAAATTAAAAAATTGACAACTCCAAGTGTATTCAGAAACTATTTTTAGTTCCCCAATCCATGCCCTACCATGACGCATCCATCTAACATAGGGATATTCCTTTTTCCTATCCTAAAAACATTATGTCTATTTGTGTATTGATGAAGAAGACCAAGTTGGTGGTGAGTACAACTCAATACTCCCCCAACAATGATGCATAAAAAAACTTCTTATTAAATACAATGTATACATTTTTATAATGAATAAAGAGTAAAAATGTGTTAAATAGTTCATAGAATAAATTATTCTTTATTTGACCTCATATTTTAAATGGACCAGGAGGTCACAAAACAATACCTGGTTTGACTCATGCGAATGTTTGAACCATATCACATAAGGAATAAAAGTCTATTATATCATGGGGATTTACTATGTAGAGACCCGAATCTTGACGTACATTGACATTACATTACATTTGCGGAATACTTAGTACATAACAAAAACACACACACAAGGATCGTAATAGTTTAGTGTCTTTGGAAACTCGGAGTATAATGTTCTAATCCTGGTGAAAGATCTTCAACATCTCCCATAAATATATTCCCTTTTTTTTATACCTAAAACCTTTCTTTATATCCTGGGGAAAAGTAAACATAAAAGGGTGAGCTCAAATGCTCAGTAAGGGTAAACAAAAGAAATATCAATCACATCATATTCATAAGAACATAACATTTTGGAAATCTTAACCTGCAAAAGAGAGCATAATTTCATAACATGGGATAAATCATAGTAGTGAAATGAAATCCAAATAATCATAACTTAAAACATGAAACATTGTGGCATACACACATAATCATAGAGAATCATTTCTTGTTAGTCAAGACTCATTGCCAAGACTATCTTAGTGGACAAAGTCCCTTTCTAAACCGAGTCACCCTCGTTTCAGTCCTGTTTCACTGAACCGGTATAACCTACCATTCCAGCCATGTCTATCTCATGAGATATAAAATCTTTACCCAATGATTTGGAGGGATATATAGGTCCCACCCATCTCATAATGATACCATTCTTATGTGTGCCACAAAATCATAAATCATACATCATTGCATAACCCATGTAATAAAAATTGGAATCTTATACATCGTGACATCATAAAACAATTCATATAAGATAAAAGAATTCATAAAAAAGATATATTTCCATCACAACATAATAAAATCCATGTAATAATAGGGATTGAAATAGAACCCTTTATTATCTTAGTTGGAAAATAATTTTGATAAAACACTTGAACTCCATTCTTGAGGAAAATATCCTTTCTACTTCAAAAATACTTTTCCTTTCTTAACATGTCATACTGTTTTAAACTAAAAAAAGCTGATTAAAAATAAACTTGAAAATTTTTAAAGGAAGCTTCTTGGAAATAATGTTTTTAAAATCCATTCATTCCGTATAAGTTAAAAAAACATTCCTCTCATACTTTTGTCGGAAAAGTCAAAAAAATTACCTCGTACGAAAAACGACAAAATATTCCTTTCATATCTTTTACTAAAAACTCACCGAAGGGTAAAATAGGATTTAAACAATTTTAGGTGAATGGAAATAATATTACATATTGAGGAAACATGGATGTGGATGATAAAATACACCCCAGTAAATTCCAAAGTATAAACAATCTTGGATAAAAATGAGATTGTGATATTTCCCTTACCTTAGGTCCAATTTGCTTCGTAAGTGTCCGAACCTCCTGTATAATGATTTAAATAATGTCATTTACTTATTATAGAATCATATTCATTGTTATGATATCATATATGGTTCAATTATGACTTTATATTACTCATTCATTTGTAAATTCCATGTTAAAGAGCGTTTTGGGTAAAATTGTTTCATTTATCGTAGGTGTTTGGACTTGTTGTTCTTGACATTATTATAACTTTTATCATGATTTACTTACTTACAGAATATAAAATATGATTTATATATCATATATATTCAGTATATATATATATATATATAATATATAGATAAATGAAATGAAACACACCGTTCATGGAGACGGTAGTCCGTACGTACGCATGAACGCTATTTTCCTTTCCTTATTGTCTTGAATGGAAGTAAGTAGATGACACATATATATATATACATAAATCCAGTAGATTTACCATGTCATATATTTCATGATTACTTATTATATATAGTTTATAATCATTCATGAATGGTTAAAGTGGAGAATGAATCTCATCGCGTCGTGGAGACGGTAGTCCGTACGTACGCACGAGCGATGATATCGTTCTCATGATCGTGGGATTGTATTGGAGTGTATGTATACTATTTCAGAATCAATATCACTTTATAATAGTCATATATAGTCATTATTTACACCATTATACCCATCCAAGTGTTGGAACCACTTTGTGTATAAGGTTGTATTTGTTGTCAATAGTTTTCAATGCAGATGAAAATGAAGAATATCATGAAGTACTCCGATGAAGTAGAGGAGTGGTGATTCAGATGATTGTTGTGCTGATCTTATGTTCAAAGAACATGTGTCAATGGTGATACATTGTTTACAACAATGAATAATGTGAGGAATGATCCATCTGAGGATGATTAAAGAAGAATGGGGTTTTTAGATGAAGACCATGGAATTCCTCGTTATTGCATGAGAACCAGGGGTTTTGGATGATGACCATGCAATAGACTTATTGATGAATTGGATCACATGGTTTGCATGAAGTAGGTCATGACAATTGATGAAGAAGACAATGTACCAATGATTGGAATTCTAAGATGGTCTTGCAAGGGTTGGAATTCTGAGATAGCCAGGTACATCACATTGTCATAGAAGATGATGATGCTAATGCTATGCCTTCAATGAATACATATCACAATATTGGAGTTTGTGATAAAATCAGAAGAGTTTCTGAAGGATACAGATCACCAAGAAGAAGTGCTGTTGAGGTGATCGTACTTGTTGACAAAGCAATGAAACGACATACAAATTTGTTGACAAAGGAAATTCCATGGTGACATGTCGAGTTCAAGAGTTGTGGTCAACGATCTATGTTTGATTCAAGAACATCGACAGAGGAATGGATGATCCGGAGGCGGTACAAAAAGAGCAGATACAAGGTGGCGCCGTTTTCCAGTGTTTTCCAAATTTCAGGGCCTCAAAATCAAGAAAATGAAGAAGAGTGATTTTGGAAAAGGGACTTGCGCGCCATACTCTAAGAGGATAGGAAACTTACGCGCCATATGTTCTTGAAGATCAGAGCATCAAAATATGGCAAAGGGATAAGGGTCGTGCAAGTTTTGGTGAGGTCGCGCAGGTGAATTATGTGTCGGGAAGATACTTGCACGCCGACACCTTGAAAGCATTATAACTTGTGTGCCTATGTTTTTTCAAGATCAGAAGATTCAAATTTGGAAAAGGCAAGATGTTCGAACAAGTTTGGATGTTGATCGCACAAGTGTCTAGCAGGGGCCGAGACTTGCACGCTGATGGATGACTTGCGTGCCGCCGCGCAGGGGGTCCAGTTTGCCTATAAATACTGGACCACCCCTCCTCATTTCTCACGGAGCTCAAGACTTTGAGATTGTTCGAGCTCTCGTCGCGCAGGTGGTTGAGCCGCGCATGTGGTAGTTGGGTCGCGCAAGTAGAGGTTGCGTGCCAACTGATGGTTGAGCGCCCCAGGTGATTTGGGTAAGGAAGGAAGTGAGTCGCGTAGGTTTTAAGATCAAGAAGACAGAGTCGTGCAGGTTCTTTGGTGACACTTGCGCGCCAGGTTATACTTGCGCTCCTAAGACTTGCGTGCCGGGGGAGACTTGCGCGCTGAGCTTGAAAAGAAGATCCAAATATTGTTAAAGCACGCCCGCCTTTCTGGAGCTGCACAAGAGCTGAAATATTTCCTGATACTTCTGGTGCAAAGTGATATTGAAGAATAAATCTAAATGATACATGCATGATCTCATGCATACATGGAGAAATGATTCGGACAACACCGAGTAAGCTGAGCTTCATTAAGTAAGCAATCACATCAGTGATTGTGATTCAGGCAAACGAAGACAAGGGGATCTAGTGCATTCATTCATTGCACTAAAGAAGAATTATTGAACTATAAAGAGCATCAACTTTGAACCCTGATGCAAGTAAAGTCTCGTGCTGAACAAGAGACAAAGAACATCAATGCACATTCATTGAAGAGACCTTCACGTCTATAAACTGATTGGGACTTCACCAACGGAAGTGAGCCAGGGGGAGTCAACGGGAGTGACCCGAGGGACGTAGTGAGCTATCCCTGAACAATTGTAAAGGAAGTGAGCCTGGGACAGAGTGTCTGTACCGGAACATTTGTAATCCGCTGCTAGTGAAGCATAGTGGATTTAGGTACGACCGACAACCTGTCGGCGTATGCTCCTTGGACGTAGCCCTTAGTGGTGAACCAAGTAAAAATTGTTGTGTCATCTCTCTACATGTGAATGTTTAATTGCTGATCATATCCATCATACAGGTTTAAGTAGTTCCTACCAACGTGGGAACAAGATCCACAACTAAAAGAAGAAAATGTTGCCACCCTGATTCACCCCTCCCCTCTCAGGGTGTCCCGGGGTCCTACAAGTGGTATCAGAGCTAGGTTAACGTATGTTGGATATTCTCCAGTAATTCTATTGAGAAGAGGATTTGAGTTTCTTTCCTAGAGCCAACAATGAAGAGCAGTCTTGATAATGACGCAGTCATTTCTGAGCAGAAATCTATATCCACCAAGACTTTGACAAATAGGAAAAAGAAAGAGAAGAAGATGATGAAGAAGTCCCCCACATCCAAAGAAGATGCAGTGTCTTGTTCTCCATGCCATTCCAATAATGAAGAAACATTAGGCTTGGAAAGTATCAAGAAGGTGGATCAGAACTCATCCAGAGGAAAGGATGATACCCCTTATTCAAGCTTTCAGGAAAAACTCAGAACATATCTGCAAGATATTCCAGAAGAAAGGGTTGCTATTATTTGTAGCCTATTCCAATCTATGCAGGATGATATCAATCGATTATAAAGGGAAGCTGACAATATGGAAAAGGGGTTGGAAAGAAAAGTTATGGAAAGTATGAAGCTCATCAAACGGGTGAAAGTCTTTGAAGAAGAAGAGGAAGTCAATTAGACTTTAAAAGAAAGGATCCATGCACTTGAAGCTGAGCTGAAGAAGAGCAATGAAGTCAAGAATTTTTGTTTGGAAGAAACTTCCATTAAATTCAGGGAACTTGACTCTTTGTTACAAAACAAAGTTAAGATGCATGAAGATGAGGTTGAAAGGTTGAAGAAGACTTGTGAAGAGAAGATGATCACGATTGAAGATCAGAAGGTCATCCTCAATATTGTGGGTAAAAAATTGGAAGATCAATTGAGAAAGATTGAGAACACACATATTGAGACTTCACAAAAGAATGAAATGAGTGATGCTTGCACTCAATGTTCATTGGAGGAGTATAAATCTAAAATGCCTCCAACATGTGATAAGAAGATTACGACAACTCTTGATTATCCACATCAAGAATCAATTGTTGCTGGTACTCAATGCTCACCGGAGGATTCTATTGTCAAAAGTCCTCCAACATGTGATAAGAAAATCATGAAATCACTCTTTGATCTATCACAAGCAACTGAGAAAGTGAAGGTACCATCCAAACCATCTTGTACTCATATTTCTAAATACACTCCTACAATCAGTGCAGGTGGGAAGAAAAGTTCTAAACAAGTATGGATGAGGAAAGGTGAGAAGAAGAATCCTACCACCATGGCTAGGGTGGATGGGAAGAAAAAGGAGGAAGTGGGTTCCTCAAATAGAGCACAAAAGATTAAGCAGATGGCCCAACAACTTAATACAGAAGACACAAAGAAGAAAAGATTTGTGGGTCAATGTTGGTGCTGAAACAGATCTGGGCACTCTGCACTGAATTGTCATTATAATCCCTTACATGGAAAAGCATAGGGAAAGCCTATATCAAAGGGGAGGAATCCAGAGAAGAAGAAGCAACATCCACAGGTCCAGAAGCATATGTTTACTGCAAACAGATTTGGGATTCTTGATAACATCTGTGATGTATGCAACGACAACGGTCACAATGCAGGCACATGTCCATATCAATATGCTTTCACTGTTGAAAAGAAAAGAAGACCTATGATGACGTCAAAGAATGAAGCAGCTACCTTGGGGAGAAATCAGAAGAATTTTGTGAACACACATTTCCCCAAGAAGATCTCAAGTAGGGAAGCTGAGAAGACCCAGGAATTTAGATCCATGACGTTGAAGGGTCATTCATCCAAAAGAAACACTAAGTGGGATGAATCTCGGATGAACCCATGTGGAAGACCTAAACCAGCTGCAAAAGTTCCAAATGACATATTGGTCATCTGGCCAGAAGATTTGAAAAAAATAAGGAAACTTGAAGATGAGAAGGCAAAGGCTGGTGACAATGGAAAAGGAAAACTTTCACATGATGAAGACACAATGCAGAAGAGTTTGCAAACAAAGAGAAACACACGTGTCAAAGAAGTTCTGTGTGAGAGATGCAATAAATCTGGTCACATTGTAAAAGGTTTCCTAACCCTAATACCAGAGTAAGAAGCAGTACTTAAGAGGAGTAAGAATGTATCATTCATGATGGCTGATAAGCAGAACAATTCTCCACACAAAGCAGAAGAGAATGTGAACAGCGCCATGCCACACCGAAAGATGTCAGAACATATGTTCAAATGTGCAGGCATGAAGACTGTAGTGAACAGAGGAACTTGGTTGAGAAATGAACCTCAACCAAGAAAGTCTTCTTGATGAAGCAAGAATGATCCACCTTATTCCCGTAATCATTTGTGTATTGTATTTGTGCTAACAATGAAGGGAATTGAAGGTGAAGCATACTCTCAGGGGGAGAACCTGAGAAGTAGTGAATTCTGTCAACTCTTGATAGTGAAGCTGAAGAAATTTCCATTCTTCAATTGATATTCAAAGATTATGATGATGAAGGATCACTCTTGATGAAGATAATGAGGAGTGTTTCCCTTGAGGGGGAGAAGAATTAAGAAGCTTCTATAATCACTGTTTCAATCAATATCAACTCCAGCTTGACTCAAAAGCAGTTACTCTGTGAATTTCTTAAAGAACACGCCAATGGAGAAGGTATGTCATTTCTCAATCACTATCCCTTGGTTACTCAGATCAAAGATTATTTTACAAAGGGGGAATAACTACATTGATCAGTGACATAAAGAGAATGGAAGTGCCCCAAGGTCACTTATCCTGCCGATTGCACTTGAATGTTTTTGATCTATTTGCTGAAGTGAGTGCAGGAGTTTCAGGTTGATTATTATCTATCATAGTTGATCTTCTTCTACCTAGAATTAAAGTGGTTAACCCTTGAAGACAAGATACATGAGTTATCATCTCATGTTGGTATCATGATCTGTGGATTACGGGCAGCCTTGTTAACTTAATCAAATCCTCTTGTTTTCTACATCGAGCTTTGCTCAAGTAGACTTAGAGTGAAATGATTAATGAAACATTGCATAAGTGAGGATTGATACCCTACCTACCATATGCTTTGTATTTCTTGTCAATAAGGGGGAGGGAAAGTGAAATGAAAAGAAACGTTGATTTGCAGAGAAGATTCTCATTTTGACATTGACAGATTCATTTCAGAAGATGTAGAAGGTATTGACAAAAAAATACAAAGGGGGAGATTTTTGGAACCACTTTGTGTATAAGGTTGTATTTTTTGTCAATATTTTTCAATGCAGATCAAAATGAAGAATATCATGAAGTATTCCGATGAAGTAGAGGAGTGGTGATTCAGATGATTGTTGTGCTGATCTTAAGTTCAAAGAACATGTGTCAAAGGTGATACATTGTTTACAACAATGAATAATGTGAGGATTGATCCATCTGAGGATGATTAAAGAATAATGGGGTTTTCAGATGAAGACCATGGAATTCCTCGTTATTGCAAGAGAACCAGGGGTTTTGGATGATGACCATGGAATAGACTTATTGATGAATTGGATCACATGGTTTGCATGAAGTAGGTCATGACAATTGATGAAGAAGACAATGTACCAATGATTGGAATTCTAAGATGGTCATGCAAGGGTTGGAATTCTGAGATAGCCATGCACATCACATAGTCATAGAAGATGATGATGTGATTGTGATTCAGGCAAACGAAGACAAGGGGATCTAGTGCATTCATTCATTGCACTAAAGAAGAATTATTGAACTATAAAGAGCATCAACTCTGAACCATGATGCAAGCAAAGTATCGTGCTGAACAAGAGACAAAGAACATCAATGCACATTCATTGAAGAGACCTTCACGTCTATAAACTGATTGGGACTTCACCAACGGCAGTGAGCCAGGGGGAGTCAATGGGAGTGACCTGAGGGACGTAGTGAGATATCCCTGAACAATTGTAAAGGTAGTGAGCCTGGGACAGAGTGTCTGTACCCGAACATTTGTAATCCTCTGCTATTGAAGCATAGTGGATTTAGGTACGACCGACAACCTGTCGGCGTATGCTCCTTGGACGTAGCCCTTAGTGGTGAACCAAGTAAAAATTGATGTGTCATCTCTCTGCATGTGAATGTTTAATTGCTGATCATATCAATCATACAGGTTTAAGTAGTTCCTACCAATGTGGGAACAAGATCCACAACTAAAAGAAGAATATGTTTCCACCCTGATTCACCCCTCCCCTCTCAGGGTGTCCCGGGGTCCTACACCAAGTAAGGTGGTGGTGGAAAATAGATTACACCACAGCGTGGCGACGGTATTCCGTACGTACGCACGCGCGGTGATTTATTTTTCCGTAGGATGGATAGATGGTGAAATAGGGTTGTTTCATACTTATAATAACATATCAGTATATGAGTGATATTGATGTTATTACTTCATAATGAAACAACTAAAGAAGAAGAAGTGGAAGAAGAAATAAAGATGAAAGAATCGGTAACGGACATTGCCTCTTCTTCGAAGTGCTTCTTTGAGACCTTCTTTTAGGGCACTAAAAGTGGTCTTTGAGGAAGACTAGAACCTATAGGATGTTGCTAGGGAAGTGGAGAAGAGAATTTGGCAGGGTTTGTCTGAGCATGAAGGCTAAAAGTTGTGTGAGGAAGAGAGGGAGGAGGTGCCTTTTTATAAGGGAGGAGAGGGGCACCCTTGGAATAACTAAAAATATTATTTTATTATAAAGTCATGTTCCATTTTAAATAGCTCCAAATTAATTTATTTCGAGGATAAGGTGGGGATGGGTCGAAATCCTCTCATACAATAGGATTTGGACACGTTTAGATTATTATTTTAACCTTATCAATTAGATTTAACTCTAAGTTAAATAATTTAACTTTTACTGTGTCTTTTTGTTTTCTTACATTATATGGTTAATAAACTTACTATATCAAGCCAAAAGAACCCGAAGTTGTTTATTATTAATATATATAATCGTATCTAAGTCATTTGTCCGAACCTTATATTTTTAAGAAATAAAATAACAATTAATAATATAATATTTGTTTTAAAAACTATTTTATGTCAATTTTGACAGTATTTGGTACATGATTTTTATGAAATTCATAACAGAATGATAAGTTCGAACAAAGTCCCTTAAGTCAACAATAACATGTCATATTAACCTATAAAATTAGTTTAAGTAATAAAAAGTCTCAAATTACATTTATTTGGGCATTTATAACATCAATTATCTCAATATTTCATTAATAAGACAATTACTGCATCATCGTTGTGTCATATATAATTAAATTATTTAAGGTCTAAAAATTACAAATAAAATACCATTATGTAGGAAATCGTTTTAGCTTTCTAATGAATATTTATAGTCGAATTTAGCTTATGTATAACCCTATATTAAAAATGTTTTATTAAATAAACTTTGATTTTAACTCTTTTAACTCTTCTTTGAATTAAATAATAATAAATGTCCTAATCTAATCCAAGTGGGCCTAAATGGTAATATTTTATTTCTAAGCTTGTTTTTGGTCTAATTACACTTATCCAATAGAATTTGGACATGTGTTAGGGTAATAATAATATCATTTTTACCCTTAATTACCCTATTTACTTTTAACCGTGGTAAATAAAAAAAAGTTACTATTCACAAAAAATTATTTTCATCTCATTGAACCACATTTTACATACTGAATTCAACCTTGTCTCTCGGATTTTTGAAATTCCACTCACAGAAGCGGTAAAATTAAGTTTTATGAACAATTCAGTTTTTTCAACTAAAACTTAGTGGTTTCATTATTTATCAAAAATTGAAAGTTTTCAGAAAAATACCAAAAATTAGGCCAAAGCTATATTTGATATTATGAACTCAAAAATGATTTCTATTTTACCAAATTAAAAACATATCAGTTGCATTAATTAATTTAAAAATTAATTCCCATCGTCAAAACAAAAGGCGTGTTTTTAAGAGATAATAACTATCAAAAGATTGACACTTATTTATAACTCGTTTAAATGTGAAATTACATCCAATGACCAACATTGTATTAAATTGTAAAAATATATTCTAAATATACTTTAAAACCACTCAAATTAATAATTTATCACTCTTAATTATTTTGATTGAAAAAGTTGTTTTTAATTAAAATTTAGTAATTTTCACTATTCATCAAAATATGAAAGTTATCCAAAAATCACCAAAATTTCACCATAAGCTAATTTCGATATTCCAAATCCATAAATGAAGTCCATTTTGAAAAATAAAATTTACAAATTTCAAAAAGTGGTTATTACTATTCATAACGGCTAGTTTTAATAGTATCATAATAGCATATCGTTGTTTAACGAAAATTGGTGTTGCGTACAACACACGCTATCGTGGAAGGTCGCGATTGCGTGTAATTCAAGCCAGGTCAGAGATGTGTGTTGTGAAAGCTCCTTTTGGTGTAGCGTATAACACAAGACATTAATGAAATTAAAAAGAATATTTTTTCATAAAATCTCGGGGTGTTACATTCTACCCCCCTTAAAATGAATTTCGCCCTCGAAATTCGTCGGGGTTATAAATGGTTTACTATTCGAAATTTTCTTTAATATAAACCCACATCGTAAAAAGGAATACCAAAACCAATCTTTAAAAACAAAATTATGAAACGTAACGGTTACCCAAATAAACTAATCACTGGGTTTCCACATAGATGAAAATATGGATATGGAAGAGAAATCTAACCATTATGTTCTGATGGAGAGTGGTAGAGAACATGGATATAGAAAATCTAGCAATCACAAATCCATAAATTTGTGACGATCTAAGGTACCATCTGATTAATCATATATAAGAGCACTAGGACAACATTTTTGGTTTTCAAGATCATTTCCCTAATGTTGAAGAATTTGAATTAGAATAAATACTTACTTTATTTTGGTATAATCTCACTGTTGTTCGTGCCTTGAACAATTTCCACTTCATCTCTTAAATAAATGAAGTTGAATTTGTTATTCGTGAAGTGTTAGTATGACAGGTCATTCCATCTGTCTCAAACAAAAGGTTAGAAAAAGTTATTAAATATAAATAAGTCATTCTTTAGTGAGATTAATCATATATGGTTCCTAAAATGGACTTATACTTCATATATCATACCGCTTAATAAAATAAAACTAGTTTCTACTAAACAGGGACTTCCTGTAGGCCAGTGGTAGGCGATAAAGGCCAGTCGCACTTCGGTTGTGGGTTCGATTCCCACGGCCTTGTCCGACGCAATGGGCTGTCGCCCGTCCTACAGGTTGTCCTTTTTCTAAAACTATATTACTATAAAATCCCATCAATAATATCGAAAAACTTATATCCTTAAACAATACTATCTTATGTCCAACATAATCCATTCCAATCTTTAGGATTATCCATAATACTGCAGTCCACTCTATTAATAT
Organism: Viscum album; assembly: GCA_963277665.1. Lineage (NCBI taxonomy): Eukaryota > Viridiplantae > Streptophyta > Magnoliopsida > Santalales > Viscaceae > Viscum > Viscum album. Next base: position 1,757,044,749 of record OY728158.1, on the reverse strand, counting down.
AGTGAAAACAATTACCAGAGATTTAATACCATCGTTGATCCCCATATATCATAAGATATGTCTTGTTGGTCACATTCAAATCATGTGAATACCTTAATCATGTATTCTATTGAAAAATGAATACCAATTAAACCATAGTGAAAACATGAATGCTGTCAAAAGTTAACTCGTTCCACATACCAAAATCCAAAAATTCTATATACTCAAACCATGATATCACTTAGTCCTTATATCAATCGTGAGCTCATGAATAATGTCAAACATTTCATTTTCTCTTTATCACTTCATTATGTTCATATCATCCACTTTCTAAAAAATATCTGAATAACCTTTCATTGTTACTCATACCATTCATCATAAAATTTCAAAACTTAAGGAAAGCCAACAGTGTAACAATCCTTAGATGTCTTTTTATTCTATAGTAAAACATTACACTTGATAAACATGTAATCATTCCACTTCCTTCTTAAACCATTGACCGAGCTTCAACAATTCTTTCATCTCACATATCATTGGTAGTCTCTTCATCATCATCATCAAAAATACTACCCATACTACCATACCAATTCTCTTCATGAGACATTCCCTTAGGGAATTGGTTTGCATAATGCCCGTACATTCCACATTTAAATCATTTAACCGTTGTTGATGTCTTAGCAATACCATTAACCTCATCCGTGGTGTTAACTGAAACTTTTTCATTGCACTTACTGGCTTTGTGTCCTTCTTTTCCACACCCAAAGCATCTTCCAGTTCCTTTGAAACATTCTCCTTGATTCCTCTTCCCACATGATTTACATAGGGGAAATTGAACTTTCTTTCCTCTATGATCATCATGAAACTCCATCTTTCTCTTATTAGCCGAGTCAGGAAACTTACCAAATTTTACTTTATTGATTATATTATGAGATTGCTGATTCGGCATAATAATAATATTTGGACTTCCAAATCCCATTTCATTTGATTTCTTATGAAGAATATCATTCCATTTTCCATCATATCCTCCATTGTCGTGAATCATCTTGTTTCCAGCCATTTTCTAAAACCCAAAAAGAATATTGTGAGATGAAAAAATCATAATAAAGGGGGAGTAACTTAAATATCTAACATCTTAGATTAAATTATAAGATCGTTACCGTAGTGCTAGGACTATATCCTATATGTATACCTATCCTTAGGGACATCCCTAGACATACCTTAGAAATATCTCAAGGGATCTCACTAACGTTTTTGCGTCATAGTTTCCAAAGGTTGACTAAACCTTTCCTCTGATACCAACTGTAGAGACCCGAAGCATGACGTACATTGAAATTATATTACATTTGCGGAATACTTAGTACATAACAAAAACAAACACACAAGGATCGTAATAGTTTAGTGTCTTTGGAAACTCGGAGTATAATCTTCTAATCCTAGTGAAAGATCTTCAACATCTCCCATAAAGATCTTCCCTTTTTTTTATACCTAAAACCTTTATTTATATCCTGGGGAAAAGTAAACATAAAAGGGTGAGCTCAAATGCTCAGTAAGGGTAAACAAAAGAAATATCAATCACATCATATTCATAAGAACATAACATTTTGGAAATCTTAACCTGCAAAAGAGAGCATAATTTCATAACATAGGATAAATCATAGTAGTGAAATGAAATCCCAATAATCATAACTTAAAACATGAAACATTGTGGCATATACACATAATCATAGAGAATCATTTCTTGTTAGTCAAGACTCATTTCCAAGACTATCTTAGTGGACAAAGTCCCTTTCTGAACCCAGTCACCCTCGTTTCAGTCCTGTTTCACTGAACCGGTATAACCTACCATTCCAGCCATGTATATCTCATGAGATATAAAATCTTTACCCAATTCATTGGAGGGAGATATAGGTCCCACCCATCTCATAATGATACCATTCTTATGTGTGCCACAAAATCATAAATCATACATCATTGCATAACCCATGTAATAAAAATTGGAATCTTAAACATCGTGACATCATAAAAAAATTCATATAAGATAAAAGAATTTATAAAAAAAATATATTTCCATCACAACATAATCAAATCCATGTAATAATAGGGATATAAATAGAACCCTTTATTATCTTAGTTGGAAAATAATTTTGATAAAACACTTGAACTCCATTCTTGAGGAAAATATCCTTTCTACTTCAAAAATACTTTTCCTTTCTTAACATGTCATACTGTTTTAAACTAAAAGAAGTTGATTAAAAATAAACTTGAAAACTTGTAAATGAAGCTTCTTGGAAATAATTTTTTTTAAAACCCATTAATTCCGTATAAGTTAAAAAAACATTCCTCTCGTACTTTTGTCGGAAAAGTCAAAAAAAGTACCTCGTACGAAAAACGACAAAAGATTCCTTTCATATCTTTTACTAAAAACTCACTGAAGGGTAAAATAGGATTTAAACAATTTTAGGTGAATGGAAATAATATTACATATTGAGGAAACATGGATGTGGATGATAAAATACACCCCAGTAAATTCCAAAGTATAAACAATCTCAGATAAAAATGAGATTGTGATATTTGCCTTACCTTAGGTCCGATTTTCTTCGTAAGTGTCCGAACCTCCTGAATAATGATTTAAATAATGAAATTTACTTATTACAGAATCATATTCATTGTTATGATATCATATATGGTTCACTTATGACTTTACATTACCCGTTCTTTTGTAAATTCCATGTTAAAGAGCGTTTTGGGTAAAATTGTTTCATTTATCGTAGGTGTTTGGACTTGTTGTTCTTGACATTATTATTACTTATATAATGATTTACTTACTTCCATAATATAAAATATGATTTATATATCATATATATTAAGTATATATATATATAATAGGTAGATAAATGAAACGAAACACACCGTTCATGGAGACGGTAGACCGTACGTACGCATGAACGCTGTTTTCCTTTCCTTATTGTCTTGAATGGAAGTAAGTAGATGAAATATATATATACATAAATAAAGTAGATTTAACATGTCATATATTTCATGATTAATTATTATATATACTTTATAATCATTCATGAATGGTTAAAGTGGAGAATGAATCTCATTGCATCGTGGAGACGGTAGTCCGTACGTACGCATGAGCGATGATATCGTTCTCATGATCGTGGGAATGTATAGGAGTGTATGTATACTATTTCAGAATCAATATCACTTTATAATAGTCATATATAGTCATTATGTACACCATTATACCCATCCAATTAAGGTGGTGGTGGAAAATAGATTACACCACGGCGTGGAGACGGTATTCCGTACGTACACACGCGCAGTGATTTCTTTTTCCGTAGGATGGATAGATGGTGAAATAGGGTTGTTTCATACTTATAATAACATATCAGTATATGAGTGATACTTATGTTATTACTTCATAATGAAACAACTAAAGAAGAAGAAGTGGAAGAAGAAATAACGATGAAAGAATCGGTAACAGACATTACCTCTTCTTTGAAGTGCTTCTTTGAGACCTTCTTTTAGGGCACTAAAATTGGTCTTTGAGGAATACCAGAACCTCCATGATGTTTCTAGGGAAGTGGAGAATATAATTTGGGAGGGGTTGGCCGAGCTTGAAGGCTCAAAGTTGTGTGAGGAAGAGATGGAGTAGGTGCCCTTTTATAAGGGAGGAGAGGGGCACCCTTGGAATAACTAAAAATATTATTTTATTATAAAGTCAAGATCGGATTTAAATAGCTCCAAATTGATTTATTTCGAGGCTAAGGTGGGGATGGGTCGAACTACTCTCATCCAATATGATTTAGACAAGTTTATCTTATTATTTTAACCTTATCAATTAGATTTAACTTTAAGTTAAATAATTTAACTTTTACCGTGTCTTTTTGTTTTCTTACAATATATGGTTAATAAACATACTATATCAAGACAAAATAACCCCCAGTTGTTTATTATTAATATATATAATCTTATCTAAGTCATTTGTCCGAACCTTAGATTTTTAGGAATAAAATAACAATTAATAATATAATAGTTGTTTTAAAAACTATTTTATGTCAATTTTGACACTATTTGTTACATGATTTTTATGAAATTCATAACAGAATGATAAGTTCGAACAAAGTCCTTTAAGTCAACAATAACATGTCATATTAACCTATGAAATTAGTTTAAGTCATAAAAAGTCTCAAATTACATTTATTTGGGCATTTATAACATCAATTATGTCAATATTGCATTAATAAGACAATTACTGCATCATCGTTGTGTCATAAATAAATTAAATTATTTAAGGTATAAAAATTACAAATAAAATACCATTATGTAGGAAATATTTGTAGCTTTCTAATGAATATTTATAGTCGAATTTATCTTATGTATAACCCTATATTAAAAATGTTTTATTAGATAAACTTTGATTTTAACACTTTTAACTCTTCTTTGAATTAAATAATAATAAATGTCCTAATCTAATCCAAGCGGGCCTAAATGGTCATATTTTATTCATAAGCTTATTTTTGGTCGAATTAAACTTATCCAATAGAATTTTGACATGTGTTAGGGTAATAATAATATCATTTTTACCCTTAATTACCCTATTTACTTTTAACCGTGGTAAATAAAAGTAAAAAGTTACTATTCACCAAAAATTATTTTCATCTCATTGAACCACATTTTACATACTGACTTCAACCGTGTCTCTCGGATTTTTGAAATTCCACTCACAGAAGCGGTAAAATTAAGTTTTATGAACAATTTAGTTTTTTTAACTACCACTTAGTGGTTTCACTATTCATCAAAAATTGAAAGTTTTCAGAAAAATACCAAAAATTAGGCCTAAGCTATATTTGATATTATGAACTCAAAAATGATTTCTATTTTACCAAATTCAAAACATATCAGTTGCATTAATTAATTTAAAAATTAATTCCCGTCGTCAAAACAATAGGCGTGTTTTTAAGAGATAATAACTGTCAAACGATTGACACTTGTTTATAACTGGTTTAAATGTGAAATTACATCCAATGACCAACATTGTATTAAATTGTAAAAATATATTCTAAATATAATTTAAAACCACTCAAATTAATAATTTATAACTATTACTTATTTCGATTGAAAAAGTTGTTTTTAATTAAAATTTAGTAATTTTCACTATTCATCAAAATATGAAAGTTATCTGAAAATCACTAAAATTTCACCCTAAGATAATTTCGATATTCCGAATCCATAAATGAAGTCCATTTTGAAAAATAAAATTTACAAATTTGAAAAAGTGGTTATTACTATTCATAACGGCTAGTTTTAATAGTATCTTAATAACATATCGTTGTTTAGCGAAACTTGGTGTTGTGTACAACACACGCTATCGTGGAAGGTCGCAATTGCGTGTAATTCAAGCCAGGTCAGAGATGTGTGTTGTGAAATCTCCTTTTGGTGTAGCGTATAACACAAGACATTAATGAAATTAAAAAGAATATTTTTCATAAAATCTCGGGGTGTTACATACTATCACTTTAATTTAAATTTTATCTCATGTATTCTTGGTAATATAGAACAATGATAACATTTTGGGCTTAGAACACCATTTCAAACCCCTCATGATTATTCATAGCACTGGTCCCCATTACACACAAAATTTATCATCCAATCAAATATGGGTCATTAGAGCATCATCCCATGTCCCACACTCATATATTAGTCAACCAAATTGGGGTATTTGTAGCATCAAACTGAGTCCCGAACTCGTATATCATCCAGTCAAACATATATCACAAGGATAACATCAATAGGGGTTAATCAAAATTAACCATTTTTATCATTTCACATCATGGATACCGCTTCAATTATCAAAACAATCATTGATAAACACATTAATCACATGGAAGATCATGATAAATTCACATTTTAACAAATTTTCCAATATTTAAATTGTTTAAACAATCACACTATTATGAATTTGAACTAAAATCTCATAAATATGTATTTTAATTAATTATTAATATCATTAGCTGACCAATTAAAAAATATCATTAATTAAAAAAAATCAATACCTTTCATATCCCCGCATTTTCATAATAACAACTTTTAATTATTTAATCGATCAATTAATTAATATAATCCGAGATTCGATTTCCAAACATGGGAACTATTAATTCACAAGTCCATACTGAAAATATTATTCAAGACTATTGGAATTTCCATTTAAACAATGTTCCTAATGATTGATCATGGACACTCACCAACTGAAATCCACACATTTTAGAGGAACATTGTATATAAAAATGATGAATAAGATTTAGATCCAATCATCAATGAGGTAGAAATTCCTCAATATGGTATTAGATTCATAAAAAACAGATCAAGAAAAACCCCTTTATAATATCATTGGAATAACTTTCATATTATGATCACTTTTACTGGGAGATTCAGGAGGGATAGAGCCTATGGGAAAAACATCTTGTGGGATGTTCCCAATGTGAAACATATAACTATTGTTGGTTGGACTGGGCCATTACAAATGGTATCAAAGATAATGTCCATTTGATGTGTTAGTAGGGACGTTCGGATCTTCTAGGAGGGGGTGGATTATGGTAAACCCACATAGAAGGAGGTGGATCATTAAGAACCCCTTTGTAAGGTTGTGTGGATACCTCTCCCATTATAGGGCCATTTCTGGGCGGATTCCTAAGGGCTATAGCCTAGGGGATGAAAAACCATTTAGTCTAGGTGCAAAGAAGATGATATCCTCATATTTGTAATGATTTAGCATTTACATTACATCACCTTCTCATACTATATTTATGTATAGAATCTTTATTGCAACCTATATGTCACATGTTTCTTTCATAACTACTGTATCTATCCTATCGATATACAAGGATGGATCTCTACTTATGGTTGCGAGCACTGTCTACGGATGTGAGTATCCAGCCAAACTAGTGATAGGTTACTTAATTAGAATCCTCAGCAACTGATCCTTCCCCTAACTACACTTCAATCCACCACTCTAGTAAAAATTCTCAAAACAACGCTTCCGGATTTTAGAAATCATACCTCTAGTTCGTCCAATAGAAACAACCTTTGCTCCACCATAAACCTCCTTCTGGTTTCCCTTGGAAAGGTATGTATGATTTATCCCTTCATACAACCTTTTCTGCTAAAACATATTCACTTGAGGATTCATCATAAATTTAATCCCACCCATAAAAATTTTAGTTGCCACATCATTAACATCCACAAATTCTTGAAAAAATTGTTTCAGATACGTAAAAAAACTAACAATATCCATATCAGACATACTCCCTTACTTCAACATCCAAAACCCGGTGCCACTCTATTTCCTTAGCGTTGCAGGATACAATTTATCATCAATATTGTCTTGAATTTCCTTACACTTTATATTCTGTATCTATCCATCCTGATTCTAGATGTCAAACAAAATATTTTCATGATAATTTAATATTTAAGAATCCAATTTGAATCTCTTCATAGTATGAGTCTCTAAGTGGTCAAGTATCATCTTCATATACTCAATAAAAAATTCAAATACATCAAGTCCACCTTCTCTAGAAATCATTATAGGGTTCTTCAACAAAAACTCTCATGCCAATATTGATATACGCTTCATAATACACCATGTGTATCATTCCATAATCTATATTCAACATGTAATTTTCTCATAAACTACTTATATGACTTCCTCACATAGTATTATTGGAGCATAATATTCCACTACTAGACGATCATCTCTAACAAAAACCTGAAGTCGTCCTCTAAATAATCATTTTCACGGGGGATTATATAAATAATTCCAAGAAAATATCATGACATATAACACCTCATTTAATATATTACATAGAAGAAATTACAAATATCTATAACATGTCATCCCCCATTCCCGTCATTCTGAATAAACAGAGGCATTGTCTTCACCTTTAACAATTCTATATCTTGGTCACAATTAACAATGAGTAAGAACATTAGCATTAACCTAGTTTCTCAGTAGAAACAAACATTAAAAATATATATATCATTTTATAATTAACATATCATTTTAGGAAACCTTTTAAATTTAATTATAGATGAAAATAAAAAAATTTGAATTCTAACAACATAACCAAACACATGTTTCTCCTATGTGTGCCTAAAATGATACATGTCATAATAAATCATGAGTTCCAAAAATTATGTTTGCATACTCAACTCTCATAGGTTAATGATCTATCAGTCAAACCAAATAATATATCTAAAATAAAAAAAATCACACAACAAGAGCATCACCCAAGGTGTTACAACATCCTCTTGTTTCGTAAAAAAAACCAACAATAATCCCACCCTAGGTGATTGTGTTTTGACCCATACATGGGTCTGTTACTCCCATGAATTAGATCTTTTCCATGTACCAAATATTTACAGTCCCCGATGTACATTTCTCAATTATTATTATAATGGTAATGAATAAAAAATCACTTCTTACAACCTTTTGACATCGAGACCTGGGTGCCACATACCGGTGCTCCAAGATAGTCATTTATATGACATCAGGTGAACTTCCTCGTATGATAGAGGTTTCCAACTAGTATCATGGGTATAATATATATCCCATTGAAAAACTATATAATATTTATCTATGAAGCACAATAATATAAATATTAATTAAAAAATCACTATAACCGACAACCATATTAATACAATAACCAAAAAACCAATAATAAAATTTAAAATAGATAAAATCCATATCAAATAAAATGTAGAAAATATTCCATGCCATGGTAAGTGTCATATGTAAATGAAAAAACAAAAAATATAAACATTTAAAAATCCAAGAGGGTCTGGACACCATTCCTGGTTCCCTCATATTATGATCCATCACCAATTATCCATAAGATAAAGATATTTCCCCTCATCCAATCCTAAAATAACTAATCCTATTCAGGTTCCGATCACAAATCCTGAGAATTTTTTGATTAATACATAGTAGGCCACCACCAATTAAATCTCAAATAATATCCTTTTAATAATATTTTCTTCAGTTGTATAAAGAATAACATTCAAACATTAAGTTAAATAGTTCATATATTCAATTATTCATTACATAAAAAAAATTTCACCATAGGTTCAAAAGGACACCAAATAAATAAATACCAGATCCAGATCATGCCAGGGTCTGAATAATATAATGTAGGATATCCTATTTCATTATATCACTATATTTAATTATTTATTTCATTTCAATTTTAGGTCACGACTACTTGGAACCATAATACCATGCCAATATTTTTGGCCTATATTTCCCTGACCAGATCCCCATGATTATTTAGAGCATTAATACATATATAATTCCTTTTTCAATAAATAATATATGGGTATTTGGATCATCTATCTATGTACCACACTCATATATCAATCATTCAAATTTTGGTATTTTTAGAATTACTTTGTGTCTCATTGTCATCTATCAATCAGTCACACATGTATATCATATAACAAATGAATAAAGGGTTATCTACATTGATCCCATTTTCCTAATTAAACATCATGGATACCTTTTCAATTTTGAAATAAAATCTTGGATCAACACTTTAATCACATGGAATAATATGAGGTATTTAAATTTAAACCATTTTTCAGTATTTAAATCATATAACCCTTTAACTCATTCATGTTAAGGAACCCATTTCTTATTTCTCGTTATCAATTAATTCATAATTACATTAATTGGCCAATTATAAAAATCCATTTAATTAAAAAAATGAAATATTCCTTGCACCAATTTAATTTCATAAGAACAATATTCCATTAGTAAATTGATTAATTAATTAATTCAATTCAATATGCGATTTCCAATGATGTAAGTTTCTATTTCAAATTTCTATACACCGAGTATTAATCATAACTATTGGATTTTATTGTTATAACACATACCAAAATAACATTGATGGAGGCACACAAATGGAAATCCACTAATAGATGTGAAATGTTTAATTTCTCAATGACGAAAGTGATCTAGATTCAAAACTCGGAGAGGTAAATATTCATAAATATCATTAATGATTCATCAATAATGGGGATTTTAATCCATTTTATTCCTTAGGGATACCTCAAAAAAATGATATAAATGATTTATCATAGATTTTGATAAAAATACAGAAAAGGACTATGTGTTCTGGGTTTTTAAAATAATTGTTTTTGTGGGAATTAATTCCACATTCCAGGTTTCCTATGTAGGGGAACACAGATTGAGAAAAGGTGGTCCCAAACTATGATCCTCTCTTTTATACATACAAAGTTACTCCATAGAGTGATAATGGTCTAAAAAACCTTATTTCAACCATGAAATCATTCTCTCCTTGTGCTTTCATATTTTTTTAGAAGATCACAAGGATTCAGAAAAACATTCCCCAACCCCAGAATTTACAACACCCCTAAAAAAACATCCAAATGTCACCCAACATGCCCAAGACATGCCACAACCAATGTAGAAACAAAAAAAAATGAAAAAATATATATGTAAAAATGTTAAAAAATACAATAGAAAAGTTCATGTATTAATAGTATTAATCATTAAAAAAATTGTAGTAAATTTAATTTTTTTATATAGGATTTTCTAACCTATATGAATGAGTCAAGACTTATGTTATGAAATTCTCATTTCACATTTAATTCATATCGAACAAATATTATATCCACTGCATGTTTCCTTTATGTCATGTATATGGTTTCCATGAATTCATTTTAAGATTCTTATATTTAAAATTATTTATATTTAAATATCTATTTTACGATATCTCTTTATTAGGGAATATTGTCCTGTTTTTACTAAATTAGTAAGGTATTTTTTTTCCCGAACTACTTAAAATGAGACACATGATTATATTATGAACATATATTCTATTATAAGGCGTGTATACATCCATTTAATATATAATACAATAATTTTATCTAACCTGATTGTACTGTATATTTTATTTAATTATATTCCTTCTTAAGAATTCATAAATATTTCTAGAGTGGGAAATATTTTATATTTTAATCTAATCTACTATCAAGATTTCTTATGACCTTGTTTTAAATGATTGAATATTAAAAAATATATATATCAGGAAACTCAGTAATTCTATTATACTATTTTTTTCTCTTGATAATTGATGTTTTTATTCAATTTACTCTTTTTATATACGCATTATTAAAAAAAATCACTGTTTTTAAAAAATTATGTTTTCTAATGAACCCAATTTTTCTTCGAAAATTGAGATTTCATAAAACAAATTATACATTTTTCAAAATATTTATTAAATATTATGTATATATTTTTTAAAATTTAATAAATAATTTTAATGTAAAATTTTTTCATTTCCCAAACACTATATAGGTATTTATCGAATGCGTGAAAGGAGTTTTGTTTTAACACGTACAACTATAACTGTTTTCCCACTATAATGATCATTATTTTAGTTTTGGTATAAATTAACATTTTCATTATTAGTTTCAACGAAAATGATATAGAAACTATTTTTTGATGTAATAAGTTTTTTTAATAGTATAAATTTTATTATCCATAATAAATATTTAAAATGTTTTTAAATATTAGTTTTTAGGTATTTTTTTTTTATTATCCATGAAAAGTATTTACAAAATTTTTATTTTTAAAACTAAATTTAATAGAAAATTTCCTTTCCTCAAGAAACATTACTTGAGATTTATCCATCAAATATTTTTAAAATATAATATGACATACTTTCATGTATCTTATTATTTTCATTTGATATGAACCAATTGTAATTTTTTAATGTTTTCTCTGAATGAATTATGATGACCATATTTTTATGAAACTCATTTCTCATACATGGGTTATACAATGATAAAATTATTATGAATCCAATTTATTTTTTCCATGGATTATGATGTGATGAAATAATTAAATGAAAAATAAACATGTCTCTTTTTCACATGTTATGATGTGAAATTTTTTTATAAAAACATTTTATTGTCATGTACTATTATATAGTGAATATTTTATTATATTATGGAAGAAATAAATATTATTTTCATTATTTTATGGATGAGACCTATATCTCCATCTAACTCATTGGGTAATGATTTTCAAAACATGAGATATAAATTAATAGAATAGAGAGTGAACCTGGTTTAGTGTGGGACATTTTCTAATATGATGATATCGGGAGTGAACCTAAATACTATGATGGTATGAGTAGTGAACCCATTCTAACATGATTTCCTTTGTAGTCAGCATTGAATGTTATTCAAATGATTTCATAATCTTATGTGTATTCCAAAATTTTATGTCTTATGATAATGTTATTCTCTCATGGATCATGTTATTTTATTCCTTTATAAGGAATTTTTTATGAAGCTCCTATGTACATGACCTGACTCAAGAGTCTAATATTTTATATGTAGGGTTTGGTTTAAATATAATATGTTCATGTTCTCAAAAACGTATGTTCATTTTAGGCTTAGATATTTCTAATTATTTCCCTTACATATCATCTGATCTCACTAATTCTTATGTTTCCTTTCCCCCAGTTATAATGAATGGGTTTATGTAGGGTGTGATTATGAAGATAAGGGAGAATTTATTTGTGTGAGATGTCTTAGATATTTAAAAAAATTATTGACTGTGTTTGTTGTCTCCCATGATAGAAAAATATTACAGTTCACAGGCATTTCTTTTTTTTAATGTATGAAATATTCACATAAATGATTTAATATAGATTTATAAATTACGGGCCTGATATAGTTTGAGCCATAGGAAAGGATTTGTTATCCTTTTGAATATATGGCTATAAAAAAGTAGTATGTTACGTTTGGATATTTCTAATGATGTTAATAGGTATTTATATATGGGTATGTCTAAGGATATGTTAATATAAAAGAAACAAGATCTATATTTTTGGTACAGGATATGTAATGTTGATTCCAAGAAATTTCATCCCGTTCTATATACTATATATGGACGTGGCTATGGAAAAAAGGTTTTCGAGGGTATTAACATAGAAAAAAGTGCATTGATCTTGACTCAATCATAACCTTTTACTCAACTATTATCCTTGTTCTGCACCTATTTTGAAAATAACTGGGGATATTCTTTGGATATCCAAGAACTATTAACAAACAATCATGAATGATATAAATAGATTATGAATATAAATATCCTAGGTTATACATATTGACTCATAGATTAAAAATAATATTTCCTGATTTGGACATCCTTTAAGTTATTTTCTAATGATTATATATCCCAAAATTATTATTAGTTTTGGTCACACTATTTTATTCTATGTTGGTCAATTGTGGGAACTAGATGAAACATGCTAACATTGAATGTGATTGAATGTTTTAAAATGATCAGTGAAATGTGATGATGGCTGGAGTGATGTATATTTTTATTATTCATAATTAGATATTACGAGTCATGATTAACAACACACACCTTAACCAACTCATGGAATCATTAAATAATATAATTATTGTTTTTTATGAGAGTTTAGGGAGTAGAGAAAATGGATGAAAGAAAATTTACTAAACACAATATCCAGAATTTGTGATGATTTTTTCAAGGTAAAATCTCATAGGGGTTAGAAGATGTTTTGGGAGTTTCAAAGAAGGAATCAAAAAAGACACTGAAAAAGAAAAAATAAAAATTTTAGATAACCCAATGAATGAGAATGATGGAATCTCTATGGTATCATCTAATATTTAATTTTTTAAATGTTAAAGGTATGAGAATTATTTGAATCATTTTCATAAGTGGAATGCTCATGAAGATGATCCTCAAATGTTGTATGACTAATAATTATGTTTCTAAAGATAATGAGACATCTAGTGTAAGTTATATGGATAATATTATTGAGGAATTAGATTATGATGTCCAGATTATAGATTATGTTTGAGGTGGAATGAAAGAATTTATTGGGTATGATAATTCATGAACTATGTTATATAAATCCTGAAATATCTAAGGATGGTATTGTTGTAGTGTTTCATAATTTATATGAATGAATATGTTGAATGGTATTAAGGACCTATAAAATTGTTTTAATAAAAATTTATAAATTCATGAAAAAAATATGAATAATGGAATGTATCCTTTAATATGGTCCTACTATTGAGAAAATGTTGTTTAGTTTGGAAAAATTGATAATTCTCATGGATAATGTAAGTGGGATAGTAGATATTATCATGTAACTGATTCCTTATTTATTGAATATTTTGTATATTCTATCATTAATAGAATTTTTTTAAAAATATTTATGTAATATATTTAATAAAAAGTGGTTTTGTTTTAAATATAATGATGTGTGTATGTTTTCAAATTTTTTCTTTGGTAATTATGGTTATTACCATGTTTCTATAGAATTCATGATGACGGTACTAACATATTTGGTGTGAGACATATTATATAAAGAGCATGTTTTTTCATGGATTAATGTTATGTGGATTTTGAGAGACTTAGTGACCTCATTTATAAATTTATAATTTTAGAATGGTTATAAATTTAACAATTAATGGAATGGTTTATGAGGATCTTTGGAAGTCGTTTTTAGAGATAAATGTATTATTTCTTCATATGAATATTGATTTCATTATTTTTTAATTAAAATATAGACGGAATAAATTATCATTTTATTTATGGATCATATAAACAGTTTGAACTTTAGTAAAAGAAACATCACCTTTATTTCATGGAGTAAGATATGAATTAGAAATTGGTCGATGAATTAAAAATGACGAAGTTGTTCCTATGGAATAGAAATATGTCAGGTATGTTCATATTCATATGTTCTCAGTTTAAATAGAAAAACAATTCCCAAACATTATATAAAATTAATTTTATTTTCTTGGAGTAATCACCCTTTATTTTCAAAAAATTATCACAAACATATATAATTTTTCCTGATATTCTTCATAGACTAAAGAAACCATGAGTCTTTTATATTTACCACATATTATTTGGAAGTATATTTCTCCCATGAATCCTTTAATATCCTATCATACATAGTAAGTTTTACTTTATAAAATATAATATCATCATCAAAATCACATTAGTTGTCATGTAATTCATCTTCCTCTCACTTCATCATCACCAAAAATTTATTCAAGGAACTTTTTTCCCTCTTAAATTGTATGTTTCAATCAAGATGAACTTAAAAATAAAATTTTATCATGTGTTATATAGAGGTTTATTTTAATTCTAATTATCTATTTAATTTTTATGTTGTTTTATGATACATATGTTTTCTAAAAATTTTAACCATTTATTCTTCAGATTGAATACAAAATATAGATTATTCTAGATAATTTTTACAAAATATTTAACTAATTTTTAACCATTGAGATTTCATCACACTCCTACCATATTTCTTAACCTCCTTAAAACATCCACCCCATTTATTCTCCTTTTTTATTTCCCCATCTTTTTCATATATATATTGGAAACATATTTTTATTATATTATTAGATGAAAATATAACAATTTGAATATAATTAATTTTATGAGTGAATGATTTAATTAATGCACAATTTTTTTTGTTTTATATTATTATATATAAATTCAAAATTACTCTTATATTATTAAAAATTAACCTAATTATTCATTGGATAACTAATATACTCTTCTTACTCTATGATTTATAGTTTTCTCAAAGATTTAAATTCCATTTAATCCATATATTTATTCATTAATAATTCAGAAATAATTATCTCACAGATGAAAAGGTTATTAAGAATCTCATATAGATATATGTCACCTCATTGTTCATTAGTTAATTTAATTTGAAAAAATATTAGATAAAGAATTATTGAAAACTTCCTGACCAAACTTTAACTTTCCAATTCATTGCTACATCAAATTATTTTACCACTACTGGAAAATTAATCATTTTTAAAATGTTATTATTAAAGGATTAGAAGTTGTTATAAATAATTGAGAATAATCACATTTTTTGACAGATATTAAAATCCATTGAATTTTTTTTGATGGATAATAGGGAAGAAAATATTATCAATTTAGAAATGGTATTCACATAATTATTTTTAGTTATAGATAACATGATCCTCTAAAAATTGTTTTTCCATTTTTTTTAATAGATAACATGAACCATTACAGAAGAACCATCTAATAGCCTATTTAGAGACAAACAATACAGTGTAGTATTCCCATTGAAAGAATATTAAATAACTATGAAACCCTTTTCTTTTCTCCTCCCTCCTTCATGATTCTTGGTTCCCCTACACAATATCCCTACACATTCCCTACCATGAAATCATCCATGAATTCATCAGATAAACTAGATAGTTTGTGTAATGAGGTTCAAATCCTCAATGTACTACTCCATTTATATTCCCATACACATTTTTTTTGATTTATCCTTACCCCTCAATTCAATTTTTGTTTGAAAAACTATGTCAAAATAATTACCTATTTTTTGCATCTTATATGTATATTAGGATATTCAAGGTTTATTCATCCCTATTTCGATGTCCACTTTTGAATAAAATGTGTTTAGTCTCATCATGGATTGATAATAATTTATTTGAGATATTTTTCTCTATTATTAATCTCTTCGTTAAAGATATTTTTTTTTGTGATCATATTTGTTAATTTTGAGGAATTTGGCCACCCCATTTACTCCGTATAGGCACCTTCCTAATTTCATCCCAAACACTCCATGCTTGTATATATATAATCATATGTATATATATATATATATATATCTAATAACATATATACATTTATGATGGAAAAAATTTAGACTTATATTTATATATATAATCAAGAAACCCTTTTAAACTAATAAACACACACACACAGACTCATATATATGTTGAATTATTCATTATACATACATAATGATATACATAAATTTTTTAATGTGTGTGTGTATATATATATAATCATCCTAAAAGTGGAAAACATTTCAAATGGAAACATGATTGATTTAGATTTTATTTGTTAATGTAGGATGAGTATTTTGATTAAAATTTTTATTTTGGAATTAGTATTATATATGTCATAGGTATTGCTAGAGATACTGTACAGTTGATGATGAATTTTTAGTAGCATCAATTTTTTTTTGAAAAAATTATGTTTCTGTTGGAATTATGATTAATATAGAAATTATTTATTTGTGAGTATGGTATTTTTGTAAATGTTAAATATGTTTATAAAAATATATTTACATGGTCAATTAATGTTATTTCACGAAATATAAATTATGACATTTAATTTATGGAATGATGATAATATATATTTCTATAAAATTAGAAGAATTATTTAGAGTATTTAATAAATGATAAAAAAATCCAAAAAAAAATTAATATATGATTTCATAGAGGTAATAATTAAAATATTTACCTTGTAAAATTAAATATAAAATAAATAATAATTATAGTAAAAAACTATTTAAAATGAATAATTTAATATGAACATAGTAAATGTTTTTGAATATTTTTAACAGATTAATGAATGTTATACCTTATTTTGAGTATTTTGAAAAATCACATATATATTTGAGGAATTATGATAATACATGGACTATGGTAGTGATGTTAAACTATGATGGAATTTTATAATATGATATTACTAATTTATTTAAATCATATATATACAATTTTCTAAAAATTTGAATATATATATATATATATTTAACATACCTATTTAAATTTTTTAAAAACATGTAATTATATATATTTACATATATATTTGTGTGTGTATGTATGTATTTATTTATGTCTATTTGTTGTATATATAGATTTGACTTTTTTATTTCATAAAAAGCATGTAAAAATATATTTTGGATTTCTGTATATTTTATTTAGAAATCATTTAATATATATATAAAGTATAAAATCAATATGAATAAATGATTTATAAAAATAATGTGAAAACGAATTTGAGGAAAAAATTAAAAAAATCATTGCTATAAGAATATTTGTTTTCCAAAAAATATTATAAAAAACCATTTTATTGAAAAATAAAAATGATTAAAAATAATTAAAATATATTAAAAATATATTTCTTAATAATTAATAATATTTTTGCAATAAGCTATTAAAAATATAAATAATACCAAATTTTTTAAAAAAATAACAATAACTTGTTATAGGTTATTATTGAAGTATAAAAAGTTGCTATAAATAATTAAGAATAATCACATTTTTTGACAGATATTAAAATCCACTGAATTTTATTTTTATGGATAATATGGATAAAAATTATTACCCATTTAAAAATGGTATTCATATAGTTATTCTTTTTATAGATAACATGATCCTTCAAAAATTGTTTTTCCATTTGTTTGGTAATTGATAACATGGACCATTACAGAAGCACCAACTAATAGCCTCTTTAGAAACAAACAATACATTGCTGTATTCCCATTGAAAAAAAATTAAATAACTAGGCGGCCCTTTTCTTTTCTCCTCCCTCCTTCATGATTCTTGATTCCCCTACACAACATCCCTACACATGCACCACCAAGAAATCATCCATGAATTCATTAGTCAAACAAGATAGCTTGTGGAATGAGGTTCAAATCCCTAGTGTACTAATCCATTTCTATTCCCATACATATTTTTGTGATTTTTCCTTTCTTCGTCAATTCAATTTGGTTTTTCAAAATAAACATCAAAATAATTAACTATTTTTGGCATCTTATTAGTATATAGGGATATTCAGGGTTTATTCATCCCTATTTGGGTGTCCACTATTGAATAAAATGTGTATAGGCTCATCATGGATTGATTATAATTAATTTGAGATATTTTTATCTATTATTAATCTCTTCATTAAAGGTATTTTTTTATTTGGGTGACCATCTTTGTTTATTTTGAGGAATTTGGCCACCCCATTGACTCTGTATAGACACCTTTATAATTTCATACAAAAAACTCCATGATTTTATATATATAATCATATATATATATATATATCTAGTAACATATATATAGTTATGATTGAAAACATTGAGAGTTATAGTTATATATATAATCAAGAAACCCTTTTAAACCAATAAACACACACACACAAACACATATATATGTTGAATTATTTTTTATACGTACATAATGATATACATAATTTTTTAATGTGTGTGTGTGTATATATATAATCATCCTAAATGTGGAAAACATTTTAAATGGAAACATGAATGATTTTGTTTTTATTTGTTAATATAAGATGAATTTTTTGATTAAAATAATAATTTTGGAATCAGTACTATATATTTCATAGTCATTACTAGAGATACTATATGGTTGATGATGTATTTTTAGTTTCATCAAAATTATTTGGAAAACAATTATGATTCTGTTGGAAATACGATTAATATAGAAATTATTTATAGGGGAGTATGGTATTTTTGTAAATGTTAAATAAGTTTATACAAATATATTTACATGGTCAATTAATGTTATTTCATGAAATATAAATTATGACATTTAATTTATGGAACTACTATGATATATATTTCTATAAAATTAAAATCATTTTTTGGAGTATTTAAGAAATGATAAAAAATTTCAAAAAAACCAATTGATATATGATTTCATAGAGGTAATAAAGTAAATTTTTACCTTGTAAAATTAAATATAAAATAAATCATAATTATAGTAAAAAAATTTCTAAATGAAGAATTTAATCCAAACATAGTAAATGTTTTTGATTTTTTTACGAGATTGATGAATGTTATACCTTATTTTGTGTAATTTAAAAGAACACATATATATATGAGGAATTATGATAATTCATGGACTATGGTAGTGATGATAAACTATGATTGAATTTTATAATATGATATCATTCATTTATTTAAAACATATATATACAATTTTCTACACATTTGAATATATATATATATATATATATATATATATTTAACATACCTGTTTAAAAAATTTAAAAACAGGTAATTATATATATTTACATATATATTTTTGTGTGTATGTATGCATGTATTTATGTTTGTTTGTTATATATATAGATTGGATTTGTATGTTTCTTAAAAATCATGTAAAAACTTATTCGATTTATGTATATTATATTTAGATATCATTTAATAAAAATATATATAATGTAAAAAATAAATAGGAATACATTATTTATAAAAATAATGTGAAAATGAATTTAAAGAAATCATTAGAAAAAAAATCATTGTTATAAGATTTTATTTTCAAAAAAATAATATAAAGAATCATTTTATTGAAAAAAAACTAATTATTAAAAACAATAAAAATATATTAAAAATATATTTTTAAATAATTACTAATATTTTTCCAATATCCTATAAAAAAATATAAAAAATACGAAAAATTGATAAAAAATGACAATAACTTGTAAAAATTAATATATTTATAAAATAACATGAACTAATCATAAATTATTTTGTATTAGTTAATAATAAATAATTACATATAAAGAATAATTAGTAAATGTTTTTATTAATTAGAAAATTTTAGAAATAATTTTTAAATATGACGAAATTAGTATAATTATTTCAATAATGTAAAAGAATATATTGTAAATATTTAAAATCATAAAAAATTAGTAATATTTAATAAAAAAATAAATGGTAATTAAAAAATATATTATATTAAAAAATAAATAATGGTATCAATTAATAAAAATTAATTTTTTTTAATAATCTGAAAATTTATGTAATACATTTAAACAAAATATAAAAAACAAATAACTTTTAAAAAATAACTATAAATTGAAAAAAATGTAATAATAATTGAAATAATTTATAATAATCATTAAATAATTTTTAAAAATTAACGGAATAGTTTTTCATTTTTAGTAATAATTTGTAAATATTATTTTTTAATATTAATTATTTCTCAAAATATCAAATTATATTAAATTCGAATAATATATATTATATTTTAAAAATAATATGAAATAGTAATATTTATTAAATTTTGTTATATTTATTCACAATTTAGTTATATTGAATAAATTACTAGTATTACTTTGTATGTTATTGTATCAATTAGTAAAAATAAAAAAAATATTTTTAATAATTAGAAATAACTTTTAAGAATTCACGAATAGTAGTGATAATTAACCTTAATTAAAATATAATAATAATTTTTAATTTTTTCCAAGGAGTAATAATTATTCTCATTTCTAGTTTTTTAGATGACCATATATAGAAGAATTGGAAACCAGATTTTGTTTTGTGATCGTGATTAGATAAATCAAAAAATAAATCCCAACATATCTGGTATAAATCATATTTGTATTGAAGTTGTTGAAACATTTACACCATTTTCAAAATCAGATTCCTAATTTTTTTGATGAAATGATTTAATGTTCATATAATAAATTTTATAGTAGTATATTTGAAATATTTGAGAATGTTACACTCCAAATAAAGTATTTTGGTTTTAACAAATGTTGTATTCTATCTATCAACACAGTGGGAGAAATTATTTATAAAAATACTATTTCTGGCTATGGATCTATCATTTCCAAATTTAGTACATTAGTGTACTATCCAATCTATTTATGAAACTGAAACTCATAATGATATTCCAATTTTGAATTTGAACAATCTTAATTTTAAAAATTATCTAAATTTTTTGAGAAGGACTTATATCTTGCATTCTAAATAATAAATCTTGAAGTTGTAACATATTTTATTTCTCTTAAATAGAATTTGTTAATGTCAAATAATTGTTTACATAAAATATTTTATGTGGAAAATTCATTTATTCCAGATACAAATACATTACATTCACATTTATTTGTTATTAATAATATTTTCTATAGTTTGAGTTTTAGTTATTAAAAGATCCATTCATGTGAACATGACTGAATCTATAAAAATTTTTATTATTAATTAATAGTTAATTATATTTGATGTGGAGAATCGATCTATAAAGAGGAACAAAATAAAAATATAAATTTCATGAGAAGTTTTTTATGAATTTTCTAATTACACCCAATTTGAATCATCAATTTATGACATAAAACGGTGTAACATTGATGATATAGAATAAGTAATATATTTACATCATAAAAAGATTAAATATTCCATGTAATAGTGATTAATGGAAATACATTTTTCAGATTCATCCTTACAGTTCTTCATAACATCATAAAATATATATTAAATTATTTATAATGAATATTTTTTCCCATTTAATTCTTACGACATTCAATAATTTTATTGGGATATTTTCATACCTCCATAAATCTTACATCCAAGGATTATGATAATGGAACTATTAATAGATATTTTACACTATTAGATCATGTACATCAAAATGGGAATATTATATTTTATTTAGAGAAAATAATTTATCATTTAATTTCATTTTTTAATGATGGTGAAAAGAATTATAATATTGTTTATGATCATGATTTTAAAAAAATTGTTGCATTAATGTAGAAATTCAGAGAATTTTCAACATATGACTTGTTATCTTGATGGTGTGTACAGCGTCTGAAATAATGACTATATTACATGGACAAGATAATATCATTTTTTTCTTTCAATAGATGATAGAATATTTATTTTAACAATCAATGCATATCCCCTCATAGGGATAACCCATTATAAAGTAATATAAAAAAAATTAAAATGGAAGAATTGAATGAGAAGAACCTCAAAACACGATCTCATGTATTTAGGTAAAATCTATCAACTCTTTTTTACCTTCTGTTACATTTAGACCATCTGTAAATGAACAAAAAATATTGTTTTGATAGAGATTATAATTAGATAAATAATATTTTTTAGGATAATCAATTTTGTAATTATTTGTTTATTCTTCACATGTTTGATCTAATGCATATTCAGTAAAATAATTTAGATAAAATATTTTATACTAGGTATGACACACACAATAAAACCAACACCAATGTAAAGGACCATTTATATATTTCTCAAAAATTTTGACATATTAATGTGTATTTATATGAAGTTGAAAGACCACATGATTTAATGAAGTTGAATTTAGCTCGCATACTTTGAAAAGAAATATTTTATTATGGTAATAGATTAATGATTTTAGGTTACAAGATGGTTATGATTCTAATTTATCTCATTGCATCCAAAATAGAAATATTAATTTGTTAAAAAGGTATTAATTCGATTTTATAATATTAATACTACTACCAGTAGGACTTATGGGGTTGTAGAATTATTCAATTGGGGATGTGTTTGTTATAATATCATATATCTTCTATGATATTATAAAAAAAATAATAGATAAAGATCAATAAAGTATCCTTTATAATAATATTGTTTATATTTAATATATATTTGAGAAAATATTCCCTTATTACTTTTATTACTCAAAAAAAATTTATTTTTCATTTTATATATGATTCTTACTGTGGATGGACAATATAATTATGATGGATTCACCCATAAAGTGTAATTCCATGAACATAGTTACCCGAATTCAATGCATTATTTTAATACATTTCCATGATTACAAGGAATGAAATCCCGAAGAAATGATCAGTTCAGCGGTTATTGAAAATATATTATAGACATAAAAGTTACATTACACTTTCCAACATAAAACTAACTATAAATATTATTTTTAGAATTATATTTTTCCAAAAGTGAAACCATGCATATCAATCCTAATACACATCATGGAATCCTAGGAAACTAAAACATATAAATGGGGTGATCTTAGATACTTAGTAAAAGTAAATAATTCAAAAGAATCTATAATCATTAACAGAAAGGTGTATAATAAAAACAAAAAATTTTTAAACAATAAACATGAACATAATATGGAATAAATAAATAAATAATTACCATATAAATATTCACACGGACATTAAACTAGTCGAATAATCACATGAGATAATTAATTTTATAACAAGGGAATATATAATGCCTTACATAATAACTACTATATCAAGGCATTGTGCCAAGACCATTCACAAATATTCTGTCAATTCCTTGTTCTAAGACACTAGTTTGTCTAATTATACCTATTGATGCATTGAGGGGCTTCAGTTGACCCCTCCCATCATGTACTAAATCCAATTCATTCCTCATTTGAAAAGAGTGAAACATAACATAATCATTCGTTTTAAAACTAGCATACAAAATGTCAATAATTAAACCACCAACCAAGAATAGAATAAAAATTGCACATCCATAGTCAAACATATCATATGTCATTCAATAAAATATGGTAGATCATATTATAATAAATTAACCTCAATCAATAATGATATCTAGTATTGGATGTTGACATAGTTAAAAATGATTAGTAAAACACTTTGAGAGAAATATCCCTCTTTTATGAAACCATTTAAAAGTCACAAAATTTATAAGAGAATTCATTTAAATAATATTTCTTAGTCAAAATTTCTCATACCACTCTGAATTGTTTGAAATTAATTAACATTTTATAATGATCACATCTATATAAAAAAAATACATAAAATCATTTTGAAAAAATAGACATTAATTAAATAGATAAAGAAAAATAATCTTTAAAAAATATAAATATTGATATAGTTAATTCTACAATTCCATAAATCCATAAAATATTCTTGAGGAATTTTTTTAGAAACCATGACATGGATGAAAAATATGTCCTAGTAAATAATTACACATAAACAATCTTAGAAAATATTTAGATTAGGGAATTAACCCTAACCATGTACTTTCCTTTGGTTGAGGGTACATTTAACCTCTTTTATAAAGTACATAGTATGTTATAAAATTATAACAAAACCATATTAATATTTATGATATGATAGAAATTTAATTTATGACTTTATAATACCCATTTAATAATAATATCCATGTTAAAGAAACATTTCTGGTAAATATTTCTTTCATTGTTGTTTGTGTTTTAACTTTTTTTTATTGATCGTATAACATATATCATGATTTAATAACTTAAAGAATATAATTTTTTTATATAATATATATATACATAATATAAATATTTATAACATATTGATATATTAAATGTAATACACCGTTTATATAGATGGTAGGCTATACGTATGCGTAAACACTGTTTCTGTTTTCTTATCGTATTGAGTTGATGTAAGTGAATGAAAAATATATACATACATACATATAGATATATATATATATATATCATAAAAATTGACTTATTATGACATATATTTCATAATTATGAATATTATATTTTTTATAATCATTCTTGGTTGGTGAACATGGAAGATGAGTCTCATCGTGTCGTGTAGATGATAAGCCGTATGAACACATGAATGACTGTATAATTTCTTGAATGGTTATGTGGTTTGGAATTGGATGAAATATGATTTTCAAATAAAACATATAATTTTATATTTATTATTTAAATCTATTATTTTCATCGTTATATCCTAATAAATAATGTGTACATGAAAACAAATTTACACCACGGTGTGGAGACTGTAAAACGTACGTACACATGCATAGTGGTATTGTTTTTCATAAGATGGATAAAAAGAGAAATATGGATTTCCCATAATCTTAAAAAAGTATAATAATTTATTATATTCAGGATCTATTATTTTATTATGGTAACAACTTAGAAATAGTAATTAGAAGAAGAAATGAACATTGAAATAAGGGACAAAACGATTACCTCTTCTTCAGGTGTCTCCTTTGGATATGCACAAAATGAATCATTATGATGGATTTTATGCCCAAAATTTTGTATTTAGGATTCATTTATATATATTGGTAGGAGAGTTTCTCAAGGTTTGGTGGAACCAAAGGTCCAGGGAGGTGTGAATTAATGATAAAATGAGGTTCCCTTTTATAAGAGAGGTGAATGACACTTTAGGAAACGAACAAAATATTAATATATTATAAAATTATTTTAGGATTCTAATTTCTCATAATTTATTTTTTTATATTATAAGTTTAACATGGGTATAAATCGTATCAACTAATAGGATTTATACATGTTTAGGTCATAAAATTAACCATATCATTTAGATTTTACCTGTTGTAATATATGGTAACTCTTATAATGTCCTCTTTTATTTTTATACTGCATGGTTAATATCATTACAATAAAATGAAAAGATAAACCAAAGTTGATAATTTATGACATTTGTATCACTATAAAAGTTATTTTTCTGATATATTTATTTGTAGGATATTTATATCATTTAATTAAATAGTATTTTTTTAAAAACTAATTTATGTCAATTTGGACACTATTTTGTAATTGATTTTTCTTAAAGTCATAACAACATTATTACATAAAAAAAGTAATTTATTATATCCTTATATGTCAATTTCTTTTATAAAATTTTAGGATGGCCTCAAAATGTTCAAATTACATTTATTTTAATATTTAAAAATTCATTTATTTGAATTTTTCTTTAATAAGGTAATAACGACAACATAATTGTGTCATAAATAAATATATATTTATAATATATAAAAATTATAAATAAAATACCATGATGTAGGAAATATTTTTATATTTCTAATTACTATTTATATACATATATACCAGTTAAATAACCCAATATTAAACTCAATTATGTAAAACACATATGTTTATGTTATAATTATCATTACATTAAATTAATTATTGTAACATGGAATTATCACACCCAAGTGGTCCTAAAATGCCAAAAAGTCAGAATAATGATAGTATTAGTCGAATATATATCATCCAATAGGATTAAGAAATTTTATAGTTTAGTTTTATGTTGTTATAATATTATTTGTTCACTCTTATTAAACTGATTTACCCTTTAACCATTGGAAAAAAAATATTAATTTTTCTATTCATAATGTCCAAAAATAAAAGGTAACTATTTACAAAATTTAGACCTTATAATTAAAAATATGCAATTTATTTTTTCAAATTCAAAACACAGAAGTTGCAGTAATGAATTAAAAATTAATTCCTGTTGTCCAAACCAAAAACCGGGTTTTTAAGAAATAAAAACTATCCAAATATTGACATGTGTTTATGTCCAATTAATTATGAAATTACTTTCAATGGATTAAATTATTATAAATGATAAAATTATAATAATATTATACTTTAAAACCAAACAAATTTATATTTTATCACTATAAATTATTTTCATTAAAAAAGTGGTTTTCAATTAAAATTTCGTATTTTTTTTAATATTCATAAAAATTAAAATGTTTTCCAAATAATACAAAAAATTAACCGTAATATAACATTTATATTCTGAAATAAAAAATGTAGTATATTTTACCAAAATCAATTCTTATGAGTGTCTAAAATTTAATTTATTATTGTTCAGAAAATTTTAAAAAAAGTAGTTATTTTCTGAAAATAGTTTTTCAAAATATATAACTATTTTAACAAAAAATAAGTATTTCATTATACATATTTTTTATTTATATGAAAAAATTATAAATTAAATATTTTTTACTATTAATATCATAATATTTAATTTATAAATAAATATAATGTTTACATAATTATAATACTAATGTGTTGTTTCGGAGAAACTCAATCTTGTGGATAACACAAGACATGTCGGTGTTGCATGAATTATAAGCTATTAAATTACATCAAAGAGATATAATAAAATGAAATATTTGTGTGTTACATTCTACCGTCATTCAATAAATTGTATCCTCTCAATTTGAAAATTTTTATCGAAAATAAATGGTTGAAAATGGAAAATACATTTGTTGAAAACCCACATAGAAAATAGGGTTAATAAAACATAGTCTTAATTAGAGGGAAAGGGAAATGAAAAATTCACCACCAAATTTGGATTTTAAATAGAAGAACATTGTTTTCAATCAGATAAACATAACTGCAGGGAAAAATTAAATATTTGTAGAGAGTGATTGAGGTCATCAATCACAAACAAGTGAACATTAAATGGAAAACTGATGGCCTCCAAGCCATAAATATATGATGATTTAAAATAT
This sequence comes from Viscum album, assembly GCA_963277665.1. Taxonomy (NCBI): domain Eukaryota; kingdom Viridiplantae; phylum Streptophyta; class Magnoliopsida; order Santalales; family Viscaceae; genus Viscum; species Viscum album. The sequence continues at coordinate 1,757,016,856 of OY728158.1, read as the reverse complement.
CATCAGTTCAAAAAAAAATAAGGTATTAGGATTTCACATTTTTGGATTTAATATCCTTTCTATAATATTGAGATTTAATTTCTTCAAAGAATATGAAATAAAAGAATACTTGACAAGTATAGTTTTATCCTTTATCAAATTTCTACCACAAACTCATATTTCACACCAAAAGATAATAGAACTCAAAAATATTATATTTAACCTAATCATAGAGTGTTCCAATAAATGAATTTATAATTCATCTATCAGACCTTTTAATAAAATACATTATACAAACAATGACATCACATAGGCCTTTGGTAGGTGATGCACCCTTGTCGCCCCTCTATTGTAGGTTCAAGTCTCACGTAATTGCTAGAGGCGACATATTATCGCATGACCTCTAGGTTCTTGTTTTTATAAAAATCCAAAAATAATCCTAGGAAATGTTTTAACCTTAAAGAATAGTATCCAATGTCCAACTTAATCCATTCCCACCATTAATCTTATACAAAATACTTCTATCTAAACTCTCTCAAAAATTTCATTAAATTTATCAAATCAATTGTGACATTAGATTCAAAAACAACCTAAATGTTCTCCTATTGTCACATGCATAAAATATGATTACCTTAATGAAAACAAAAAGTCATGCAACACAATTATATATATATATATAATTCTTATTATAACCAAAATATTATTCTTGAATCCAAAAAAACAAATACATTTATTATTCCACTTTGACTATATTAACAACATAAGCTTGACCATGATCCATTTTCATTTTCAGAGAAATATTTTCTTGATGTTTTGGAAAACCTTTTTCATAATTTCCCATATATTTACAATTATATCATTTCACATCTTCATTCATTCCCCTATAATCACGATTTGGGTGAACATTTTCTCCATATTTGTAACAACCACCTATTCCATTTAGGGAAGTACCAAGGTGTTTCTTACCACAATTATCACATAATAGAAAATCCATATTTCCCTTTTTAAATATTTGTATATCTTTCACCATTGTAATCTTATTCTCTTTAATTACATCAATTTCATAAGACATAGATAATTCCTATACTGTCATGATAACACATGAGAATAAATTTTTGAATGATGTGAAAAAATTTCAAAACAATTCTCCTTAGAGTAATAGTTTTAACCCATTAATGAAATGATCAATATGGCATCATGGGTTATATATGTAGTCTGTAGAATTCCTAATATCCTTGTGATGTTATCCTCGTACTTTGCAACATTCCAATCCTTATTTTTCATCAGGCTCAAAAATTTTATTTCCTTATCAGCTTGTTGTTCACGATGAATGAATTTATCTATAAAAAGTTATTTAAACTACATTAATTCCATATTTACCACTTATTCATTATCTTTTATTTATTGAAATAATGACAACAATTTATCATCAACTCCTGAGAGATGATAAAATATCATTACAAACTTTTCCCTTTCCTTATTTCCTAAATCAAGAAATATTTTCAGTATAGACTATATCCACTTCTCATATAAAAATTTATTTTTAGTCCCATTTAATGTTGGATTTTGTTGTCACATAAATTGGTCTAACATTGATCCTCTTCATTTTGGTTCAGGATTATCTATATAGGTAGGGTTATTATTCATAGCCTGGTTAAGTTATCCCAATATGGTTATAATCTTCTTAGTAATAATTGTGTAACCAGCACCACTACAATTATCTTTCATGGGAGGAAAAAAATTACATGGATTATGTGTGTTGATATAATTTCCATTTCTTACACTACTCACCATTACAAAACAATGGTATAAACTAGTTTATGTTATGGATCACATTACATAATTACTTACAAGTATATCACTAAACATAAATTGAAAAATTTATGCATATATAATCCATAATCCTAAATATGGTTTTTTGAGGATAAATTTACTCATAAATCCATCATAATGGTTTTAAAGAAAATATGAATTATCCTAGGCATTTCCATAGGAGTGTAAATCCACGTCTGTAGTAAGGCTCGTTTTCGTGTGCCAGGTTACCCCAGGTCAAGCCCAAAACACCTTGTTGGGGTTTTCACCCCATGGTGCATCTGTTCAAAAACCACATCCACAAGTAGTATCTACAAGAATATTTACTACTTGTAATATCCACAAAATCCTTAATTTAAAAAAATTCTAGGGGATTCTTCTATATATATCATCAAAAGAATCTCTTAGGGTTATGATCCCAAATCTATGTTTTCTAAATCTACTTCCAAGGTTGTTGCTAAACTTCTTATGATACCAACCATAAGGCCCCGACCCCAGAAACCTAGAGATGGTGCATTATATTATTACATTGGCATGATTACAAGGAATCAATTCCTAAAGGACCGATCAGTTTAGCAGTCTTAGAAAATAGATTACATACATAAACGTTACATTACCCTATATAACATAAAACTAAGTATAAATAATATTTTGAGAATTCCATTATTCCCCTAGCTTAACACTTCATATCAATCATAATAAATATCTTTGAATCCTAGGAAAATAAAATATAAAAATGGGGTGATATCAGATTCTCAGTAAGGGTAAATAATTCTACAAATGATATAAACATTTAAGGAAAGATGTATAATAAAAAATCACCCTTTTAAACATTAAATATGAATATAAAATGGAACAAATAAAGAAAAAATTAACATATAACCATGAAAATGTAAATTATAATAGTCAAATAATCACATGTAATAATTAATTGCATAACTATAGAATGCATAATTACGGACATAATAACCTCTACGTCAAGCCCTTGTTCCAAGACCATTCACCAATATTCTATCATGGCCTTGTTCCAAGACTCTAGTTAGTCTCATATGACCTACCGATTTATTAAGAGGCTATAGTGGGAACCTCCATTCACTTACTATGTCAAATGCATTCCTCGTTTGAAAAGTTTGGAACATAAAATAATCATTCATATCAAAACTAGCATACGAAATGTCAATACTTTAACCATAAACCAATAATCATATAAAATTGAACATCCATATTCAAATATATCATGACTCATTCAATATAATATGGATAATTTTATTATTATAAATAAACATTAATCAAGAATGATATCTAGTAAAGGATGTTGAAAAATGTATCGCCCCGACCCTAGTTACCTAGAGTTGGTGCATTATTACATAACATTGGCATGATCACAAGAAAGATCAAATCTCGAAAGACCGATTGGTTTAGTATCCTTAGAAACACTAGATATATTCATAAGTTTTACAATACATCATAAAATGAAAAACTACTAGAACAACATAATGTCTCTACAGTCCACACTATTATCCCCTCATAATATCCCTGCAGGTCATTCATAACTTACTTCTTCACATCCTGGGAAAAATAAAACATAGAAAAGGGGTGAGCTCAAATGCCCAGTAAGGATAACAATATAGCGGAACATTCAAAAAAAAGCATAAACATTTAAGGCAATGAATTACTAAAACAAAAGCCTTTTAAACATGAACTTCAACATAGTATGGCAAAAGTAAAATGAAATAATGCCATTTACTTGTTCACATGGATATTCTACTAATCGAATAATCACATGCAATATCAATAACCACTTTCATAATGTTGGAATGCATAATGCCAGACTATCATAACCACATAGCCAAGGCCTCGTGCCAAGACTACAAATAAGATTTTTCCAAGGCCTTGTTCCAAGACACTAGTTTGTCTCATGAGACCTACCGATGCATCGAGGAGCTATAGCGGGCTCCACCCGTCACATATTAAGTTCTATGCATTCCCATATGAAAAGGTTCAAACATAACATAAACATTCATATTAAAACTAGCATACGAAATGTCAATAATTTCACCATAAACTATGAATGGTATAAAAATAGCACATCCACAGTCAAACATATCACAAAACCTTCAATACAATATAGAAGTTTTGTATCATAATAAATCAACTTCAAATAAGCGTAAAATCTATCAAAGGATGTTGACATAGATGAAATCAAAAAACTTTTTAGAGAAATATCTCTTTCTATTTTTGAAATCATTTAAGAGCCATATAAAATAAAACATTTTCTTGAAAATATTCTTATAAGCTTGTAAGGAAACTTTTAATGTTTTATAACGGCAGAAAATAACCGCACCCTCCGTATAAGTTAAAAAAACATTCTTACCTTAATTCTGTCGAAAAGGCTAAAAAGGACCTTGTTTTGAAAACGACAGAAATATTCCTTTTATAAAAAGTAAAACAAGGGTATAAATGACTTTAACCCATATTATTGTAAAAATGTTTTGAAATACATTTTGAAGAAACATGGATGTGGATGATAACGAGATTCCAGTAGATTATTACGTATAAACAACCTTGGATAATGAAGATATTGTGAAATAACCCTTACCTTGTACTTTTCATTGGTTGGGGTAGGTTAATCTCCTGTATAATGGTGAAATAATTGTTATTAAATTATAAAATAATCATATATATTAATATGATATCATATATGATCTTTTATTATTGATTTGATAATAATATCTTAGTATTATCGTTGTTTCGGGTGTTAACTTACTTGTTTTATTTTATATGTTTTGTTACGTAAGCCATGTTTGTAATGAATAGGTTGTATATTATTCATATCCATAATGATATCAAGTCCTTAAACATCATTTTTAAATCATCAAATGATAATTATACATGAATGGATACGATGGAGAATGAATCTTATCACGTTCGTGGAGACGGTAGTCCGTACGTACGCACGAGCGACAATATCATTCTTTTGATATTAAAATAATATATAAATGGATGTTATATCATATATACAGAATAATTAACATGTTATATTTATTATTTACATGAGTTACACATCATTATTATACCCATCCAAATAATAATATATTGAATAACAATTACACCACGACGTGGAGACGGTAAGCCGTACGTACGCACGTATGGTGACATGTTATTCAAAGGGTGGATAGATTACTGAATATGGTTGTACCATATTTATAATAAAATCATAGTATATGTGAGATACTGGAGTTATTATTTTATAATGGTAACAACAAAGGAAGAAGAAGTGGAAGAAGAAATGAACTTGGAAAAGGGTGGTGAAATCATTACCTCTTCTTCGGGTTCTTCCTTTTGATTTGATCAAAAGGGCTACTTAGGTTGGCTTTATGATCAAACTAAGGCCTATAGGTTGTAGTGAGGGAAGTTGGGAGAGTATTTGGGCAGAGTTTGGCCGAACCAAAAGGCTTTGAAGGTGTGAAGAAATGATAAGGAGGAGTGCCCTTTTATAAGAGGGGTGAGGGGAACCTTTGGAAAAGCTAGAGATATTAGTTTATAATAAATTTATAATCGATTTCCAATGGCTCCAAAGTTTACTATTCAAAGGTTAAGGTGGGGATGGGTCGAAAACAACTCAACCAATAGAATTTAGACAGGTTTGGGTACTTATATTAACCATATCCTTAAGTATTAACTCTATGTTAATTAGTTTCACTTTTACAATGTCTCTTTGTATTATTATATAATATGGTTAATAAACATACTATATACATCCAAGAGATCCCCAAGTGGTCCATTAATGATGAACCTATCATGATATAAGTCTCTTGGCCTAACCTTACATTTTTAGGAATTTAATATCAATTAATAATATAATATTTGTTTTAAGAACTCTTTTATGTCAATTTTGACACTATTCGATTGTTGATTTTTTTGAAACTCATAACAGATTGATTACTTCGAAAAACGTAAATTACATCAATCCTAATATATCATATTATCCTAGAAAATTAGTTTAATTCATTAAAAGTTTCATATTATATTTATTTGGGTATTTATAATATCAATTAATTTAATTTTTCACTATTTTAGTAATTACTGCATCATCATTGTGTCATATATAAAATAACTTATTTAATGTCTAAAAATTATAAATAAACTATAATTATGTAGGAAATCTTTGTATATTTCTAATGAATATTTATAATCTAAAATCCAACATTGATAACCCTATGTAAAAATTGTTTTTCTAAAAGATATATGCTTGTGTCATTTTTGTATTCATTTTAACTTAATTAAAAAAAGTGTCCCTATCACCTACAAGTGGCACCATGGGGTCCCAAAATCGACCCAAAGATTCCCATGGTCGAACATGTATCAACCAATAAGGATAGGACACATTTTAGGGTAATTTAGTATTATTATAATATTATTTTTTAACCCTTATTTACCAGATTTACCCTTAACCATGGTAAATAAAATATTTACCACAGTAATTATTCAAAATGTCTAAAAATAAAAGTGACCTATTTAAAAAATTTGGACATACTGATTCCAAATATGGAATCCTTTTTTCTAAATTCAAAACACAGAAGTGGAAGAAATTAATTTAAAATTAATTCCCGCTGTCAAAACAAAAAGCGTGTTTTTAAGAGATAATAACTATCAAAAGATTGACACTTGTTTATGTTCGGTTTAATTGTAAAATTATGTCCAATGACCAACATTATATTAAATGGTAAAAATATATTCTAAATATACTTTAAAACCACTCAAATTCATAATTTATCACTATTAATTATTTTGATTAAAAAAGTTGTTTTTAATTAAAATTTAGTAATTTTCACTATTCATCAAAATATGAAAGTTATCCGAAAAGTACCAAAATTTCACCTTAGGCTAAATTCGATATTCCGAATCCAAAAATGAAGTCCATTTTAAAATATAAAATATATATAATTTCAAAAAGTAGGTATTACTATTCATAACAACTAGTTTAATTGGTTATGGTGTGTTAGAACTCGGTGTTGCGTACAACACACACTATCACATTATTAAATGAGAAGCGTACCGTAGAAGCTTGGGGTGTTACATTCTCCCCTCCTTAAAATAATTTCTCCCTCTAAATTTCTAGAATAATACCGCATGAAAAGACTCGGGTGGTTCTTCATCATAAGTTCCTCGGGTTCCCACATTGCCTCTTCCATCTTATGGTTTCTCCACAAAACTTTTACCAGACGCGTCATCCGGTTTCTCAGCAATTGTTCTCTCATATCAAGAATCTTGACAGGCTCTTCGCAATAAGACAGATCAGGTTCCAGTTCTAATTATTCATAGGTGAGTACATGCGTTGGGTCGGGCACGTATTTCCTCAACAGAGATACGTGGAACACATCGTGAACTTTAGAGAGACTTGGCGGCATTGCCAATCGGTAAGCTATAGCCCCAATTCGTTCTATAATTTAGAAAGGTCCGATGTACCTGGGACTCAATTTACCTTTCTTACCAAAACGTATGACTCCCTTCCATGGGGATACCTTCAGGAAAACATGATCACCGACTTGAAATTCCAAATCCTTCCTTCGATTATCGGCATAGCTCTTCTGCCTACTTTGAGCTGCTTTGATGTGATTTTGGATTACTTTCACCTTTTCCACAGTTTCCTCCACCAGTTCTGGGCCTAAAAGTTTTCTTTCACCAACGTCATCCCAACAGGTTGGTGTACGACATCTCTTTCAGTATAACGCTTCATATGGTGCCATCTGAATACTCGAATGGAAGCTATTGTTATAGGAAAATTCTACGAGAGGTAAGTATTGATCCCACATACCCTGAAAGTAAAGTGAGCAAGATCTCAACATGTCTTCTAGGGTTTGAATAGTCCGTTCTGATTGTCCATCTGTCTGAGGGTGGTAAGCAGTGCTCAAATGGAGTTCAGTATACAGGGATTTCTGAAGACTTTTCCAAAATCTTGAAGTAAAACGGGGATCACGATCAGAAACAATTGATAGGGGTACTCCATGAAGTCTCACAACTTCATTAATATATAGTCTTGCTAGACGTTCCAGGGGTAGATCTTCTCTTATAGCAAGAAAATGTGCTGACATGGTAAGACAATCAACAATAACCCATATTGCATCGTTCCTTCTAGGAGTCTTTGGTAGCCCCATGACAAAGTCCATCGTAATATTGTCCCATTTCCACTCCCGTATGGGAAGAGGTTGCATGACTCCTCCAGGCTGTTGCCTTCCAGCTTTCACTTGCTGACAAACCATACATCTTGACACCAAATCAGAAATCTCCCTCTTCATGTTGTCCCACCAAAAATGTTCCTTCAAATCTCTATAAATTTTGGTGCTCCCAGGGTGTATAGAGAAATTGGAACTATGAGCATCATCCAGCAATTCCCTTTTTAGATCAGGTATATCGGGAACACAAACTCTCTTACCAAATTTCAAAATTCCATCCTCATACACAATGTCTCTCAATCTCCCATCATTCACAGCTTTAATCTTCTTTTTAAATTCATCATCATCAGTCTGAGAACTCTTAATCCTTTCTAGTAAAGATGGTTTGGCAACCATTTGAAAAAGCATTGATGTTTCACCTTCCCTGGTTATTCCCATGTCCATATTCACTAGATCCATGAAAATTGGATCCCTTTCCATTCTCATATTGTTCAAAACTCCATGGTCTTTTCTACTCAAAGAATCTGCCACCTTGTTTTCTTTCCCCGGGTGGTAGTGTATCGTGCAATCATAATCCTTGAGTAATTCAAGCCATTTCCTTTGCCTCATGTTGAGTTGTTTTTGTGAGAAAATATACTTCAAACTCTTGTGATCAGTAAACATCTCACATTTTTCACCATAGAGGTAGTGCCTCCATATCTTCAAAGCAAAGATCACAACTTCTAACTTGAGATCATGAGTAGGATAGTTTTGTTCATGAATTTTCAACTGTCGTGATGCATAGGCAATAGCTCTATCATTCTGTATAAGGACACAACCAAGTCCTTTCTTTGACGCATCACTATAAATAACGAACCCACCATTCCCTGATGGTAGAGTCAATATAGGAGCATTGACTAATCTTCTCTTCAGTTCTTCGAAACATTCTTCACTCTCTTTTGTCCAAACAAATTCAACCCCTTTACGTGTGAGCTTCGTTAATGGGTTAGCCAATCGGGCAAAATTCTGGACGAAACGTCGATAATAACCTGCCAAACCAATAAAACTACATACCTCAGTTATACTCGTAGGTGCTGGCCATTCTTGGATTTCCTTGGTCTTAAAAGGATCAACAGAGATTCCATCTTTAGAGACAATATGGCCAAGAAAAGAAATCTCTTGAAGCCAGAATTCACACTTGCTAAACTTCCCATATAATTCATGCCTCCTCAGAGTCTTCAAGATAATGCGCAAGTGATTTTCATGATCTTCGTAGGTTTTGGAGTATACCAAGATATAATCAATAAATACCACCAAAAATTCATCGAGATACTCCTTGAAAACTCTATTCATCAGATCCATGAATACAGAGGGTGCATTAGTCAATCCAAACGGCATTACGGTAAACTCGTAATGCCCGTACCTGGTTCGAAATGCTGTCTTCGGAATGTCTTCCTTCTTCACACACAAATGATGGTATCCAGATCGAAGTTCAAACTTTGAAAAGTATTGAGCTCCATGCAGTTGGTCAAATAAATCATCAATGCGAGGTAGGGGATACTTGTTCTTTATCGTTATAGCATTGATCTCCCTGTAGTCGATACATAACCTTATAGATCCATCTCTCTTTTTAACAAAAAGAACAGGGGCTCCCCATGGAGAAACACTAGGGTGAATAAATCCTTTATTACTCAATTCCTCTAGTTGTTTCTTTAGTTCAACTAATTCTAAAGTGGCTATTCTATAAGGGGTATTCGATAGAGGCCTTGATCTAGGAATCAAATCAATGAAAAACTCAACTTCTCGTTCTAGAGGATGTCCAGGTAAATCTTCCGGAAATACATATACAAATTCTTTCACAATAGGTACATCCTCTATTTGAACATTCCTTTCCTCACCCAAAGTTATTTTATTCTCTTCCTCCCCAATAATTGAATTTAGTTGAGCTATTGAGGGTGGATCTAAATAAGAATTAGGTGGTGACGATTCTTCTCTAAAGATAAGTTGTTCCTTATCATTATCATCAAGAATCGTAACCTCTTTCTTCTTACAATAAATATTCGCATCATAGTCTGAAAGCCAGTCCATACTGAGGATTATGTCAAACTCAATCATAGGTATGACGATGAGATCAGCAGATAACGAACATTTATGTGCTCTAATGGGGACTGATTCACAAAACTTTGTTGCAATGATACTTCCCTTAAGAGTTTTAACTGACAACTCCCTTGTTAAATCAAATTGGAAATATCTAATTTTCATAGCAAACTGGGAAGATATGAAATAGTGCGATGATCCAGAATCAAATAATGCATTTGCTAAACTTGAGTAAACCATTAAATTACCTGCCACCACGTCTTTCAGAGCTTCTAGCTCAGCAGTAGTGATAACATAAGCTTGTCCTTGATCCCTTTTCCTTTTCTGAGGTAAGTTCTCCTGACACTTAGGCCATTCATTTGCATAATGTCCCATCTCCCTGCAATTGTTGCACTGAACATTGGTGGCTTCCATCTTCCCTTTGCAATCACGAGCTTGGTGGCCTTTTTCACAACACTTGTAACAGACTCCCATTCCCTTCAAGCAAGTACCGGGGTGTTGCTTCCCACATTTACCATAGGATGGATATTCAACCTTTACTTTCTTCCCCTTATTTACATTACCAGATTGATCAACAGGCCTCTTCTTCTCTTTCTTTGCTTTAAAGTCATAAGACTTAGAGAATTCCTTTTCGGTCTTGATAGCACATGAGACAATGTCTTCGTACGATGAAAAGGATTGTGAGACTAATTATTGATGGAGAAATGGTTTTAACCCATCAAAGAAACGATCAATCTTACTTCTTGGGTTATGTATATAATCTTCAGCATACCTTGATAACCTTGTAAAGTTAGCCTCATACTTTGTGACATTCTCATCCTCCTTCTGTCTCAAACTCAGAAATTGCCTTTCCATATCTGCTCGATGGTCGCGAGGAAAGTATTTTTCTAAAAACAGATCTTTGAACTCCCTCCATTCCATATTTGATACTTCATCATCTTCCTTCGTATTTTGAATCAATGACCACCATTGATCAGTATCTCCAGTGAGGCGGTAAACTTCCATGATAACTTTTTCCCTTTCATTACTCCCCAAAGCCTGAAATATTTTCTCTAGGGAAAATATCCATTGCTCAGCTGCTAAGGGATTTGTACTCCCATTGAACATTGGTGGTTGTTGTCCCATGAATAGATCTAACATTTATCCTCCACGCTGCGGATCAGGGTGCTCCATACGGGTAAGGTTATTATTCATAACTTGAGTGAGTTGTCCCAGTATTGTGATTAGATGATCGGAACCAGTTGCATCACCAGCCCCACTATAATTATCTTGAGCAGGAGGGCAATCCCTACATGGAGTGCGTGCATTGATACGGTTCCCATTTCTTCCACTAGGCGCCATTTCTAAACAATGGCATAAACTAGATCTGTTTATGAATCAAAATACATAATCCCATACTTCAAAAACACTTAACATAAATTGAACTATTTATGGATATAATCCATAATCATAAGAATGTTTTCTTTGAGGAAGTATATACTCATAATCCCTTAAAAATGATTTGTAAAGAAAATGAGAGTTATCCTAAGCATATCCCCCGGGAGTGTCGTAACCAAGAGTGCAACAAGGCCCGTTGACGTGCACCAGTTCCGTTCGAGTCTAGCTCAAAGCGGTGTTTTCAGGTTTTACCCCTAGGTAAATATGTGCCAGAGCCGCCTCTACCTGCTCATATCCAGACAGGGATGTATTGCTCGGAAAACTCACAAAATCTCTACAATACCAAAATTCTAGGAAGTTCTTTTATACTAATCTTCAAAGTTCATCTTAGGTCTATGTTATCTAATCAGAGTTTATCTAAATCTAGTTTCCAAGGTTTGTACTAAACTTCCTCTGATACCAACTGTAACGCCCCGACCCTAGTTACCCAGAGTCGGTGCATTATTACATAACATTGGCATGATCACAAGAAAGATCAAATCTCGAAAGACCAATTGGTTTAGTAGACTTGGAAACACTAGATATATTCATAAGTTTTACATTACATCATAAAATGAAAAACTACTACGACAACATAATGTCTCCACAGTCCACACTATTATCCCCTCATAATATCCCTGCAGGTCATTCATAGCTTACTTCTTCACATCCTGGGAAAAATAAAACATAGAAAAGGGGTGAGCTCAAATGCCCAGTAAGGATAACAATATAGCGGAACATTCAAAAAAAAGCATAAACATTTAAGGCAATGAATTACTAAAACAAAAGCCTTTTAAACTTGAACTTCAACATAGTATGGAAAAAGTAAAATGAAATAATTCCATTTACTTGTTCACATGGATATTCTACTAATCGAATAATCACATGCAATATCAATAACCACTTTCATAATGTTGGAATGCATAATGCCAGACTATCATAACCACATAGCCAAGGCCTCGTGCCAAGAATACAAATAAGATTTTGCCAAGGCCTTGTTCCAAGACACTAGTTTGTCTCATGAGACCTACCGATGCATCGAGGAGCTATAGCGGGCTCCACCCGTCACATATTAAGTCCAATGCATTCCCATATGAAAAGGTTTAAACATAACATAAACATTCGTATTAAAACTAGCATACGAAATGTCAATAATTTCACCATAAACTATGAATGGTATAAAAATAGCACATCCACAGTCAAACATATCACAAAACCTTCAATACAGTATAGAAGTTTTGTATCATAATAAATCAACTTCAAATAAGCGTAATATCTATCAAAGATGTTGACATAGATGAAATCAAACCACTTTTTAGAGAAATATCTCTTTCAATTTTTGAAATCATTTAAGAGCCATATAAAATAAAACATTTTATTGAAAATATTCTTATAAGCTTGTAAGGAAAGCTTTTAATATTTTATAACGACAGAAAATAACCGCACCCGCCGTATAAGTTAAAAAAACATTCTTACCTTAATTCTGTCGAAAAGGTTAAAAAGGACCTTGTTTTGAAAATGACGTAAAGATTCCTTTTATAAAAAGTAAAATAAGGGTATAAATGACTTTAACCCATATTATTGTAAAAATGTTTTGAAACACATTTTGAAGAAACATGGATGGGGATGATAACGAGATCCCAGTAGATTATTACGTATAAACAACCTCAGATAATGAAGAGATTGTGAAATAACCCTTACCTTGTACTTTTCCTTGGTTGGGGTAGGTTAACCTCCTGTATAATGGTGAAATAATTGTTATTAAATTATACAAGAATCATATATATTAATATGATATCATATATGATCTTTTAATATTGATTTGATAATAATATCTTAGTATTATCGTTGTTTCGGGTGTTAACTTACTTGTTTTCTTTTATATGTTTTGTTACGTAATCCATGTTTTTAATGAATAGGTTGTATATTATTCATATACAGAATTATATCAAGTCCTTAAACATCATTTTTAAATCATCAAATGATAATTATACATGAATGGATACGATGGAGAATGAATCTTATCACGTTTGTGGAGACGGTAGTCCATACGTACGCACGAGCGACAATATCGTTTTTTGATATTAAAATAATATATAAATGGATGTTATATCATATATACAGAATAATTAACATGTTATATTTATTATTTACATGAGTTACACATCATTATTATACCCATCCAAATAATAATATATTGAATAACAATTACACCACGACGTGGAGACGGTAAGCCGTACGTACGCACATATGATGACATGTTATTCAAAGGGTGGATAGAATACTGAATATGGTTGTACCATATTTATAATAATATCACAGTATATGTGAGATACTGGAGTTATTATTTTAGAATGGTAACAACAAAGGAAGAAGAAGGGGAAGAAGAAATGAACTTGGAAAAAGGGTGGTGAAATCATTACCTCTTCTTCGGGTTCTTCCTTTTTATTTGATCAAAAGGGCTCCATAGGTTGTCTTTCTGATCAAACTAAGGCCTCTAGGTTGTATTGAGGGAAGTTGGGAGAGTATTTGGGCAGAGTTTGGCCGAACCAAAAGGCTTTTATGGTGTGAAGAAATGAGAAGGAGGAGTGCCCTTTTATAAGAGGGGTGAGGGGCACCTTTGGAAAAGCTAGAGATATTAGTTTATAATAAATTTATAATCGGTTTCCAATGGCTCCAAAGTTGACTATTCAAAGGTTAAGGTGGGGATGGGTCGTAAACAACTCAACCAATATAATTTTGACAGGTTTGTGTACTTATATTAACCTTATCTTTAAGTATTAACTCTAAGTTAATTAGTTTCACTTTTACAATGTCTCTTTGTATTTTTATATAATATGGTTAATAAAATTACTATATACATCCATGCGACCCCCCAGTGGTCCATTAATGATGAACCTATCATGGTATAAGTATCTTGGCCGAACCTTAGATTTTTAGGAATTTAATATCAATTAATAATATAATATTTGTTTTAAGAACTCTTTTATGTCAATTTGGACACTATTCAATTGTTGATTTTTTTGAAACTCATAACAGATTGATTACTTCGAACAAAGTATATTAAATCAATATTAATATATCTTATTATCCTAGAAAATTAGTTTAATTCATTAAAAGTTTCATATTATATTTATTTGGGTATTTATAATATCAATTAATTTAATTTTTCACTATTTTAGTAATTACTACATCATCATTGTGTCATAAATAAAATATATTACATAATGTCTAAAAATTATAAATAAAATATAATTATGTAGGAAATAGTTTTATCTTTCTAATTAATATTTATAATCTAAAATCCAACATATATAACCCTATGTAAAAATTGTTTTGCTAAAAGATATATGCTTGTGTCATTTTTGTATTCATTTTAACTTAATTAAAAAAAGTGTCCCTATCACCTACAAGTGGCACCATGGGGTCCCAAAATCGACCCAAAGATTCCCATGGTCTAACATGTAAAACAAAATAAGGCTAGTACACGTTTTAGGGTAATTTAGTATTATTATAATATTATTTCTGAACCCTTATTTACCAGATTTACCCTTAACCATGGTAAATAAAATATTTACCACATCAATTATTCAAAATGTCTAAAAATAAAAGTTACCTATTTACACAATTTGTACATCCTGATTCCAAATATGGAATCCATTTTTCTAAATTCAAAACACAGAAGTGGCAGAAATTAATTTAAAATTAATTCCCGCCGTCAAAACAAAAAGCGTGTTTTTAAGAGATAATAACCATCAAAAGATTGACACTTGTTTATGTTCGGTTTAATTGTAAAATTATGTCCAATGACCAACATTATATTAAATGGTAAAAATATATTCTAAATATACTTTAAAACCACTCAAATTCATAATTTATCACTATTAATTATTTTGATTAAAAAAGTTGTTTTTAATTAAAATTTAGTAATTTTCACTATTCATCAAAATATGAAAGTTATCCGAAAATTACCAAAATTTCACCTTAGGCTAAATTCGATATTCCGAATCCAAAAATGAATTCCATTTTAAAATATAAAATATATATAATTTCAAAAAGTAGGTATTACTATTCATAACGGCTAGTTTAATTGGTTATGGTGTGTTAGAACTCGGTGTTGCGTACAACACACGCTATCACATTATTCAATGAGAAGCGTACCGTAGAAGATTGGGGTGTTACAAAAAAGTTGAAAATGATTAGTAAAACTCATTGAGAGAAATATCCCATTTTAATGAAATCATTTAAATTCCACACATTTTATAAGAGAATTAATGTAAAAGGAATTTTTGAATCAAAGTGTCCCATACCACATAGAATCATTT
Source organism: Viscum album (assembly GCA_963277665.1). Classification (NCBI taxonomy): domain Eukaryota; kingdom Viridiplantae; phylum Streptophyta; class Magnoliopsida; order Santalales; family Viscaceae; genus Viscum; species Viscum album. The sequence continues at coordinate 1,757,001,072 of OY728158.1, read as the reverse complement.
AAAATGAAATAAAATTTTTAAACAATCATGTCTATATAAATAAATCATTAAAATAATTTTGAAACCATTGACATTAATGAAATAGATTTAGAAAAATTAATATTTTAATCATCTAAAATGATGACATAGTTAAATACTCACTTCCATAAAACTGTAAAATATTTTTTTTAAATTTTTTATGAATCATGTATAGGAATGATAAATATTTCCCTATAAATACTTACACATATCTAATCTCAAATAATAAGGAGATTGATGAATTTACCCTTACCGTATACATTCCTTTGGTAGAGGGTACATTTAACATCCTTTATAATGACCATAGTATGTTATTAAACTATAACAGATCCATATTCATATGTATGATATCATACTCATTTCATTTATGACATTATACAACTCATTTAATAATAATTTCCATGTTAATGCAACATTTTATGTAATAATTGCGTTATTTATTGTATGTGTTTTAACTTGTTATTCTTGATCGCATCACTTATATCATGATTTAATTACCTCTCGAATATTAAAAATTATTTATATATAATATATATACATAATAAAAATATTTATTATAGATAGATATATGAAATGTAATGCACTATTTATGGAGAAGGTAGGTTGTACGTACACATAAATGTAGTTTCCATTTACATATCTTATTCAATGGAAGTAAGTGAATGGCATATATGTACATATGTATATATCATTACAGTATACTTATTGTGTCATATATTTCATAATTATGAATAATATTTTTTTTGTAATCATTCTTGGATTGCGAACATGGAAGTGAGTCTCATCGTGTCGTGGATACGATAAGTCGTACTTACGCACGAGTGATAATATAATTTCCTTAATGGTTAAATGGTAAGAAATTAGATGGAATATTTATATTAAAGGAAAAAATATCTTGTTATATTTATTATTTTTATCCATTATATTTATCTTTATACTAATAGAAATAAATTGTACATGGAAAACAGTTTACACCATGGCGTTGAGACGGTAATCCATATGCACACACACGTGGTGGAATTGTTTTTCATAGGACAGGTAAAATGTGTAATATGGTTGTCCCCTAATCATAAAAAAAATATCCTAATATATTATATTATTTAGTGATTATATTATTATGGTAAAAACATAGAAAGAGGACGTGGAAGAAGAAATGAACGTTGGAAGAAGGGATAAAACAACAATCTCGTTTCCGGTGTCTCCTTTTTATTTTTACAAAAGGACTTGTAAATATGGATTTTATGATAAATTTTTTGCATATAGGACGTATTTAGGGATATTTGGAGGAGATTTTGGCAGATTTTGGCTGTGAAAAAGGGTATTGTAGGTGTGAATTAAAGAGAAAGGGAGGTGGCCTTTTATAAGAGAGGTGAGGGGAACTAAAGGAAATGTTTGAAATATTAATTTATTATCAAACAATTTTTAGATTATAATAGCTAAAAATTTATTTATTGAGAAGTTAATATGAATATCTGTTGAATCCATATCATCTAATAGAAAACATACATGTTTAGGTCATAAATTAAACTTATCTTTTAGATTTAACCCTTTTTAAAATAAGTTAATTGTTTCTGTGTTCTCTCTTTTTACTATATTTTTAACATAATTATTATAAATTTACAAGAGAAATTAAAGTGGATAATTTATAAAATTTTAATCAATATAATTTTTTTTGGATAAACTATATATTTATATGATTTTTATATAATTTACTAAAATAGTATTGGTTTTAAACACTCATTTATGCCAATTTTGAAACTATTTAGTAATTCATTTTTGTTAAAGTCGTAACAACATTATTTCATCCAGACAAAGAAATTAATACATACATAATATTTCAATTGAAGTAATAAAATTATTTAATGGCACAAAAATGCTCAAATTAAATTTATTTTAATATTTATAAATTCATTTCTTTAAGAATTCATCATTAAGATAATCACTACCTTGTAATTGTGTCAAAAATAAATATATTTATATAATGTCTAAAAATTATAAATAAAATACCATGATTTAGAAAGTGTTTTTATATTTCTAATGACTATTTATAGACATATATATCAGTTATATAACCCTATATTAAAATCCATTTAGTAAAAGATATATGTTTATGTTATAATTATCTTTACTTGAAAATAATTCTTATAACATGTCATTATCAAACCAAAGTGGTCCCCAAAGGCCAAAATTTCAGCCTAAAAATGCTCATTATAGAATATATATCATAAAATAGGATTATGAAACGTTTTAGTGCAGTATTATATTATTATTATATTATTTTTATACTCTTATTTATCTGATTTACCATTTAACAATGGTAAATAAAAATAATTATTGATGTTACTATCCATAATTTTCAAAAACAAAAAAAACCTTTTTACAAAATTTAGACATTCTAATTCAAAATATGGAATAAATGTTTTCAAAGTCAAAATGAAGAATTTTCAATAGTTAATTTTAAATTAATTTCTATTGTAAAAACCCAAAAAGCGGGTTTTTAAGAAGTAAAAACTATAAAATGATTGACATGTGTTTATGTCCAATTTAAATATGAAATTACATAAAATGAAATAAATTATATAAAATGAAAAAAATATAATCTAATTATAATTTAAAATCACTCAAATTTATTATTTATCACTATAAATTATTTTGATAAAAAAAAGTTGTTTTCAATTATATTTGTTATTTTTCAATATTCATCGAAATTTGAATGTTTTTTGAAACATATAAAATATTCACCCTACTATAAATTTTATATTATGAAATAAAAATGACGTCTACGTTACCAAATTAAATTCTTAGGAGTGTCTAAAAGTAATTTAAATAATGTTCAAAAAAGGACAGAAAATGTATTTATTTTAAAAATATAGTTTTTTAAAATAGATATCTATTTTAACAAAACATAAACATTTCATTATAAAAATGTTTTATTTATATGAAAAAATTATAGATAATTTATTTCTTACTATACATATCACAATATTTAATTGAAAAATAAATATATCGTTTGATTAATTATAATACTAATGTGTTGTTCCACATAAACTCAATATTGCATATAGCGCAAGAAAAGTCATTGTTGCGTGCAATATAATATATTCAATTAAATTAAATAGATAACACAATATGAAATATGGGGGTGTTACATATAGGATATGTATAAAAAATGAAAGATAAAAACATGTAACAAGGAATCAGTTAAAGAGATAATTATATAAGAATACCTTTGGGACTAAATTTAATGATTTTGCTTTTATTATATTCAATATGAATAATCCATCATATATATTTTAATTTCTCAGAATGCGGAAAATGTTGATAATTTCATATAAAATTATTTTTTAATTTTAAATCATCTTGAGTTTGGTTATGGTGTTTATAATGAATGATGGATTTCATATAAAGAACTACACAAAGTATGTACACCTTTTCTGCTCAACTATGTATAAGTGGAATGATTTGTGTAGTATGTACTAATATAATATTAGTTTTTACTATTCTAATAATATATTAATATTTTTTCAATTTTCTTTCGTTGAATATATGATAACCATATCAAAAAATAATTTATGGAATTTAAATCTACTCCATAGGTAGAGTGCCTCTAACATATTTTTCTTAGTTTTTTGAAATAAAAGTATGTTATGTTGTTTTTTATGGAACAATAAATAATTTTTAAACTGATATAAATTATTAATATTTTTTAAAATATTCATTAATGAAATATGAACATAAAATTAAATGTTGAATATGTGAAAAAAACCATTGATCAATATTGGGAAATTATTATAATGGATTTGTGGTCAATTTGTTTTGATTTCATTCACACATATATGTTAAATAAAATAATCAAATGAATATATCTTTCTATTTGAAAGGATATCGTGAAAATAATAGTAATGTTGACATTTATGCCAAGCTAGATAAAACAATTTAGTTTTGTTGTTTGGGACCAAATTATATAATAATGTATAAATGAAATTTGTTTGATATTTACAGAGGGTTCTAATTTCATCCCTGATGTGGAGTCCATGAACTTGAATATAACCATGATCTTACCTCAAATACACCATTTATGTTGGAACATCAATTAAATCATGTTTATTTTGAAATTTCTTATATTGGATGGAGATATTTAAAATAAGGGTGATGTAAATAAAAATTAAATCTCATTTAAATTAGTTTCATGAAAATGAAATGGTGCAATAAAAGTGAATCATATAGAAAATTTTCAATAAATATCCCCAAATATATCTACTATCTGATGAGAAATAAATACCTTGTATGAAAACCCCCATTTAAGGGTAGATGATATTGATAACGATGATGAAGTAACAGTGGATGATGTAATTAAATTTATATAGAAGTCAAAGGCACTAAAAATGATGTTCATGAAAGTTCCATCGATGAATATAAGGATGAAGATGATGAATGAGACATTATATTCATGTATATATTACTTTATTTATTTTATATTAGTGTTATAAATTATTTACCGAAATGATTTTTTGTTCGAAATGAGTCATGTTATTCATGGCAATCTATTCAATTCCCTCCCTAATGCCAGTATTTATTAATTGTTTTATGTTTTATATCATTATTAACAATTATTTAAAGTAAAAAATATCATATTTTCAATTTTATTTATTATTTATTAATATTTGATATTTATATGAATAATTATTTACAGTTGAGATTATTATACAATTGTATCTATTTTTAGGTAATTATTATATTATTGTATTTAATTAATATTTTATTTTTTTATGTATCAAGAATTATTTATATGTAAGATTCTTATATTGAGTTATTTATTGTTATTTTTATATTTCATATCTATATTAGTATTTTTTTTATATTTTTTATTATTTTTTTCAGATGAACATAAATGTTCCCGACAATCTATTACATTCTCTCACTATTTATGGTCCTCCTAATGATGATCTTGACTCCTCTAACCCATAGGATTCTAATATAACACCACATATTAGGATGTGGTGCGGCCCTACTATATTAATGAGTGAGGACCTTATTCAAAAAATATGTCCATCTCTTTATTTCAAAACTCATTTTTAAATGTATGTTCAAATGTTTAAGATATTTATTTTATATTAGTTTTTAAGTATTAATTTTTAAAATAGTATTTATTTTATTTTATTTTTTTCCAATTACCTCATTTATATCTACAAGAACGGATAGGGTGAATCAAATAACTTTTTCCCATGCCATTTTTTTCAAGGGATTAAGTGTCTATTTCTATAAATGATAATATATTTTACTACTAGATTGTACATGAACAAATTATCTATTTTATTTTATAATTATTAAAGTAGTATTTTTTTTAGTTTTCTTATGGTATTTATGTTTTCTAGTCCATTATATAATGGTAGATTCAATATATGAGGCATGCAATATTTTTTTATGAATTTTTTCATCAGTTTTTATAGAACTGAATAATGGGATCCATGGATTGTGCATTTTTTTACCGGTTTAGAACATTATTACATCTCTAATAGACCTGACTATATCTCATAATAGGTATCATGTGGATTGTACTCATATTGAATATGATATACTTTATGGAGAAGGTTATCATTTAGGCATCAAACTAGATGGAGACAGAAGGTGTCACACATGTCCCAAAGTCTTACAACTGATACCCTTCAATAACATATGGTATGTAATATAATTTTATTCATAATATAAATGATAAATTATTTGAAAATTATATTAGCCCTTAAAGTCCAATTTATTATGGAGATTTAATATTGCATGATCATGTACATTGATCCTTGTATATGTCAATTTTTCATGAAAACCTATGCCAGATTATTGCTTTATTTTTATTTTTATTTAATTAATTTTAATTTTAATGTAATTAAATTTCTTAATTATGATGGAATGAAAGATATGAGATTATGAATTTTTATTTATGATATAGTGAAGACAAGAGTGATGTACATGGAATGTTTTTTTTCTTGTTTTGATGATGGGTCATTGTTAGTGGAGACATTCCACGGTGTCATGAAATGTTGGCTGATTGGTATTGTGTCATGATTGACGCATAATCGTTATAATGATTCTTCTACGATATCATCAGTAATCAAGATCAGAGGTTTTTTATATTTATTATCTAATTCCATTTAATGTTATGATGACATCATCTATGCTAAATATGTAATGATATAGTTGATGTGGAGATAGCACGAGGATGAGTGTGAGTAAAAATGTTAGGGATATGAACAAACGATGTAGTGGATATGACATATTTTTCACTATATTGGTATTGTGTTCCCCCACCTAACCCTTTGGATGACACTCCTTCCTATGACACAATATTAATAATATTATTACTATTATGTAGTTTTTCTTGATAAACCTATCTTGTGTGAAATTTTATAATATTTTTTTAATGATTAAATTATATACATTTATTTTAAAAATTTATATTTTAATATTTTTTTTTGTAATTTAAATATATATATATAATTTTAAAGGATCACAAAATACATCACAATTTTTTGAAAAACAAATTGTATTAAATTATGTTCGATGGAGAACCATTCCCCTCACAAATAATATGTAAAATTGATGACCCAAAATAAACATGTTCTTATTTTTTTATGAGAATTTATATTATAATATTTGCCGTAATAATATAAATTTATTTGAATCCCATTACATTTTATGTTATTTTGGTGAAAAATTACTATTAAAACATCAATATATATATGGTACACCATCATAAATAATCCATCACAATAGCATTGAATTATATTTATTTACTGACAATCTTAGTAACTATAGTGAAACATTCATAAATTGATTCATATTCATCTATAGTAATATATTTAAATTTTTCAGTGTATATTTTAAATGATTTATCTTTCAAAAAAATTTATATCATTCATGTTTTAAATATTTTCTTACATTTTGATGGGTAATTTTTTCCAATGAGATTTTTATAAAAATATTTTTGTCATGGAAGATATAATTCCATTTATATATTTTCCATCCAATTAAATAATTCTCTAGATTTCAATTTTTTTTATAAGGGGTTGAAAACCAACAATCACAATATCATTAACATCATGTCCCTGTGATAAAATATATAGAATCATTCTATTCATCTAGCCATCAATGTTATCTCAATAAAATATTGGAATACCTATACTGTTGATATAGTTAATATTAATCATTGGTTAGAAAATTATCTTTGTTGGAATCTAGTTTTCTCTAATACCACTTGATATTCCTAGGTCAATTAATATTGAACTAAAAATCTTGTGGGATTAGTGGTATTATGTTTAAAATTTCATTTCCAAATAATTCATTGTTAAGGTTTAAGGTCTAGATACAATCACATCAAACATTCCCTCTCTTGGTATGTAATAAAATTAAAAAAAATATCATCAACTAATGATTTTTTACTTTGTTTATTCCAAATACGGTTACATACAACATTATTGATTTTGGTAATGTTTTTATGAAAATATTTTAAAGATAATATTCATGTGATTATAAGTGAGTTGAAACATACAACCTTGACATTTGTAGGCATTTTAATGATATTACATGATAAAATATGTATACATCCTCAGATAGTTTTAGAGTGAAACATGTGGGGGATGAATTGTTATAATATAACCGTCAAATATATAAAATGGTATTCTGATACTTGGAATTAATAATATATTAGTTATTTTTTAGGTTGTATCTCAATCAAATAATGATATATAACCTCATGATAGATGTTTGACTACTAGATATGAATCTATAGAATAATATTCCAATAGTCTTTCCTCATGATTATTTCATAATAGTTTAAAATTATGTGAGAGGGTTCATAATTAATTCATTTTTTTCCTTCATGGAAGAATGTATCATGAAAATTATCACAAGAATCTTATTCTTCGACATATATGATGAATTAAGTAGTAGGGAAAAATCAATTTTGTTTTCTTCCACCATCATTGTTACCAGGCTTATGCAATTTAAAAAAGTTTCAATATAATAAATCTCAAAAACTTTTTTGATATATTATCCATTATATTTCTGTCAATATTATATTCACTGATTATCCAAAATAATATTTCCATATATTTAATATAGAAACCTCCCATGAGTCATGATAGTGAGAATATTTTATAAAAAATATTAAGTATTAATCCTATATTTTAATTATCATTTATCTCTAACAAAATCACCATTTAAATATCCACAAGTATGATGATGTTAATTATTCAATATTTAAAATTTTTTGTGACATTTAAAATATATTTCATCTTTACATATATGATCACATGTTTTAGGTATGAATAATAAAGAGATACATAAAATTGGGGTGAATTGGGTCTGTTTACAAATCATAGTTTTATTAATTATTTCCCACTTTATGTAATATAATAATATGAGTGTTATCCTGATTAATAAATGTTATGAATAGGAAAATAGATAATTTTACCTCCATAGTTTTTATAGTGGTAAATGAAAAAAACTCCCCATGTAAACTCCCCCAAAACACTCTTAGTGAGTTTGGTGACAGTCACAAGATAGGTCCTCTTATCATGGGACATCAATATCTGATTATAGGTAGTTAAAACCATTACAAAACATGTTTTATAGGGAATTATGTCTATTTTATAGGAAACTTAAAATATATATGTCTTTGTCTGAGAATATGACAGTCCAAGAAGGGTAAAGTTTTAGAAGCCAATATTCCAAAAAATCAATTGAAATCTATTTTATTGAAATAAATATTTTCCTTGATGTTGCGTCTGAATCTAAAAAATAACACGTATTCTTCTTAATATATTTGAATCCCCGTGAAATAATACCTTCAAAGTGATATATGTTGAAAATGATCATCATGAATTATAAAAATAGAATAATAACTATATTAACATAATATCATAGCCACATAACACAAGAGATAAACATGTATTCCTACATAGTGTAGATCACAATAATAATAGAGACTTTTAATTGAAAAATATATTGCATCTATAGTAAATATCACTCTTATTCTATACCAAGAGAAACTTCATTTCATTTCGGTTGGAAAAATACAAGAATATGGAATGATAAATGAGGATTATTGGAATTTCAATCGTTCAGATAATGTTGTATATTTCCAAAAAATTGGATCAATTAAATCTATTTGACCTATATCTTTGAATCAATATTCCAGAAGCTATAGGGATGTATTTAATTATGATGACCATAATAGAGAACAAAAATAGTATCATAAATTTAAACTAATACCTTCACCAATTCAAACATTGGTAAATCCAATTATACATTTGGTGATGTATTGTTAATTTCAAAACATTGGGGTTTTGAACCATACATTATTTTCACAGATACAGTGTTTCTTCTCAAATATACGGTTCTTGAAATGTAATTTTACAATAACATTGGGTATCTGATCCATACGGTTGTTCCAATCAATGGTTATAAGGAACATATGTTACAGTAACAAATTTCAGATATGAACTATTCTTCCATATTGTCACGAACCAAGTCGGGTCGCCATCCGACCCGGCGCCCGACCCGGTCCGTGGCAAGGCCCAAAGGGCGTTCCCGATCCCCACGGGCTGGCACAAGTGCCCGGGTATCATGTTTAGCAAGTGGAAACAGTTTTACCCGAAATACAAGATAGAAAAACCAACTAACAAGATAGATAAACTGAAATTAGAAATAGACAACGAAACATGCCTTTATACTATGAACAAGTTTGAGGTCTACAACTCGAAACAATAACTAAAAAGAAAAGTTGACAACAGAAACTAAAACTCATACTCAACATCCCGGCAGAAGTGAGACCACATCAACACCATTCTACATGAGAAGACCAACTTCAACTTGAACCACCATCACTGAGCACAAAGTCGCAACCTGGAATACAGAAGAAACAGAATCTACATACACCCAAGGGTGTATGCAGGGTGTGAGCTAAAAGCCCAGTAGGATGCCACCGAGAAATGGTTCCATGCCACAACATCAAAAGACAATTTAAAGTGCTTATTCAAAATTATACTTTAAAAATTCTTTTAAAGAAAACATTTACAAGCTAAATGCTAAAGAAAAACACTAAAAAGAACTCATTTCACAGACAAAATTTTAAAGACGATAAGAAAAGTTCATTATGGGCACACACACACACACTCTCACACACGTACACACACACATACACACACACACACACACACACACATACTCACACACACACACACCCAGCCACACACACACACACGCTAACACCCACATGGTCCTCCATATACCGACAGAAGGCACCACGACATTGATGGTAGAGCACTGTGGGTAAATCCCCTAAGGTTCATCTAGCTCAAGTGGGACCCTAGAACCTTGTGTCTCGGTGAAACGTGGCTTAGAAGGCCACGACCCTCAGAAAACATGTCGTAGAAGGCCACGACCCTCAGAACACGTGGCTTAGAAGGCCCCGACCCTCAGAGATCATGTTTAGTTAGTGTTGCAATCGTCAATCTAGCTAAGTGAAACAGGGACGACACCCATCCGGTTTACTAGCGCACTAGTTCTAGTCCGACCACCTAGATACCCAGGGTTTTCCCTTGTGCTCAAACAAGTTTCACATTCACATAATATATTTCTTTCTCATTTCGCAGACCAAAGAAGATATTGCACCCAAAAGATACCATTTGCATACCAAATCACTATTTCAAAGACGCACGCACACGACATGTCTCTTTTTATAAAAAAAACACCACTTTAAAAGTGAAAGCATATTCAACTCCTATAAAGAACCATTTCAGCGTCATATAAATACAACAACAAATCATTTGAGTTATTATTGAAATCATTTCCAGAAAATACAAGAAGACCTTACACCAAAAACAGCTTGATTTTATACAGAGGCGTCACTTTAAAACTTGATACACGAGGTAACCATGTCAAAACATGTTTTCCATTATTCAAACAATTTTTCATTTCAACTTCAAAGGTACACAACAAGGAAAACACACCAAAAGTGATTCATATACTTTGAAAATGACTATTTAAATACACAAACACCTAAAGTTACTTGGAAACATCTTTCAAAAGAAACCATTACGAAATCAATTTCACAAATCAAACCTTTAAAAACCTCTTTGGTACTCTATAAACAATTGTTAAACACTTCTAAAATTTACCACAACCGAATCTAAAGGAAAAAACATGACAATTCTAAAGACAGGTGCAATTTTCATCACGCAGGCATGTTACACCATTTTTAAAATGCATTTCGCAAAACCTCTACAGCTCTACCAAAACATTATAAACATAATTCACATCTTGAAACTAAACCATAGAACATATTAAGTTAAACTAAACAAAAAAATTAAATTATCTAAATGATGTAAAGACATGGAACCACCTACCTCAAATAGGAACAAAAAAATGACACGGCGCAAGACTCCAGTTGCGCAACGATCGCACCGTATCGAGCTGTCAAACAGGTCCTAAAACAGCAGACCGTTAAATAGGTTGAATAATAATGTTAAAATAATAGTAATATTAATAATAATAACAAAAATAATAGTAGTTATATCAATAACATAATAATAATAATAGCATAATAATAATAATCATAGTAATCTTAATAATAATAATATTTTAATAATAATAATAACAATACAACAATAAAATAATAATAATAATAATAACATAATCATAATAATAATGATAATAACATAATAATAAAAATAATAACATAATAATATTATCATGATAATAATAATAATAACATTGATATAGTAATAAAAATAACATAAGAATAATGTAATAATAGTAACAATGATAATATAATAATAAAATTGTTATTGACATAATAATAATAAAATAATAATGATTAGATTAATGATATAATAATAATATTATCATATTAATAATAACAATGCTATAATAATAATAATGATCACATAAATCACAATTTTATAAAATAATGTTAATAACATATTAAATAAAATGAAATAGCCGAATAAATTAAAAAAAATAATAAAAAAATCTGACCTGCGCGGCGGAGCAGAGGAAGGAGAAAGAAAAAGAAGAAGAAGAAGAGAAGAAGAAGAAGAAGGAGAGAAGAAGAAGAAGAGAAGAAGAAGAAGGGGGGGGGGGGGGGGGGTGGGTCTGGCGTGGATGCAGCAGGGCACAGTAGGGCGCAGCAGGGGCGGAGAGGGGTGGATGGTCCGACGCGGGTCCGGCATGGGTGCAGCAGGGGAGCAGCGGGGTCGAAGGAGGAAGAAGGCGTGGCCGATGCTGTTCCGGCATGGGTGCAGCAGGGGAGCGGTGAGGTCAGAGGAGGAAAAAGGTGTGGGGAGGGGTGCGTCGCGGATGGAGGAGAAAACGAGAAAGAATGAAAACGTGGGGAGGAAGGAAAATAGAAAAAAAGAAGAAGGGAAAAAAAGAAAAAGAAAATAAATAAGAAAAAATGGGAGTGGGGGGTGGCGGCGGCAGCTAGGGTTTCTAGGGGGGAATTAACAAAATGAAATAAATTTAATGATATTTAATGTCATAATAATAATAATAATAATAATAATAATAATAGTAATAATAATACTAATAATATAATAATCAATAAAAACAATAATATTATTAGGAATAATAATAATAATGATATTATCATCATAATAATAATAATAATAATAATAATAATAACATAATAATAATAAAAATTAATAATAATAGCAATATAATAATAATATAATATAATAATAATAATAATAATAATAATACTCTGAAGCCGAAGTTAATCGCCCGGCAAAAGAACAATCGCGTAGAGAGCGCCACATGCTAAATATTCAAGGTCACGCGGCTACGCTCGTGCTCTACCCGCGCACTAAGCGGTGTAGAGAAAATATGCATTTATCAGTGCCACAACAAAGGTCTCATTTCAGGTTCAGCCCACACTTAACACCAGTAATTAAATAAGCGAGCGATTCAACTTATGAAATAAAAATTTAAAATTAAGGTCATACCTGAAGGCGAAGTCCTGGCGTGACAATTCTCCCCACCATGAAAACTTTCCGTCCCCGGAAAGCCACAGCTAGGGTTGAGGCACAAAGAGGAAACTGGTATCCCACTAATGTTCAAAAAGGATCTCTACAACCAACAAGCGGAAAGCAGTGAAAGTAACGTGCTCAGAAGAAGTGACTTAAATGACAACCTCAAGAAGCATGTAAAAAGACTTTTTGATATGAGGTGCCCACCCCAAAGAGCTAGAACGCCTCCAGTTGACTGATCGAGGAAAGAAACTCTCGCACTAGTGAAAACCAACTTGACAAGCCGAGACATCTCAAGCACTATTAAACCGAAACCACATCGTTGGCTAGAGTGAACAAACAAGGTCAAACCATGTACACGGAACACTATTATCACTTATCACCACGCCATATTTAAATACAGAAGCATAAGAACAACATGGGGAGGCCCGAGGGCTCCCCACCATTAGGAAGTCACTGATGCTTGAAACGAGATTGGAAAACAGACACATAGAAGTTAGAGCGGACTCCTCCCCATTAAAGAAAAATCCAGCACTCATTCATTCTAGAGACATTCGTGCGAGACCCAATGTGGGTCTCCCCACCATTAAGATCACACCAACGTCAAAGGCGAGACTAGAAAACCAACATGGGGAGGTTCAGGCGGACTCCCCACCATTAAGGAAAGGCGAACACCGATTTGTTCCAGAGACCTTTGTGCGAGACCCATCGTGGGTCTCACTGCCACTAGAACTAACAGTGGATATAGAACTTTGAAAAAAAAAATCTCGATGGTGACCAAACACCCCACCACAAGGGGAGGGGAGGGAGGGGCCCGACTACCGGGCGTCAAAAGCATGACCCAAGAGAAACCATCATTTCCACATTCCTGGATGAGAATTACTCATATTTGAGACATATTTATTAAATAAACTCTTATAAGGACCACTAAAGTAATTATATCTAGTGGAACGCGACCCCCAAGACTTTAATGCACGGGACGAACATTCTTCCACATGGTCACGAAAACCTTATGCAACCAGATGACTCATTCGGAGAAAAACGACCATAGAAAACAATTTATGTTGCTTTCACTCTCGACACCAATGACCGAAATCAGTTTGGGGTCCCGTACACTCCCGGGGTTCCTGACCATGCGCCAGCTTCACTCCGAGGCCTATGGCTGGAGCCCTGATGTTTGAAGCATCCCCTGCCTCATAGTCAGGTATTGAGGATGCCCGTGCGAAGCATCTCTTTTTGGTGTAACACGCAACCTCACTGCAACTGAGATGACACCAGCAACACAACACATTACAGCATCTGACTGATCATACGCGGAACATTCACCAACAAAAGAGCTGAATGGTGCATGTGCATAACCCTTTGTCACACTGGGTGATAATACGACACCACAAATCATCACAGAGCATGGTCATTACCGTAGAGAGAGGCATTATGCAGAGAGAGACTTCAAACCGCATTTTGAACAACATGTGATTCCTACAAACAACCACATCAGCCTCATACGACTGGGTCTGCCAACTAGTATCCTAACACAAACCTTTTATTAAATGAAACAAACCACGACCAGAGGTTATTCAGAATGATAGACCGAAGCAACGACATAGGGTCGCTTCCTCCTCTTTCCCACTGGAGTCACCTCTACCACTTCCAAACCACCGTTGACTACCAAAGGGACCTTACACTGCAAGATTTCACCGAACATGACCCTTGTAGCCAATGTAAATACTACAAAGCCCTCCATGACACTGGTCAACATTGAAAATTCCGAACCGCCTTCACCCTTCCCCGCAGGAATTACTTTCATCATTTCCAGGGGAAACCTTTAAGCGCAACGACGTCAAATTTCATACTCGGCGACTCAGGAAACTCAAAGAAACCAAAACTCTGTTCAACTCCCCTCGCATCCGTCATCCCTCTGCGAGAGGATCCACTTAGTTGTAAAAAGGAGAGGTGGGTTCAATTCTAGAATTCAAAAAGAGAGTCCTTCGATCAACTGGAGTGCCGGTCAATGGGGAATTCCCTGTAGTCGTACCTCAATCACATGCCAACGCTTTATGGGGGGGCATACACTAGTCAAGAAAGAAAACTATTGACCCAGCCAAACTGGTCCAACGGTCAAGACATACCACAAGCAAACACCAAACGTGCAGGGGAAACCACTGCAAGGGCTCCCCGATGTACTCTTCAAAGGAATTTACTAACCACACACTTGCATACCAACTTACAAATAAGAACTCAAACTCGGGAAAAAAATCATTCAGAAAGGATCCTCGGCTCAAAACGCCTCACATCCGACATTTCCTAATCACAAGGACATGTTGCACAAACACCGTTTACTAAAACACCATTTTTTTCCCTTTAACAAAACATTTTGAAAATAAGAAAACCTAGTGGGTTTCACAAACACCAATGGCGTCCCACGAGCCTCACACATGCATGTTCCTGTGCCACCCCGGCACACATCTCATGTCCATCCAGTCACTCATCCGCTCGTGCAATTAAACCTTTTTCTACCCACATATACTCATGCATGTGGTTTCTCACGAGAACACCAAGGATCAAAACCGAAACTTTCCATTTTTCAAAACCAAAACATCCAACCCGCACTTTCCAAACCTTTCACATCATTTTATTTTTAAAGCACTTTATTTCAAAATAGTTTGGAAGACCAAATCATTTTTACTTAAAAACTAAATTTCCACAAATCCAAAACAAAGAGACGAGAAACGGCGCAAGAGAAAACTTGTGTCAACGGGTGACTAGACCATATGGTTGGCGGCCATACGCCAATCATGCCACTGCCACGAAGGGTATTCCAGGACAGCGTCCCCGGCTCCACATGGCTTGTCAGACCCTGCGAGCTCGCTAGGACCAATGACCTTACCGCTTTTCATTTCCCTTAGACAAGATTAACCCCAAGGACCAAAAAAAATTCAGACAAACCTCAACATACTTAGGTAACTTGAGTCCCTCCACGAGGTGTGCTAGCCAGTCACCTTACTCGTAGCCAGGACGTCGAGTCCTGACAAATTAAACTCAAGTCTATCGTGACTCTATCCCAAAAGAAAACGACCCAAGAGAGCAAACCTTGCCCTCTAATACCATTTTTTCACGAACCAAGCCGGGTCACCATCCGACCCGGTGCCCGACCCGGTCCGCGGCAAGGCCCGAAGGGCATTCCTGATCCCCACGGGATGGCAAAAGTGCTCGAGTATCAAGTTTAGCAAGTGGGAACGATTTTACCCGAAATACAAGACAGAAAAACCAACTAACAAGATAGATAAAATGAAATTAGAAATAGACAACGAAACAAGCCTTTAAACAATGAACAAGTTTGAGGTCTACAACTCGAAACAATAACTAAAAAGAAAAGACGACAGCGGAAACGAAAACTCATACTCAACCTCCTGGCAGAAGTGAGACCACATCAACACCATTCTGCATGAGAAGACCAACTAAAACCTGAACCACCATCACTGAGAACGAAGTCTCAACCTGGAATACAGAAGAAACAGAATCTACATACACCCAAGGGCGTATGCAGGGTGTGAGCTAAAAGCCCAGTAGGATGCCACCGAGAAATGGTTCCATGCCACAACATCAAAAGACAATTTAAAGTGATTATTCAAATTTATACTTTAAAAATTCTTTTAAAGAAAACATTTACAAGCTAAATGATAAAGAAAAACACTAAAAAGAACTCATTTCACAGACACAATTTTAAAGAGGATAAGAAAAGTTCATTATGGGAACACACACACACACTCTCACACACGCACACACACACATACTCACACACACACACACACATACTCACCCACACACACCCACACACACCCACACACGCTAACACCCAAGTGGTCCTCCATATACCGACGGAAGGCACCACGACATTGATGGTAGATCACTGTGGGTAAATCCCCTAAGGTTCATCTAGCTCGAGTGGGACCCTAAAACCTCGTGTCTCGGTGAAACGTGGCTTAAAAGGCCACGAACCTCAGAAAACGTGGCTTAGAAGGCCACGAACCTCAGAACACGTGGCTTAGAAGGCCACGAACCTCAGATATCATGTTTAGTTAGTGTTACAATCGTCAATCCAGCTAAGTGAAATAAGGACGACACCCATCCGGTTCACTAGCGCACTAGTTCTAGTCCACCCACCTAGATACCCAGGGTTTTCCCTTGTGCTCAAACAAGTTTCACATTCACATAATATATTTCTTTCTCATTTCGCAGACCAAACAAGATATTGCACACAAAAGTCACCATTTGCATACCAAAGCACTATTTCAAAGACGCACGCACACAACATGTCTCTTTTTATAAAAAAACACCACTTTAAAAGTCAAAGCATATTCAACTCCTATAAAGAACCATTTCAGCATCATATAAATACAACAACAAATCATTTGAGTTATTATTGAAATCATTTCCAGAAAATACAAGAATACCTTACACCAAAAACAGCTTGATTTTATACAGAGGCGTCACTTTAAAACTTGATACACGAGGTAACCATGTCAAAACATGTTTTCCATTATTCAAACAACTTTTCATTTCAACTTCAAAGGTTCAAAACAAGGAAAACACACCAAAAGTGATTCATATACTTTGAAAATGTCTATTTAAATACACAAACACCTAAAGTGACTTGGAAACATCTTTCAAAAGAAACCATTACGAAATCAATTTCACAAATCAACCCTTTAAAAACCTCTTTGTTACTCTATAAACAATTATTAAACACTTCTAAAATTTACCACAACCGAATCTGAAGGAAAAACATGACAATTTCTAAAGACAGGTGAAATTTTCATCATGCACGCATGTTACACCATTTTTAAAATGTATTTCGCAAAACCTCTACAGCTCTACCAAAACATTATAAACATAATTCGCATCTTGCAACTAAACCATAGAACATATTAAGTTAAACTAAACAAACAAATTAAATTATCTAAATGATGAAAAGACATGGAACCACCTACCTCAAATAGGAACGGAAAAATGACACGGCGCAAGACTCCAGTTGCGCAATGATCGCACCGTATCGAGTTGTCAAACAGGTCCTAAAATAGCAGACCGTTAAATAGGTTCAATAATAATGTTAACATAATAGTAATATTAATAATAATAACAAAAATAATAGTAGTTATATCAATAACAAAATAATAATAATATTATAATAATAATAATCATAGTAATCTTAATAATAATAATATTTTAATAATAATAATAACAATACAATAATATAAAAATAATAATAATAATAACATAATCATAATAATAATGATAATAAAATAATAATAAAAATAATAACATAATAATAAAAATAATAACATTATAATATTATCATGATAATAATAATAATAATAATAACATTGATATAGTAATAAAAATAACATAAGAATAATGTAATAATAGTAACAATAATAATATAATAATAAAATTGTTATTGACATAATAATAATAATATAATAATGATTATATTAATGATATAATAATAATATTATCATATTAATAAAAACAATGCTATAATAATAATAATGATCACATAAATCACAATTTTATAATAGAATGTTAATAACATATTATATAAAATGAAATAGCCGAATAAATTAAAATAAATAATAAAAAAAACTGACCTGCGCGACGGAGCAGAGGAAGGAGAAAGAAAAAGAAGAAGAAGAAGAGAAGAAGAAGAAGAAGGAGAGAAGAAGAAGAAGAGAATAATAAGAAGAGAAGAAGAAGAAGAGAAGAAGAAGAAGGGGGGGGCACGGGTCTGGTGTGGATGCAGCAGGGCACAGCAGGGCGCAGCAGGGGTAGAGAGGGGTGGCTGGTCCGACGCGGGTCCGGCGTGGGTGCAGCAGGGGAGCGGCGGGGTCGAAGAAGGAAGAAGGCGTGGCCGATGCGGTTCCGGCGTGGGTGCAGCAGGGGAGCAGCGAGGTCAGAGGAGGAAGAAGGCGTGGGGAGGGGTGCACCGCAGATGGAGGAGAAAACGAGAAAGAATGAAAATGTGGGGAGGAAGGAAAAGAGAAAAAAAGAAGAAGGGAAAAAAAGAAAAAGAAAATAAATAAGAAAAAATGGGAGTTGGGGGGTGGCGACGACAGCAAGGGTTTCTAGGGGGGGAATTAACAAAATAAAATAAATTTAATGATATTTAATGTCATAATAATAATAATAATAATAATAATAATATCAATAGTAATAATAATACTAATAAAATAATAATCAATAAAAACAATAATATTATTAGCAATAACAATAATAATGATATTATCATAATAATAATAAAAATAATAATAATAATAATAACAACATAATCATAATAAAAATTAATAATAATAGCAATACAATAATAATAATAATATAATAATAATAATAATAATAATACTCTGAAGCCGAAGTTAATCGCCCGACAAAAGAACATTCGCGTAGCGAGCGCCGCACGCTAAAAAGGAAAGGTCACACGGCTATGCTCGTGCTCTGCTCGCGCACCAAGTGGTTTAGAGAAAATACACATTTATCAGCGCCACAACAAAGGTCTCATTTCAGTTTTAGCCCGCACTTAACACCAGTAATTAAATAAGCGAGCGATTCAACTTATGAATTTAAAATTTAAAATTAAGGTCATACCTCAAGGCGATGTCCGGGCGCGACACATATTACTTAAACACATATCTAGAAAAATTTAGAAAGAACATAATACTATAAATAAGATCAATTTCTCATGAAATATATTCTAGATAAAGAATACTGCAATGTGTTTAAAGAAAAGAACAAGGATATTTGGGAGCATCACAATGAACACATTTCAAAGAGTATTCTTGAAAATAATTACCTATAATATCCCCTGGTTTGAAGAGCACAAATCCCATATATCAAACAATTATAGAAAATATAACAATTAGATACTCAAAAAAAATATTGTTTCATAGAGAAATAAAAAAACATTTTCCCCATATAATGTTTTATTTAATAAGTTATTATCGAATGACTGGTCATCATTTACCAAATTCCAGCACACATATTGTGATATCAAATTAATTTATTGAAAATGTTTTATAATAAATTTAATGTAGAATAAAACAAGATGTAAATTATTTCTTATAATAGGTCAAAAATTAATCATATTTTGTTACTAGAGATGAAAAAATAACAAGAAATTAAAAAAAAACATATATATTATTCAATTAATTTCAATTAAAAACATATCTATTGTGAGAAAGAATATTTCACTTGATGGACTAAGAGTTATATTGACATTAAAGAGATCATGTTGTTTTAGATATCATTTCAGTAGTTGATAAATCATGAAAAACATGATTACTGTATTTCATTTCATCCATCGTTCCTTTAAAGGTTTTATTGAACATCTCATCCCAATGGATCATCAAGTTCTGGGAGTCATCTACCACTATCATGAATGTTCCAAGAACAATAGATTCGTGGCTAAGACAGAACCCAATATTTTTTTTACCATGACCAATGATTATTCTAGGATCAATACGACGATGAACGCCAGTTTCCACAAAATAGAATCAAAGATTTAGATAAAGAAGAAGATGCCCGAAACCATTAGGGAGGATCTTTGACAATATGTTTAAAATTAATTAAACTAATTTCGTAAATAAAATAATATATTGATCTTTTGTATTGGCTTTCATGATGATGTTGATCATCCGGAATGACCCTTCTAGATTTTCATATCGTTCTTACAAGGATAGAAACTAGAATCCATATAGTGGTGATCCACACATGCTCTAATGGCCTTTGACCGACACTGATCATTCTCCGGGTGCTAGAGTAGGGAAGAGAGTGTTTTGTTAGATTTTTGACGATCAATTTTTCATCAGCATTGAAAATCTATCTCGTTCTTGAGAGGGGAGGTAAGAAGATTCGAGAGTGAAATTGTTCATCTCAAAAATTATCAATTCACTGGGTGTGTGGTTTGGTACATGGAATAATAGAAGTATGTGTCTATTTATTGACATGGGGCTTCAGTTACAATATTTAATTGCATAGTAGTAATAAATTCATTCATAACCTTTGTGAAAACCCATGATGTTAATAATAATACCTTTCATTATTTATGGTGCACCAACTTTAGAAAAACAAAATTATAAACAAAATTCTGCATCACTTAATAATAGAAGCGTTATTTTAATTTGTTCCAACTAGTTAATGAATTATTTATTGTCTTGAAAATAATTATTTTAGTACCTGACCATCCGTGGTCCTCTCAAACACTACATACATTTATAGAACAACTGAATAAATTAATAAATAATTTAATCTATTAATTTTTTTACAAACTAGTAAATAACTATTTTTTAAATGTCTTAAAAAATTAATAAATATATTTTACCCATAGTCTAGTGAATTACTATTTATTTAATTTATTCATTCATTTTAACTTGAAAAAAATCATTCCACTATCATGAGAATAATATTTTTTAATTAAATTCAAATATAATTTAACCGCGACATCCTGAAACACTTAGTGTGTGACCGTCTATGATTCATTCAGATTGGCATTAGGGAAGACTGCCTAAATTCCAAGATTAATCTCTAGCTACGGGTCAAGGCACTGAAGAGAAATAACATAAAGATGCAACAACAACATCCACATATAAATTCTATCTATGTAATATAATCCCTTTGTCGCAATATATCATCAAGAAGGGTTCATGATAGTATCATCATCTTTAATTCATGATACGTCTTTCTTTGACTACCTAAAATAAAATCGTTGTTACACCGTGGGCATGAAATTTTGCGCGATAGTTCTATTTCAATAAAATATCTGATATATCAACTTACATAAATTGAAGGGAAAAATCCTTCCTCGACATATCCAATAATAACATGCCACTCGCGAAGCACCCAACATACCCAACTTCTCACCAAGTGTTTGCATGATGGTTTTTATCAGTAAATCAAAGTGTGTGAGTCATGAAAAATATTAATGATAATATTAAAGTCTGAGGATCATTAAACATGATTGTAGATAGAAATATCCGATGACACCATAACATGCGGAATTCTTACGGGCAGGTCTGTTCTCATAAGGTCCTGTCTTGGAGATTACCAAGTGCGAACTTCATGAGACAATGTATCATATGTTTATGATTACTCTCACCTGATGGTCTCCATGCTATGTGTCCCATCATAGTATTTCATTCAACCGTAGAACTATATTTATGATTATTTTTATATAATTTCCAGGATCTCATCATAGTAGGGAATGTCCATGAACTTATTAGTGAAACAAATACTCTAGGAAATTATTACAACATAGTCATGCAGAACAATAGAAAACATGTAATAAGATGTTTAATATTTAAATTTATTAAATATAAATGTATTCAAAGTACAACCTGTTGGTTCTAAGAAACCAAATCATACAAAATCCCACATGGACTAGAGCCATGTTCCTTTGTATTTTAGTTTGCTAGACCTCACATGGTGATCATGTTTTTTCTGAGTCAAGGCATTAGTCAAGGGGTCTTCCACGTCTTATTTTCTAGAAATACTGCTCACTAATACATGAAATCTCGGAGAAAAATCCCTCATGATATGATAAATTTTATGTATGTTAATTGTTTACTGATGTGACCTTGGCTCTTTTGTGAGAGCCACCACTGCCCTATTATCACATTTCAATGTGATGGAATCTTTACTGTTAGGTATCACATCTGGATCCTATATGAATCTTCAAATCCAAACTGCTTCCTTAGCTGTGTCAGAAGCTACCATAAAATCTAACTATACTGTAGAATCAATGACCACACTCTGCTTTGAGCTCTTCTAGCTCAGTATACCTCCATTTAAATGGAATATGTATCTTGTTTGTGACTTCATGTCATCTTGATTAGTCTGGAAACTAGTATCTGCATATCCTATGATGACTAGTTCCTCATCTCCTCTATAAACCATGAACATATCCTTAGTATGCCTCAGATACATAGGGAGAGTCTTGACTGACATCCAATGGAGGCCACCCGGGTCAGCTTGATATCTTCCTACCACACTCAATGCATCAGTGACATCTAGCTTAGTTCAAATCATATCATACATGATTGACCCAATCATTGATGCGAATAGATTCCTTGACATTCTATTTCATTCCTCATGTGTTTGAGAACACATTTTCATGGAAATATGAATGCCATATGATGCTGGAATAAATCCCCTCTTGGATTGTTCCACACTGAATCTCTTTATTATAACATCAATGTATATACATTGAGTTAGGACCAATGATCTCTTCAATCTATGATGATAGATCTTGGTCCCAAGAATATATGCTACCTCACACATGTCCTTCTTGGAGAAGCACTGATTCAACCATGCCTTAACAGTCTTTAATACTAGTATCCCATTTCCAATAAGTAAGATGTCTTCAAAATATACTACTATGAAAATGACTTCAATCCTACTAAAATATTTGTATATAAATGTTGAAATGCATTCTTGATAGCTCCAAATTTCATTATGGCTTTATAAAAAGGAATGTTCCATTACCTTGATTCTTTCTTTAATTAAAAATAGATTTATCTAACTTGCGTACATTATAGGCATCCTTTGGAGTCATAAATCATTCAGGGTGTGAAATTCAGACATATTACTTAAGGTTCCCATTAAGGAATGCTATTTTGACATCGATTTACCAAATCTCATAGTCATGTTAATTGGAAATGTACAAAATAATTCTAATGGATTTGAACATTGAAACTGTTGAAAAGTTTTCTTTGTAGTCAATTCCACGATGTTTTTTGAACCCTTTTCCAATCAGTCATGCCTTATAGCTACTGAATTGTCCTTCCATGTCCATTTTAATCTTGAATACCCATTTGCAACCCCCAGTATATACACCAATAAGAGGATCTACCAAATTCTAGACATGGTTTTGGTACACGGAATTCATTTAATAATTTATTGCATCTTGCCACATGGAATCATATTTGTGACTTACTGTTTCCTTGTTTGTTAAAGGATCATTATTATCAACTAATAGGGAGTCACCATCCCCGGTAACTAGAAAACCACACTATTCCAATTCCCTAAACTCTCTTGTGCACGTACGCAACTCCTGTGTCTCTAAAACAGTTCTTTCATCCATGGGGATTTGTGGAATCTATTCCTATACCATCTCTTGTGTACCATGAGCTTCATCTTCAATGAAGTCTATCTTTCTCCAACTATATCTTTTGGATATGTGCTCCCTCTCAAGTAATATGATGTTTATTTCCACAATAACATTTTTATGATGGTTTGTATAGGTAATATCCTATTTTATCCTTGGGTTATCATATAAAGGTACAATTTTTGCCTCATGGTGGATGTTTTTTAACTTAAGAGGCCTTAACAAATGCATCGCTTCCCCACACTTGTAATTTTGATAACATGGCTTTCATTCCACTCAAGAATTCTTATGGAATACTATTTATCAATTTAGTTTTTACTTGGTTTAGTATGTGCATCATTTTTTGTAACACATATCCCCAAAAGGATAATGGAAGACTCCAATGACTCATAATTGATCTCACCATGTCCAACATGGTGTGGTTCCTCTTTCGCTCACACTATTCCACTGGGGTGTCTATGAAGGAGTGAGTTGGGATAAGATCCCAAACTCCTATAAGTAATCAACAAAGTCTTGATTAAGATATTCTCCATTTCATTCTAAGAAGAGTTTCATAATCTTTTTATCTATAAGGTTATAAAATTCATTCTTTTATTCTTTTAACTTATCAAAAAATACTACTTATACCTCATTAAGTATATATATACATATCTACTAAAATAATCAGGTAAAGTTATGAAGCATGAGTACCCACCCATTGCTTCAACTAAAAATGGTCGACACACATCGGTATGAACTAATTTAAGATGTTATTAAGACCATTAACCTTTCCCAATAAAGGAATATTTTGTCATTTTTCCTTTTAATCATGCATGAAAAACTCCGACTGGTTTTACTTATAAAGAATATAAATACCCATCTTCATGTAACTATGTCATGATTTTCTCATTTACATAACCTAGAAGATGATTCCAAAGTTGTGTGAGGTATGTGTCATGTGATGTATCTTTTATATTTATTTCCATTACATATTTTGTGTAATCCAACATGTAAAGACTATTGCGTGAATGTTCCATACCAAAACAAAAGAAAACTTTTCAAAAGAAGAACCATTAATATCAAAACATGAAAAAAAATCCATATATATCTAATATGGATACCAAAATCATGATTTAAATAACATAAAAGAAATAATTACAAAACTTTAACACCATGATCATCCCAGTTGGAAACATTAGGTGGTAGTACCCGAAATCTACAAAAGTATGTCTGGCACCATTGGATTCTAGTAGAAATACCCCCTTGGTCAATCTTCTTAAAAATACTTGGTTACTATATTGAGATACATATGTGAGAACAACATTCTTTATCTAATACCCAATTTGTAGAAACAGAGAGATTTAATTTGATTACAATTTCACCTAAATATTCCCCTTTTTTTAAGGATGGGTGTAGTTCATCTTCTAGTTTCCCTTCTTTCCACATGAGAAACAAATATCCACACGTTCCCTAACCTCCCCTGTGATATTAATTTTCTTAGATGGACATGATGATTCTTTGGGCTTAATTCTCTGCAACTTCCCTTTCTACTTATTCACTATATGGACAGAAGGCTGTTCGCACTTCATATCATTTTCAACTAAAAGAATGGGGATATGAAAATCATATAGAGACTTATAAATGTTGTGCATATTGAAATTGACAAAAAAGTCAGAGATGCTCTGAGTGGGTGATTTGAGAATGACAACGGCAACCAGTTATTTAAGGAGTTAAAACCCTATAAACCCCAGGCGCTCAATATAGGTAATGTGATTAAATACCTGAGGCCATGCTAGAACACCTTATCCAAGAATACTCAGAAAGAGTTCCTTATAGATTTCAATACTTTCCTGTCTTTCTCTCTCCTAGTAAAGACCACGTTGGTTCTCGATAATTCTATAATAATACATGTTTTAATGAGACTTTATAAGCTCACTATACATTGATGATATCATCAAACATTTAATGTCAACCACATCATCCAAATGTTTCTCATAGTCCATGTAATCATCATCACTCACCTCATTGGAAGTCAGATCCGATAATATTGACTCAAGAACTTAAGACTTCAGTTCATGGTGTAGGATAACCCGAAGGCACCTAAACCATTCTTGGAAGATACTGCCTGTGAGGATGTTGTATTTATCCAGAATCAATCACAGGGATAATGTGGTTCACGAATTTTTAATTTTCATTCTACAAATAAAAGTGTGGATCCTTAGTACTTTAATGATTACATTTTATGAGAAATAATAAATCTTAATTAAGTATCCTAGTATTTTATCATGTCCCAGTGTCCCCCACCATTGAATTGAAAATTTCCAGTTTCCATGACATTTTAGTGTCAATAAAAAATATTCCCTGTCACATTACCCCAACAAGGGTTGATCAAGCTATTAAAAGGTATTTAGGTTGTAAGTTTTTTGCCAACTGTGAGCTTGTAGCTCCATGATATGTTGAGTGGACTCCCAAAACCTAAAATCATGAATTTATATTTCCTCAACTCTTCCCTCCAACATTACACCAAGTCCAACAAGATCTACTTATCTTAATGAAATATGGTTAATTCAACCTGAAACCTTTTATAAGGGATTCCTATATAAAATTATGTTTCCCAACAATGTGTTTTTTAAACATATAGTTTATTGAGTTTTTCCCTTAATCAGATAACGGAAGGCTTCACCTTACATAATATTTTATTTGAGGGATTTTTATCTCTTATACATGAATTTCTTATTATCATTATCACATGCTTGTTAAAATTATGTGGAATATACTTAAGTGATTAACCATATCATTATAATATTCATGAAATAGTATGGTTTATTTTAATTCCATACTTCATGTTGGTTTAATTCATTAATTATGTGATCGTGACAACACATCCATAATTATAAACTGTACAATGTACAGAAATAAAATAAAGGGCATGATCACGAGCTTTTATAATGGTTAGTTTATCTAGAGGTTGATAAACTAAACATTATCTAGGGGAGAAACATGTTGATCCTTTTGGGTTCATTTTTACAGCATTCCAACTATCCACCTCTATATCATATAGGATTGGTTTCATCTCATCTCCATCTTGAACCACATCCACTAGCATGGGTGTTCTATCCGTTACATATGCCCTTTTTTAACTCACATGTATGTGATGGGTAAAAAGGGGGTTTATGTTAAATAAACCATGTGAACTGAGGCCCAACATATTAATATTGAGAAGGATTTCATGCCAAAAAAATTAATTTAAATAAATTAATTAAAAAAACCATCCACATACAAAGGTTTTTGTCTAGCTCATGATCATTCAAACATGCAATAATATTTACGCATAAATAAAACTAGAATTCAATTATTTGATAATTCTTGTTTAAGATAAATCATGCCAGAATCCATTAATTATCATTTATAATTAATCAAACCATTTATCATAAACCCTCTTCTAAATTTCCTTCAGATTCTCATATTTTATTATTTTATACAAATAAATTCATTTAAAATTATCATTGTACGTAACTTTTACCTTGGAAGAAACCTGATAAATTTCCATTCATAATAATCCAATGTGTAGAAATGAATATTTCTCAGATGTGAAATTAAACACAAAAATATATATATAATTACTATAACATGTTATTCCTTACCACTATTCCTGCACTATGGTATACATCTCAAAGGATTGTATAATATAATAATTAATTTCAATAAATCTACATAATTTGGATGAGTACATGGCTTTTAGTTTTGACTACACCACATGTAATATCATTCACCATACATATAAAGTACATGCCCCATGAAATGGCATGTGGATTTACTTCAAAAATCATCAGAGTAAACTATATGTTTAGTGGGATACACAAAATTTAGCATCCGTGTTAAACTATTTCCAGTCATCCATGCCATGTACGGGGTACATGATCCATCCCTAAACCAAAGGGACTCCATGCCGTGTCCCATAGATTACAATACCTATAATATAGAAACCGTGTTCCACCTATTCCTAGTGAAAACATAGAGTCATTTAAGACATAGATAGACTCCAATACACAGCTTGGTTTGGAAGAACGATATGATGAATTGAATTTTGACTACACGGTGTGTTCTGCTGAATACACGTCGTGATTTATGGTGTTGTATGAACATGAATATTTGGAACCTCTGGATGGGATCCTTTATTTAATTTTAATCAAAATTAAAATGAAAGATCATTTATTTAGGGTAAATGAGAAAAGAAAGAGGGGGAACAAATGTTAGGATTCATATTTTCCAAACGATTAACTTGAATTGAAACAACTAAATTATTAAATGCATAAATCATAAATGAATTATTTAAATAATTATAATCTATGATGTAACCACTATGATACCTCTTGATGGTTCCGGGAGCACCAAAAGCGTGGTTGGAAGGGATCCCAAAATTGATTTTTACCATAATTAAAGATTATTATGGGTTCAATACGATGATGAATGCTAGTATACACAGAATAGAATCAATGATTTAGATAAAGAAAGAAGAGGCCCGAGGACTTTTGAGAGGATCTTACACATCATGTTAATAATTAAAATAATTAATTTCATAAATAAAATAATACCTGGATCTTTGGTATTTTATTCGTTGATGATTTTGATGGTTTAGAATGACCCTTCAAAATTATCTTGTTGTGCTTGCAAGTTTCCTAACCAGAATAAATCTAGAGGTGATCCACTCATGCTCTGATGGCCTCCAATCGAAACTGCACGTTCTCGGGTTGCTAGAGTGAAAAAGCGAGTGGTTTTGTGTCAGTCATTCTTGATCTCTTGTTCTTTAGCCTTGAAGAATGTCTCTTGTTCTAGAGAGGGTTGGGAAGAGGATTTGATATAGAAATTGTTCATCTCAACAATTCTCAATTCATAAGGTGTGCGGTTCGGTACATGGTACAATAGATGTATGTGTCTATTTATTAACATGGGGCATCAGTTAGAATATTTAATAGCGCAACACCAATGAAATAAATTTATAATGATAGAGGAAACCCATGTTATTAATAATAATAACACATCATTATTTAGGGTGCACCAACTTGTGAAAAAAAAATTAATAATAAAATTCCACGTCAAATAATAATAGCAGTGTTATTTTAATTTGTGGCAACTAGTTAAATAATTAATTATTTTATTGAAAATAATTACTTTAATACCGGACCGAACTTGGTCCTGTCAAACTCAAATTCCTTATATTGAACTCCCAAATAAATAAATTAATAATTTATTCTCTTAAATAAATATTTTTTTACCTACTATTACAAAAATATTTATTAAAAGTTCAATAAAATAAATAAATACATTTGAACAACAATTTGGTGAATAAATATTTATTTAATTTATTCTATCATTTTAAATTGAATAAAATTATTCCATTGTCTTGAGAATAATATGTATTAATTAAATTAAAATATAATTTAACCGAGACCACTAGAAACACTTAGTGTGTGACCCTATAAGATTCATTCTTGTTGGAATTAGGGGGAATTCCCAAAGTCCTTGAGTACTCTCTAGAAACGGGTTAAGGAACCCAAGAGAAAAAACATAATGTCGCAATAGTGACATCCACATAAGAATGCTCACTGTGTAATATAATCTCTTTGTTGCAATATCTCATCAAGTAGGTTCCATGATTGTGTTATCATCTTTTATTCTTGATATTCCATTCTTTGAAAACATGAAATAAACTCATCGTTACCCCATGGAAGTGAAATTTTGAGTGATGGTTCTATTTCAATCAAATGGAAGAGATATCAACTTCTATAAATGGAAGGGACAAATCCTTCCTCGACTTATCCATTAATAACATGCCACTCGTGATGGACCCAACATATCCTACTTCTATCTAATTGTCTGTGTGACAGTTTTAGTCATTAAATCAAAGTGCACGAGTCATGAAACATATTAATTATAATTGTAACTTCTAAAGATCATTACACACACTTGCAGATAGAAATATATGATGACACCAGAATATGCAGAATTCCTACTAATGGGTCTATTATCATAATAACGTGTTTTAGAGACTACCAAGTGAGAACATCATGAGACGAAGTATCATCTGCTTAAGAGTACTCGCACCTGACGATCTACATGTTATGTGTCCCATCATAGTATGAAATTTAACCGTAGAACTATATTTAAGAATATTGTTATAGAATTTCATGGTTATCATCATAGCAGGGAACTGTCATGACCTTATCAATGCAACAAATACTCTATGACAATATTATATCATAGTCATGAAGAAAAATGGACAATATGTAATAAGATGTTAAATATTTTAATACATTAAATATCCATGTAATCAAAGTACAACCAGTCGGTTCTAGGACACCAACTCTTACATATCATATATTTAATTAAATGAACCTTCAAATCTCATGGGTATTATATTTTCTTTGGAAATAATTCTTCATCATCCCACTTAACTGATTGAAATTTATTATTATGACCCACTCATCAAGAATTTAATTTCTAAAAAAAAATTTTCTAGTTAACAATATATACATGAAATGGTGGGCTATCATGCTGATTATAGTGTATGCATTTATTTTTTTCCATACAGAACTACAAAAATAGATTTTATAATTTCATACAATATATATATATATGTGTGCTATGACTATAAGTAGAGAAACATTCCAAAAATTGGATACTTATTATTGATTAAATTTGGCAACCATGATATCTAATTAATGTACTAAAGAATCTATTTTAAATAGTTTCTTCATTGACATTCCCAATCGGATTTGACATTTCACCTTGAAATGATTTAAAATATCTTCTTTAAATATAATTATCATTGAGACTGTTAAGATATTATTAAATTGGTTCCAATTATCTTCTTTGAATAGTAGAGATATCATAATCCTCAAAAGATTTATTATATAAATCTATCTCACATTTCACAGATACATTTTCATCTATCAAATGATTAAATGTTTAGAACAAATCATAAATATTAGAATTGAGAGAATCAGAAGATTATTCAACCTAAATTTTAGAATGATGTTCAATTTCAAAAATATCTAGAGGCATTCCTTAATCCTTCAAATTGTATGTTGATGGTAATAGACCCAAAAATATTTATATTCACATGATTATAAATTATCATTGTACAATTTTTCTACTAAAAATCAATTTAATATTCCATTATTTTAGTAGTCTCAACTACATATTGTTTCACCTTCTCACCACCTTGACCATTCTCATCAAATATTACGTTTTACTGAGTGTTATGCTCATCACTATTAATAGATGGTTACTATACATATCCAGTTGGTACTTATATGAGAATTTGTTGTTCAACATATCGATCATCAGCTTCTTGTTTTAGAATGATATGTTCATCTTTATTTGAGGATTTTTTACAAGGGAATAAATTTTTTATTCTTAAAATTTTTATTTCAACAAATGATGAAAATCTTCTATTATAGGTGTTGAAATTACATCAACCCATAGAATCCTCTTGATTATTTCAAAAATATTTTCTATTCATGATTATCAATTGTCATCACCATAAGATTTTATCGACCCAGCTAACATTTGAGAAACTATATCTCCCTGAGAAGTAGAAAAATATTCCAGTGGTTCATTAACACAAACTAGCATCAGATTTAATTTTAAAGTGCTTAAAAAGTAAAGGAACATTGTAAAGACTCTAACAGAATGAATAATTTTATTTTATAATATTATTATTATCTTAATTTCTTGAATCATATTGCTTTTAAACAAAATTATAGAATAAATACTTCTATAAGGATAAAAAAATTCTCACCACATTTTAAAAAACATTGATTATACCTTAGTATAAACCTACTAAAGTTGAGATTGTTTTCACTAAACATAAAAACATTATACGCATATCTAGAGGGTGTATATTCTATAACGTAGTTCTCAATTGTTTTTTAAAACAGAATGAATTCGACCAACACCTTCTGGTTAGCATTAATATCCTTAGTGAAAATTTCCCCCTTATGTAGATACAATGGAAAAAAGATATTATCCTTAGATTTATGATTCTTAATTCAAACAGAAATATGATTTTAATTATA
The DNA here is from genome assembly GCA_963277665.1 of Viscum album. Lineage (NCBI taxonomy): Eukaryota > Viridiplantae > Streptophyta > Magnoliopsida > Santalales > Viscaceae > Viscum > Viscum album. Next base: position 1,756,968,820 of record OY728158.1, on the reverse strand, counting down.
AAACCCTTAATCAAGAATCTATAAAATCTTATCTATTTTGATTGATGACAATGAAAAATATAACTTTTTTTTTCAAAATGATGCTTTCCTCTGTGTAACTAATACTAAATATGGAATATTCAATAATTTTTATTTATTCTCCATAAAACACATACTAAATATTTTTTTAATTAAAAACAAATTATAGACCATGAAAACCAAATGCTTTATTTAAGAGGAGATTCATCTAAAATAACCACTCAAAGACAACTACCATCCCTTGAAGGATTAATCATTCAATTATTGAAATGAATTGACACATAAATTCTCTCATATTACATTTATATATCCTCATTGTATTCATTATTTCTGCAAATATGATGGTTTGAGTTTTGTATTTTAGGGAATGGAAGGGTAAATGTGGTCTATTTAGGTATTGAGGGTTCAATATTAATGGTATGCGAGTATGAAAGAGGTATTTTCCATGTTTGGTGACATCAATTTAGTTTCTAAAGTCCAATGTTATGATTATTAAATACAGATTTGAATTATGAAAAAATTTAATTTTTTATAGAAGAAATAAATATATAATTTATTATAGATTAATTATATAACGAATGGATAGTAAAATAATATATATGATTAATGTTTTAATTAAAGTAATTATGAATAGAATTTTTATAATGTTAAATATTTCTAACTCCATGATAAATAAATTTAAAACATGTAGTGGGGTGTGGTTGAGTAAAAATATCAGAATGGTGATATTCAGTATAAACAAATGGTAGTGATATATTTTTTATAGGGAATGAACTCATAAAAAAGATTTCTTAAAAAAATATTCCAAGTTCTTGAGTTAATTATATCATATTTGGAAATATTAATTTAACTTATATTGTCACATAAATAGGAATATTATTGATATTGATCCAAAAGTACAGTAATGTGCGTTTGAACCACAAAACATGTTCACAAAACAGTCATTTTTGATATATTCATCCTCACCTTTCAAAAATGAAACTGAATGTTGTTTCTACATGACCCTAAATCTAATAAAATCCATAAAATTAAAAGCTCTTGAATCAAACATACTATCTAACCTATATCAACCCAAATCACTGTCTGAATATTAGATTAAATTAAAATAACATGTTTTTTTTGTAATTTAATGATTGCTAATATTTCATTTTAAATATCTATATTTATTATTTCATCAGTAAGATGATATCTGTAAAAAATGTTTCAAATATAGCACATAGAAATAAAAAAACAAATGCTCTGGTCTACAAGAAGTAAAATATAGAAAAATAGAAATCATTTTTCTATAAAACATATTGTTTACATGTTTTTTAGATTTATGCAAATAATTTTTTATTTTTCTAAACATGAAGGTTATATATGATTTAGTATTTGTTTTCCAAACATTTCAAAAAAAATCAATAATATAGTAACATTTATTTAAATTCATCAAGAATAATTATTCATAGATTTGAGAACAATGAATGATATTTAATTCTTCCATCATACCCATTTCAAATATTTTTCTATAAGTTTTTAAAAAACATTACAATTATTATTATTATTTGAACTGAAAATAACATCTACTATATAACTCTATACTAGTCAAATTTCAAAACAATCATTTTTCTTAATGTGTGTAGGATCTGCAAATTTAGAGAAAAATACACATTCTATTAGATTATATCATACTATTTCCTATCAAGCAATTGGGGCTTTATTGTTTCCATAATGATGTTTAGTAAGTTTGAAAACCAAATTTGATAGATATGTAATTTCGTAAACTAGTTAATTTTCAATGTAAATATCGTCAATTAAATATCAATTTCATAAATCTGATTTTATATCCACATTAAAATAATGTAAAATTAATATATGATTCATAAGATAAAAATAGTCCAAAAATGTTTAATTTTTAAACAACTAGAAAGGTTTAATGAAAATTTATACAATTTTATTTATTATATCCCTTAGATACGATTTTAACTCGTGTATCTAGATTTACTATTATATCTAACAAGTATGACCTACTGAGGTTATATAGGTTCTATGTATAAAGTTTTTCATTTCAACAATTTCTGGTTATTTTGTTAAAGTATTTAATTCACAAAATTATATTTCTTGAAATTAATTTTTAGGATATTAGATTCCCAAATTTTATAAAGAATTTGTAATTTTTTTATTTATTTATTTTGTGATGATTCAGATCACATTCATAAAAAGAATGATGAAAATTTTCATAAATTATCTTCATGTTTTAATTGTATACTATATTTTCTATTGATGTAGTTGAATATCATAGAAAAATTATTTTATCTTCTTTCAAATAAAATTTTACAATAATTTCTTAATTATTTTATATATAATCATTAAATCGAAACTCTTTAATAAAACTGAATTAATATTTGATGTTATTACATATATCATAGGGTGAATTTTTAAGAAAAAATATTTCTAAAACTCTATTCATGATATGAACAGTTTTAGTTTACAGGTTCTATAAAAAAATAGGTTGCATGACAATATTTAATCGACATAATTCTTTCTATTTCATGAATAGTATTATTTTTTCTTTTTAAAATTCTATTTTTAGGTGTTTATAGAGCTCATAAGATTTGTATAATAAAAATATTTCCGAAACAATAACTAGAATATTGATTCAAAAACTCTCAACCATGACGAATTATCAATGAAATTATTTTAAATTCATTTTCATTTACATTTATTTTATAGAATCTTACAAAAAAGGGAATCCTCATGTTTATTTTTAATAAAATAAAATTATGTAAACATGAAAAAAAATCAAGATCCTAAAAAACATAATATTCGAATACTATTCATGATTATTATGATGGTCCAAAATTTCATAATGTAATAATTCCAGTGATTAAAATGTCACTACCTTTTTAATAAATTTTAAATATTACTTTTGTTTCTTTGCTATTTGGAATGAAACATAAAAACTATCATTCTCCAATTCACTAGCTGAAAAATAAATAAATAAAATGTTCATATATTCTTTATATTAATTAAATATATTATAGTGTCTACGTCTCCGTTTCATAATCAAAGATTCATTTTTCATAGTAGTTAAAACAATTACCTTCTGTTCACATAAGGAATTAATATCCAATGTATAAAAATTATATTTCTTAAAATAAATAAATAATAATAATTTTACCATTAATAATAGATCATAGATTATAAGTCAAATCAGCATAAAAAATATCATTATATAGTTTATAAATACATATCATATTGTTCTCTAACCCTTGAACATTCAGTACATTGTTGATAAAAATTGATATTTAATTATTAATTGATCCAACACTGAGTATTCTTCCATTATTATAATAAAAAAATAAACCATGTCTCCATAAAATGTTCCAATGTATGAAAACTGGAAGAGTCTCTAATAGTTTTCCTTAACAAGACACTATCCATATATCGTACTTCTTTTTCTTAATATGATTATTTTTTTCAAAAAAAATATATATGAATATTGTTTTTGTACCATGATTTTATTAGATTTAGCGGGATCAAAAGAAAGTATCAGGGTATCCAAATATTCCAAATATTTAAAAAAATTAATAGAACTTCATTTAGTCATATTTGAAGAAATAAAATCCTTTTTATTCCACTTATTTAGAGACTTTTTAGACAATTTTTATTGGAGTTTTTACAGATAATTCCACCATAAAATATGGGTATAATATTAATACTAGGTAAAAAACTAGTTTATATATAATAATGAATCTTTACAATTGATTACTATAGATATAATAATATTTCTTTTAAATTGATTAATATACAATATTTCCTATTTTCTATCATCATTTTTACTAGAATTCGGGAATATAGATTATTTTAACTTAATTAATACACTATATTCTCTTTTAAATTACTCTAATTAAAATTGTAACTCTTAAAATATGTTTTCATGAACAAAAATGATTGAGATAGAGTTGTTAAATCTTTATTTCAAGATCAATGGTTGTTTTAACATGGTTTTTTTATTTTAAAACAAAATTATGAATATTTTTTTATTTATTTTTGATTTTTACCAATCATTAATAGTTTTTATCAATCATTGAATTTCAAGAGGGAAATTTACTATAAAAAACCATCATAATTTTAATAAAAAGTATAGTTAGATTGTACCTATTCTATTGTTATACATTACGAATATACATTGTTTCAGAAAGTTTGGAATTTTTTAAAATCCCTTTTTGATGTAATTTTTTATTTCTCATAGAAAATCCATGTTCCCTTCATATATTTTCCTTTTTTTAATAAATTCTCATATGAAAGTCCATTTATTCTTTTATATTTTTTATTTATCCTCTTCTAGTTTTGGACAACAAGGTATGGTTTTCCAAATATTAATGCATTTATAACACCTTAATTCATTATGCCCTAAATGTTTTTTCTTGAAATACATTTTGAAGCCTTTATTCTTCTAATAAATATTTTTTACTCATCTGAAAAGATGGGGAAATTCCATTTCAGAATATGAACCTTCCAATTTGTTTGAGTGTTATAAATCCTCTTTCAAATATATTTTATAAGTTTTTTATCGTTAAATGTAAAAGAATTATTCAACATTTTTACTAACCTATGATAATTATCATCATCATTTATTTCATCTTAGTACATAATACCTGATGCAATAAATTTTTTCATTATTGGTTTTTTAATTTTCCACGATTGATGAATAATTATAAATATTCCATTAAACATTGATGGAAAATCACTTATGAAATTTTAATCTGGAGATGATTGTAAAATTGGATCTCCCAAAGATAAAATAGCATTGACAATTTTAATCAATATTCCATTAATCTAAGTGGTACATTAGAAATAAGACATTCTTAATGTGTCGAAGTTATGCTTTTCATTATTTTATATCAATCACATAACATTTTTAGTTCCATCATAATAAGAAGTGATAGTTCTACATATCTCATTGGTATTTTTATAGTAAGATATATGATTAAATTAATTTGTACCATGTACAGATAGAATAGAAATCATGATGTTTGAATTGAAAACCTAAACATCTAGAATTTTGACTCCAAATTTTTTGGGGTTTTTAGGGATTAGATAAGAATTTATGATCTACATGTATAATTTGTATACAAGATTTATCAAAAAAGATAATCTCATGTGATTTGAAGCATCCATTATTATCACCATTAAAATACAGAGCGCAAAACTTGGAAATTTCTTTCATTCCTTCTATAAAAAGGTTATATATTCTTATTGAACTTTTTCATGAAGTCTATAGATAATATCAGCCATTATAAAAAACACTCATCTAATAACAATTTATCGGTGACAATACTACAAATATACCAAAGAGGGGGTGAATTTTGTTATTCTACAAATAATGTAAAATTATCTTTTTTCCCATATGTATGTAATATGTAGGTATATAGTGTTTTTTCGTTAATATATTATATGATGTGTAGAAAATAGAATTATAAAAATAGTTTTTATAGTTATTTGTGGCACAAATATCTCCTTTTCCATTCCACCAACACTCTCTTAGCGAGATAGTAGATTTTAACTAGATATGTTCTCTTGTCATAATTTTTCAATAATTTAGTATATTACGATAAAACCAATAAAAATGGATTTTATAAACCATTATGGTTCTTTTATATGGTCCAAAAAATATCTATATATTAGTCTGAGAATATTAAACTCCACCAATGAATATGTATAAGATTATGATACTCTAGAAAATCAATAGAAATTGATTTGATTGAAAACATATTTTCACACAGTTAAAAGAAAATTTGGATGAAAATAGATCTTATTATAATTATATATGAATCATTATACATTAAACTCTTCAAATTGATCTAGGAAAAGAATTATATTCAAGAAATATTGTAACAGAATAATAGTATTAGCAACAACATTTCAACAATCATGCAAAAAAAGACTGAAAGATATTTTTCTCTGAAGTGTATATTTTCAGAATAATAGAGACATTGTATTAAAAAAGGAACTGAATGTATAAAAAATATAAATCCTTATATTTAGAAAGAGAAACATCAATTTTTCATCACCCATCCCCTGGGGCCCATGCCATGACTACCCCAAGCCCGCCTTCCATAGGCTAGGGGCTGGCGACTAGCACCAAAGGCGTAAAATCCCAAAACTGGGAAGGCATTTTCTTTATAAACTATAGACACACACAATCAAAGTACAAACTAGAAGAAAACACTAAGTAAAAACTATATACAAAAGAGTGTTGAAATGTAAAGGGGTCGAAAATACAAGCCCAACTATAAAGTACAAGTACAACTCAAAAGGGACTAAATAGATGAAAGGTGAAGAGCAGATCTTGGAACGTCCACCACAGATCCTACCTGAAGGGTAGGTACATATAGACTCCTCAGCACTCCTCATCTGTCAGTCTCCTCTGGGTACCGACTCGTCATGTGGTCCACCCTTGGGTACCATCCAACCCTCGTACACTCAACCTTGGTTAGCATTGTCTCTCGTCTGCATCCAACACAACAAGGTGCGGGCATAGCCAATTGAGGGGTGAGTATAACGATACATAGTAGAGATCCCAAGACCCTCATGGACTCACCAAATCCAACAAGGATAAACCACAGAGTATGAAATCAACGGATAGCCATTAATTTTGTATATGCCCATATATATACCTATGTTTTAAACTAACCCATTTCAATCAAGAAGAAAAACACAAAAGTTTCTCACTCAACTCACACAAGTATACAACTTATGTATAGATATAGAGTTGAACAGATATAGCCACTAAATCATCAGAGCTGTCAGACCAACACATGATCCAGGACAAGCTATTCTGTCAGACTAACACATGATCCAGGAACAGAAGATAGAACTGTTGGAACAACACATGATCCAGGAATAGTCATCAGAGCTGTCGCACCAGCACATGATCTGGGACCAACTATTCTGTTGGACCAACACATGATCCAGGAATAGATGACAGAATTGTCAGACCAACACATGATCCAGGAATAGTCATCAGAGCACGACCAGCCATAGGGTTTCCACAAAGAGCGCTTGATTCCAGGAGGGTTTCCTCCTCAAGTAAATTTTCAATACATAAACTACCATGAAGACCCACGTAGAAGTATCTGAAAGGTCCTCCTCATCATACGGGTCTCAATGCAATAGACGGTGCGCCGATCAGAAGCTCGGTCTGTGAGTTATTAGCCTTTTATTTTTGGGGGCTCGGTTGGATTTTTGTATGATCCAACCTAACCGTATCTCAAAATATACCCTGAAATCTAGTGGGGTATTCTCAAAGGGATTGTCGTATTCTATGAAAACCAACACCACTGATGGTTCGTCAAACGAACATCCGATGATAAAGATATGACCAAAAAAATGTAATAGGGTCGGTAATGGCCCTAGGCCTGGACCGACCAGGTCAGACTGACTCGACCCCACCCAAACTGAGCCGACCTGGTCTGGGTCATCCCTGTCAGACCTGCTGGGTCTGACTCGGCCTGTTGGGTAGGTCAGTCTTCTTGGTTCGGCCCGGTCCGCACAGCCCGACCCAACGGATTGCAGGAGCAGTTCATCATGAAGGTTGCCACATAGACTGCTCGTCCTGGAGGTTGGGGCCAGTTTGGCCAGCACCACATGGGGCATGGATTGGGTGGCTCGACCTAGAAATCCAAGACGGTTTTCCCAGTGATGCCCCGAAAGACACAGCGGGCTGGCTCGGGCGGCCGGCAGGGCTCAACATGTTCGGCCAAGAACCGGGGTGCGGGCAGGCAATGCGGGGAACCCAGCAGGGCGCGGGTAGGCGGGGCGGGGTGGGGGCAGTCCATCAGGGCGCGCGGGTCACTCGCAGGCAGGCCGTGGGGTGCCGAGCAGGGTGCTGTTAGGTCGGCGGGGCGCAGGCAGCGCGCGAGAGGCTGAAGAGGCGCAGGCAGGGCGCTGGAAGGCTGACGGGGTGCGGGCAGTGTGTGGGCATGCCGGCGGGGCACCGGGCAGTGCACAGGTAGGCTGACGGGGTGCGCGGGCTGGCCCATAGGGTGCCGAGCAGGGCGCAGGCAGGCAGGCAAGGCAGAGGCAGCACGCGGGCTAGAGGCTGGTGGCAGCCGGGCATCACACAGGCCGACGGACAGGGGAGGCCGAGCAGGCCAGTTCGGCGCAGCTCGGGCCGGCATGGGCTAGCAGTGTTCGTGTGGGAACACCGGTGGTCCGCGGGGGCGGCGCGGTTCGCGGAGGCCGCAGGAGCGAATCTTTTGTCATTTCCACCTTCGTCGCCTCATTGCTGCTTCAAAGATAACCAGAAGGAAAAAAATCGACGGATGGTGTCGGGCCATGTACGGTTGGCCTGCACCCTCCACGTTTAGGGAGGTATAATTTGGCTCATCTAGAAAAGTAGATGATCAATAAAACATCTTCAATAAATCCCTTTTTATCTGTTGTGGAATTATGAAAAGGGTATAACATCATCCATCAAAAAACCCCCTACCTTGCTCGTTGTTGGTTGAAGTTGGCGCAAGAAGGCGGATATCGATTCGTTGCAGACTAGGACGTCTCATGTCAGAAGGAGTTCCGAGGAAGATGTTAGAAGTTGAGGTCGATGTTCTTCATCGGTGGAGCATTCTTCATTGGAGAGCATAATCTTCCATGTGTTGGGCGTCGTGTCACTTTACCAGCGCTTCATCGCTTGGTAAATCCATCCCAGATCCTCCTCCCAAGCTCCCTATATATAGGAGAGGAGGAGAGGTTTGTAACCATCATGGAATTTATGACGGTTCATTTATTAGAAACCGTCCTAAATTCCAATGATGCAGTTACTTAATTTATAAATGGGGGTCAAGAAAATTAAATATTGTTGGCGCAATTTAAGAGGTGTGTTGGCTTAATTATTGGGAGGATTCCAAAGGTCTTCCCCCACAAAGCCTGCATCAAAACCATTGATAGGATTTAATTTCATGTGTCAACGTAAATATTAAATGCTATCAATTAATTTTTTGTGTCAACATAAAATTAAATCCTATCATGTTTTTTGATGCTGGATATGTGGGGGAAGCCTCTTGGAATCCTTTAAATAATTAAGCCAACACACGTCTTAAATTGCGCCAAATCTATTTAATTCGCATGCCCCCCTCTTTAAATTATGTAACCACATCGTTGGAATTTTGGAAGGTTCCTAATAAATGAACCGTCATAAATTCCACGATGGTTACATGACTCTCCCCCTCTCATATATATAGGGAGCTTGGGAGGAGGATTTGGGATGTCATCACCTAGCGACGAAGCAATGGTAAAGTGACGCGACGCCCAACAATTGGAGGGTTACACTCTCAAATGAAGAACGGTCAACCGAAGAAGAATGTCGACCTCAACATCGACCATCTTCTTTGGAACTCCTTCTGATGTGAGACGTCCTCGTCCGCAATGAATCGAGATCCTCCTTCTTGCGCTAATGTCAACCAACTACGAGCAATGTTGGGGGTTTATTGATTGATGATGTTATACCATTTTCTTATCTTCTTCATCGGATAAAAAGGGATTGTTGAGGACATGTTATTGATCATCTACTTTTCTTGACAGGCCAAATGATACCTCCATAAATGCATAGGGTGCGGGACAACCTAACATGGTCTGAAACCCTCCATCGATTTTCTTCCTTGTGGTGATCTTCGGAGGGGCAACGAGGCGATGATGGCGGCAATGACAAAGACCGCGCTATCCACGGCCTCCACGACCTGCGCCGCCCCCACAACATAACTATGTTCTCGGCTGAACACCGCCGGCACGCGTCGTCCCGAGTCGTGCCGAACCGGCCTCCCCGGCCGCCACCGGCCGCCGGCCCGCGCGCTGCCCGTGCCCTCCTTGGTGCCCCACCGGCCTGCCCGCGCACTGCCCGCACGCCCCTCCAGCCTGCTCGTGCCCTGCCCAGCACCCAACCGGCCTACCCGGGCAATGCTCGGCCCCTCGCCCGCCTGCCCGTGTGCTGCCTACGCCCCTCTGGCCTGCCCGGTGCATTGTCCGCCACCCGGCCTGCTCGGTGCGCTGCCCGCACCCCCGCTGGCCTGCCCACGTGCTGCATGCGCCTCACTGCCCTCCCTGTGCGGTGTCGGCACCGAGCCGGCCTCCCCGTCCGGTGCCCACTCCCCACCAACATAACCACGCCATTCCTGGCACCCCGCGCGGCCTGCCAGTGCCTCGGCTCCCGGCCGAACCGGTCGAGCCGCGCCTGTCCCCCGAGCCGGCCCGCAACGTCTTTCGCGACGTCGCTGGCCGAACTAGCTCGGATTTCTGTGCTGAGCTTCTTGATCCGCGCCTCACATGGTACTGGAAGAACCAGCCCCAGCCACCAGTCCAAGCTGCCTATGCCGCAATCTTCAGGCCGGACCGCCCCTATAGTACGCTGGGCTAGGCCCAGCGGACTGGGCGAACCTAGCATGCTGACCCGACCAACGGGCCAGGTCATACATAGCAGGTTGGACCGAATCGACCCAGACCGGGTCGACCTAGTCTAGGTTGGGCCGAGTTGGTCTGACCGGGTCAGACCGAGGCCAGGTCCTTTTCCGACCCTGTTACATTTTTTTGTCCATATATTTGGCACCAGATGTCCGTTTGACAAACCTTCAGCAGCGCTGGTTTTTTTGTAATGCGACAGTCCCTTTGAGAATAACCCGCTGGATTTCAAGGTATATTTTGAGATATAGTCAGGTTGGATTGTACACAAATCCAACTTGGCCCCAGGACTAAAAGGCTAATAACGCAATGACCGGGAGTCCGATCGACGCGCCGTCTGTTGCGTTGAGAACCCTATGACGAGGTGGACCATTGAGATACTTCTACGTGGGGCTTCATGGTTGTTGATGTATCGAAACTTGTCTTGATGAGATGAACCTCTCAGAATCAAGTGTTCATTGTGGAAACCCTTTGGATGTCCATGCATGATGACTATTCCTCGTTCATATGTTGGTCCAACTATTTTGACTTCTATTCATAGATCTTTTGTTGGTCTGACAGAATAACTGGTCATGGATAATGTGTTCAGCCGATAGCTCTGATGACTATTCCTGGATCATGTGTTGGTCTGACAGTTCTGACTTCTGTTCCTGGATCATGTGTAGGATCGAATGAATAGCTGGTCCTGGATCATGTGTTGGTCCAACAACTCTGATGATTCAGTGGCTATATATGATCATCTCTATCTCTATACATATGTTGTATACCTATGTGAGCTCATTCAGTGATTCTGTGTTTTTCCTCTTGATTGAGATCTGTTACATGATATCTTAGGTATATGTATGGGCATATACCTATGTAATGGCTATCTGTTGATTTCATACTCTGTGGTTTATCCTTGTTGGATTTGGTGAGACCATGAGGGTCTCAGGGTCCATACTCAGCATCGTTATACTCACCCGTAGATAGGCATACCCACACCTTATTATGTTGGATGCAGACGACAAATAACGCTGACCGAGGCTGAGTGTACGAGGGACGGATGATACCCGAGGGTGGACCATAGGACGAGTCGATACCTAGAGGAGACTGACAGAAGAGGAGTGATGAGGAGGATATCTGTACCTACCCTTTATCTAGGATCCGGGGCGGAAGTTCCAAGAGCTGCTCTTCATGTTTCACTTGCTTAGTCCCTTTTTAATTTTACTTTTACTTTACAATTGGGCTTGTATTTCTGGCCCCTTTACTTTTCACTACTCTTTTGTATACAGTTTTTACATAGTGTTTGCTTCCACTTTGTACTCTGATTGTGTGTGTTTGCAGTTTATAAAGGCAATGCCTTCCCAGTTTAAGGCTTTTACGCCTTTGGTGCTAGTCGCCAGCCCCTTCCCTATGGAAGGCGGGCTTGGGGTAGTTACGGCACGGGCTCTAGGTGACAGGTCGTGACACATTTCCTTTTTATAGAAAATATCCTACAATATTTCATGATAAATAGTGACTATTGGAATTTAAATTGTTAAACTATTATTGTATAATTTTGTAGAAATTTGATGAATTTAATCCTTCCAAAATGATCCACCCAATTCGTTTATTAGAATCTCTGAAGAGATATTCAACTCTCTAAACTATGTAATAGATGATATAAATAATAATAAAAATCAATTTTTTCTTGGACTAAGTCAAACGTTGGGTAACTCCTAAAGTACGGTTTCACGTGTATAGTTAACTACAAAAGGTTGGTTTATTGAAACAAATTTTAGGTTCTCAAACATTGGGTTTCTTTCTGAAAGGTATGTATCATGATAAATAATTTTATAATATCATAGGTTATATGATCCATTTTTTTTCAAAATGTAGGTTTTAAGAAAATATTTTTATTAATACAAACATACGTTATGAACAATGTTTCTATATACTAACACACATATCTAAAACAATTTAGATAAAACATTAACCTATAAAGAAGATAAATTTATTATGAAATATATTCCACAAAACACATGAATTTACCTCATTATTAAAATGAATATTTATATTTCTTAACACAAAAATCAATTATATTCTTAAAATATTTTCGAAACAATACATGTGTAGAAACATACACAAATATTTAGTGTGTGATAGAATACTTACAACACAACTGCCAAACAATTCACTAAATCCTATTTGGGTTTATTATTAATTCATAACATGAATCACAAAATATTAAAGTTGTTGAAATGATTATGAAATGAATGAACATATTATAAATATTCAGGTTTAGTGTTTCTAATTAGTATATTTTATTCTATATTTCCTCAAAAGTTCAACTAAGTTAATGATTCTAACGATCAATCTTTTGATATAAGATTTTTCAGAAACATTGAACATCATTTATTTTGAAAGAATAGATTACACTTAAATTCCTTAATTAATCTAATTTTATCTATTTTTCATTTAGGAAAATTTTTATTAGAGTTAATGAAACATTAATTTTCTCATATACCACATGATATTAAATATTTCAACTCAAAAACTATTCTTTATGATTAAAATGAAACATAAGTACAACAACATGACTCCTGTAGTGGTTTGATGAAACCTGTAAATTTCAATATGAATTATAAAAAACAAACAATGATATACAAATTTTAAAATAACATTTCTCATGTCATAAATGAATCACATAAAATTAATTTGAATTATATGATTTTTTCTAAAATTTTCTTCTTCTCCACTGTAGAGGTGAAATGGATCACAAAAATGTATATTGAATCTTATTTAAATGTAGTTATATAATTTTATTCATAACTATTTAACAAATTATTAACACAAGACATACTGAAAACCATTTCAAAACATCTCTACTGACGTTAACATTTCTCAGAATCATTATAATACTTTAAAAATACACTTCCAATAACATCCACTAAATTTCTAAAATGGTTGACAAAAATACAACAATTAAATTATTTCATTATATTACTCAATAAATTACATGAAATATAATAATAAGAAATCAAAAAATTAAACGATTGTATAAGTTTATATTAATATAACAGTACATAACCAGGAATATCAAATTTTATAGGATTATTTCATGTATAATGGTACTATGAAAACAATAATACAAGAGAACTAAAAAAATATAAAATATGAATCATTATGATCCCATATAAAGAGTATTTTTCCCAAAAATTATCTTAAAAGAATTAATATAAGATGAAATTTAGCAGTGATACAGGGGATGAAAAGAGAGAATAAGATGCATGGTTTTTTTATAGGGAAAAAATACGATAGATGAGTGTAGTTTTTATATATCTCATAAAGTATCCATTGAAGGAAATAATTGAGATACAACTAAAAATAAGAGGATTGGATGTGATTATGTATTTTGAATAACTCAGTATTGTGTTTAATTAATATTATTGTACTGATTTAATGATTATGAAAAAAATCTTTATTTTACAAATCAAACACACATACATATATTTATTACATGTTAAAAAGGGAAACTTGTATTAGAATTATATACTCAATGTACATTTAAATTTACTATAATCAATTTATGATATAAAATATTTTTTTATTAATTTTAAAATACTTTCTCATAAATTTTTATCCCATTATGATTTATTTAATGAATAAATTAATTAAATATATTTCATAATAATTGGTACATAAGTTACTTTTTTTTTATTTTTATTGATATTATTTATGATTTTAGTCTTTTAAATATTCTTATATTGATATAAAGTGAGGATATGTTTTTATGTCGAAATGAAATATTTTTTCTAAAAAAATGTACTAATTTTCTATATTTTGTGTTTATTTATTTATATTCATTAATTATTTAAGATTAATTTTAATAAAATAAGTAATATGTTTTAATTATTAATTTTAAAATTTTTGGAAGGGGTTTTTTAAAAATGTGATAAATTAATAGATCTGTCATTTTATAGTAAAGTTAATATTTAATCATAGTCTTTGATAAAATATTATTATAAAATATGATAAATAATATGATTATATAATTTTTTTCCATGTTATAAAGTATTAATTTTTAAAATGATTTTTATAATTTCATGTAGTTATATATTAATTAATAGATTTGAATTTAAATTATTTTTAAAATAAAAAATTGAATTCAAGTGGAATATCACCACCTCCTATTATATTTTAATCTAAAACAATATTGAGTTTTTTTTAGAAAAATAAGAAATATTTATTAAATTATATTCTAAAAATAAAATTTAAATATTATCAAGGTAATAAAATGTAATATTTATGTTAGTATAAATATAAAAATAGTTCTTACATCTTATACAATGTTTTCTAATCTTTTAGAAATTAAAAATTGGTGTTTGAGATACAATTTGAGATGGGACACGGCTATGATAAAATTATTGTATAGATATGTTGATCTCATGTTTTTATATTTCTATGATTTTTAAAATTAAATATCATTCTAAATATTCAAATTCTTACATGGCTATTATACAATGTATGAAATTTCAACATTATTATCTGAACAATGTTACTTGGATATTAATTAGAATAAATAATATTATGAATTATTTCAAAAGAAAAAATTGACAACTACTAAGTAATAATTATGTTTTAAATTTGTTAAATAAGTTTAAATAATAGGATAATTATAGAGAATTCGTATGCATCATCAACACAATGATTTTGCAACCATGGAAAAGTGAAAACAGAATGTTCTAAAACTTTTGAAAAGAAAATGTTTTGATGAATTAGTGTGTTGAATATTTTATTTTGGAAAATATATAATATTTATTAAATTACATAAATCATTATATATTCGATAAAAATGTTAAGAAGATATTTTTATGTTATGATACAATAATATTCCTGAAATTGACTATATATTTATTCTAATATTATAAATATCAGCCAAATTAATAAAAAATCGTAACCCTTTATATAGACTCATACGTGGATGATTAAATGTATAAAATAAAATATAAGCTCTATTTATGTTCTAATTTATATTTAATAATTATATTCCTAACCATTTATAATTTAATTTTTATAAACTTTTATCAAATTTTCCTTATAAAAGGGGATACATTATATCCATTACAAAATAATATTTCTTATTTATTTCTCAATATAGTTCCCTAATACTTCCCAAACACCCCTTTCCATTTTTATAATGATTTATTCTTGACCAAAGTTCCTTACCTGAAGGCTTATGATTTAAACCGTAAGAGGATAATCAAAGATAAATGAATGTGTTGCAAACACGATATTTTTTCATTTCAAAAAAACAAATCGTAAAAATATTTAAAACCTTCTTTTATTTTTTATAAATTATTCCATTACCATGGTATTTTTCTACTATTCATATATCAATGATGAGAATGTAGTCACATTAAAACAACCCCTACTTATGTAGCTCAGAGATGGTAGTTACATTATTACATTGTTACAAGATAATGAATATCACATATGAAATGATCAAACAATATAGTAATATTAATAGACTAGATTATTTCATTATTCTTACAAAACATTGGAGATTAAGAATAAGATGATACATTCTAGTAATAAATTTCATGTAATTTTATTATATCATTGAAATCATTCAAGGATCAATTCTTTGTACATCTGAAAAGGAAAACATAATAATTGTTGACCATCATTTTTAGTAATGAAAAAATGTATAGTGTAATTTCCAAACTGATAATTAAGGTTTGATAAAATATAGAAAAAACAATAATTAAAATATTTTTATATAAAGTTTTAAAAGGGGAATATATTCCTGGATGATATAATAATATACAGAATCTCATGGACAATAATAACTAGTTTTATAATGTCTGAATGCATAATACCAATTATTATAATTCTACCATCAAGGACACTTACCAATAAATAAGAAGTAAATGTGTATGATATTCAAAATAAAATAGATACATTATCTAATGAGAATCCACCATCACTTACTACATAAAATTAATTCAATATATTAAGGGAGTGACTAATATTTAAAAATATATTTAATATAAATATTTATATTTGAAAGATGGTGCATAAAATGAAAATATTTTTCCTAGAAAAATAATATAACCACATGGTCATAAACCATCAAGAGATATAGTTTTAAAGGTTAGAATTATATTATATCCCTATTGAATCACAATAAAAAAAATTAATTTTAATATAGATGAAAAACATATTTAAAAAGACAATAAAATGTATTAATTTTTGGAAATTTTTTAAACAAAAAATTATCAGAATAATGGGAATTGAATTTTCATTAAATAAAATTTAATTCTATACAATATTCATGATAATGAATAATATTTATGACCATTAGAAAATTAGGTCACATAGTAATCATTAAAAACAATCTTTTCAATATTTTTTAAATTAATAAAATGTTGTATAGAAAACTATAAAAATAATCCCATAAAATATTATATATAATGTAAAATGTAAATAAAATTGATCATATTAAATTATTTAATTATAAAAAAATAATATTCTCAATTTTTAAAAATGTATGTGTATATTTGTGTGAATAATTCTATATGACATTAGAGAAATAATGTTATCATTTTTTATAGACATTGATTCTATCATTTTGAGTACCAATAAAAGTAATATTCAAAGAATACATGCAAATAATATAAATAAATTGTGGAAGATAAATGATATTTTATTTATTAGGGAGATAAAATATAATTCCCCTATTCGAAATTTAGTCATAAATAATCCTGAATAAAAACGTGATTGTAAATTAAACCCACAACATGGATTCCTTCTGGGTCGGGAACATTCCAACAACCTATATAATAAATTTTTATTATGAATATATATCATATCTATAGTCACACACACACATATATATTATTAATATAAAAATTAATTTTACCCAATTATTCTGAATTCATTAACAAAGTCATTTATTTAGTTGTTAAATAATTTTTTTCTTATACATTTTTTGATTCATATATTATATTATATTAAAAAGGGTTTGTGTTTAATCATATCCAATGTAATTGAAATTTTATAATCAAAATTTTTATATATTTACTATTATTTGAAAACTATACAAGAATCGTGAAATTAAAATAATTATTTACACTATTCATTATAGGAGGTAGTATGCTTATCCAGATGATTTTTTTTATTTTTCTAATGGATGAGTAAGATAAAAAGTAGCTGATGTTTTACCTCTATATAATCATACTGATATTATATTCATTATATTAATTCATTATATTTCTCCTTTTTACCTTTCAATATAATATGTAAATGTGAAATCAATGACATCACTTCGGGGATGTGGTAGTACACATCTATGCATGAGTGAGGTAACAATTTTTCAATAGTGTAAGGTTAATAAGGATAAGAATATTTCATATTTTAGTAATTGTCATGATTTAAGATATATATATATATTTTTTAAATACATCATTATAACCATCCATGTAAGTAGGTGATAATTAACAAAACAGATTACTTCCTGGAAGGAGTATATCACACGTATGAATGAGATGCATTTTCATTTCCCATATGATGGAAATGATATAAGTAATATTCACAACATAAAAACAATAACATATTGTTTTGATATAGATATTTATTTAGTTATATTTTTATTTTTAACACAGATTTTAACTAGTTAAAATAATAAACAAACCTGATAAAATTCAGTTATGACTTATTCATCCTACTTGGTTATCTTCTGTTATATTGTATTTATATTATACAGAGATTGTTATTTTGTACGATAATGGCCGATATGAAATGTATAAGGGTTTTGATAAGGTATTATTGATTATATTAGTGGAGACAATGATTTTCAAGTGTGAAGATAAGGGAGTAGAGGAGTGTCTCATTTATAAACAAGAGGAGTGATACACATGAAAATATAATGAACTTTTAAACAATTTAAATGTAATTTTCAAGGAATGATTCTCAAATTAAATAAAAAATCATATATTAGAATTATTTTTAATACATTAAAAAATCACATTTTGGCATGTTTTAGAGGTTTTTAAAGCGTTTTCTCTTTGTTTAACCCATATAAACATTTCAATCTCTTATCACGATACAAATATTTTACCATGGTAACTATGCATTATGATCAAAATTGTCTCAAACAAATTACCTAATATTTGTTATTATAATTCAAAACATGTAATATATTTTATAATTTTAAATTTTCTAT
Organism: Viscum album; assembly: GCA_963277665.1. NCBI lineage: Eukaryota > Viridiplantae > Streptophyta > Magnoliopsida > Santalales > Viscaceae > Viscum > Viscum album. The sequence continues at coordinate 1,756,950,183 of OY728158.1, read as the reverse complement.
GGTAAAAAATTATTTTAATGTAATATTTGAAAATTGAAAAAAAAATTTATTTATAATTAATTTCAAGAATATTAATAGTTTTACACCAAAATATTGTATAAAATTAATTTTTATAATATGGACCTAATATTTTAGTAATATATTATAATTTAAATAAAAAATATTAAAATATATTATTTCCCATGTAATACAGAATGAAAATGATTCGTGATATATTAGATGAATATTATTTAAAAAATTTATGAATATTACATAAACTATTAAATAGATATATTTTAATGAATTATAAATTATTAAAAATAATATTATCAACAAATATTTTTGAAAGGGTATTTTTAAATAGTATTAGGTTTCTTTTATGTATTTTTTTCATTGAAAACATAAATTTTATAAATTTTAAAATTTTTATTTGAAACTATTTTGTATTAAAAATTTGTTAATTTTATTATAATGATTTTTTTGATTTTTTTCTATAATAATTTATTTTTTATGTAGATAGTTAAAATTTGATTTTTCGAAGAAAATGACCAATTTAAATATTCAAAAATAAATATTATTGAATTATAAATATTTTATGAGTTTTAATTAATATATTATTTCTTTAAAGGTTAAAATTATGCATTTTAAATATTTTTTAGAATGAATAAAATAAATGATTAATTTTAGAACTTTAGAAACATGTTATTATAATTTTAAATTTTCTTAGCCACTTATTTAAAAAAAAATTGTACAAATCTATTTTTTATTTAATTGAAATCCATAAATATTTTATTTATTTTATATTCAACCAATGTGTATCATGGAGATTAATAAAAATGATTATTTTAACATACACATAAATTTTAAAATTTTATATACTCATTTGAAAAACATTTTTTAATCATTATGTCTAGAAGATTAGAAATTACTTTATTTAAACCATATTGATTTTATTTTATAAAATTATTTTCAAATTTTAAATCTGCAAGATCAAATTTTGGTCATTGAAATTAATTATCGAGTTTTAAAACATTAGTTACACAAATAAAAGTAAAATATATAAAAAGAACAAAATAGTTTGAACAATTAAAAAATATTCCTTAAATTATATGGATGAGAGATATCTTTTCCAACCCTACCTCCTCAATTATAATGAGCTTTTAGGGACTTTAAACCAGTAATAGTCACTTATAAATATTGAATTTAATAGAAACTTGAAATTTACACTTATCTTCACTTTTCAAAGGGGATCAATTTCACACATCCACCTATACTTATCACTTTAGATTTAATCCTTAAACAATGATTTTTTTCTTATACAAGATTCCAATATCACTACAATATTACTATTTTCTCAATTATTTATCCTGTGTCCTCCATTTCCATTTGGATTTCTAAGAGAAATCTCATGATGTAAATGTTCGTATTTCATACTCAATTATCATTTAATTTCAAACATCCATTTCTAATTTTTTTTCATCCATCATAATATAATTTAATTAGTATTATTAATATCATAGAATTATATTATATTAATTTATCAATAATAATTCAATTATTTTCGTTCACTAAGTAAAAAACATTGAGAATTATTACTATTTTCCCACCTCCTCAATGAATCATTGGGGTAATATTTTATCACCACATCTTGTGGATAGAAACAAGGAAGTATTTTATGAATTATTATGTTTAAAAAGTCAAATATTATTGTTCTAAAATGATAATTTATCATATAGAATTATTTTACTCATGACCCCTCGCACAAAAGATACCAAAATGAAGGGAGATAGGTAATACAATCCTCCCTCACATAGGCCCTATTTTGGAGACTGGCATAAAGGTTATAAAATATAATGAAATTGGGGTCATGGAACTCTATATTATTATAGGATTCTGATAAATGGTGAATCAAATGATAGAATCTCCATAAAATAATATTATGATAAATCCAAAAACCTTCCATGAATTCATGTACAATGAAAACTATATAGATAAATGTCTAAATAAATATGTTCCAAAATAAAACATATAAAAGAGACACAATATCTATCCAAATGTTTGAGCTATATATTTCAAGTAAAATCCTTATATCTTTATGTAAACATGAAAAATAATATTTTATACTTTGGTTGAAGATACATGTACACTCATTATCGTAAAAAATGTCTGTCGTGGAAGACTGAAAGATGTATTCTAATGACCATGTGACAAAGAATATAACCAAAAATTATAATTAAGAAAACTATACAATCCTATACTCACCAACGAACACTAACTAAATAAGAAATCCATGTATAATAACATTATAATAAACTTATTGATTATTTTTTCCCCACACCAATGTCCCACTGATTTTACACTCTCACATCAAGAAAGGTGTATACCAAATCGCCTCTATATATTATGTACCACCACTACATCACACATCCACACACCAAAGACCTAACATAACATCTCAACCAAAGTCATCATGTAAATAAAATAACATATCACAACATCTCAACATGATCATCACATCAACTCTAACTACCCAACATCAGGGTCATCACGTAACATCTTTCCTGAATACACTAAAGTGATGGAATTACAAGAGAATTAGTGAATCCAGAACATGTAGGACAATGAACCGATGTACTCATACTACCATGAAAGCTCTTACCATAATAAATATCTTTATATAGATTGATAACATTTGACTATGGGCCATAACAACGAGTGTAGGCGATCTATTCTTAGAAGTGCTAGCTGAAAGGAGTGTAAATCCATCCATCAATCCTCATCAATGAGATGATGGAGAAAATCCCCCAATATAAATATATTAAAATCATTAGGTAGTGCTTTATGTCATTGGGGTGCACAAAGAAACTAAAAAATATTCATGTATATATGATAGACAGACACAAAACCCAATCCTATGGGTTCTTAACCAAATAGGTTGAAATCAACCCACAATGATGCCCATATTACCAAATTCTTCTATAAGAACCACACTCCAACAATAATCCAAGATCCAATATTGTATATGATGAAATTTTCTAGATTAACCAATGACAAACCAAATCCCATTTAAACCGCACAATTCTTACATAGATATATCCCAATAATTCATTTAATAACAATTTAGACAAAACTTTGCATAATTAATTCATTTATTAATCATTACCATTTAGAATATTTACCATTTATGTAATTCTATTTCTACTTGGGAAACTGAAATAACACATTACAATGAAATAATAGAAAACTGATCATTCTAATAACAACCACCATCACATCCACAACTACCCCCTCATCAGAACCTCAATATAACAACCATTTTACACCACAATAACAAAACAAAATATCCTTACCATCAATCAGACATTCTAACATGATAAAAATTCTATAGGTCACCAAAAATAAGTTATTATATTTAGCAAGGGGATTTTTTTAATTCACTTCACTTTTATGTGTAATCTCACAAAAGAATTATTTTCCATTAGAAACCTATTCATTTTCTAGATATAAAACATCATCCAATTTCCATTTACTATGATAAAAAAATTCAATAAATTGGGTTATAATAAAACTAAAAATGATGCGCAACAAAATACCCCCATTATCCATCATTTTCATAATGTATTTATTTTTAAATTTCATAAATATAATAATAATACAGATGCAAAAAAACATGTGATATCAGTACCATTCCCCCTTCAATTTAATCAAAACAATTATTTTATCTTTATTAAGAAGATTGAAAACATCATCCCGAAGAAAAAATAATAGTTACCCCTCTCACTTGAACTGATGAGTAATATATAAATGCTCCAACTGAAAGGTATGATGCATTAATAAAAATAATGCACCAGAAATTGGAGGCATACACATATAAGGAAACAACATCTAGGGAACTAAAAATAACTGTATTAATAAACTTCCATGACTCAGGGGAAATGGAATGAGAATGTCCAACCTCATGAAAAAAAGTCTAAAATAATGAAAGAATGATATTCACTTTATAATGGAGAGATCAAAAGAAGGGATTTCAAATGGTTTAAATTCATCATTAAATGTGGATATAGTCAAATCCACAAAATATTTCATTTTAATGATTACATAGATTTAAAAAAAGGAACAGATAAATATCCACCCTTAAAATGATAATTACTTCCATTAATTAATTCCTTGCAACAATTTTATTGAAAAATTATTTCAAAAGGTATATAATTGAAATTAAAAATAATGCAAAACATTATACTGTTGTCTCTTACTATTATGTTGTACCTCTATAATCTACATACATTTTCTATAGTCAAGTGATACCACTATTGTTCTACAATTAGGTGACACTATTATTGTGCTACTATCAGGTCCTATAGCCAATGTACTACTTTGATATGATATATCAATTATGTTACAACTTCGTGTTATTGTTTTGGTCTAGAATCTAGAAATACCACTCTTATATTACTATAATCAGTTAGAAATTTAATACTACAATTATGTTCTAAAAGTAGTTTACAACCTATAGGTACTACCACTGTGGTGATGCCACCATTTTCTGTTTGACGGTGTAACCATCAGATGCTATAACCAGTGTGCTAAGGTTAGGTGCAACTCAAGTGTGCTACTCTATGGGTCTATCAGCAATGTGAAACCATGAACATCCATAATAACTCATTTTCATTAAAAATTTCTCAAATCTTCTCACTTCCTCATCCACCCTCCTCTCGAATTCCCCCAGATGCCTCAATTACCACATTCCTCTCATATTAAATGGTAGGAAGGTTTGGACCAATACATAAGAACCCTCTAAAACTATTCTATACCATGAGAATAAAAATATATTATGATAGTAAGAGGGAAGTTTTCTAAATAAATATCCATCATGATACCTCTCTTGATTATCATTACATCAAAAATAATGACTCAAAACTAACATACAAACAAAAAATATATAATATCCTCACACAACCACCACATTACTATTTCAGTCACTATAGAAGACAAACAACTACCAAACTTTTCTCACAACTGATCCCCATGAACATAAATAATGAAATTTTATATCCCATATGAATATTAAATCTTATTTTGGAAAAAAAATCACCCACAAATTTTTAATCATGTAAAATATAATAATAATTGATTATGAATCATGATTTCTTTAATTTCTCAATATTTACGATTAATCAAAAATCATACCATCTGGGTAGAATCATATCCCATAAAAAAAAATAAAAACATCACATCAAAGCATAAAGAGGGATGAAAACATAAATCAAGTTAAGATAACTCTGGTTATTTGGTATGGTTTTGAATATCACCCTCCCATGTACCGTCAACCATGCCACCTTTTCTCAATAACACACGAAAAAAGAAAATGATTCATCCTTGTAGTACAATCTCTTGATGACTTTGTATATCTATTCAATGATACATGAATTTAACATCATCCTCAATAACCAACTCTCCCTGGTCAATGACATGATATGTATCAAGAATATGCTGATGGAGTTGAGACATATGGAATACATCATAGATCTAGTTTATTCATGGAGGAAGTACTAACTATTAGTCCACCTTGGCAGTGTATGCCAAAAAATTAAATGGACAAAATGAATGGGGAGGAATTTTACTCTTCTAAGAAATTTATGCTACCAGTGTCAAAGAGAGTCATTCTAGAACACATAATCTCAGACCTCAAACATTAATTGCATCCTCTAAAAATTAGTACAAGAATTCTTCCTGTCCTACACAGATCTCAACATATCTATATACTAATGAACATACTATTTCATGCTCTTCACCCCAAAATTTCCCAGATTTTATGACTCCATAACCTCAACCCCACCCAATGGATAATGACATCGCCAACTATATAAAGCCTCAACTTGGGCTATACTGATGGATGAGTTTAAAAGCCTATCCTTTTTTAGAGATTTATCAGGTTCATTTAGACATACTCATTTTCCATTAGTTGAGTAAATTTAATTTTTTTACTTTGGGGTTAGTTTGGGTGATTTGTTTTGAAAAATGGAAGATAGTGGGAAGTGCACGTTTAACACACAGTTTTCCTATACCATGATACATATTCTTGAAAATCATACAAACGTTGACACATGGGGTTTTCAAAGCTATATAATGGGTTTTCAAACTGTTCCTCCTATTAGGAGAAACAATTCCCCCCAAGAGGAGAACTATTATGATTCATGGTTTTGGGTAATCTTGTGCCCCAATCATCAAACCGTGTGAACGGATTTCTAATCCCATGAATTTTATTAAAATAATTATAAACCCCCATATTTTAACCCAAAAGGCCCTACCACATCCCATATTAAATTTATATATATTCGAGAGCCTCCCTGGGGGATTAGAAGACCCAATGACCTTTGTTCTTAGAGATTCAAAGAAAGATTGGTAGATCTACATGTCTTCATGAATGTGGTTTCTTCCCAATTGACTTTCCATCTCACCCCTATTAAAAAATTAATTTTTTGGTTTTTTATTATTTGTTTTGTTGGATCTAGATATAGTTCTATAAAATCTAAATCCATGTTTTTGGATCTATATTTGGATTTTATAGATCATATTTCGTTTAATCATGGATTTAGGTTTTGGATCTAGATCGTTCTCATCCCCATGTTCTTGATTGATTTGGTTAAAATTAGTGTTCTCCATTGGGAAATTGTTCATTAAAAAGTTTTGTTAGGTGGTATATTTTTCAAATCTCTTGGTCATTATTTTGATTATGTTAATGTAATTATTGAATTACTTGTTTTGTTTGTAATTTAATTTCCTAATATAGTTTATTTTTTTATTGAATAAATTATAAAATTAATTTTAAAAATGGCATAAGTAATTATTAGGTTAATTAATGAAATAGTGAATTTGGATTTTGGGATAATTAATTGATGAGTTAATTTTTTGAATATTGAATTAGTATTTTTGTATAATTACCTGTTAAGATAATTATTAGAATATTTTATTGGTATTTGGGGAAAATTAATTATTGAGTTAATTATCATGATATTGATTTGGGATTTGGGGATAATTAATTATTTATTTTATTATAGGAATATTGGTTTTTCGAATTAAATAATTATTTATTTAACTTATTATTAGTTATTGGGATTTTCAATAGAATAAGTAATTTTTTACTTCATTACCATTATATTGATGTTGTTAAATTAGGATAATTTATTATATAATTGATTATCAGAGATTAGTATGATCATTATCATGGTTAATGTGATAAAATAATTTTTTATTTATTAATGAGATACATTTAAATAATTAATCAGGGGATTAATAAAATTTTATTGATGGGATTATTTAATTAGGTATTAACTTATTGGATTGATGTAATGAATTAATTATTGAATTATTAATCAATTTTAGATTATTAATTAATTATTTAATTAATGAACATGATGAATTTGAAATGATAAATAACAATAATTTAATTCATGACTGAATTAGAATGATTAATGGTAATAGTATAATTCATAAGAGAATTGATACAATGGCTGGTAAAACTGGCATTGATGTGTTAATTGAGAGAATAAATAGTAATAATGGAATTCCCATACTGAATGAGTCAATTAAGAGTAATGAAAGAAGAAATGTATTGATTGAGAAAATAATTGGAAATAATGTCATTCATGTGTTCACTGAGACAGTGATGGTAATAATGAAATTCATATGTTGATTGGGATGAGGAATGGGAAAAAATTAATTTTGAGAATGATATCCCATGACGATGGTTCAGAATCCAGCATGGGCAATGCAAGTATTGTGGAATGAGTGTATATAAGAATCGAGGGGATTATTAGGTACTGTAATGAATTGTAAATAACATGATAATTTATAATCATGCATCATTATTAATTATTTATACTATTACATACAATATTATTTGATTAGATATTTTTTTAGATTCCATTGGTGGTTTCTTACGAATTTGTTATCCTAAAATACATAGGATGTATGATCAAAACTCAAATAGATTTTGTTGTTTTAGAATAGAATGAGAGAAAAGAACATGTGTTAGATGTCTATGTTAGGATGGACCATGGATGAGAGAAATATTTGTTATTTTTAACCTATTTTGTGTTTGTTTGTGTCCTTACTTTTGAGTTTCATTTTTACACATGAAACGTACATTATCATGACATATTTTAATATTTATTTTTAAATTGTACTCCCATTTTTGGTCATCTTGGGATACTATTAATATCCTCATTGATATTATATTTCCTTTAGTAATTGTTTATTTATATCTTCTAGTGCATTAATTTGATAAATCCATTATTGTCTCTCCATGTCAAATAATAGACCATATCTTTTGGTCGACATCCTCTACCATATAGGGAGGTGCTCTTAATGTAATGTGAATGACTAGTTCATGGCACTAGTGTGTGGCACCCTGGTAGGGATTGAACAATTCCATATTAGAGGATATTTATTTTTCTTTTCCACTATCTTGGTATTTGATAATGGAATATATGATACAAGGAATAGTCATTCATTGGACATGAGCTCATTCTGGGAAGCTGTTAACCCATCTATTGGGGGAGGACCCAAGTACTAAGTGTGGGATTATAGATATTTTTGTTTTATATTATAATTAAATATTATTTCACTATGTGTGACAATGTTTCTGTGTTGTGTGAATATTGTTTCTGAAATTTTCTAATATTTAACTCACGACATGGATGGAATGATAATAGAGTTTCATGGACCATTCTAGGAACCCGAGATTATTTTTTGACATGAATTACTCTATGAATTATTTGGAAAATGGGTTTTATTATGTTGTTTAATTGGATATTTTGTATATACAAGTTTGTTTTAAATAAAAAATCTTCTTCATATGAACATTAAAATTGTAAAAATGATGAAACATGTGACTAAATGACTGTATGGTGAAACTTTAAGGATGAAAATGTGTGTACCCATTTTATCCATGAAAATGATTATTTATAGTTAAGGGTAGTGATAGAACCTCAGTTTTGACCATGTGATGGGGTTTGGGGAAGATGAATTGTTGTGTCTTCCTCTTACATAAAAATGATAAATTGGTGTTATGTGTCTTCATATGTGTGTTTGGAATTATAGAGATATGAATCCACGATGATTATTTTTAAGAGGATGTCATAAATCTGTAGATGGTGATGATATACCTATAGTGGAACATATGAACCTATATTTCTATGTGAGTAATCCTAGGAACAGTTCTGAGTGAAAATTTCTCAATTCATGCAATTAATGGAAAGACAACTGGCGTAGGGTTTGACGAGTATGTCTGATCTCCCACTAGAGTTTTAGTTATAGTACCCTATGAATTTTTCTTAATATGGTATACCAGATGGAGCTATGTTTTGGATTGAGTCCATCTAGACTATATTTAACCATTCAAAGACTCCAACTGAGAGGATTGTGATGTTTAGAATATTGTATGCTATTAGGATCTACGAAGCATTGGTTTGGCATTCATTCTTGGAATCTATAGTATAAATGGTTGTTATGTAAGGAAATCATGTATAAGTTCTTGGGGAGTTTATATCTAGAGAAACTGTGTAGGGACCCATGATTAACGAACATGGGAATTATATTTATTTTTGCAGAATACATAAAACAATTACAGAAAATATATTCCCAAAGACTACATTACATTAGTGTCTTTGGAAACTCGTAACATTATCTTCAATAATTGTGAAAGATCTTCAACATATCCTATTAAGATCTTCCCTATTTGTTTTCCTACCTAAATTTTTTTTTAGATCCTAGGTAATGTAAAATATAAAAAGGCTGAGCTCAGATGCTCAGTAAGGGTAATTATGGAGAACATAAAATAAAACATAAATATTTGAACGTTAAAACATGAACAGAAAGTCTAAAAGTCAAAATATTGAGTCATTAAATAAATCTTGGAAGTTCTTAAGGCATATATTATAAGGAAATATTATCCCTAATAAAATATTATTTGTATAAAGCATGGAATAATGGAAAACAAATAAGAACATAATATTATTTCATTAGTAGATAAGGGATTGATTCCAAAACCGTCATAGTGGACAAAGTCCACTAATGAACCACGTTTACATGTCGTTCCATCCATGTATTACTAAACCATATTAACATGTCGTTCTAGGCCTGTATTACTGAACTGGATTTACTTTCTGTTCCAGTCATGTATATCTCAAGAGATTTTATTCTCTACCCAATTCATTGGAATCAAATATAGGTTTCAACCATCTCATAATGAAATCATTCTTACATGTTTCACAAAAACATAAATCATTCATCATAGCATAACCAATGAAATAAAATGGGGTTTATTAAAAACCATTCCAACATTACATATTCTATATAAAAAACCATTCCATAATTAACACATTCAAATAATTGTATAAATATTTATTGAAAAATAGCACTATTTAAAAAGTGACATCTTATATGGAAAATAATTTTGATAAAACACATGAAATTAATTCCTGAAGAAAATTTCATTTCTTTTTCCAAAATATTTTCTTTTCTCAAAATTCTAGGAAAATTTAAATCAAAATAATTTAGTTTAATATAATATTGAAAAATTGTTGAAAACTTTTCATCGAGATAAGACATAATGAAACCATATAAAATCCATTCATGCTGTATAAGTTAAAAAAACATTATCCTCATACTTTTTCTAAAAAATCCATATTGTGCCTCTTATGGAAAATGGACGGAAGATTCCTTCCAAACCATGTAGTAAAAGAAAAAATGGTTAAAAATTACTTTAAGCTTACATTGAATGATATTAAAAATTTATAGAATCATTTTTAGAAAATAAGTACATGGAAGATAAATATATCACTAATAAATACTTATGTATAAAAAATCTTGGATACAAATGAGATTGCAAAATTATCCCATACCATATGTACGATTTCATAAATATGTGTCTGAAACTATTGTATAGTTGGTCTAGAAAATTATTAACTTGTAACAGAACCATAATAATATTTATGATTTCCTAAATTATTTACTTACGACTTTATGTTAACTGTTCATTTGTAAATTCAATGTTAATTCAACGTTTTAGGTAATAATTGTTTTATTTATTTTACGTGTTTTGAATTTCTTGTTTTGATAATATTACTTATATCATGATATATTTATTTCAATAATGTAAAATGTGATTTATATACTATATATATTAAGTATATAAATATATATATAATATATAGATAAATTAAATGGAATACACATTTCCTGGAGACAGTAGGTCGTATGTACACATGAACACTGTTTTCATTTTCGTATTGAATCGAATGTAAGTATGTAAATAATATATATATATATATAAATTTATATTCATTATAATTTCATTTATTTAATTATTACTAATTATATATACTTTATAATCATTCTTGAATGGTTAATGTGGAGAATGAATCTCATCGCATCGTGGAGATGGTAAGCTATACATAAGCACGAGCGAAGATATCATTCCCAAAATGGTTTAATGGTATTGCAGTGGATGGTGCATAATATTTCATAATTATTATATTTTTATAATAATCATATATATCTATTATTTCAAACACTATACCCATCCATGTAAGGTGGTGCTGAAAAACAGATTACACCACGTTGTGGAGACGGTAAGACGTACATACACTCACACGATGATTTCATTTTTCGTAGGATAAATATAAGGTTAAATAGAGTGGTTTCATATTTATAATCAACTAGAATTATATTAGTGATACTAATTTTGTGATGTTATAATTAAACATCTATATAAGAGGATGTAGAATAGGAATGAAATTTGAAATAATAGGTAGAAGAGATTAACTCATCCTACATATTCCACCATTAAATATTCTCATTGGTTAATAGAGGTGGTCTTTTGAGAAGAAACGAACCTATATAATGAAAATAGATATTTTTATAAGTGTAATGGTCAAGTTTTTTCTAGGATTGAATCCAAAATATGGAGTTAAAATAAGAGGGAGTAGGTTCCATTTTATTAGAGAGGAGAGAGGCACTTTAAGAAACTCTGAAAATCTTAATATATTATAAAATGATTTTCGGTTTCAAAAAGTAAAAAACTAATTTAATATTACTATAAGATGAGTATTATTCGAAATACTCCCAAACAATATATTTTAGAGAAGTTTAGGTCTCAAATTTAACCTTATCATTCAGTTGTAACCGTTAATTAACTAATTTAACTCTTACCATGTCTTCTTGTATATTTATACTATATGGTTAAAATAGGTACTATAAATTCCAATAGAACATCAAGTGTTTCATTAATGAAATTTTCAAAATTATATAAATCACTTTTAAGAATATTATATTTTTTGGACTATTATATCATTTAATATAGTATTATTTTTTTAAAAAACACATCAGATCAAATTTTATACTATATATACAATGTCATTTTAAATATCCATAACAACTAGATTATTTTGAATAAAAAAAATTAATTCAAAGATAAAAAGTTATAATAATCCATAAAAGTTATGGATAGAATCAAAGATTCAATGATTTTTTTTTAATGTTTATAATCTCATTTATTTAAGTCATTCATTAATAAGGTAATCACTACAACATCATTATGTCACAAATAAAATTATTTTTATGGAGTCTAATTTTTTTAAATAAAATACCATGATGCAGGAAATATTTTTAGATTGATAATTAGTATATATAGACATATTGATTAGTTATATAACCCTATATTGAAATCTATTTAGTAAAAGATATATGTTTGTGTTATAATTATCTTTACATTAAATTAATTCTTATAAAATGTCATTTTCACATGCATGTGAAACCATGTTGTCCTAAAATAGACCCAATGATTCCCATGGTCAAAAATATCTCATCAAATAGGATTATGAAATGTTTTAGGAGGGTTTAATATTATTATAATATTATTTTTTACCCTTATTTAATAGATTTATCCTTTAACTGTGATAAATAAAATATCTAAAGATGTTTCTATTCAGAATGCCCAAAAATAAAAGGCACAAATTTAGAAAATTTGAAACATCTGATTCAAATATGGAATACTTTTTTACAAATTCAAAAAATTGAATTTCTAGTAATTAATTTTATATAATTTCTATTTTCAAAACCAAAAAGTGGGTTTTTGTTAAAAAGGTAATAACTATTAAAAAATTGATAATAATATCTATCCATTTTAAATGTGAAATTTTTTACAATCACCAACATTAAATTAAATTATAAAAATATAATACAAATAAATTACAATATAAATTATAAACTTAATATAACTATATAATTAAATTATATGAAAAGTTAGTTTCGAATTAAAATGCAGTATTTTCATTAGTCCATAAAATTTGAATTTTATCAGAAAAAACAAACAATTCAACAAAAGTAAACTTTTTTAGGACACGATTCCAAATAAGAATTATATTTTGTCAACGTTAACTTATTAAACTTTAAAAAATAGTTTAAAAATGGGTGCACCATTAAAAGGCAGTAAAACTACATTTTTTTGAAAAATACTTTTTTTATACGAAAAATTGATTTTGTTCTCATGTCATGTTCAAGAAAGTGTATAAGATGAATTATAATGTTAAATAAAATTTAAAATGTGTTTAATAATTTTCATAATAGCTATTTTATATCCTCTTAAATAATAATATTTTAATAATATATCATTTTTAGTGAAACTCTGTATCACGTACAAAAGAAGATATCGAGGAAGGTCTCTCTTTCATGTAACGCTTGTCAAAAAAAGTGTTGCACATACAAAAAGATAATACACTTTTTTATATAGAGTATTCTAATATTGTTGTTGAGTAAAATACAATACATCAATGAAATTAAAAAGAATATATCTCATAAATTTACGGGATGTTATATTCTACCATTCTTAAAATAAATTTCTCTCTCGAAATTTGTCATGGTTATAAATCATTTACTATTTAAAATATTCATTCATGAAAAACCACATTATAAAAAGGAATACTAAAACATTATTTTAAAAATTAAACATAGAAACAAAGTGGTTACCCAAAGTAACTCGTCAATATGTTTCAACATAGAAGAACATAGGTTGGATGTGAATACCATGATATAGAAGAGAAATCATACCATCAAGTTATGATGGATAGTTACAGAAAATAATGTTAGAAGAAAGTTCAAAACCAGAATGTCATAAATCTATAATAATTTAAGGGACCATATGATTCATCGGATAAGAATGTACTAGGATATAATTATTGGTTTCAAGATCATTTTCTTAATGTTGATGAATTTTTACATGAGGAGAAATACTTACATGATTTTAGTACAAACTCACCATTGGTCATTCCCCAAACAATTTCCACTTCATATCTTACTTAATGAAATGAATGTGAATTTCTCATCCTATAAGTGTGAGAAGATCATGTGATAGAATGACATGTCATTCCCTCGGTCTCAATAAAAAGTTTTGAACATGTTATAAAATACATATAATTCCACCTATAGTGAGAGAATATGTTAACCTAAGAACTATTAATCAGGATAGAAAATATAATATCAATAAATGGATAATATTTAAATCCTTCCAGAAACAAGAAAATATAATACAATAGAAGGAGGTGAACTAAATCGACTTAACAATTGTCTCCCATATCTCATATGGGAGTTCTTGGTTGTCAAATTCCAATCATGTGAATAAATTAATCATGTATTATCATTAAACATGCTAATAAAATGAATTAGCATAATACCTTAGTGAAAACAACAAATCCAACCTCATTAACTCTTTACACACAAAAAAAATAAAAATATTCTATATACTCAAACCATGATATCACTTTGTCCTTATACTTGTCATGATCTCATTAATACTATCAAACATATCATTATCTCCTTATCCCTTCACTATGCGCATATCACGTGCATTCCAAAAATATTTCAATCACATTTTTTACTTACCAGTACCATATAATTATTGAAAACCACAATAAACTAATATATAGATTTTCCAATATTCAATAATACTTCAAATGAGATTCCACAAAACTATTCTGAAGTTCCATTACATAATCACTTAATCATTCCACCACTTTGTTGTCACACTCATTATCACCAATAGTGATCTCATGTGACTTAAATTTTTATTTTTCCTTAATATGTTGATAATTACAATCATCTTAAACCTTTGAATTAGGGTATTGGTATGAATAATGCCCCATTTCCTTCCATGTGTAGCATTGATGTGTAGAAGGTTCATTTTGTGTAGCATATTGATTATTCTAATCATTAGACATACTTTTCCCATAACATCAGCAATAAATTTCCTGATGACCATATTTTACACACATAAAACTTTTACGTGTACCTTTAATACAATTCCATCGATGTTTCTTTCCACACATTGACCAGAAATAAACATTCATTTTCTTTTCACACTTGTTTTGAGATTTTCCTTTAAACTACATCGTTCATTTTTTTTATCAAAACCATGAGATTGATATCTAAGAATGACTTCCAATTCCAGATTGATAGAACAATGAAAAATCTCATCATAGATACTATAGTCTTTTAGATCTAACTCCCTTGAAAGACATAGTTTTAAGACACTGATGCATCCATCATCTTTAATTTATGGTTGGATGATAATGCCTAATGAATACTTTGAAAGCCTTGAAAAAATCACTTTGTATGTACCAACAGATTCATCATCAATTTACATAACTAATGGAACTCCTTTTCCATATTTTTTCTAAGAATACAAGGGAAGTATTTATTGAAGATAAAGTTCTTGAACTCATCCCATTCCAAGGATTGAATATCATCTTGCGAGATTTTACTATCAATTAGAATCCACTAGTGGTCTACTTCACCTTCTAAATGTTAGATAGAAAAAACTAAATTTTCATGTTCTAAACAATGATGGATAGAAAATATCATTTTAGTGGTATTGATCTATTGTTCAACAACATGTGAATCATAAGAACCACTGAATGAAGGTGGATGTTGCCTCATAAAGGACTCAATAGAATGTTGTTCACTTATCTACTCATTTAAATTCCACAATGATTCATAGATTATTTAAGTATATTAGTAAGATTTTTCATTCCATATCCCATAACATTTTAATGTTTTGGAGGACAATCATTGCATTGTCCAGTGCATTTGTCTTTTACACAGTTCCTTTGGGTAGAATCCATTGTCTAAAACCCAAAAAGAACAATGTTGGACGAACAAATCATAATAGGAAAGAAACATTAACATAGGGGAGTACCTTCAATCTATAACATCTTAAGTTTAATCCATGTTAATTAATTATTGTTACCGTAATTCTAGGAATTTAATATATAGTTATACACACCCTTAGGGAAATCCGTAAACATACCTTAGAAATACCTCTAGGGATCTCAGTAATGTTTTCACATCCTAGTTTCCAAATGATGACTAATCCTTCCCTCTGATACCTACTTTAGAGACCTATTATTAATGTACATGGACATTACATTTCATTTTTCAAGTACATAATACATTACAAAAAATATATTCCAAAAGGGAGTATTATTTTAGTTTGTTTGGAATCAAAGAACATAATCATCTATCTTGCTGAAAGATCTTCAACATCTCCTATGAAGATCTTCCCCTTTTGTTTTCCTACCTAAAACCAATATTTATATCATGGTAAAAATAAAACATAAAAAGGGTGAGATCAAATGATCCGTAAAGTTAAACATGGATATAATAAATTAATCCATATAAATTTTAATGAAAAATGATGATAATGAAGTCTAAATATCAAAATCTTGATTTGTGAAATAAATCCAGGTTGTTTATAAGAAATAAATAATAATGGAAAATTATCCATGAAAAAATAACATTTGAATAAATAATGAAATTGTGGAAAACAATAATCACATAATATGATGTCTATAGTATCCATGTAATTTCTTCGAAGATAGTCATAGTGTACAAAGTCCATTACTGAACCGGGTTTACATGTTGTTCCAACCATGAATTACATAACCAGATTTACATGTCGTTCCAGCCCTTTCATACTGACCCCAATTTACATTACAATCTAGTCATGTAAATACCATGAGATATAAATCATTACCCAATGCATTGGAAGGAGATATAGGTCCCGCAAATTTCATAATGAAATAATTATTACATGTTCCACAAAAGCATAAATCATTCATCATAACATAAGCCATGAAATAGAATGGGTTTTCATAAATATCATTAAAACACATAATAATCCATATAAAATACCATTCCATCATTAACATATTCAAATCATAGTAATAAAAGGGATATAAACATAACCCTATTTAAATAGTGTCATCCTATATGGAAAATGATTTCTACAAAACACTTGAAATTAATTTCTGAAGAAATTATCTTTTCTTTTTCTAAAAAAAAATCTTCTCTCAAAATGAATCACAATTTTTTTTAAAAATAATTTAGTTTAAAATAATATTGATATATTTTAGAAGAAAGTTAATTGAGATAAGGCTTCATGAAGCTGTAAAAATTCCATTCATGCTATATATGTTAAAAAAACATTATCCTCATACTTTTCAAAAAAAAGTCAAAAAGTAACTCACATGGTAAATGTATGAAATATTCCTTCTGAACCATGTGTTAAAAGTAAATATGGGTAAAAATGATATTAAAAATACATGGAAAATTAGAAATCATTTTATGAATATAGTTTTAGAGAACATGGAAATGGATGATAAAAATATCCCCAGTAAATACTTACATTAGAAAAATCTCAAAAAATGAGATTGCAAAATTATCCCTTTTCTTATGTTCGATTTCTTCATTATGTGTCAAAAACACATGTATAGTGGTTTTAAAAATATTATTAACTTTTAAATGATGCATAATAATATTTATGATATCATATATGATTCAATAAAGACTTTATATTACCCGTTCATTTTTCAATTCCATGTTAAAGCACCATTTGGGGTAATAATCGTTTTATTTATCGTATGTCTTTTGAATTGTTATTCTTGATAGTATTAATTATATCATGATATAATTACTTCCTGATTGTAAAACTATATTTATATAATATATATATTGATTATATATATTTATATATATAATATAGATAAATGAAATGCAATACACTATTCATAGAGATGATAGATCGTATATACGCATGAACGATATTTCTGTTTTCTTATTTAATAGAATGAATGCAAGTAACTAATATATACATATACACACGTAAATCCAATAGAATTAATGTTACATATATTTATTATTATTTATAAAAATTAATTTGTAATCATTATTTAATGGGTAACGTGGAGAATGAATCTCATCGCATCGCCGAGAGAGTAAGCCGTACGTACGCACGAGCGACGATATAGTTCCCATAATTATCGAATGGTATTTAAGAGGATGTTGTATAATATCTCAAAATTTAAATAATTTTTTAATAATAATATATAGTCATAATTTCCACCATTATACTCATCCATGTAAGGTGGTTGTAAAAATAGATTACACCACATCATGGAGACAGTATGTCATACGTACGCACGTGCAATGATTTCATTTTTTCTAGGACGGATAGAAGGTGAAATAGTGTTTTTTATATTTATAATAAAAAATAATTATATAATTGATACTTATGTTATTAATTTAATATGAAACAACAAAATAAGATAAAGTTCAAGAAGAAATAAATTTGAAAGAATCAGTAGAAGAGATTAACAATTCTTCGAAACGCCTCCATTAAAGTTCGAATAAGGGTACTAGATTTGGTCTTATGAGAAGACCATTACCACTATAATGTGACTATATATGTTGATAAGATAAATGTTCAGGGTTTTTCTGAGCATGATGGCTCAAAATGGACTAAAGAGGAGAGGGAGGAGGTTTAATTTTTCAATAGAGGTGAGGGGCACATTAGGAAACTCACAAAATATTACATTATTACTCAATTATTTTCTATTTCAAAATTTCATAAAATCATTTAATTATAATATAATGTGATTATAGTTTTAAATAATATCAACTAATAGGTTTTTGACATGATTAGGTCCCATATTTACCTTATATTTTAGCTTTAACCCATAGACAACTACTTTAACTTTGACCATGTCAACTTGTATATTAATACTATATGGTTAATATAATTACTATAAAATGAAAATATAACCACAAGTCGTATATTAATGACATATGAATAATTATATATTTAATTTGGACAAATATTATATTTTTAGAACTATTATTTCATTTAATAAAATAGTATTTGTTTTAAAAACACATTTATGTCAATTTGATTACTATTCATATCACACCATTTTAAAAATATATAACAAATTTATTCATTAAAAAAAATCCTTAAATCAATGATAACAAGTCAAAATAATCCATAAAATTCTTTTATGGTATAAAAATGTTCAACGTAAATTTATTTTAATATTTACAATCACATTTTTTTAAATAACTCATTATGAATGTAATCACTACATCATCATTGTGTCATTATAAACATTATTTATATGGTGTACAAAAATTATATATCAATTAACATGATGTAGGAAATATCTTTAAATTTATAATGAATATATATATATACACATATATATCTATTAAATAACCATATATTAAAATCAATTTAGAAAAAGTAATATGTTTAGGTTATAATAATATTTACTTTAAATTAATTTTTATAAAATATCATTTTCACATCCAAATGAATCTATGGGGTTCCAAAATAGACCCAAGGATTCCCATGGATGGAAATCTCTCATCTAATTATAATATGACATGTGTTAGAGTAGTTTGATATTATTATAATAAATATTTTTTACCATTATTTTACAGATTTACCCTTTAACCATGGTAAATAAAATAATTAATGAAGTTTT
The DNA here is from genome assembly GCA_963277665.1 of Viscum album. NCBI lineage: Eukaryota > Viridiplantae > Streptophyta > Magnoliopsida > Santalales > Viscaceae > Viscum > Viscum album. Next base: position 1,756,930,330 of record OY728158.1, on the reverse strand, counting down.
TATTTATAATGAAAAAAAATAAACGGCACCTATTCAAACAAATTTTAACCTTAAAATTATCTATATATAATCCATTTTCCAAAAATCAAAATACTAATGCTTCAGTAATTAATTTAAAATTAATTTCCATTGTCAAAACCAAAAATATGTTTTAAAAAAAAACAAATATTAAAAGATTGACATGTTTCTGCTATCAAATTTAAAATTGAAATTACATAAAATTACCAAAATTGAATTAAATTATAAAAAAATTATCCAATCCATATTTAAAAACAATTTAAAATTTAATCTATCTATATAAATATATTATATTAAAAGGCAGTTCTGAATTAAAATGCAGTATTTTCCATTATTCATTAATGTTTTAATTATATCAAAAAGTTACTATAAATTCAGAAAAAATACATTTTTATGTCTCTATTCCAAATTATAATTTTATTTTTCCATATTTAAGTTATAAAAGTGTCAAAAACTATATTTAAAATGGGTACGCCATTAAAAGGCCGTACAATAGCATTTTTTTTGAAAAATACTTCTTTTATCCAGAAAAATTATTTGGTTCTCATATCATGTGCTCGATAATAAGTATGATGAATGCTAATGTTATATAAAATTAAAATTTTGGTTAATACGATTCATAATGGTTAGTTTATATCCCATTAAAAAACTAATATTATAATAATATGTTATTGTTTAGTGAAACTTGTTATCGCTTACAACACAAGCTATAAGGAAGTTCTCTCTTGTGTGTACAAACTGTCATGAATAGTGTTTCATATACTGCATGATAATATGTTTTTGTGTAAAAATAAATCAAATATTTGTATAGTGTACAACACAGGACATCAATGAAATTAATTAGAATCTATCTCATAAAATCTTGAGGTGTTACAAACTGAGGTAGGAGTGAGATACTGAGTTCATGAGGTTGACTCTAGGGTGTAAATCCCTGATTAACTATGTTGAAATCATTATAAGATTTCAATTATTTTCTCCAATGTTGTAAGATAATTATATATCCACACTAATGCTTTTAAAATATAGAATAAAATATTAGATCATGTCATAGGGTAAACTAATTTGGTTAAATATTATTTTTGAAGTGATGGATCAGGATATCATATCTTAGGGGAAACTAGAGAAGCCATACCATATAAGTCATATGGGTAATTATGGATGATCAAGATTTATATCTTTTGAGTGAATTAAGATTCATTATAAGGTTGTTATCCAGAGGTATCAGGAAGAGAGGTTAGGTGGAAGGGTCAGTCACACATGACCTATCCCAGATCATATGACACCAGTGAGGTCAGAAGGACCAAATTACTAGATAAAATCCCCAAAAACTAGTAGGGTGATGATCTTGAAGAATGACTGGGCATATTTCAATGTCCAGTAGGAACAAATTAATGCTGGGTAGTGAAGAAGGATCTAGACAGAATGGGGGTACAAGAAGGGGATATTTTTTACCATATCAACATGGTAGCCAGAGTTGTAATGGATGTGTTAGTAGAGGTTATGATTAGTATTATCCTAGAATGAGCACCCTAATCATTACTATTGTGTAGCATAAGGGACAGAGGTTTCATCATTGGGAAGTTGGGTAAGATAGTTTCATGTAATTCAACAAACTCTAGTAGATAGTGATGTTGATCCATCAATATCGAGATGCACTATTCTTGTAACTTCTACATTATATACTTAATTAATTCTAGTGCATATGATTATTTTATTTCTGAGAATATTGTAAATGGTTTTATCCAGGTGGTGGAGTTTGTGAGTAGGGTTATGATGATAGATACACCATCAGGAGTTTGGTCGAGAGATATTAATTTTTGAAAGGGGTGTTCACTTGAAGTTGAGGAGAACCATTTTCTATGGGATATCTATATTCTTGATATGTTAGGATTCAAACTTTTTTGGGAATGGAATGGTTAGAACTATACCAATACCAAATAGATTGTTTCTAGATGAGAATAACATTTACATATCCTTTGGTTGGTAGTTATATTCCCTATGGAGACTGGGATATCTAGGAAGGTTGAGCATGGCCAATTAATCAACAACTATGAGAGATCACATCCCATGTAGGTAGTTTGTATTTTGGATGATGTGGGTGTGAAACAATATTTATTTCTACCTACATTGGACATGTTTTACAAATTGATTCTTAAATACTTCCCAGAGATTCAACAATATAGAAAATTTTAATTTACAATTACGATCGGAATGTGGGAGGAGGAGGATTCAATTCCACCATATAGAATGACACCAACAGAGCATCATGATATCAAGACTCTTCTAGAAGAGTTGGATAAAAAGGGATTTATCTGACTGGGTATGCTACCATGGGGTTAATTAGGTTTTTTCCAAGAATATAGATGAGTGTTTACACTTGTGTTTTTATTCCTATAAGTTTAACTTGATTAAATTGAATAGAATTATCATATTCCATATATTAATAATTTTATTTCTTATTTGAGGGGTTCTTCTATTTTTTCAAATATAGACTTGAGGTTAGGGTATTATTGGTTTAGAGTTCAAACATATTCTATACTAAGGACTACCCTCAAAAGTATGTATTTCTTATATGATTATGTATTAAATCCCTTTTGGTTGACGACCTCACAGTTTTTTATTAGGGACTTGATGAAAAAAATATTCCATCTCCACATGGATCAGTTTTTGGCGGTGTTTATTTATGTTTTCTTGGTGTACTCCATGAATCTTGAAGATTATTCCCAATACCATGACATAATCGAGAGTAAATTGAGAGAGACTCATCTATAATTAAATCAATATAATTTTATGTTTTGGAGTAATTAGAAATATTCATTGGGTCACATAATCTTAGAGGAAGTGGTGTATGTAATCCTAAAGAAAGTTCAGGAAGCGGTTTCTTAGGAGCATCCCAAGAATGAGTTTGATATCCGATGAATTCGAGCATTAGCTGGATATTATTATAAATTCCCCTCATCATTTCCCTAGTTGGTAGTTCCACTTTAAGGTTGGACTAAGAAAGAGATAAATTTAAATAGAAATAAGAACATTATAATTCATTCTAGTAGATTAATAAGTTCTTGACATCAAAAATGATCCAGATCATACCTGAGCTAGAGGAGTACTATGAATTGTCTTCTATTTCTTATGGGATTGAAAATAGAGTAGTGTTGATGTAGGTTGATCAAGTTATGTCATACTGGTGTCTGTAGTTGGGGAATCATGAGTGGAACTACCCAACACATGAACTTGAGTTAGCAGAAGTTGATTATGCTTTGATGTATAGAAAAAATTATCCTTGGAGAGAAAATTTAATTATATATACAGATCAAAAGAGTATAAATTATATGTTTTTTTGTGATATTTGAATCTATGGTAGTGGATATAGGTTATTTATATGACATCATTTTATTTTTTATCTATCATATTCTCTTAATAATAGAAATTGTGTGTTTGTGGCTTTAATAAGAAAAAATATGACTCAGGCAATTTAGAAGTCTAGTGTTGAGTGGATGATGATGACTCTATTATCTATGATTCATGGTGTGGTTCAGTAGAGATTGGATAACATGACTCTATTTTTAGTTTTAGTGGAGTCTAATAATTTGATCTAGATTAGAGACATGTCATGGATAACATGACTCTATTATTAGTTTTAGTGGAGTCTAATCATTTGATCTAGATTAGAGACAGGTCGTATGAGGTTACCAAGTGCATGACTATGAAAAAACTTCTTGAATGTGTGGAGTCACATTATGATTGGAGCATATATTAGTATGAGATCATCTATATCAAGAATCATGTAATTATTCCTATGAACATGCTGGATTAGATGATACATGAGTATCATGACTCAATGTAGGTAGTGCATCCAAGTGTGTTAAAAAATTTACCATGACCTACAATTATAGCTTTGGCAGTCGAACATGGAAAAGGATATAACATAGTTTGTGACATGATGATACACATGTTAGTAGGTGAAGATAGAACATCAACGATGGTGTAATGACCCGCTTATTCTCATTATATTGAGAGTTAAATGTGTCATTAACTGGCCTTAATCGACAACCCCAAGGAACCAAAGGCTAGAAATAAATGCCGATGGGTTTCAGACCAAATGGGGTACGATTTACCCTTTTATAACATACAATAGAACTAACAACCGTAACCAAAATGATCAAATAAATGGTGCATGATAAAAACTGAGACAACTCAACCATTTATTTTATCATAAACCAGCAGTGAGTACCACAATGAAAACCAACACTAAATCAGAGTAAATAGCAGAAAGACAAACTAAAAGACTACAATATGACAACCCAACTCCATGATCCACCAGCTCTAAGCTCCAACATCACGAACCAGCCCATGTATCACTAAGTGGTGCTATAAACATGTGACACTTTACCTTTGCCAACATCCTGGTATATGACATATACAAAAGCACCAATGTTCCAATGTAGGGGGTGAGTATTGAAACTCAGTAGGTTTTCCCCGATGACATCCCTACCCATGCCTCTAGGATAAAACATGTTAGATCATTTATATAAAATAATTTATATAAAACAATTCCAAAATAGTTCACAATATAACAAGTTCAATGTCAAAACCATTTTCCAACAAAACCCATCATTCTCAAGAAAAGAAACCACGCAATGTTTCTAATAAAATTCACATTTCCATTTTGTCACATTCATTCCATTTCAAAAATCCACATCATTACCCATGCATGCATCGTTATGATAGTTCCATACTCGTGAGAAATATCTCATCGATCTACCAAGTTGTCACAAGGTAATTATTCCCCATGTTCCATTACACCTTTGGCACTGAGCAAAAAGTCATATTTCAAGCAAGCCTCGAAAATGCAATATGAACGGACACACCAAGTACGCCCAAAAAACACACCATTACAACCATGCCAAAATAATTTCAACAAAACATTCCTTTAGTGATTTTTTTCCCCAAAATCCATTTTCCACATCCAGAAAATGAATATTTGAAAATTACTATTTTAAAATCAAGAAACCAAAACACTTTGTACAAACTATTCTTTCAATTTCCACAATTCCATCAAAACCCATAAATCATCACTAACGAAGATTTATAACATTCCTTGAACCAAAATTCCACAACAAAAACCAAGCAATTAAATCAATTATAACTAAGACTTCAAGTTCTAAGAAATAGGAATCTAGAGTGAAGCCACCTACTACAACAAATTGGGAGAAACCAACCAACTGACGAAGAATGCCTACAAAATCGAGCTGATTCTCCAAAAACCCTCCTTAGATCTATTATCATAACCCAACCAAGACCATATCTTGTCATATTTGGCATCCACACCCTTTGATGTATCTGTAATGGTCGTAGATATAAGAAAATAAGACAAGAGGAGAAATAGATCTAAGAAGATCTAAGAAACCGATCATGAATGATTACATACCTTAAGAATCCAGCATTGATTCTCCAAGAGAAGCCTTCGGATCACCTCCAAAACACCTGGGAGAAGTCTTAAAACCTTCAATGGAGAGTAATCCTATGTTAGGGACACTAAGGATCTTTAATGAGGCAATTATAGGCAAAACGAATTAGATCCCCAATTTTAGGATCTAATTTTATTTGACCGCACAGTTAGTCCGCACGGTTTGACAAACCATGTGCTAACCGTGTGTTAGCTTATGCCGTGGCCATCCTTCACACACAACCTCATTGCATGGTTTCCCCTAACTGTACGCCGACCATTTAGAAGCCACGACCTCCCCATTCACCCACGTACGGTTTGGCCACATGGTTTAGACTAACCGTGCACCACCCGTGCACCTTCCCCTTTGCTTCAAACGTCAATCCAGGATCTCTCAACTCTCCCAAACGTCACCCTTATCTTTTAAAACCAAGAAAAGAATCAATTAAGGGTTACATACCATAAAATGGGGGATCTACATTCTCCCCACCATTGGCCTTTATGTCCCCGGAAAGTAGAAAACCAATGCTTGACTGAAAGAGTTCTGGCCACTGCTGCTTCATTTCATTCTCGCGTTCCCATGTCTCTTCCTGAATCTGACCATGTTTTCACAAAACCCGCACTAGGATGATGATTTTTCCATGCAAGACTTTATATTGCCTATCCAAAATCCGCACCGGGATATGTACCAACGAATCATCTGGCTCTAGGTCAACGTGATCCCATTTGATCTCATGTTCAGGATCGGGATGAAACTTCTTCAACTGAGATACATAGAACACATTATGCACTGCACTGAACCGTGGTGGAAATGTCAACCGATAGGAAACCTCGCCAACCCATTCCAGTATCTCAAAAGGTCCTATATATCGAGGAGATAATTTTCCCTGCTTCCCGAAATGACAATGTCCAAGCATTGCAAAGATTCTAAAAAAGACATGATCACCTACTACGAATGACAACAGTCTTCGACGGTGATTTGCATAAGATTTATGATGACTCTAAGCCGTCTCCATCTTGTTTCCAATCAATTGAATATTCTCCATTGTTTCTTGGACAAGGCTCGGCCCAACTAGTGAAGTGTCACCTGTTTCCACCCAGTATAGTGAAGAACGACAAGGATGCCCATACAGTGCTTCAAACAGGGTCATGTGTATCGAGGACTGGTAATTTTTATTGTATGAGCACTCCACTAAGGGTATATGCTCCTCCCATGAGCCACCAAAATACATTACACAATCCCGAAACATGTCTTCTAACATTTTTATCGTCCCCTCTGATTTCCCATCCGTCTGAGGATGATACATCATGCCCATAGACAACTGCGTTCCATGTGCTTGCTGTAAGGATTTACAAAAATAAGATGTGAACCTCGGATCTCTATCTGAGATGATAGAAACATTGGTACACCATGTTTCTTTAGCACTTCGCGGATATAGATTTTTGAAAGATCATCCACCGTATGAGTTTCACGAATAGGGACAAAATGGGCCTACTTGGTTAGACGATCCACTATCACCCAAATGGCATCGTGTCTCCAGACCGTTCATAGATGACCTATAACAAAATCCATTTCTATCTGATCCCATTTCCACATAGGGATAGGTATTTATTGTAACATACTGGCTGGTCTCTGATTCTCTACTTTAACCTTCTGACAAGTTAAGCACCGTGAGATGTACTCGGCTACCTTCCTTTTCATGCCGCTCCACCAAAACTGCGCCTTCAACGCCTTATACATCTTCCGTGTGCCCGGATGTACATCCCATCTCGAATAGTGGTAAGAATTAAGGATTTGTTCCTGAAAACATATAGGTACAACCATATGATCTCTGAAACACAAAACTGATACCTCTTCTAGTTTCCAGCCATCAATGGTCTCCCCACCATTGTGTTTTGAACTCACTACCAGACATTCTGCAAAAGATGTTTGTACCTATTTGACCATTTTTACCAAATCAGGAATAAGCATAACAGTAATGAAAACCACAACATCACCCCAGTCTTCACATTTCACATGCATGTTGGCTAAGATAGACATCAAGTGCCATTTGTCTGACTCTTCTTTCGCCAACTGAGCATATGACCTTCTTCTTAATGCATCGGCCACCTAATTGACCATACCCCGTGTATACATCAAGTCAAAGTCGAACATTTAAAGATACTCCATCCATCTCCTATGCCTCAGATTCAAATCTTGCTCTGAGAAAATGTGTTTCAAGATTTTGTGATCTGAAAACACAGTAAATTTATAACCAAATAAATAATGACACCAAGTCTACAAGGCATGAACAACTGTCACTAACTCCAAATTGTGTGTTGGGTAATTCTTCTCATGTACCCTCAACTGCCTTGAACCATAAGAAACAACATGGTATCCTAGCATGAGAACACAACCCATCCATGATTCTGAAGCATCACAATACACCACATACCCCTGTCCTGATTCAGGAAAGATCAAGATGGGTGCTAATGTAAGGAAATGTTTTAACTCTTGAAAATATCTTTGACATTCCTCAGTCCATTGAAATGAAATGTTTTTCTTTTTCAATTATATCATAGGAAAAGCTAGTAGTGAGAAGTCACACACAATGCGTCGATAATAACAAGCTAGACTAAGAAAAATTCATATTTCCAAGACATGTTTTGGAAGTTTCCAAGAAATAAAATCTTCTATATTTTCTAGCTCCACTGAAATACCTTTATCAGAAATGACATGGCCCAGAAAATGTACCTCTTGTATCCAAAAGTTTCACTTTTATAATTTGGCATACAACTGATGGTCTCGAAAGATTTACAATATTATCTCCAAGTGTTTCTCATGCTCAACCCTTGTTGGTGAATACACCAATATATCATCCACAAACACCACGAAAAAATAATCTAGATATGGATGAAATATCCGATTCATCAAATCCATGAAAATGGATGGTGCATTCGTAAGACCAAAAGGCATGACTACATATTCGTAGTGGCCATATCTGCTTCTGTGGGCTGTCTTTGAAATATCCTCATTCCGAACTCGCAACTGGGGATATCCTGACCGCAAGTCAATCTTAGAGAACCACTGATCTCCCCTCAATTGATCAAATAGGTCATCAATGCGTGGAAGTGGATATCTATTCTTTATCTTAACTTGGTTAAGTTTATTATAATCCACACATAACCTCACACTTCCATCTGCTTTCTTTACAAAAAAATGGGTGTTGTACACGGAGACACGCTTGACCAAATGAAGCCCTCGATTTCCAGCCCCTCTAACTCCACATTTAATTCTTGTAACTCTTTTGGTTCCATCCTATAAGATGGAAGGGAGAAAAGACTAGTCCCCGGAAGGAGATCAATCGTAAACACCACTTCCATTAGAGGTGGAAACCCTGAGAAGTTCTTGGGAAAGGAATCTAGAAATTGATCCACCACAGCTGGAAAACTATTTTCCTCAATCTCTTCCATTGATGCTAAAGTCAACACTGCGAATTGGTGAGAGATCTTTCCCACCATTGGTTACCAAAATATCTTTTTTCCTCTCTTTGCTATCCTTTCTCCTCTAATGAGATTCTTAATGACATCCTCAGTCATGGAACTAACTGTTCTCCCATAACAGTCGATGTGAGCCTTAAACATTGTCAACCAATCCGTACCCAATATTACATCATAGACATCCATTTACAACATTGAGAAGTCCCATTTTAACTCATCTCCATCAATAGTTATAGAACATGATCTACACACGTAGGATTGACATTCTCTTTCACCAAGAGGAGTTTGCAGTTTCAAGCCAGAAGGCATCATTTCCAGTTTTAAGCATAGCAAGTAAACAACATGAGAATCAAGAAAAGAATATGATGCACTAGTATCGAACAACACTTGTATGAGGGTAGAATTAAAAATAATCATACCTCTCACCGTAGATTGTCCATATTGGTCATCCACAATCACCTGTTCTGCTCCCTACAATTCTTTGTTGCTGCACTTTGATCCTTATTTCCTTGTTGAGATTTCCCTACCTAAGGAGTCATGGTATTCATAGAATCACTATAACTAGCTCTGTTCTACTGGTGAGACTAATTTTTCGGTCCTTCCCCTGTCGATGCATAAGATTCTTGCGACGCCTGGGAAGTGTCACACACACCCAACCTAGGAGCACTGCGATAATATTGCTGAAGATGCCCCATCTTGTTGCAATTGTGACATGATTTCGGTGGTTCTATACATGCTCGTTTCATGTGGTCAATTGCGCCACATTGAGAACACCCAGCTTTCATCACGGGTCGGGGAGGAAGATTCACTGATCTGGCCGTTTGATTCTGATTTTTACTCTCACCTTCAAAATAGGTGTCCCTCTTCCGCTTGTTCGCTGCATTAGAGATCCCACCCATTACTATGGGTAGCATCATACTTCCTCCTCCCCTAACTCCTAAGATGTCTCTTTCTGCTACTGTTTCTTTGTTTACCATCTCTGTATAATCTGTAATATAGAGCACAACTATCTTCGAGAGAATCTACTATCTCAATGCTGATTCAAAGATGCGTGCCTTCAGTGACACACTTGAAGCAACTTCCGGTGCAAAGCGTACTAAATTCATGAATTTAGACGCATACTCCGTGACAGATAGATTTTCCAGATTCTGGCTGAAAAGCTCCATTTTCCTCTGGATCGTGAACGTGTGAGGATAGAATTGATTATTAAACAACTCCTCAAATTCCTCCCAGCCCAGGCATTGATCCACCTTAGCCGGCACCACCACCTCCCACCACTTTCGTGCAAGATCCTCCAGTATATACGTCGCCAACTTTACTTTCAGCTCCACTGGTGTTCCGATGAAATCAAAGATACGATTCATCATACTTATCCACACCTCCTCCTTTTTTGGTTCAGAATCACCCCGAAAGATGGGTGGATTATGCTTCTGGAATTGGACGGAATGGTCTACATTCCTTGAATCATCCCTCCGATTCCCCATGTCCTTTTCCTGAAACGCTTGAACTATAATTTTGACTAGAAGCTAGTTCACCTGTGGCTCAGGTGCGACCCCATTCCCTACAGCCTCATCAGTTTGGTTTCTACGATGCCTAACCGGTGCTATTTTCTATACAAACAATGCACGCTGTTAGTCTCACTTCATAGGAACTTAAGGCTTAACATTTCAATTTCTATTACATCACTATCAAAACATTAATTTCCAACCATTTCTAAAACAGATCATTTCTTTTCTTTTGAAAATCAATCTATTTTCAAAATACGTCAACTATTATCTTTTCAAAATATTTCATTTGAAAAAGTGCTTAAATTTTTTAGAAATCACGCTTTTGCATCAATCTATAATCCATTTCTCAAAATGATTTATGAAATCCTAGTGGGAAGTCATTACTCTATAATGCATGTCATGCTCATCTCATTGGCTAAACCCATGAAAATGAGATTTCCAACATTCTAGAATTGTATGCAAAACAATTATGTACCCAACGCCATGGTAACATGAAGTTCAGCATAAATGGGTTATCTACGTCCTTTTATGATATACATTTCACATTCCGACAATCCTACTCCTGTCTAAGATGACCACCCAATGAATAGACAAGACGGAATTTTAACTCCAAGACTATGAACATCGATGAACACTTGTTAGGCAAGGAACGAACAAGGTGATACCATTTTTAATGACCCGCTAATTCTCATTGGCTTGAGAGCGCAACGAGTCCTTACATGGCCTTAAGCAACATTTTCAAGGCATAAAAGGATGGAAATAAATGCCGAAGGGTTTCAAAACAAATTGGGGACGATTTACCCATTTAGAACATACTATAGAACTATCAACCGTAACCAAAATAATCAACTAAATGATGCATGATAAAAACTAAGACAACTCAACCATTTTTTTTATCATAAACCAACTAAGAGTACCATAGTGGAAACCAACACTAAATCAGAGTAAACAGTGGGTTGACAAACTAAAAGACAACAAGATGACAACCTAACTCCATGCTCCACCAGTTCTAAGCTCCAACTACATGAACCATCCCAAGTTTCACGAAGTGGTGCTATAAACATGTTACACTTTACCTTTTCCAACATCCCGGTATATGACATATGAAAAAGCACCAACTTGCCAAAGAAGGGGGTGAGTAATGAAACTCAGTAGGTTTTCCCTGATGACTTCCCAATCCATGCCTCTAGGATAAAACATGTTAGCAAACATATATAAAAAAATTTGTATAAAACAATTCCAAAATAGTTCAAAATATAACAAGTTACATGTCAAAACCATTTTCCAACAAAACAAATGTTTCTCAAGAAAAGAAACCAAGAAATGTTTCGAAACTAATTCACATTTTCCATTTTGGAACATTCATTCCATTTCAAAAATGCACACCAATACCCATGCATGCATTATTATGACAGTTCCATACTCATGAGCGGTCTCTCGTCGATCTACCAAGTTTTCAAAAGGTAATTATTCCCCATGTGCCATTACACCTTTGGCACCGAGCACCAGGTCATATATCAACCAAGCCTCGTAAATGAAATATGAATGAACACACCAAGTACGCCCAAAAACCACACCATTCCAACCATGCCAAAACCATTTCAATAAAACAACCCTTTTATTGAAAAACATTATCCCGAAAACCATTTTCCAAATCCAGAAAATCCATATTTTAAAATCAATATTTTAAAATCAACAGACCAAAACACTTTGCACAAACCATTATTTCAATTTCCACAATTCCATCAAAACCCATAAATAATCACTATCGAAGATTTATAACATGATTTACCCCAAAATTTTACAATCAAAACCAATCAATTAAATCAATTTGAACGAAGCCTTCAAGTTCTAAGAAAGAGGAATCAAGAGTGAAGCCACCTACCCCAACAAATTGGGAAAAACCAACCAACTGATGAAGAATGCCAAAAAAACCATGATGATTATCCAAAAAACCTCTTTAGATCTATTCTCCTAACACAAACAAGGCCAAATCATGTCATATTTGGAATCCAAACCCATAGATCTACCCATTACGGGCATAGATCTAAGAAAAAGATAGAAGAGGAGAAGTAGATCTAAGAAACCGATCATGATCGATCACATACCTTAAGAATCTTGCTTCGATTCGCCAAGAGAAGCATTAAGATCGCCTCCAGAACACTTGGGATAAGCCTTCTAACCTTCAAGGGAGAGTAATCCCGAGTTAGGGGAACCAAGGAGATTTAATGATGCAATTAGAGGAAAAATTAATTAGATCCATAATTTTAGGATCTAATTTTAAGTGACCGCATGGTTTGTCCGCACGGTTTGACAAACTATGCGCTAACCGTGCGTTAGATTCTGCCTCAACCATCCTTCACGCATGACCACATCCCATGGTTTCCCCTAACCGTGCACTGACCATGCAGAAGCCACTACCTCCACTATTATCAACATACATTTTGGCCACACGGTTTAGACTAACCATGCGCCACCTGTGCGCTTTACCCATTGCTTCAAACATTAATCAAGGATCTCACAACTCTCCCAAACGTCACCCTAAACTTTTAAAACCAAGAAAAGAATCAATTAAGGGTTACATAACAGAAACTGGGGGTACTACAGATGATGTGGTATACAAAATCTATTTCCTATGGTAAAATGGTAGTGGAATTACCTGACCATGGATCCTATGGCAGTAGGCCAAAAATTTCCTCCGAATAATGAGGATATTTGGGTTGTTGTGGATAGAATGAAGATGTTATATCCCTTCAAGACTATATGGTAAACCCATTAAATTGATAAGTTAGAAGAATAGTATTTTTGTTATTTATTCTATCTTAAGGAGGTTCTACATACTATAATTTCATTCCACAACTTTTTTATTACTTCTAACTTATATTAGGGCTTGAAAAATGAACTTGGTATGCATGAATTGATGACTGCGACATTCCACCCAATGACAGATGGGTAGATAGAGCATAATATACTGGATCTTGAGGATATTCTATTAGTATGTGTCATAGAATTTTGCGGGACATGATATTAAAACCTATATTATAGGGAGTTCTCCTATATAAACAATTATCAAGATAATATAAAGATTAAAAATGATGAAATTTATGGTAGGCAATGCATATCACCCATATGATGGATGGAGGAAGGTGATTCAGAGGTGTTGGGATAGAGAATAATGTAGAAGATGTAAGATTTGGCTCAAATAATTAAATATGTATGGCTATGGCATTGTTTATAAAAATGTTATATGCTGAGAGATGTTGAAGACCCATAATGTTTAGAGAGGTGATCCTATATTCCTATGAGATTCACCAATATTGGGTCACTGTAGGATACAGAGACATGGAATGTTAGTTCCCTGGTATGATGGACCGTTTGAGGTGGTGGGGAGAATCTATTCAGTGGTGTACCCATTGTCTATTCCACATATATTCAATTGTATGAATGATTTTTCCATCTATCACAACTTCAGTGGTATTAATCTGACCCTTATCATGTGATTGTGGTGGGTGATGATGATCATGAGACATATGTGATGATTAATGATCATCTAACATGTTTTTTGGATCACAATGAGATTGTTTTGTGGGGAAGCCCATGTTGATAGTTTGTATATTGTGGAAACTGGGTCGTTTTTAGGAGGAAACATGGGAGAGAGAGGCAGTTATGGCCACTTAGAGGCCTAATATTTTTAAAAAGGAATTTTAGATATTCTTTGGGGTATAGATCGAGGAGGATCTATTATTAGTTGGGGTGGTTGAAAACCCCAAGGTTTTGTGGAGAGGTTTCAGGCTCATTTAATTGTACATATTTTCCTTGGGTGAGTATATTTCATTTGTATTTTATCATGGGGTGTGTTAGGGTAAAAATTTGAGAATAAATAAAGAAATAGGGCAGTTCATTATTGGTGCACCATTTTCCCTAACTGTGTTCCCTAGTCTAGAAAAAACTAAATCAATGGATGTAGGGGTTTTTCATGGAAATTGCATTGGTTGTCAAACCATGGACCATATTAGGAGATGTTTTTGTCCCCTTAAATATGCATGTTGTTAATTAAAATTGTTTGGAAAAACCATTATCTCCATGTATAAAATAGTGTGTATGGGATTTTTATCCCCCATATTTTATTTAATAAGTTTTGAAACCCTCGCCTCATACCCCTGAATTCCATAGTTTCATTCATTAGAATTTCCTATTAATTTTTGATCCTATTGGAGGGATTATAAGGCCCTCTGAGATCTATTCTTGGAAATTCGAAGCCGGGTTCGTAGATCATTTCCTCCAAGGATATGTGGGTTTTTCCTGGTTGATTTCACTACTAGAAATGGTATATTTCCCAATGGTTCAGAACTGTTGGGATATGCTATAGAACCATTGGTATATCATATACCAACGGTTCTGCCAACCTTAGGGAAGTAAGCCGTTGGGAAAAAAAATTCCCAATAGTTTATGTAGAACTGTTGGGATAGGTTAGTTACATTATCCTATACCAATGGTTTGGTTGAACCGTTGGTATAAGTTTTTCCAACAGTTCAAAAAAACCATTGGGAAAGGGTTTTTACCAACGGTTCTCATAGAACCATTGGTAAAAACATCCTACAAAATTTATGTCAATGTTTTGAAACCGTTGGCATAGGCTATGCTGTGAAAAATGCACAGCAACCTACAATTTGCATAGAAGGGTCTGAAATCCCATTCCTGTATGCTGTAATTTTGTCCATTGTGCTGTAATTCTCCATTCCCTCTCCTTTCCAATTATTTAACATATAATGCATACACATTTAACATTGCACCCTGGAACTATACACACCCATAATTAAATCATAATTCATAACGTAATTATAAACATACATAATTGATTTAGAATTCAATTTAAAACGTAGAAGACAATTATATGTGGAATTCGGAATTCAATTCATAATTGAATAAATACATAATTTAAATATCAATTATCAATAAAATACATAAAAACAGAATAAGTAATTATATGTGTCATAAACAATTAAGAATACATACAAGTGGTTTTTACTAAAAATGATGTCCATTTTAAACACTATACATAAACATAGAGTGATACCGGCCACAACATGTCTCGGATTGAGGTGGGGTTGACTTGTACACGTCACATATGACCCATGGATCGTTGTCCTAAAGTATCAACATATTCCGAAAGCGTTTGGTCAGTCACAAAAGAGAGACACATTGAGTGGTTCCGGCCACACCACGTATTCGTTTGAGGCAGGGTTTACTCGTACATGTCACATATAACCCATGGATTTTTGTCCTAAAGATTCAACAGAATCCGAATTTTTTGGTCAGTTTTTCGTATGCCAGCTGTAATTTTCACTTAAAATGATGTCCTTTTTAAATAAAACTGAGACACATCGAGTTTTTTCAGCCACACCGTGCCTTATATATAGTTTGGGTTTACTTGTACACATCACATATGACTCGTGGATCATTGTACTAATTTTTCAGTGGCATCTGAATGCGTTTGGTCAGTTTTTTGTATGTCAGTTGTTTGTTTCACTTAATATGATGTCCATTTAAAAAAAAAGAGACACTTTGAGTGGTTCCGACAACACCGCCCCTCAAATTGAGATGGGGTTGACTGGGACCCATCACAAATGATCCATTTATCGTTTTCTTAAAGTTTCAACAGAATATGAATGTGTTTCTCGGTTTTCTATATGTTAGTTTCTTCTTTCACTTAAAATGATGTCCATTTGAAACAAAAGAGAGACACTTTGAGTGGTTCTGGACACACAATGCCTTAGATTGAGTCAAGGTTTGCTCGTACACATCACATATGACCCATGGATCATTTTTCTAAAGTTTCAACGGAATCCGAATGTGTTTGGTAAGTTTGCTATATGTCAGCTGTTGTTTTCACTTAAAATGACGTCTTTTTGAAATAAAAGAGAGAAACATTGAGTGGTTTCGGCCACACCGGGCCTTTTATTGACACGGGGTTGACTTGTAAAAGTCAAATATGACCCATGAATCATTTTACTAGAGCAAAAACACATTCTGAATGCGTTTGGTTGGTTTTCCGTATGTCATTTGTTCTTTTCACTTAAAATCCTGTCCATTTTAAACAAAAGGAACACAGTTAGGGTACTACCGGCCCCACCGTGCCTCATATTAATACGGGTTTACACTCGTACACGTCACAAATGTCGCATGGATCATTGTGCTAAAATTTCAATGGAATCTGAATGCGTTTGGTCAGTTTTTCGTATGTCAATTGATGTTTTTACTTAAAATGATGTCCTTTTGAAACAAAAGAGAGACACTTTGAGTGGTTCCGGCCACACTGAGCCTCATATTGAGGCGGGGTTGACTCTTACACATATCATATGACCCATTGATAGTTTTCCTAGAGAATCAAAAAATTCCAAATTTGTTTGGTCGGTTTTCCGTATGTCAGTTGTTCTTTTCACTTAAAATCCCGTCCATTTTAAACAAAAGGGATACATTTATGGTGGTACCGGCCACACAGTGCCTCATATTGATGTGGGGTTGACTCGTACATGTCAAAAATGTCCCATGTATCGTTTTCCTAATGATTCAATGTAATTTTAATGCATTTGGTTAGTTTTCCGTATGCCAACTGTTGTTTTCACTTAAAATGACGTCATTTTGAAACAAAAGTGAAAAATATTGAGTGGTGCTAGCCACACCGGGCCTCATATTGATTAGGGGTTGACTCGTACACGTCAAATATGTCCCATGGATCATTTTCCTAAAGCATCAACACATTCCAAATGCTTTGGGTCCGTTATCCATAAGTTAGTTGTTCTTTTCACGTAAAATCCCATCCATTTTAAACAAAAGAGACACAGTTAGGGTGCTACCAGCCACAACGTGCCTCAGATTGATGTGGGGTTGACATGTACACATCACCAATGTCCCATGGATCATTTTACTAAAGTATCAATGGAATTCAAATGCGTTTGGTCAGTTTTTCATATGTCAGTTGTTGTTTTCACTTAAAATGATGTCCTTTTGAAACAAAAGAGAGACACTTTGAGTGGTGTCAGCCACACTGGGCCTCGTATTGAGGTGGGGTTGACTTGTACATGTCATATATGTCCTATGGATCATTTTACTATAGAAACAACACATTATGAATGTGTTTGGTTGGTTTTTGGTATGTTAGCGGTTCTTTTCCCTTAAAATCCCGTCCATTTTAAACAAAAGAGACACAGTGCCTCAGATTGATGCGGGGATGAATTGTACATGTCACAAATATCCCATGGATTGTTTTCCTAATGTTTCAATAGAATCCTAATATGTTTGTTTGGTTTTTCATATAATAGGTGTTTTTACTAAAAATGATTTCCATTTTAAACAAAATACATACACATGGAGTGATACCAGCTACACCATGCCTCTAATTGAGGCGGCGATGACTCGTACATATTACATATGACCCATGGATCGTTTTCCTAAAGTATCAACATATTCTGAAAGCGTTTGGTCGGTTTTCCGTATGCTAGTTATTGTTTTCACTTAAAATGTTGTTCACTTCAAAAAAAATGAGACACTTTAAGTGGTGCCGGCCGCACCATGCCTCAGATTCAGGCGAGGATAACTCGTAAACGCCACATATGACTCATTAATCATTGTTCTAAAGTTTCATCAAATTAGGAATGCTTTTGGTCAGTTTTCCGTATGCCAACAGTTGTTTTCCATTAAAATGTTGTCCATTTCAAATAAATGTGAGACACTTTGAGTGGTGACGGCCACACCGGGCCTCAGATTGAGGCAGGGTTGACTCGTACACATCACATATGACTTATGTATCGTTGTACTAAAGTTTCAATGCAATATTAATAAATTTTGTTGATTTTCCATATGTCAGTTGTTGTTTTCACTTAAAATGATGTCCTTTTGAAACAAAAGAGAGACACTTTGAGTGGTTCTGGCCACACCGCACCTCAGATTGAGGTGAGGTTGACTCGTACACATCACATATGTCCCATGGATCATTTTCCTAAAGTTTCAACAGAATAAGAATGCATTTGGTTAGTTTTTAGTATTCATGTTGTACTTTTCACTTAAAATGTTGTCCATTCCAAATAAAACTGAGACACTTTGAGTTGTGATGGCCACATTATGCCTCATATTTAGGTAGGGTTTACTCGTAAACATCAAATATGACCCATGGATCATTTTACTAAAGTTTCAATATAATCTGAATGCATTTGGTCGGTTTTCCATATATCAGTTGTTGTTTTCTCTTAAAATGATGTCCATTTTAAACAAAAGAGAGACACTTTGAGTGGTACCGGCCACACCGCATCTCGGATTGAGGTGGGGTTGACGTGTAAACATCACATATGACCCATGTATGGTTTTCCTAAAGTATCAACACATTAAGAATGTGTTTGGTTAGTTTTTCGTATGTCAGTTGTTTTTTTCACTTAAAATGTTGTTCATTTCATAAAAATGAGAAACTTTGAGTGGTTTCAGTCACACCATGCCTCGGATTAAGGTAGGGTTGAATCGTACACATCACATATTACCCATTTATCATTTTTCTAAACTTTTAACACATTCCGAATGCGTTTGGTCAGTTTTCCGTATACCAGTAGTTGTTTTCAATTAAAATGTTGTCCATTTCAAATAAATGTGAGACACTTTGAGTGGTTTTGGCCCCACCAGGCCTCAGATTGAGGCAGGGTTGACTCTTACACGTCCCATATGACCCATAGAATGTTTTCCTAATGTTTCAACGGAATCTGAATGCATTTGGTCAGTTTTCCGTATGTCATTTATTATTTTCACTTAAAATGTAGTCTATTTTAAATTAAGGAGAGATAATTTGAGTGGTTTCGACCACACTGTGCCTCATATTTAGGCGGGGTTGACTCGTACACGTCACAAATGACCCATGGATCATTTTACAAAAGGTTCAACAGAATCCCAATGCGTTTGTTTAGTTTTCCGTACGTCAGTTGTTGTTTTCACATTAAATGAAGTCCATTTTAAACTAAAGTGGGACACTTTGAGTGGTTCCAGCCACATTGTGCCTTATATTGAGTCGGGGCTGACTCATGGACATCATATATGACCCATGGATCATTGTGATAAAGTATAAACACAATCAGAATCTGTTTGGTCGGTTTTCCATATGTACTTAAAAATGTTTTCTAATTTAAAAAAAAGAGAGACACATAGAGTGATCCCGGCCTTACTACAACTCGGATTGAGAAGAAGTTGACTCGTACACATCACATATGACCCATGTATCGTTTTCCTAATGTTTCAAAAGAATCCGAATGCATTTGGTCAGTTTAACGTTTGTCAGTTTTTGTTTTAAATTAAAATGATGTTCGTTTTAAACTATAGAGAGACACTTCGAGTGGTGATGGCCACGCCGTACCTCAGATTGAGGCTGGGTTGACTTGTACACATCAGAAATTACCCAAAGATCATTTTACTAATGTATCAATACAATCCGAAAGTTTTTTGTCAATTTTCCTTATTCAGTTGTACTTTTTGCTTAAAATATTATCTATTTCGAACAAAAGTGAGACACTTCGAATGGTTACGACCACACCGTTCCTCGGATTGAGGCAGGGTTGACTCGTACACATCACATATGATCCATGGATCGTTGTGCTAAAGTATCAACACAATGAAAATTCATTTTGTCAGTTTTCCATATGTCAGTTGTTGTTTTCATTTAAAATGTTTCCAATTTCAAATAAACCTAAGACACTTTGAGTGGTTCCATCCACACCTAGCCTCAGATTTAGGGGGGTTGACTCTTACATGTAACAAATGACTCTTGGAACGTTTTACCAATGTTTCAATAGAATCTGAGTGCGTTTGTTCAGTCTTTCGTATGTCAGTTGTTTTTTCAATTAAAATAAATTCCATTCTAAACTATAGAGAGACACTTCGAGTGGTGCCGACCACTCCATGCCTCGGATTGAGGCTGGGTTGACTCTTAAACATCAAAAATGACCCAAGGATCATTTTCCTAAAGTATCAACACAATATGAATGCATTTGGTCAGTTTTACATAAGTCAGTTGTACTTTTCAATTAAAATTTAATTCATTCCAAACAAAAGTGAGACACTTCGAATGGTGTCGGCCACACCATGCCTCAGATTGAAGTGGGGTTGACTCTTACACATCACATATGACCCATGGATCATTTCCCTATGGTTTCAACTGAATCAGAATGTGTTTAGCTGGTTTTCTGTATGTCAGTTGTTATTTTCATTTAAAACGTTGTCTATTTAAAATAAACCTGAGACACTTTGAGTGGTGCCAGCCACACCTGGCCTCATATTGATGCAGGGTTGACACTTACACGTCAAAAATGACTCATGGAACGTTTTCCTAAAGTTTCTATAGAATTTGAATGCATTTGGTCTGTTTTTTGTATGTCAGTTATTGTTTTCAATTAAAATGAAGTCCATTTTAAACTATAGAGAGACAGTTTGAGTGGTTCCAGCCACTCCACGCCTCGGATTGAGGCTGGGTTGACTCGTAAACATTAAAAATGACCGAGGAATCATTGTCCTAAAGTATCAACACAATCCGAATGCGTTTGATTGGTTTTCCGAATGTCAATTGTACTTTTCACTTAAAATGTTATCCATTTCAAACAAAAGTGAGACACTTCGAATGGTGCCGAACACACCGCTCCTCGTATTGAGGCGCAGTTGACTCGTACACATCAAAAATGACTGATGGAAATTTGTACTAAATTTTCAACAGAATCTGAATGCATTTGGTCAGTTTTCTGTATGTCAGTTGTTGTTATCAATTAAAATGTAGTCCATTTTAAACTATAGAGAGACTCTTCGAGTGTTTCCGGCCACTCCATGCCTCATATGGAGGCTGGGATGACTCTTACACTTCACAAATGACCCATGTATCATTTTCCTAAATTATTAACACAATCCGAATGATTTTGGTCTGTTTTCCATATGTCAGTTATACTTTTCACTTAAAAAGTTATCCATTTCAAACAAAAGTGAGACACTTCAAATGGTGCCAGCCAACCGCACCTCGGATTGATGCGGGGTTGACTCATACACGTCACATATGACCCATGGATTGTTGTGCGAAAGTATCAACACAATCAGAATCTGTTTGGTTGGTTTTCGTATGTACATAAAATGTTGTCCACTTTAAACATAAGAGAGACACTAAGAGTGATTCTGACCACCCCGCGACTCAGATTGAGCTAGGGTTAACTCGTACATTTTAACTACCTGAGAAAAACCATGTTTTTATTTTTTGACATGTTTTCTTTCCAATATCACCCATTAAGTGAACCAACAAACAACTAATAATAATTATATGCATCAAATGGATGAAAATTCCTTTTATTCAAATAGGCAACATTTTGGCTACAACATCCACTGACCAAAAAATAAGATAAACTAACTGAAAATCCCAACTAAGAACTCAATTACAATAATTGGGAGACCACTTAAAACCACTAACAGCCCAAGAATGCGGTAGGGGTTTCAAGTGTACATCATAATAAACATGAGGATGGCCAAAGCCACTGCAACTTTGCTTAGAACCAAGGGGATAACACAAACCATCTTTCCTTTTCTCCTTCGGTCGCTTGGAGTAAGGGACACCCCGAGACCAGACCCTTTTATAAGCACCCTAATCTGACCGTTGAACCCCAAACGACTATAAATTTGACCGTTGGTCTTCCCAAGAATCTAATGTTTTATTTTGACCGTTGGTTTTTCTTATCTTCTATGTTTTATTTTGACCGTTTGAAATAAAATTATTTACCCCAAAAGGATCGGAATCCTAAGTGTGTAATTTGCTTTAATGTTTAAAAGTGACATTAATGATAATTTAATCAATTTATGACTTGTTTTCCCAAAAATGCGAATTATGCTTTATGAAAAATTAACATTATTATCCACTACACTTATTTTCTTGATTTGAGCAATTAAAATTTTCTTTTGTAATTATATTAAAGCTAATGAGTTTTTATTTTTTCTAAAAAATGTATTAACCCTTGAGTTATATATATATATATACATACTGCATCAAATTAAATAATTCTTTTTGTCCAAATTAAATTTAAGGGTTAATGTTAACACAAATGTTTATAACATGGATAAACAGTTTTAGAAACTACGTAAAATTATGGTTTCTTTTACTTATGTGTTTCATGGTGATGATATTTATATCAACACACTTTTATGTGTGATAAAATGTAGTTATGTTTAATAATAATAATTAATTAAGAAAATTAAGGTAGTTAACTAGTAAAGGAAATTAAAATATATATATGTGCTATGTTTTGATTACTCAATGTTCTTAATTTTTAATTTTCATAATGAAATATTATGTAGTTAATAATTATGGTTTAATAATAATAATAATATAATAAAAATTATTGATGTTTTAAAAATAATATATATATATATATATATATACATTTATATAATAATATGTTTCGATTGAATAAATATATATTATTGACCAATGATTTTTTTAAATAATAAAAGTGGTTTAATAACTGAATTCATTAATAATAAAAAAAAAGAAATCAATCAATAATTTAATAAATTAATAAGAAGGTTAATAAAGATTTTTGTTAAAAACTGTTGAAAACCGCGTTTTTAAATGTCGCACTGTTTGTGAGCCGTCTGATGCTCTCCCCTTCAATCGCGGCCGATGGTTTCTTTTAATACCGCGCCGATCCTAAGCCATCCGATCGACCAGTGTTTGATCCTGGCCGTTCTTTCTGTTTTCACGTTTTTCTCCTACCTCGCGCCCGCTGTTTTTCTTCTTCCTCATCGCGCCGCTGAACCAGTGGAGTGTAGGCCTCAGTTTTCTTCACCTAGGCCGGCGAGTGGACCCGAGCCACTCCCTGCTTTCCACGAGCCGACACAGACCCCCCTCCCTCAGATACTCTCCCTTGCATATGAGTCTTCGTCTTCGTTTTTTTAAAAACCTGGTTGCACAGAGGGCCGCAGAGTTTGCACCCGAAGATCTTGGGTCTCAACCATCGGTTCGACATCGCTGCTCCGTTCTCCTCTCCTCCTCTCCAAACTAGTAAGGGTCGTGTTCTGTTATTTTGTTAAGTTTGTTTAAACTTCGGGTTATAAATTTATATATATACGTATATTCATGTTATGTATATATGTATATCCTCTGCGTTTATATGTTCGGTTCCGCTTGCCTTGTCAACTCCACCTCTCCAAGAAAGGTATGAAGAAGGTTTATTTTGGTTGCTTTTCTTTTAAGCTTTGGTTTATATAAATGTGAATATATATATACAAGTTATATATATTCTAGTGTGTGCGAAACTGGTGAAAACCTAGACCGTGAGATCTCCCTCTTGGAAGGACCCAGTTAAGATTAAGGGGAAAAACCTCTTCCCCGTTTCCTACCATTTTTGTAAATTTTATATAGTTTTATACACTTGTTGTATAATTGTGTATAAGTATATACAAGACCATATCAACCTGTTTTACCTATTCCTATAACCAATATTGTTAGTCTCTTTGTGAAAACCTAAAATTGTGGTAAGGGTTCGAAGGATCTGCTTTATTTGGATGCTGGTTCTTGCAATTTACACCTTGTGTTTATATATGTGTATATAAACATACACTTTCATGTACACATATGTATAAGATGATATACGCAAGTATACAACCTTTTCTCAATGTTTATAACCCTGATCTTATTTTCCTTTCGCCTATAAAAAATGGACATTTTGAATAATTGAATGAATAGGTAAAATTATGCAAGTGAATGAAGTATATTGATTATGTGTATATACATTAATATGAACTTGGTGTCCATGTTTTGTAATTTATTACAATATAGCATGATGAAGTTTATGGGTTGGTTTAATTTCAAAATTTATTCTTGCAATTGAGAATTTTCATTTATCACTGCTCTGGATAAATCAGAATTTTTTCTTTGTGAAAATGGTTAGTATGGACTCCTTGAACTTTTACAAGTGCATACACGTATTCATAGGTATGTACTCATGTTTATTAAACAACCTTGTTGTATGCAAGGCTGAATTTTTGTCAATAATGGTTTATGGAAATTATGTTCACCACTTTTTCTTCTTTTATGGAAAAGAACTCCGGATGTTTTTACCAAATATAAAATTTGTTTATGAGATATTTTTGGAGTATGGTTTAATGTGCTAAACCCATGCATATGTGTAGGTATATATATCATTATGATGTCTTAAATTACGAGTTCTCTTTTTGATGTTTGAAAAAAATCTATAGAAAAGGGGGCATGTTATTTAAAGTTCTAATAAATGAGTTTACACAATTATATACATGATTTCCCCAAGATGGACTTGATTATGCACATTGTAACCTCAACTGCCTGTATTAAACACTCATGATATCCATTTATTATCATATGTGTAAGTTATGAATGGCCATGATTTAATTGGGTATTATGATGTTATGGAATGTTAAGTGTTATGTTCATTTTCTTAAAACCCATGTTTTCAAATGTTAAGATAACTTTTTATGTGCACAAAGCTTTGGTATGCATGTCATAATGTTTTAATGATTAAACTGTCTTCATGTTATGAACACGTATGTGAAAATGGGGTTTAATTAAGAATGTATGAAACCCTATGAACGAATGACCATGTCAAGATATGTGAGGGATGTATAGGACTTACATGTGATGGGTGCGCCTAGAATTATATAGCGAACAAGAACGATGTGACGGGTGCGCCCGAAATTATACAGCGCTCCAATGCATTGGGTAAAGCAGGAGTCTCATGAGATGATTATGGGCGAAGTTCTTGGAAGTTAGCCATGGCTCGAGCTATCAAGGAAATAGGGTGGGCAGTGAGCCTTGACCCATTACGTAAGTTATACGGTCTTGACGAAAGGTCTTGAAAAAGTCCAGTATTATACATTCCCTCTGCATGTAATGATAAAGGACAACCAGGGGTTAGTTCAACTAACAGGACAACCCCTAGTTGAAAGCTCCCATGACTATGAAAATGTAATTCTTATTTCAAGAACTGTTTTTTTCATGTGGTAAACTGTTAGATGAACTGTATTTTCTCATAAACCATGCTATGCACGTTTTCCCTGCTTAGTCACAGAATTATTTTTAGAATTTTAGTAACCTTGTTTGAATATTATGAATTGTTTATGTTGCGCTCTCTGATCATGTTTACATTGAAGTTTATTTCATGTACGTGCTTCTTTATGCAAGTGGTTTTCAAAGAATGATGGATTTCATGTTTTAAGAAAAGATAATGTTTTTTTAGAAAAGTGTTTTATTCTCTTCAAAAGGACTTCTTTGAGAAAGGATTTTCTAAAAATGTTTTAAAACCCCTTACTGGTCATTTTTTTTCACCCATACGTTTTCGTTTAAAAATTTTCAGGCATGGTTGGTACTAACGAAGTCAATCAGAAGAAGCTGGTTTCCCAGAATCCTGAGCCTCACAATCTTCTGTAGTAATGGGACATGATAGTTATTTTTTAATGATGTAATGTTATGTATATCATGTCTCATTAAGCACCCTGGGTAACGAGGTTGCTACAGTTGGTATCAGAGGATGGGTTCAGGAAACTCTGGAAAACCAGGTGATATAAATGTATTGCTATGACTGACTAAATAAAAAATGTTATAACTTTCAGATGGCTGATGTACATACCGACCTTTTGTCACTTCCCACTAAGGCTCTAGAGAACATTATATCTCTATCTAGACGTGAGAACATTCTGAATTATGGCCAAATTCTCATGACGTGTAAGCACCTGTACGGCATGTCAAACTCAACTAGGGTGCTTAGTCTTCACCGAGGATTGGTGATAGATTATCTCCTAATGATGATGACCCAATTTCCCTCTTATGCACGTCAGGGAAGGTATCACGAAGGACTCTTCCGAGTGTTCACAACTGGAGTGGAATTTGGCACAATGCTTGATAAACCTTTTCAAGAAGCTGCTGCTGCTGGAGACCTCCGAGCGGCTTACCTGTGCCAGATTTTTCACTACAGCTTATGGGTCCAGTTAATAGACTTTGGAGCATTGGAAAATGAGTCCACTCATGTGTCTCTTAGACAAGAAGTGTACACAGATGTTTCCCAACTCCATACCTCCCACGCTAAACTCATGAGGTGTTATAAATGTTCCCATGAGTTTAGTCATGTCTGTTCATCTTGTGTGTGGTTTGAAGAGTTAAGAAGTTTTGCCACTCTTTGTGGCGTACGTCTTGTAAACATAGACTTTTCCGTGTAATCTTTTTCATAACTGGAAGTTTATTGTTTCCTTTCATGTCTCCACCTTATCAATTTTTTTAAGAGTTTCCCTTCGATGTTTGCTTTCAGATGGCTGGTCAAATAAATTTCTAATCCTTACCCGATGAGCTAGTAGAAGTCATCTTGATCAAGGTATGCATGATGGATTATCCATCCTTTCTCCACCTACGAGGGTCCTGCCAGTGTTTTCTCGATCTAGCAAATGGTCCAGAGATCCTTCGTTTATGTCAAGAGGATGACCAAGTCTTTCACCTTGTTTCCATAGCTCTACTCCCCTGCTACAGGCGAAGGGGAAGATACTTTGAGGGCCTGTTCAAGTGTTTCACTCTGGCACAAAACTTTTCTGCCAGAGCGTGCTTCCTCGTGGCTGCCCAGGATGGCCATCTCAGTGCAGCCTTCATGTTCCAAGTCCTGAATCTCAGTCTCCTCAACCGCGTCATCCCTCTCGACTACCTCGAGCGTGATGTGGCCAGAAGAGTCATCAAGGAGTTTATCTACTCAGACATTTCCGAGCTTTGCATTGCACAAGCCTCCCTTTAGAAGCCCTTGTGCAGTACGCACGAACAGGAGTTCAAGGAGTACTGTTCGAGGTGCATCTGGGCTAGGGAAACGGAAGAGTTGTGTTCCAACATCGGTATCCCATTAACCGAGCCATATCCACTGTTTCGGTAGTGTTCTATGTATGGGGTTTCAGTTCTTTATTTTTTCTTTTTTATGATAGAATTGTGAGGGAGCAATTCTTTGAAGGGGGAAGTGATGTAACGACCCGAGAAAAACCATGTTTTAATTTTTTAACAAGTTTTCTTTCCAATACCACTCGTTAAGTGAACCAACAAACAACTAATAATAATAATATGAATCAAATGGATGAAAATTCCTTTTATTCAAATAAGAAACATTTTGGCTACAACATCCATTGACCAAACAAGAAGATAAACTAACTGAAAATCCCTACTAAGAACCTGATTACAATAATGGGGACACCGCTTAAAACCACTAAGAGCCCAAGAATGCGGTATGGGTTTCAAGCGTCCATCATAATAAACATGAGGATGGATGAAGCCACTGCAACCGTTCTCAACACCAAGGGGATCACACGAACCATCATTCCTTTTCTCCTTCGGTCTCTTGGAGTAAGGGACACCCTGAGACCAGACCCTTTTATAAGAACCCTAATCTGACCGTTGAACCCCAAACGGCTATAAATTTGACCGTTGGTCTTCCCAAGAATCTAATGTTTTATTTTGACTGTTGGTTTTTCTTATCTTCTATGTTTTATTTTTATAGTTGGAAATAAAATGATTTTCCCCAAAAGGATCGGAATGTTATGTGTGTAATTTTCATTAATGTTTAAAAGTGTCATCAATGATAATTTAATCAATTTATGTCTTGTTTTCCTAAAAATGCGAATTATGCTTTATGAAAAATTAACATTATTATTCACTACACTTATTTTATTGATTTGAGCAATTAAAATTTTATGTCGTAATTATATTAAAGTTAATGAGTTTTTATTTTGTCTAAAAAAATGTATTAACCCTTTAGTTATATATATATATACATACTGTATCAAATTAATTAATTCTTTTTCTCCAAATTAAATTTTAGGGTTAATGTTAAGACAAATGTTTATAACTTGGATAAGCAGTTTTGGAAACTACGTCAAATTATGGTTTCTTTTACTTATGTGTTTCGTGGTGATGATATTTATATCAACACACTTTTATGTGTGATAAAATGTAGTTACGTTTAATAATAATAATTAATTAAGAAAATTATGGTAGTTAACTAGTAATGGAAATTAAAAAATATATATATATGTGTTGTGTTTTGATTACTCAATGTTCTTAATCATTAATTTTCATAATGAAATATTAAGTAGTTAATAACTATGGTTTAATAATAATAATAATATCATAAAAATTATTGATGTTTTAAAAATAATATATATATATACATTTATATAATAATATGTTTCGATTGAATAAATATATTTTATTGACCAATGATTTTTTTTAAATAATAAAAGTGGTTTAATAATTTAATTCATTAATAATAATAATAAAAAAATAAATCAATCAATAATTTAATAAATTAATAAGAATGTTAATAAAGCTTTTTTTTAAAAACTGTTGAAAACCGTGTTTTGAAATTCCGCACTGTTTGTGAGCCGTCTGATCCTCTCCCCTTCGATCGTGGCCATCAGTTTCTTTTAATACTTCGCCGATCCTAAGCCATCTGATCGACCATCGTTTGATCCTGGCCGTCCTTTCTGTTTTCACATTTTTCTCCTACCTCGCGCCCGCTGTTTTTCTTCTTCCTCATCGCACCACTGAACCAGTGGAGCGTAGGCCTCCATTTTCTTCACCTAGGCCGGCGAGTGGACCCGAGATGCTCCATGATTTCCACGAGCCGACACCGACCCCCCTCCCTCGGATACTCTCCCTTGCATATGAGTCTTCGTCTTCGTTTGTTTTAAAAACCTGGTTGTACCGAGGGCCGCAGAGTTTGCACCCGAAGCTCTTGGGTCTCAACCACCGGTCCAGCATCGCTGCTCCGTTCTCCTCTCCTCCTCTCCGAACTGGTAAGGGTCGTGTTCTGTTATTTTCTTAAGTTTGTTTAAACTTCGGGTTATAAATTTATATATATAGGTATATTCATGTTATGTATATATGTATATCCTATGTGTTTATATGTTCGGTTCGGCTTGCCTTGTCAACTCCACCTCTCCAAGCAAGGTATGAAGTAGGTTTATTTTGGTTGGTTTTCTTTTAAGATTCGGTATATATAAATGTGAATATATATATACAAGTTATATATATTCTGGTGTGTGCGAAACTGGTGCAAACCTAGACCGTGAGATCTCCCTCTCGGCTTAAGGACCCGGTTAGGAGTAAGGGGGGAAACCTCTTCACCGTTTCCTACCATTTCTGTAAATATTATATAGTTTTATACACTTGTTGTGTAATTGTGTATAAGTATATACAGCACCATATCAACCAATTTTACCTATTCCTAGAACCGATCTTGTCAGCCTCTTTGTGAAAACCTAAAATTGGGGTAAGGGATCGAAGGATTTGCTTTATTTGGATGAGGGTTCTTTCATTTTACACCTTGTGTTTATATATGTATATATAAATATACACTTTCATGTACACATATGTATAAGATGATATACGCAAGTATACAACCTTTTCTCAAAGTTTATAACCCTGATCTTATTTTCCTTTCTCTATAAAAAAATGGAGATTTTGAGTAATTGAATGAATAGGTAAAATTATGCAAGTGAATGAAGTATATTGATTATGTTTATATACATTAATATGAACTTGGTGTCCATGTTTTGTAATTTATTACAATATAGCATGATGAAGCTTATGGGTTGGTTTAATTTCAAAATTTATTCTTGCAATTGAGAATTTTCATTTTTCACTGCTCTGGATAAATCAGGGTTTTTGATTTGTGAAAATGGTTAGTATGGACTCCTTGAACATTTACAAGTGAATACATGTATTCATAGGTATGTACTCATGTTTATGAAACAACCTTGTTGTATGCAAGGCTGACTTTTTTTCAATAATGGTTTATGGAAATTATGTTCACCCCTTTTTCTTCTTTTATGGAAAAGATCTCTGGATGTTTTTACCAAATATAAAATTTGTTTAAGAGATATTTTTGGAGTATGGTTTAATGTGATAAACCCATGCGTATGTGTAGGTATATATATCATTATGATGTCTTCAATTACGAGTTCTCTTTTGGATGTTTGAAAATTTTCTAATGAAAAGGGGGCATGTTATTTAAAGTGTTAATAAATGAGTTTACACAATTATATACATGATTTCCCCAAGATGGACTTGATTATACACATTGTAACCTCAACTGCCTGTATTAAACACTCATGATATCCATTTATTATCATATGTGTAAGTTATGAACGACCATGCTTTAATTGGGTATTATGATGTTATGGAATATTAAGTGTTATGTTCATTTTCTTAAAACCCATGTTTTCAAATGTTAAGATAACTTTTTATGTGAACGGAGCATTGGAATGCATGTCATAATGTTTTAATGATTAAACTGTCTACATGTTATGAACACGTATGTAAAAATGGGGTTTAATTAAGAATGTATGAAAGCCTATGAATGAATGACCATGTCAAGATTTGTGAGGGATGTATAGGACTTACATGTGATGGGTGCGCCCAGAATTATATAGCACAACAAGAACGATGTGACGGGTGTTCCCATAATTATACAGCTCTCCAATGCATTGTGTAAAGCAGGAGTCTCATGAGACGATTATGTGCGACGGTCTTGGCAGTTAGCCATGGCTCGAGCTATCAAGGAAACGGGGTGGGCAGTGAGCCTTGACCCGTTATGTATGTTATACGGTCTTGACGAAAGGTCTTGACAAAGTCCAGTATTATAAATTCCCTCTTCAGGTAATGATAAAGGTCAACCAGGGGTTAGATCAACTAACAGGACAACCCCTAGTTGAAAGCTCCCCTGACTATGAAAATGTAATTCTTATGTCAAGAACTGTTTTTTTCATGTGGTAAACTGTTAGATGAACTGTATTTTCTCATGAACCATGATATGCACGTTTTCCCTGATTAGTCACAGAATTCTTTTTAGAATTTATGTAACCTTGTTTGAATATTATGCATTGTTTATGTTGTTCTCTCTGATCATGTTTACTTTGAAGTTTATTTCATGTACGTGCTTCTTTATACAAGTGGTTTTCAAAGAATGATGGATTTCATGTTTTAAGAAAAGATAATGTTTTGTTTTAGCAAAGTGTTTTATTCTCTTCAAAAGGACTTCTTTGAGAAAGGATTTTCTAAAAATGTTTTAAAACCCCTTACTAGGCATTTTTGCTCACCCTATGTTTTTGTTTAAAATTTTTCAGGCATGGTTGGTACTAATGAAGTCAATCAGAAGCAGCTGGTTTCCCAGAATCCTGAGCCTCATGATCTTCTATTGTAATGGGAAATGATAGTTATTTTGTAATGATGTAATGTTAAGTATATCATGTGTCATTAAGCACCCTGTGTAACAGGGTCGCTACATACATGTCACATATGACACATGGATCGTCATATGGTTCTTTGGTAGTAATAGTGTGGTTCATATTAATTAATTGAAATCCACAATCATCAATAAATGTGCCCTGTCTCGTCATCAAATCAAACCAATGGCATTTCATCCTAGGGACTTGTCCATGAGAGTAATAATCCAATATTATTATTTTCTAATTGAATCCAAAATAACCCACATTTTTGAATAAAACAAGGACTGAAAACATAAAACCCTTTTTATGTTATCCCACCAAAAAATGATCAAGAATGTCCCTATACATTTTCATACTTCCAGAATTTATAGAGAGTTTATATTTATGTGCTTCATCCACCTGCACACCCTCCCCACCCCACATGGACAGCCCTACCCCCACCCCACTTGGACAACCCACCCCCACCCCACTTGGACAACCCTACCCCCACCCCACTTGGACAGCCCCACCCCCAATCAACTTGGAAAACCCAGCCCCCACCCCACTTGGACAGCTGTACCCCCACCCCACTTGGACAACCAACCCCCCCCCCCCCCCACCCCATTTGGACAGACCTACCCCCACCCCACTTGGACAGCCAAGCCCCCCACCCAACTCGGACAGCCCTTCCCCCACCCCACATGGACAAACCAGCTCCCCCCACCCCACTTGGACATCCCTACCCCCAACCAACTTGGAAACCCAGCCCCCACCCCACTTGGAAAGCCCCCCCCCCCCCCACCACACTTGGACAGCCCTACCCCCACCCCAATTGGACAACTCAGCCCCCCCTCTCCACCCAACTTGGAAATCCCTACCCCACCCAACTAGGACAACCCATCCCTCCCACCCCACCCAGACAGCCCTACCCCCACCCCACTTGGACAACCCTACCCCCACCCCACTTGGACAACCCAGCCCCCCAACCCCACTTGGACTGTAACGCCCTGACCCTAGTTACCTAGAGTCAGTGAATTATTACATAACATTGGAATGATCACAAGAAATATCAAATCTCGAAAGACCGATTGGTTTAGTAGCCTTGGAAACACTAGATATATTCATAAGTCATACATTACATCATAAAGTGAAAAACTACTACTACAACATATTGTCTCCATATTCCAGACTCATATCCCCACATAATATTCCTTTAGGTCATTCATAATTTACTTCTTCACTTCCTGGGAAAAATAAAATATTGAAAAGGGGTGAGCTCAAACACTCCATAAGGGTAAGCAATACAGCGGATACTTTCATAAATAAGCATAAACATTTAAGGAAATATAAAACTAAAACAAAAGCCTTTTAAACTTGAACTTCAACATAATATGGAAGATATAAAATGAAATAATTCCATTTAATTATTCACATGGATGTTCTACTAGTCGAACAATCACATGCAATATCAATAACCACTTTCATAATAATGGAATGCATAATGCCAGACTATCATAACCACATAGCCAAGGCCTCGTGCTAAGACTACAAATAAGATTTTGCCAAGTCCTTGTGCCAAGACACTAGTTTGTCTCATGAGACCTACCGATGCATCGAGGAGCTATAGCGGGCTCCACCCGTCACTTACTAAGTCCAATGCATTCCCATATGAAAAGGTTTAAACATAACATAAACATTCATATTAAAACTAGCATATGAAATTTCAATACTTTCTCCATAAACTATGAATGGTATAGAAATAAGACATCCACCGTAAAACATATCACAAAACAGTCAATACAATACAAAAGTTTTGTATCTTAATAAATAAACTTAAAATAAGCTTAAAATCCATCAAAGGATGTTGACATAGATGAAATCAAAACTATTTGAGAGAAATATCTCTTTTCTCGAAATCATTGAAAAGTCACACATTTATAAAGGACGTAATTTAAAAGAGATTTTTGAATCCAAGTGTCCCATACCACTTTAAAACTTTTGAAAAGAAATATAATTTCAAAAAATTCATGTCCATATAAATAAATCTTTAAAATCATATTGAAAACATGGACATTAATTAAAAAGATTTAGAAAGATAAATCTTTAAAACATTTTAAATTATGATCCTGATAAAGAGTACCTTTCAGAATTTCGTAAAACATTCATTCTGAAATCATTTAAAAGTCACATAATTATAAAATAAAACATTTACTTTGAAAATATTCTTATATGCTTGTAAGCGAAGCTTTGACGATTTTATAACGGCGGTAAATAGCCGCACCCGCCGTATAAGTTAAAAAAACATTCTTACCTTAAATTTGTCGAAAAGTTTAAAAGTGCCTTGATTGGAAAATGACCGAAAGATTCCTTTAAAAATACATAAGGGTTTAAATGACTTTAACCCATTATCTAGTAAATAGTAATTTTTTTTAAAATACATTTTTAATGAACATGGATGTGGATGATAAAGAGATCCCAGTAGATAATTACGTATAAACAGCCTCGGATAATGAAGAGATTGTGAAATAAACCCTTACCTTGTACTTTTCCTTGGATCGGTTATGTTAACCTCCTGTATAATGGTGAAATAATTGTTATTAAATTATACAAGAATCATATACATTAATATGATATCATATATGATCTTTTAACATTGATTTGTCAACAATATCTTAGTATTATCGTTGTTTCAGGTGTTAACTTACTCGTTTTCTTTTATATGTTTTCTTACATAAGCCATGTTTGTAATGGATAGGTTGTATCTTAATAATATCCAGAATGATATGAAGTCCTTAGATACTATTATTAATCATCAAATGTGAATTATACTTGAATGGATACGATGGAGAATAAATCTCATCGCGTTCGTGGAGACGGTAGTCCGTACGTACACACGAGCGACAATATCATTCTTTTGATATTAAAATATTATATAATTGGATGGTATATCATATATACAGAATCATTATCATGTTAAATTTATTATTTAAATGAATTACACATCATTATTATACCCATCCAAATAATAATTTATTGAATAACAATTACACCACGACGTGGAGACGGTAAGCCGTACGTACGCACGTATGGTGACATGTTATTCAAAGGGTGGATAGAATACTGAATATGGTTGTAACATATTTATAATAACATCACAGTATATATAAGATACTGGAGTTATTATTTTAGAATGGTAATAACAAAGAAATAAGAAGTGGAAGAAGAAAGGAACTTGAAAAGGGGTGGTGAAAACATTACATCTTCTTCGAGTTCTTCCTTTTGATTTGATCAAAAGGGCTCCTTAGGTTGGATTTATGATAAAACTAAGGCCTCTAGGTTGTATTTAGGGATGTTGGGAGAGAATTTGGGCAGATATTGGCCGAAACAAAAGGCTTTGAAGGTGTGAAGAAATGAGAATGAGGAGTGCCCTTTTATAAGAGGGGTGAGGGGCACCATTGGAAAAGCTAGAAATATTAATTTATAATAAATTCATATTCGGTTTCTAATGGCTCCAAAGTTGATTATTAAAAGGGTAAGGTGGGTATAGGTAGAAAAAAATTCAACCAATAGAATTTAGACAGGTTTGGGTCACTATATTAACCTTATCTTTTAGTTTTAACTCTTAGTTAATTAGTTTGACATTTACCATGTCACTTTGTAGTTTTATCTTATATAGTTAATAAACATAATATATACATCCAAGCGACCCCCAAGTGGTCCATTAATGATACAAATATCATGATATTAGTCTCTTGGCCGAACCATATATTTTTAGGAATTTAATATCAATTAATAATATACTATTTGTTTTAAAAACTCTTTTATGTCAATTTTGACACTATTCAATAGTTGATTTTTCTGAAACTTATAACAGAATGATTACTTCGAAAAAAGCAAATTAAATCAATCCTAATATGTCATATTATCCTATAAAATTAGTTTAATTCATTAAAAGTCTGAAATTATATTTATTTGGGTAATTATAATATCAATTATTTTATTTTTTTCACTATTATGGTAATTACTGCATCATCATTGTGTCATAAATAAATTAACTTATTTAATTTCTAAAAATTATAAATAAAATAACATTATGTAGGAAAGATTTTTATCCTTCTAATGAATATTTATAGTTGAAACTGCAACATATATAACCCTATGTAAAAATTGTTTTTCTAAATGATATATGCTTGTGTCATTTTTATATTCATTTTAACTTAATTAAAATAAAGTGTCCCTATCACTTACAAGTGGCACCATGGGGTCCCAAAATCGACCTAAATATGACTATGGTCGAACTTGTTTCAACCAATAAGGTTGGGACACGTTTTGGGGTAATTTGTTATTATTATAATATTATTTGTTAACCCTTATTTACAGGATTTACCTTTTAACTATGGTAAATAAAATATTTACCGCAGTAATTATTCAAAATGTCAAAAAATAAAAGTTACCTATTTACACAATATGAAAATCATGATTCCAAATATGGAATCTATTTTTCCAAATTCAAAACACAGAAGTGGCAGAAATTAATTTAAAATTAATTCCCGTTGTTAAAACAAAAAGCGTGTTTTTAAGAGATAATAACTATCAAAAGATTGGCACTTGTTTATGTCTGGTTTAATTGTGAAATTATGTCCAATGACAATAATTTAATTAAATGGTAAAAATATATTCTAAATATACTTTAAAACCACTCAAATTCATAATTTATCAATATTAATTATTTTGATTAAAAAAGTTGTTTTTAATTAAAATTTAGTAATTTTCAGTATTCATCAAAATATTAAAGTTATCCGAAAAGCACCAAAATTTCACCTTAAGCTAAATTAGATATTCCGAATCCAAAAATGAAGTCCATTTTGAAATATAAAATATATATAATTTCAAAAAGTAGGTATTACTATTTATAACGACTAGTTTGATTAGTTATGGTGTGTTAGAACTCGGTGTTGCATACAACACACGCAATCACACTATAAAAGAGAAGCATACCATAGAAGATTGGGATGTTTAATTTTAAATTTTTGATGTCCTCATTTAGTCAAAAAGTTTAAAATATTTTATTTTAAAAGGTTTCACTATTAAAAGTTGGTAAAAGTGCAATACTGAAAATGAATTTGTTCTTACATTATGTCTAAGAAACTCATAATATGGATTCTAAAATTATAAGGATTATATAAAGTTTAAAATTTCATTAATACTATTCATAACCTATTTTTAACGGCTTGTTTGGTAAGTCATGGTGCGCTTGAACTCGGTGATGCGTGTAGTGAAAGTTATTGAATTATTTTGAATAAATAACACACTATGAAATCTTGGGGTGTTACATTCTCCCCTCGTCAATAAATTGCATCCTTGCAATTTGAATTTGTTCTTCGAAAATAAAAGGTTGAAAATAGAAAATATCTTTGTGGGAAAACCCACATCAGAAATTGGGTCACTAAAATTTAGTCTTAATATGAGTAAAAGCGAAATGAAAGGGTCACTACCAAATTATGATCTCGATTAGTAGAACATTGGTGGCAATTAGAGACATATAATTGGAGGAAAAATGTAAATATTTATAGGTAGTGATTGAGGTCATCAATCACAAACAAGTGTAAAATTGAGGTCCTTAAATTCATCAATCTATGATGATTTGAAATACCATCAGTTCAAAAAAACATAGGGTATTAGGATAACATATTTTTGGTTTTAGTATTCCTTAAATAAAGTATAAGAATTAATTTCTTCATAGAATTAGAGAAGAAGAAAAATATATTCTTGAAAAGTAGAGTTACATCCTTTAACTGATTTCTACCACAAACTCATCTTTCACTTTAAAAGATAATAGAACGAAAAAAATATTATATTTATCCTATTCATTTAGGGTAAAAAAACGAATTTATAATTAATCTACCAGATCTTTTAAAAAAACTACATTATTTAATCTCAGACATCACGTGGGTCAGTGGTAGGTGATACACCCTTGTTTC
Source organism: Viscum album (assembly GCA_963277665.1). Lineage (NCBI taxonomy): Eukaryota > Viridiplantae > Streptophyta > Magnoliopsida > Santalales > Viscaceae > Viscum > Viscum album. The sequence continues at coordinate 1,756,892,636 of OY728158.1, read as the reverse complement.
CCTTCAATTGTGGGTTCAAGTCTCGCGGCCTTGCCGGACGCGACGGGTTGCCGCCCGACCTCCGGGTTGTCCTTTTATGGCAATCCAAAATAATCCAAACTAGAACTATCCAAAATGCTTCAGTCCAAAATTTATAAGGAAGGTAAACACAATAAAGATATTTTTTTACACGTAAAAACATGTGAACATCTTCATAATGTATTCTTTTAAAACACTGCAACATCCTGAATTTCCATAAAACCTTATTGATTACATTCATAATCCCTTATTCCTTAAAGAATAACAGATATACCCCTTCAATCCAAAAATGTTTTAATCCCCAACAATGATGGAATATACAAATCATTAATCAGTTTCAAGGTAGTCAATAATATCCAATATAATTTATCCAAATCAATCATGTATTATTCCAAAATCACTACCTCAATATCAGAACTATATTATGGTTTATCATTCTCTCAACCATATATTTTCCAAAAATTTGTCCTGCTATTGAGTCACTTTTCTTTGTTCCACACAATCTCAAGACCTTAATGAAATAGTACTGCAGTACAGTCCTTATATACTCCATAATTATTATAACAAGTACATTGTTGATACAACACTCAAATGACATAATCAACATAAGAACTCTAATAATTCCTTTTCATCTATGGTAGTATCATAACATGATTATTATCCAATAGCATCGTTTGCGACTTAGTCTGATGACTGGGACATAGATTTGCATAGCGTCCAAACTCCTTGAAAATGAAGCATTGTACATTTGAAACCATTTTCTTACCCTTGCAGTCACTTACTTTGTGCCCTTTTCCTCCACAATTATAAAAAACTCCCATTCCTTTCAGGCACGTTCCAGGGTGTTTCTTCACACAATTATCACATATGGGAAAATTATTCTTTTCCCTCTTCCCTTTACCCATCTTTCTCTCTTCCATCCTTTTCTTGTCTTACATCCCTTCAAAGCCATAGGACTTAGTAAAATATTTACTTATCTTATCAACGCATGATATTATTTCTTCATATGATGATAATACATGGGAGACTATTTCTCTTATAAATTCCAGCTTAAGACCATGAAAGATATGATCCTCATTTCTCTTTGGATCATGTGCATTGCTGGAGTTCTCATTCCTTCTACTGGGCGCCATATCTAAACAATGGCATACACTAGATTAGTTTATGAATAACAATACCTAATCCCAAACTTGTAAGACACATAACGTAAGTTAAATAGTTTATGTATATAATCCATAATCATAAAAATTTATCCTTTGAGGAAGTATATACTCATAAACCCCTCATAATGGTTTTTAAAGAAAATGAGAATTATCCTAAGAATATCCCTCGGGAGTGTTGTAACCAAGAGTGCAGCAAGGCCCGTTGTCGTGCACCAGTTCCCGTTCGAGTCTAGCTCAAAGTAGTGTTTTCGGGTTTTACCCCTAGGTACATCTGTTCCAGAGCCGCCTCTACCTGCTCGTATCCAGACAGGAATGTATTTCTTGGAAAACTCACAAAATCTCTACAATACCAAAATTCTAGGAAGTTCTTCTATACTAATCCTCAATGTTCATCTTAGGTAATCAGAGCTTATCTAAATCTAGCATCCAAGGTTTGTACTAAACTTCATCGGACACCAACTGTAACGCCCCGACCCTAGTTACCTAGAGTCGGTTCATTATTACATAACATTGGCATGATCACAAGAAAGATCAAATCTCAAAAGACCGATTGTTTTAGTAGCCTTGGAAACACTAGATATATTCATAAGTCTTACATTACATCATAAAGTGAAAAACTACTACAACAATATATTGTCTCCATATTCCACACTCATATCCCCACATAATATTCCTGCAGGTCATTCATAATTTACTTCTTCACTTCCTGGGAAAAATAAAACATAGAAAATGGGTGAGCTCAAACGCTCCATAAGGGTAAGTAATACAGCGAAAACATTAATAATTAAGAATTAACATTTAAGGTAATGTATAACTAAAAGAAAAGAATTTTAAACTTGAACTTCAACATAATATGGAAAATATAAAATGAAATAATGCCATTTACTTATTCACATGAATGTTCTACTAGTCGAAAAATCACATGCAATATCAATAACCACTTTCATAATAATGGAATGCATAATTCTAGACTATCATAACCACATAGCCAAGGCCTCGTGCCAAGACTAAAAATAAGATTCTTCCAAGGCCTTGTAACAAGACACTAGTTTGTCTCATGAGACCTACTAATGCATCGAGGAGCTATAGCGGGCTCCACCCTTCACTTATTAAGTCCAATGCATTCCCGTATGAAAAGGTTTAAACATAACATAAACATTCGTTTTAAAACTAGCATACGAAATGTCAATACTTTCTCCATAAACCATGAATGGTATAAAAATAACAGATCCGTAGTAAAACATATCACAAAACCTTCAATGCAATACAAAAGTTTTGTATTATAATAAATCAACATCAAATAAGCTTAAAATCCATCAAAGTATGTTGACATCGATGAAATAAAAACTATTTGAGAGAAATATATTTTTTCTCGAAATCATAGAAAATTCACACATTTATAAAGGAAGTAATTTAAAAGATATTTTTGAATCAAAGTGTCCCATACCACTTTGAAACTTTTGAAAAGAAATATCATTTCAAAAACATCATGTTCATATAAATAAATCCTTAAAATCATTTTGAAAACATGGACATTAATTAAAAATATTTAGAAAGATAAATATTTAAAACATTTAAAATTATGATCTTGACAAAGAGTACATTTCACAAATTCTTAAAATATTTATTTTGAAATCATTTAAAAGTCACATAATTATAAAATAAAACATTTACTTTGAAAATATTCTTATAATATTGTAAGGGAAGCTTTGACGATTTTATAACGGCGGTAAATAGCCGCACCCTTAGTATAAGTTAAAAAACATTCTTACCTTAAATTTGTTGAAAAGGTTAAAAGTTCCTTGTTTGGAAAATGACAGAATGATTCCTTTAAAAACACATAAGGGTTTAAATTACTTTAACCCATTATCTAGTAAATAGTAAAAATGTTTTTTTAAAATAAATTTTTAAGGAACATGGATGTGGATGATAAAGAGATCCCAGTAGATAATTACGTATAAACATTCTCGGATAATGAAGAGATTGTGAAATAAACCCTTACCTTTTAATTTTACTTGGTTGGGGTAGGTTAAACTTCTATATAATGGTGAAATAATTGTTATTAAATTATTCAAGAATCATATACATTAATATGTATCATATATGATCTTTTAACATTGATTTTTTAGTAATATCTTAGTATTATCGTTGTTTCATGTGTTAACATACTCATTTTATTTTATATGTTTTGTTATGTAATCCATGTTTTTAATGGATAGGTTGTATCTTAATCATTTCCAGAATGATATAAAGTCCTTAGATACTATTATTAATAATCAAATGAGAATTATACTTGAATTGATACGATGGAGAATGAATCTCATCGCATTCGTGGAGACGGTAGTCCGTACGTACGCACGAGCGACAATATCATTCTTTTGATATTAAAAAAATATATAATTGGATGGTATATCATATATAAAGAATAATTATCAAGTTAAATTTATTATTTACATGAGTTAAACACCATTATTATACCCATACAAATAATAATTTATTGAATAACAATTACACCACGACGTGGAGACGGTAAGCCGTACGTACGCACGTATGGTGACATGTTATTAAAAGGGTGGATAGAATACCGAATATGGTCGTAACATATTTATAATAACATCACAGTATATATAAGATACTGGAGTTATTATTTTATAATTGTAATAACAAAGAAAGAAGAAGTGGAAGAAGAAAGGAACTTGAAAAGGGGTGGTGAAAACATTACCTCTTCTTCGGGTTCTTCCTTTTCATTTGATCAAAAGGGATCCTTAGGTTGGCTTTCTGATAGAACTAAGGCATTTAGGTTGTATTTAGGGATGTTGGGAGAGTATGTGGGAAGATTTTGGCAGAACCAAAAGGCTTTGAAGGTGTGAATAAATGAGAAGGAGGAGTTCCCTTTTATAAGAGGGGTGAGGGGCACCTTTGGAAAAGCTAGAAATATTAACTTATAATAAATTCATATTCAGTTTATAATGGCTCCAAAGTTGATTTATCAAAGGTTAAGGTGGGGATAGGTCTAAAAAAATTCAACCAATAGAATTTAGACAGGTTTGGGTCACTATATTAACCTTATCTTTTAGTTTTAACTCTTAGTTAATTAGTTTGACATTTACCAGGTCACTTTGTATTTTTATTTTATATAGTTAATAAACATACTATATACATCCAAGAGACCCCCAAGTGGTCCATTAAGTATACAACTATCATTATATAAGTCTCTTTCCCGAACCTTATATTTTTAAGAATTTAATATCAATTAATAATCTACTATTTGTTTTAAAAACTCTTTTATGTCAATTTTGACACTATTCAATAGTTGATTTTTTTGAAACTTATAACAGATTTATTACTTCACAAAAAGTCAATTAAATCAATAATAATATGTCATATTATCCTATAAAATTTGTTTAATTCATTAAAAGTCTCATATTATATTTATTATGGTATTTATAATATCAATTATTTAAATTTTTCACTATTATGGTAATTACTGCAACATCATTGTGTCATAAATAAATTAACTTATATAATGTCTAAAAATTATAAATAAAATACCATTATGTAGGAAATATTTTCATATTTCTAATTAATATTTATAGTCTAAAATCCAACATATATAACCCTATGTAAAAATTGTTTTTCTAAAAGATATATGGTTGTGTCATTTTTGTATTCATTTTAACTTAATTAATATAAAGTGTCCCTATCACTTACAAGTGGCACCATGGGGTCCCAAAATCGACCCAAATATGCCTATGGTTGAACGTGTTTAAACAAATATGGTTGGGACACGTTTTGGGGAAATTTGTATTATGATAATATTATTTTGTAACCCTTATTTACCGGATTTACATTTTAACCATGGTAAATAAAATATTTACCACAGTAATTATTCAAAATGTCTAAAAATAAAAGTTACCTATTTACACAATATGAACATCCTTATTCCAAATAAGGAATCCATTTTTCCAAATTCAAAACACAAAAGTGGCATAAATTAATTTAAAATTAATTCCTGTTGTTAAAACAAAAAGCGTGTTTTTAAGAGATAATAACTATCAAAAGATTGACACTTGTTTATGTTTGGTTTAATTGTTAAATTATGTCTAATGACAAAAATTTAATTAAATGGTAAAAATATATTCTAAATATACTTTAAAACCCCTCAAATTCATAATTTATCAATATTAATTATTTTGATTAAAAAAGTTGTTTTTAATTAAAATTTAGTAATTTTCACTATTCATCAAAATATTAAAGTTATCCGAAAAGTACCAAAATTTCACCTTAGGATAAATTCGATATTCCGAATCCAAAAAATGAAGTCCATTTTGAAATATAAAATATATATAATTTCAAAAAGTAGGTATTAATATTCATAACAGCTAGTTTGATTAGTTATGGTGTGTTAGAACTCAGTGTTGCGTACAACACACGCTACCACATTATTCAAAGAGAAGCGTACCATAGAAGTTTGGGATGTTTCATTTTAAATTTTTTATGTCCTCATTTAGTCAAAAAGTTTAAAATACTGTATTTAAAAAGGGTTCACTATTAAAAGTTGGTAAATGTGCAATACTGAAAATGAATTTGTTCTTACATTAAGTCTAAGAAACTCATAATATGGATTCTAAAATTATAAGGATTATATACAGTTTAAAATTTAGTTAATACTATTCATAACCTCTTTTGAACGGCTTGTTTGGTAAGTCATGGTGCACTTGAAATCGGTGTTGCGTGTAGTGAAAGTTATTGAATTATTTTGAAGAAATAACACACTATGAAATCTTGGGGTGTTACATGGCAACGCTACCACCACCCCACTTGGACAAACCATCCCCCAACCCAACTTAGACATCCCTACACCCACCCAACTTGGACAACCGCACCCCCCAATCCCACTTGGACAACCCTACCCCCACCCCACCCACCCCACTTGGACAGCCCTACCGCCACCATACTTGAACAACCGAGCCCCCAACCCCACTTGGACAACCCTACCCCCACCCCACTTAAAAAACCCAGCCCCCCCACCCCACCTGCACACCCCTACCCCCCACACCCCACATGTAAAACCCAGCCACCCCCACCCCACCTGGAAAACCCTACTGTCACCCCACATGGAAAACCCATCCCCCCACCTTACCTAGACAGCCCCTCCCCCACCCCACCGGCACACCCTCCCCACCCCACTTGGAAAACCCTACCAGGACACCCTCCCCCACCCCACATGCACACCCTCCCCCACCCCAAACAGCCCGACCCCCACCCCATTTGGACAACCCAGGCCCTCCCCCACCCTACCTAGACAGCCCCTCCCCCACCGTAGTGGGATAGCCCTCGACATCCTCCCCCACCCCACCTTCACATCCTCCCCCACCCCAAATTGAAACAAAAATTCATCCAAATAAAAATCCAATTTTCAACTAAACTAAATTCCACAAAAAGTTCCATATCACCCCACTAAATAAACCCTTTAACATGATTCAAGTGTAGAAATAAAAAACAGAAAACAAATCCAAGGGTTCCGTAGACAACAACCCTAATTTAGCCTAAATCAAAACATCAAATAATAAAAAAAGAGGAATAACTATAAAACTAAGGTAACACTTACTAATTTGAAGTGTGAAATAAAATTTTGTTTGATTGAAGATGGATCTTGGATGGAAGGAGTCTACTGGCCGAGAAGAATTCAAGAGGAGCTCGATTAGGATCTATCTGCAATCGGGCAGAGTGGGGGCTCGGGTGTTCTGTATTTGGGGAAATCTTTCCCAAAAGTTATTAAAAACCATTGGGAAAGACTATCTTTACCAATGGTTTAACAAAACCATTAGTATATTTTAAATAAAATCATTATTTCACAATGGATTTGGAAAACCGTTGGTAAATAGTAAATTTGTTTTCACATTGCCAGCAGTTTTTTCAAACCATTGGCAAAGGTTACCTTCTATACACTATACCAATGGTTTCATTAAATAATGGGTATAATACCGTTGGGAAAACTCTAAATTCCAGCAGTGTTTATTTTCACTCTTCCATTAATCATCCATTATTTTGTTGGGTTATTATTCTATGTGTTGTTGGATACTCATATTGGTTTTTTAATCTATATCCAGGATAGTTTGATGGGGATCTATATTTAAGATATATTGTCTCGTTTAATCGATTTTTTTTTTTGTTTTTGATCTTGACACTTTTCATCATTGAGTTTTTGATTTATTTGATTCATATTGGTGTTCTCCTTTGGGTGATCGTTCGTCCTAAAATTTAGGTTGGAGTTCAATCATTCAATTACCATAGTAATTATTTTAATTACATGTTAGTATTTCTATAATTTCTAACGAGTTTTTATAAATTAAATCTCTTAATTGATTAAATTAATTTGATTAATTATTTAATTAATGGATTGTGAAACTAAGATAATTACCTATTGATTAAATTACCATAATATTGAAATAGGGTTTGGGATAATAGATTTTTTAGTTAGTTATAGGAATATTTAATTGGGATATGGGGATATCTAATTCATAAGAAAATTATAATAATATTTTATTGGGATTATGGTATAATTAAATGTTTATTTATTCATCATAATATTGAGTTCAGATTTCGGTATAATTTATTATTGACATAATTACTATAATATTGGGTTATTGAATTGAAAACTTAATTGTTGACATAATTATGGTTATTGGGATAGTAAATTGGATAATTAATTTATAAATAATTCATTACTATATTGATGTTGTTAATTAGGGATAAATAATTGTATAATTGATTTTTTTTAGATTATTATTATCATTAAGGAGCATGGTGTGATAAATTAAATGATGAATTAGTAATGAGATATATGTGATTAATTAATTATCAAATTATTTAAATTGGATTGATGTTATTAATTAAATGTGGAACTAATTAAGGGGATTTATATGACGATTTAAATGTTTAAATATGAATGTGATTGAGATGATTAAATAATTATTGAAAAAATTAAAGGGAATAAAATTAAATCTGGATTAGTAAAATGGGAATTCATGAGTTAATTACAATGATGAATGGAAATAGTTTAATTCAGAATAGAATATAAAAAATTATTGGTAATAATGGATTTAATTTATTAATTTACACAATGAATGGTAATAATGGAATTAATATTTTAACTAAGATAATGAATGGTAACAAAAAAAAATTTGTGTTGAGAGAGATAATCAACAATATTTATGGAATTCATGTGTCGATAGAGACAATGAATGGTAAAAATAGTATTCATGCTTTTTTTTGAGATGATGAAGAGTAAAAATGGAATTCTATGATTTGATATCCATTGGGGAAGGTTTAGACTCTGTCATGATTTAAAGTATGAGTTGAGGTACAAGAGTCTAGGGGAACACATGGGTTTACGTGGTTAAATAAAGAATAGTTGATAATGTGATAACTTTTTAATGATGTATTGTGAATTATTTTTTCATACAAATTCATAAACTTTTATTTGACTAGAAACTATATTACAAACCGTTGGTGGTGGCCTATGGATTTCTAATCACGCCTTATTCAGGTTTCTTGATCAATGCCCAAATAGATGATTCTGCTACAAGAAAGGATAATGTGAATGGACATATATTAGGTGACTAATTTGGGATTGAGAATGGATTATGGAACTGTATGAGGGTCTGAAACCACTTCTAAGTTGTTAGTTTCATTACATTTTAGTTATATTTTGACACTTGGCACCTACATTAGCATGAAAAATTTTACTATTTAGTTTTATATTTTACTTCGATTGTTTATGTCATCATGTGATAATGGTATTATCCTTGTTATGACTATATGTAATTTAGTTATTGTTTATTTATTTACACTGGTGTATTCCTATGGTACAAAGTATATAGTTCCCAAATGGTTTATATTAGTCCCTCACATATAGTTGGAAGCTTCAGGCATATGGGGAATAATTCTTGATGTCATGTGACTTATAGGTTTGGGGAATCATTATGTAGAACCTAGGATGTGATGTTATAATAAGTGATATTTATTTCTAGGAAAAATAATAAAAGTATAATTATTTTCCTCAGATCCTCTGATGTCTAATATATAATCTCGAGACATATCCTATAGTTTAGGGATAGTCTGCAATATTTACCTATTTTTCTAATGGTGTAAAATAGTGTTGAGATGTAATGAAGGAAAAAAATCATTTTATAATTCCCTCACTACATGTGAGGTAAAAATAGAGTCATAGAATGAGAAAATGTAACTTTTGAATCTATGAATCCGCACCACCTCATTCACATACATATTTATTAAAATATCCACTATGCTGAACTCATTGTTTTTTAAGAAGTTATATGATTTCATAAATAGATCCACGATTACATATATTGATTCACAATCTCCAAGATATTGGGTTAATTCTGTGCTGATTTCCATTGAGATTATATCTCAATTTTACTATAGGACGTTCAATGTCTACAACAAACTACCCCGACCATGATTCTCAAACTTTACTAACTCAAAACCCAATCATCGATCCAAAACCTCTACCACTACCTTTTTTATACCAGACCACCATAACCTTATATACTTACAAATGTAAATCATAGAAAGTATTAGTTGTACCAGTAATGGTGAGCTCTGAAAATTATTATGGTATCCATGTCACATCACTACAAGAATAACATTTCTGCCCAAAAATAATCATTCTATTCAGAACATCATCAAACCATATCTCCAGAGCAACACCATGCACAATTAGATCACACTTCACCCCTTATTATCATTCACAACATTGATAAATCTCTGCATTCTCAATCAAAGAGGATTGAAATTTCATCTAAAGTATCAAACATCCTCTATCAATTTCCCTCAGATAAAATTGTACTACTTCCAAATCCTCCATCACATTCCTTTAATTCATAGACTCTAGAACCATAGCCTTACATTACTTCATTATCATAGGTTCACAAAAAATATTCCTCATTCCTTTCGGATATGAGATCTTGAAATTTTAATCCTGATTAAACTGAATCCATCATCGTTGATTTAGATTTTTATTATGAAAAGAAATGAAATTCCTCAGTTTCTGATGATCTTTGAAGACCACAAAGGACTCTAAAATATGGTATTGTCTTTATATATTCAGCGTAAAACATCAATTATACCTCCAAATAAAGGGATAAATAGTTACTCTTGTGGGGAAATTACTTCACTGACTCATAAGATATCAAAAACGTTTTCTTCCTTACAATGAATTTCCTACCGTAAATAAAGTGTTAAAAAATACATTCAACATCACTCATTCCCCTAAAAATTTAATCATTAGAGCACTAAAAAATATCCCCTTATAGTTTTCAAACAATATTACAAACTGATGAGTATATATAAAATATAGTTCCTTATTGGAAAAAGATATAAATATGGATTAAATTATTGTGAAATTTCATAGTAACCTCTGAAAATAGCTTAAATTAATAAGTAAATTGAAAACCTCTACCATGTGTTTGTTTAGAAACCATGAAAAAACTACCTCAAACATCGACGGGCCCATAGATACCCCTTGATATAAGAAAACATTCTAATGAAAATGAACCTTTCTTGTCCAAAATTTACACGAGGATAACATTATATAGATATGGTGGAATTAATGAACCTATTTGATGGATTTAAGAAGATCAGAAATCTCCCCCCTACAACCTTTAGTAGATCAATAGGTCTTTGATAAAGGTGACTACACATTGTTTAAAAATTCATGGAATATATATTACATGAGTCCCATGATAATAGAGAGTGAATTAATGAAACTGGGTGACATGAGAAGAAAATAAATATTCCAATATCTACATCTAATTCAAATATTCAGGACCACATCTTCTTCACCATCAACTGCTGATCTGTGGAACACATATCGATCTTTGAATACTATCTAACTCTACTCAGTTGGTCAACAAGTCCATTTATCATCAAAATATGATATAAATTCTTGACTATCGCTTAGTTCAACATCATGTAGATTAAGAAAAAACTCAAACTACCATCCTCTATCTAGGTAAATATTGCGAGAGCACCCTACAATGACACAATAGGCTAGTTTAAAACATTCCACATTAAATCATAAATCAAAATTCTAAATTACCTCTACTCATAGGTGCCATCTGATTGGGACCCATAGAAATTAGATAATATCCATGATATCGATCTATCTCAAACTCAACATTATGTTTAGAGGGTAGTTTCAGAACTACGTCAGTAAAAACAACTACCTCGGACACTTATATCAGTTTTATGGAAAAAAAACTCGAATAATCTTATATTATCTCATTTATGATTGAGTTTTTGTTTAATTGTATTTAATCAAAATATTTTTATCAAGTAGGACATTTATAAATATATTTCCTAATTTATTTACTCTGATTTATACCGACACAATTTATTGACTATGTTATAGAATATGTTTTTCATTAATAATTTCTAATTGTATATCACAGTTAATTTTATGCTCATTATTACATGTGGGATACATAATCGACCATAGTTGAAATGTAAACTATAATCCAGGTATGTTATAAAATAAAAAATTTAATTTCAATAATATTTATCATTTTATGTCACCTTTATAATGTAACACATCTATCTCAAACTCATTAATTTCTTCTACAAAAAACAATCTCCTCATTTACCTCTTTGATAGACTATCATCATTTTATTATCTTGATTCATTTAATTCTGCTGTCTATGGGAAATTAATTGTGTTATATAATGTGAACATATCCCCTATAGTATAATAATCATCTATCATGTCCATCATGCTTATCATATTTCTTCATGGAACTATTTTCAAAAACATTTCTCCAAATTTGTGAAACCCAAGCTACAATCATCTTTACTAATATTCTAAATCAACAATTATTGTCTTATTATTGCATTAGAAATAGATTTTCATGATGAAATATTTGATGTTGTATAAATAATAAATATAATAATGTATATTTGAAATTTCAATATATTCTTATAAAATGATCAATTCTTATTTCAGAGGAGTAAATTATATAGTTCTTATGAATTCAATCTTTTAATTACATGTATTATATTCACATTAGTTATAGTTTTCAAAACATTTCATTTTTTTAAATGATAATCAATGTTATTTAACAATTCTAATTCCTTATTACCAATATTATATTCTCTAAAATAATCTTAGGAAAATATTCTTCTTTTATATTTAGATATATTCTTTCCATAATAAACACAATTCATCTTCTAGGGAGAATCACCGGGACATTGTGACAATCCTAGGGGAATGGTCCTCTCAGATCTTCTTACCTCCACCCATGATGGAAGAATGGATATCAGGGAATATATATTCCCACATAATATTTTGGATATGTATTTGTAGCATTTATTATAATATTATTCTATATTATTGTAATCATAAATTTCAACAAAAATGGTTCCTTATTGAAGGGATAATATTTTTTTTCTGATTTTGGGATGACTCCATGTTATTGTATTCTCAACCACGTGTATTTTTATAATATTTAATACATTGATAATTATAGGTTGTTATAATTTTATTCATTCAATTATGGATATTTCTATATTTTTTGTTTATAGATTTCTCAATTTCACCATATGTCCAAGATACTTAGTTTTATGATAATTCCTATATTCCTAAATTGATATCAAAAGTTAATCATATTCTCTCATTAGATTATCAACACCAAATTCATTATATTTTTATCAGTATTTCAATTAATTTTCAATCGAGTAAATATTTTTGTATTTGACCTCAAATTAATAATTCTTAGCCAAAAATAGTATGGTTTCTGAGAATACTTTTTGATGAAAAACATTCTATGAAATTTTTCTTTATAACCTTTACTTTATTAAAGAATGATGTTATTTAACATTTAATATAAAAACATATTTGGAATAAAAATAATTATTGATAACATTTTAGTTAAGTGTCTTTTTATCTGACAGGCTCTCCATTATACCAGATCCCATTACTAATTTTGGATCTCCATCATATTGTACTTTAATGAACTGATATAATTAAGGTGACAGCATTTCTTCATATATTATTCTTCTAATCCTTAACATTAGATTAGAAGGAATAAAACATTTTCATATAAATTTATTTCTCAAACCCTCATCAAATAAATAATGACACATCAAGATGACTATAAAATAGATATAATATGAAAATTACCACATAGCATATTAATCACTAGTAGTGAATTATACATTAGTCTAGATTTATTTTCCTATTTTTTACTCATTGTATTAATGTTATTTTAATATTTTTTTCACCTCAATTTCTTTCAAGGAATGGATGGAGGATAGTTCTTTATATAGATCAGTTCAAAATGTTCTTTAAATATAATCATTAACTGTATATAAAATTTGTTTGATAAAATTTGTAGATCCATTATAGGGAGCCTGAATGTTAAAATATTCTACTTGGATGTACTATTAGACCATGAACTCACCTGATAGGTGGTGTGGGGTGAATTAGGTGTTTCCTTGTTACTAATTTATCATTTTTATTTTAATACACCTCTAAATTATTGCACAAATTTCACATTTTAGTTGTATGGATATCTTAATTCACTATAACGGAACACCACCGAATGAAATATATTATGTAAAATAGTAATAATAATAAAAATAATTTATTTGAAATAACTGATATCTTGGAATATATACCATTATTATTTATTCATTCATAACTACATGGATTATGATCATCATTACTTTATTGATTACTAGGGTGTGTGAATGTATCATCTGATCTTCAATAACCAAAATGGTTATATTTTTATCATCCAAATCTTTAATGAAGTGATTTTCAAAATCCAAATAACAGTATTCAAATTAATTCATTATAAATCAGATTTATTGTAAATTTATTTCCAAAAAATTAAATGTGATGTATTTATCAAATTTTGTTACACACAACCCTGAGTCTAAATGATTAATTATATAATATTACATTTTAATATAGTCATTGAATTTAATGGTATGACTTGTAAGGAACACATGTTGAATACTATCTTTAAATAAGAAAAAATGTTTTAATTTCTGTATTAAAACATAATTAATATGTACTAAACTTGTTTGATGCAATTTTATGTTTTTGGAATATGTTTTATTCAAAAGATGGCTTTAATAATATTATTTTCTGTAGGAAAATTTTAAATAATTTATTCTATGAATATAAATTTTATTTTAGAAAATAAATTTAAAATTTGAAATCATCATATCTCTATTATCATTAATTTATTTTGATGATATTTATAAATATTTATTTCTCAGTGAATAGTGAAAATACTGTTTTTATGAAAATTATTTAATCATTTATAGTAATATTTTCATTATGATTTTAAATTCATCTCAATCAATTAGATATTTAATTTTTTTAAAGAATATAATTAATTCCAATATAATAATCATTATACTTTATTATTTATAGTTTAATTTTTAAGCTTAAAAACATTATTCTAAAAAATGTTTTTTCTTATATTTTTTAAATATAATAAATTAAATTAATATATAATGTCATTATAATTAATGAAATTTATATATTATATTATCAATAATATATTTGATAAATAATTTGTTATTTTTAAAAGTAAATAAATTGGAGTTTATGATATTTTATGATTAAAAATGAATTTTTCAAAAATGGTTACAGTATAGAAATGTATTTATTTATATTTTCTGAAATAAATAAATTAAATATATTAAAATAGGTTAAATATATGGAATAATAATAATTAATTTTACATTTTAGGTCTAACTATATTTTTCTGATAAAAAATAGTAAAAATTGTCACATATTGTAATCATGATGAAAGATAAAACAAGTTTACTATGGAGTTAAACATGAAGATAGGGGAATGAATTACATGTACATTTTTATAAATTATTAGGGATGATACATTGAAACCTTATCCTATGATAAATTATAATTTATGTCCATTTTATATAATTTCCTAGGAATTTGACCTTGCATCATTGAAATGTTTTTTTAAATTCATTGCATGCCACTCCCCTAACATATAAATTGAAATTTATTCTATACTATTATTCACAAAATTAGAAAATTTAATCATCTAAAATAGAAGATCCATAACCAAACTAGACTCATTCCCATTAACAAATTTCTTTTATTCTTCTCCAAATAATTTTACATCATATGTTATGATTATATAAAAATGATGTCACTTAGAGAAGTGGTATAAATCATATCCAAATTGTTTCATTATTAATTCATTTAACAATTAATGTGAACATTGTTTCCTTCATAATGATGAAAAATATAATGAAATTAATAATTTTATATTAATATCATTTTAAAACCAGCTACCACTTCTTCTTCTTTAAATGTGAAATGAATATTTGAGTCAAATATATATGTGAAAAATGCTAACATGAAGTTAAAAAATTAATTATTAACTACCATAATTCATAGTTGGTTATTATGATATATTTGTTGTATATATATATGATTTTTCGTTAACAATATATTTTTCAAATTCTTGAATTATTATTTAATTTTTCGTTCTATCTATCGAGAAATAGAAATATCACTTATGTGTAAGTAGTGATCATAATCAGCACGTAGTAAATTAATTAATTATTAATCTCTGATTTAAGTTAATATATATAAATAATATATAATTAATATAGTTATAAATGTATTGGTAATATAATTAACACTAATGATATATAGAATCTTTGATCAATGTGAATAGACTATAACTTCCAAACCAAACCATACATGAAAAATGAAGTATTTATAGCTAAATTGATGATGATGATAAAATATTAATAATATACTAGTGATATTATTTTATAGGTAAACAATGTATATAGTTAGTTTTATTATTAATGAACCATTTAATACCTAAAAAAATTTAAATTTATTATACATGAGGTTAGATCCCATAATATATAAAATAGTCACGAGGTAAGGGTTTTATTTTACAATAACATTTTTACAATTATTATTTATGCTTATATTTTATGATAACTAGATTATATGATTAATATCTAAATAATATAAAATCATTTCATATCATATTATTATTTTAATTGATTAAAATTTTCCCATTTAATATTATTCTCTTTAATAACTCATGAGACATAATAATTGTTTTTACGGAAAGATGAAATTATTTATCTATTAAATTTGAAATATTTAACTACCAAACCCATATTTCATTTAGAATGTATTCCTGAATGATTTTACCATTATATATTTATTTTATAATATTTTATTTTACCCATATGTTAATTTTAACTTTAATTTATAAATTTAATCTATTTTTAAATTTCAAAATGATATAATTGTTATTTTTTTTCCAAAAATGATAACTGAGGTTGTATTTAACATACAACACACGAACGTGGTTCCCCATTTAGTTGACTACTAATTACATTCAAAATTACATAGAATTTATTCTATAGTTATTTTCAGATAAACTATTATCCTTGTCATTTGGTAATTTTTTTAATTTATATATATTTTTTCAATGTAATAAGGCTATTCTACCAATAAAATGTTCTCATGATCTCATAAAGGTATTTCCATACATGAAATCAAAATGTTATCTTATCTTTTTTTATAGACGATATGATCTAATGATATTATCATATTATAAGTCTATATATTTTAACATTATGATGACTAAAATTTTTATGGACCCCATATGATTTATTCGGGTTATGTTATGATTTTATAATGAACCTTTTCTGATCTTATAGACCACATATATATGGTTTTTCAATATGTGATTGGCTGGTATATAATTATATATCACTAAAATTCAATGTGTTAATATGGATATCTCATGATATGATAAAAACTAAAACTGTGGGTGAACCTAGTTCCATAAGGTACGTTGTCCAAGAAGTTAATATTATGAGTGAACCATGAATAAGGAAATAGTATAATGTGGAGTGAACCCATTACACAATGATGGTAATGGAAGTGTATGTTGACAAGGTAAATAAATATTTTAGATATTGTTTTTTGAAAAATGAATTCCTTATTCATTGGTTATTTTATCATGGATTTGGATTTATTATATAATACTCTCTACTCTTATTTTTTATTAAAATTATTTACAAAAACATTATTCCATGTGTTCCTTTTAAAGATACTTACTATTTAGTTGTGATTGCTATAATTATTGATCATGTTAATATTCCCATACTCTGATATTATTCTCACTTATGATAATTTATTGATATATCTTTGGTTTAACAATTATTAGTATCTAAACACCATGTATCTATATTTCTATTCCCCAATTTATAAATAACTATTTTTGAAATGATATGTCTATGAATGGTGATAGTTTTTAAGAACATAACATGATCTAATGTATATATTTTATGTATAACCTATTTGTGTATCCTTTTTACCAAAGGCACTATATCATTACATCCCCAGACATGTATTATTATAAAATATAATATTCATATAATTTTTAAAAAAATTTGAATGTAATTTTTGGGTACCTATAGTTGGTATAAAAATGAGGTATTTTTTTGAACTAATATGACTAAAAATAAGTGATAAATATTTATATATGATGACGTATAAGGAATTTAATTATTTTGTTAATGAAAGAAGTGTTGTTTTACTAGAAAATACATTTCTATCTAGATACAAGAATTTCGATGTATTGATGGAATAAATGTACCTTGGGGAAACAAAAATATATGTGGTTGGTTGGATATTAACATGATCATGAATAGTGCATGATTAGTGAACCTATTATAGAAAACTCGGATAAACACATTTGGGGTCTGTGATTAGGTTAATCAATATTTTTCTTATAAAATCATATGTTGGTTTTAGATAGATAAATATTGTTTATTTACTATGTTAAACCTATGATTTCACTAATTTAGAAGAAAGTGTCAATATTTAGATGTTCAATAAAGAATCATGATTTTTTCTCTCTCGGATTATGGATGCTCAGACTACTCTATTTTTGTTTCAGTAAATGATGGAACTATAAGGATTGATATTAATTTTGAATGTAGTGGAAAAGTAAACAAATTACCTCCTAACTAAGGAAATGTTATGGAAGACGTAATGAAACACTTATATATTAATTATTATAAAAAATTATTAATACTTATATCATAATATGATTATAAATAATCAATAGAATGAAAAATGTATTGTTGATTCTTCACAAGGTAATTTAAACCTTATTTGAGTGGTTCTAACAATCCACATATTATTTTGGAACAGATCAGTATCAATGAAATATTGTTCTCCATTACCCAGTTTTTGAATCATGAAAACATTTTCTTCAGTATTTAATATTATGAAGGGGATGTTAATCAATGGTAAACACTTATCAAGAATAGATAGATTCAATCAAATATAATGAAATTGAAATTACTATTTTTTTAAAAATATTTTTTTATGGAATACAATAAATAAAGTGAAAATGGAATTCCGTGATATAATAAATAAGGATGGTCAATGTCTTGTTAATTATGTAGAAAATTGTACAATACATTTGAGGTATGTCTTAGGTTTTTTCACTCAAAATTAATATAAGAATGATCGATTATTAATTTCTATATAACAATGTAACCAATGTGTGTTAACCATTGTAGTTATCACCAGATAAGAAGAAATCATTTGTTGTGATTTCAATGTGAAAATTAAGATTGGAGTCACCCATAAATCTCACAGTTTTGAAAAGAAAGGAGATATAGATAAGAAATTAAATCCTAAAAATAAAAAACATAGAGTGGAAAAGACGAGTTGTCTTTTTGAATATAAGTGTGAAAATATTTATTGGATGGGAATATTATAAAAGGGGATGTAAATTTTTTTTGAATGTAATTCCATTAGGATATAAAATATGGATGAAATTGAAACATGTTTGATAAAAATTCAAATGTTGTGACATCTATATTTAATGAACTACTTGAAATCCACTATTAAAATTACAATTAATATATAGTTTATTCTTAACATTGATTGAATATTAATGATGATTAACCTTTGAAACCAATTATAATTCAAGAAAAAGGGAAATATCCTGAAACAAATAATGCCTACATGGGTAATAGTATTTATGTGGTGAATTGTAAACATATAACATACTCTAGGACTGATAATTTATTACATTATTCTAGTTCTACCTATTATCATGTAAATGATAAATTTTATAATGGTACCAGAATACCAACTAAATGATTTAATGTTTAATTAGCTATAAAAACACTCCATGCCATTATTTTCACATATCAAGTATATTAATAATCCCAACTATATGTTTTTTTTGGAATGTTACCCCTTAAAATCTTGATTTTTAATCGATTTGAATTTGAGGTGATTTAGGTAATGTACTGGATTACATTATATAGGTTAGATATCTTTTACTATGTAAGTGATTTAACATGTTTCATTCTGAGCAGAACTATGATTTTTTATCATTCTAAGGACTAATTTGAACTTAATGTAAATTAAACAAATTATAGAATATTTATTCCAACTTAATGTGGGTGGATATCCCATATGGTTGGGAATAAATTCATCATCAAATATATTACTATTGCATGTGTTTTTTTGGAATATTTATAGAAGGGTTTCATGGTTTTCCTTGGAAACAATATGTGGAGTTTTCTATGGAACTCAATTTTTGTGATGTACTTATATAAAAAACATCCTATAGAATGGTCCTCATCGAGTTTCTATATTTTAGGAAATGAAACTATTCTAATATTGAAATGGGGTTGATTTATCAATTTGCATCACCCTGGGGTTAAAATTTTATTTCTTTTAAGAAGAAATATATATTAGTATGAGTCCACATAAATTATCAATAATATTTAAATATTATGATCCTGAAAAATATCACATACTATGTATTGATTAATTTTTTTACAAATTACTAGATAATCATTATTTTAATAGTGTTTATCACTAATCATGATACAATTAGTTGAGAGTAAAGAATTAATAAATACACATGAAAACCTTCTATTTTTAGTATAGAGACTATTAATTTATACTGAATCCATTTTGTATTATTAATTCCCATTCTATCATAATGGGTTAAATGAATAAATTATACTTACGTCAATATTAACACTAATTTTTTTTCTCATGGGATGAAAATATTATGATGAGTACCTAATTTATTTTAGCTATATGATGTCCCCAAAACCAAATTAATGGATCTTTTCTATGCTAGACTGTGTTCTTAACACTTTGAATCTAAAGGCTCAAACAACCTACATATACAGTACAAAATGTTCAACCACTGATATTATTGGACTATCATTGGACACCTATATTATTTAAATTCATTGAAAATATTTTCCATATACAATAAATTGCATTATTATTAGTATACCCTAAGTATCCTTAATTAAAAGAACGGAAAATAAAAAAAGACCCCATTCTCTAGTTACACAACAATTTTACCCAGGTCCTCAAAAAATACCTTAGGTATCCATATACTACTAGATAATAGAGGGAATTTAGGGGCGATGTGAGACTCAAGTAATTAAATGGTCCATGAAATAAGACAAAAACACAATAAGTCATCCCCTATGGACTAAAACTAGCATGATGGTCCCTTACCCATGCCAGGGATCTACGGGACACCCTTTTCGGGACATAGGAGGAGACCTCTGTTGCATAGGATAATATCCCACCCATGTGATGTCTTCTATGTGGTCCATTTCACAAGGCACCTATATCTCATGTAGGCCAACCCCCTTACATCATGAGGCACTTACATATTATTTTATGTCATGCATTAGGAACCCCCTACTTACCAACCATGACTATGTGAGACACCGTCAATCACTATTTCGAGCAACTAATGGAAGGGATTCCCTTTTTTCAATCCATCATCTGATGGGAAAAAAATTTAATCCTCCACCAAAACTTCTAGACTTGAAAGACAATGGTAATAAGAAAAATAGAATTTCTCTCATTAGGATATTAAATCCATTGATAAGAGGTGTCCATAACTTTTATGATTTGTTGGGTATGGTGCATGGGGTGCATACAGATATGAATTCCAACCATCATGAGAACCCCAATCATGGTGGTGGTGCTTGGGATTTCCAGATCTCACATATAAAGAAAAAATCTTGTAATTCCCTCATTTCTCAAAGACTTGGGTCCCCCATTTATAACAGGTAGGGACTGTATCACAAATTCATTTCCCAATGAGGTTTATTCTATTATTCTCTTCTTTTCCACATGAACAAAATTCTTGGGGTGTCCCTCCAGAGTGTTCCCCTATACATTATTTTAGTTCCTCCCTTATAACATTCCTTCCAAAATATTCATAGCCTAGTGTTATATCTAGGTGGGTAGTAAAATATGATTTTCCAAGGTACCACGACCGGAGGGGATTCACACATCAAATAATGCTCTAATCCCCTCTCACATTGGGTATTGGTCTCATCCATTAGAAAAAATAGATTGTGCAATTTACTATATCTACCACATCATCTTATTACACACACCAAGCATGACTCACTTTCTCTTAGAGGTTGGTGGAGATAATTAAGTCTGCATCATCTTAAACATATGGTTATTATTCCTTTTCTATGCCTAATCATCCCAATTAGGGAATCCTCTGATATGTAGTAAACCATGAAACACAACCTCATGTTCCTCTTATATGGTATAATAACCAACCATATCATCTTTCAACCACAGGTAAATAAATTTGTTGTAAGAACAATCTCATTCATCTAATGGGGATATACTCCCTTATGAGACAATACCTCAAAGGCCCCCATTGGTGTGGGTCCTCAGAGATGAACTATGTGGGATTTGATTACCTTACAAATGGTTTATATAAGATGCCACCCTGAGATCCCAATGTGACACCCCCAATCTATTATATTTATCTGTTGCCTACATTCACATCAGATTCTTATCCAACCTAGGATCCCATATCCCATCAATGTTCTTTAGGATGCTTCAGCATAAGTCCCACAAAAAACATTGACAAGTAACCTCTCATTTAGACATCCTTTATTCGTGACGTTACACTTCATGATTTGGTTCTTATCACATGAACCTTAAATGTATGTTGTTTTATATTTTATGGAACCTAACAACTTTGGTTCTGATTAAATTCAATAGGATACATAGTAACCCCATATCATGAGTCATATCCATATATCAAAGAAACTCCAATCACCCTAGATGATGAAACACTCTAGAGAACCCCAATATGTCTCTTATCCAGATACATAATAATAATTGAAACATGAGCCACTATTCTATTCATAAAAGGATTATATTAATGGGTATCCTTATATATGTACTGATATATCCATCAATTAATAACATATGATTTAAAAATATGAATCAATGTTCTGTTAATTATAATATTTCATTTTTAATTATTGATTAACCTACACCATAGTTTCTAATTAATGAAGTATTCAGGAACATTACAGAAATCCTTAAGATAGTCCCAATGTGGTAAAGAATCCCCCCTTTAGAAGAGCATGATTATCCACAAATCCAATGCACTCAAAAACTATGAGTTCTTATGAATTGTTACCCATGTTCCATAACAATCATCAACCTTTGTGAACAATTTTCATGAGTCATCATACTTATAGGAACCTTTGGGTGTTTTTTGATTCCATCAATATACCTTGCTTATATCCACCAGAAAGGGAAATGAGTGTATGTTTATTATGTTGATGTTTATCTACCAAAACCAAAAAAATCCATCCCAACCCCATCTGGACTTCTTGATGAATCAGAAATGATGAAATCAACCTAAATTATTTACTAAGATAATTGGGTCTCCCACATGATTGGCCCTATTATCATTTAATGTAAAATAAATACATAAAATTAAATTTATTGTGCATGTTATTTTATTGCAGGTAGATTATTTTATGGGATTTTACATTTATTTTTTTATCACGTAAATTTCAAGAACATTTTAAATGATTTAGCATCAAGTAAAATGGAATCACACAAACTCTCAATGATTTATTCCCCAAATACAATATAGGATCGGTACACATCCAAGAAGAAAAAAATTTCACCAACCCATCATTTTCATTGTTTTTTTATCAAATGTATGGGTCTTTTAGTATAGAAAAAATGTAACCACACCGACCATGGAGGCTACCCGATAGGCCCCCCTGTTCAAAAATCCCCACTAGTCATACTGACAGTGATGACCAGTGGAATTGAAGAAGATGATATAAATCACATTATCAAAAAATATAGGAGCTTATTATCAAGAAGTAATAATTTGATGGGCCCTCATCACAAGGAGTTGGATTAAGAGTCCAAATATCACACATATAGATTATAATGATGTCCATGAAAAGGGATCCCACCTATAGCCACCCAGCAATGCCACATGATATTGAACCCTAAACTAGATGTTGGTGCCATATTTTGGAGTCCATCATATGTCAGCATTACATGAGCATGAAATACGTACGATCAGGTGTAGCGACCGTCAAGAATGAACATGGATAATCCATTATCACCTATAGGGAATTCCACCAATCAAATCTGGTAAAAAAAAACGTTGATTGGGAAAAAATACCTACCTAAACCAATCACGAGTTCCTATAGACTCATCTAGAAGAACTCAGAGAATCCCAAAAAGAAAATACTACAACAAAAAATGAGAAGACACAACACCTACACGCACCCATAAATGCCACTAGAAAAGTGGGTGAAAAAATGTGAGAATGCACAAACACTTTATTGAGTTAACCAATAATACTAGAAGTATTGTGTGATAGGGTCCAAAGATGTCAATAATTCATATTTGGTGAAGTACCGTGAGTAGGTTAACACACCTACCGACATTAATGAATCCAACCAATAGAATCATCTACTAGCATCTGGGGAAGTCAGTCAGAATGTCCCAGAGACGGACATGGGTAATACCTAAATATCTACCTCCACACATAAGTTTTGTTAGTATCCATTAGAATGAAATAGAGGATACATGCTAGAACATTCCCCTAATATAGATAAAAAATGGCAATATATGCATGTTCCATCTGCTGATGTAACCATGAACATCCTAAAAATGGTGAAATGGTAGGCATAAAATTAATCTAAAATCATAAAGAACTAAATGGATATTATAACAGTGACAATAATGGTAGAGTGAAAAATACACAATTTCATACCTTAATATGTTGTGACTCATCAAAATGTCACTCTGGAGAAGGCACCAACATCATCTCCCATCAATGAGGGTTTGGGTGAATAATCTGCTATGATATTTAAACAACTGGATCAGGTTTATACAACAATTACAGTTGGAGGTAATCAACCTATTCCGATGGCCACTACAATGAAGGAACAATACCATGAAAAAATTTCTAAAGACTATCATCAATTTATAGTAGAAACATGATAGATATTCAAATATAATCTAGTACCTAAAATATAAATTCCCCATAAAGTGGCCCTAATATATCACAGGAAGTAATCCAAGAAGAATCTTCAACATTGAAGACATGAAAATTAGGAGCTGAATTATGATCCTACTCTACTTACTAATGGAGTTCCTAAGGCCCTCAGATGATCAAATATTACAGCTCATGATCCTAATCTATAGTTACAAAATTAAATTAGTATAAGAAGTAATTCAGATAGTCCACATCTATCACTACACCAGGAAGGATTTATTTATTCCACAATTTGATCAATATCGAGAGCGAATGCCTTGATGATAGTTACGACAACACCCCATATGCCTATATGATCAATCAACATGGGGGGTTCCCCTTGATTTCATCCACCATGAAGTCCCAACCCAGGTTATATACTATTGTAATTCCCCTTTTAGGCTGTATATTATAAAATAATGTCATTATTTAAAAAATTTATCTCCATAGTAGTTTTTCACTTCATTTAAAGGGACACCCCGATGATGATTTATTGATGAAACAACCCTCATAGAGTGATCCAATTTTTAATATGATGCTCGTAATTTATCTAAACCTAAAAATTCCATGTGAAATCATTTTTTAGCTAGAAGACAACCCATGTCGTAAGTTATTCTTCAAACAACCCATGGATCATCTACCATCCAATATGATCGAGAAAGTCCATACCAATCATTACATTTATAATAATGTATCAGGAACGTGTCTTTTGTGGTTAGACCAGTGCATGGAACCTCAAGAATAATATAATGAATACATCATAAACAAGATGAAGTATGTGGCTATATATGAAATACCGGTCATGTTCTGGACCTTATCTTCTCCTCAATTCATTTTTTCAGAGGTTTTTTCGGAATAATTTTTCCATGACATCAAACACAATATATGGAAAAATCTTCATAAAATAATCTTAATGGTACTACCATATGAATAGTATCAATGTAGAATAATGTTAATCATAGGGAGACAATTACAAGTTGACTTGGTGGATCTCATATCTGTCCGAAATAAAAAATATGCGAAAACAAAAGTATAATTGCATAATGAATGCCCAAATGCATTAAAATAATTTCATCGACAAATTTTAGATACTCATCCATTGTTCATATCAAAGAATGTGGTGAATAAATAGAGTTGAATTTCTAAAATGTCCAAAATCTACAAAGCTAGCCAAAGATGGTATCATTTAATTTCATTACTTCAAGTCAGATTCAATGAATGAATCTATTCAGAACTAAATATATTCTCAACATTAATAATCCTAGATTAATTCTCATCAATGTCATTACAGAATAGAGAAATCCATTTGAAGGATTTTGCATTAGGAATATGAGAACATCATGTAGGACTTCATATTAAAGATATGAATTCATTATATAGCACAAATGTAAAATAGCACAAAGGTATTCAAAAATTTGTTTTACGTGAAACATAAATGATCCACCCAACCCATATTTGAATAGGAATCCAAAATAATTAGTAAATAAGTCACAATAGTAGTTGCTTAAAAAAATATAGAAGCTTATCTAGCCCTAATTGATGGTGCTTTTTAAAACAACCCTAAAATTACATAAATTTGGATCGAAGATTTGTAAAGTGGTAACAAGATATTCCCCCACCCATAGGGATGTGGGATTTTTTATATCCCAGCTTCCTACATATAATAAATTTATCATCTCTCATTAGGGGAAATTCCCCAAAAAAATACTCTTAGTTTTTTTATCTCATGATTATGTATCCTCCTTAGTATTTAACATTACGAAAGTGTAATGATATCATCTTTGGATTATCATACTTCATATGGAACCAAGAGAACATGTGAGAGAGAGTACAAGGACTCATCGATGCAAAAAAGGAGGTTGTCTTTTAAAGAGACTAGTGAAGGGAATGTAATGTGTTATGAATCAATGAATGTTACTAACATCGCCCCTATGAACCCTGTATAAACAAGGATAGTATGGATGACATGTTGAAGTGTGTTTTAGTTTTGAAAATGGTACACACTAAAATGGATTACAGAGGTGTGTGTACCCAAAACTAGAGGCTTTACTTGAATTTGGGCATTCCCTAAACAGTCTACCACTCTCTCTGCAGAGATTTTCCAAAATTGAAATGGGTAACTATAAGGTTGGGACTGTCCCACCTCTTAAAGAGGATACATACCTTATTCTTGAAAAAATATTATCTTAGAATGAAGAATAAATGAATGCATTTAAAATACCCCATACAGAACAACTATAAGGTAGTGTTGCTGTTGGATATGTTCTCCATGAAGATCATCATATTGTACAATAAAATTACATTCCTCAACAATGAGGGTTCACCATTGCAACTCTCATGGAGGAAAAATTTCTTCTCCATGTGGGATACGAACAACCAATATACAAGGATCCCATAATAGAATATTAAAATTTCTCTCCATTGGGTACACAATGAGAACATTTCCAAGATAATACTTATAGACTACTCTGTATACGTTAATCACAACAAATAATGGTAAGGACTCCACTGTCTGACCAACCAAAAGCCACTATCATTCATGGTCCTTCTCATCTAGGCAACTTTCAAGGGATCATCAAAACTATTGAGTTACTAATAGCACTATTGGATGATATGGAGAAGTGGCGTGTGCCACAAGAAACAAAGATGAATCCTTACCTTGATAATCCAATTAATTCCCTCTAGAACTTTGGGAAACCTACCATTACAAATAAAAATTATTCCGGGGACTCAGAGTAGAATTTGATTCATTCTGTGTCCCATTGTTATTCCATGATGGGGAACCCTTTACCACTAGATGAAATGAAACACGGTTTCTTCATACAGACATCACAGGTGATATTATTTTTCTAGTACACTAGGTTGTTGGCATAGTCAATTATAGAATTGGAATATCTTCATCAGATGTTTCACTTGAAATTCAAATTTACTCTATAGATAAAAAATTACATTGGCCTCTAAAACTGTAAGGATCATGTGAATGTGAGTATCTATTGTTAGATTTCTTAGTGTAAGAGGTTAAAATATTACTTAAACCTATAGCTTCAAAAAGATGACATTTCATCCATCAATATAAGGAATAATCACAACGAATTTCACACACCACTCATTCCTATGAAATATACAAGAGGATTTCAGAAAATTAACAAAATTGATCAAATAACGGAAGAATCCATCACACAATCCAATGATAATTACCTATTAACTCCATGATATCAAGGAAACAGAATTGGACAAGTAGATTATTCTATAGTTACACTCAATTAGGCCACTACACCCACTCATGATCTAAAAACATTACCCTATTGTGTGGTACCCCATACTGAGTGTTAGAAAAAACTCCCCTTGTCATGTTTAAAATGGTATAAGAGTTGAAAATTGTTTTATGAGATTTAAAATAACGTTTATTCTTTTTGAAATCAAAAAGTCCACATCTACTACATCTCAAACATGGAGAAAAACTTGAACATGATTCAAAATCCCAAGAATCTACACCATAATTGTGATGAGGATATAATAAAATATTTCTCCATTCATAAATAATTGATAAATAATATCCAAGATTGTTTTTTTGGAAATAAATATGTTAGAAAATGGTGTAATCTGGGTAAGTGAAGAAAGGGGATTCACCTACATGTGTTTCATGTTTCTTTTACACTGATTGGGAGGAGGATAACGAATAAAAGAATCTTGAAAGATGTGGTAACCAAATTTTCAATGACTAGACTGTTAGAATTAAGATCAGCAAGACTCATGATATCCACTAACTGTAGTTTAATCTATTAAATATGGCCCAAGAAAAATCAGATATGTCACATATGAATCAATCAACAACACAATCCTTTGAAAGTTGGTTTTCTAAAAATATACATTAATGTAATAATAGGAAGTAAGAAACGATGTTTAATATGTACCATGGCCAGAGATTTCCTGAAATTTATAAAAAATTATTCCTAAAATCCCATAAATTTGGGCACTACCCTACCAAACTATTACAACACGAGTCACCCCGGTAGACAAAATCTATAACAACCATAATATTTATTACAGAATTATAAATGATTTATTACATACAATATTCACCTGATAACACATAGATGATCATGTGGAATAGTGTCTTTTGGGGATTATTAACATTATATAACAACACAAAACCTGAAACACAACCTCTTTATTGAAAAATTCCTTTACATGACCACTACATTCCCTTGTACTTTACATTTCATGAGATAAACTGTGGAAATGAAAAATAAAATGGTGAGATATATATATTATTATGCGATTAAACAAGGAATAAAATGAATAATACAATACATGTTAGGAAAAAGGTGTAACAAAGGATAATAAGAGAAACATGAATATAAAGTCATGATATATCATGATTATCATGACATTGAAATTTAGAAACAACACATAACATAATATTAGCATGAGCCAAGGTACATTGCACTTGGATCATGTGTAAACACTCATTTCACATGAATTAGCATGATTACACCCTCATTTCACATGATGTATCAGGATACTAATCTTTACCCAATGCATTGGAGCGCTATTATGGTGCACCCTTATGAATCATTTCATTTCATGTATAAGTCTGCAAAATGGATCATATAACATGGATTCGTTAAACATAAACATTTATTCCATGATAAGATAATGTGGAATTCATAAATAAATCTATATAATCAGTAATTAAATGCTTATAATGGTTAATACCTTTGACAGAGATATGATCACTGTATTCACTACACAATGACATTGGCTTGGAAAATCGCAGTGCAATTTGGGCTGCATAATGGTGTGACATAAGAATTCATAAAAAATGTTGATAAGAGAGAAGGGGGTGTCTCAGCATATTTACATGAAATGTACAGTAAAGGGGACATATATATGTACATGTACCAACATATTTAATTTAATTTTTTTTCATAATAAAAATTAATTGATTAGACGTAAATGAGAAGAGAGAAATCACTAACATAATTTCAGAATGGTAAAAGGTGTACATGAAAGTCATTAATGAAAAAAGAAAAGAGGTATCTCATTAGTCATACTTAAGGAGAAATGTATGGGGGACTTGAAAAATCATACAACTATATTTATAATTGAAAATACAAGGGTATATCAATATAAATAAACATAGACAAAAACGAGAGTGGAAGAAAATCATTAACTTTGAAGTGTGATCCAAAAGGCTTAGGAGGGGATTGAGAGAGACTTATTGGGAGCTTGGTGTGCCTTGGTAGTATTCTAGGGAGATTAGAGAAGGATATTGTCTATCTCAAATTTCATTGAGTGAAGACAAAGTGGGATCATGGGTCGGTTTTTATAGGTAAAGGGATGGAATTCCTTATTATTTATATTTTGGCCACCACACATTAAACTAATTAAAACCACAAACCAAACCAGGGTTTTTCCAAAAGGTATAGTATAAAATAGTATTTTATAAGTAAAATGGCCTAAAATTTTAAAATATTAGGTTTTCTTCTGTTGAGGTGAGTCAAACTCTCAAGGAAATCATTTTAGAAAGATAAAATGTTGTATACGTCTTGGAGTGTCCACTAAGGTTTTGTAAAATAAATAAAATATAGCTAAAATCTGATTATTTTAATTTTAAAAAATATATTTGAAGAAAATAATGTTAATATAATTTTAATACATCACTATTGGGTCATTTTGATGTCATAAAACACATTATATATTTAAAAAGTATTTAATATTTATCCAAAAAATTGACTATCTCATAGAATTATGTAAAAGCCAATGTTGGATAATTTTGACATCCTGATTCCAAAAGTAATTTTCATTTTATCTAATTTTTTATATATGTGAATTTGTATTTTTATAATAAAAATATACATTTATAGAAAATTCATGGTTTTCGACAAAAACTACTTTCAAACCTTAATAAAAATTTCAATTGTATTCATAAAAATCATATGATCATTTATATTTAAAAAAATTAATTTAGTAATACAATTTCATTAAAATTTAATTTAATTGAAAAATCCATTAGTTAATAAAAATTGATATATTAATTCAATATTAACTAAAAAAATAAATTTTTTGAAAAAAAAAATCACAAAATAACAATAATAAAATGAATGTATACTTTCAATACCAAAATAAAATACATAATCATAGTGATAGTGTCTTGTTACATGAACCCTTATTAAAACCCACATAACACCGAAGGGTAAGGTGTGTGATAGTGAAAGACTATTGGGGTGGCTCAGATAACATCGCTCGTGTGGTAATATCTATCAACATCCACTTCTCATATAGGCTGTCCCATTGAAGCATAACATGTTGATGCTCATCTTGGGCTTGGACCAGAGTGAAGCCCAATGATGCCAACTCCACTCTGAGATCAAAAAATGGGCTTCATATGGGGAAAGACTATTGGATGAGGCAATTTATTCCTTTTTCAGAGTAAAGTAGATTTGTTAAATCCCTATATTTATACTAATCATGTGATCACTCTTCAACGACTATATTTGCAACAGTAACAATTCATAATGGTATTTTGAAATCCAAAAACATAAAACCAGAGAAGTACATATTTTATATAACCATTTTTACATAATAATACATTTATTAAGATCAAATGTAATTTTAATTAATGAATGTTTGTGTCGTTACAATATTTCCCTATAATAAATATCTCCCTCTAAATTTTATTTTCCCACACTAAAACAGTTGTTGGTAACTCTACTTCATCACTTCCTCTGATTCCCATGTTTCTTATTCAAACTTTTTGTTTCTCCACAACAACTTGATGTGGGGAATTGTCATATTTTTTAGAACTTTTTCCCTATGATCTATGATTTTCACCGGCTTCTCTTCATCGAAGAGGTCATTCTCCAATATTACCACCTCTAGATTTATTATATGTGATGGTTCAGGTATGTACTTCCTCAAAAGTGATGCATGGAATAAATCATGTTCTTGAGATGGTTTGGTGGGAGTGCTAGTCGATAGGACACTACTCCAATGCGATCAAGGATCTCAGAAGGGTAGAAGTACCTTTGACTAATATTTCACTTCTTCCCAAATCTCATAACCCTCTTCCATGGATATTTGTGAAAGAATACCATATCACCAAAATCAAAATCTTGGTCTCATAGATGATTATTAGCATAGCTCTTTTGTCGACTCTGAGCAGATTTAATGTGCTACTGGATGGTCTTAACCTTATCTCTGTTTTCTTCTATCATTTCTTGACCTAGGATCATTCTATCCCCAAAATCATCCAAACATGTCATTGTTCCACACCTCTTCCCTAATTGGGCTTCACAAGGAGACATTTGGATGCTTTAGTTGAAACTATTATTATATGAGGACCAAACAAGAGGAATATGTTGATCCCATCCTCCTTTAATGTTAATCGAGCTTTATCTCAACATGTCATAAAGTGTTTGTATAATCCGCACATATTGGACATCAGTTTGATGATGATAAGCCATACTAAAGTTTAGATCAGTATTCATAACATGTTAAAGACTCATCCTGAACATTGAGTTGAATCTTGAATCTTGATTGGATACAATCAACAGTGGTACTCCATGCATCCTCACCACTTCTCTGATATATATCTATTTTAGTTAATCTGATGACAAATCCTTTGGAATAGCAATGATGTGTGCAGTCATTTTAAGAAAGTACAAAATATCCTAGATAGAAATATTTCCTTTGGATGTCTTACCAAGTCTGGTAAGAAATTCCATAGTGATATTCTCCCATTTCCATGCTGGTATGGGTAATGATTGCATCAACCTGTTAGACTTCTGCCTCTTAGAAATCATTTTTATACATTCCAGGCACATTGATGAATACCACACAACCTTCTTCTTCATGTAATCTAAAAAATAATTCTCCCAGAGATCTCGATACATTATTCTATTACCTGGGTGAATGGAAATATTTGAACTATTTTCATTATTCAAAAGTTCTTTTTCAACTCCAGATTTGATGGAACACATAGTCATGATCAAAATCTCACCATTCCTTATTCATTGACATTGAACTATGAGGATATTTCTTTTTTGATAGTTTCCACATTCTTTTGAATTCCCTCATCATCCTTTTGAAAATCGTTTAATCTTTCTAAAAGATAAGGTT
The DNA here is from genome assembly GCA_963277665.1 of Viscum album. Classification (NCBI taxonomy): domain Eukaryota; kingdom Viridiplantae; phylum Streptophyta; class Magnoliopsida; order Santalales; family Viscaceae; genus Viscum; species Viscum album. Next base: position 1,756,859,880 of record OY728158.1, on the reverse strand, counting down.
GGGAAATAATTTATGAAATGATTGATGATGTCCCCTTTTTTAGGATTCCAATGTCCATATTCATCAAATCTAATAATATTGAATCATTTTCAGTTCTCTTCAATGATAGAATAATGAGATCATTTATACATAGAGCATCTTCCACCTTTTTCTCTTTCCCATGGTGGTAATGGATAGAGTAGTCCTAGTCATTGATCATATCTTACCATCTTCATTGGTGCATATTCAACTCTTTCAGTGTGAATATATACATGAGGATATTTTGGTCTATATATATTTTACACCTCTCCCTAAAGAGTTAATGTCACTAATGTTTTAAATAGAAAATCACTTCAACAAACTATATGTCATTAACTGGATAGTTTTTCTCATGAACATTCAATTTCCTTGATGAATAGGCAATGAAATTTTTCATTTTTCATCAAAACAGATTTCAATCCCTTCTTTGAAGCATTAAGGAATACCCTAATAAGTTCTCCACTTATAAGTATTTTGAGGGCTGGTGTAGTGATAAGCCTCCTTTTCAAATCCTTGAGGACATATTTGCATTTATCTCTCCATGAAAACATTACTCCCTTCTGAGATAGCTTTGTAAGAGGGTTGGGAAATCATGATAAATTTCTCAAAATTTGGAATTAATATCCTGCTAACCTCAAGAATCTATTAATATCTATTACCGATGTTGTCCTCAACCATCCCTCAATTATAGATTTCTTTGTGGGATCCAAAAATATCCCATTGATTGTGATAATATGACCCAATAATTATACCTCCTTCAACCACAACTCACACTTGCTATACATTTCATAGAGATTCTCATTTCACAAGGCCTCTAGTACAGTTCTTATATTCTCCTCATGGTCCTACTTGGTTTTCGAGTATATTAAAATATCATCTATAAATACTACCAAAAAATTTTCACGGTAATCTCTAAAGACTCTATTCATCAATTACAGGAATATTTATAGAGAATTAATGAGACTGAAATGAATTACTATGAATTCACAGTGCCTATACATTGAATGAAAAGCAGTATTGGGGATATCCTCATTCTTCACGCTTACTTGGTAATATCCCGACCTCAAATCCACATTGGAGATGTATTTTTCTCCTCATAACTGATCAAACAAGTCATAAATTTGGGGAATAGGATATTTTTATTTTTTTGTTATTTTTTGATCTCATGATAATCAATGCAAAGGGGCATTGACCCAACCATATTCTTGAAGAAGAGAACTGGTGAACCCCACGGTGAAGCACATGGGCATATAAAACCTTTATCTAGATTCTCCTATATTTGTTTCTTTATCTCCTGAAGCTCAACTACTACCATTATATACGGATTTTGGGATATTGGAAATTCCCTAGGTGTAAGATCAATTGAAAATTCATCATCTCTTATAGGAGGAAGACCATGCAATTCATTAGGAATAACTTTAGTAAATTCCCTCAAAATAGGCATGTATTCTAGGATGGTTTCTTCCATGGGCTCAATCATATGATCCAGATGAGGGCGCCAATAGGGCTGTAAAATCCATTCTTGAGATGATGGTTCTAAAGAAAATTCAACTTTCTCATTGCACTTGTAATGGATCAGGGGTAAATTCTCCATAAGGAGAGTGATTTCCCTCTCACGGATATTTATGTTGGCTCTAAATAAGGAAAGCGAATCCATGCAGAGAATTGCATAAAATTCCACTAGAGGGAGTATTAATATGTTCTGTGGAAGGTTTAATCTGTATATTTTGACTAGGGAGATGTTATATTCATGGGATTCCATGATTTATTCATTTTCCGTTCTCACCATCATCTTTACTTCCATGATTTTTGGTAGTGTTGGGATTATTGTACTAATTTTTTGGGATATAAAATAATTCTTAGAACCAGAATAAAAAGTATGTTTTCTATTATTTAATGAATAACTAGAAATATAGTCACCACTTAATTTTTGGGGTTCAATTCAGGAGTAGTGATGGAAAAAGCTCACCCTTGCTGCCTGGGAGGTTATTTGTTGCATCCAGAAACCCTTTCTTGAGGGTAATGATTTTCAAGGTTTGTTGGTTCATTGCATTGGAAGAAATGAAAAACGTGTTGAGGTTCCAAAGAAGCAGTCTTCTACTTTTTAACAACCGTGTGTTTTTCTTGTCTGTAGTTAACAGTTAGGTGCACTTATCTCACTCACCTAAAGCATTTCCTCACCCCCTTCATGCAATTTATAGTGTTATTTTTTCCACACCTTTGGCAATTGTGGTGCTGGATTATCATAGAACCATTGAATTTGTCCATCAGACTACCGGAATTGATGTCCATCTTACTCTTCTTATCCACATGATACCACTTTGATTTTCCGATCACTATTTTGATCATGAGGGGACATCAGACAATTTACTTCTAACTATAGAAGTCACAGATCTCTAGGGATTTCCATAGGCAAGGTTTCATCCCAACAAAGATGGGGTCAACCTTGCATTCAAGGGTAAGGACAAATCCATAGGAGTATCATGAAAGTCTTTTGCAGTTTTCCTCATACACTCTGATGGATTCATTGTCTTTTTTTCTTTGGGGATTGGAAGTCTCGTTCCACCTTAAGTCAGAGGGTGTGAGAATTTTTTTTGTCTAAAATCATTTTATAGAAATCTTTCCATTCCAACACCTTGATACCCTCCTCATGATATGTATTTTATATCAATATCTAGCATTGATCATCTTTAACCTCTATATGACTAGAATCCTGAGGAACCTTCTATTTTATTGGAACATAGAATGATGGTTAAGATCTTCCCAATAGATTTGATCCATTGTATAGTGAATGAGGTGTCACATGATCCAATAAATGTAGGATGCCTTTGTCTCATGATGTTTTCAATTGCAACTTGTTCATTCTTGGGCGAGGGGTGAACGTTCCTCTTAACCCATGTTTCTATTCAATGATTGATTTAACTGAGAGAGTATCATGAGAATGTTTATTATTCCTACTCCTATTGGATTGAGAATATCATTAGAACAATCATCACATTGATATTCACATCATTTGTTAACCCGAGTCCTCCAATTACCCTTCATTGGCTGGAGTAAATGGAATGTAATGGGTAACACATAAAGTAAAATCCTTTGAAAAAATGGATGACGTAAAATCCATTGAAAAAATGTATGTCTTATAAATAACTTTTATTTCATAAACTTATGAATATATAGGTTTCAATCTATTCTATCCATGAAACACATTCCAACATTTATTCTTAGGGGATTTTATTTATTCCCTTAACAATGGTTCTTATTATGATTGTGAATTTACCAAATGATATCTGCAGAGAAGGTCATAACCAAGGGTGCAGCAAGGCCTGCTATCGTCTACCATGATACTGTGGGTCAAGCCTGAAACTCCTTGTCGGAGTTTTCACTCCTAGGTACAACTTTTTCTAGATCTGCATCTACCTTCTCGTATCCAGATGTGAATATATTTTCTAGATAAAAACATACCTAATACTCACCAAACCATTTAGATGTTTTTATTATACTTAGTCTTATCCATATGTCTTTCACTAGGGTTTTTTTAATCATTATCCCAAAAATAACTAAACCTATCCTCTAATATAAACTATAACAACCCTTATTTTTATGACACACATAAACATGATTTATTACATAAAATATTCACTTGATTCAAAATGGAAGATTGATAGGTGTAGTGTATTTTGGACATAGGTACATTAAAAAATGACTTAAAACACAAAACACAACATCTTTATTGAAAAATTACTTTACATCACCACTACAATCCCTCATACATATCTTTTAATAGGATAACCTGAGGACATGTAAAAGAAAAGGGTGAGCTGTACATCCCAGTAAAGGAGTAAACAAGGCATAACATAAAAAATAGTGTACATATTAGGAAATAGGAATATCAAAGGATTATAAGAGAAACATGACCATAAAGGCATGATTTAATATGATTATCATAACATGGAAATATGGAAACAATACATAACATGTTATTATAATGATCTAAGCCTCATTACACATGAATAATTAGTAAACCATCATTGAAATTTAATTATCATGACTAGACTCTAATTTCAATTGATGTATCATGATACTAATTTTTACCCAACGCATTGGAGCGCTATCTTGGTGCACACTTATTAATCATTTCATTTCATGCATAAGTGTTCCACATGGATCATATAACATGGATTCACTAAATATCCTCATTTATTCTATGATAAGGGACATGGAATTAATAAATAAAACTATATAATCAATAATTTAATGTGAATAAAGGTGAATACCCTTGATAGATAAATGAGTATAGTATTCACTACATAATGAAATTGGCATGTAAAATCTTAGTTTAATTTCGGAAGCCTAACAACGTGCCATAAGAATTCATAAAAATGGTTGATGAGAGAAGAAGGGGTGTCTAATCAAATTTAGATGAAATGGACAGTATGTGGTTCATATAGATAAATTTACTAACATATGTAGTGGAATTTAGATTCATAATATAAAATAATTTGTTGAATGTAAGTCATAAGTGAGAAATCCCTTATGAAATTATGCATAGTAATAGGTGTACATGGAAGGCATTAATATGAGTAAAATAATTATGTCATCATTAAAACAAAATGAGGGTTGTATGGGGGAGTTGTGAAATCATACCCCAACATTTTTAATTGAAATGAAAAGGGTATTTCCAAATAAATAAACTTGTAAAAAAGTGAAAGGAAGAAAATCCCTTACGTGGATGTGTGATATCAATGGATTTGTAGGGGCTTGAGAGAGGTGACTTGGGAGCCTGGCCCACCTCGAAAGGATTCTAGAGAGTTTATGGTAGATGTTGGTAGAGTTACAATGGAATTTAATGAAGATGAAGTAGGATACTGGGTGGGTTTATAGAGGAAATGGGTTGGAATTATTTATTATTTAGGTTTTGGCCACCACACAATAAACTACTTGTAAACCACAAACTAACCCATTGTTTTTCCCCATGGTTTCAACCAAAAGGGAGTAGAAAAAATATCTAGTAAGGAAAATAGTATAAATTTTTAAATATTAGTCTTGATTATGTGGGGGTGAGTCGCACTCTCAAGGAAATAATCTTAAAAAGATAAGTCTTAGAGTTTCCACTATGCCTTTGTTACAAAAATCGAATAAACATAAAATAGTTTTATAAGTCTTGGAGGGTCCACTATGTCATTGTAAAATAAATAAAAAAAAACCTAAAATCACATTATTTTAATTTTAAAACATAATTTGGCCACAAATAATGTTTATAGTAGTTTATTATATCACTATTAGGTCGTTATGATTCCATAAAACACATTATATATTTAAACGGTATTTAATTTTTACTCAAAAACATGACTATCTCAGAAGATTATGAAAAAATCACCATTGGATAATTTTAACATCCTATGTCCGAAAATAATATTCATTTTATACGAATAATTTTCTAAATATGTTATTTTTTAATTTTAAAATAAAAAACGACATTTATTGAAAATTCATGGGTTTTGACATAAATAGATTTCAAACCTTAATAAATTTTTTAATTTTATTCATAAAAATTATACGATCATTTATATTTCATAAAAATTAATTTATTAAAAATATTTCATTAAAATTTTAATTAATTAAAAAATCCATTAATTCATCAATATTGATATCTTAATAGAATATTAACTAAAAAATGCAATTTTTTCTTTAAAAACTATTTAAAAAGTAACAATAATAAAATGAAAGTATATTATCTATATAAAAAATAATGTACTTAATATTCATGCTAGGGTCTTGTTACATAACCCCTTAAAAAATCCATGTAAAACCAAAGGGTAAGGTGTGTGACGGTGAAGGACTCCCAGGGTTGCTTGGATAACTTCGCTCGGGTGGTAATATCTATCAACTTCTACTTCTCCTGTAGGCAGTTCTATTCGAGCTTAATGTGTTGAATCTCAAATTAGGATTTTTCAAGAGAGAAGTCCAATTATTCCACATCCTTTCCAAGATCTGAAAAAATGGGCTTCATATCGGGCCAGTCTACTGGATGAGGCCATTACATCCTTTCTCTGAGGAAATTGGATTTGTAAAAGCCATTTATTTATACTAATAAAGTTATCACTATTCAGTGACTATATTAGAAACAATAACAATTATTAAAGGTATTTGTAAATCCCAAAACATAAAACCATGGATCTTCATAATTTATATATCCATTTGACATAATAATAAATTTAATTTGATCAAGAGGAATTTCCTTTAATGAAAGTTTGGGTCATTATAGAATCTTCATCGGATGATGAGTTGATCTTCAGTTACATTTATCTTATCCACTTAATTGATCAATTCTCAGATGATTAGTTCACTATAAACATGAAATCATTATATTTGACATGGGAAAATGTGGAAGAGGGAAAAGAGGATGAGGAAAAGATGGAAGTCGTGGTCAAGGAACAACTCACTACTCTGGGAACTTCCCCTCCCATACTATCTTCCCATTTGAAACACCTGAGGGATCCATCCAGCAAGAAAAACAAGAGTTAGAAAATACCCCAACATATTCTAGTGTTTAATGTGGCATGATCATTCGGGAAAATTGAAAAGAAGTTATGATATCTCCCAATCGACCTTATCACTAAAAAAATAATAGATATCCTAATCAAAAAAAAATATAGAATAGCCTCCATATCTTATTAAAAGAGACAATTATCCGACATAAAATACATTAGTTTATTTAGTGAGCATAAATGGAAGTACTCATACGAAGAATCATAATCCATTAGACCATATGTATGAAATTTTAATGAAATCATCATTGTTGTTGTACAATTTTTTAATATTTGATTCATTTTTTCTATAAAGAGGCCTCCAAGAAAAACTCATAGAGGAAATGTCATGAACTAATGTATTTTAGGTTTATATTTCTACTATATATGTATATTAGGTAGATAATTATTCTAAATAATTACACATGTACATCTCTTTCATAGATCAATAATTGTAAAATGTTATACAGGGACACATTAGACCATTTTACATACCTGGATGAATAAACATTTTTTATATCCAATGAGAATTCGTTAAAAATTTCTCACGACTCAACTTCCTTCTATTCTTAAATATTCATCAACCTGGGGGAAACATGTTTCATTTTTCCCCTATTCACTACCTCTATAGTGTTTTGAAAACAATGAGAAAATTCATCATGGGGAAATAATACTCCTGACCTAGTTTAGAGATATCATGTCTATATCAAAATTCATGGTTATTAGGAATGATACGTCCTTAAAGTTTCTATAAGGAAGAACTTGGAAACATATTCTTTCATCTATTTCTTCATTATACCAGAAATTCCTCAAATACTACAACAATATTTATATTGTCATATTTTATGGTGACAGATCCCCATTTTAGTATTCTGAGTCACAATACATTAATGTAGGTTTCTACCATAGGTAAGGTATATCTACAATGGTTGTTGATGCTTATTGAATCAATACGCAGAATGTTCTAGAAATGATTCTGGTCAACCCAATCATATATCTTAGTGAAGATCATATGTTACTAATAAATTAGATAAAATATGTGGGTTTGATGTTTCCCACATATTCAACTATATCTATGATAGAATTCATTATAATTTTATACATCTTCATTAGAAATGGTATAAAACCTCTAGGAAGTGACAAAAACCCACATGAAAATGGACACGTTTAATACCTTGAGCTTCCTAAAATCCAAGTCTCATTAGCTATTTTATAATCATTTTTGAGTTCACAGATAGAACATGCACTCATACAAATCTATTCTACCCCACTATATACAAACATACACTAACTAATTTTTTCGTACACTCATGATAACCTTTGAAGGAAGTTCAAAATTCATTGAATATTAATAAATATTTTTAGTAAATGTATCCTTCTAATAATGTATCTATTTATTCATCAGAATATCTTATAAAGGTTACCACATAATGAATATTAATGTTTATGGATTCACTACATTATCCTTCTAAATTGATTATTTTTATATTATAAGGTATTATTCATATGAAGCTTTTAGTGATCCTCAAATTATTCATCAAAGTCCTATTCTACTAATTAAATAAGTTATAATCTTTATTAAATTGATTAACCATGTTTGATGTACTTTATTTTCTTAATCTGAACATTCTTGGTGAGTATTGAATTTCCCATGAACATTCATTTTCACCTATCAAGGTATCATATTTTCTTGTGGGTTATATAATTCAATACATTCTTCTTATAAGTATTCAATTTTGTAACCCTATTTAATTAAATTACAAGGTATTCTATGGTAAATTGTTCCTTTAATGTTTTATCACTGATTGGGTTATAATATTAGTTGATGCATATAACGTGTGAATGAGGGGGGTAAACCAGCACTCACCATTACCATGGCCACTACATTCGTAAATTATATTAATGTTTTAGATATATTCATTTTTGTTATATGTCAATACATATATCTTATTCCAGGTATTAATATTTTTCATTGTAGAGATTAATATAAAATATCTTGTTCACCCATAATGTGTTTTTAAAAACTTTTTATTTTTTATGAAATATTTCATTTTTCAATTAAATTTATTCCATTGATCGCTTGTGGTACGTTCCATATTGTCTTTAAATGATCCGTCATAATCAATAAAAATATTCTTATTTTACGTTACACTTATAACCAAAACATTAGTTTTAGAGGTATGAAAAGGAAATTTTTTTTAGTATTAAGAAGGAATATTTAGGTAATTAAAATATTTTTATAAATATGCACATTGTTTTTCATAAATAGTTTATAAGAATCAATTTATTTCATCAAAAAATAGTTTGTATTACTTTTTCTATAGAAAAACAAATAATAACTTTTAAACAATTAAAATAAATATTTGGAATAGTGATATTATCAATGAAATCATTATGTGAAAATAATCCATGATTTTATATTTGATAATTTTATGAATGGATTATGTTTTTGATGAACATTAGAGAAACATTGTTTTTATTGAATAATTCATTTTCATTTAATAAATATTAAAAAATATATTTTATTTTAAAAAGCTTAAAAGTGAAACTTTTCAAATTATATTCATATTAATAATATTTGTATCATTTGGATTAATTTAACATGTACTTATTTTTTAAAAACTATTTATATAAATGAAACAATCTTTTTTTGGAAAATATCTTACTTGTCACATCATCAAGATTATTTTAAAATATAAATATCAACATTCAATGAATTTAATTAGGTAAAAGAGGTCAAATATTCTATTATATCATAATAAATTTGATATAATACATGGAATTAGTTTTTGGTCACAATTAATAGGGAATATACTAAATCATAATTACATCATTTAAGATTAAAACGGGTTTACTAGAGGTTAAAAAAATATTTAAATAAGATAAAATAACAAGAAAACATGTAAAATTCATATTTTATTACCATATTTAGACCATAAATCATAATTTTTATTTATAATAGGAATTTTTTGAACCTCTTGACCCTGAAAGTGACATTTCATTTTTTGGAATACATTTAGAAATTACAAGTGCACCACTCACATCAATTACAAATTAGAACCCATCTTTTATCATTTACATAAATACAGAGAATAGTTTTCATCCAATACATTCCCACATACATTAAATTCATTCATTATCACTTCCTAGAGTCCATTGTTTTTGTTTTGAATCCCTTATATGATGGTTGTAGGTAAAATTCTAATGATTTTCACTAAAAAAGAGTTATATTTCATAACATTTCATTTTCATGTTACTATTCTTCCACCTCCATAAAATCATTTGCAACTATGATGATATAATATCATACGTACCATACATAAATGTATATGTTATTATTTTATCTTATTAACCTATGTCCATCCCATCTTCCAAAAAATGGGATATAATACTCTTGATCTTTTGTACAGAGGACAATATCCCCGAAAAATAATTTAATTCATTTCCCCTCACAACCTTTCACGGATGGATATAATGATATATTTAACATAGATACATATATAGAATTTATGAAATAATTATTATTCTATAATTAAAATGTAAAATAAACAAAAATATTATCGAAACTGTTGGAAAATGAAGACGTCACTCAAGTATTTGTGCGCACTGCATTCTACACGTAGCAACATGATATGATAATTTTACTATTTCATCTAAATTTTAACAAGGATATATGAATTTAATTGTCACGACCCGTCCTCGGGGCCCGTGCCGTGACTACCCCAATCCCGCCTTCCATAGGCCAGGGGCTGGCGACTAGCACCAATGCGTAAATCCCAGTAAAAAGTGAAGGCATTGACTTTGTATGGTAAAAAAGCACCACAGAGTAAGCAAGTGGAAAAGTAAACACTAAGTAAAAACAGAGTACAACTGTAAGTGCAGAAAAGTAAGTGGGCCAGTATACAAACCCAAACTGAAAGTAAAGTACAACTCGAAGGAGAAAACAACAACTGAAAAGTAAAAGATGCTACGCCAAGCTGTCCACTAGAAATCACACCTGAAGGGTGGCTACAGATAGCTCCACTGCTCCTCGGGTCCCGCCGTCCGCTCCGAGCACGTCCCGCCCAGTGGTCCACCTCCAGGTACCGTCCTGCTCTGAAAGCCTCATCCATGATCAATGTTGTCCGTCTTCTGCAACCAACACAACGTAGTGCGGGTATAGCCCGTGCAGGGGTGAGTATAACAATACTCAGTAGGGACCCCGAGACCCTTAAGGTCTCACTAAATCCAACAAGGATAACCACAAAGAAGATCTCAACAGATAACCTCTACTTAGGTATATTCTCATACATAAACCTAAGTTATCAAGTAACTCATCTCATTCATGATGAAACACAAGGATTATGAAATCAACGGATAACCACTACCCAGTTATATTCCCATAAAAATACCTAAGTTATCAAGTAACTCATCTCAATCATGAGGAAACACAGAGATAATTGACTCATCTCAAACCAGGATTTTCATTATCGAAACCGTAACTGCTGAAGAACCCCGTCTCTGGAGAGTACAGTGGTCCTATCACGACTCTGAGGTACTGCTCACTGACTTACGACTGCTGAGGTACTCCTCCTGTCGAGAACTGTGGGCCTGCCGCTACAACCAAGTGCTTCCCACCATGGGTCTACCGCTACAACCAAGCGCTCCCATGTGCCGCTACAACCAAGCGCACCCATGAGCCGCTACAACCAAGCACACCTCTGTCGTAGGTCTGCCGCTACAACCAAGCACTCCCCTGTGCCGATACAACCAAGAGGACCTCTGTCGTGGGTCTTCCTCTACAACCATGCGCTCCCCTGTGACACTACAACCAAGCGCAGCTCTGTCGTGGGTCTGCCGCTACAACCAAGTGCTCCCCACTGGGTTATCCGTAACACACTGAGTCGATCGGTCAAGCAGTCGTCAGGTCTGAGCCGGCTACACGGTCTCCGTACTCCGTACGATCGTCTCTGGGAGGGTCCGCTCCACGAGCTACTGGTCGATACTCCAAGTATCTCAAAGTCCCACAAAGAAGTATCTCAATGGACCGCCTCGTCATAGGGGTCTCAACGCAACAGACGACGCTTCAATCGGACGCCCTGTCTGTGAGTTATTAGCCTTTTTGTCCCAGGGGCCCGGTTGGTTTCATGTGCGAACCAATATGGCCGTAACTCAACTATACCCCGAACACTCATAGGGTATACTCATAGGGACTGTTTCTCAACGTGATGACCAACGCCGCTGACGGTTCGTCAAACGGATGTCTGGTCTGAATGATATCAGCTCTTCCGTTCGAGGGGCCCGGTTGGATTTCAGGTACAATACAACCCGACCACTATCCAACAACAACCAAAACTCGGGTGAAGTATGCCAAAAGTTCCGTCTCATCAAGAGGAAAACAACGAGATAGACGGTGCGTCAATCGGACGCCCGGTCTGTGAGTTATTGGATTTTTCGTTCTAGGGGACCGGTTGGTTTCATGAGCGAACCAACCCGACCGCACTCCGACGGCATCCAAACCTCGAGCAGAGTAAGAAAAAAGATCTCTCTCACTAAGAGGAATTCAACAAAGTCGACGGTACATCATTCGGACATCCGGAACTCATGTTACGAGCATTTCCGCTCCGAGGGCCCGGTTGGTTTCGTGTACGAACCAACCCGGCCGAACTCAAAGTATTCGGAAAACCTTGAGTGCGATATTCCGAAACGACCGTCTCGATCCAAGGATCGCGTTGCCGCTGACGGCGCATCAATCGGAGGTCTACAGCTCAAGATATGGCCATTTGACCGAATGTGGTCTGAAAACGAGGGGTCTGGGCCCGGGCCGCCCAGTCCCGACACCCCCTGGGTCGGCCTGAACCGGGCCGACCCGGATGGGCCCGGCCCGGTCCGGCTCGGTCCGGTCCGGCCCGACCGGCTGGACGCGGTCAAGCGGTCAACGCGGAGCGGCGGGGGTGCCCCCCCTCCTTCGCCGCTGATTGACGCCGGCGGCAACTTCCGGCGGCGCGCCGCCGCCGCCTTCCGCGGACCACCGGACGCGCTCCGGTGGTCCGTTTCTCCTGTCGTCTTCGCCTATGGTCCTCCCGGGACCCGACCTTCACTACAGAGGCCTCAAAATTACCATGCGGCCTCGTTTGTCGTTGCCCATCAATCCGCACGTCAAAACGATTAGTGTCGTCTTTAAAGTTTTCCAGCGCAACTCGATGGCGCCGCGCCCCTTCACCGCGGTCCGACTCCGACCGCGGTTCTTTGGTTTTCTTCGATGCAGCGCGACAACATCGTGTTCTTAAACTTCTTTCCATGGCGTGGCGCGACGGCGCCGCGCGTATCCTTCCGCATGAAACCGCGTGGTGCGACGACACCACGCTTTCTCGTACCAAACACAAGAAACCAACACGAAAATAAGGAGGAGGGTCGGCCATGTTTGTGCGGTCCGACCCCCTCGTGTTATTCGATAACTATTTGTTTTAATCCACGAAGATCACCAAGTTGGTATTCATGAACAATTAAATAAATAAACCCCTAAATCGATCCACATGTACCAACGTTCCACGGATCAGCCCGGAATTGGATGGTCAGCGCTCGTCGTTCTTTTCTCAAAAGGTAAGAGAATACCAAAATAAAATCCCAACCCACAACATAATCTTCGCGGATCAAATTAATTTTTATTTGATCCGCGTTCTTTGATTTAGAAGGAAGTAGCATGGGGTTCATTAATATTTCATAAACAATTCCCTACCTTTTATTCGTCGATCGATGACAGTGTTGTGGAAATAAGACGATGAAGAATATGGCGTTGTCGTGCTTCAATGGCAGAAGAGACATTCTTCGTGTTCTTCGTCGAAGAGGCGTCGTTCTTCATTGAAGAAAGAAGTTCTTCCAAAGCTAGATCTCTCTCCACCCTTTTCACAACACAACCAAACTAACCCCCAACAAAATAAAATAAGCTCCTCTTATTTTATTATAACATGCCATTGGTTCAAAATACAAAATTCAAATACTGAATTCAATTAATTGATTAAGTGTTGGCATGATTAATGAGGGGAAGTGTGGAGAGGATAAGTCACTCACTTAATTACAAGGGAGGTTTAAGGGGTTAGGGTGTTATGGGAAATTTGAAAAGGTGGGGGCTCGTGTGGGCCCCACCACACATTATCCTCTCTTTTATCCTCACATGGGTAGTTAGGTGCCACCCCAACTTCCCAATGTAGGATAAAACTACCTTAGACTTAAGAAATAAAATTGTCTCACAATTTATTCATTCCACAATTAAGCCACAATTTATTAACGACTCCTCCCGTGAAAACGCAACTCCGGAATAAGAGTTCCTAAGCAATTACCGGCGTTGCGGTTCCATCGGTGCCCTCAGAATTCGATTCCGGGCACCGGTTCAAAAGTTAGAAATTCCCGCTCGTTCGTTCACTGAATGTACCCGAGCTAAACTTCGGAAATTAATTCCGGGCACACCGGGCCTCAGAATCAGGCGCCGTCAGAAACTACGTTCTTCTAAAATTCCAAAGAAAATTAAGAAAAATTTCCCTTGAATTTTACGGGTCTTTACATTACACCCACCTCAGGGATTTACGTCCCCGTAAAGCTGCAACACAAACTAGGGATACAAAAGCGGTATTGAGCACGCATCTGAGCCTCCCGCTCTCATGTGCTCACCTTGAGGTCCCCATACTACCAGAGAAAGTACACCCGAGGAATCGATCGTCTTCGTAGGATCCGCTCCGGTCGAACCTTGATCTCTACTAGAACCTTCATGGATGTAACCCAATCGCCATTGTCCTGCTCCTCATGGTCGATGATATGCGAAGGATCAAGAACGTATCTCCTTAGTTGAGATACTTGGAAACGTCGTGCACCTGGTGCAACTGAGGTGGAATGGTGAAGCGGTAAACCACCTCGCCTACCCTCCTGGGGACCTAGATAGGTCCGTTGAACGTCGAAGATAACTTGCCGCCTTGGCCAGATCTCCGTAAACCTCGTCGAGGTGAGACCCATATAAGGACGTGATCGTCATCCTCGAACTCCATAAGATTCCAATTCCTGTTAGAACTGGAACTCAAATGACTGATGCCACGAGGGTAAGGTTGGCCGACTCAAGAGTGATCGGTCGCACCCTCCCGTGCATGAGTTTAACTTGTGATGCCCAGGGTTTCCTTTTCGTCGACCAAGGAAAACCCATCCTGACATTTGCCTAATACCGTCAATTTGAGTATGAATAGTGATTTCCAAATTCATACTCAAACTAACGTCGTAAGGCCTCGACGCTGCCACCCAGAGGTCCCAACCGAGACTCTCACCTCATGGGTCAGATCACACCGTCGGCGTAAGTGTGACTATCGAGTCTCCTCCCAAAGGTATCTCCAGACGTGAGGGTCATGTCAACGGCTTAACCAGAAACTCTAGGTCTGGGACTAGATTCATGGAAGGAAGGGATGATTTGTTTCTATGTCTATGGATATGGAAGCTAGTAGAAGACAAAGTCCGCACTTCGAATCATCCTTAGAGACCTTTTTGGTCGCACTCTATGACCGCAAGTATCTACTCTCTTTCCCTGCTCTCAAACTCCCTGAGTCTAGTGGGGACTACAAAGGCGGGTGATGGTAACATGTTGAAATGTACACCACCACAAGCTGCTCTCCTAGCTCTGCCTCCATGTCTGCTGCTATGTAGATTCATCTGTCCTTAACATTTCCTCTTCCTGAAACATTTTACACGCCCAAGTCTCCGAGACTGGCGTCAGTTTCCTACTTTCCAATCTTCTAACATTCTCTGGATTTATTCGATCAGCAAAGAATTCTCAACCAAAAAGGTTCCTTCTATCACCCTAGCCTAAGTAGAAATGCATAGAGAATAGGTTCTGGCTCGGATGTCCTTAAACAAACCACGCTTAGAGGTCCGAGCTCTGTTGCACTGATCAAAACGCATTCATCGAGTACCAGGTATGTTCGGTACGCCTCGATGAATTCTCAGCTATAAACACGTCGTCCCGCTGAAATTGTATAAGCTTTAGAAACTCTCGGCCACCTCCTCAAGCTAGTCCTCAGCCGCCTATGAGTCAGGTTCACCACGGAACATGAGGGTATCTGAAGTTAGATCACATGTAAGGCAGTAAGCTTACACGTGTCACCTACCGGTACCACCGGTTGTAACTGCTGACCAAGAGGTAGTGATGTATAGCTGACACACTACCCAAAGGCACTATCTCAGGCATCAGTCCACGTACTGAAGCCTCGTCACTATACAGACCATCCTCATGGTTATTCACTAGAAAACACTAGTGGCCAAGTCCACGATCCACTCTACTGATGTCTCAGCTAGGTGGAAAACTCTAGCAATCGCTTCCAGCCACTGCCCTGCTGTCTGGTAAACTGTCTCGCCTCATAACCTCGGAGGCCTCTAATGCTGGAACTCGTGCTATGAACTCTGTCAGCATGCACAGTTTTCTAGTATAGCTGTTGGCATCTTCTTCCCAACAGGTGGTGGTGCTGATGGTACACCACCTGAGGGTGAGAACATAGTAAAAAGGGCCATGCACCAGAGCCTCATCGCTCGGTGAGCCATCATCGAGTACTCTCTTAGAACTCCAACTGACTGTCTGCATGGAGACATCCTGAACAGATGCGACATGGTCAACATTTATACATGGTGAGCTGAACTAGTTTGAGCTGACTTTAAATCTTTCTGGAAACACACACGCAATCAGTGTTTTCGTGCACAAAATCGGAAATCAGTTGTCAGGGTCCTAGTGTATGGATACGTCGGCCGCCCGCACTAACACCGGACTCCCTGAACTGAAAACCCCACTCGGTACTCTTAACACTATTTCTTCACAGAAAAGAAAATGTCAGAGTCATAAGTTCTGCGGTAGAACTGAACTCCTCTGATACCAATTTGTCACGACCCGTCCTCGGGGCCCGTGCCATGACTACCCAAAGCCCGCCTTCCATAGGCCAGGGGCTGGAGACTAGCACCAAGGCGTAAATCTCGTTAAAAAGGGAAGGCATTGCCTTTTTAAAGTAAACAAGAACCATAGAGTAAGCAAGCGTAAAAGTAAACACTATGTAAAAATGGAGTACAACTGTAAGTGCGGAAAAGTAAGTGGGCCAGTATACAAACCCAAACTGAAAGTAAAGTACAACTCGAAGGAGAAAACAGCAACTGAAAAGTAAAAGCTACTACGCTGAGCTGTCCACTGGAAATCCCACCTGAAGGGTGGGTACAGATAGCTCCACTGCTCCTCGGGTCCCGCCGTCCGCTCCGGGCACGTCCCACCCAGTGGTCCACCTCCCGGTACCGTCCTGCTCTGCAAGCCTCATCCATGATCAACACTGTCCATCGTCTGCAACCAACACAACGTAGTGCAGGCATAGCCTGTGCAGGGGTGAGTATAACAATACTCAGTAGGGACCCCGAGACCCTTAAGGTCTCACTAAATCCAACAAGGATAACCACAAAGAAGTTCTCAACATATAACCTCTACTTAGGTATATTCCCATACATATACCTAAGTTATCAAGTAACTCATCTCATTCATGAGGAAACACAAGGATTATGAAATCAACGGATAACCACTACCCAGGTATATTCCCATACAAATACCAAAGTTATCATGTAACCCATCTCAATCATGAGGAAACACAGAGATCATTGACTCATCTCAAACCAGGATTTTCATTATCGAAACCGTAACTGCTGAAGAGCCCCGTCTCTGGAGTGTAAAGTGGTCCTGTCACGACTCCGAGGTACTACTCACTGACCTAAGACTGCTGAGGTACTCCTCCTGTCGAGTACTGTGGGCCTGCCGCTACAACCATGCGCTTCCCACCATGGGTCTGCTGCTACAACCAAGCGCTCCCATGTGCCACTACACCCAAGCGCACTCATGTGCCGCTACAACCAAGCGCACCTCTGTCGTGGGTCTTCCGCTTCAACCAAGCGCTCCCATGTGCCACTACAACCAAGCGCACCTCTGTCGTGGGTCTGCCGCTACAACCAAGCGCTCCCCTGTGCCGCTACAACCAAGCACAGCTCTGTCGTGGGTCTGCCGCTACAACCAAGCTCTCCCCACTGGGTTATCCGTAACACACTGAGTCGATTGGTCAAGCAGTCGTCAGGTCTCAGCCGGCTACACGGTCTCCGTACTCCGTATGCTCGTCTCTAGGAGGGTCCACTCCACGAGCTACTGGTCGATACTCCAAGTATCTCAAAGTCCCACTAAAAAGTATCTCAAAGGGCCGCCTCGTCATAGGGGTATCAACGCAACAGACGGCGCGTCAATCGGACGCCCGGTCTGTAAGTTATTAGCCTTTTCGTCCCAGGGGCCCGGTTGGTTTCAAGTGCGGACCAATCCGGCCATAACTCAACTATACCCCGAAAACTCATAGGGTATACTCATAGGGACCATTTCTCAACGTGATCACCAACGCCGCTGGCGGTTTGTCAAATGGACGTCTGGTCTGAATGATATCAGCTTTTCCGTTTCAGGGGCCCGGTTGGATTTCGGGTACAATCCAACCCGACCACTATCCAACAGAAACCAAAACTCGGGCGAAGTATGCCAAAAGTTCCGTCTCATCAAGAGGAAAACAATGAGACAGATGACGCATCAATCGGACGCCCGGTCTGTGAGTTATTGGCTTTTTCGTTCCAGGGGCCCGGTTGGTTTTGTGAGCGAACCAACCCGACCGCACTCCGACGGCATCCAAACCTCGAGCGGAGTAAGCCAAAAGATCCATCTCACTAAGAGGAATTCAACAAAGTCGACGGTATGTCATTCAGACGTCCGGAACTCAAGTTACGAGTGTTTCCGCTCTGAGGGCCCGGTTGGTTTCGTGTATGAACCAACCCGGCCGAACTCAAAGTATTCCGAAAACATGAGTGCGATATTACAAAACTACCGTCTCGATCCAAGGATCGCATTGACGCTGACGGCGCATCAGTCGGGGGTCTACAGCTCAAGATATGGCCATTTGACCGAAGGTGGTCCGAAAACGGGGGGTCTAGGCCCGGCCCGCCCCGGCCCGACACCCCCTGGGTCGGCCCGAACCGGGTCGACCAGACCCGGGTCCGCCCTGGATGGGCACGGCCCGGTCCGGCTCGGTCCGGTCCGGCCCGACCGGCCGGCCGCGGTCGACGCGGAGCGGCGGGGGTGCGCCCCCCCCTTCGCCGCTGATTGACGCCGACGGCAACCGCCGCCTGCAACTTTTGGCGGCGCGCCGCCGCCGCCTTCCGCGGACCACCAGACGTGCTCCGGTGGTCAGTTTCTCCTTCATTCTTCGCCTATGGTCCTCCCGGGACCCGACCTTCACTGTAGAGGCCTCAAAATTACCTTGTGGCCTCGTTTGTCGTTGCCCATCAATCCGCACGTCAAAGCGATTAGCGTCGTCCTTATAGTTTTCCAGCGCGACCCGATGGCGCCGCACCCCTTCGCCGCGGTCCAACTCCAACCGCGGTTCTTTGGTTTTCTTCGACGCGGCGTGATGGAGTCGCGTTCTTAAACTTCTTTCCATTACGCGGCGCGACGGTGCCGCACGTATCCTTTCGCATGAAACCTTGTGGTGCGACGACACCACGCTTTCTCGTACCAACCACAAGATACCAACATGAAAATAAGGAGGAGGGTCGGCCGTGTTTGTGAGGTCTGACCCCCTCGTGTTATTCGATAACAATTGGTTTTAATCCACGTAGATCATCAAGTTGGTATTCACGAACCATTAAATAAATAAACCCCTAAATCGATCCACATGTACGAACATTCCGCGGATCAACCTGGAATTTGTTGGTCCGCGTTCATTATTCTTTTCTCAAAAGGTAAGAGAATACCAAAATAAAATCCCAACCCACAACATAATCTTCGCGGATCAAATTAATGTTTATTTGATCCCCGTTCATTGATTTAGAAGGAAGTAGCATGGGGTTCATTAATATTTCATAAACAATTCCCTAACTTTTATTCGTCGATCGACGACAGTGTTGTGGAAAGAAGACGATGAAGAAGATGGCGTCGTCGTGCTTCAATGGCGGAAGAGACATTCTTCGTGTTCTTCTTCAAAGAGGCGTCATTCTTCGTTGAAGAATGATGTTCTTCCAAAGCTAGAGCTCTCTCCACCCTTTTCACAACACAACCAAACTAACCCCCCCAAAAATAAAAAAATCTCCTCTTATTTTATTATAACATGCCATGGGTTCAAAATACAAAATTCAAATACTTAATTCAATTAATTTAATAAGTGTTGGCATGATTTAATGAGGGGAAGTGGGGAGAGGATAAGTCACTCACTTAATTACAAGGGAGGTTTAAGGGGTTAGGGAGTTATGGGAAATTTGAAAAGGTGGGGGCTCGTGTGGGCCCCACCACACATTATCCTCTCTTTTATCCTCACATCGGTAGTTAGGTGCCACCCCATCTTCCCAATGTAGGATAAAACTACCATAGAGTTAATAAATAAAATTGTCTCACAATTTATTCATTCCACAATTAAGCCACAATTTATTAACGACTCCTCCCGTGAAAACGCAACTCCGGAATAAGAGTTCCTAAGCAATTACCGGCACTGCGGTTCCATCGGTGCCCTCAGAATTCGATTCCGGGCACCGGTTCAAAATTATAAATTCCCGCTCGTTCGTTCACTGAACGTACCCGAGCTAAACTTCGGAAATTAATTCCGTGCACACCGGGCCTCGGAATCAGGCGCCGTCAGAAACTGCGTTCTTGTAAAATTCCAAAGAAAATTAAGAAAACATTTTCCTTGAAGTTTACAGGTATTTACATTAATATATATATATATATATATATATTTGTGTGTGTGTGGGATAGATATTATAAAATAACTTCTTTAGAAAGCTGAATTAGGAATTAACATTCATTTTCTATCCACAGAAAAATGATAATAGCATTCATGCTTATGCATGACTTACTATGTCCTTGAGTGGAGTAATTTATTTTTTATGTCTATACATTAATTATGACTATAAATATAATTATAGTTAAAATATATTTTATTTATATCTCAATTAAAAAATTCAAGGTGATGAAATTATGAACATTATACAAGTAAAAATAATAAAGTATTAAAACCATCATGAAAGAGGATGAAATTTTAATTTTGTATAATGGATTTATTAAATTATATTCAATACATTAGTGGTAAATTTTTTTTATAAAATAATATATGGTCTGATAAATATTATTATTTTCCTATAATATGTAAATAATAAATATATGAATATATATATATATATATGATAAGAGATTCAAATCAATAGGAATAAATTTGAGAGCAACGGTAAGTGATTTTTATCTCACATTTAGTTCTATGATACTCATGTCATATTCACCAAATTTGTATTTTATGTTGTGTATATAGATTAAATGAATGTATTTTATGATTTTTATTTTAATGAAAACTTATTTCTATTTTATTGAGAATATAATCAATCCTTACCAGGTTTTCAGTGACATCCCCATGACCCCAAATGCTGGAAATAAATGCTGAAGGGTTTCGAATGAAAGAGGGGGATGATTTCCTTTCAATAACTAAATCCATTAAACCATAAAACACACCCAAAAAACTCACTATATGATGCACGAATAAATAGAATACAACCCGAACACTTCATTTATAACAGACCGACACAACATTGCACTACAATAGATGTCAGAATATTTAAATAAGTAAATATTGAAAGGACAACTAAAGACCCAAATATGACCACATGACTCAATTCTACCCATTATCCATGATCCAATATCACCAAAAAGACCATCTATCATGCGGTGGTGCTAAATACGTGTGATACATTACATTTTCTCATGTCTTGTAATATAGAATCTACAAAAGCACCAAAGTGAAAATGCAGTGATGAGAATAAAACTCAATAGTATTTCCCCAATTACATCCCTACTCATGCCACTAGGATATAAATTATATAAACATTCATATCAAATATTTTGTGTAAAACAATTTCCAAAAATCATTTATAACCAAATTAAAAGAAATTCTAAAACCATTTATAATCAAATGTAAATAAGTGTGAGTTGGAACTAATTTTAAAAGAAATAATATTTCTAGAAAAATAATTAGACATGGCGTCATAACCTAATTCTATCTATCTTTTTCACATACCAATTCATTGGTTCTGAACACACACACCAATGCATGATTCGTATGATAGGTCCATACTCACGAGTGGTCTGTCTTCCAGTAACCTTGTTTATTAATGACACACACCCCCGATCATGGGTCACACACCATGTACCCCACTAGTACACATCCATTATTCAAATTCACTTCAAAAATGAATCCACATGACCCAAATATTAAAAAATAATTCAAATAATCCAATCCAATCAATTTCAATACAACCACTCTTTTATTGAATACTAGTAAACAATCCAATTCAAAAAAAAACATATTATATTTCCATAAAAACAATACATTCAATAAACAACTATTAATCAAAACCATTTTAATTATTTTATAAAAATCCCAATTCAAAACAACATTTTAAATAGATAAATGAAACACTTTGTTTAAGAATCTCCAATTTTCTAGATTTCCACAACCATCACAGAAGCTTTTCAATTAATAATAAAGAAGAAAAATCACAAAAAAATTCAAATAAATAAATAAATTAGAAACCATTCCATTCAGTTTTACTATGCAAAGTTGACAGTGATGCCTCCTACATAAAATGCTTTGATGAAAATAGAAAACGGATGAATAATGATTATAAACCCGGGTCGATTGTCCACAAAGACAACTTAGATCCCTACCCCTAATATGATGAAGACAAAATCTATACTTATTTTTAATCCCTAGTGTTAGATGTAATAAATTATAGTATAGATCATTGAAAATGGGAGAAGAGTATAAGTAGATCAATGAAATCATGGCATGAAATATGATGAACAACACTTACTACAGGAATCTGGATTCTAAACATCAAAGGAAGGTTCTTGGCCAATTCCAAATTTTGTTGTAGAGTTTCTACAACCACAAAGAGAGGCTAATCATGATTTAGGGCCTTTTTTGGTTTCAAAACCTCTATTTATTCATAAACATGTGATATCCACTATTTTAGGATCTCACTATAACCATATGCACTGTTTAGTCACATGGTTAGACAAATCGTGCCCTAACTGTGAATTAGATACTTATTGAAAAACCCATTCATCGCCTCCTTTCATGACCTCCTTAACTATGTGCCCATCATGATAAATCTAAAAACCAATATATACATCATCTCATATTTTCTCATTGTATTCTAAAATATTTTAGACAAACCATGTGCCACCCATGAACTTCCCCATTAGCACAAAAAACTCTCGAACATTCCCCAAACTCTCCCATATATCATCTTTATATGTAATAAACAAGAAAAGACTAAATAATCAGTTACATACCAGAAGCCAAGGTTAATAAATTCTCACCACCATTGGTCATTTCTTCTAAGGAATATATAATACCTTCCTTTTAAAGAAAGCATTCCGACCATTCCTCATTCATTTCCTTCTTGTGCCCCCAAATGTTATCCTGAATCTGACCATGTTTCCACAAAACCCTCACTAGAGCTATGTTTTTTTAATTAAATAATTTCTCTTGCGTATCCTTAATCTACAACAGGAGATATACCATCAAAGCATCTAATAACAGCTCAACATGATCTCATCAGATCATATATTCAAGATCGAACTGATACTTTTTGAGTTGAGAATAGTGGAAACCATTATGTACTGAACTAAACCGTGGTGGTAACGCCAAATAATAATCCACCTCTACAACTCATTTCACTTTTTTGAATGGGACAATGTATCAAGGAGATAACTTTCCATGATTCCCAAAATTATGATCTCCAAGTCATAGATAGATCATCAAAACATGTGATCACTTTTCAAGAATGACAATGATCTTAATTAGTGATACGCATTCGATTTCGGATGACACCGATCCACCATCTCCATCCTCTTACTGATCAACTGAATCTCATCAATTTTTTCTTCGACAAGACTAGACCCTAATAGTGATGTCTCAATTATTTCCACAAAAAAATATGGAGAATTAAAATGACTCCCACATAACTCTTTGAAAGGAGACCTATGTATAGAGGCATGATAACATATATTATAAGAGAAATACACTATGGGTATATGATATTCATGTAATCCACCAAAATACATAATAAAATCCCACAAAATGTATTAAAATGTCAATATGGTCCTTAATAAATTCCCATCAATCTGGGGAAGATACATTGTGCTCATTTTCAACAATGTTCCATGGTATTTCTATAAGTATTTCAAAAAAGGACATGATCCTCATATCTCTATATGAGATTATTGAATCTAGTATTCAAGGTCTCTTTTTCAACTCTTAGATATTGATTTTGGATAGATCATACAAAGTATTTTTTTATAAAATATGGATGAACGGAGATGAATTCATTAGTTGATCCACTATCACCCATATGGATTTGTGTTTTAGTATAGTTATTGGGAGAGAGGTAATAAAATACATGGATATATTATCCAAATTACACACAAAAATTGGTAATGACTACAACATAACTATTTGTCATTGATGTTCTACCTTAACATTCTATCAAGGTAATCTCCTTGAAACAAACTCACCCAATTTCTATTTCATACCAATCCACCAAAACTACACTTTAAATTAATTTTAAATATTATCTATACCCAAATGTATAACCCATATGGAAATGTGGTATGTATGAAAGAGTTTTTCAAGACAAGACAGAGGTACAACCATCTATTCTTTAAACCACAAAACCAAACTCCCATCGATTTTCTAGCCATCAATAGTCACCCAAACATTTAGCTTTTAACTCATAACAAGGAATTCCACATCAGGTATTTGAGATTATTTGAACATCTTTTCAAAATCATTAACCATTGAAACAGAGGAGGAAAATATAACATCACCATTGTCATCACATTCTATATGCATGTCAGCTTGGAAAGACATTATCTCCAATTTATATGAATCTTCTTTCTCCGGCTACACATATGGATTTTTTTTATATTGAATTGACCAACGAATTACCTTTTACCAATGTATACATCTAGTAGAAGTCAAAAATATAATGATACTTAATCCATATCCTTTCCTTATATTCAATTATCACTATGATAAAATAGGTTTCAAGCTATAATGATTTGTAAACACTGTAAATTTCTCACTAAATAGACACTAAATCCAGTCTTCAATGTTTAGAAAACCATAACTATCTTCAAATATTGTGTTGGGTAATTTTTCTCATGCACTCTCAGCTACCTTGGACTATAAAAAACCACGTGGTCTCCTAATATGAGAAAACATCAAAAACTAGATCCTAAAGAATCATAGTACTCCACGTACCGCTATTCTGATTCTATAAAAATTATTATTGGTGTTGTTGTAAGATAATGTTTCATTTACTAGGAAGTATTCATGAATTATTTAGTTCATCAGAATGGACAGTTCTTTTTTTTTCAAAAGTTATCATTTCCTAATCTATTCATGATGTGTAACACACAAAGTGTCGGTAATGACCAGCTAGAAAAGAAACCTTATTATGTCTAAAACATTCTTCGGGGCATAACAAGAGATAAATATTTTATCGTTTCAAGATCCATTAAAAATTTTTCATAAATTTCATGTAATATAATACATAACTATTGTATTTAGAAATCACCCTTTGATAATTTAGCATTCAAACAGTGGTTTCACAAGATACCCAACTCTATCAGAAAATGTTTCTCTTGCTCATCCTTTAACCATGAATACATTAATATTTCATCCAACAACAACACAAAAAACCATATATCTCAGAAATATCTGATTAATCAATTCCATATATACTATTTTGTATTCATGTTACTCAAAAGAATAACTACATTTTCATAGTGGAAATATTATCTTCTAAATTTTTTCTTCAGAATAACCTTCCTCTGAAATTGAAATTGGTGATATCCTGATTGAAAAAATATTATAGAGAACCACTGAGTGCATATCAATAGGTCAAATAGATAACCAGTGAATTGAAATTACTACCTATTCCTGATCGTAACATGGTTAAGCATATGATAATCCCCTCACAACCTTAGTGTTCCATCTCCATTCTTCATGAACAATATCAGTACTGCCCAAGGAGAAATACAAGGGAAAATGATTTCTTTTATTTATAGCTCTTATAACATAAATTTTAATTCCACTATTTATATTGGTTCCATCCTATATGATATAAGGGAAATAAGACTAGTCCCTCTCAGGATATCAATCGTAATCCCAACTTCCCTTATAGGTGGAATCCTATAAAACATTTCAGAAAACACATCATAAAATTTATCCATAATTGATGGAAAATGTTATCCTCAATATCTGGTGTAGATTCTTAAGTCAATGTCCCCAATTGAAAAGAGATCATGACTAACACTAGTGAAAACATGTCTTTCGAAACTATCTATACAATTCATTTTCCTCTGGCGAGATGCTTGGCGCCACAATCAGTTGTGAATCAAACTATTCTACTGTAACATTCAATTTGAACCATGAACTTTGTCATCCAATACATACCAATGATTAAATCTAAGACATCAATAATTAACTCTGAGAAATCCCATTTCATGTCAGCTCCATCAATGTAGATAACGCCCTACACAAAAAGGAATGACATTCTCTTTCACAGAGATGGGTTTTATGTTTTAACATGGACGGAATCATATCAAGTTCGAGACATAGAAATTCAATATAATATGAATAAATGATTAAATGTGACGAACTGGTATAAAAAACACTTTCATAATGGTTGAATTCAAAACAAACATTCTTCTCACTATAGATAGACCAGAATGATCATCTAGAGTCACTTGCTCATATCTAACTATTGTATCATCATTGTTCAATGATCCTTGTTGCCTTTCTATGATTGACATTGTTTTGGAGTCATGGTATTCATAGAGTCACCATGCCTATATCTGTTTTTCCATTGAGTCTGATTCACCTGACCTCATCTTGTAAAAGAATACATGTCTTGGGACACCTGAGAAGTTTATTGCACAAATGAACTCAAACAAAAATGAAAATTGAGCTGAAGATTCCACATCACCATGAAGTTATGGAATGATCTTGGTTGTGTGGTACACTCTCACGTCATGTGGTCATGAGAAAAACATTAAAAATAACATTATTTTTTCTTGGGTTGTGGTAGAAGGAAAAATGGTCCAGCCATTTCCCCAAGGTATAATCATACTTTATCGTCTTCAACATTCTCCTAGAATTCAACATTCCACCATTTCCCCAAGGTATCATCATACTTTATCGTCCCATAGATCCTGGGATAACTCATTTATCCACTGTCACTCTATTCCATATCTTTATATAAGCTGTAATAAAGAGTACCATAATCATCGAGTGAATCTACATTAATTAACCTAGTTCAAAGATGCATGCCTTTGAAGACTTTGGTGAAAAGAACACTAAAAGCCTGAGTTTTTCAGAATACACTATGAAATATATATTTTCATTCTTCATGCTGAAGAATTGGGTCATTCTATGGATCTTGAACGTGTCAGGATAGAATTTTTTATTAAACAATTCCTCAAAATCAACCCAACAAGACTGTGATCCAGTTTACCATGCACCAAAAGAACCCATCCACTAGCATTCTTGATCCTTACTCATATACGTCTCTATCTTGACCAGGAGCTCTGCCGATGTGCTGATGAAATCAATGTTATGATTCATCCTATTTATCCACACCACATCCTTTTCGAATTTAAAATCACCCTAGATGATGTGTTTTTTCTACCTCATGAACATGATGGAATAATACACATGCCTTTTCTCATCTCTACTATTTCCATTTTTCATATCTAGGAATGATTGAATTATACAATGAGCCATATATTGGTTCACATAGGCTCAAGTGAAACAACATTCTCCGTAGCTTCATCTGGTTGGTTTCTACGATGCCAATCCGGTGCCATTTCTTAAACCAAAAAAAACTATGTATGTCTCACCCAATAGAAATTAATGTATTAGAATATCAAATACTATCAAATAAACTATCAAAAAAAGTTATTCCAAAAACATGTTTCTTCCCCATTCTTTAGAATTTGAAAAATTCCACTGTTGCTTTTGAAAATCAAACCATTTTCAAAATCAATTATTCAGGTTGTATTAAAAGTATTGAATTTTAAAAATATTTCTACAAAATTAATGATCAACATAATGAAATAAATTAGAAATCATTTCTCAAAAAAAATATTCGATCTAACTGGGAAGTCATTCCACTACAAAGCATGTGATTCTCATCTCATTGGTCAAACCCATGACAATAAATTTCCAAAATCCAATAAGTTTCTCCAAAACAATTATATACCCAACAACCTGTTAATGTGATGTTCAATATAAAATGTTTAGCCACATATTTTTATGCTCTATATTTCAAGTCATGAATATCCTACTCATTTCTATGATTCCAACCCAAAGAATAGATAAGAATGAATTCAAATCCAAGACTAAGAAACTGAAGACCACTGGTTTGGAATGGACCGAACAAGATGATTCCATTTTTCATGACCACCTATTCCCATTATCTTTAGAATACGATGAATCATTACTATTCTATAAGTGAATTCCCAAAAATTCCAAATGTAGGCAATAAACTCTGAAGGGTTTCAAATGGGATAGGGGGACGATTTACCATTCAATAAAAAAACCATTAACACCAGTAACCATAACAAAAAAACTCACGATATGATACATGAATAAATTAAAGACATATCAAACAATTCATTTATATAAAAAACACCAAGGTTCACTATAGTGTAATACAAAACAATTACTAATGTAAAAATTAGAAAAAAACTAAAGACTCCATGATGACCATAAAAAATTGTTCTCCACAAGCTCCATTCACCAATATCTAAAATAAATTCATGTATCGTGACGTGGTGCTAAATACATGAGATACTTTACCTTTTCCCTTGTTCTGGAAGAAAACATCTACAAATGCACACAATTTTCAAAATAATGGGGAGTATAAAACATAGTATGATTTCCAAAAATAAATCCCTAATCATGACACTTGGATAGAATGGTTATAATTATTTATATAAAATCATTTATATAAATAAATTTACCCAAAAATATTGTAATATTATATAATGATGTTCCTAAACCACTTATAATCAAATGTAATCATGTTCCAATTTACAAAAAAATTCTATAATGTTATATATATATATATATTAAAGATTTAAATTATCCTTGTAAAACAATTTCTCTATATCATTTTGGAATACCCATTCCATGGTTCAGAACACACACACACCCATGCATGCTTAGTTAGATAGTTCCGTACTCATGAAAATTATCTCACCCAATAACCTTTTGTCCCACTGCAACATGCCACTGATCTAGGTTCATGCACCTTTAACCCCATGGTTACATTTCCCATATCTGTGGGCACGTCAAACATGAACCCACACAATCCATATATGCAAAAACCATTCAAATAAACAACTTCAAACAAATTAAATAAAATTGAAAATTTATTGAAAAACCTTAAAACATCCAATGAAAATAACCAATTCTATTTCAATAAAACCATTCCTCTCATGAAAAAACCTTTCATCAAATACAATTATTATAATTCTAGTGAAATCCAATTTCATAACTTCATTTTAAAATCAATAATAAATGACATTATTAAAAACAAGTAATTTTATAGATTTCCAAAAACCATCACAAAAATGGGTTTCAATCAATCATAAAGCAGCCAATTCACAATACAATCCAGACAAAAGAATCAATTTTAATCCATTCCATTTACTTTAACTAGGAGGAGTGAATAGTGAAGGAGGATACATCAACTTTATTGATGAAAACCAAAATTTGAAGAATAATTCTCATAAAACCGGATCGATTCTCCATGAAACCATCTTAAATTACTTTCCCTAGCACGATCACGATCAAATATCAACAAATTTTGATTCCATAATCTACGATATAACCATAGATAGTTTAGATCTAAGAAAATGTTAAAAGAGGATATATAGATCTACGAATCCTTGTCCAGGATGAAGATTAATGACACTTACTACAAGAATCAGGCTACTAAACATCATTAGAAGTCTTTAGATCGATTCCAAATCACTTGGGGAGAGGTTCTCCTACTTTAAAAAGATAAGAATACAAATTTAATTATGTTTTGGATGAAAAAATATCCTATAGATTCAAAAATGTTCTATATCCGTTTTTTACTATCTCATATTAACCATGTGTACGGTTTAGTCACACGATTAGACATACCATGTGCTAACCATACATTGGATTCTGCTTGGACGAACACTAGAATGAACTCCTCACACACCCTGATTAAGTGTGTGCCCAGAGTTATGAAGCTACTATCCATCATATGTACCTATTCATGGTTTCTCCTTGGATTCCACAAGATTTCGACAAACCGTGCACCACCTGTATACTTCCCCTTTATCCCTAAAAACACTTTGAAAGATACCCAAACACTACCAACCTCCACCTTTTTACATAAAAATCATGAAAATCATAAATAAAGGGTTACATTATATAAAATAGTTTTACTAAAATTATTATGAATTTTATAGTGATTTGAATATACATATGGATTTTCCTTTCATTTTGAATAATATTCAAATGTTACCATTGTGGTAAGGGTTTTATGAGACAATCCGATTATTATCAATATTTATTATGGTTAGGTTTATTTAGATTAAATCCAATAATATATATCTCCTGAAACTCATTATGCTTCTCTTCAATTTTGATCTTGGGAGAATATATGATTTCTCTCCATTTTCATCTGTTTATAAACATAAGTTATCAAAAGGATTTTGTTTGGAAAATTGAATTTATCTCTCTCTATATTTAAAATGATTTTCCCTTCTATGTCAAAGCCTTGGATTTTTTTTTTGAAATGTTTTTACTAATTTTAAATGGACTATTAGATTCTTTTTTACACAATTTAGTATTTCAAAATAATTTTTAACCAGAATATCAATTTAATATTCTTAAATTAGATACTTTTGGCATTATATCAAAAATGTGAATTGATGATTTATTTTAATATGTTTGAGATGAATTTTATTTTTAACATTTAATATTTCTAATGATTTTAATTCCCCCTTATATGATTCCATGATTTATTCTAAAAATATTATTTGGATATTTTTTGATGTTAATGTTGTGATTTGATAATAGAATTGATATTTTCATGAAGAATTTTTTTATTTCCTTATTATTGAATTTCCCTGCATAAAAAACAACTATAATTGGTGTTTAATATGTTTCCCTATGAATATAATCCAATGGTACCATCCATGTTGTTTCATTTAATGGTTTATCATTATGACATTGAGATGTTTATGGAAACCATTTATTTATAGTGGGGTATGATATAGAAGAATGATGAACCTTTAATAGACCCCATTTATTATCATTCATTTTGATATGGTGGTAAAATGAATTTTTAATGAGTTTTTTGGAAACACATGTGTGGTTTTCATTATGTGATTGGTTAGATCAGAACTATATATAACAAAAATGAATTGGGTAATGATGAATACTTCATGAGTTAATAAATTTTTGAATATATAATATATCATATTAACAATATTATGGGAGGACCTGGTTTCATATCCATAATATTTTGTTCGGACCACCATTTATGTTTATGAGGGTATGTGTGGACCATGTTTTATTTCCAAAGAGTAATATATTAAAATGATTTTATGTTTGTAATTTTATGACAAGGTATGATTTCATGTCCATAACTTAATTAATAAACTTGTTTCTACTTATAAATTTTCAATATGTTATTAAATTACATTTTTTCCACATTTCTATGGTATGTTATGCCCTCTTGGATTATATTAATCATTTTCTATTATGATTTGTGTCTTATGAACATCCAATATTTATCCATTCAATCAGGTTAATGGTCATTGTAATTTAGGGTAAATTTTTCTAATTTTATTCTCATAAACTCATACCCTTATAATCATGTTATGTTGAAGTGATTGTTGTTTTCTTTATTACTTACCATTATTATGACTATGACCTCATCATTTTGTATGTTTAAATTCGTTGGGTCATCAATAAATTTTTCAAATAAGGTATTTGTAAGGGGAATATATTTATGGATGATGCTAAATATTAGTCATTAACTAAATTGACTATTTATCTAGAATACAATGAAAATATAAATATATGGTCCTAATGTGTGTATTATCAAAATGCATTGAATGGTTTTTCAAAGTATGTAATATATATGAATGAAAATTCATGTTCATTAGGGTCTACTAATTATCGACTTTGCATAGAATGTAATATCATTCCAAGAATCAATATTAATATGTCATAATGTTTCCAAGCTCCATCAATAGTTGTTATGCCTTTATATCTTATATTGTTTTGTAACTTTCTTAGTAGATGGTTCTACCTGAAAATATTCCTTATATAAAACTTATAAGGGAAACAATTCTAAATTTATTCCACTACTCACTATTTAGTAGATGGTGGGATTCTCTCTTTTTGTATCCTATATTTTTACCTTACGTGAATGGTAACAGGTACTATTCAAATGGTAGGAAATCATGAAAATTATTTTAAAAAATTTTAGAATCCCATTTCCTTCAACTTATTAGTTGATGGATATTTATAATCATTCACATATTTATTTCCACTATACTGAGTCCTTATATAAGTGAGAATCACATTAGTAATTAATTTATTAGAGAATTTACAACTTCAGGTGACCACCGAACATGAGAATAATCTTTGTTTTTAAACATTATATCCATTTTAGGTTACCATATATTTACAAGATATTTCTAATATATAGTATCTTCATATTAATATTTTAATATTTAAATCTATCTATTAAGAAATTTAATTTAACATGTATATAATTTTCAATGTTTCTTATTCTTATGGATTTGATTTCAAACATAGTGTTTTTGCATTCAAAGGTGGTGCTCAATGCAAGGATATATTATTATAACACTTTTAATCCTATATAATTATGAAATACATTACCCTATAAATATTATTTAGCACAGATATATTTTTAGTTTCAATTTGAAAAATAAAATCACTTTATTTCCTTGAGTTTTTTGAGAGGTCTACAATTTTTTATAATATTTACCAGATAATCATTCATATAACCAGATTATGATTCTAGATGTAATGTATCCTCATAAATTAAATTTAAATATTCTTGTATGTACAAAAAAATTAAAATATAATATTTTCTGGTATTCCATTAATTAAGGGGAAAAATAATCAATATTTTCAACTTATGAATTCATAATTTGAGAAAATTTCTTCTTCAAGAGAATTAAATTAAATAATTTTTTAAAATATTACCACTTGTTAACTTTAGTTTTTGGTGTATTATCCATTTTATAACATTTAGATATTAACAACCACTACTTTTGAGATTTTACCTTCTTATATTTATTTAATATTTGGCATAAACCACCATATTTATTTTCAAGGGATATCATTCATTTAATTCCTCTATTATTAAAAATTATAGTCATCGAATGAAATCAATTACACATCTTATGGTAATCTTTAAATTATATTAATTATTGAATGAAAATCATGGTGAAAATAATGAAGGTCAAAATAATGGGAACCTATACATTGATATAATATGGGAGAATTAATAGATCCGAAAATCGTGTAGAGTCGGTGGTAAAGTCGGGGTGAAAACCATTTACATATTATGTTTGAAATAATCATTTACTTAAAGTATATTTATCAAATTATTATCATCATTGGGGATATTTGGAAAATATATCTGATTCCAAAACAGTTTTCCCCTATGGTGTAAAAATAATTTATTGTAAATAACATTCATGTAATATTATAATGTTTGATTCATTATGGAACCTAATTAGTGATGTTTCAACTCCCATAATGTATCATTTTTTTAGAATATTCAAATTATAAATAAACACTCATGTGGGATGTTAATATCTATAAACCATGGCTTCTATTACAAACATTAAACAGTGATTCCAAAATTTTGGACATGTGTTCAAGATATATCATGATAATATCCTTTTGAAATCCCAATAGGATATATATTACATGATATAGTGGAACAAATAGTCATCCAATGGACTCCTAAAACATCCTCATGGTTGAAATATTGGCTGAAAAGTAATCATTTTCTAAAAATTCATGCATATTATCCAATACCATTACTTCTACTAAGGTAATCATCTAGAGGATAAAATTATCAGAACTATGATGTCCAAAAAATCTCAAAATAAGAACATAACATCAATATGAACCTCTTCCATCTGGTTGTTAGATTCCAAATAAAATACTCAACACCTCATAACTAGATGTTCCAGTCTTCTCACATATTCCATCTTTCAAATATTTTAATAGATACAATCGGAGATAATTATTCTCTCATTGATCATTAATAATATATACACCTATCACAAAAAAACTCCCAATTTATTTATCATCACATTTACATAAAATATTCACCCACTAATTATTGGAAATAATCCTTTGAAAATTATAGAAAACATGTCAGATATGATTTCATACTCTTTTCAAACATCATGTTACTGATTGATCTCCATTAATATAATTTTATGATATCAGTGTTTTGACATCATTAAATGCTCCTTAAAATATAGTTTCAACATTCATGGACTGTTCATGAAACTACGATTTAATTACAAACTCAATCATTATGAATAATCTACCTGGAATATTGACATCAATATCATGATAATTTATAGACATTATAATATCTTTGTGATTTCACTAATAATATTTTTACGTTTTCTTTATAATGATACTATTTTTCATCATCGAGTCGTTAATTTTCAATTACTAAATCTTCAACATACTTCAATACTCCAATCATTACCAGACTAGATTATTTTTCTTTTGATGGTCTTCATATGTACAAACATAATAATATTCTATATAGGGATTTGAACTCTATATTTTGATCAACTCATATTCTGGTGATCATATCTTCTAATCAGCACATCCCGAGCCTCCGGTTCCCAATTTTCATATCTATTATATTCTTATTATTTTTTTGGTTCATACATAGGGTGAAAATTCTAATTAATATTTTTTCAGTCGTCGTAGGAACCAGCTCATTTTCAAATATTTTCTTCCATCTGATTTCATCACACATATTTCATTTATTTTTTATATTAACCTTAGTTACAATGAAAATTATCCATCTAATATTTTTACTCCTCTTGATTTAATACATGTATCCTCACTAACTATCTCACCTGATTGTAACTCCACTGAGTAAGTAAAAAATCATTTAATATTTACATGAAACCTCATCTTCTAGTGAGAATTAAATTTTCATAACCATCATTAAATTTATAAATTCAATTCTTCATGGTTCACTATTGGTATTATTCTAAGGTGATGTCATTATGAGAAATGAGTAACATATCATCATCATGAATATCTTAAACTTTTAATTCATGTCAAAACCCGTTTTTTTAGAGTGGATAAAATGTGAAGGTTTTTGAACCTTTTTCTTTTATCTGCGGGTCGGTTTTAAAAATGAGTTTCGGATTGAGGTCCCGAGTTCTGGAGCCATTTTATGCGGTGATATTGGACTTCGCACGGTAGGTTTAACCTTGCGGGTCAGCCGTGCGGGGTACCCCGGGTATCCGGTAGCAGGCGCGCGGGCTGCACACGGTTTTTCAGACGGTGCGGGTAAAACCATTCGGGTTGGGTGTGTTTTAGTTTTTGTTGAAAATTAAAATAAAATAAAACAAACAAATTAAAATTAAAACCTAAAACTAACACTACCTCCCCTTCTCTCAGCCAGGACACCTGCACACCCCCCTCCTCTCCCCTTAGCAGCGCCCGCGACCCCCCCTCCACTGCGCTGCCTCCTTCCCCTGATTTCTCCCGGTTCTTGGAAATTTCATCCTCCAAATGTACATGGTGAGTCTTTCTCTCCCTTATACTCCCTGTTTTCGGTTTTATTTCAACCTAATCGTCACCCTGTGAGATTCGGCCGAACCCTAGGTTGGGGTTAGTTTTTGATTTTGTTCCTTTTTCTTGTTTCACCTGCTCTAGGGTTATGCAGAAGGTCTCTCGAGACCACGTGGGTGCGTGTTTGGTGTCCGCCGCTGATGGTGAGGCGTTTTTAGGTGATTTCGGTCCACTGATTGGTTTCCGAGGCAAGGTTTCTACCCGTTTTTGGATTTCACAACCTCTAAATTAATTTATCAGGTAGTTTTAGAGGTTCCTGTTTGGTTTGGTTTAGTGAATTCGAGTTTTGAAATGGTTTCGGGTTGCCGGAGCTTAGGTGACTCTCCTGCGCAGGCATAGGTATGTATTTATATGCACATGGGTTCCCCTGGCGTGTGTATATTTGTCCTTGGAAGCGAATATACACACATACACGGCTAATTGTCCCCATTACATATATAAAAAGTGCCTGTGCAGGTGAGCAGAGAGAGGCTTATGTGTATAAGAATATGTGTAAGGATCTTCTTACACATGCTCATGGCCATGCAGAGCATGTTCATAGAGGCTAGGTGTCCTTATACGTATGTGAAATTACATAAGCCTCGTGGGGGAGAAACTGCGGCAACTTTAGTAAGAAATCCCCAAGAGCTGGAGTGGATGGATGGATGCACCTGGAGGTAGGGGCCCTCTCCTTGCCCTCTAAATTTAAGTAAAGTAATAGTGAGTTTAATATTGCACTTAGCATTTTAATTATGAAATTTTGGTTCCAATTAAATGCTTCTGTGAAAATCATGTGAATTGCAGGAATAAGATAAAAGAGGTTTCTTGGTCACTAAACTAGAGGTTTAATAATAAAACCCCTCTTTCGAGGTGCACTGCCTTCAATCTAAAAATGTAGCAATAGAATTTAATGATTGCCTTCATTATTGTTTGGCTTCTCAACTTTGTTAAGTGTTGAATGCGTTTTAAAGTAAATACTAAATATCACTAAATTAATTGTTTGATAATTTAATCACATGTTTTCTAATAAAACTCCTCCAATGGAGGTGAGCTGCCTTCAAAATAAACATGTAGTAGTAGATTTCTTTTTTTGTGATTTCTTGCTTAAATGTCTTATGACTCTTTATGCTTGACATTATACATAATAAATGGCATGCTTGTACTTGTACCTTACTGGTTACCTCAAATGACGTTTCTTCTTGAAAAATAATAAATGATCCATGACACCTCCTAAGTTCATGGCTTAACATGTAATTAGAACTTTTAGGGTAGGGTGTTTAACCTCTTCCCTTTACTTCAGTACTTATGTCATGCCACGTCTTGTTCTGCTTCTTGCAACCTTCCGGTGATGCCTCATTATTTCTTATTGAAATTCTTGGGTGGTTCGCTCATGCCCACTGTGGCCTTCGTTTATGGTGAAGCCGACCCTAGGTTCTCACCTTGCCTCTTGGCCACCCCTTTGGGTGTGCCCCGCCTAAATGCCCCTTTTTCCTTGTTCTTTAAGTTATAAATTTAATGTGATAGATTGAACTAAATGCCTTTCTTCAACAAGTTTTTTAGCTTGTACCATTTAATGTCATTAATCACCTATCTTAGAGGCATGTTGATTCCATACGCTTTTGTTTACCTTCTATTGCTCGTGCAAGTTCCAGAATGTTGAACAAGGATAATTAATTATGAGAATTGATTATAAAAAGTTGATATCTGATTTGGATAATTAAATGTGTAGAATTAATTATGAAATGAGAATTTTGTCTACTGAATAATTAATTGATAAATGGTAATAAATAAATGAGATTCTGGGTCCTAGACATGGCGTTCTAGACCGATTTAAACGTTGGGTTTGGACATGGTGTTCCTTCGCAATTGCTATCCAAGCTTGTGATATAAGGTTATATAGATGGTGATCTACACCAAATGTGATTTGGGGTGTTAGACATGGCGATCTACACCGAATAATTATATAGGTGTTAGACATGGCGATCTACACCAAATGTGATTTGAGGTGTTAGACATCGCGATCTACACCAAATGAGAATTGGGGAGCTTGACACGGCGTTCAACACCAAACTAATGATAATAATGATTTATGAAGAGAATGAGAGATGTGGGTAAAAACCAAGTGAATTGTGATCAAATAATGAATGGTAAGAATGAATGGATTTCCAGTCTGAGTTGAAATGATAAGTGAATAAATAGAGTAAGTGAGAAAAATGATAAAAAAGTATTTTTATGCTTGAACCAAATTTACTTGTGTTGTTTTAAACTGGTTCCTATCCCGGCTATGGGCCGAGGGAGGTATTGCTGCCATGTGTCCTTTTTGGAACCTGGACGGGCGTTTATTGTTTGTATTGTATCGTTATTGTTCGAAAATACCATCACATTGTTTAATTATATTTCATGGTCTAGAGTGGGCTAGACCTCAGTGGTTCTAGCCTACTGAGATATATATCTCACACCCTACTCGGGCCGCCATTGCACTGGGGTACCTGAGTAGATTCCATTTGGTTGCACGAGCTTCTTGTTGCTGTTTCTTGTACTTGGAGTTAGGAGAAAAGGACCGAGTTGGGGCTCAAGATGCTCATAGAGATCGCCCTCGGGGCTTGAGACTTTTGTTCATTTACTTATGCATTGATGTGTAAGTATTCCGCATGATTTAATGCTTCCATTGTATCATTAGTATGTCATTAATGCGTCTCTTATATAAACTGTCATTCGCCAATTTTATTCAAACCTTATAAATGAAAAATGTTTTCCGCTGCTTTCTTATTATTATTTACACTACATCTGTTGCTGTATTTTTGGTCCCTTTGCTCCACTTTGATAAGAGGGTATAGTCTCCCCCTGGCATACCTTACACCCTCGCCGCTAGTCGGCAACCTCTGGCGTAAGGGGAGACGCGCTTGAGGCCATGTCGCAGGCCGACTCAGGTGACCTGGGTGTCCGGTTTAGGGTCGACCTGGGTTGGTTAGTGAAAAAATGGCATCAGAGGACACTCCTTTTCCTTTGTCTTACTGTTTTGGGTTGGTATATAGGAGACTAGGAATGTGTCGGTGCTTGGGTAATAGCCATGTCTGGGACTAATCACCCCACGTATGGTAAATGACCATGTGGCCAGGGCTGGGAATTAATGTCCATGCTGTTAGCTGTTACAGTTGATGTGACATCACCTTGGGGGAATGTTTTACTTTCCACTGCTTATTTGTTTATAAGGATGTTTTTAAAATTTTCCTTGGACCGATACTAACAGTAAATTGAATTTCATGCATCATATTAGGCACTTAGAGATTCGCATGTCATGCATATGTGCCATGCCATGTAGTTGCATTAGTAGGATGCCTGCTGATTTTGATTGTGTGCCTTGAAAATATTTCATGCCTGGATTTATTTAGCACACCCCTTTAGAAATCATGTTTCGGTGATAGTTAACCTGTTTGGGTGATAATATGTCATGTTTTCTATCATTCTTGTGTGTCATGCACTGTGTTATAGCATGTTTTAGTGATTTCAGCTTGTTGCTTTGTGTTAGCTGTTTGTAGTGGCTTGTTAACTTACTGGTAAGCGCTTTCTTACTTTGGCTGAAATTGTTGGTTGCAATTACGATGGAGCTAGTTTTCCATTATAAGGTTCATGGGTGGCTTATAATTTGGGAAAAGGGTAAATCGTGTTTTCAAACTTTTTAAAAGATGGCTGCTAAAGTTTAAATGATAAATGTTGAAGAGGAAGTTTGTTACAACATGCCTATTTTCCCGTGGGGCGTTGTTTGAAAACCAAGTACTTTGTTGTGAAATAGTACTTGTGGGTTTGTTAAAATATTCTTGCAAATGATTAAAGGGTGAAATGAATTAAAGAAATGGATAAAATAGAAAGGGGTTTTTGAGCCTAGTAATCCTTGTTTTGCGTGACCAAGAGTTAGGGTCGACGCGTGTGCTTCGTAATGGACTAGCCCGTGCTAGGTTGTACCCTTAGAGCTTGAGTTGCCTTGTTTTTAGTGTGAGATTATGATGTGGTGATCATAGTTCGAGGAAAGTCACCCGTGCATTAAAGTATTTCAAAAATAGTGCGATGGTGAGCGGCTAGTTCTTGCGACGACATGGACACTCCTAAGGTGGGTAGTGTCGCATGAGTTTCGGTTTACATGTCGGTGATTTCTTGGCAGCATGACTTTGATAAGGTTGGTAGTGTGCACAACGATTTAGAAACTTCGATAGTGCGGGAAGAGTTTCAGTGGTTAAGCTTCGACGAATACGAATGCCTCAGATGGTATAGGCATCAGAGTTTGGTCCGATTGATCTTCTTAGTGACCTTGGTTTAATCTTAGTGTACTCTACTGGATGAGATGAGCATGTCCCCCATCTTGACGTCATCTTGGATACACTAAGATAGTGTCGGTTATACGCCGCGCTAAAGTTTAAAATTTGTGGGTTTGTTTCGTAATCTCTCTCTGGTTGTGTGTGGGATGCACGGTTTCTTGGAGTTACACTTCGTGCTAAGGCATGATAGTTTTATAATAGTCTTGTGATGGCTTGGCTTGAGAATATCACCGAAGTTCATGTAAGGACTTTGGTGTACGCGTGGTTTATAACGGAATAGTTTTAAAATCATGTCATCGGTTTAAGGGAGAGTGTGAATTTCGGGTCGGCGATGTCTTTCGAGGAAATATGGCGTGACCAATTTTTGTTGGTCGATCATGATTCGACCATTTTTTTGGGTTGAGGTCCCTATAATAGCCTTAGATGTAAGCTCTGCTTTGATGTTTCAGTTGTAACATGAGCGTTGTCTCGAGTTGTAAACGCTTAAGTGCAGTCTTCTTAGAAAATTCTTAAAGGTGCATTGGGAGTTGGAAATGCAATACGACCAGTTGAATAAAACTTCACGACTCTTGTGAGTCAGGTGATGTTTTCGTTGTTTTTCGAAGGCTTATCAGGGAAGAGATGTTTTTTAGGTGGGTAGTTTGTAACGAACCATTTTTTAGAGCGGATAAAATGTGAAGGTTTTTGAACTTTTTCTTTTATCAGCGGGTCGGTTTTAAAACTGAGTTTCGGATTGAGGTCCCGAGTTTTGGATCCGTTTTAAGCGGTGATATCGGACTGTGCACGGTAGGTTTAACCATGCGGGGTACCCCGGGTATCCGGTAGCAGGCACACGGGTTGCACACGGTTTTTTAGACGGTGCAGGTAAAACCGTGTGGGTTGGGTGTGTTTTAGTTTTTATTTAAAATTAAAATAAAAGAAAATAAATTAATTAAAATTAAAACCAACAACTGACACTTCCTACCCTTCTCTCGGCTAGGACACCTGCACCCCCTCCTCTCCCCTTAGTCGCGCGTGCGACCCCCCCTCCACGGCGCCACCTCCTTCACCCGATTTCTCCTAGTTTTTGGCGATTTCATCCTGCAAATCTCCATGGTGAGTCACTATCTCCCTTCTACTCCCTATTTTTAGTTTTATTTCAACCTAATCGTCACCCTGTGAGATTCAGCCACACCCTAGGTTGGGGTTAGTTTTTGATTTTGTTCCTTTTTCTTGTTTTGCATGCTCTAGGGTTATGCAGAAGGTATCTCAGGACCTCTTGGGTGCACGTTTGGTGTCTGCCGCCGAAGGCGAGGTGGTTTGCGGTGATTTCGGTCCGCCGGTTGGTTTCCGAGGTACGGTTTCTACCCGTTTTTGATTTTCACAGCCTCTAAATTAATTTATCAGTTTGTTTTAGAGGTTCTTGGTTGGTTTGGTTTAGTGCGTTCGAGTTTTGGAATGGTTTCGGGTTGCCGGAGCTTAGGCAACTCACCTGCGCAGGCATAGGTACGTATTTATATGTACGTGGGTTCCCCCGGCGTGCGTATATTTGTCCATGGCAGCGAATATACACACGTACGGGGCTAGTTGTCCCCATTACATATATAAAAAGTTCC
Organism: Viscum album; assembly: GCA_963277665.1. Lineage (NCBI taxonomy): Eukaryota > Viridiplantae > Streptophyta > Magnoliopsida > Santalales > Viscaceae > Viscum > Viscum album. The sequence goes on along the minus strand of OY728158.1, from coordinate 1,756,818,406 downwards.
CGTGCAGGTGAGCGGAGACAGGCTTATGTGTATAAGAATATGTGTAAGGATCCTCTTGCGCACACTCATGGCCATGCAGAGCGTGTGCATAGAAGCTAGGAGTCCTTATATGTATGTGAAATCACATATGCCTCGTGGTGGAGCAGCTTTGACAACTTTAGTTAGAAAGCGCAAAGAGCCGGAGTGGACAGATGGATCCACCTGGAGGTAGGGTCCCTATCCTTGCCCTTTAAATTTAAGTAAAGTAATAGTGAGTTTAATATTGCACTTATCATTTTAATTATGCAAGTCTAGTTATGATTAAATTTTTCTGTGAAAATCGTGTGAATTGCAGGAATAATATAAAAGAGGTTTCTTTGTTACTAAACAAACGATTTAATATTAAAACCCCTCTTTTGAGGTGCGCTGCCTTCAATCTAAAAATGTAGCAAAAGAATTTCATGATTGACTTCCTTATTGTTTGGATTCTTATCATTGTTAAGTGTTGAATGAGTTTTAAAGTAAACGCTAAATATCACTAAATGAATTTTTTGATAAAGTAATGACATGTTTTCTAATAAAACTCCTCCAATGGAGGTGAGCTGCCTTCGAAATAAACGTGTAGTAGTAGATTTATTTTTTTCTGATGGCTTTCTTAAATGTCTTATGACTTTTTATTCTTGACATTATACTTGATAAATGACATGCTTGTACTTGTACCTTACTGGTTACCTCAAATGGCGTTGCTTCTTCAAAAATAATTAATGAGCCATGACACCTCCTAAGTTCATGGTTTAACATGTAATTAGAACTTTTATGGTAGGGTGTTTACCCTCTTCCCTTTACTTCGGCACTTATGTCATGCCACGTCTTGTTCCGCTTGTCGCAACCTTCCGACGATGCCTCATTATTTCTTATTGAAATGTTTGGGTGGTTCGCTCATGCCCATTGTGGCCTTCTTTTATGGTGAAGCCCACCATAGGTGCTCGCCTTGCCTCTTGGCCACCCCTTTGGGTGTGCCCCGCATAAACGCCCATTTTTTCCTTATTCATTAAGTTATAAATTTAATGTGATAGATTGAGCTAAATTCCTTGATTGAACAAGTTTGTTAGGTTGTACGATTTAATGTCATTAATCACCTATCTTAGAGGCATGTTGATGCCATACACTTTTATTTACCTTCTATTTCTCGTGCAAGTTCTAGAATATTGAACAAGGATAATTAATTATGAGAATTGATTATAAAAAGTTGAGATCTGATTTGGATAATTAAATGTGGAGAATTAATTATGAAATGAGAATTGTGTCGACTGATTAATTAATTGATAAATGGTAATAAATATACTATAATATTATATTTCATCATGTTTTATTATTAAATTCATAATATGGATACATGTCATTATACTAACATATTCAATAACAATGTCACCATGGATATATATTTTTAGTATAACATTTTCCATTATTCATTCATTATTTCATTTACAATGTTGAATCACAATAGAAAGGAATTAAAATTTATGGGGTGTTTAATTTTCCTCATAAAAATAGTTTCAGAGTAATAAAAATTGATAAGAAAAATAATGAAATATTTTTCTTTTTTACATCTTTCCATTCCCACATAGTTTATTTTTATTTTTAGTTTATATATAAAACATTGACCAGGTGGGTTCTCCACTTCCATTTATCTTTATCAAAACTGAATAGAATATATATATATATATATATATATATATATTCATATGATAGTTCATGTTCATACTGTTTTACATTGGAGTTCATTATATTTCATTGATTGGGTATGTACCCCATCAATATTGATACTAAGAGAAAATCATGAATTTCTGATGGTTTTGATGGAAGTGTATGATGAAAATATAATATCAATTATTTCAAATTGATTTCAAAATATCCAATATGTCTATATTTTATAATCCGATTATTTTAAAATTTAATAATTATATTTCGTTATTATATTCAATAGAATTCCATAACTAATAATTGAAAAGTGAAATATCAACAATGTCTATATGAATATATATTCAACATATTATGGACAACATTAACATGTCATGGAATATATTTGATCTTATCTATTATCTCTGTAGTAAGTTCTAGTCCCATAAACTTAATTTCCCATACTTCTTCCCAATATGAATTCATTTTATACCTTTTTTCTTATATATCTTTTTTTATTGTTATTTGAATCCTTGAATTGAATTTTTTACAATATAAAAACTTGATGATGGAAAGTTGTTGATCCCAACCTCCGTTAAAGTCCATTAAATGAAATATCTCCATCTGCACGGGTATTTTAATGTCCTTGGGATTTTACCATAAGTATGAGTTTATAAGACATTAAAATGAATATTGATTTATCCAAATCATATTGACTACTTCTAGATAACATTTTGATGAACCACATACCCTGACACGATTTAATGGGAAGTGGTACACCATGTAACCATTAAAAATCCATTATAAATATCATGGAAACATGTTAATGTTATTAATATTTCCTTCTAATAATAAAACATGATAAAATATTTGGGAAATCAACTAAAACATAATACCACATTATGAAAAATATAAATTTTAAAAATTTATATGATTAAATTGATAGTTATGTAATCCTATATATATAATTATATCGGTAATGATTTCAATATCCCCGTATACATATTCAATTTATTATAAAAATCATGTACATAGTTTAATCAAGATACATATTTTATAATCATTCCCTTTTATTTATCCCAATAAATGGAATATTGATATTTATATAGAGTTTGGTTCTTCCATTATTGATAGAGGATGATGAACTATGTGTGTCATACAATAAAAATGAATGAATATATATCTATTAATTGAATATTACAGTTCTATCACTATTGAATTATATATTTACTATACACCCCAACTTATTTTATAACTCCATATATTCCATGAATGGCTAAATAATGTTCTCCATGATATATTGATGGGGAATCATTTATGTAATATATATTATTTCACTTTTACTCATACGACTTATGGTTTTATCCATTCAAAAGGCATTAATATTGTTTCTTCTTATATCCTCATCATAGAGAAGGTATCATTATCCATCACTCTCAATGAATAAACCATATTTCATTCCTTCCCATGGTATAAATATATTCTATATAAATTTTTTTGGTGAATAATAGAAATAAACTATAGAGAATATCTAACTCCTTATATGATAATATATAGTTTAATATCTTGAGATCATTATATATTTATATCAAAATTTTCATTATTGTGCCATTTATTCTAAATCATTATTAAAAAACCTATTGGAATGTCATAATTATGCATAAAATATAATTTATCAGGGTTACAGAGTTGTATAGATTTATAATCTATCAAATCTTCATTTTTTATACAAAAAAATTCCAATCCATCCAATGGACCATCACCATATATTGTATACCCTTCCACAATATTTTGATATGAAAGTATACAAGTGTAGAAAGTTATAAAAAATAGAAAACACATTATCTTATAGTAAGGAAATTAGAACATTAATTTAATGATATCCATGTTATAACTCTCTAATATAATATATTAAAATATCATCACTATATAGTACCATGAAATTTTGAAGGTAATATAAAAACCATATATTAATAAAATCCATAAATATTGAATGGGAATTTGTGTATGTAAATTGTACAACTAGGCATTCATAGTTTCTAAATCTTCTTTGTATTATTTTCCTTGATATATCTTATCATCATATACTCAGTTGACGTTATAAAGATCGAACATCATTATAGATAAATAGTAATAATTAATATGTTAATCAAACATAAAATTAATATTTTGTTTAGAATAATTATTAGGAATTTTAATGTGGTTAATCTAATTATAAATTATTAAAAGTTGAATATATAAATCGTTTTTCATATTTATGTTAACTTTAGAACCATTGGTAAAGAATTTTGTAGTATAAATCATTTATATATATTCTCATAATGTTTCTTCTTCAATTCATCCAATTAATGTATGGTCATTTTTAAAAAAATCATAAATATTTTAATAAAATCATATATTCATTACAATGATAACAAAAATTAATTATTCATTGATACAACATAAAACTATTTTAGAAAAACGTCAACATAATCCAGTGTGCTGATAGTTTATTAAATATTAACTTCAACCCAAATAATTATTTCTTGATATACATCGTTAATGGGAATGAAGTCCCATATCATGGTGATTCAATCGAGAGGGAGCTCATAATCAACAATGAATTCATATTTCATAAGAGGATTCTTATGTATATGGAATTAAATTTCCTTTTCTAGGTAATTGATATATTACCTATATAGATACATCCATCCCTTTCCTAGAATCACATAAAATTCCTCCATGGAGAGGGTAATAGGATTTATGGAATCTCTCATATATTAAACTGAAAATCGAAAAGGGTTGTATACTTTGGATTCTATTTATTCCACGAAGGGATTATTAGTGGACTATTCTATGTCCATTTTATTATTTTATGAATAATATATTTATTTGACTAGAATTATATTAAATTATACAAATAATTAAAATGAAATAAATATTTATCTATTCTATAGTTGATAATAATTTTAAATTTAACCTTCTTATTAACAGGGTTTAATTTCATTATATTGATAGTGTAGAACCGTTCCTATTCCATTTTTTATGGGAGTTATTAATTGCTAATATTATAATTAGACCATGGGTTTTATTAATAATTATAAAATTTTGAAAACACATTTCAAAAAAATGAATTGATGTGTGGATGGTGAATCAACTCAACCATTTCATTGATTATCATTTTCATATCATTATGAATTTTTTTATCATGGAAGTTTCCCCTCCAACAAATTAAAAATATTCAAGTTCGTTTAATGAAATTTCATATTCTATAACAAAGAATTTATTCACATATATATTATTGTAATTTGAATCTCTGTTGAGATTTTTAATTTTTTTATAAAACACGGTCTCTCTTAGTTTAATTTTCATCAAAATAGAGAGATTCACCGATATACAACTCTTATTGAAGTGTACCTAAACAATTAAATCAAATTTACAAATGTGTAATACAATTAATAACTATCATGACATGTATTTGGTCCAATAATGAGTAGTTTTTTCTCATATTCATAATATTCATTAAGAATCAAGTCATAGATGTTGATTCTCATGATGCTCACTTTATATGTATAGATTTATTCAGTGATCATTGGTTTCATATCAATGAATTTTTAGTATATTTTTTCAGAAATATTCAATGAAAATAATCCTTGAATAATATTTTGTTTAACTACTTATGAACTATATAGTATACTGTTTCTTTTTATGTCATATTCATAATAAAATTCCACCATTTTTATGAATATATCTAATAATTATATTCATTTATGAAAATCATCACATAGTCTAATTTTTAGAGAGTGTGAAATATCATTTCTATATAATTGTTCAATTTCAACACAACTAATTTTTTTGAAGACCAACTAATTATATGTAGAATATGAATTACTATATAAATGACAAAAATATACATCTCCTAGATTCATTTCATAATCAAAATGATATTATAATTTTTTTGCTACATTGGAGTGTTTAATTAGAATGAACAAAAGTGGTTGTACTAATAAACTAATATATTTTTATTTCTCATTAAGACATTCACTTAATTTCACATCAAATACATTTCTGTAATTATTTTTTCAACATCCACCCATTAAATTTGTAATGGAATATCAAGATAATTAGAATTCATATATTTTGAAAAGGAAACAATATAAATAGAAAAGAAAACTCATATATATTTTTCATTACCTAACTTATCAATAAGTGTTTTTAAATCTTGTTTATCAATGGTGTATTACTTTTCTGTTATCCAACACAACTACCTATATATTAAATCATAATAATCCACTTCAATATATCATATTATTCTGTATAGTGGATTTTAATTAGATAAACCTTATCCCATTAAGTGTCCTGATCGGTTTATAGTCGGGACATGTTATCAGGAATCATGTGAACAAAGAGTAAATAAATAATTAACTATATTACTAATTTTTATATAAATTTGACTATTGGATAGAGACTATATATATATATATGTGTGTGTGTTTTTATCCGTACAATGATGATATTTACATGAAGCTAAGAATGTATACCCTAAAAATACTTTAGGATTTACTCCAACATTTATGATTTTACTATAGAATTTTGAATGATTATCATTGAATGTAATTACCAAATAATAATAAACCAATCCCAAAAGATATATAAACATCTATAAATATTCGATTCTTCACAATATAAAATTTAACATTAGTACATAATTTAACTTTATTATCCATTTCATATAATAATAAAATGAAACGTAGAACTTAAATGTTTAGTTTTTTTGGTGGGTGACTACAAAAAATGTATATTAAAACATATTATACCTCTCACACGATTATAAATCTCAGTTGAAACCTTAAATGATTCATCAAACATAAAACACTCATTCATTACCATGGTAATGTAAAACATAATATGGGGTGAGATCAAATGCATGATAAGGGAAAATATATAGATGGGTAATAATTGAGATAGATGAAAAGAAAATAAGTAAAAATTAAATATTTTATATTTTAATGGAATATTAATATTTATTTTTTTTTTCCATGAGGAATGAATAAAAACAAAAAACATCAAAATGATCTATAATATTACAAGTTATAAAGTATTATAAATAATAGATATTATTTATTATCTATTGATAATAACATATGAATACAAAATTATATTGACATGTGGAATTGAAATAATCATAGGTCATTATATGATTTTTTGAAAAATAAAATACCAATGACTAAAATTTAGAAAAAATAAAATTTAGGATGCATCATGTTGTGATAATAAAAAAAATACACACCAGTCAGGTTGTGAACTAAGATAAATTCCCATGACTTAGGTTGTGTGAAAAGAAACATTACAACACACTATATAAATATAGATAGGGATATTACTATTGGCATATGAATTGGAGAAGAATATAGGGTCCTACTTTGGAAAAAATATTCTTCCATTCATGTTTGTGCCACATTAAATCAATATTTCATAATTTCAAAATATTCCCATGATATATAAAGTCATTTAACAAAATTTCAAAATATAATGGGAGAAAATAATATTTTTAATTTTATTTGTTGACACCAAAAACTCATCTATCCGAAAGTAGTATTTCATAAATGAATTTACATTGAAATTCAAAAAAATGAATCTATAAGAGATAGATCCTTTAGAGATAAATAAAAAAATTGTTACAGAATAGTAAATGTATTTTAAGAAAAATAATTCTTTATATTTTAGTTATAATAAAATGATATTAATATATATAAATAGTAACATTAAATATGTTAACAATATTTCAATTATCATGAAGTATTTATAATGAAATTACAATACTAGATTGATGAAAATAAATAATTTTTTCATGAAAATACATTTATGGTAGAAGATAAAAGAAATTTATGGGAAAGGAATATCAATTTTACTATATATATAATTATTGAAATATAAATCCTAGCTAGAGTAATAATGTAGTTTTCTGAAAGAGGTGACAAACATGATGTTCACTATATATAATACATATAATGATTTAAAACTATTAGTGGGTGATAGTTTTTAAATGAAATATTATTTATATGAAATAAAAATGGATTCTTATACTGTATGAGAATTATTATAAATATTACTTTCAAATTTTTAGACAAAACATAATAGTAGATGGATTCTTGAATATATAATATAATTTTATGTCATAGAAAAATAGAATGTATCTTACAATAAAATAATAGGATGGAATAATATAATAATTGAATATTTACGTTCATGAATAATAATTATAACATAATCAAAGGACATTTCTATTAAAAAAATACTATACCTTTTATCTAAACCTCCAAGGAAGTTCAGTAACCCCAATTATAATAAAAATAACCATCATAATAACTTATTATATAATAATATTAATATCCATTAACAATTATATTATTTATCTATAATTAATCAGTGCATATATACTAGTTAGATAATTAATATATTCATACTCATATGTTAGTAATTTAAATTAATCATGAATCTTTCTTAATGTATATATCGATTCACATTCACTGATTCCATGTTATTAATTCAGATATAATAAATTGTTGTGGAAAAGTTTTTTTTTAAATTATATGTGAACACCATATTCATTTGATAGAGATTTTGGGAAGGGGTTGCGATAACATTATCTCTAAAAAACTTGTTCTGGGTAATTTAACATTCTAGATGAACTATTTTTTATTGGTAATTAATTATTATATAAACGATTAAAAGCACATTCACATCATATTATATTCCTTAATATTTTAAATATTATTCAAATAGATTTTTGAAACATCCATGTTTGTTGATGATGAAAACAAATATTTCGTTCCAAGTGGTGGTAGTATGCACATAACATGAGTGATGTTTCCATTTATTAATGATTAGAAGTAATATTTAAAATGGTTATTATGAAAAACTAATATTATATTATACTTAATATACTTATGTAATTATTGTATCTTGAGTAAAATAAACTTTTTCACTTTCGAATAAAAATAAAAAATAAATACATTTAATGCAATGATTTTATGTTTTTAGCTTATTCTTGGGAAAAAATATGAGGCCTTGAAGAATTTTATTTTTTGGGAAAAAAATAGAATATATGAGAGATATTCAAGAGTTAATTGATCAAGATAAATGGAATTTTGAGTTAGGATAATTTTTTTGTTCAATGGATTCTTTTATTAGTGATAGGTCTGTAGTTTTTAAATAACCAAATCATTTCATTAATGGAATATTACATTCAAGTGTATATGTAAAAACTAAAGGAAAATAATGGATAATGGAAATTATTAGTTAATCCAACTACCTTATACTAAAATATCATATAAAATTTAATGTATTCAAATCCTTTTCCCATCAATTTAGTATCTTAAAATAACGTACTTCTACAAGTGTAAACCATTTTATTATCTTGAAAAATATGTTTAATGAGAAAATATTCTCTTATAACAAAATTTCAATATTCTAATTAGAAATATCATAGATTTTTTTTAATATTAAAATTAGAAAAATAATTAGAAAATAATTATTTTCTAAGACAATAAATTATTTTTTTATAAAACAAAAACCAAACATCAAAAATTCCGGAAAAATATTTCAATTTATAAAATATATTTAACATTATGAATAATTTATGAAAAATTAATTAATATGTAAAAGGTTTAAATAATTTTTTTAGTGACACTTATAACATGATGAGGCCCCAATGTTAGAGAATTTTCAAAAAAACTAGGTTTTTTTCTATTCAACGGTCAAAATCATTCCATAAAAATCCCAAATATTCATCCTAATAATTTATTTTCATTCTAAATACAAAAATATTAAAAATTTTCAAAATAATATTATAAAACATGGACATTTTTTAGTTCAATATAAACATGAAGTTTTATTAAAATAAATTTTACTAAAAAAATAAAATTTTAAAATACTCCTTAATAATTTGATATTTTACATTAATTAAAAATTAAAATTATATTAATATAACAGTCATTTAAAAAAAAATTCACAAAATTTAACCATGACATATTAATATTCTCAATATTGAAAGTAATACTGCATAAAAAATAAATGGGTTTTACTATAATTTGTTATTAATCATAAAATGGACATACAAGTTATTTAGGTACACTAAATGAATTTTATAAATTAATATTAATTAAAATTAATATTATTTTAATTTAATAGAATAACATGTGATATATTTTTTAATCATAAATAATATATCAAAATGGAAATTAAATGTTTATATCTTCTTGTCATTTATTTACTTTTACCCTCATGATATATATGTAAAAACTAATAATGAGATAAGAAATAGTGTTTTTTTCGGTGGCAATTTACTAAAATATATCACAAAATGATTTTTATAAATGGTCAATTATTGATTAGTTGATTTCAATCAACTTTAATGTGTTCAAATTTTACAAATCCTTGATCATTGGAAAAAATTAAATATTATACCTTTCTAGTGAATGATTTGTAAAATATTCCTCATAGGGATAGATGCCACTACTAGTTGAAATTTCATCTATAATCATTATGTATATTTTAATAAAAATACTTCTATAATACTAAATTATTAAATACCCACTTTATAATGTATATATTATAATTATAAGATATTTCAATTTTAATTTGGTATTCCTTGTAAATAATGTTTAAAAAAATTATAGTGTTATTATTATTTGGGGATATTTAGATTTTTTCCTTTCATAAGATGTAAATGAAAACATAGCCCTTGAATTATATGCCATTTAGAAATTTAAGACCACACCCTGATGGTATATGTGATGATGTCATACATATATATGATGTACATATTCTATTTTTATATGCTATATGAATGATATATGATATATTTATAAAATTTCCTTACACTGTAATTATTGATTCGAGAACATATATATATTATGGGTTTGAAATTCATTTTCAAGAATAGTCACATAAATTTTTGGAAAATGGATCATACAAAAAATAAATATTTCTGATAATGTAGTTAGTGGAAAGACATGTATTGATTCATGATTATGATGGAAATAACATATCACCTTATAGATCGATATGAATTGATTATTTTATAGTGGATTCTCATTGGGTAATATTATGAATCTCCAGAATTGTTTTTCCAAACAGTCATACAGATGACCATGTGGATACACATTGTTGTTATCTAATTGGGTATTGATTTATAATAAAAGATCAAATCATGAATTGATTTAGAAATTTAAAAAAATTCATTATTGTATTAAGGTTTCACCAATGAATTCATATAATTTAAAACATTTTAATATTCAATATAGTATTTAAAAATTTAATTGGATGATAATAAAAAGGATATAGAAATATAATTTTAAATTTTATTGTATATTATATCGTTAATTATTAAATGGAATGAATGTATTTTGGTTATTATGGAATGAGGGAGGTTAAATGTAATAAACCATAAATCTATTTGATATTATATGGTATTGTAATGTTTGTTACATAAAATGAATAAAATATCAAGAAATAATTTTTTTGAATCTATGGTATGCCATAAATTACAGCACATAAATATCTCGAACGATACCTTAACATGATTTATTTTATGACATTAGTAATTTATAGTTCTAAAAATACTAATGTATGATTAATCTATCACAATTGTGATTCATCAAAATGATGTGAATCTCATACACCTATTAATTTCATTGAGTAATAATTTCATGATATGAATTATATGGGGGAGTTATTTTTTCAGAGAAATTGTATTTAATGATATGAATTACTCATATGTTTGTGAAACATATGAGTAAAGGGATAACATGAGGAGAATCCCTATAGACTATATAATGAAATACTTGTCTTCTATTTACCTATGAGACATCCCGATGAAATTCATATAACAGAAACTAATTTCATAAAACATTAATATATATTTATTCGTTGTTTTATAGAGAAATTTATTGCATGATTTTCATGGGTATCATACTCACTGAATGTATATCATTCATTAAAATATATTTATATAACTCTTAGGGAGAAAATTTGATTGTCATTTCACATCACCAAAAACCAATTGATTAAAATGGATATATAATAATATGACTCAAATAAAACATTTACCATTTTAATTTTTTATAACTTGTGTTTAATGATTTTTTGTAAATACTATTATGACCTTATTTTCACTTCTAAAAATATGAATATGGGATAAAAATGTAAAAAATTCTCATATTCCACATGGGAGATGAACAAACACTCCCATGCCTCCATGGAATGATTGATTTATAAATTATAATAATGAAAAAAATCTACCCTCCTTTTTTATTACCCATAACATATGTAAATATTTTTAGGAATATACCTATGTAAAACCCTCTTAAAATATAAGGAAAATTAAATCATTATCCAAATCACACCATATGTATACATCCATGAATAATTTGATAATAATAGTGTTTAATATAACATATAATTAATTCATTAAAATGTATTCCAATAATAATCATCACTTCTAACATTGAAATACATAACTTAGGTAAACCACATATATAGTCTACCTAATTCATTATTCCATCAACATGAAATGAATATAATTAATACACAAACCATTATTATGAATCCATTACACAATGTATTCATAGTAAATTAATTATGATAAAAATTTCATAGTAATTTTGAATATTGACATTATAATTTTTTAAAATAATATTCATCCATTATGTTCTAAATGAAAACCATTAATTATTTATTATTAATATTATTATTAAATATCCCATTTTATAAAATAATTTTATATTTTACACAAATATAGTTATATTTAATATGAAAAAATGTGGAATATTAAATTAATATACTAAAAAAAATTCAAAACTATTTATTTTATTAACAAATAATACATAAATAAAAAATAACATTTTAAAATAAAAACACATTCATAGAATCAATAAAATAAAACATAACTTTGTGGATGATTCTACTATTTTTATTGTGCCATTATTATCAATTTATAATTCAATAGAATTTTATATTATAATTTTTAAGAGCGGCAAAATCCCTTTACTAGTTTACAAATGTTGTGTTTAAATATATTTTAATGATTTTTCATGTGAAATTATTATTAATATATTATTTTCCCATTTACTGTTCATGAATTTATAATGTATAGATTCCTATTTATTTATTATATTAGTTAATAAATGAGTTCAAACTAGGTTAAATTAGAAATTTTATGAATATTATAATATATAAATCATTTTTTATATTCTGGAGAATGGAATTATTTATTTTAAATTGAATATTTCATAATGTAAATAATATTATGTCGTTAAAAATTTATTAAACGTGTTTAGTAAAAGTTTTAATATTTTATATATATATTGGAACTGAAAAAATATGGAATATATTATATTTAGTTGAAGTAAAAGAAATAATATTACATTCCTGATTCATATAATGTATAAAAATGGAGTTGTTAGTGTGAGATTTAATTATGCAACATGAATATTATATTTAATAAATTAGATTTTCCAAATTTATATTTAGAAATTATTTGCGAATATTTCGAGCACAGGTGCTGAGACGACATGCAATTTTGAGGCCTAGTGTGACCGACACAATTCATTAAATATTGTGAATTTTTTTAATTTCACACTCTTGAATATTTCCTTTAAAAGTGTAATATATTATAAATTGGTGCATGAAATATAAATATGGGGGCAACGTTGAGCTCAGAATGCATTATTTACCCAAGGCATGAACTATATTTGGTCAGCGCGTATCATCTGAAGAAAAAGTACCCAATGACGTAATTGTAAAAAAGCATAATTTTTTTATTTTAAAATCCTAATAACCGATGAATTGTGAAATTGTTTTGAAATCCAAAACCACTACTTTGTTCATAATGGTTTTTTTCCTTAGGTGGGTTCTAACATCGACTGGCGCAGGTCGAATAAGAAAAATAATTTTTAGATGTTTTAAATACTTAAATAAATATAGATTTATATTTTTTGATGCTACAAAAATATGAATTTTATTTTTATTAAAAATTTTAAGAGAATTTAGGGTTATCTCCATAACCCAAGTATTCCTAAAAATCATGGGGATATAATCATCTCAAATGAATGAGGATGGATAAGAGATCATATCTTGGATCATCACACTAATGTAGTAGGAGGATCTCATCCCCAACAAAAAAGCAACTGCTTCTCATCAATGACCAATCAAACTCGAGGTATAATATTTATTTTTAATTTAGAGTCATCCCATTTTAAAATTAAATGATGAAAGCGGACCAACCCATGAATTGGTTGATCCTTGTTTCGATCATTTTCATGGTGGGTATTTGTTGTTCGGTTTTAATTGGAGATCGATTTGTGTGATAATTATGGATCTTACATAAATCTTCATATGGGAATGAATCAAGATCAATATGAAAAAACGTTTGAGGTTAATTCCCCAACTGTTCTGGGTGCTTTTCTCTACCATGTTCATGGTGTTATTTACTATTGGACCCTTCTGGTCATTGGTCGTATTTTTGGTAGGATCTGAACACAATATATGCCCCTGATTGGTGGAAAGATGAAACATAGGTTGGATTGATGAAGATCACTACTCAAGGATAAAAGTTATGGTTTCATTGCAGATTCATGTGCACTGGAGAAGGCCCAGTGAGTTGAGGTAGGGATCACTGACGTGATGGAAGTACACGTAATGGAAAAGCCATGTGGATGTGGCTAAATAACCACATGGGAGCTGTGGAAGCCAGCTTCTAGACGTGGTTGTTGGTCCCTTGCAGTGCACACAAGACTCGAGGGTAACCACAAGGGAGCATCTTTTGGGTGGGGATGCGATGAATGGGCCATGAGGACCATGTGGGTTAAGCATTTCTGGTGGGCCGACCCAAGTAGATCAGGTGAGGCCCCACCAGAGTGGGTCGGGCCCAGTGGACTGGGTACACCCAACAGATTGGGATGGCCACTCAGATTGGGTCAGACCTTGGTGGATGTATTGCACCATGGTAAAATTATACGCAACATGGAAACGAGGGCAGTCAACTGCCATGGTCAGTGGAATTATTTCCAGGTTGGTCCACATGCCAGTAGACCCTCTTATGAATTTTCAAATTCCCGTAACATTAAAAATGTGTGTCTGTTTGATGAAAAATATGCAGCATAGGGACCCCTACGACGAGGCCCTTATTTTTTAAATATAATAATTGATTTTTTAATTTTTTTTAATAATACATAATGTATTGATGTATAGGTTCTCCCAGAATAAGTGTTCTTTGAGCAGAATCTTGTGGATGGATTTAACATATAGACTGGGTGTCTCATGGAGACTGTGTTACTCAAAAAGGATATGTGTCTTATAGAGTATATATATCCCATGGTGACTATGTGACTCCCAAAGACTATGTGTATTACTATGAATTGTGTCTCCTGGAGATTGTGTGTCTAATTGAGATAGTGTTTGTCATGGAGACAGTTTGTCTCATTGTATATAGTATACCTATATATTCATGTCATATGTGCCTTGGGTTTGTATATTTAAGGATCAAACTTTACCATTCTATCATGGTATGGTTTATGGTTTTTCCATCATGGTATTTCATTTGTGTTATATCATGTGTGGTATTTACTTTCTAATATTTCATGTGTGGTGTTTTCGTTGTGGTATTTCATATGTAGTATTATATGTGTGGTATTTCCATTGTTGTATTCTTTTATAGTTTCAGGGATCCTTAATGAGTATTTATTTACTCACTCGACATAGTCATTTGTAGATCATGCCATGCTTTTTTTGTAGATATTTCTTTTGACAATGTCATATGTGGGCCAGAACGAGAGAGAGCCTTGTGAGTTCATGCAAGATGAGGTGTTACTACATATTTTAAGAGGTGTTCTAGTATCATTTTCTACAATTTAAACATTGTGGGATACATACTTTTATTTTGGCTGGCTTGTATTATAGACCAGTTTAGTTTACTACATATTACATACTTATCCTACTATGGTTCTTGTAATACAATGTAAGAATTCATTGTTTACATTTTTTTTACATTTCAATATTTGTGGCTTAAATATGTGTTATTGTTTATATGAATGTAGGAAGATGCCTCCAATTTATGGGATATTCTGACTCAGTGCTAGTCCCTATCCCTTTTCCTAATAGAGGTGGGGTTGAGGGGTTACGACATGGGCCCCTCTAAGGAGGTTCCTAAAAGAGGGGAAATAGAGGATGTCTGGTCTACCTTAGGACCAACAATCTATGAGTTTGGTATGGGGAGATAGTGTTATGTGTTTCAGGATTGACGTTCAGGATAGGGAATCTAGAGTTTGTGCGACAGCTGACGTATCCATACAATAGGACTTTGATTTCAACATTTCAACTCAGTACATGAAAACACTGGCTGTAGGAAAAACATCGGTACATGTATCATATATGACTAGGTTTTGTTTTCTCATTCCTTCAAGATTATTCTCTCTAGGTATAGTTTATTGTATATGGCATATCTTTTTTATAGGATGAATCCACACAAACACCCAAAAACGATTCTGTTTCATGATCACAAGGATGATCCACCTATCAATGAAGCATAATCACAACATCTTGTATCACAAATAGATCCTTCGATTGGATTTGAAGCGATCCCACGACCCCTTGATCAATGGATACTAAAACATTACCAAATGAAGATGCACACTGGTTGAGTTAATTTTAGGAGTTCAAAAGCTAGCGACCTACTCGTTTTTGTGGTGTACAAGACCCCCTGTCAATCTAGATATTTCTGGAGGCAGTTACACATGTCTTTCTCCTTTTGTGGACACCGTTTAAAAGATGAAATACCTTGCTGTGAGTATTTTATAGGGATCAGTAGGGTGAAGGATGTGCTAAAAGACCCACACACATGATGAGAAAACCCTCTCTTAGGATGAATTCAAGGATCACTTTAGATATGAGTTCTTTATATATACATTGTGATTAGTGAACCTAGAGGCGATTCTATATCTACAGAAGGGATTTCTGATTGTAGAGGAGTACTCAATAAGGATTATCGATCATTCGTGATACTCTATGGATAAGGTACGAAACTAGTTGGTCAGGGGTGAAACCATCAAGTAGGGAATATATATGGATATCAAGGAATCCATTGTAACCATTATCATTTTTTCTTATGGGTGGGTACTTGAGAGAGATCTAATGGATGAGAGATCTCTAGAAGAGTAAACACTAGCAGTGGGAGAAACCAGCTGACACCAGGTATCTAATCCATGGGCAACATGTAGCTGATGATAGTTGCGAGGAACCAAGTAGGTCAGGAACATTGGGTGATTATTCCAAGGCATATGATCAATGTTGTGGGGATCCTATGCTGGTCAGAATCACTTGAGGGAAAGGGTATGTTACACGTGAAATGGTCAAGGACATATGGAGTGATTTTTCCTGACCCGTCTTATAGCAGATCAAGATATGGTAGGGGGACCATCAAGGAAGAGGAAGATAGTGGAGTAGGGTGGATTGTAGGGCGAGTTTCTTAATAGATTAGATGGAGGAAATGCATGTGGCTAGCTTCAGGTGATAGAGGCTTAAGACCATATGGACCTAGGCATTTTGTAATCAATTTTCAAAGGATACACCAAGCCTGTGAAAAGATGTTTCAAAACAGTGATATGAATCACAGGTCCCTATCGTATATGATTCTCAAATAAGATCTATTTATGAATTCATTATCCTATATATGTATATATGTATTTCCCAACTCATCCACTAGAAATTTACCTCTAATCAGTAAGTAATGCCTCATTTTTATAAGTTGATGTATATTTACCCAACCTGACCAGAACTATAAATAGTAATATGTAACCCCATCATAAATACATTTATCATTACATTACATAATCACATATGTAGAGAATGTGTTTGAAGAAATTCAATAATATTGTGATGCTTGGATTTTTCCCTAGGAATATTAATGTAATCTAAAAAAACATGTGATGTTAGTCTGTATACATGGAATCTAAAAATAACATCAGATGTAATAGTAAATCATCATCAATTGTAGATGAAAACACAAAAAAATAAGAGGTAATATCTTATTAGCTCCACTTTTTAGGAAAATCGAACTACTAACCTATCATTATAATAAATTATGTCATTTTTATCGAAGGAACACCCTTGGATTGAATTCCCCTTACCAAGTGGTCCAACATTACTGTATACTCATAATGTTACCCTAATATGTCCCTTATATGACCACTAATTAATATTTAATAAATAAAGGAAATCTTTTCACTATCCCATGATCATAAAATGAATCCACTACTAACACATCTTTGATACGGTTGGACGATCTAGCCCATGAGTTTCATGAACATGTATAGATAATATTCCAACCAAAATGTCCTCAAATGATACTTATGTAGTCCATACGTTCCCCCAAACGTTTTTCATGGGAATACCCTACTCTCTGAATCATGGATGAAACTAGACTGATCAAGGATATATCATGGAAAAATACCAGGATCCTCATAACATATAGAATAGATCTATCAATCTAGTGTAAAGGGAAAATTATTTTTTACAATTAAATAATTTAGTTTTCTTTATTCAATAAATGATCATAAATATCCATTAGTATTCATGGGAAAACACAAAAACACATCAAGAAGATGTTCCTGGTTTGAAAAATCTCATCACCACAATGTCATCTAACTACACATTCAAATCATTCAACTCAACTCATTATATATGGTAATAAGTAATCAATATCACATTCTATACATATAATATTCATTTTAAAATAATATTACTCTTTTATAGTGATGAAAATACAAGTCCACGTTGGAATCATCGTGATAATGATCCACCAATGGAGGGAATATAAATGGTACTACTATAGATTTTTATGTGAGGGAAAATCCCAATGATTATATAGAAATTTCCCTTATCTATTTTATGTCCATTCGCTTTTTTCTTACTCTAATATCCCACTCACCATTGAAAAATATATATCTTCTCTGACTATTGTAATGGATATACATATCAAGTGGAATTTTATACGATATCAATAACATTTTATTTTTTATATTTTTAATATCACTTTAAGTATATTAAACTATTTAATCACAAATTTTCTATGTTTTCCACATCGAGAAACTACATTTATACAATTAAGACATTTATAGAGAGGGTCAAAAATTATCAAAATGTTTTCCAAGGGTGCATAACCCAAATTATAACTTATCTTGTAAATATATTCTATTAGTAACATTTTAAACTATATATGAGTTCTAGGATACAATATCAAAAAATTTAGTTGAAAAAAACCGAAATATTCTAAATTACACATATAATTATAAAAGTTTCCACTCCCATGAGGTCTAGATATTCCTCCATTGCATATGTCCTATGTTGTTTTTAATGTTGATATATTTTATGTGTTTAATAATTATTCTGTGCCATTGGGGTGTATGAAGCATATATGAACTATTATGGATCCCTAAATGCACCCAATGTTGACTTCCTCAAGTATGACCAAGAAACCATACAAAACTTTCAATGGAGATGACCTATATCAACACAATAGTGACATGCATTTTTTGGTTTCATGAAAACATTAAAAATGTTTTCCTTCTATTAAAAACAATATATACATGTATGACCTAATCCCATAAAGGGAGTAAAATAATATTGTCACATATAATTTTTCCTTATACTTTACTACACCTCATTGTCCTTCATCAACATACTACATGAAGGGGAACTCAATAAAACTCTCTGATGTCCAATCATCATGGAATTATAATCTAAAGGAATACCTACAAGATTCTTCTCCACTATCCCATTATCAAATTGCATGTCTGTGACATGTCCCTCAACATATTTTATTAGTTCAAATCCTCTAATCTGGCATAAATTTTTACGAATAATGAAAATTTCATTCTTTATATTATTCTATACATAAATACCCTCCAAAAAATGAAAAAATGCATAGTAATTGTGTAAAGAGTGTGGAGTAAGAATAGACCAACATTGTTCCCAATTGAATCAATGAAATATTACTCACATAGTCAAACATCAATGTTTTAGTAAATAACTCCTAAAATAAAAGCTCCATAAAATAATCCCATGTAAGAAACTAATTCTTTATTTCATATTCCATAATGTCAAACTATATACATAAAATTCAATGATAAATAAAGGTAACAAACATTACACTTATATCCTCAGAAGTATCCATGAAATTATAGATTCACTCAAGGATTTCAATATCATCCCCAACACTGTTTAATCCTCAAGTTCCCCAAAATTATGTATAATGTTGGAGATGTAAATATCATGAATAAAACACCATCATCCTATTCACCCACCAAACTGTATAGAACCAGTGTTTAATACACTGATAAGGGGTAGTTTTACCTCTTAAACCATAAGATCGGGTGATAAGGAATGCTCATTTGTATCCTCCTATATAGCATGTGGAGAAATTGAAACATCCTCCATAGCATTAAAATTATGGAGTCTCCAAGATGAAATTTTATAAAATTCAAAATGAACCCATTGGATCCATATGATGACATGATCACAAAAATATATTATATATTTATAAGGAAAACACATGGGATTTTATCATATAGTACGTCCTAGGAGATACAAAAACATAAAATAAAAACGTTCTAGTTCTACCCAAAGCTCAAAATTAGAAATTGTTACCCTTACATTAGCTATAATAATATATATACCAAACATAACAACACACAAATATTCAATTGAATAATTCTAAAACAGATATTTTAAAACATAATGGAATACATAAACTAAATAAAATAGATAAAACATGTCATAGAATGTAATTAATGAAATATTGTTCCATAAAAATTTATATATATAACATGAAGTCAATGCACCAATTATTGATTCATGAACTCACCCAAATACCATAAGATTTAATTTTAATCCTATAATTTGTTACCCAATGGTCCATTACACATGTGATGTATTGGAACATGGAAACTACACTTCTTGAGTTCCACATATCCTCTCATCATTCAAATATGTCCCAAAAAGAAGAGAAAGGACTCATTGGGCCTCTGATACCTTTTTATCTCTCCAACACTAATCTACAAGTCTAAGATGATGTTACACATAAACTTATCCAAACATACTCATATAAAATAGGATAATGACATGTCAAAAGTGAAAAGAAATTGGAAATGGGAGACTATATATACAATAATCACATTTATACAGATATATATAACAAGAAATACATAAAAAATTGAAATGTCATAATAGAATAAAACATAAACACGATTCTGTAATAATTCCAACTTGACATCCAATGTGACATGTCACGTTGTATAATAATTCCAATTCTAAATAAATAAATAAATGAAACAACAAATTCCTTTGGAGGTTCATTTCAATATAAAATATGTCTTACAACTTCAACATCCATATCCACCTTTATTTGGGTTGTTTCTCTTTAATGTCTCCCTAATTATGTAGTCTGCACATACACACAAAGATACCCATTCATGGCTTGAGTATTTACTGAATTGGAAGCTATCAATTAATCCATTACATAAGTGTACATTTCTTTAAGGGTATATGTCATTATGAAAAGGTAAATGTGTACATAATATTACAACCAATAATATTGTTAAAAATAATATTCTATCCAGGCATCCATGAAAATGGGTTATACTTGTATGGTTGAAATGCCCGAAGAATGTAATAAGTAATAAAAAAATTTATGTTATCCTTATATAAATATATATTCATCCCATTAAAAGAATATATGTTACACCATTATGGAAGAACAACATTCCCATATTTAAAGGAAAGTATATCTCATAAACGATTACTATCCATTGATGGTATATACACCTGGAATTCCTAAATAGTGAAAATATACTTCTATGCATGGATGTTTCCCTTTTATACATCATACTAACCTATAGAACCACATTTAATGGTGTATGGAATTATACTATTATTTGGTTATCAGAAGAAAAAATATGGGTGTATCAATCTTATATACAATCCCCTACGAAATGAGTAGTTTTTCAAATCCCCACCTCTTATGGACCTGATAAAAATAACCTGGAATTTATTTTCCATGTCCCCAAAAAAATAGGATCCACTAGCAACAGGCAATTCCAAAAGTGAGGAATGAAATAGAAAGAAAAAATATTTGAAAATAAATATATTAAAGACTACTAAATATTAAATAATCATGGAATAATAGGGCATGAAACAATTATGTCCTATCAAGTACACCATGAATATGAAATTACAATAGACAAGGTCCAATATAGAAAGAATGTGACAAACATGAAAAAAATACCTCATGATATTCCCATGAATTAAATAATATCACCTCATGAAATGGACAGAAAAATTGCTACCTATATAAAATATATGAATTTTAAACAACATCACACAATCCATATGATTGTAATGACTTCCTATATTTAGTGAGACGATGTTAATTAGAAATAACTTCTGAGGGGAGATACATAGATCAAATCCATACACTAATGATGAATAAAATACGTACCCATCTGTCATTATAAGGTCTCTAGATTTTGATTTTTGAGTAAGAGACCATCCTATGATTTTACATGTACATGATCTTATTGAAGAAAGATTAACTGTAAATAGTAAATTAATGTCCATTAATAAGAAATTAGACCATATTCTAGATCAAGAATCATTTTAATAAAAAACTAAAAATATTCATAACATAATGATAAAAACATATGATCATTCAATAAATTTATAGATATGTGATTTATATTGTCAAAAATGGTTGAGATCTAGGATACATATGATGTTTGGGTGATGAAAGAACCACTTATCATATACCCACATGATTAAATAACCAAGATCCATCATATTTGATATGTGGAATGGTAGTAACCATTAAAATTCACCACTTTAGTACCTATGTTAAATATCCCTAGGTGGAGTAGAATAAATGAGGGATTCAATAGATGTTTTAGGTTTAAATACTATTTTCATGTTAATTAAAACCAAGCACATTGTTTGGTCTCATGATTTACATTAACAATCAAAAATATTTATTCTATATTTTTGAGTGATACAAAACTATTTATAGGTTTCATAAAATTTTATTTTGTTTATTGATGTTATATAGTACAATGTTTAAAATTTTGGATATTCTGAATAGATAATAATTATTTTGGATGAATATCTCAAGGTGCACGTTTTGATCATTGTTAAGGGATACAGTCCAATATCACTATATAACTGTTAAATGAGTTTTTATGATCCACTAGAAATATGTATTATTGGTGAATGGTTTGGATAAACCATTTATATTCCTAGGAGATAATATTTGATATTAAGACATTTGGATAATGTTATGTTATCAGTTTTATAAACAATGTGGTAGAACCATGATGCTTCTTGTATTTTGGAAACTGCATTGTGAATAATTGGCACACAGTTTTAAATATTATTTAAAATAACCTTGATCATTCTATGGAGATGATTATTAGTGTATGTATTATTGGAAGAATGTTTCGAAAAGTGTGTTTCCTAATGATATGATATGTATTAAATAATCAATAAATTATAATTAAACATTGTTTTACAACCCATAACTCTTTTATTTGTTCTATTATACATGTCATTACATATAATATGAAACCCCGTGAATCCTTTTTTATTACATGTTAACAAAAATCATGTTTTAATGAAATATTATGTGTTAGATATATATATTTTATGGCAATTCCTCATTAAATCCTTTTATCACTAGATCCTATCATATACACTCACATAGAGGCATATATATAATCTGTAATGGATATATCAATGTTATATGATCAGCTATTTTAGGAGTTCATGTTGGGATCTATAAAAAAATATAAAACTAGATATATATGTTTTTATCCTTTTCTTTAAATCTATCTATATTGAATAATTGGATTATATTTCATCACATCTTATTCAAAAATATGCTTGATTAGTTTTAGTAAATTATTTTCATTTATTTTTTGATGAAAATTTTATTTTTTTTAAAGAACCACCTATTGGTTTTTATTAAAATGATATTCTAAATTATCATGGAACCTTATTTAAAATCAAAATTATAATTTTTATTTTTAAAATTATGGTTTTTTGAACATGGTAAATTTTATTTATTTAAAAAAAAATCCATGATTTCTAATTTGAAATTGTTTTTCTATAATTATCTTTTTCGTCAAGTGGAATTATGGTTTTTTTGAGTTTTTATAGCGAAAAAAAGTTTTATAGAATTTTTTGGATATGATCACCAATAAAAAATGTGGAATATTTATATATGAAATTTTATAAGTACTTGATAAAATGAAATAGGTGCTCACTTCCTATAGGCACATGGGATTATCGCATTTTGAAAAAACCGTGAAGGATAGATCACCACTCTAGAGTATTGATATTTTCATACAGTATGCATGTGTTTCTGAGTGTGGGATGTGGATGAGTATAAAATGTGGAAATAAACCATAGAAAAAATTAACCTATATTTATTTTTTTGTTTGAACAATTTTATTATGGTAAATTATTTTTATGATCCTCTCTTTGTAATAAATGTTTTTATAAACTATTTATTTATGTACTATTTTCCATGTGGCATTAGATTGGATTTTTTTCTTGGGAACTCCAATTTTGATTGATTACTCACTACAATAATTTTTACATTTTTTCATATAGATATTTTATTCTTTATGAAATTGGTAATATAATGTTCTCATTAATCTATAGTGTGATGTACAGGTGCCCTATAAATGGATTTGTTTTTATAAAAATGTTTTCAATCTTTGTGTCATCTTAATGATTCCACCTTAGTGTTTATAGGTCAGATTGGATTTTAGTTTTAGTTTTATTCCATACCTGACGTTTCTTCTCATAATATAATATAATTATATATATTGTTTTTACTTGAGTTTTACTATTATTATTCATTCATCATAATGTTATTTATATGTCCATAATTTATTTTATCAGGTAAAATTTATTTTCTAAGAAAAATCATTTGAAAAATATTTTACTAATTCATTGAAACATATTAATGTAATTTTATGTGTTGTAGTAATCACCTATGTTCAGTGTCTTCTCTAACTGAACTGTGAAATTGTTTTGAAATGTTGTAACAAATGGTATCATTATTTTTTGGCATGTAATCTTGCAATGGTATCAATTATATTGTAATATAAAAAAAATATACAGGAAAGAAGACATATCTATCCTCTATATCATGAAAAAATGTTACCATAGTTTTTTGAAAGTGAATATATTTATATAACACTTCTAGTTTTTTCGTAGTCTCATTGACATTGTTTTATCCCATGAGTTATTTATATCGTTCATTGTTAAAAATACTTCCATCAAAGACTCCATTGTTCATATTATGTTAGGTAATTTTTGGATAACATTTAAATAGGTTTATTTTGTAGTTTTTTCATAATGATTGTTGTTTTTTTAATATTATTTTCTTCAATTTCATTTTATGTTATGAATATGTTATGTTTTTTCTGGTAATATTATCAACATTTTCTCAGCATCATATTAACCTACATGAATATGATGAATAAAATTAGGTTTCCCCTGATCAATAGGTATCCCAATAGTTTGTTTAAAACATTATTCATCATTTTAAATACACTGGAACATGAAATGAAAAAGACTTTACTTCCTTTCTATAATATTCTATATAATATTATATTTATAGTTATCCAATATTTTTGGGGTATTTTTAACATTAAATTGGGGATTTATGGATAATTAAAATGAATCAAATTTGTTTATTTCATTTGAACAACTGCAGAGATTATTGTAGAATTAGATTTTTATATGTTAAAGCACCATTAATTCCAATGGAGACATGTCCGTTAGAATTCTGACGATGGACCCATATGGGATGAAATTGAATAATTATTTTAACACATATTATATCCTAAAACATTATACACATTCTAAAATGTAAAATATTATTCCTAAGGATAGAGAATTTATCTATGAAGGAATATATACCTATTTTATTAAAAGATTTTAATCTTCAATAAAGGTAGCTTCTATTAAAATTATAAAATAAAAAATCATTGATGATGGACTATGAAAAACTATTAATTATATGATAGAATTATATTATGTTGATGATTATATATATATATATGAATAGCAGATAGAAAACAAAAGAAATGCATATCAAAAGAATTTAAAAGAGGATTTATATTTTCAATCATGGGAATAAGTTAGAGCACTAATAAAATAATGAATATGAAGATGGAAAACCACTTCAATGGTGGTAGATCATCTGAGAATTAGACAATGGGGTATGCTAATATCCCTTTAAAACATAATTTAAATCCAATATGTTTACAGTTTGGTTCATACTATCATTTGATGAAATATTTTAAAGAAACACCTTCAGCATCAATTAAATGTAATAAAATATGACATATCTATATATTTAGTCACAACACTAAAAAATCAATTTCTATAAAATAAATCACTTGTTTTATATAAATATTATAATTTAGTGGGGATAGATCATCAAAATATGTATTTTACTTAGAAAAGATTTAGACTATGTTATTATAGGAAGACGATTACTCCAAAACCATTGCATGGATGAAAGGAATAAGGGTGGGAAACTATAAAAATGTTTGTGATGAGAAAACTACAATTAAAGGATCAATCACTTCCAATTACAGTGTGATGTATAGTTATCTAAAATCAAAACTCATGAATATATTTTTTGATACTACCACATTATACTCATTTTTATTGATCATGTTGTAAATAATATGTTATTTTAAGTAGAAATGATTCCTAGAATTGATAAACCAAAAACACAAATCAGCAAATAAGTGGCTCAAATATTTATGATTAAAATATATTCTATAACAATTATGTGAATATTCTATATTTGGATTTCTCTTTTCTTGAAGTAGACATTAATGACATGAATTTGGTAATGAATTAGTTGAAATCTTTGAAGTCAAACCTTGACTATTATACATGGAAGGTTAGTTCAACATATTTAGATAGTTTTGAAATTATTTTTAAAGGATATTTGGTTTTAAATTCATGCTTATCTATAAATTTTTTATTGTTAGTTGGGATTTTATCTTTCATGATGGATGAAATTACACCAGAAAATATTGAGGTAAAAAAATTAATATTTTCTAACTAGTATGGAAAAATTAATCAATTTCATTCAGAATACATTATCTTGATTACCACAAAAATTTTATTTAAAATATATTATTTTCCACATATGTGGGTATATTCCTATTTCACATTCTTCCTACATGAAGAAATTATAAAATAAAGGGAATTTAATTTTTAACCAGAACAGTGGGAAAGTAAATGATTCACTTAACAGTTCATATCTCCATGGATAATAATATATTTTTTATGTATGGGGTTATAAATAATTATATTTGTGTATATTATAAAAATCTCAACTATAATATGATAATGAACTGATAATGTCTTCATGTAATTCTCAAACCATTTAATCAATTAAGGTATGATCAATGGTTCTATAAGATTGATTTTCAATCTGGGTATCGCCAATATTTTCTTATATGGGGGATATTAAAACAATATATCAATAGTAGTTATGTTAATTATGAATGCATGGTTATGACCATTGGTATTATGAATTCACTTTTATTTTTAATAAAAATTTTGTGTCAAATTTTGTTTTGAGATATCTTAAATACATTATTTGGTACTAATTGATGACATTACGGTGTATTGTAAGAATATTAATGACTTTGAGAAACTGTATTGAATATTATTTGGTATCTTGTGAAAATAACACATTTTTTATAGACACTGATAGTGTGATCTCTGGATACTTGTGATACATTTACTACACTAAATGATTTCTGAATGGTTGGTTTTAATAGAAACTGATATTATTTAAGTTTTTATCTCATGGAACTCACAGATAAAATATTTGAGATTCCATGTTTCCTTAGATTAAAAAGGATTCACAAATTCATTCTTCATTGAGTTTCATGGATTTTCACTCTAATTAAATCTTTGATAGGGAATGAAATTCCCTTCCAATGGAGTTATAATACCAGAAATCATCTAACGAGAATATGATTTTTCTACTATATGCACAGATACTTATCTATAAAAAATAATGGTTTTCATATGTGGGGAATTATGATGAATTTTAATTAGGTTTTGGATGTGTTATAATATTGGGGGATCATGTTATAGATTATGGTTAATTAATGTTTTAATGGTGTGAGAAAAAGTTCCCAAAACATGATTTGGAAGTAGTTATTATAGTATATAAATTAAAACATGACATCACCATATAAGTTGTAGGAATGTTTCATTGTTTGTAGATTATATGATCATAAATCCAACATTGTACATTCATGATTTTAAAAATGGCAATTATTATGGATGAAATTCCTTTCAATTTTTGAAATTTACATGATTTGTTTAGTAGATAATGGGAACTACAAGAAAAATTCATTTTTTTGAATGTCCTATAGTCACCTCTATTATAAGACTTAAAATAAATTTATGATAATTATTTTCATAAATTATAGTCATATATATATTATTTTTAATGGTTTCATATTAATTTTTATTTGTATTTATATATTTCCTGATTTGATTGGGCATGTTAAAGATTCCCATACATTCAATCCTGATGGTTTTACCCTGATGTCCAAACTAAATATTGGGTCACCATTGAGGCATGGTTTCTTGATAGTAAATTGGTAATTAATTACAGTGATTCGATTGTAAATCTATTAAATAATCTCGTATAGATCCATTCAACATAGAAACAAAAAATATGGGCTATTCATCATATCATTCATAAATTTATCGGGTTATTGGAGCATAGTTTTGGTCAGATAACATGAATATGATATTGTTAGAATATATTTTATATGGGACACTTATAAATAGGTTAAGGATGAGGAAACATTACATGTTGGTATGATAAAAGTTTTACCTATACTCATGAAAAAATTCAATCATATAGCTATATATTTTCTCAATTGTATAAAAATAATTGTTTGGAGAAATGAATCCATTTGGGTGGATGTTGTTTAGCTCATGAAATCAACTCAGATTTTCCACAATTGAGAATACAATATAGTGGATTAATTTTGAAAAAATAATATTCAATATTTGGTAATGTTTCATGGTTCACCAACTTGAATTTTATCGATCCAAGACCCTTGTTTTAAATATACATTTTCTAAATCCTTGAATGAAACCATAAAAACAAACTAGACTATGATAATATCTTATCATCATAAAAAATGATGGACAATACATATAGACAATTAATACATTGGATAACACGATTCAAGATTTTGTAAAAGAATTTTCATGAGCATGGTAAAAAAATATATCATTAAAATATATCAAATAAAATAGGTTTTTTTTCAAGAAAGGATATTTATGGGTTCTATTGAATCATTTTATGGAAGCTCAAGTAATTCAGGAAATGATTTGGTTTAAATATGTTTGAACTCCCAAATTAATATTAACCTTGTTCACAATATAATGGAGAATATTAATGTAATTATGAAAACAATAGTCATGACTTAAAGTCATAAAAAAATCCACAGGAATAATCATTATCCTTATCACCAATATTTATTATTTTATGGTGGTTATTATGTTTTCTTGCATGTTTCCCCAACACCATCAAATCTTCCTTTTTTTATTATATGAAAATTTACACAATTGTATATTATTAATTTTGAGATACAAGAATTATTTAGTGAGATTTATTATTTTATTTCATCACATCCATGATTCATCTATGTAGAAAATTTATCTCACGTATCATTGTTAAATGGGTACCAACATGATCTTGAGGTTATTATTCCATGGGTATATGGTGATCTATATAAAACTGATATATTGATTCATATTCCTCTATGAATCGTGGATGGATAATAAAATAACATTTCAGTAAAAATTAACTATTTTGTGTGAATCTTATGGAATCATGGTTAGATTTTATAAGAGACATAGAAACATGAGTAGTATGTGAATGAGTAATGTCTTGAGGTCTTCTAAAATAATAAAAAAATTTATATATAAAGGGATTTAGTGAACAAGGTTTGGGAGAAAAAAAAACCCCATGTATGTTGTACTTCATGCATTTATTTTGAATTTTATTATTCTTTAATACTTGGGATGAGTTTTTTTTTTGTATTTTTGGAGTGGTTTATAACAGTTTTGTATCTTTTTTTGGAGGTATACATTAAGATAATAGTTGGGTAAAACCATGCATTCTCTACGTGAAATAATTAAATAATTATATCACATTCAATGGGATAGTGAATGGTTGGTGAGAAATTTTGAGAAAACTATGCATATTATTAGAAGAGACTTTGTGGAATATTTTTATATAGAAAATAGGATGTGCAATGTTGAACTTGTATTTCGAATATATTTTTATTTTTTAATATAGATAGTTGCATGTAAACGTTTAGTAAATAGTTTTCAGAACCATATAACACAAAAACGTTTCAACCAATGGTATTTCTATACTCATCATCATTGTTAGTGCATAGTATGTCAATCTCTACAACCCAGCCATGAAATATTCATTAAATGCTCCAAAAATTATTGTTTAACCCGACTTTACACACCATAACTCTAGAGTTTATCATAATATTTTAGTATAATGAACTCATAAAATCTTAGAGTAAGTCATGGGGATATAAGTTGATCTTGAATCATGTTTTTCTAAACCAAATTGAGTAGGATATCATGATAATATTTTATTTGACTTTAAATTCTCACTCTCCCTAAATCAGCCCTACTATATTCTAATATAGCCATATATATATTCTATAATATATAGATCTATGTCTTGTTGTATTTTGTTATATTATTTTTGGATATATGAAGTTACATATCTCAAGGAAATATCTAGATGTTTCATTTTTCATTCATCGTTCCCATTACTCATTGTGTAGCTATTGGGTTCACGTTATTATACACTTATTCTCGTAAATTAAGTTTTAGTCTAATGAATTGTTTTTATTTTATTTTCAATAAAAATAGAAGTTATTTCATGATGGGAACCCCTCTGGTTTTTGATAATGGAAAATAGGATTTTGTTATTT
This sequence comes from Viscum album, assembly GCA_963277665.1. Classification (NCBI taxonomy): domain Eukaryota; kingdom Viridiplantae; phylum Streptophyta; class Magnoliopsida; order Santalales; family Viscaceae; genus Viscum; species Viscum album. The sequence goes on along the minus strand of OY728158.1, from coordinate 1,756,787,627 downwards.
TTTGGAATCCACCAAGACATATAAATAATTCTTCTATTTTTTAAAAATATTTTTTTCAAACATTGTAATTTTCTTAGATTTAATAAATCTCATTTACATTTAATTTTGAATTATTATTTTCTAAATATTTTTTTAGTTGAATAAATGAATTATATTAGATTAAATGTTTAAAAATATTGGAATTTCTATTTTGTAATGTATTTATGTGAGAACATATAATACAAGGTGTGATGTGTTTATATTTCATGATAGAACACCTAGTTGATACTGATATTTCACTAGGTTCTTAGTGAATTAGAAGATTATCTTTTTGTGGGGAATTGGTGATGGAAGAATCAACACACTCAACTATAGCTATTTTCATTCAGCAAGAATGTTTGTGTGAGTGATGTATGATAACAAGTACTTCATGTGAAAAATTAAATGGGCATATATATATTTAGTTCATTTAAAAATTGATTTTTGTGGAAATATTCTTGTATATTAGGCTTTTCTCCTAAATTTTTGTTATAACTAATATATATCGTGTTTTAGTCATATTGTAATATTTTATGAAGAATATTAATTAAATCCTATTGTGTATGATACATGAACCATAAAAATACACTTTGATTAATATACACATTTTCTTATTCAAGAAATAGATAAATGAAAAATATCTTATTTCTTTAGTGGTGCTTCATGATTTTACATCCCTATAATGGTGTTAGGATCATGGCTTTCACTATTTGTTTAAGTGTGAAGCAACATCGGTGGTTCTATGCTGTGTTATATTTATTATTTTAGTTCAGGGTCACTGAAACAACAAAAGATTTTATGGGATATATTATTTTTCATTTTATGAATTAATAGTGTTTAAATTTACACTAAGATTAACTTGAGCTATACGGAACATTGTATTAGCTTAGATTATATGCAACACTCTTTTGGGCCCTTGTAACACACAATTTCAGGTTCTTTTGAGAGAATTTGTATAACACGACATGGAGTATAGATTATTTTTAAATGTATAAATGAACTATGTTTTGATTATGTTATACACATGACCAAATGAAGTTTAAACTATATAAAACATTGACTGGTGTTCCATTACATGCAAGAAAAACCTTCCTTGATATCATGAATAGTATATGATACTGAGTTTCACTAAAAACGATATATTATTGATATATTATTATTTAATGGGATATAAACAGGTTGTTATGAATATTATAAACCACATATTTATTTTTATATAACATTATCATTCATCAAACCAATTTTCCAGAACATGATATGAGACCAAAATTAATTTTTCAGATAAAAGAACTATTTTTCAAAAAAAAATGATGCTTTACCTCATAATAATGAAGATCCTATTTTCAATCAAGTTTTTGACATTTATATTGGTTAAATTGGAAACAATGAACTTCTTCTTTGATGTAGGAAATAACAATTTACTTTTAAAAAATTTTGGTATTTTTTTGATAAAATTCCAATTTTAATGAATAGTGAAAAATACTTTTTATTAATTTAAAACTCCATTTTCATATAATTTATTTATATAGTGAGATTAATATTTTAATTGATTTTAAATTTTTATTGGATAGTATTTTTTTCATTTAATCCTATTTTTTTCATTTTATGTAATTTCACTTTTAAATTGGACATAAACACATGAATTTTTTTTATAGTTATTACTTATGGAAAAAACCCAGCTTTATGGTTCTGACAACGAGTATTAATTTTAAATTAATTATTGCAACTTGTTTGTTTTTATTTTTTAAAAATAGATTCCATATTTGGAATCATATGGTTCTAATTGTGTAAATCGATTCCTTTTATTTTTAGACAATATGAATCATTTCTTTAGTTATTATTTTATTTACGATGGTTAAAGGGTAAATTTATTAAATAAGGGTACAAAATAATATTATAATAATATTTAACTACCCTAACACATGTCCTAATCCAACCTGATGATATATTTCTGATCATGGGCATCCATTGGATGATTTATGGATCCCAAGGATTCACATTGATGCGAAAATGACATTATCTAATAAATAATTTAATGTAAATATAATTCTAACCTAAAAAAATATCTTTTACTAAATAGATTTTAATATTGGGTTATATAACTGATATATATGTATATATATAGTAATTATAAATTTAAATCTATTTATTCTATTATATAAATTTATTTATAATTTCTAGACAACAAATAAAATAATGTATTTAAGACACAATAATGATGTAGTGATTACCTTATTAATAAATGATTTAAATTAATGTGATTATAAATATTAAAATAGATTTACTTTTAACCATTTTATAACATACATGAATTTCAGGGATTATTATGACTTGTTGTTATTTAATTATAGTATTTTTTTAAATTATCAAGTTGTTTTGTATTTTTAGAAAGTCATGTTATGGGTAGTATGAAAAAAAACATAAAAGTGTTCAAAAAGAATATTTTATTAAATGATATAATAGTATTAAAAATATATGATTCTGTCAATGGAAATGTAAAATTTTTAAAATTTTATTATTTAACCACTATAGGTTCAATGTGAATTTTATATTAGCAATACTAATTATATAGTATGAATATACAAGAAGACATGGTAAGAGTTAAATTAGGTAAATAATGCTTAAAGCTAAATGATAAAGTTAAATATTAGATCTGAAGTTTTTTAAAACCTATTTTTTGAGAGGATTACAAAAAATACTAATCTTATATTCGAATTAAATTATTTTTAGATCTTTTTATAATGATAATAATTTTATAATAAATTAATATTTTGAGATTTACATAAAGTACCCCTCTCCACTCTTATAAAAGGGAACCTCCTACCTTTCATTTTTACTCCATTTTGAGACTTATTGCTCTGCCAAACCCTAGAAATTTATCTTCAATTGGTTATGGTATTCTCAAAATAGATACTCTAGTGCCCTAAGAATAATTTTAACGGTGGAACGTTGAGAAAGAGGTAATATCTTCTACTGATTCTTTCAAAAGTAAGTATTCTTCTACTTCTTATTCTTTTATTGTTACATAATAAAGTAAAAAATATGTATCACTCATATGATGATATATTATTATAAATATAAAACAACCGTATTTCACCTTCTCCCCATTCTATGAAAAAAATCATCACGTGTGCGTACGTATGACATACCATCTCCACAATGCGATGAGATTCATTCTCCATGTTAACCATTCAAAAATTATTATAAGGTATATATAATAAATAATAATGAAATATATAAAAAATTAATTCTACTAGATATATATATATATGTATGTATGTATTTTACTTACTTCCATTCAGTTCAACATGGAAACGAAAATAGTGTTCATGCTTATGTACGACCTACTGTCTCCATGAAAGGTGTATTCCATTTCATTTGTCTATCTATTATATATAAATTTATATACTAAATATATATAATATATAAATCATTTTTTTTCATTATATAATTATGTAAATCATGATATGAGTAATAATATCACGAGCAAAGAATTGATACATGTATGATAAATGAAGCGATTATTAACCAAAATGTTGCCTTAACATGAAATTGACAGATGAAAGGGTAATATAAAATCTTGTGTGAATCATATATGATATAATAAATATTTTTATGGCTCTGTTAAAAGTTAATAAAATGTTCAAAACCACAATACATGAGTTTCAGACACAAATGGAAGAAATCAGACCTATGGTAAGGGATAATTTTTCAATCTCATTTTTATTTGAGATTTTTTTTACGTAAGTAATTACTGGGGATAAATAAAGCTTCTATGTACAGATTTTTTGAAAACATTTTCATAAATAATTTACTGTTATTATATGTATTTTAATTTCATTTTGACCCATTTTTACTTTTACTACATGATATGGCAGGAATATTTTTTATGTTTACCATCAGAGGTACTATTTTAATTTTTCGAAAAAAGTACAGGGAGAATGTTTTTTAACTCATATGACAATAATGAATTCTAATGGATTCAAGAAGCCTTATTTACAAAAATATTCTTCTACATTATTTCATGTTTATTTTAAATGAATTATTTTCTTTTAATATTTCACTATATTTTGGGAATAAATTGTTTTGGAAGAAGAAATGATATTTTACACAAGAACTAAATTCAATTGTTTTATAAAGAAAATGTACATGTAATATGACTCTCTTTAATATTGTTATGTTACTATACAAATTTTTAATATGATTTGATTTTGTTAAATATGGAATGATCTTTTATACGGTTTATGTCTTTATGGAAAGATATTTAATAAACCGATTTTATTTCTTTATTACTGCTATAATGAATGGTTTATGTTTTCGGGAAAATGTATTAATGATTTAACTATGAGATAAGTGGGACCTATATACACCTAAAATTAATTGGGTAAACATTTATATCTCCTAATATAGACATAGTATGAATATTAAGTATATCTAGTCAGAAAAACATGGCAGGAAAGCAAGTAAACCTGGATTAGTAATGGAAGTTGTTGACTATGATTGTATGGGAATCAATGCCTTGGATACTATAGAAATAATATTATGTTCTCATTAGTTTTCCACAATTACAATTTATAATTCAATGATATAATATCATGGTTAATATTCATTTATGATCCATTCCTTAGGCACTACGATGATTTACTTCATGACTCAACATTTTGATGTTAAAAAAATATGATCATGTTTTCTATGATCAAATGTTTGTGGTTTGTTTTATGTTCTCTATGCTTACCATTACTGAGAATTTTATCTCAACCATTTATATATTTTTTACATAGTACATAAATAATTTTTTATGTAGGAAAACACAAGGGGAAGTTCATAATGGGAGATGTTGATGACATTTCACCATGTTTAGAAGATTATGTTCTGAGTTTCCAAAGATGGTAAACTAATATGGTATTTGGGTGTATGTTTTTGTCATGTATTATGTATTTTACAAATGAAATGTAAGGTCTATGTATATCAAGAATGGGTCTATACAGTTCGTATCGGAGTGAAGGTTTAGTCAGCCATTGTAATGTAGGATGCAAAAACATTAGTTAGATCGCCAAATATATTTCTAAGGTGTGTTTAGGGATATACATAATGTTCAGTCTAAATATAGACTAAAATCCTAGAATTATGGTTATGATCATGTATAACATATGAATAAACCTAAGATGATAGATATTTATTCTACTCCCCCATGATAATTTTGTTTTGCTAATAAGATTTTTTCCTCTCATGTTGTTATTTTTTTTGTTTTAGATAATGGCTGGAACCCGAAGGAACCATGTTAATGATCAATGCTATGATAAATGCCATGGTTTTCCTCCTAAACAAAAAAATTTTATGTGATATGGAATGAAAAATCAGATTTCTATACTTACACATGAAATGAATCATTCTGAACTTTAAAATGTGCAGAGATGGGAACAAAATTCTATTAAGTCCATCATGAGGCAACATCAACCTTCTTTTAGTGGGTCTTCTGATCCACATGTTTCTGAACAATGGATTAGTATCGTTGAAAAGTTTTTTTCCATACTTCACTGTTTGAAACATGAAAAGTTCATTTTTGATATCTATAATTTAGAAGGTGAATTATACCAGTGGTGAAATCTAATTAATAATACAAGGTAGCAAGATATTATTAAATCCATTGAACATGACGAGTTCAAGAACTCATTTTTCAATAAGTAATTCCCTTATATTACAAAAAAACAATGACGGAAAATGATTTACTTGACCTTACAAAAAATTATTATGAAACTTTTGGTATATACGAGGTGAAATTTACAAGGCTTGAAATGTATGATTCTTGATTTATTATCTAACCGGAAAGTAAACTTGATCGATTGTTCAATGGAATAAAACCAACTCCTCCAAGGGCATTAGCTATTAGTGACATAAGTATCTAGGTAGAGATTGACTGTTTTGTATCAATGTAGAACTGTAAGTTAGTGTTTCATATCTATATCATGTTTTTGATAATAAACAAAAGATGGTGTTCAAGGGATAATCTCAAAACAATGGTGACAAGTGGATAAATATTTTCTTATACTCAAATTGTGGAAAGAAACATGTATGAAATTTTCATAAATGGATTGGTAAATGTTTTATGTTTTGAAAAGAAGGTCATTAGGAAATTTAATTCTGATGTGATTTGAAAAAGATGTCTACTTATGAAAACAAAGAAAAGTCTACGTAGAATTCACCTCATACACTTCAATGCTGCAAGTGCAAGGAAATGAGGAATTATGCAAACAAATTCCCTAATAAAAGTCTTAATGATGATAGACGCCAGAATCCTCTTATGAAAAATTAAAAATTGAAGTCACATGTGATCACTATTAGTGATTATGAGTATGAAAATTAAGTGGTGGAATGATTAAGTGTTTAGGAAATGAGATTCCAAAATTGTGTTATCAAATCTCATTTATAATATTATAGAATATTAGAATATATATCTATTGGTTTACTGTGTTTTTCATAATTATATGGTTCAGGTAGAAATTAAAAGTGATTGAAGTATTTTTGGAAAGTAAATGATATGCGCATAATGATGGGATAATGATATAATGAGTTATTTGATAGTACTAATGAGATCATGATTAATATAAGGACAATGTGATATCGTTGATTGAGTGTATAGAATTTTTGTGTTAGTGGAAGGAGTTAATTTTATAGAATTCATGTTTTCACTATGGTTCTATGGTGGTTCATGTTATTATTATGTTTAAAGAGAATACAGGATTAAGGTATTCCCATTTTTGGAAAGTGAAAACTAAGAACTACCAAATGAGATATGGGTGAAAAATGTAAATTCGATATAGTTCACCTCCTTCAAATGATTTATATTTTTCGTTTTTGGAAGGATTTTCATATTATCAATTTAGGGATTTTATATGTTTTAATCTAATTGTTGTTTGTTAGATTAATGTAATATAAAATTATAGGTGGATTATGAATATTTGATATCATGTTTTTACCTTTTTATTGGGATAGAAGGAATGACTGATCATTCTATCACATGATCTACTAACACATGAAGAATTATTAATTCACCTTAATTTCATTAAATGAAATATGATGTGGAAATTGTACAGTGAATTATCAAAAGTGAGATTGTACATAAATCATGTACATATTTTTTAAAATCTTAAAATTCATCAACTTTAGGAAAATGAGTTTGATACAAAAAATTTTATCCTAATACCTTCTTATCCGATGAATCAAATGGCCCCTTAAATCATCACAGATTTATGTCTTTACGGTAGTCAACATTCTCCAAAAACATTTCTCTCTCAATATATATTAGAACATGATGGAATGATTTCACATCCATATCCATGTATTAACTTACAACCTACATTCTCCTATATTGAAACCTAGTGATGAGTTACATTGGGTAACCATTATGTTTCTAACATTAATTACTAAAATGAAGTTGTAGTATACCTTTTAACGAAGTGGGTTTCCATCGTAGAAACATTGAAGTGGTAAACAATTTATAACCCATGACGAATTTTGAGGGAGAAAATCGTTTTAAGGGGGTAGAATGCAACACCCCGATATTTTATGAGATATATTATTTTAATTTATTTTATGACTTTTTTTAATGCTACACCAAGATTAGCATGTGCTATACACAACATCGTATTATCTTGTAGTATATTACACACTATTGTTCACTTTTTTACACATAATTTCATGTTCTTTTGATATAATTAATTTCACACAACACTAAGTATTTATTTTGTTCAATTTATAAATGTACTATTATTTTATTAAGTTATAAATAACACCAAAGGAAGATTTCACCTCACATAACACTGACTGGGCTTTCATTACATGCAAGAGTAACCTTCCTCGATAGCTTTTGTTGTATGTCATACCGAGTTTCACAAAACAACAATATATTATTAAATTATTAAATAGGAAATAAACTAGTTTTTATGAATATTATTAACAATATTTAAAATTTTATATAACATTAGAATTTATCTTACACATTTTCTAGAACATGATATGAGAACAAAAACATTTTTTTGGATAAAAGATATATTTTTAAAAAAATGATGTTTTACCACATGTTGATGGCTCACCAATTTCAAATCCTGTATTTGAAACAATTATAGGTTAAATTTGTCAAAATATACTTCTTTGGAAGAGGGAAATAAATATTTACTTTTTGTTTTTTAATTATTTGAATTTTAATGATAAATTTCAAATTTTAATGAATTATGAATAATTCTAAATTTTAATATGAAGCTTTATTTTCATTTAATTTATTTACATAATAGTATTATTATTTTAATGTGAAATAATGTTTAATTGGATATTATTTTTTTCATTTAATCTAATTATGGTCATTGTATGTAATTTAATTTTTTTAATTGGACACAAACATATGTATATTTTTTGATAGTTATGAATTTTTTTTAAGAAACCCACTTTTTGGTATTGTCAATAAGAAATAATTTTAAATAAATTAATTCAACATCGGTGAATTTAATTTATAAAATTGGATTCTTTATTTGGAATCAGAAAGTTCAAATTCTATAAATAGGTACATTTTATTTTTGTAGATTATGAATTGTAACTTCATTAATTATTTTATTTACTATGATTAAAGGGTAAATCTGGTAAAAAAAGTAAAAATAATATTATAATAATATTAAACTAATCTAACGCATGTTTTAATCCTATTGGATGAGATATTTCCAAAAATTGAAAATCCTTGGGTAGATTTTGAGACCCCGTGGATTCTCTTGGAAGTGAAAATGACATTTTATAAGACTAGATTTTTTGTAAAGATAATTATATCCTAAACGTATATATTTTACTAAATTTATTTTAATATAGTGTTATATAATTTCTATATATGACTATAAGTAGTAATTATAAATCTAAAAATATTTTATACATCATGGTATTCAATTTATAATTTTTATACACCATATAAATAAATTTATATATAATGAAATGATGATGTAGTGATGACCTTATTAATAAATGATTTAAATAAATGAGATTATAAATATTCAAATAAATTTACTTTTAACTGTTTTATGAAATCCATCAATTTTATGAATTATTATAACTTGTTATATTTGAATTAACGATGTTTTTTTCGAAAGAAACAATTTTTATGGATTTTTAAAAATTCATGATATGAATCGTATAAAAATTGACACAAATGTGTTATACAAAAAAATATTATTTTATTAAATGATATAACCGTCATAATAATATATGATTCCACCAAATGACTTATATAATGTTTAAAATTTCATTGATGAACTACATGTGGTTCTATTTTCATTTTATAGTAACTATATATACCATATATTATGAATACAAATGATTACATGATAATATTTATATTAGTTAACTAAGGGTTAAAGATAAAGGATATGGTTATATATAAGACCTAAACTTATCTAAAAACTATTTTTTAATATGATGTAGAATAATAATCTTCATGTATTTTAATTAATTGAGTTTTTGACATTTGGAAACAGAAAATCATTTTATAATAAATTAATGTTTTTATATTTTTTTAAAGTGCACCTCTCCTCCCTTATAAAAGGGAATATCGTCCCTCTAATCTTCTCTCAATTTGGAGCCTTAAATCTCAGAAAACACCAGATGATTTCTCTTCTTATGTTCTAGTATTTTCATAATACTAACTCTATTTCAACAAGAATAAATTTAAAGGAGGCACATCGAGGAAGAGGTAATCTATCCTAATAATTATTTCATATTTATTTCTTCTTATACTTATTATTCATTAGTTGTTTCATTATATAGTATTATCATCAGTATAATTAGTTTATAGATATGTTGTAAAAAGTATGAACCAACCCTATTTCACCTTCTATCTATCCTATGAAAAACGAAATCACCGCGTGTGAAAACGTATGACTTACTGTCTCCACAATATGATGAGATTCATTATCCATGTTAACCATTCGAGAATGAATATAAAGTATATATAATAAATAATAATTAAATATATGACATAATAATGTTACTGGATTTATATATATATATGTATATATATTTACATACTTCTGTTCTATTCAATATGAAAATAAAAACATCATTCTTGCATACGTACGACCTACCATCTCCATGAATGGGTGTATTCTATTTCATTTATCTATCTATTAAATATATATATATATGTATATATATATTTATATACTAAATATATATAATATATAAATATTTTTTAAACTCTATAAGTACTAAAATCAGGGTATATGTAATAATATCATGAATAATAATTCAAAACACGTACAATAAATGACTTGATTATTACCAAAAATGTTGCGCTAACATCGAACATACAAATGAATGGGTAATATTAAGTCGTAAGAGAATCATATATGATATCATAAATATTATTATGGTTTTTTAAAATTAAATAATATGTTTAAACCCACATTATAGGAGTTTCAGACACATATAGAAGAAATCAGACCTAATGTAACATCCCAGGTAAATAAAGAATAAATTTTTTTCATATTTATTAATATTTTCGAATTAAATATTAATTTTACTTTAAAGGGGTTTCTATGTTCAATAGAGTACCCGATACGCAACAAAGAGTTTCTTTGAAATCTTACGTTGCACACTAGTTATAAAATAATATTATTTTAAATGGTAGTTAACACGTAGTCGTTTTATTGGCGGGAATGATTATAAATAAGTAAAATATGATTATATATGTTTGTTAAATGTTTTTACACTTATCCAATAAAGGATAAATGCTTAAAATATGAAAAGAATTCAATTTTAGGCATATATACTCTAATTTTCACTAAAGGTCGACTTATCACCTTTTCATTGAAAAACTTCTTTAAATATAGTTTTGGTCACTCATTTAATTTCTATTGGACCAAATAAAATTCTTCTTTAGAATCGGGACATCAAAATTTAATTTGTGTAAATTTTTGGTATTTTTCTGATAAAGTTCATTTTTTAATGAATAGTGGAAACTGGTGTATTTTAATTCAAAACCACTTTTTAATCTAATTTATATATATGATTATATTATCTTTTGAATTGGGTTTAAAGTTCAATTAGAATATATTTTTACCATTTAATCTAAGAGTGGTTTTTGAAATTAATTTCACTTTGAAATCAGACTTAAACTAGTGTCAATCTTTTGATACTTTTTGTTTCATAAAAACAAGCTATTTGTTTTGACAATGGGAATTAATTATTAAATTAATTAATGAAAATTATATGTTTTTAATTTTGTAAAATAGACATCATTTTTGAATTCGGAATATCATATATAGCTTAGGGTGAATTTGTGGTATATTTCTGAAAAACATCAATTTTTGATGAATAGTGAAACCTCTATGTGGTACTTAAAAAACTAATTTTTCGTTTAAATAAACTTTTACCACATATGTGTTTATAATTTCAAAAATATGACATACATGGTTCTCATTAAGAAGTAAAATGTGGTTCAATGGGATTAAAATAATTTTTTTTGTGAATAGTAACTTTTAAGTTTTTTAATCGCGATTAGAGGTAATTAGTGTAGTTTAAGGTAAAAATAATGTTTTAATAATATGAAATGACCTAGAAACATGTCCTATCCTTATTTGATGTGTCATGGACGACCAATAAAATCCATGGGTCAACTTGGGGACCCCATAGAGCCACTTTGGTAAGAAAATGACATTAATAACTTTTTATTTAATGTTAAGATTAAAATTTCACAAACATGAGTTGTTTTACTAAAACATTTTTTTAATGGGGTCATACAAGTCATAATTTTGACTATAAATATTCATTAGAAATATAAAACGATTTCCTAAATCATGATATTTTTATATAATTTTTAGACATAAAATAAATTAAATTATTTATGACACCAGGATGATGTAGTGATTACCTCATTATTTAACGATTTAAATAAGATAACAAGATAATGTATAATATGAGACCTAAACATGTCAAAAACATATTGGATGTGTGGATTTAGAACTCTTATAACATTATCCTATAAATATATATTTTTGGGACCTTATAAATCTGAAAATCATTTTATAATAAAGTAACCTTTTATAACTTTCCAAGAGTGCCCCTCCCCTCCTCTTATAAAAGGCCCCCACCTCTACCTCCTTACCCACACCTCTCAAGCCTTTGGTTCTTACAAGATCTGATATTTTTGTCTCTACACATCCCTATCTTACTCCTTGAATCCTCACATTAGGCATAAGTTTTCCCAAGGAAGCCTTTGGGCTCAAATACAAAAGAGTTACCCTTTTTAAAGGCAGTGTTTTCTCTTGTGTTCTGATGTTTTATTTTGCTTCTCCAACCCTCTACACTCTTTTTATTCCTTTATTTTGAAACAACAGCAATATATTAAATATACTAGGATGTTTTTATAATAATTATTCGAGCTACACTTACACACACCTATATCTAATGGTTAAAGAACATACTGTTTCTGTGGATGGCGAATTTCTGCCTCACGAAACGACGATTGTTCAATATTATTCTAACACCTTCAAAGGTGGCCATTTAGATGCCACTATATTTATATATGATATATAATATGTTTATGTTTTACTTAAGCCTCTGTATTTTTCATTTATTTAATACATTTATGGCTTCCATTATGGGTATACGCGATATCTTCATTTTAGGAAGTGCGGACTACCGCCCCCTCAAAGTTATGTGATTCGCTAATGCCTTATGTGGGATGTATAAAGGATGGATTTAAAGTTATTATATTTGATGTTGTTCTGGAATTATAATATACCCTTATATCATTATTATTTCTTTCCATTAAATTATGAGATAGAAATGAAAGTAGTGTTCATGCGTACGTACGGCTTACCGTCTCCATGAACGGTGCATTTCATTTCTTATCACCAAATTTAATGTACTATTATAAGTACATTTATATCATGGATATATATGATGTATGTTACATCTAAATGATTAATATAATTCTGGAATTAAAATATACATATATCTCATTTATTTTTAATTCCATTAATATGACATAGAAATGAAAGTAGTGTTCTTGCGTACGTACAGCTTACCGTCTCCATGAACGGTGCATTTCATTTCTTACCTATAAATGATAATGTAATATTATAATTACATGTATATTCTGGAAATATATGATATATATTATATCTAAATCATGAATATCATTCGGGATATAATGAACCTTTGACCACACAAACAACATGTAATTGTAAGAAGTCCACTTTCGACTTAAGAACCAAATATCGACAGAACAAACATTATTAACTTGAATGATTACATAATGTTTATAACATGGAAATAAATGATATAAAAGGAATAATTAACTTGAAAAAGGTTCTTAATAAAGTATAAATTAACTCATGTTTATTATTTAGGACGTTAAAGAACGATCAAGTCAAGTCGGACCCGAGGTAAGGGACTTCGTCTCAATCGCCTTTCATTGAGGCATATTTCGTTTTATACACAACATTCTTTTATACGGTGTATAATACCCTTTGAATTTGACTTTTATACAAAAGGAATATTTTTCTATGAAGCGTATTACTAAACGACAAAAATGAATGTTTTTTTCACATATGCGGTGACAACAACCTTTTTCACCACCGCGAGTATTATTTGGTCTTTGGCTTCCTCAACAAGCCGTAATGTTTTTAAAATGAAATAAATACCATATACTCTTTTATGTATGTTTTTATTGAAAATGGTTTTTATAATAGATTTGTTATGTCAATATATAAATGTGATATATTGTGATCAAAGTGTGGAAATGTTTTCTATCCATTGTATTTGTTTTATGTCTTATGATTTTATAATGGTACTTGGACATTTGACGAGTGGTTACGTGATAAACCATATGACGAGTGGTGCCGTGAATACCAGGATGGGTGGTTATGTTATAACCTCCAATGCATTGGGTATGGAAGTCAGCCATATGGCTATTCCATTAAGTGATATGTGTGGAAGTCGACCGTATGGTTATTCCATTTAAGTATGATTATATCCCAAGTAACCTATATATGTTATGTGATATTTATATGGGTTATATGGTAATATTTTGGTTAAAATGGGTAATTAATGATCTTTTATTTCAGTGAAGAGTATTTACTACTTCATAAAGTTGAAAAGTATTACTTTGATAAAGTATACATGGTTTACTTGTTGTTTTGATAAACTAACAATTTTCATTCTTTGTGTATCCCTTACTGAGATTTTTATACTCACCCTATGTTTTTTTGAAATGTTTTTCATAGGACTTAATGTGGAATAGGGTCACAGATGGGATTAAGGGAAATTAATTCTATATAAAACTTGGAACTAGACATGTTTCTTTTTAAGATTTTTTATTTTTATGGAAACTTAGTAGAAGTGTCTACTTTGTAATCTTTTGAGATGTAATAGTTATGATATAATTCTCTAAAACTCTAAACCTAAAAATATCCTCAATGGGAATTATTCATTTAATTCAATATAAAGTAATGTTTAAGGCCGGGGCCTTATTGTTGGTATCAGAGGTCGGTTTAGATAACTTTAGGAGTTAGAATTCTATTAAATTATTATCCAAAATTATTTTTTATGGTCAAATTTAATTGGTATAGCATTTAAAGATTACCATGTTTCTTCGCCTATGATATTTATGTGTTTATAATGGTTTTTCAAAGAGGAAACATGGAAGTTGGTCTAGGAAGGTATAAAAATGGAAATGAACTTCTAAATCGGCATCCTGAGATGGTCAGAATCAGAATTGAACAGTTTGTTGCAGTGATGGCTCAGTTGACTCAGGTGAAAAATGTTGGTTGTTTTTATTGATCATATTTTGGTGTTTTCTAAAACTAAAGAGGAGGATGAAAGTCATTTAAGGGTTATCTTTCAAACCTTATACGAAAATAAACTGTATGGAAAATTCAGCAAGTGTGAGTTTTGGTTACAACAAATTTCTTTCCTTGGTTACATTGTTTCAAAAGATGGGATAACTGTTGATCCTACAAAAACAAAGGTTGTTGAAAAATGGCCAAGACCCACAAATTTAACTGATATTCGTAGCTTCCATGGTTTGGCAGGCTATTACCAAAGGATTTTTAGAAATTTTTAATGGTTATCTAGTCCAATGACTAAGCTAACTCGGAAGGATGTTAAGTTTATCTGGACAAAATAATGTGATGATTTGTTTTAGGAACTGAAAAGAAGATTGGTGAATGATCCAATTTTGGCACTACCTTCCAGGAATGGGGAGTTTGTTATCTACAATGATGCTTCATTGAAAGGAGTTGGTTGCGTCCTAATGCATAATGATAAGGTAATTTCCTATGCTTCATGTCAGTTGAAAATTCACGAGGTAAATTATCCTACACATGATTTGGAATTAGCTGCTGTTGCTTTCCCTTTAAAAATTTGGAGACATAATTTGTATGGAGTAAAGTGTGA
The DNA here is from genome assembly GCA_963277665.1 of Viscum album. NCBI lineage: Eukaryota > Viridiplantae > Streptophyta > Magnoliopsida > Santalales > Viscaceae > Viscum > Viscum album. The sequence goes on along the minus strand of OY728158.1, from coordinate 1,756,772,174 downwards.
AATATATACTGATCAAAAAAGATTAAATTATATATTAACTCATAAATAATTGAACATGAGACAGAGGAGATGGCTGGAATTAATCAAGGATTATGATTGTACAATTAATTACTGTAACACCCCGACCCCAGTTACCCAGAGTCGGTGCATTATTACATAACATTGGCATGATCACAAGAAAGATCAAATCTCGAAAGACCGATTGGTTTAGTAGCCTTGGAAACACTAGATATATTCATAAGTTTTACATTACATCATAAAATGAAAAATTACTACAACAACATAATGTCTCCATAATCCACACTACTATCCCCTCATAATATCCCTGCAGGTCATTCATAATTTACTTCTTCACATCCTGGGGAAAAATAAAACATAGAAAAGGGGTGAGCTCAAATGCCCAGTAAGGATAACAATATAGCGGAAACTTTCATAAATAAGAATAAACATTTAAGGCAATGCATTACTAAAACAAAAGCCTTTTAAAATTGAACTTCAACATGGTATGGCAAAAGTAAAATGAAATAATGCCATTTACTTATTCACATGGATATTCTACTAATCGAATAATCACATGCAAAAATCAATAACCACTTTCATAATGTTGGAATGCATAATGCCAGACTATCATAACCACATAGCCAAGGCCTCGTGCCAAGACTACAAATAAGATTTTGTCAAGGCCTTGTGCCAAGACACTAGTTTGTCTCATGAGACCTACCGATGCATCGAGGAGCTATAGCGGGCTCCACCCGTCACTTATTAAGTCCAATGCATTCCCATATGAAAAGGTTTAAACATAACATAAACATTCGTATTAAAACTAGCATACGAAATGTCAATACTTTGACAATAAACTATGAATGGTATAAAAATAGCACATCCATAGTCAAACATATCACAAAACCTTCAATACAATATAGAAGTTTTGTATCATAATAAATCAACTTCAAATAATCTTAAAATCCATCAAAGGATGTTGACATAGATGAAATCAAAATTCTTTTTAAAGAAATATCTCCTTATATTTTGAAATAATTTAAGATCCATATAAAATAAAACATTTTCTTTGAAAATATTCTTATAAGCTTGTAAGGAAAGCTTGGAAGATTTTATAACGGCATAAAATAACCGCACCCGCCGTATAAGTTAAAAAAACATTCTTACCTCAATTCTGTCGAAAAGGTTAAAAAAGGACCTTGTTTTGAAAACGACGGAAAGATTCCTTTATAAACCTCTTATAAAAAGTCAAACAAGGGTATAAATGACTTTAACCCATATTCTTGTAAATAGTAAAAATGTTTTGAAATACATTTCGAAGAAACATGGATGTGGATGATAAAGAGATCCCAGTAGATTATTACGTATAATACAACCTCGGATAATGAAGAGATTGTGAAATAACCCTTACCTTGTACTTTTCCTTGGTTGTGGTAGGTTAACCTCCTGTATAATGGTGAAATAATTGTTATTAAATTATACAAGAATCATATACATTAATATGATATCATATATGATCTTTTAATATTGATTTGATAATAATATCTTAGTATTATCGTTGTTTCGGGTGTTAACTTACTTGTTTTCTTTCATATGTTTTGTTACGTAAGACATGTTTGTAAAGGATAGGTTGTATATTATTCATATCCAGATTGATATCAAGTCCTTAAACATCATTTTTAAATCATAAAATGATAATTACGCTTTAATGGTTACGATGGAGAATGAATCTCATCGCGTTCGTGGAGACGGTAGTCCGTACGTACGCACGAGCGACAATATCATTCTTTTGATATTAAAATAATATATAAATGGATGGTATATCATATATACAGAATCATTAACATGTTATATTTATTATTTACATGAGTTACACATCATTATTATACCCATCCAAATAATATTATATTGAATAACAATTACACCACGATGTGGAGACGGCAAGCCGTACGTACGCACGTATGGTGACATGTTATTCAAAGGGTGGATAGAATACTGAATATGGTTGTACCATACTTATAATAACATCACAGTATATGTGAGATACTGGTGTTATTATTTCATAATGGTAAGAACAAATGAAGAAGAAGTGGAAGAAGAAATGAACTTAGAAAAGGGTGGTGAAATCATTACCTCTTCTTCGGGTTCTTCCTTTTGATTTGATCAAAAGGGCTCCTTAGGTTGGCTTTCTGATCAAACTAAGGTCTCTAGGTTGTATTGAGGGATGTTGGGAGAGTATTTGGGCAGAGTTTGGCCGAACCAAAAGGCTTTGAAGGTGTGAAGAAAAGAGAAGGAGGAGTGCCCTTTTATAAGAGGGGTGAGGGGCACCTTTGGAAAAGCTAGAAATATTAATTTATAATAAATTCATATTCGGTTTATAATGGCTCCAAAGTTGATTATTCAAAGGTTAAGGTGGGTATAGGTAGAAAAACACTCAACCAATAGAATTTAGACAGGTTTGGGTACTTATATTAACCTTATCTTTAAGTATTAACTCTAAGTTAATTAGTTTCACTTTTACAATGTCTCTTTGTATTTTTATATAATATGGTTAATAAACTTACTATATACATCCAAGAGACCCCCAAGTGGTCCATTAATGATGAACCTATCATGATATAAGTCTCTTGGCCGAACCTTAGATTTTTAGGAATTTAATATCAATTAATAATATAATATTTGTTTTAAGAACTCTTTTATGTCAATTTTGACACTATTCAATAGTTGATTTTTTTGAAACTCATAACAGATTGATTACTTCAAACAAAGTAAATTAAATCAATCCTAATATATCATATTATCCTAGAAAATTAGTTTAATTCATTAAAAGTTTCATATTATATTTATTTGGGTATTTATAATATCAATTATTTTAATTTTTCACTATTATAGTAATTACTGCATCATCATTGTGTCATATATAAAATAAATTATTTAATGTCTAAAAATTATAAATAAAATATCATTATGTAGGAAATATGTTTATCTTTTTAATGAATATTTATAATCGAAAATCCAACATGTATAACCCTATGTAAAAATTGTTCTTCTAAAAGATATATGCTTGTGTCATTTTTGTATTCATTTTGACTTAATTAAAATAAAGTGTCATTATCACTTACAAGTGGATCCATGGGGTCCCAAAATTGACACAAAGATGCCCATGGTCGACCATGTATCAACCAATAGTGTTAAGACACGTTTTAGGGTAATTTAGTATTATTATAATATTATTTTTTTTAACCCTTATTTACCGGATTTACCCTTAACCATGGTAAATAAAATATTTACCGCTGTAATTATTCAAAATGTCTAAAAATAAAAGTTACCTATTTACACAATTTGAACATCCTGATTCCAAATATGGAATCCATTTTCCTAAATTCAAAACACAGAAGTGGCAGATTTTAATTTAAAATTAATTCCCGCTGTCAAAACAAAAAGCGTGTTTTTAAGAGATAATAACTATCAAAAGATTGATACTTGTTTATGTTCGGTTTAATTGTAAAATTATGTCCAATGACCAACATTATATTAAATGGTAAAAATATATTCTAAATATAATTTAAAACCACTCAAATGCATAATTTATCACTATTAATTATTTTGATTAAAAAAGTTGTTTTTAATTAAAATTTAGTAATTTTCACTATTCATCAAAATATGAAAGTTATCCGAAAAGTACCAAAATTTCACCTTAGGCTAAATTCGATATTCCGAATCCAAAAATGAAGTCCATTTTCAAATATAAAATATATATAATTTCAAAAAGTAGGTATTACTATTCATAGCGGCTAGTTTGATTGGTTACAGTGTGTTAGAACTCGGTGTTGCGTACAACACACGCTAGCATACCGTGGAAGCTTGGGATGTTTCATTTTAAATTTTTGATGTCCCCATTTAGTCAAAAAGTTTAAAATATAGCATCTAAAAAGGGATCACTATTAAAATTTGGTAAAAGTGAAATACTGAAAATGAATTTGTTCTTACATTATGTCTAAGAAACTCATAATATAGATTCTAAAATTATAAGGATTATATAAAGTTTAAAATTTAGTTGACACTATTCATAACGTCTTTTGAACAGCTTGTTTGGTAAGTCATGGTGCGGTTGAACTTGGTGTTGTGTGTAGTAAAAGTTATTGAATTATTTTGAAGAAATAACACACTATAAAATCTTGGGGTGTTACATTCTCCCCTCCTTCAATAAATTGCGTCCTCGCAATTTGAAATTGTTCTTCGAAAATAAAAGGTTGAAAATAGAAAATATCTTTGTGGGAAAACCCACATCGGAAATTGGGTTACTAAAATTTAGTCTTAATATGAGGAAAAGAGAAATGAAAGGATCACCACCAAATTATGATCTCTATTAGGAGAACATTGGTGGCAATTATAGACATATAATTGGAGGAAAAACGTAAATATTTATAGGTAGTGATTGAGGTCATCAATCACAAACAAGTATAAAATTGAGGTCCTTAAACTCATCAATCTATGATGATTTTAAGTACCATCAGTTCAACAAAATATAGGGTATTGGGATAACACATTTTTGACGTTTCAAAATATCTTATTTGAAATCCCACATCGAAAAATGAATTAATGATGCCTCTATTTAAAATAAAGAGTGGAAAGTATGAAGATTACCGAAAATAACACATACTAGGGTTCCATGTAGGAAAATATGGATATGGAGGAGAAATCTAACCATCAATTATCTGATGGAGAGTGGTAGAGAACATGGCTATGAAAAGGCCAACAATCCCAAAGCCATAAATTAGTGATGATTTAAGGTACCATCTAGGACAACATTTTTGTTCTAAGTTCCTTTTCTTAATGATGAGGAATTTATTTATGAGATTGGCTAAGATCATAAGGAGATATACTTACTTTAAAATTAGAGTTTTATCCCTTAATAAATTTCTACCAAAAACTCATCATTCACTCGTAAAAAAAATTCTATTTATACTATTCATAGAGGATTCCAAAATAAACGAATTTATAATTCATCTACCAGATAATTTAAAAAAAAACTACTTTATTTAATCCAGGACATCTCGTGGGATAGTGGTAGGTGATACACCCTTGTCGCCCTTCGGTTGCGGGTTCAAGTCTTGCGGCCTTGCCGGACGCGACAGGTTGCCGCCCGACCTCCGGGTTGTCCTTTTATGGCAATCCTAAATAATCCAAACTAGAACTATCCAAAATACTTCTGTCCAAACTCACAGTCCAACATTTATAAGGAAGGTAAACATAATTTAGATCCTTTTTACCCTGTAATAGCATATGAATACCTTCATCATGTATTACCATATTCCTTATTGATTACATTAATGCTCCCTTATTCCATATATAATGCTTGATATACTTCATTAATCCAAAAATGTTTTAAACCCCAACAATGATGGAATATACAAATCATTAATCAGTTCCAAGGTAGTCAAGAATATCCAATATAATTTTTCCAAAATAATCATGTATTATTCGAAAATCACTACCTCGGTATCAGAACTATATTATGGTTTATCATTCTCTCAACCATATATTTTCCAAAACTTTATCCTGCTATTGAGTCAATTTTCTTTGTTCCACACAATCTCAAGTCCTTAATGAAATAGTACTGCAGTACAATCCTTATATACTCCATAATTATTATAACAAGTACATTGTTGATACAACACTCAATTGACATAATCAACATAAGAACTCTAATCATTCCTCTTCATCTGTGGTAGTATCATAACTTGATTATTATCCAATAGCATCATTTGCGGCATAGTATGATGACTGGGACATAGGTTCGCGTAGTGTACAAACTCCTTGCAAATGAAGCATTGTACATTTGAAACCATTTTCTTACCCTTGCAGTCACGTACTTTGTGCCCTTTTCCTCCACACTTATAACAAACTCCCATTCCTTTCAGGCAAGTTCCAGGGTGTTTCTTTCCACAGTTACCACATATGGGAAAATTTTTCTTTTCCCTCTTACTTTTATCCATCTTTCTCTCTTCCATCCTTTTCTTCTCTTGCTTCCCTTCAAATCCATAGGACTCAGTAAACTCTTTACATATCTTATCAACACATGATATTATTTCTTCATATGATGATAATACATGGGAGACTATTTCTCTTATAAATTCTAGCTTAAGACCATGAAAGATATGATCCTTCCTTCTCTTTGAATCATGTGTATTTATGGAGTTCTCATTCCTTCTACTGGGCGCCATTTCTATACCATGGCATAAACTAGATCAGTTTATGAATCAAAACACATAATCCCATACTTATAAAACACTTAACATAAATTGAACTATTTATGGATATAATCCATAATCATAAAAATGTTTTCTTTGAGAAAGTATATACTCATAAACCCTTCATAATGATTTGTAAAGATAGTGAGAGTTATCCTAAGCATATCCCCCGGGAGTGTCGTAACCAAGAGTGCAGCAAGGCCCGTTGTCGTGCACCAGTTCCCGTTCGAGTCTAGCTCAAAGCGGTGTTTTCGGGTTTTACCCCTAGGTACATCTGTGCCAGAGCCGCCTCTACCTGCTCGTATCCAGACAGGGATGTATTGCTCGGAAAACTCACAAAATCTCTATAATACCAAAATTCTAGGAAGTTCTTCTATACTAATCCTCAAAGTTTATCTTAGGTCTACGTGCTCTAATCAGAGTTTATCTAAATCTAGCTTCCAAGGTTTGTACTAAACTTCCTCTGATACCAACTGTAACGCCCCGACCCCAGTTACCCAGAGTCGGTGCATTATTACATAACATTGGCATGATCACAAGAAAGATCAAATCTCGAAAGACCGATTGGTTTAGTAGCCTTGGAAACACTAGATATATTCATAAGTTTTACATTACATCATAAAATGAAAAACTACTACAACAACATAATGTCTCCATAATCCACACTACTATCCCCTCATAATATCCCTGCAGGTCATTCATAATTTACTTCTTCACATCCTGGGGAAAAATAAAACATAGAAAAGGGGTGAGCTCAAATGCCCAGTAAGGATAACAATATAGCGGAAACTTTCATAAATAAGAATAAACATTTAAGGCAATGCATTACTAAAACAAAAGCCTTTTAAAATTGAACTTCAACATGGTATGGCAAAAGTAAAATGAAATAATGCCATTTACTTATTCACATGGATATTCTACTAATCGAATAATCACATGCAAAAATCAATAACCACTTTCATAATGTTGGAATGCATAATGCCAGACTATCATAACCACATAGCCAAGGCCTCGTGCCAAGACTACAAATAAGATTTTGTCAAGGCCTTGTGCCAAGACACTAGTTTGTCTCATGAGACCTACCGATGCATCGAGGAGCTATAGCGGGCTCCACCCGTCACTTATTAAGTCCAATGCATTCCCATATGAAAAGGTTTAAACATAACATAAACATTCGTATTAAAACTAGCATAAGAAATGTCAATACTTTGACAATAAACTATGAATGGTATAAAAATAGCACATCCACAGTCAAACATATCACAAAACCTTCAATACAATATAGAAGTTTTGTATCATAATAAATCAACTTCAAATAATCTTAAAATCCATCAAAGGATGTTGACATAGATGAAATCAAAATTCTTTTTAAAGAAATATCTCCTTATATTTTGAAATAATTTAAGATCCATATAAAATAAAACATTTTCTTTGAAAATATTCTTATAAGCTTGTAAGGAAAGCTTGGAAGATTTTATAACGGCGTAAAATAACCGCACCCGCCGTATAAGTTAAAAAAAAACATTCTTACCTCAATTCTGTCGAAAAGGTTAAAAAAGGACCTTGTTTTGAAAACGACGGAAAGATTCCTTTATAAACCTCTTATAAAAAGTCAAACAAGGGTATAAATGACTTTAACCCATATTCTTGTAAATAGTAAAAATGTTTTGAAATACATTTCGAAGAAACATGGATGTGGATGATAAAGAGATCCCAGTAGATTATTACGTATAATACAACCTCGGATAATGAAGAGATTGTGAAATAACCCTTACATTGTACTTTTCCTTTGTTGTGGTAGGTTAACCTCCTGTATAATGGTGAAATAATTGTTATTAAATTATACAAGAATCATATACATTAATATGATATCATATATGATCTTTTAATATTGATTTGATAATAATATCTTAGTATTATCGTTGTTTCGGGTGTTAACTTACTTGTTTTCTTTCATATGTTTTGTTACGTAAGACATGTTTGTAAAGGATAGGTTGTATATTATTCATATCCAGATTGATATCAAGTCCTTAAACATCATTTTTAAATCATAAAATGATAATTACGCTTTAATGGTTACGATGGAGAATGAATCTCATCGCGTTCGTGGAGACGGTAGTCCGTACGTACGCACGAGCGACAATATCATTCTTTTGATATTAAAATAATATATAAATGGATGGTATATCATATATACAGAATCATTAACATGTTATATTTATTATTTACATGAGTTACACATCATTATTATACCCATCCAAATAATATTATATTGAATAACAATTACACCACGATGTGGAGACGGTAAGCCGTACGCACGCACGTATGGTGACATGTTATTCAAAGGGTGGATAGAATACTGAATATGGTTGTACCATACTTATAATAACATCACAGTATATGTGAGATACTGGTGTTATTATTTCATAATGGTAAGAACAAAGGAAGAAGAAGTGGAAGAAGAAATGAACTTAGAAAAGGGTGGTGAAATCATTACCTCTTCTTCGGGTTCTTCCTTTTGATTTGATCAAAAGGGCTCCTTAGGTTGGCTTTCTGATCAAACTAAGGTCTCTAGGTTGTATTTAGGGATGTTGGGAGAGTATTTGGGCAGAGTTTGGCCGAACCAAAAGGCTTTGAAGGTGTGAAGAAAAGAGAAGGAAGAGTGCCCTTTTATAAGAGGGGTGAGGGGCACCTTTGGAAAAGCTATAAATATTAATTTATAATAAATTCATATTCGGTTTATAATGGCTCCAAAGTTGATTATTCAAAGGTTAAGGTGGGGATAGGTAGAAAAACACTCAACCAATAGAATTTAGACAGGTTTGGGTACTTATATTAACCTTATCTTTAAGTATTAACTCTAAGTTAATTAGTTTCACTTTTACAATGTCTCTTTGTATTTTTATATAATATGGTTAATAAACTTACTATATACATCCAAGAGACCCCCAAGTGGTCCATTAATGATGGACCTATCATGATATAAGTCTCTTGGCCGAACCTTAGATTTTTAGGAATTTAATATCAATTAATAATATAATATTTGTTTTAAGAACTCTTTTATGTCAATTTTGACACTATTCAATAGTTGATTTTTTTGAAACTCATAACAGATTGATTACTTCGAACAAAGTAAATTAAATCAATCCTAATATATCATATTATCCTAGAAAATTAGTTTAATTCATTAAAAGTTTCATATTATATTTATTTGGGTATTTATAATATCAATTATTTTAATTTTTCACTATTATAGTAATTACTGCATCATCATTGTGTCATATATAAAATAAATTATTTAATGTCTAAAAATTATAAATAAAATATCATTATGTAGGAAATAGTTTTATCTTTCTAATGAATATTTATAATCGAAAATCCAACATGTATAACCCTATGTAAAAATTGTTCTTCTAAAAGATATATGCTTGTGTCATTTTTGTATTCATTTTGACTTAATTAAAATAAAGTGTCATTATCACTTACAAGTGGATCCATGGGGTCCCAAAATTGACACAAAGATGCCCATGGTCGACCATGTATCAACCAATAGTGTTAAGACACGTTTTAGGGTAATTTAGTATTATTATAATATTATTTTTTTTAACCCTTATTTACCGGATTTACCCTTAACCATGGTAAATAAAATATTTACCGCTGTAATTATTCAAAATGTCTAAAAATAAAAGTTACCTATTTACACAATTTGAACATCCTGATTCCAAATATGGAATCCATTTTCCTAAATTCAAAACACAGAAGTGGCAGATTTTAATTTAAAATTAATTCCCGCTGTCAAAACAAAAAGCGTGTTTTTAAGAGATAATAACTATCAAAAGATTGACACTTGTTTATGTTCGGTTTAATTGTAAAATTATGTCCAATGACCAACATTATATTAAATGGTAAAAATATATTCTAAATATAATTTAAAACCACTCAAATGCATAATTTATCACTATTAATTATTTTGATTAAAAAAGTTGTTTTTAATTAAAATTTAGTAATTTTCACTATTCATCAAAATATGAAAGTTATCCGAAAAGTACCAAAATTTCACCTTAGGCTAAATTCGATATTCCGAATCCAAAAATGAAGTCCATTTTCAAATATAAAATATATATAATTTCAAAAAGTAGGTATTACTATTCATAGCGGCTAGTTTGATTGGTTACAGTGTGTTAGAACTCGGTGTTGCGTACAACACACGATAGCATACCGTGGAAGCTTGGGATGTTTCATTTTAAATTTTTGATGTCCCCATTTAGTCAAAAAGTTTAAAATATAGCATCTAAAAAGGGATCACTATTAAAATTTGGTAAAAGTGAAATACTGAAAATGAATTTGTTCTTACATTATGTCTAAGAAACTCATAATATGGATTCTAAAATTATAAGGATTATATAAAGTTTAAAATTTAGTTGACACTATTCATAACCTCTTTTGAACAGCTTGTTTGGTAAGTCATGGTGCAGTTGAACTTGGTGTTGTGTGTAGTAAAAGTTATTGAATTATTTTGAAGAAATAACACACTATAAAATCTTGGGGTGTTACAATTACCATCCGGGAAAAGAAAATAATGTGGTTGATGCTTTGAGTTGAAAAAGTAATGCTTCATTAACAATGTTGTGTTTGGAACATGATCCTTTGGTTAAGGATTTGATGAAATTTGGCATAAAAGTTGTTGGTTCAAGATGACCTTCTGTTTTGTTTCAGCTATCATTGAAATATTATCTATTAGACAAAATCAAGCAAGCACAGAAGCAAGACAGTGAGTTGCAGAAAACGGTAGAGCCGGTTCAGAAGGGTAAGTTGCCTGAATTTAATATTGATAAGGATTGTGTTTTGAGGTTTGGGAAGAGATTATGTGTGCATGGTGATTCAAAATTGAAGAATGAGTTGTTATGTGAGGATCATAGTTCCCCGTTTTCAGTTCATCCTGCTGTACTAAGATGTATAGAGATCTGCAGGAGTATTACTGGTGGGACGGACTGAAAATGGATATTGCTGATTTTACTGTGAAGTGTTTGAATTGTCAGCAGGTTAAAGTAGAGTGGAAGTCACCGAAAGGGATGCTTCAGTCTTTACCAGTGCCAGAGAGGAAATGGGAAAATTTATCCATGGAATTTGTTGTGGGATTACCGAGGACATCTCGAGGTAATAATGTAATCTGGGTTATTGTTGATCGATTATCTAAATCTTCTCATTTCCATCCTATTTGAGATACTTTCTCTCTAGATTAACTTTCTCGATTTTACATTCAATAGATAGTCAGGTTGCATAGAGTTCCCCTCTCCATTGTATCTGATCGTGATCCCAGGTTTACTTCTAACTTTTGGAAAGGCCTTCAAAAGTCATTGGGTACTGAATTAAATTTTAGTACAGCTTTTCATCCGCAATCAGATAGGCAGTCAGAAAGAACAATTTAGACTTTGGAGGATATGTTACGTGCTTGTTCGATGGATTATCAGGGAAGTTGGGACCAACATATTTCTTTGGTTGAGTATTCTTATAATAACAGTTTTCATTCCAGTATACAGATGGCTCTATTTGAGGAATTATATGTGAAGCGGTGTCGAACTCCAGCTTTTTGGAATGAAGTGGGTGAAAGGAAGCTGATGGGACCAGAATTAGTAGAAGAGATGGAAGAAAAAGTTCAGTTGATTCAGAAACACATGATAACAGCTCAGAGCAGGCAGAAGAGTTATGCGGATAACTGGAGGAAGGATCTATCTTTCGAGGTAGGTGATCATGTTTTTATCAAAGTTTCACCGTGGAAAAGTGTGATGCGATTTGGTGAGAAAGGAAAGATGATTCCAAGGTTCACTGGACCATATGAAATTCTGGAGAAAGTTGGATCAGTTGCTTACGGAGTGTCTTTACCTCCGAGTTTATTTCAGGTACACAATGTTTTTCATGTTTCAATATTAAGGATGTATATGCCAGATTCATCTCATGTTTTGAGCCTAGAGGTAGTTCAGTTGGAAGAGAATCTCTCTTATAAAGAACAACCAGTCTAGATTCTTGACCAAAGAGAGAAAGTGTTGCCAAATAAGTTAATTCACCAGGTAAAGGTTTTGTGGAAAAACCATATGGATGAATAGGCAACATGGGAATATGAAAATGCTATGAGGGATAAATACCCCCCCTAATTTTGATAAGTGAATAAAATTGCTAGGATGCAATTTCCAAAAGGGGGGAAGGATGTAACATCCCAGGTAAATAAAGAATAAAAAAATTTCATATTTATTAATATTTGTGAATTAAATATTAATTTTACTTTAAAGGGGTCTCTATGTTCGATAGCGTACTCGATACGCAATAAATAATTTCTTTGAAATCTTACGTTGCACACTAGTAATAAAATAATATTATTTTAAATGGTAGATAACACGTAACCGTTGTATTGGCGGGAATGAATATAAATAACTAAAATATGAATATATATGATTGTTAAATGTTTTTAAACTTATCCAATAAATGATAAAGGCTTAAAATATTAAAAGAATTCAATTTTAGGCCTATATACTCTAATTTTAACTAAAGGTCGACTTATCGCCTTTTCATGGAAAAACTTCTTTAAATATAGTTTTTGTCACTCTTATAATTTCTATTTGACCAAATAAAATTCTTCTTTATAATTGGGACATCAAAATTTACTTTGTTTAATTTTTTGGTATTTTTCCGATAAAGTTAATTTTTAATGAATAGTGAAAACTGTTGTATTTTAATTCAAAACCTCTTTTTAATATAATTTTATTATATGATTATATTATCTTTTGAATTGGTTTTAAATAGAAATTATAATATATTTTTACCATTTAATCCAATATTGGTTGTTGAAATTAATTTCACTTTGAAATCAGACTTAAACTAGTGTTAATCTTTTGATACTTTTTGTTTCCAAAAAACATGCTATTTGTTATGACAGCGAGAAGTAATTATTAAATTAATTAATGCAAATTATATGTTTTGAATTTTTTAAAATAGGCATCATTTTTGAATTCGGAATATCAAATATATCTTAGGGTGAAATTTTGGTATTTTTCTCAAAAACTTCAATTTTTGATGAATAGTGAAACCACTAAGTGGTACGTAAAAAAACTGATTTTTCGTTTAAATTAAATTTTACCACCTCTTTGTTTATAATTTTAAAAATCTAAAATACATGGTTGTCATTAAGAAGTAAAATTCTGTTCAATGGGATTAAAATAATTTTTTGGTGAATAGTAACTTTAAAGTTTTTAAATCACGATTAGAGCTAATTAGTGTAGTTTAAGATAAAAATAATGTTTTAATAATATGAAATGACCTAGACACATGTCCTACCCTTATTGGACGTGTCATGGATGATCAAGAAAATCCCTGGGTCATATTGGGGACCCCATGGAGCCACTTTGGTAGGAAAATAACATTAATAACTTTTTATTTAATGTTAAAATTAAAATTTCACAAACATGAGTTGTTTTACTAAAACATTTATTTAATGGGGTTATACAAGTCATAATTTTGACTATAAATATTAATAGAAAATATAAAAAGATTTCCTAAATCATGATATTTGTTTTATAATTTTTAGACATTGAATAAATTAAATTATTTATGTAACCATGATGATGTAGTGATTACCTCATTATTTAACGATTTAAATAAAATGAAATGATAATGTAATATCTGAGACCTAGACATGTCAAAAACCTATTGGATGGGGGGATTTCGAACTCTTATAACCTTATACTCGAAATATATAATTTTGGGTCCTTTTAAATCCAAAAAGAATTTTATAATAAAGTAACCTTTTATAACATTCCAAGAGTGCCCCTCCTCTCCTCTTATAAAAGGCCTCCACCTCTACCTCCTTACCCACACCTCTCAAGCCTTTGGTTCGACCACTCTCTGCTATTTGATTCTCTAAAAATCCGTCTATTACTCCTAGAAGCCTCACATTGGGCAGAAGTCTTCCCAATGAAGCCTTTGAGCTCAAATAAAAAAAGAGTTACCTGTTTTAAAGGTAGTGTTTTCTCTTGTGTTCTTATGTTTTATTTTTCTTCTCCAACCCTATAAACTCTTTTTATTACATTCTTTTTTAACCAAACCAGTATCTAAAATATAATAGAATGTTGTTATAAGAAGTATTCGAGCTACACTTACACACACCTACACTTAATGGTTAATGAACATATTGTTTCTGTTGATGGCGAAGTTCATCCTCACAAAACAATGATTGTTCAAAATTCTTCTAATACCTTCAAAGGTGGCCATTAAGATGCCACTATATTTATATATGATATATAATATGTTTATGTTTTACTTAAGATTCTTTAATTTTCATTTTTGTCATACCTTTATGGCTTCCATTATGGGTATACGTGATATCTTCATTTTAGGAAGTGCGGACTACCACCCCTCAAAGTAATTCGATTCGTTAATGAAATATGTGGGACATATAAAGGATGGATTTAAAGTTATTATATATGATGTTATACTGTAATTATAATATAAATTTATATAATTATTATTTCTTTCCATTAAAGTATGATATAGACATGAAAGTAGCGTTCATGCCTACGTACGACTTACCGTCTCCATGAACGGTGCATTTCATTTCTTATCCCTAAATGTAATGTACTATTATAAGTACATATATATAATGGATATATATGATGTATGTTACATAAAATGATTAATATAATTCTGGAATTAAAATATACATATCTCTCATTTAGTTTTAATTTTATTAATATGACATAGAAATGAATGTAGCGTTCATGCGTACGTACGGCTTACCGTCTCCATGAACGGTGCATTTCATTTCTTACCTATAAATTATTATGTAATATTATAATTACATGTATATTATGGATATATATGATATATATGATATCCAAATCATGAATATCATTCTGGATATAATGAACCTTTGACCACATGAACAACATGTAATTGTAAGAAGTCCACTTTTGACTTAAGAACCAAATATCGACAAAACAATCATTATTAACTTAAATTATTACATAATGTTTATAACATGGAAATAAGTGATATAAAAGGAATAATGAACTTGAAAAAGGTTCTTAAGCAAGTAGAAATTAACTCAAGTTTATTATTCTGGACGTTAAAGAACGACCGAGTCAAGTTGGACCCGAGGCAAGGGACTTCGTCTCAATATCCTTTCATTGAGGCATATTTCATTTTATACACAACTTTCTTTTATACGGTGTATAAACCCCTTTAACCTTTTCTTTTATACAAAAGGAATCCTTTTCTATGAATTTTTTTAATAAACGAAAAAAAGGAATGTTTCTTTTAACGTATGTGGTGACAATGACCTTTTTTGCCGCCACGAGTATTATTTGGTCTTTGGCTCCCTCAACAAGCCGTAATGTTTTTAAAATAAAATAAATACCATATACTCTTTTATGTATTTTGGTATTGAAAATTGTTTTTTTAATGGATTTGTTATGTCAATATATTTATGTGATATATTGTGATCAAAGTGTGGAAATTTTTTCTTTCCATTATATTTGTTTTGTGTCTTATGATTTTATAATGGAACTTGGACATTTGACGGGTGGTTATGTGATAAACCATATGACGGGTGGTGCCATGAATACCAGGATGGGTGGTTACGTTATAACCTCCAATGCATTGGGTATGGAAGTCGGCCATATGGCTATTCTATTAAGTGATATGCATGGAAGTCAACCGTATGGTTATTCAATTTAAGTATGTTTATGTCCCAAGTTACCTATATATGTTATGTGATCTTTATATGGGTTTTATGGTAATATTTTGGTTACAAAAGGGTATGTAATGATTTTTTATTTCAGTGAAGAGTTTTTACTACTTCATAAACGTGAAAAGTATTACTTTGATAATGTATACATGGTTTACTTGTTGTTTTGATAAACTAACAATTTTCATTCTTTGTGTATCCCTTACTGAGATTTTTATGCTCACCCCAAGTTTTTTTAAATGTATTTCACAGGACTTAATGTTGAATAGGGTTATGGATGGGATCAAGGGAAAGTCTTTCTATATAAAACATGGAACTAGACATGTTTATTTTTAAGTCTTTTTATTTTTATGGAAACTTAGTATAAGTGTCTACTTTGTAATCTTTTGAGATGCAATAGTTATGATCTAATTCTCTAAAACTATAAAACCAAAAAGATCCTCAATGGGAATTATTCATTTAATTCAATATTAATTAATTTTTCAGGTTGGGGCCTTATACCTAAGGTAAGGGATAATATGGCAATCTCATTTTTATCCAACAATGTTTATACGTATGTAATTACTAGGGATATATTTATCATCAATGTACATGATTTATAAATATTATTTCATAAAATGTTTACTATTATTCTATATATGTTTAATGTCACATTTACCCATTTTTAACTTTACTAAATGTTATGGAATGAATATTTCAATTTCTTTACCATACGAGGTACTTATTTACTTTTTTGACAAAAGTATAAGGATAATTTTTTATCATATACAACATGAATATATTATTAAGGATTCATGATTCCTTCTTTCCAGGAATCATTCTCTAAAACATTTCTATATTATTTTCAGAAAAATTATTTTATTTTAAAATTTCATTTCATTTTAAGAAAAGAAAATGTTTTTGAAGAAGAAATGATATTTTAATCAAGAACTAAGTTCAAGAGTTTTATAAAAATTATTTTTCCCATCTAATATGATGCTCTTAAATTTTTTATGTTTCAATCACTATTATTATTATTATGATTTTGTTGGTTAATTATGGAACAATATTTTATATTTTTTATGTTGGGATTGAATGATATTTAAAAAACACATTTTATTTCATTGTTTATGCTAGGAATATTGATTTATTTTTTGAGGCACATGTATGAATGATTTCATTATGAGATGGGTGGGACCTATATCTTCTTCCAATTCATTTGGTAATGATTTTAATCTCATGATATAGACATGGTTGGAATGGTAAGTAAATCCAATTCAACAATAAATTACTGGAACAATATGAAAACCCGATTCAGTAATGGACATTTCCCACTATGATTCTCTTGGAAGCAATGCATTGGATACTATGAAAATAATATTATTTAATCATTAGTTTTTCACAATTACATGTTTTATGCCAATTCTATTCTATCATGGTTAATTATACTTTATGATCCATTCCTTACATACTTCCATGATTATTTTTATGACTCATGAGTTTGACGTTTAAACTTTATTTCATGTTATTATGTTCAAATATTTATGGTTTGTTTAATTTTATCTATGTTTACCATTACCGAGCATTTGAGATCTCCCATTTATATGTTATTTTTCTAGAATAAAAAATATGTTTTATGTAGGAAAACAAAATAGTAATATCTTTATGGTGGATTTTGAAGATCTTTAACCATGATTAGATGATTATTTTTTGAGTATACAAATACATTAAACTAACACGCTCTTTGAGCGTCTGGTTTTTCTCATGTATTATGTATTCCATAAAAAAAGGTATAGTCCTTGTATGTCAATCATGTGTATATAAATTAATGTCTTACATTGTCAATTATATTTTTATAGAATTAATATTCCTCTTCATTAATATATTGTGGTCCATGAATCATATAGTTGGTTTGGATTTTCTTATTTTATCTTGTGGGTTCAGGTTTTTTCATTTCGAAAAATCATCCCTATTAATTTACTATGAAATTAGACTTTATTTTTTTTATCTTTAGTGTCAATGAGATTTCACCTAACATTAATTGATCAACCATACCATCATAGGCCAATGGGTTGGATGGGGATGTTATATAGAGGAACACCATTTTCTGTTAATATTTACACTTCTAGATCTAACTACATGCAAATCGTGTTTTGAAAATTGTTGTTCTCTATATATGCCTCATAGTTTCATGGGGAGAACTACATGTGTTACTTAAACAATGAATCCCGTAATGAAATATAAATCCCTCCATAATAAACATGTATATTCCTGATACATTACATAAAAATTTATTATATTAAAATAACTTATTTAGTGGAATAATGTAAGGCATAACATACATTTGAAAAAATATTTTTTTACAATGATATCTACATTTTAATAAATGTGTCATTTTAAATAGATTGAATTCATTTATGGTGGTTTGACATTAGTTAATAAATTCCATTAATTAGTAACATTGTTGGGAAAATTATTATTTTTTCTACTAATATTTTAATATTATTTTGATATATGAATAGGTAAAAATCATAACAACAGAAATCATAAATAGAATATTTATAACCGTTAACCTGGATTTATGATATAAGACATCACATAATTTCCCCTTTACTAAAATTTTTAATAGTTTTTTTAGAGTTCTATATTGGACTTTTCTAACTATTTAAAATATATAATGTGTTATCATTAGTATAATGATATATTTTTAATATTCAATTTATATACAGAAATTATTACACATTTTTTAATGGTAGAAATTTAACAGAACATATTAATAATTATTATTTATATATTTGATTATTATTACATATTTTTAGAATACCATGTACTAAAAATGTGTATATATTGAATATTTATTCTTTTTTGTTGAAAAAATAAAAAATATATGAATATGAAATAAAACAAATATAGTTATACATTAATGGTTTTGAAAATTTGTTGCTAATTATTTATTGATTCTATTTGTGAAAAATATTTTTTCTTAGTTTCCTTATTAATTAATATTTTTATAAAATATTTTGAAATTTAACATATCTGAATAGATTTTAGACCATTTAGAAAATCAACATCTATTGTAAATTATATCATTCCAGTTTTTTCTATTGACTTTTTATATTTATATATGTTTTAATTTTCTATTATAAATTTTATTTATTTTTTAGAATTATGTATTTTTAAAAAACCTATTCAGAAATAACATCGTTTCAAAATTATTTCCATAGTATGCATCTATTGAGTAAAATATTAATTTATTTATTTGAGTAAAATTTTATACTAATTTATTTTTCTAGATATTTGTGGGATAAGAAAATTAATAATAATTAATGTGACATTTTGAAGAAAATTTATAAGACATATTTATATGTAAATACATGATGTGTTATAGAATTATTGAAACCCAATGATTCAATACAGTAATATTATCACATTCCATGTATATGTATTCAAAATAATACAAAAACATAGGATGAATATTGGGGGTTTTCACGAGTGGGAAAGGCTCCCCATAATATTGAATCAGTAATAAGTTGAATTTTGGGTGGGAGTGAATTTTGTCTGGCAGGTGGTAATATAGGACTAAAGAAGGTAGGAAGTGATGCTAGCATAGTTGAGGCATGGCATTACAACTAGGAATTGGGACATTTTGGATCCTCTGGACCATGTAATAATTCTCATTCCCATTAGATATTCGGTCCATGTAATGAATGGAAATTTATTAACGTGTTAGATATCCCCTAGGGGTCTATGACATACCTTCCAAAATGAATGTTTTGTCTGTGTGTGTTTAATATAGTTGTACAACTATGAATGTAATATGTATATAATTGGTTGTGTTTTTTAGATGTATATAATTGATAGAATTCTTCTTAATTCTATAATTACCAAATTATAATTAGTTTTTAATAAAAATTCTATGATTATTTAGAATAAATTCATGTGATACTAGACAAAATGAATCTATTTCTGAAACAAAAAATTGAATAGAAAACATTGATGATTCAGTAGATAAAAATTTTGTTGATAAAATTATTAACCATAAAATTCGTATTGATGATAAAATGTTTTAGTTATATATCATTCATAAAATGATAGAAACTAATGTAATGGTTTTTATGGTATTTTAATAGACAATAAAATTACACATAGATCCCATTGAAACTATTATAAATAGAATCCTTCCATTTTTATAAGAATATTTTGTTGAATTATTGTACTTTTTTATACTTTAATCTTATATATTTAACATATAATTGAATAATAAGCCATATATAGTTATTATTGGGCTGAATCCATTTAGAATATATTCCCATCCAAAATAATATTCTCTTAATTTATTGTTAATGTTGGTTGATAAGGTAAATATCTTATAGGAAATATATTTACATAGTGACATTCCCTAAAAAAATCTAACTATCATAATTTGAAACATAAAAATAATATCCATAGTTGCAATCATCATTAGTTTCCCACTGAGACTATGAGCTATATTGATTAATGTTTTTAAGGATCTCTACCTTGGTTCATTCATTCCATGAAGTTAGGATAACATTGGATTATATTGATGATGATCTGGTCCTTATGTTCATTGTTATGATTTAATAGTCATCATGTTCCATTCTCATTGATGTAACATGAGTTATGTTTTTTTGTTTATTAACCTTATCATTCTATTTGTAATAGATTCCTTAAATGGTTAATATACAAAACTCCTTAGATCTTTGACGTAATATCTATCCTTCCCCAATGAAGTGACTTTATTTTATCCTTGTCATTTTAGTTATCAATGGAATATCCCCACTTAACAGAAATACAAAATGAGTTGAATATATTCTAAAACACTTGGAAATAGTATGTATTCTAATGTTTTTTTACATTTTATTTTTTAGAAAATTTTATTTTAAACAATGTTTTTCTAAACCTACTATTATTTAAAACAATCAATTTCAAAATTAGGTATTAAAATGTAACAACTCATTATATGGTAATAAAATATAATTTATAGTTTTTAAGGAGATTTTTATTTGGTTTCTTTATATTTTTTTATTTCCATGGATGATTGTATAGTTATTGTGATAACCACATATGCTAGTATTTTTCATGTTCAAATATATTTCTATGTTTATATTTCATATTAAACAATATAAATAAATTATAAAAAACATAAGACCTATAAAATTTTTTGTCTTAAATGTGATTGTTATGTGTGTACGGTATCTCATTTTGTTTTGAAATTTTGAATTTTTTTTGGAAAGTGAAAAATCAATAAATATAAGAACCTGTTTTATAGAAAATGAATGAAAATTAAAATTAATTAGTTGAAACTTATATATGTAAAAATATTAAAAACAATACGTGTAAATCATGGAAACACTTGTACAATAAGTTATGTAGATTAATTAAAAATAGAACAATATTTACTATTTTGGTTATATAAAATAAGATGTTTTATATATACCTCTGTGGTATATAAAATATAAATCCAAAAAAATCTAAATTTCTATATATATAAAGGTGTTTAGTATATCTTAATGTTTTATGTCTCATTCTGTTAAATTTCAATCAATGTTTGTGTTTGATTTATTTCAAATTTTAGTGGTGGAATTTTGGATTATAGAGTCGATTGGAAGAGTACCTTCAGAACCTATCACATCATGAGATGAATAAAAGTTTAATTTCCTCATTTAACGTAACTCTATATTTTATTTGAAAATGTAAATTGATTAATGTTTTATTTGGAAGTTTGTGTCGTAAAGATTAGTAGAGAAAAATAATATTAAATAATTTTTTTGTCAATTTTGAATATATTATAATCATTTTTGATAAACCAATTCTTAATAATATTTATATAAAATATGATATCCCATTTATTGGAAATGATGTTAATATATGGTATTATTTCTGGATTTAGAATCAAGATATAGGTCAATGTTTAATATAATTTTATGGTAATGGATACAATTTGGGATAGTATATCATTATTCCCTTTAGATAATATTATTTATTACTATATTGATATTGAATTATGGTTTCATTAAAATTAAATTTATTTTATATTGTTTATCAATTATATAATCATTATTTATGCTTATAGTTTTAGTCTTACATATTCCATGCATTTTTTAAACCACCACCAACTAATATATTCAAATAAACCATATATATTCATATTCACTAGTTTTATATTCCATTTTTATCAATACACGCTTTAATAAATCTTTAATTTTATTGGGCATGTATCCTATAAAAAGTTATATTATTCATATATAAACATCCTCTAGGTCGATTGATATATCTTAAATATATTGCCTATAAGGAAACATAATGTTTATGAATTCAATGGATTGTTTTCAATAAGAGGTTTGTTTACTTTTTTCTAAGTGCTTATAATACATTCAATAATTATTGTGTGTGATTTGTGTAAACATATTTAAAGTCATTCTCATATCATGAGTTAAAATTCAATAATGATTACATGTTATGATGAATTATAATTGGTCTCCAAAAACAATATAAACAAAAAAATGATAGTATATGGGTTTTTATATTAACCCCCTCTTATCATACACCACAATAATAGAAGATATAAAATATATAGATACTATAAAAAATAAATAATTAAAAAAACATTAAAACAATTATTATACCAAAATAGATCAAAATGACCCAATACATGTTTTAAAACAATACATCATTTAATTATACTAACATATTATTCAATATCATCATATGAAGTAATATAATAAATGGTATTCACATTTCATGTAATTGAAACCTAGAAAATTTCACAAAAATAAGAAACATAAAATTTATTGCCCGTTATTGTTATTATTAATATTATATAAAAAATATATTGGAATCACCCATCCCTAATTAATTTTTCATTGAAATAAATATATTTTTTACCAATTAAAATATAATAAATCATTTTATTTTTATTATAATCCATTGAAACCACTTACATATAAATTGATAAGTTATTGAAAACACATTATTATATAACCATTATAATGATAATAATCATTTAATATTAAAACAATCACATACTAACAAAAAATTAGATTTCATATCCCACCAACACTAATTCAATCAAGGAAAAAACTAACTAGTTATGGATAGTGTGGTAACTGGGATGTCTGTCATCCCCTATTCATGGAAATGTAAAAATGGGGAACATAATTTTGTTTTCAAACATATTCCACTATTTAATGTTAAAATTTAAATAAAATTGAATAAAAAACCAAATTAAACAAAGAAGGATTTCACCATGTATAATGAGTATTTACTTAAAGTAATATATCAAACAATTATTTTCTAGAAACTTGTGACTCCAAAACTACTCAATTCATTACATACTCATTAATACAATATTACTATTTAATATCCATAGAGAATTTACCATCATCTATTTCTATAAAAACAAACAAAAAAACATAAATAAGGAATTTAGCCACTATTCATAAATTATAGATAAATCAATTAAATCTTTTGATAAATGACCAAATCATTCTTCCAGAAATTTGAATTAAGAAATTAATATTCACTTTTCAAAAAATATTGATCAGATTGTGATCACTTTCAGTATTAATCAATATTAAATTCTAGTGTTTTTATGAAATATCAATGATAATACTTATCAACCTAAAGAATATTGATTGGTCTATCATCAAAAATACATGTAATACAATAGTCCTAAAATAACCATTATGTCACTTTATTCTACAATCAAATGAAAACATGGTGTCAGATGCAAATTTCCTAACCTAAATGCATAGTAAATAAAGAGTATCATTACCAAATAATCATTGTTTTCCTAATAAATAAATACTTTTAATCACCTTATTTTTGTCTTCATTCTTGTAAATTTACATATTCAAATTTAACATAATTTTATTTATATGAAAACCATACATATAATCAATATGCAAACTATAAGACATTGCATAAAATGACATTTGAAACAAAAATATTTTTTAGCCAATTAATTTTATGGGATAAAAATGTTTCCAAAACCGTGTTTGGTTATTAAAATGCTATTCTAAATTACCATTATACCATATAAGTTATTTACCTATTAAAATTGAATCAAATATGGTACAGTCTAGAAACAAATTTATTTTATTATGAAACTACTTCAAAAGATATGTCATGATAATATATTTTTAAATTAAATTCAATATGATGTTTGTTTTAACATTCCCACAAACCAAATTATTATCCAATCCTTCACGCTCATACCAACTATAAAATATCATAACACAAACAAGAAACCATTTAATAGAGTTAATCAGGGTTTCAACCATTTTATGTTTCGTGGATAATTTTATTTTAAATAATTAAATAATTATTTAAATTATTTTATATAAAATGGAATTTTACACACAATACCGATTTCCCACTAAAATTTAATTATTATGGAACATTATAATTGTATAATAAAACTCACATATATGGAACACTTAATTTATTAACATTTACAATAATATTCCAACCCAGTTAAAAATTAAATAAAATTTGGGATTATGAAATTTTTTTGAATGGGTCATAAATTAAAATAAGCTTGTTAGAAAATTTCTAAAACTAAAAAAATTACAATATAATGTTTTCCATAATTGTAAGGATTATTTTACTTCAAATATCAATATAAGTTTTCTGGAAAAATATAAATAAAAAACATATTTAATAAATTATCACATTTGAAATAATTAAAGATTAATTATACTCATAATGTTTTCATATTAAATATTTAAACTCATTAATACCTCTCTATGAATAAAAATCCTTACAAATTTATTTAGAAAACATTATATACATTCTATAAAAACATAAAATCTTTTTTATTCCTTTTTAAATAAAAATAATCTATTTAAAAACAGTTAAAAACATATAATGGTGGTAAAATGAGAAATAATCCTAACATTTATACTTATAAGAGACATTATAATCAGGTAACATAACTTGATAATGATAAAATACTATATTGGTATTATATAACGAGTAATCACATTCTCCATCCCAAATTATTTTGAGAGCTATATTGGTATCTACCTCAATTAGATATATAAAAGAATCACCAATCCTTTATAAAATATTTCAAATAACAATATCATGAATAAAAAAAATATTTTGAAATTTAATCACAAAATACATTTTAATTTTTATTCAACCCCATAAGATATAAAAATTTAAGCTATCCTATAAATATTATAAATATTTTACATTTAATAGTTTTATTTTAAATAATTAAAATCACAATAATATTTAAAGAAATATATATTTTTAGTATAAATATGTTATAATTTAGAAAATGATTGATGATAAATAATAGTTTTCTCAACAATAATTGGTTGTGGAACCCTATTCTTTAGATAAATTCTTTTTCACTTTTTTAAAATGTAAAAAATAAATCATGAAATTATTGAAATATTTAATTTAATGAATATTTAAAAAATAATATATAAATGAAAATGACCATTATAATATATTGATAAAAAATATGAAAATATATTAAACAATTAAAATAACATCAATAATGAATAAAAATATTCGGATGGAAATTCTTGTGATCTTTATAATAAATTACCTTCCCAAATGTATCATATATATTCTTATGTTCGATAAAAAATGAATACATAATGTCATGTTTATAATTTAACAATAAATATTCCAATGTTAAATAAATAAATATTTTTATATTTAGGTCATTAATTTCAAATATTTATTTATTTATGTAAATTATTTGGTTTTCATTGTGAATTTTTATTTAGTCAGTTTTATATCTTAAAAACATAAAGATTATATTGAACATTTTCAAAAGGGGATAGAGTAAATTTCTCAAAAAATAAATAAAAAATGTTATATTTATCATTTTTATTACTTTATAATCAATTTCAAAACATATTTGGGATAGTTTTTTTCTATTTTTTAAGATATTTCAACTTGTGTTTGTTGTGTTTAGATGATTCTGTGAGGTAAGAAGAAATTTTAGGATTTGAAAAAGTGAAATTGGATTTAACACATGGACAAATATCCTTGAACATGTTTGAGGATTTTTTTGTGATAATCAAAAATGTCCAAGACATGAGTTAACAGGGAAAAATTACTACGATATGTTTTAGAATATCAAAATGTACATGAAATATGAATTTATTATTTCGTTTAATAATCAAGAGATTAAATAGTGGAAATGAAAAATACAATTATATTTCACTTGGATTTGCATGAAAAAACATTATAAATAGAAGAGGAAAACAGTATAAGAAAATTTTCTATGATGGATTCTCATTTTATATTTTACTTTGAAATTCTAAAATTATTATATCTTGTTTACATAAATAAAAAATTTCACAACCCAAGGGTCTTTTAAAAAAACTCATCATGGGATTGTGTAGAAAATAATGGTAAACCATGCCCAAGGATATGCCCAATAAAAAAATACAATGTGCCATGCAGGTCCATGTAAAATCCCACAGTGGGCCCGTGTATATGGATTGTATGAGAAGATTGGAATAAAGATCATTCCCTTATAGTGTTGGTTCCCACACCAATATGGATATTCTTTTGAGGAGTTTTTGTTAGTGTTATTGGTACGGGTCCCCAGTAGATATCTCAATTGATAAACAACCACTCTTTGATTAATAACTCATATAGAGGAAAAGTGCAGAAGATAATGTGAAATGCGATAAGCATGATACTGTTCCACAATCATTTAAATGCTTATTATAACTAGATTTCCTTAATGAAAATAATTTGAGATCCAATAACAATACGGTTCCTTGTCATATATCCTAAGTGAGACTCATAGGATCTCTAGTAGAAAAGATCCCAACCAAAAAACTAATGATTTTTTCTATCCATCATCATTGATGTTAAATAGGGGATTAGATATTCAGGATCAAATTGATACCATGAATGAAATCAAATATAATTCATGAATGCGTATAATTTTTATGAATATGAATCAGTCGAACTAAGAATTCATTTCTAGGATCCAGGTAGAACAAACCAATTTTTTTGGATGATTTTCAACATTCTATATAAAATAATTATGTGATTCCCATCACAAGAATTTGAGAACCTCTTATTAAGGGGTAACTTAGAGAATCTATTAATTTCAATGTACACTTTAATCATCTTCTATAACTTAACCATTTGATGATTAAACATAGATTGTATAATCATTGAAGAAAATATTATGATTAGTAATAACATTTAAGGTGGTGTGGGGATCTGGGACACTACAATATAAAAGGATAATCCAAATAATAGGATGATTTTTTTGATACATTGATTGACGTCCTATTTTAAAAGAAAGGTTTCACTAGTTAACTCCTTTGGTTCATGAAAAAAATATAGTTTCATGATGCCTTTTCGAGTATGAGGGACAATAGGATCTCCTTAGATCTTTACATACACATATACCACTCATATTTCTTCAGTAATATGTTCTTCAATGAACATCCTAGAGATAGTTTTCTATTCACAGTCATTATTATTTTATTTTTATGAACTGAGACATCTATGATATAGTTTTACCCATGATTTAGTTCATGATGGGTTAGTTACTATTTGGGAAATGGTTTACAATAATTCAATGCATTTTTTTCCTTGCAACACAAATAATTTTATGTTCATGTAGGAGTAGAATTTGTTTGCGAGATGATAAATTGATTTTGAGTTGTAATTTTCATGAGAAAGGAAGTATGTATTCCAACATAACCTTTTGTGATGGGTGTTAAAGAAAACATGAATCCAATACATTCATTGAACATAATCGAAATGTATAAAGTGTTTGTATGAATTTTCAGTATACACAATGAAATGGAAAAACTAGTGGGAAAAAAATACATGTTTTCATGAAATATCATCTATACATAGAGAACATTGGAGCTACCCAAAATAATAAAATTTTGGATATTATATAATAAATACATACATTGTGCCTATATTTATAATTCAAGAACAATGGATTTTAGTTTTTTCATGTTTTTTCTTGCATAAAATAATAAATAAGAATTCATGTTCATCACTTTTACACATCATAAGTGGGGATGGTTCTTCATCTATCAAAGGAATTTATTAACCAATCGTTGGTTTATTATAGAAGATGAATATCTAAATTTATCATATGATTATTTAGAATGACTAGAATTAGTGAAAACTTACCTGATTTGTACACGATAAAGTGTGAACATTCAAGATAATGTAGGATAATCATCTATATATCCTTATACAATCGATTAATCATTCTTAAGAGAGAGGCTTTAGGTTGTAGTATAACCCATTTCTCAAAGAAATGTTTTTGGTGTAACCAATCACTAGAGAAGGAATTATACTTGGTGGGTATAACCAACTACTTATGGTTTAGTTGATATATGGGTATAACATGATTGTAATTGGTGAGTATGACTAATTAATTCATCAAATAACCTTCTAATATAGTAGAGAATGCATGTTGCGGTGAATAACCAATATGAAAACTATTTTCATTTTTTGTACCAAACCTTGTAAATCAGTGTGTTATCTACCTTAACATTATTGTATTATTTGAGTTATGGGTGAGTGACATAACAAGATTTGATCATGTGTTTAACCAACCTCCGATGTTGAATTAGAAAGGTAGAATTTATAAAAATAAAAATGCTTCACTTATTCTCTACCTCCCCCACATTGTGATCTTACATTGATCATGGAACGAAAAAAGGTATTACAGTGAACATTACCTGCGAATGATTGAAAATACTACTGGAGTGGTTAAAATTATTTGAGTAAAATAAAAGTGTGGTACCATTTTCAATAGTGAGAACTATCATGATTAGAGTAATATTATGAGACCTAACAGAAGAAGCTCATATCCTCTATGTGCTAATATTACATTGGAATGATTATAAGAAATAAAATATTAAAGATCATGCTAGTTAGTAGTATTTGTAAATGAGATAAATATATGAGTCTTTTATTGTAAATGAATACACTAACTACAACATAATATTTTCATTTATTAGATAATATTATTCCATCAAATATATCTTTGAATATCTTTTACAATATGATTCTTGCATTCCTATGTAATAGAAAAAAAAGTGTGATGTCAAATTATGATTAAGGGTGATTAATAGTGGAATAAATAATGAATCAATGAGAATAATTATTATGTAATGTTAAATAAATGAAAAAAATACAATGAAATAAAAAAAATGACAAGGCACTGTATAAAAAATATGGCAACATAATAACTAGAAACAAATGCCATTCAAATAAATTGATAATGAAAAATAAAAATTGAAAGGTAATAAACTAAAACCCATTCCCTGTAATAAATTGAATGAGAATGAAATGAATCCATAGATATTTTGAAGAAAAATCTAATGTATTATAATAAATTAATCATAATTAAATAAATAATTAATTATTGGCTTCCATGTTTCCATGGTATATAGAACCATTACCATCAATATATTCAAAACAAGGATTAAAAATAATTATTAGAAACCAATTTTGTTTCTCCTTATTTATAACTAATTTCAATACCATTGAGATGAAATATTAATCTAATATGATTCAGAATAAACCATGAAGGGTTTTTCACCCACTGATTTAATCCCATTTTAGTACCAATGCATTGAGGGGTTTACAATAACCGTTGCTTAATCCATTTTTTTACGGTCCAAAGAATTTATCATGTTGAATAAATATTATTAATTATTATATGTCAATATTGAATAAAGGATACATATTTATAAATATTTCAACAAAATAAAAAAATGAAAATAAATGTAAACACCTATGAAATGTTGGATATAGTTTAGTAGATTTACATATCCAATATAAATGATATGTATAATCGGGAACAATTAGATGTTCAATGATAGTAGTAAATTAAATATTTCATGGTGACTATCAAAGTAATAAAAAAATTAAATTTCAATAAAATACCAAGATAAATCAATCATAAAAAATATAAAGACAAATAAGGATGATAAAAATAATAAATATACATCTTTTACTACAAATAAATGTTTTTTATTGATGAATATAAGAATTAAAAAATATATTTTAAAACATTCTAGAGGAAGATATAGTTTTTATTTTTAATTTTTTCTTGAATATATTACTATTTTAAAATCTATTTTGAAACATTTTTCTTGAAAAATACTAATTTTAAACATACAAAGGAATCTTCAACAAAATTAATTCAAGTAAATTTATAAATTATGTATGAGTTAAAAATAAAATTGGTTTTGTATGGTAAAAGGTTTGAAAAGTGTTCTGTTTTGAAAAGTGATAATAGGAGCCAATAAAAAAAACATAAAAAGACCAAAAGGGTAAACGTTTCACTACCAAAAAATTTTTAATTTTAAAAAAATATTGGAAAACCTTTCTATAAAAAAATTGTTTTTTCTGAGAAAATTGGTTCACTAACTAAATAGGTAAATGAAGTCTTGTTTTCATAAAAATATATATAACATTTTGTGTAAAAATGAGTGAATTGTTTTTTCTAATGCATGACAAAGAATGTAAATAACCATAGTATATTATAATGAAATATTTAATAAAAAATGTTCATATAATTTCCTCAAATGGAAACACAATTAGAATATCATAAAAATTATTCAGGTTGAAAATATTCTTTAAACATTCAAAAGTGTCCTATACCACATTAAATCATTTTAAATCATTATCCTCATAATGGAATAACAATTAATGAATATTTTTTAAAAACGAAAATTAAAAAATTAATAATATTATATATCAAAATTGGATATTATATACAACACACAATTATGTATGAAGTGATTAAGACATTTACCTCACAGATGTAAAAGGTAGATGAAAATCCCATACCATGAGTTAGAATTGTCTCGTGTGTATTTATATTCTGGAATAATAATTTTTCGTTAAGTATATACTTTATTTAATACCATTTACATGTTTATCATTGCATTTATTTCATTTTTGTTTTTATAAACTACATAAAAAATAAATTTACATCGGTTGCTTTTACCAAATTCGACTTTTGTGCCAAAACATTTGGTGGGTCATTTATTGTCAAAGGGAAATTGATAAAACATATGTTAAAAATACTCATTAAATAATTATCATATTTATACATAATTTATAATTTTTAATCAAAAATTACATACGGTTATGAGAAGTGAACAAATGTTACAATCATGGATATGGTTGTCCGTATTTACATATGGCTAACATTCCAATTTTTCGATGATCATTTTTGAAAGATAGTATGTGGCATTAAAAATTCCATAAATATCATTATATCATAAATACCATATTATTAAACAATAGGTACATATATATATATATATATATAAATTTATGTATATTGAATAACATCGTGTCTAGGAGGTGGTAGTCTACAAGCCCATGAAAGAGGTTATCACATCTTAAGTGTGTGATGGGGTAATAATGAAAATGATATATATTATATTTACATAATGGTTATTCCACCATGTAAAACATTTATTTTTAATTTCACATATTAATAATTAAAACTATATTTTATGCATTCCATGTTTCTCCTGGGTGATTCACATTTATTTTAAGAGGCGGTAGTCCACACTCTAATAAAAGATGTTATTGTATTGACACAAAACAGAAAATAATAAGATTACATTCTAAATAAAAATCACCAAAGAAAAATGAAATTATAAAGATAATATATATATATATATTGTTTCTATATTATTTACAACCATGATAGGTGGTAATGGAATAATGGAAAATCGTATTTTCTGGAGGTGGTAGTTCACTGTACAACACTATAGTACATTCATTACCCCTTAGTTGAATGTATGCGACTGTTCAGTTTGAACAATTAAATTAATTAAATATCATCATTTTTGTTCTTATTTGGATCTTATATAAAAAATGAATATGTTTTTATAGGGTGTTCAATGGAATAAACTTAATATATTGAGAAATAATGTTACCTCTTCATTGGGTACCTCCATTTAGTTTACACCTAATGTCTTCCCTGGTATTAATTCATCCATTGGTGAGGCTCCTAGGAGTAGAGGATATATTTTGAGGAGTAAATTAGGATGATATTGGTCATGGAAATGTGGCATTATAGATGCGATGATGTGGGTTGGCGGAGTGCCTTTTATAGTGGAGGTCAGTGGCATTGTTGTAGATTTTTTGAAAGGGAATTACACCCTTGTATTATATCTAAATGTAGAACTAATAATGGTCTCAATTAGATATATGGGATGATAGGGTATAAATTTTAACAAATAATTAATTTTTAATACATTTTTATTTCATTTTCACACTTACATTTAAGTTTTAGTCCTTTGTGAAGATAATTTTTCTCTTAATTATTCAAATTAATATTAATTAATTTTACAAAATTTTTCGGTCAAAAAATAATTTGACCTTATTTGAAATTATATATTTTTTTGATTATAAAATTTTAAACAATTTTACTAAATAACCATAATATAAGTGCAATAGATTAAATTAAATTTAATCATATATACTAGACAACAATCAATGTTTTTAATATAAAAAATGGTCAAAAGTTCGCCAGGTTATTATATCCAATTTCAATGTGATAATGATTATAATGATAAATAAATGGATTAAATTTCATAAACATTATATAATTAATATTATAAATTAATAATATATATAATCAAATCATTCACATAAATGAGAAAAAAAATAAAATTTGAATTAAAGTTCAATAATTTTCCCTGTTAATCAGAAAATTAAACTTCATAGAAAAATCAAAAAATTAAACTAAGATAATTATTATTATATGATTTAAATTATTATGTTTTGTGAATTATATGATTTCTAAAGGTGAAAAAAATGGATTGAATACATATTCTCTCTTAAAAGTTGGTAAAAGTGCTTTTTAAAAAAATTAGGTTTTTGTGCGTAATATATGGTTCTTATCTTATGTCTATGAAATATATTGGATAAAAGTAAAAATTATTTAATTTAATTTATAACATATATATTTAATTAATGAAATTCACTAATTTTAATTAATTTAATTTACATGAATGATTTTGCATTGTGATAATAGGAATAGTTTTCTATAAAAATATTCCCTTTATTTTCAATTGGTTCTTATATTCATTTCTAATTAATTTTTAACAAATGAATTAGTTTTAAATTATTTTAAACCAAATATATTCATATGTTATTTAATATTGTTCTTTATGACTAATTTAAATGATATATTATTTTTTATTATATTAAATAATAATATTTTCATAATATATTGTTGTTCGGTAAAATTCGTTTTTTTATGTAGCATAAGATATTAGCCAACATATTTAATACATGTAAAGAATGATAGCTCAATATTTCATACCTTTAAATCTATATCATAGACTGAAGTTATCTAAAATATTAAATATATTGTAAATTCTTAGTTTATTATATCTCCTTATGTGTTTGGTGTTTCATGTCATATAAGCTATCGAATATAATGTTCATAATTTATAATATCATGGTGTTAAATTATCCCCACCTTAATTAAACTACACACTCACAATTTCAATGGAATCATTGTAATTTATTGTTTTCAATTTCCTATATCGAAAAATCCCATCATGATACGGGCTCATAATAAATCCCTTAGAAAATAGTGTATCTTAAAATCAACGGTTACATGAATTAAAATATATGTAGGTCTCAAAGTATGATATCATTAGTGGAATGTAAGGATTTTACTTGGAAGAAAAGTGTAAATATTTATTGGATGCTATTGTGGTCATCAATCAAAAACATTTACTTGACCATTAGAATGTCTAGGTCCTCAATATCATTGATCTATGGTGATATAGATAACCATCCGTTCAACCAAAATTACGGTTTCCAGATATCATTTTTTATGATCAATTTCTCAATGTTGAGTAATTATTTTACTACAAAAATATTTGGGTAACTATAAATACAGTAAATATTTCTTTTTCACAATTCTAATATATTTTAGTTATTTGATCAATTTACTATTCATACATTACAACAATAAATGGATATATAAAAATTAACTTTTCTGCATGAAGAAATAAAATTTTTTGATAATGGATCTTATGTCACAAAAAAGAGTGAAATGGCTTTAGAATTTTTCTAATTATACTCTAATTACAATATGGTTAAGACAATATTCTCTAAACATAAAATATTAAACTAATTTTTCATCATTAATGTTAATTAATCATATTGTTTAAATAAAAAAATTTCATATTATACATGGAATTATGTAAAATTGATGTTACCTTTAAACCGTTATTGTCCATCGATTATGGGTTCATGTCCCATTACTATTCTAGATTTTATGGGTTGTCACACAATAAATATTTTTTCTTTTTCTAAAATCACATTGATATAATTTCATAAAAAAAATATGGAAGAAATATCTGACATAAGGTTAATCACTAAATAACCTTCTTAGTGTGGTTTTTCAAACATCAAAAATACATAAACTCATCAAAATTTTTTTTCTACATAGGTCCCTCCCTGATCTATGATTTATCCTATGTATTTCATTATAAATATCTATTGAAATACTTCATAATTATTTTTATAGAAAATATGATTTTTCCTAAGTGTCCCCTCTATCACTGTCAAACAAGGTATATGGTAAGGCTCATTGTTGTGTACCAGGTTATGTATGAGTCAAGCCTGATGCAACTCATCAAAGATTTTACCCATAGGTAAAGATCTTCTTCAACCATGTTCACTTGTATAATCAATATCGATATGTATTGGTAAGAAGACCCTCATAATCTCCACCTTACATAAAATCTGGGAAGTTTATCTTTACTTGTCCTCAAATTCATTCATGGGGTTCTATTATTTAATTGAAACCTTTTTCTAAGGATTATACTAGTGTTCCTTTTATTCAAACAATAATGACCCAACCCTAGGGATCCTAGAGTCGATATCTAATATAATTAAATTTTTATGATGACAAGGAATAAAATCTTGAAGGACTAATGAGTTTAGTTTTATTGTTAATAGATATCCAAAAAAGATTTATATATTAAAAAAGAATACACTAATTACAAAATAATTTTTCCTTTAGGGGATAACTGTTTTCCATCTAGTATATCATAGATTATAATTCACAGTGGGTTACTTTGGTTCCTTGGGGAAGAAAACCAAATATATATGACCTCAAATGGTAATTAAGGGTAAAATATAAGGGATGGAATAATGAATCACTGTGAATAATAGTTGTGGTATGTTAAAAAACTGGAAACATGTACCATTATATGGTATGGCCAATGTGAATATCCATGATAAATGATATGGGTACTTTCAAGAAATTAAATGTTCAATATTTTTAGAAAATTTAATATTTTAAGGTGACTCTCAATGGAATTGAGTAAGTGAATGTCAATACACTCCTTTTCCAAATAAATTAAAAAACAACCAGATAAATAATAATTGGTGATATCAATAGAGAATATCCCATCAGTATTAAAAATAAAATATTTTTTGTTAATGAATAATATATAATAAAAAGATCTTTAGAAAAATTCTTGAGGAAAATATTCTTTTGAATTTAAAACAATATTTGAAAAACCATTTCATTTAAAATAAGTTTTTAAATAATTTTCTCTAAAAATAATCCCCTTAAACTCACATATGAAAATTCAAATATATAATGGCTGGTAAATCCATACATTGTATACTATGTAAAAATAACATTCTATTTGTAAGGTACAATGTAATAAAAGTGCCTTATTCAAAATGAGAAAAAAATATTCCATTAAAAAATATTGAAAAAGAAAAAATGTTAAAAATGTATCTAAGAAATTATTTTTAAGGGTTTATAATATTTTCTAAAACCTTTTTATAAAAATAGGTTTTTTTTAAGAAAACGGTTTCTCTAACTGAAGGGAGCAATGAAGTGAGATTCTCTTAAAAATATTCCCACAAACAATTTTAGTACTAGAGTGTAGAAAATGGTACTAATACTCGAAAAAATTCATCAGTAACTAATATTGAATAAAATTTAAGGTTTAATTTCCCAATGGTCTTATAATTTATTAGAATAGAAATACCATCCAATGATAATTAAAAATATTCTTGAGGAAAATCATTTTATACAATCCAAAGTGTCCCATATCAAATTAATGCCATATAAATCGTAATGAACATGATGTTATAAAATTAAATTAATGTTTTAAATACTATTTATATAAAATAAATAATGGCATAATATATAAAAATAGACATTAGATAAATCAGAAAATTAATTAACTGGTCAATATGACATATATCTCACAAAAGGAAAAGGTGAGATGAAAAACCCTTACTACGAGTCTGATATGCCTCGTCTATACTCATATATCTCATATTTAAATTTTATAATTTTTTCATAAACTTTTACATGAATATTGTGGAATTTATTTCACTTATTAATGTGTTGTTCACATCTAATTATAAAATAAAGGTAATGTCGATTGTTTTGACCAAATATTGTTTATGTGTCCAGAACAACTTTGGTATGTCAACTATGGTCAAAGGGGAAATTATATAACATATTATAAATAATAATAATGAAATAATTTTTAAATGTATACATCAGTTATTCATTTAAAACCAATAAATAATTATTTTCATGAAAAATTAATCAAAGTTACAATCATGGAGACAGTAGGTCGTATGTACACATGATGAACGTTCCCATTTTTCAATGATCATTATGAAAAGATGGTACGTAACATTAATCATTATAAAATTATAATTAAATAAGATTTAAAATATTATTTATTCCTATATAATCATATATATAATTATTTTATTGTAAAAGTATTACATAATGTGGAAGAGATGGTAGTCCACACATCCATGAACAACGTTATTACTTTTTATGTTTGTGAATGGGTAATAATAAAAATGATATAAATTATGGTTCTAAAAATATATTTATATAATTAATATATAATATATTTAGTTAATTTAATATTTCTTAAATTCAAAACATCCATTATACATTTCATGTTTCTTGTGAATTAATTGCGTTGCCGTTTAGAGCGGTAACCCACAAATCCACAAATGATGATATTGTATTTTTTTAAAAATTTAAGCATAATGGTGTGTTCTATATAAAAATTATGGAATTATGAGGAGATTATACATATTATATATATATATAATATATAATTTTTTTAAAAATCAACATTCCAATAATGAGAGGTCGTAATTCCATAAATAAAAATCATTATTTTGCGAGGATATAGTTTTTCTAATACATAAATAGTATGTATGTTACCCATTAGACAGAAGTGTGTGTGACAGTACGACAAAAACATAACATAAAAAATTATATAATATTAATGATACTGGTGATGTTAAATATTTATGGATTAAGATGATTTTATGGGGTTGATAATGGAAATAAAACAAAATATCTTGAGGATAGAGGTCAATTCTTCTTTGGGTAACTCATTTTGGTTTGCAGAAATGGGATTCCTTTATTTTTTACATCCCAAGTTGAGGATTTTAGGATTATGTAATTAATATTTTTTTTATTTTGTAATATATTTCTATTCCCAAAATGTCTTCAGATAATAATGGATGGTCTTGTGGGGAGTTCATTTTAGCAGTGGAGGAGAGTCACACACATGTATTATTTTTGGAATGATAATTTGAACAACATTTTCCCCACACAAACTGGCCTTAGTAGTGGTTAAAATTAGATATAAATAATTATACAATCGAAATATGGAAAGAAAATAGATTTCTGACAAATTTATATGTCATTTTGGCCATTATGTTTATGTATTATTCATTTGTTGAGCTATTTTTTCTCTAAATCATTGTAATTAATATAAATTAATTTCAGTAATCATTTAGTAAAACAAATTACATAATTTATACATTATAACTTATTCATATTCGACCTATTAGATAATTTTTTCCAAATTAAAAAAATTAGATGAAGTAAATTAAAATTTATTCACGAAGATGTATGGAAACATGGGATTTAAAGAAAAAATGTTCAAATGATTTGTAAATTTTACTAAAATAATTAAAAGTTAAATTGATTAAAATTGACTAAATTGGGTTAAACGATATAAAATTAATCTATTTTATCTTTAAAAAAATATAAATTATATTTTATCCTCATAAATAAATTAGAAAGAAAATCAGCATTGAATTTAAATTTAGTATTTTTCACTAATCATGAAAAAATGAAACATCAAAGAAAAAAAAAAATTCACCCAAATCTATGTATTATGTTCAAAAATAACTAATTAAGGTTATATTGATATATAATATTTAAAAATTCTCAATAAATTTGATTAAAAATAGTTTATCCATTAAAAGGTGACAAATGTGCCTTTATAAAAATATAGGGATTTATTCTTAATATTAGGGGTTTTCTGAACTTAGGTTTATAGATTCTATTGTATTAAAGTTAAAAATATTTTACTGAATATAGAAAATCTAAATTTCTTTAATATAATTCAATAATTTTAATTATTTTAATTTACAAGGATAAAACACTTTTGAGATCATAAGAATTGATTTCTATAAAAATATTCCCTTTAATTTTAATCGGTTCTTGTAATTATTTCTATTTAATTTGTAAGTAATGAATTTGTTTTAAATTTTTCTAAATGAAATATTTTCATAAGATAGCTAATACTTTTCATAACATCTAATTTAACAACTAATTTATATCTTATTATATTAAATTATCATAATTTTATAGTGTATTGTTATTTGGTTAAATTCGATAATACATATAGTGTAATATATCAAAGAAAACCAATTTTACTTTTAATTTCAACTAAATCTGTATTTAATGAATTTGAAGATATATCGTAGAATGAGTTTCTCAAAAATAGGGAATGTATTTTAATTTATCAGGATTTAATATCCTCTTTTGCGCTTGTTGTTGTGTTCCACAAACACAATAAAATATAATTTTTTTACATTAGAATTTCATATTTTTACAACATATCTCCTATCATATGGAGTAGAACAATAAATTATTCTATTCTTCAATTTCTAAACTATAATAATAAATCTCCTATGAATTTGTTAGATAATATGAACTTATATTTGTAAGTAAAGGCTCTTAATGAAATTCTGATAGATCTATATGAAACGAACTAAAATAAAGTGATGGGTATATTGAATTTTAAGGAGATCTATGATAAATTTTGGATTAGATATGATAAAAATATTAATTTCAATGAAAGAATAATCCAAATATACAGAATATGGTTGTATGACAATAAATTAGGTGATTATGAGGGTGTTTATGAATACATTACAAGAGTAAATGATATTTTTAGTTGCATTGGAGGATTTTGGGTAAAGCTGGAAGACTCAACCATTTTGAAAAAGATAATGTATAATTTTCTAGATTTATTTTATCTAATGTTTTTAGCTTTTAAAAACTATGAATTTATATCATTGGATGATATTCATTATATTTTCATTACATATGAAATGAGAAAATTTAGGCTACTAATAATAATAAAAACATTGAAAAAGACATTGAATTCATAATAAAATGTATTGAAAGAATCATTAAAGAGATATAATCTAGTGATTTTGGGGATGAGTATGGTGAACAAGGTGTCAATAAAATAGTTTCCTAATTTACTATAATTCTTAAAGGAGGATGGTGGAATGAAAATGGAAAACATTCACTAAAATTTAGGAAAATAGAAAAAAAGGTAATTTTGTTGTTGACATTCCAATGAATAAGTCTATTTACATTGAATTTTATGAAGATGATAAAAATCTATAAAAATTAAATGGGAATTAGTATAAGAAAAAATACTATTTTGAGAATATAAATATGATGAGGAGGGAAATATATGCATATTCATCTAAAATTACTGAAATAGATGATCAAATACCATCTATGAATTTTCATTTCTATACGTGTACATCCAACATTCAAACTCATTTAAATATGATGATGGTGGTGATATAACTGAACAAAAATATATTATACAAAATAAGAAGATACGGTTATGACCAACATTAAAATCAGGAAGGGAAAAAAATCCTGGATGATCATTGAAAATAATGAATGTATTAATAATGGGGAGACATATATAATGATCTATAGGGATATAGAATAAATATTGATGAATTTTATGGGAAGATAAAAATTGATGTAAAATAACCAGTTCTAAGTGAAGAATCATCACATGTTGAAGAAAGTATACAATAAAAATTGAAAATAAATAAATCTGAGATGATAGTGAATTATATAAGTGAAAATGTTGATGAGAAATATTATTATATTTATCAATCACAATCAATGTGTCTTTGTGAAATTTTTTTTATAGAAAATAACGAAATAAAGAACTCGATATCCAGAGCTTAATATTGAATCCTAACAAGATACTGTGATGAAGGGTTAAATAATATATGATATATCTAGACTAAATTAGACTCATTGTATACTAATTACCAATAATATAATTGGTTTATGAAAAAATAATGAATCATTCTAGATCAGAAGAACATATTAGAAAACATCCACCAAATAATAATAACATAGTAATTCATCCAGAAGTTTTTCTATAAGTAAAAGCACACATAATCATTGAAAATACATCAAAAAAATATTTAGATCAGAATTATTTTTAATCAAGAATATCATGATTTTTAATATACTTCATTTTTTTTAGAGTGATTAGTTATAAATACTATTGATGTTGGTATAAAATGTCACTATCAATAAAGATGTATGGATCAAAGGAGAGAAATAATGAACACATGATAATTGATTATAAGAAATTGTAGTTTGGGCCAATAGAATCACCAAAATTGCCAACGTATATAAATGTATAATGCTTGATGATATTTTAATTTAGATGTGGTCAAGAATTTGACTAAGATTATAAGTTCTTGACATGACACTTGGACAAATTATATATGATAAAATAGGGGAAAATATTTAATATAAAAATAGTGGATTGTCTTGTGGAGAATCTGAGAAGATATGAAAAGTCACGAAATAATTCATGGTTCTATGACCACACCAACAAAAAACGCATAAGAAATTAGAGGAATTTTAACAACAAGCTCAAGTAAATGGAAAAAAATTATTATATAATATAAGGTGGTAAATGTTATTTGAAGAAAATTTTATGGATATTCATCCACATGTGATGAAATGGAATATATTATGTTGGAATGGTGAAAAAAAATTTAATGACATATTATATTTTGTGAAAATTATAACATCCTAGGTAGAGAAAATTGATAAGATACAACCGGTAAAAAACATTTAATTTGATGTTAAAATTTATTGTACATCCAAACCATAATATTCAACTAATGAGGAAACATCAATGATATATTATTAGAAATAGACAATAAGAATATTTCAAATTGAGAGGAAGATCTTACTTTTAATGTCATTTCTAGGAAACCTAAATGTTCCATCCTTATTCCCTATTGTTTTATTAGTTTATATAACTTGAACAAAATTTGAAGAGATGATTGAGGTTATCACTACTTTAGATCATGAATAGTTACTAATTCATGGATTATACATAGTCTTATGAAATGGATGAAATTTATAAATCCCCTAAGTGGGAGAGACATCAAGAATGAATCTAGGAAACATTAAATAGATTCAAACCTGAGTCTCAAGGTATCCCAATCACACTTCCCTCATATGAACACAATGGATTTTCTTTTATCAATTGCGTAATAGTGGTTTATTAGTTTTAATATTAGATAATGGGAGATATATATATTATAAACATAAATATTCTAAATTTTTTAATGTGTTTGAATATATAGGATTTCAATGATTAATCTAATTATTTACAACCCCTTCGTTGAAAAATGAATCATTCTATGAATCACTTCACATGAATTGTGTTTTCATGTTGTTTAAGCATCCATTCTATTATCACATTTTTATCTAAACAGTCTTATACTATATAAACATATATCTCATTAACTATAGGAAGATTTTATAGAGAACCATGTGATATCATTTCAATTTTTGAACCATTATAGTCATGAGAAAACACCCAATTTATTATTTCATATGATTTCCAATAAGGGGGATAAATGTTTAATAACACATATTGACTCTTACTAAGTGGGTTAAAGACGTATTGACAAAAACATATAAATTGGGATATTATTGGGCCTAATGTTTTATTTTTTTTATTAATTTGTTAATTTTTTTTTTTCAAATTTGGATGTATCCATGATACCTGAAGAATTGTAATGTATTTTTCTAATGGAATTGGATTTCATTATTGTAAAATAATCCATAGAAATATCTTAATATTTTTTGGGCTAATCATAATTTTACATGAACTGTGTTAAGAATAAATACATGTTGACACCAAAAATTGGATGATTAAAGAAGGCTATGAAATATGAATTTAATATCTCAATAAGTAAAGAAGAGATTAAATGGTTTCCCAAAAAATAAACTTATATTTTTTTTTTATAAATAGTAAATATAATATGGTGAAATATGTATTGGATTGAGGATTTAATATGGAAATTGAATATTAAATTCCTATATAATGTTTTAAAGAAGAGAGTAAATTGTGGCCATTAAAAATAAAAATACATTTATCATGGAGATTCTTGAATAAGAACATTAAGAATAAAAAAAGATACAAATGGTTGAATTTTTTTAGGAAGGAATTATATTTCATTTTACATTAACAATTTCTCTATGTTTTGGAGTATTTGGGCTTTAAACAAAAATTGGTAAATGGAAGGGCCAATATATTCCAACTCAACACGGGTTCGTGTGGGGCCTAGAGGAAAACTAAACACATGGGAAATTTTGGGGAAATACACACAAGGAATCATGGAGGTGTTTGTAAAAGTACAAGGATAACCCTTTTATAAGGCCCATAAAACTGGATGGGCTCACAATGTTCATCCAGCGAGTAACGATGGCCATGCTAGTGTCATGTGACCATGTTGATTTTAGGTTTGTGTGACTACTGTTGGTCCCTAGTAGACAGATCGATTAATATGTGGTCACCATTTGAGATATAAATCACAATAAGAAAAATTTACAAAGATGGTGTGGGATGTGAGAAGTAAGGAACTATTCCTCTTTCATTATAATATCATACAAAACCAATGTCACACGATCAAAATGATATGATCTATCCAAACAATATATGTCATCATCTTCTATCTCCAGTGATCATTGATGGATATCCAATATCTCACCAAATAGATTATTGACCATCAATCAATTGCATCCATATTCTATGATGATTTTAATGGGATGACATATCCGTGATTGAACAGATATCATCAATGTGATATAACATATTTCATTTATATAGACAATTCTAAGAAAAGGCATCAGCCAAACTGGATCTACATTTTTAGAATAAAAGAATCATGACATCATCATCTTATGCCGAAGGGGAATTTATAAAAATGAGTAAGTTAGAGAACCCAGTAAAATTATAATGCACTTTAATCGGGGTGAATGACTAGGTAAATTGAATAATTCATCTATAATGAATTATTA
The DNA here is from genome assembly GCA_963277665.1 of Viscum album. NCBI lineage: Eukaryota > Viridiplantae > Streptophyta > Magnoliopsida > Santalales > Viscaceae > Viscum > Viscum album. Next base: position 1,756,728,706 of record OY728158.1, on the reverse strand, counting down.
TTGTGGCACATTTGTGTCCGAAAAATCACATAAAAGGAAGTGTAAGGTGGAGGGATACAATCCTATAAAAGGATAATTCATTGGTTTAGATTAGTGTTGATGAAACTTTGGGAGAGCTCTTATTTTCGACGAAACATTTCCCCAAGAATCTCCTTTGGATTATGATGGGTAGTGAGTTTTATTAAGCATACACTGGAATTTAAGGAAATAGAATCTTGTGAGAAAATTGTGTTGTGTATAAAAATATTCATTGTGATTAAAAATGAATTTTTCTATGAATAAAATTTCTATATAATGAAATTATTATGTGTTATTCTATTGGTATGCACAGACGAGGGCACCCAAGAAATAGTGTCATGCATATTGCATTTAATGAAGGAGTAATTCAGCATTCATAAATGTTTTCTAAAAGGACTGTACATGCTTTGTAGCATGACAGATGAGAAATTTTTCTAGAAATAATTGTGGCTAGGGATTTGATTAAGGAAATGGTTTATTTAGTTTCACATTGCATGATTAGTTATAATTGTTATCACAGATATCATTGAGAAATGGAAGAACATGCACACATGCATTTCATGAATGAATTGAACCAAATAAAATGGACTTAACTATGTGTATAAAATTTAGGGTGCCCAATATATGCTTTAAGGAAGTTAAAAAAACATGAACTCATTCATTCATGATACTGAAAATATAAATAATTTTTATATACCCAAAATAAGACACATTTGGACTCCATGCAATCCTTTCATGATATGTACATCAACTACGAATTGCAGAATATGTGATATGAGGTTTTGAATGTTATTTCTTTGATTAAATAATGAAGATGAATTTTTATGCCCCAATTGAACACATAATATTTCATTTAGAGTCTTTATCTCTAAAAAGAAGTACATTCCCCAACATCATTCCATTGAGTCAACTAATGATCTTCTGTGATGAAAACATTATTAAGAAAAGAAAACATTTGTGAAAAGGTATATGATATTAAAATGAGAATGTATGATCTTATAAGATTTTGTAAATAGATCATATAAATATATTTATAAATTTGATCATGCTATTTGAAGAGAGAGGATATATATATGGGGGTCTAACAAATTGTTATAAAATTATTGACAGTGGGAATAACCAATCATTAGGGAAGGATACATTAAGGGATTATCCAACTGTTAATGTTGTATTAGAGTTGGGGTATAACTAATATGTAATTGGGTATATAAACAATTAAATTTATTTAGTAACCTTATAATATAGTGTTGAATCAGAGATGGGGGTAACCAATACTCAATAGATTATTACTTTTTTTTCTATATCTTGAATATCATTCAACATTGTGCCTTTACAATTAAACATTATTCTAGGTAAGGATGAGTAACTCAAGAATAAGAGATAAAAAATTCAACAAACCATAGAGGATGCATTAGAAAGTCACAATTCATAAGAATAAAAAGAGATCATAGATTCCCCCTTCCCCTTTTTGTGTCCTTACACTAATTTGGGAATGAATGAACCAACCATGTATGATGGTCATTAAAAATTAAAAAAATTGTTTCGTGGAGATAGTAGTATGTACATATAACTAAACGATGTAATAAATTTTCTAACAAGTGGAAAATTAATAAATTAGGTAATATCCTACATTTCATGAATCATGTATACATGTTAAATTTCATTTTATTTCATTAATTACATCCATATGACCATCCTTATAAGATAATAATGAAAAATTAATCACATTTCTTTGTGGTGATGGTATTTCTCATCCACGCATGAGTGACACTATCAATTTTCAATAGTTGAAAATGGTAACAAGAAAACTAATGAATTAAATTTCTTAAATAATAATAATTTCATCAATAAAATATATATTACTTTTTTCCATCATATTTACAAGTCATGTGATCATGTGATGAAAATAGAAATACATCAATTTAGAGAGGTTCTGATCCACACATACACGTGCCTGTTTTATTCATTTAACAAAAGATATAACATCTGATTAAAAGGAGTATTACCAAAATAATAATAAAATTTAGTAATATATAAGATATATTTTTAAATAATTATTATTTTATTAATAAGTATTGAAAATGGTAGAATAAGTAATTAAACTCAAATAGATCCATTAGGACTTATAAATTCTACCAGGATATCTCCCATTATTTTACCCCATAATCCCTCATTGATTTATCATTTGGGAGCACCATGTCCAATATGTAATGAATATTACTATTTGAGAGAGGTTTTTGTAGAGATTTTATTATAAATATTTCTCAAATTATGTTTGTATCAGAGTTCAGGATGATCCCATTTATAATTGAGGGGTGATGCTCATTTGTAATTTTTATAGGAACTAATTTTTTTTATAATTGTAATAATTTTTTTGTCGATCCAAAACTATCTAATTATGAATATTTTTTAAGGGTATAAATTGAATCTTTTAGTTATTATTAATGTATGACTTTGATTTCATATAATATACTATTTACCGTAATTAAATTAATTTATCCTTTAACTTTTTCCCACATTTTTACCAATCATACATTTTATAAAAATCAAAAAAATTATTGACATCATTAATAAAATTTACACTCTTAATAAAAACATAATGAATTCCTTTTTATGATTAAATATATTTATATGTATAAAAACATTATTCTTAGTACATAAAAAACAATGAAAAAAATCATTAAAAAAATTTTATTTTTAAGAAAAAATCATATTAAAAAAATATAATATCGATTCTAATTAATTTATTTATATTATGTTTAATCTAATGGATATTATTTTACTTTAAAGAAAAATCAAAAACATAATCATATATTTAGTATACCTGTTTTATAGAAAGATATGATTCTCAAAAATCATCATTATTTACTTTTAACTCAAAACTAAATAATCTTATAATATCCCAAAAACACCAAACTATAATGTATTTGTTTTATTAAAACCAACATATTGTATTTTTTCCAAATAAGTTTATAATAAAATTAAATTTATCTTTAAAAAATAATTAAATTTAGGGAATTATTTTTTTCTAATAGAAATGTTCATTTTTTTAAAAAAATATTTATCAAATTATGATTTCTATACATCTATAAAACTATTACATTTAAATAATTGGAGTGATTTACATAATGAATTACCTTTCCCATAACATGTTTCTTCCATTGAATTATCAAAAAATGTCATTTTACTATAATTTTGGTTCTTCTTAATAAGGGACCCTTTCTCAATTACCTCACGGAAAATATATTCATTTCATCTGAAAAAAAACTTCACAGACATGGATCACATGATTCACCTCTTCTTTCTATTACATTCCACACCTAAATTTACAGTTACCTAATCACACCCACCAACTTGTACCCAAGAAATTATTTACCCATTCACTCCTTTGAAGTCGCCCAATAGTTTTTATAACCATATATATTTTTTCTATTTTCCCTTGGGACAACTTTATACCATTGGTGGGATCAGATAGAGACATTGAATATTTTTATAATGTATTATATGCTTATTTTTCAAATATAACATTTCAAAAATACTATGTGACATAATAAAGAGCAAATTACATATTCATATCCATGTAAAAATACATCATCATCATATTTTTCACTTATTTAAATAAGGTTATAAAAAATAAAATTTTCCACATAATTAAATAGATCATCATGAATGAATTTTTCAAGCATCACATTGTGAATTCTTTTAAAAATATTCCTTTCGAAAACATCATTAAAACATATTTTGGAAAATAATATCAGCTTTACAATCAAACAAATAGTATTTTATATGTATAAAATAAAATAATATATAGTTATATATTAATAAATTTTCCACATAAAGAATAATATATACCATCTTCCATAGAAACATATAGAATTTGAAACAGTTTAATGTGTAGAATCCAATTCAATATCATTAATCTTCACAACTATCTATGGGTAATAATAAACTCATTTATATATTTCTAACACATTGAATTTATGATAAAACTGAAGAAAACACAAAATTATTGTTCAAAAATTCACATAAGAACTTCAGGAATATATTTTAGTAGTTGATGTGTACAATGTAATCATCTATTATTTATGATATTCACCATGATACATTAACGCTTTGTTCAGTCCATATTTATTGTAATAAATTCATTACATAGATCATACCATAGTGTTTTATTTTAATAAAATACACCAACTACATAGAGTGTAGGAATGATACACTACGTGTAGTCTGGAAGAAAACATTCCCACGTTTCATAGTCAACATATAGTTTTAATTGAATATATTATCCATAGAGTTAATGTGTTAGTATATGAATTAATTATGTTTTCATACCGGTGAATTGAGCATGGTTACGCAGTGTGTACCTATGATTTACACACTATGTAATAATTTATTATCCATGTATAATCCTTAAGTACTCATGGAGTATTATTTTAATGATTATCATGTTTATTTAAAATTATATGTGTTATATGAGCTAGAATATAGAATGATAAAATATGATTTAAATAATAAAATTTATGGAATTTTAATCTAGTAATGAAAGCTCATACTAAACACATATCATTGAAAAATTATTTGTAATTAATTTTAAATTACTAAGGTATCATTTGTGAAACAATGATATAGTTTCCAGTCGATATGAAGTTCCTTTTTGGAATCAGAATAATATATTTCAATTGTAAAAAAGTAATCCAACATATTTGTTATAGATAATGTCATCATAAAAGAATTAAATCAAATATTAATTGATTATTAATCTAGAATTTTGAAGGTTGGAGTATCAAATATAATATATAATTATTATTTTTTATCTCAAATCACCTGTAATGTCCTGGACCCTCCTAGTCCAGTAATTTTCCCAAAACTCGGTTCCAAAATTATAGTGGCACTGGTCACAGTGGCACTATTACCATGGCATCGTCACGGTCGCACAACGAAATGGTGGCATCGCTTTATAGTGTCTCACCGAACTGGTGGCACCGTTACGGTGGTACCATCATGGTGGCACCATCATGGTCTCACCATCACTGTCTCACACCAAAATAGTGGAACCACTTTACGGTTTCTCACCGAACTACTGGCACTGTTACAGTGGCACCGTAATGATCGCACCGTCGTGATTACACACTGAAATGGTGGAACCACTTATGGTGGAACCATGATGATGGCACCGTGACCGTGGCACCATTACAGTGGCACCATGTCTTCCCTTTTTGCCTTTTCCTTTTTCCAGTTACCCTAGTATTCCCTGTTCCACCCCCCCCCCCAATGCATCTTTTGGTGTAAAAATGTTTTAATATCCCTCTAAAATCCATTTAAATCCCATAAATGACATTATAATCCCCCAAGATCCATGTGACCCTTGACTTACCTAAACATGTGGATTTTCAAAACTATCACACATTTTTCTGATACTTACAAGTTATGCCCTTATTGTGCATTTTTCCTCTGATTAAACCAACCCATTTAATGCACAACTGTTATGGACACCACTCTGATGAGAGTTATTAAATAATAATTAATTCCATCATGTGTAACCGTACAACTTCATGGTGAATCCATGATCCTCGATTAGATCCATTCATGATTTTGATATCCCGTAACTCTAGGATCTCACCATTAAATCTCACATGAATTCGTTTTATTCAGGATGATCTTTTTTACTTCTTCTATATGGTGTATTTGGATCCCCCCTTCCTGAGGCAAGTGGTTCACCTGTGCTGGAGCCCTTGCATACCACTCTTGGATCCCCTGGAGTTATTACATTGCAAGTTGGGCATCCCCATTTCTTGACACGTGGATAAAATCTTCGATCGTTGATCATCCAAGTATGGTTTTTTCCTTTTCATCTCTTTAATGTGTATCATTTGGGGAATGTATAATCATTTTCCTATGGGGATAGATGAAACCAAACCTTAAGGAATAAAACAGACATAATTTTAAAGAATGAGGGGGTGTGTTTGATGATTCTGTTGTACTCTTTTATCCTTGATTATATGTTGTGGATTTTATGAGCTATGTCCACAAAAAAAATGGTCATTTTTGATCCTTCCTTTTGAAATAATGATTCATTTTTCATGTTAATTATATGATTTAATGAATGTAACAAGGAAACCGGTTAATCACGTAAACTCAGTTGATTTAATGGATTCCCAATGAATAATAAATATCAGGTGCTTTATTTTGTCGTTGTGACTTTACAAGAGAACTGGGTGTGAATGCTTAATCTTCTAGTTGGTTGTTTTTTATTCCTTGGCTTGTGGATATTCCTATTTGTTTCCCGATATTGAATATTTACATAAATATAATCATGTGAATATAAAAACAAGAATCGGTTTAATGGGGAATTGTTTTCTGGGAAAGAGTTGGGACTTGGCCGTAGGTGTTGTGCTTTATATGAATGAATATTAATGATGGTGTTTCTATATAGGCTTGTATTTATAACTCTAGGTTGGGATGATTTAATGTTTACCTATATGTATAAATTAGTTCTTATGTTTCATATTCGCCCCCCCCCCCCACGTTGAGCACTACGCGCCGAGCACCCCAATTTCGTGGGGGAGGGTGTTTTTCCCAACACCGCTATGAGTGGCGGTTTATTATCTCATTTTTTGTTCCCTTTCCCGATTATCCAAAGAATATTCGGGTAGGATGTGATGTTCTGATGTTCATTATAGTCCAGGATTCTTCAAACAGGGTACGTTGTAAAGATTAGCCTAGGTGTGTGAGGGTATGTTGTTTCCCAAGTGTTTTCATGATAAGGACCAGGTGTCTTCAGGCATGGATATAGTTGTTCTGGCACAGTTATCTACAGGGTTGGTTATGTGTAGTTGTAAAATAGGTTTTTGTGGGAGGGATGTGTGGTTGTGTCATAGGTGTTTGCGGGCGGGATGTGAGGTTGTGGTAGCCTAGTTTTGTGCGGGTGGGGTATGGCAGTGGGACTACGGTGAGAATGACAGGAGAGTTCTAATGCATAGAATGTTCTCAATAAACATATTGAATGTGTTGAGGGGTACCTAAACATCTATGTGTTACTATTATTTACTTTACTTGATATGCTTTACTAGGGGAGTGTGAGTTGGTGAGGTTTGGTTGTATAGATCCCTTATTAGGTGCTTAGGTATCTCATTTTTTTCATGGGGCATTAAAATGCCCACCCAATTATGCATGATGGATTTTGATTCTACCCACTGATTATACATGTATAATCACCCTACATATATAAAACTGCTTTCAGGTTTCCTGGTGGACATCGAGGAATGGGCAGGGTCATACCAGTTCAGAGATTGGGACAGTTGTGGTTGCTGTTTTTCTTTTATTTGGTATTTCCCTTTGGAGTTTTCTTGTACTGTAGAACTTATTATTTGAAACATGCATATGATACAGGATTGTTTGGGATTTACTTTTACATTCAGTTTTGGTGTTTTTTGGGACTTCCTATGTTATCTCTCGATCCTACTAAATAAAATGGTAATGTCGTACCTTTTTATTGTAATGTTATACACTTGGTGCTATTCACCACTCTAGGACAAATTGAAGGCAGGCCTAGATGGTCATTATCTTTCCTTAAACATGGAGAATAATGTGTCTGGAAATATTTTTTCCCTTCCCTAATCTTGTTGAGTCGAGTGTTGATAGAATGGTATCAGAGTCAGGTTGAGAGATAGGGTGGTGCATGGACTCAGGCGCAGGGAGGATTGCATTGGATGGTAGGGAAACAATGTTAGGCAATAATGGTACATGAAATAGGCTGGGGAAGACTATCTAGGAAATGGAATTTTAGGGCCCCCATGATCATATAGAAGGAATGTGGACCTACCGAACGACCATATGAGGCTACACTGATTTCAGGGTGGAGACCGTAGGAATGTTACATGAATCATGATGACTTTGTTATTATGTATTATGGGTATTTTGGGGATTTAAAAATGAATGTCAAGAATAATAAAATTTAAAAGAAATATTCTACATTACTCATGCATATAAATACCTTTTTTACCATGTAGCTATGGAATCCAAGGGATGAACACGTGTAGTGTGGGAGATCAAGGATCCAGAGGAAGACTTGGATGATTGGAAGATGGCTGACTGAGAAGAGGTGGATGAATAGTAGCAGGGGACGCTTTCTAACATTCAGTGGAAACACCTCAGAAAGTACAAGGGAAGTGTCTCAGACATGGAGATGTAAAGCTGGATCAAGAATCCGGTGATATCATTCAACTTAATCCAGGCTCTGACAGAGTACTGGGTTCCTCTGAATGTAAGATAGATGTGGGAAGCAACGCGTCAGTGGTGGATTATTTATCTTTGGGAGAAGAGGAAGGCTGAGGATTCATGGACGGACTTTGAGTGGGAGTCCAGGCGGCATTCCTCTCTTCCACGATGAAGGCTGAGAAGAGGCAAGAACTTCTCTCCATGTAGCATGGGAGCATGATAGTAAGGGAGTTAGGGATCAAGTTCAATGATCTCTTTCATTTTGCTCCGGAACACTTTCCGGATGTGGAATCTAGGGCGGGATGTTTAGAGGAGGAACACCAACCTTCTCTTCAGTATGTTACTCCCTTCACTCTACTGACATACATGGAGGTCCAGAAAATGGTCGAAGTGGTAGAAAGGATACACACACAGGGAGGTGTGGCATGAGAGGGGAGAAATATTGGCTCGTCAAAGTGAAAAGTCGTCAGCACCATGCCTCCCGTGTCAGGGACTTCTATGTTTCGGTGAGTGGGGTGCAGGCCACAACAGTTCTAGTTTTGATCTCCCAGTCTTTTCCTGTTCCTTTTGGACCAAGTACCTATATGATTCATCTATGGAAGTCGTGGGACCTTTTTGAATTAGTGCTTAGACTGAGTGCAGTACTGTGGGGGTGGGCCGATGCCACACCCACCACAACAGAAAATTTTCTAGACAGAGCCTTTTAGTATCAGCAGCAGGGATATTGAGCTCTTGATTCTCTGAGAGAAGACGTTGTAGGAGGAGTCCGACCTCAAGGCGCTCCTCAGGGACCTCAAACATGGTGTGGTTAGGGAAAATACTACCTTCCATGGATCATGGGAGCTAGGCGTGGGCAGTTACAAACCGTCGATGAAGCAATTCCATTAGGGAATAAAGTCGTTCGAGGTAAGATCTACTTGTTTAGTACTCATGCCTATGCCTTGTTTGATTGAGGAGATTTGAAATCCTTTGTTTCACTCAGTATAGCCTATGCATTGGTTCTTGACACATAGATACCTCCCATACCCCTTGTTTTGAGTAGGCCAGTCAGAGGACAAACATGCCTTTCTCATGCTTTCTTAGAATGTAGACTGATTTTGGGACCACATCAGTCCAGTGGGGACCTTCTTTTGATGCATATATAGCCATACTATGTCTTTATAGGAATCTAATGGTTTTTCAGTGTGTGTGCCATTAAAAATTTCTTCTGAAGAAGGATAATGTTTTTATATATTGTTGGACAATGTGTGGCTTTCATCGGCGAGTGGGGTGGCCTAGAGGACAACCGACGACTGAATAACCTTCTTTTCTTTTTAGATAAGCACTCAGTAGAGTCGACATATATATATATGGTGGATGTCTCAGGGATTGTTAGTGAGTTCATGGATGTCTTCCCTTAGGATGTGGAAACAATACCCCCTCGACGTGACATTGAGTTCGGGATAAACTTCAACTTGGTGCTTGTCTGATTGCGATGGCTCCCTATCAGATGGCGCATAATGATCTATTTGAGTTACAAATTCAGATTGATGGTCTAATGAAGAAGGGTTTTGTTCGACCAAGTGTTTCCCCATGGGGTTCGCCAATCGTGTTCTTAAAGATGGTATATGGTGGTCTTAGGATGTGCATAGACTATCGGAGATAGAATTAGGTAATGGTCAAGAACTGTTACCCTCTCCCAAGGATAGACGACCATATTGACCAGTTAAAGGGGCAGGATGGTTCTTTATGTTTGACTTTCGATCAGGAAATAACCGGTTGAGGGTAAAGAAGGGTGACATCTCGAAGACTACCTTCAGGTGCAGATATGGGCACTTTGAGTTCTTAGTCATGTTGTTCGACATTCCGAACGCACCAACCATGTTCATGGAGCTTATAAACTCTGTCATCCAGGAATATCTAGAACGATTCATAGTCATGTTTATTGACGACATAATGATCTGCTCAATATTAGAGGAATATCACACTGAGCATTTGAGATCAGTTTTGAGGTCCTATGACAAGACCAGCTCTACGGGAATGATTTCACGTGCAAGTTCTAGACACGAGAAGTGAACTTTCTTTGACACGTGATGTCCGAGAAAGGGATAGCAGTGGACTGGTTGAAGGTTGAAGTGGTTTTTTCATGGGTAGCACCCATGAATGTGGAAGATTTTCTTAGTTTCATAGGTCTAGCAAGTTACTACCAGAGATTCGTACCCAACCTTTCTCGAGTTGCATCACCTATGACAGCCTTGACGAAGAAAGAACATGCTTTAATATGGAGTGAGTAGTGCTAGGATGACTTTAGTTATCTGAAGGGAATGCTGGTTAGTTCCCTATTACTGAGGTTTCTATATGAAGGGGTGTCATTCGAGGTGTTTATTGATGCTTCATCCAAAGAATTGGATTGTGTACTGATGCAATAATATGGGTTATATCTTATGGTTCTAGGATGTTATATACACATTACTGTAACTATTCCACCCACGACTTGGAGCTAACAATAGTTGTGTTCGAACTAATGTTTTAGCAACACCACCTCATTGGGGAGCGCTTTTTAGTCTTCCCAGATATCAATATCATGAGGTACATCATATCCCAGTGGGACCTAAACATGCAGAAGTGGAGGTGGATGGAGTTTCCTTAGGACTATGACTTCTAAATCACTTCCACTGAAGGTATGGGGAATATGGTGGCTGATTCCAGGAGCAGGAAGCGGCATAAGGATGTGGTTTGAGAGTCGACAGATGCTTGGAAGGCAATGGAGGAGTTGGCTGCCCTACACCAGGATGAAACGATCGATGGTGGTAGAGGTTTCCTATTTCAGATGACAACGCAGTCCTATTTAATTTGGTAGGTAGAGAAGTCTCAGTGGGGAGACTCAGAGAGATAAGTGATGCATGATCAGGCTAACCAAGGAAATGCATTAGAAGGATGGCCAAAAGATAGATAGAATCAGATTTTGTTTCGTTGAAAGTTGTTCATCCCAATCGAAATGTTCAAGATGGTTCTTGGTGAGTTCTATAACTCACCCCTTGTGTCGCAATCAGTAGTTTCAAAAATGTATCAGGGCCTGAGGGTATAGTTTTGGAGGACCATGGTGTAACAGGTAGTGGCAGAGTTTGTGGACAGGTTCCTAGTGTGTCAGCAGATGAAGGCTGAACACCACATCACATGAATTTTGTTGTAGCCTTTATATGTCCCTAAGGGGAAGTGGGAGGACATATTGATGGATTTCATCATAGGACTACACATGTTTCAAGGAGGTTGTGATGCTATCTGGGTAGTGGTAAACTGACTAAAGAAATCAGCTTACTTCTTGGTGATCGAAGAGTCGTGTGTGGTGGATGCCTTAGCACGGAGGTATGTGGATGAGGTGGTGTAGTTTCATGGAGTTATGAGGTCCATAGACTCGCATAAGGATGCACGGTTTACCTCATGAGTCTGGAGGGGATTGCATCATGATTTTGTCACCCACCTACACCATAACACTGCTTTCCACACCAAGACAGATGGGCATACAGAGCAGAACATCCAGACATTGGAGGATATGCTACGGGCATGTGTTTTGGACTTTGGGGATAGTGGGTGAGATACTTTCTTTTGGTAGAGATAGCCTACAACAATAGCTACCAATATACCATTATCATGGATCCATTCGAAGGATTGTGCGAGAGGTCATGTCTCTCAACCGTGTGTTGGCCAGTGGTCTGGGATGTTGGTGTTCATGGCCCGGATGTGGTGAAGAACATGACGGAGACGGTTCAGCTTGTACAGAAGAGGATGAAGGCAACTCAGGACTGGAAGAAGTCATATGACGAACACAAGAGGGGACACGAGGATTTCGAAGTCTGGTACCACATGTTCTTGAAGGTCTTCCAATGGCATGGACAACAGAGGTTCGGCAGGATTATTAAGCTTTCTCCCAGGTTTTTCGAACCCTTCGAGGTGTTACGGAAGGTCTGAGATGAGTCTTATTATATAGCGCTATCACCGCCGCTACCTAGGGTGTACGATGTCTTCCACGTGTCACAGCTTCATTGGTATCTACACAATAATTCACACATCCTCTAATAGGGAAAGATATATATCGAGGATGATGTGATGTTCGTAGAGCGACAAATGGTGATCAAAGGTAATGATGAGAAGGTTATTTGTGGATGAAATATTCCCTTACATCTTGTGTTATAGAGGCATGGAGGCCTCGAAAAGTGTACCTAAGAATGGGAGGCACATATTTGCACCCAGTACCTAGAGTTTTTTTGAGTTTTGTTTTGTTTCATACATTTTTGATTTAGTGATTAACATTTTTTAATATGAAATGTGTCATTTCCCTTATTCACTGAACTTTTGTGAAGATTCTTTAATGTGGGGGAGGAAGGAATCAATCCATAAACAATACGCATTATAATGGATGTGATTAAACCTGTGCGGGCGAGTCAATGCCACCCAAAGATGATAATATACTGACATGGGGGAAGTCACTCCCTAATCCATATGTTTGTACAGTGACACCTTAATATGTGGTGGGGTTACATGTGAGAGATGTGTTCCATGATGATGGGGAGGTTTTCTCATAGAGGTATCTTTTGATGTGGTTATCTGGAACCCTCTCTTATCTTCAGGTCTAGTTTGATTATTGGGGAAGATAATACATTCATAGGTATCTTATGTAATGGCATGGACCCTCCTGGTCCAATACTTTTCAAAAAACACGGTTCCACCAAATGGTTCCACTATTACAGAGGCACTGGTCATGGTGGAACTGTTACGATGGCACCCTTAGGGCCGCACACCAAAACGGTGGCACCACATTACAGTGTCTCACCGAACTGGTAGCACCGTCACGGTCGCACCGTAACGATCGTACACCCAAATGGGGTCACTGCTTTATGGTGTGGCAATGAACTAGTGGCATCATCACAGTCGCTCCATCATGGTGGCCTCATCATAGTCGCACAGTAATGGTCACATGCTGAAATGGTGGCACCGATTATGGTGGCAGCTTCACGATGGCACCGTGACCATGACGCCATTATGTTGGCACCGTGTCTTCCCTTTTTTCCCCTTCCCTTCTTCCAGTTTCCCATCTTTTCCCAGTTCCTCCCCCAAAATGTATCTTTCAATGTAATAATGTTTTAATATCCCATTAGAATACATTTAATGCCCATTAATGATATCTAAAATTCCCCATGATCTGAGAGACACTTGACTTACCAAAACATGTGTCTATCCCTTGGTGCCACACCTTTTTCCCATACTTTCTAGTTTCGCCTCTGTTTTCACTTTTTTTCTCTGATTAAAGGAACCCGTTTAATGCACAACTCTTATGGACACCTCTTCGATGAGAATTATTTAATGAGCATACATTACATCGTTTGTAACCACCCAAAAATGTGGGAAAACCACGACCAAACTTTAATATCATTCAAGATTTTCATATCTTGTAACTATAAGTTCTCATCTTTTTTATCGAACGAGAATTGTTTTCTTCGGGCTGGTATCTTTTCCTTCATCTCCATGGCGATTTTGGAGTCCCTCGTCCTGAGGAATGTGGTGCACCTATGATGGAGCACTTCATACACACTCTTGGATCCCCTAGTGTTCTTCTTATGCAAGTCACACATCCCCAGTTCTTGGCGCGTGGAGAGAATCATCGATCGTGGATCATCCATGTAGGGGTTTTCTTTCTTCTCCCTTTACTATGTATCATGCGGGGCATGTATGCTAATGTTTCTATGGGGATTAATGAATCCAAACCTTAATGAAGATAATAAAGACACTTTTAAATAATGAGGGGGTGTGTTTGATGATTATGTTGTACTCTTTTATCCTTGATTATATTTTGTGGATTTTATGGGCTATGTGCACAGAAAATAGTGTTCGTTGGTAGCCCATCCTTGTGGACTAATGACCATTTTTTTATAGTTATTTATATGATTGAATGATTATAACCTAGTAACTGGTTAATCACGTTAACTCGGTTGATTAAATGGAAGCCCAATGAATAAGAATCCTCTTGTGGTTACCCCAGAAAACCAAACAGAAGAAGGAAAATCAATGAATGGTGTGATGAAATTTGGAAACTCCCTTGCTCTGTCTTGGTAATAGGTTTGGTTGTTCTGTGTGATTCTTGTTGGGTGACATGGATGGGGATGGGATCCCCTGTTGTGGTGAAATTGTTGGTTTGTGGATCTATGTCCATATGAGCATGTATGGTGGGACTTGGTTTGGTTCCAGTACATTGAGGGATCTCACAAATCGCATTTTTCTTTGTGACATTACAGGAGAACCGTGTGTGAATGCTTAATCTGATGCTTGGTTGATTTTCCTTCCATTGATTGTAGCTATGCCTATTAGTTTCCTTATAGTTAATATTTACTTAAATGGAATCACGTGAATATAAAAACAAGAATGGTTTCAATGGGGAATTATTTTTCAGGAAATAGTTATGACATGGCCATAGGTGTTTTTCTTTTATATAATGAATAGTAATGAGGGTGTTTGTGTATAGGATGGTTTTGGAACCCCTAGATTGAGATTAGTGCTATTTTAGCTATATATATAATTTAGTTCTTATGTCTCTTATTCATTCCCCACACACGTTGAGCACTTCATGCCGAACACCCCCATTTAATTGGGGAGGGTGTTTTCCCAACCCTTCTCTGAGTGGCTAGTTATTATATTCTTTTCTGATCCCTTTCCCGAGTAGACCAAGGCTATTTGGGTAGGCTATGATAGACTACAATCCATTATAGACCAAGATTCTTTGTCATGGGTACATTGTGGTGATTGGCCCAGGTGTGTGTGGGAAGGTTGTTTCCCAAGTGTCTTTGGGATGATTCCAAGTTGTCTTTGGGCGTGGCAGTAGTTGTTCTTGCCCATGTGTCTACATGAATAGTTAGGTGTAGTTGTGGCCTATGTGTTTGTGTGCATGATGTGTGGTTCTGGCACATGTGTTTGCAGGCAGGATTTGAGGTTGTGATAGCCCAGGTGTGTGTGGGCTAGGTATGGCAGTGGGACTGTAGTGAGAATGACAGGAGAGGTCTGATGCATAGAAATTCCTCAATAACCTGTGGGAATGTGGTCCAGGGTACCCAAACATCGATGTGCTATTAATATTTACTTTACATGACTTGTGTTACATGGGGAGTGTTCTTTGGTGAGGTTTGGGTGGATAATTCCCTTTATTAGGTGATTGGTTGTCTCTTTTCTTCATCGGGCATTAGAATGCCTCCCCACTTGTGAATGAGGGTTCTGGTTTTCCCTACTTAGAATATCTATATACTCACCCTACATATAAAAAAGATCTTTCAAGTTTCATGGAGTACATCAATGACCATGCAGGGCCATACTAGTTCAGACGTTGGGATAATTTATGTTAATGTTTTTCTTTTCATTGTTATTTACCTTTGGAGGTTTCTTGTACTGTAGCACTTATTATTTGTAACATGCATATGAGAAAAGATTGTGTGGGATTCACTTTTACTTCTAGTTTTGGTGTTTTTATGACTTACTATCTTATCTCCAAATACTACTAAATAAAAAGGGTAATGCCTTCCATTTTTCATGTAATGTCATACCCTTGGTGCTGGTCTCCACTCCGAGACCAATTGAAGGTGGGTCTTGGTGGTCAGTATCTCTCCTTTAATATGAAGATGTAAGGGTCCGGAAATCTTATGTCCCATCCCTCATCATGGTGAAGGTGGGTCGTGACATCACCATGTGCTGATATTAATTCTTACATGATGTATTTGATGATGCATTCACATTAAAATTAATTGTCACGTAATAATAAGTATCATATTAAAATTATTTTTTATATGAATATTTTAACACCCCGATCTTCCACGATACGCTTCTCATTCAATAATGCAATGGCTTGCATTGTACACAACTTCGAGTTCTAAAACACCGTGACTAATCAAAGTATCCTTTATGAATAGTAGTAACCACTTTTTAAAATTATAGAAATTTAATATTTCAAAATGGACTTCATTTTTGGATTAGGAATATCAAAATTAGCCTATGTTGAATTTTTGGTATTTTTCTGAGAAGTTCTAATTTTTTATGAATAATGAAAAATACTTAAAAACAACTTTTTTAATCAAAATAATTTATAGTGACAAATTATACTATTTAGTGGGTTTAAAGTATAATTAGAATATATTTTTACCATTTTATCCAATGGTGGCCATTAGAATTAATTTAACATTGAAATTGGACATAAACAATTGACAATCTTTTGATATAAATTGTTTCTTAAAAACACGCTATTTGTTGTGACAGTGGGAATTAATTATAAAATTAATTAATGCAACTTATATTTTTGGAATTTTGTAAAATAGACATCATTTTTGAATTTGGAATATCAATTATAGATTAGGGTGAAATTTTAGCATTTTTCTGAAAAACTTCAATTTTTGATGAATAGTGAAACCACTAAGTGGTAGTTAAATAACTGATTTTTCGTTTAAATGAAATATTACCACTTCTGTGATTTGATATTCAAAAATCTGACATACATGGTTGTCATTAAGAAGTAAAATGTTGTTCAATGACATGAAAATAATTTTTTTGTGAATAGTAACTTTTAAGTTCTTAATCGCGATTAGAGGTAATTAGTGTAGTTTAAGGTAAAAATAATGTTTTAATAATATGAGATGAGCTTGACACATGTCCTACAATAATTGGATGTGCCATGACAAACCATGAAAATCCATGGGTCAACTTGGGGACCCCATGGAGCCACTTTATTAGCAAAATTACATAAATACCTTTTATTTAATGTTAAAGTAAAAAATGACACAAACATGAAATGTTTTACTAAAACAATTTTTACATGGGGTTATACAAGTCATATTTTTTAATATAAATAGTAATTGTAAAGCTAAAAAGATTTCCTATATCATAGTATTTGTTTTATAATTTTTAGACATTAAATAAATTAAATTATTTATGACATCATTATGATGCAGCGATGACCTCATTATTTAACGATTTTAATAAAATGATATGATAATGTACAATCCAAGGCTTACACTTGTCCAAAGACTATTGTATGGGTAGCTTTCGAACCTTTATCACCTTATACACGAATTATATTACTGTGGGATCTTTAGAATCCGAAACGAATTGTATAATAATGTAGACTTTCCTTACTTTCCAAGAGTGCCCCTCCTCTCCTCTTATAAAAGGCCCCCACCTCTACCACCTCATTCACACTTTCAAGCCATTTTTCTCGGCAAACCTCTGCCGAAATACTCTCCCAAATTCCCCCTCTTACTCCTAGAATCCTCACTTTGGGCAGAACTCTTCCCAAGGAAGCCTTTGGCTCAAATCAAAAAGAGTTACCCGATTTTGAGGTAATGTCTTCTCCATTGTTGTTTTGTTTTATTTTTCTTCTCCAACACCCTAAACTCATTTTATTCATTTCTTTTGTAACAAAACCAGTATCCTAAATATACTGGTATGTTTTTATAAGAAGGATTCTAGCTACAATTACACACATATACATCTAATGGTTAAAGAACATACAGTTTCTGTGGATGGCGAATTTCTGCCTCACAAAACGATGATTGTTCAAAACTCATATAACACCTTCAAAGGTGGCCATTAAGATGTAACTATATTTATATATGATATATAATATGTTTATGTTTTACTTATGATTCTGTATTTTTCATTTATGGCATACTTTATGATTTCCATTATGGGTAAACGCGATAATTTCATTTTAGGAAGTGCGGACTACCGCCCCCTCAAAGTGATGTGAATCGTTAATTCCACATGTGGGATGTATAAAGGATGGAGTAAATGATATTATATATGATATTATACTGGAATTATATTATACAATTATATCATTATGATTTCATTCCATTAAATATGAAATAGAAATGAAAGTAGCGTCCATGCGTACGTACGGCTTACCGTCTCCATGAACGGTGCATTTCATTTCTTACCTCTAAATGTTACGTAATATTATAAATTAATGTATATACTGTATATATATGATATATATGATATCTACATCATTAATATAATTCTGGATATAATGGATATTTCACCACATGAACAACTTGTAATTATAAGAAGTTTATTTTTGACTCAAGTACCAAAGATCGACAAAACGACCGTTATTAACTTAAATAATTACATAATGTTTATAACATGGTAATAAGTGATATAAAAGGAATAATGAACATAAAAAAGGTTCTTAAGTAAATATAAATTAACTCTAGTTTATTATTCAGGAGGTTAAAGAACGGTCGAGTCAGGACAGGACGCAAGGTAAGGGAATTTCTTAACCCAACTTCCATTCTTTGGGTTAATCTCTTACTTTCAAAATTATGTCATGATATTATTATGTCCTATCGTGTATTTATACTTTATTTATGTGTAAATATAGTGAATACACATAATAGATATATTTTATTTAAAAAAATGATATTTGTAAGGGACTTCGTCTCAATCTCCTTTCATTGAGGCATATTTTGTTTTATACACAACTTTCTTTTATACGGTGTATAAACCCCTTTGACTTTTAGGTTTATTCAAAAGGAATCTTTTTTATACGAAGCATTTTACTAAACGACAAAAAGGGAATGTTTTTCTTTCCGTACTTATGCGGTGACAACGACTTCTCCGCCGCCGTGACCATTATTTTAGTTTCGGCTTCCGCTACAAGCCTTCATTGTTTTTAATGAAAAATAAATACAAAGTTTTAACTTTCTTTTATTTTGGTATTGAAAATGGTTTTGAAAAAAATTTTATTATATTAATGTGTTGTATTGATATCTTGTGATTGAAATGTGGAAATGTTATGTTTCCTTTATGCATGTTTTATGTGATACGATTATGTTATGGTTTATGATATGTTGAAACCTATTCATATGAGGAATGCATTGGACTTAATAAGTTATGGGTGGAGCCCGCTATAGCTCCCTGATGCATCAGTAGGTATCATGAGACAAACTAGTTTCTTGGCACAAGGCATTGACAAAATATTATTTGTGGTCTTGGCACAACACCTTGACTACATGGTTATGATAGTTTGACATTATGCATTCCATCATTATGAAAGTGGTTATTGATATTGCATGTGATTATTCGACCATTATAATATCCATGTGAAGAAGTAAATGGAATTATCTCATTTTACTTTAGCCATATTATGTTGATGTTCAAGTTTAAAAGGCTTATGTTTTAGTCATACATTGCCTTAAATGTTAATGTTTATTTTTGAAAGCTTCCGCATTATTGTTATCCTTACTAAGCATCTGAGTTCACCCCTTTCAATGTTTTAATATTTTCCAGGATGTGAAGAAGTATTTTATGATTGACCTGCAGGGATTGTCAGAAGAGGATATGAGTGTGGTCTATGGAGACTTTGTTACTATAGTTTTTCACTTTATGATGTAATGTAACATTTATGAATGTATCTAGTGCTTCCAAGGCTACTAAACTAATCGGTCTTTCGAGACTTGATCTTTTGTGATCATGACAATGTTACGAAGTAATGCACCGACTCCGGGTAGCTGGGGTCAGGGCGTTACCGTTGGTATCAGAGGCAGTTTAGTACTAACCTTGGAAGCTAGATTTAGATAAACTTTGATTAGAGCACATAGCCTGAAGATAGACTTTGAGGATTAGTATAGAAGAACTTCCTAGAATTTTGGTATTATAGAGATTTTGTGAGTTTTCCGAGCAATACATCCCTGTCTGGATACGAGCAGGTAGAGGCGGCTCTGGAACAGATGTTCCTAGTGGTAAAACCTGAAAACACCGCTTTGAGCTAGACTCGAACGGGAACTGGTGCACGACAACGGGCATTGCTGCACTCTTGGTTACGACACTCCCGGGGGATATGCTTAGGATAATTCTCATTTCTTTACAAACCACTATGAAGGGTTATGAGTATATACTTCCTCAAAGAAAACTTTTTTTTATGATTATGGATTATATCCATAAAATAGTTCAATTAGTGTTAAATGTTTTACAAGTACAGAATTATGTATTTTGATTCATAAACTAATCTAGTTTATGCCATTGTTTAGAAATGGCGCCTAGTGGAAGGAATGGAAACCGTATCAATGCACGCACTCTGTGTAGGGATTTCCCTCCTGCTCAAGATAATTATTGTGGATCTAGAGATACAACTGGTGCTGATCAACTTATTACCATACTGGGACAACTCACTCAGGTTATGAATAATAACCTTACTCGTATGGAGCACCCTGATCCGCAACGTGGAGGATCAATGTTAGACCGCTTCATGAGGCGACAACCACCAAAATTTAATGGGGGTACAAATCCCTTAGTAGCTGAGAAATGGATAAACTCCTTAGAGAAAATATTCCACGCCTTGGGGAGTAGCGAAAGGGAGAAGGTTATCATGGCAGTTTACCGCCTCACTGGAGATGCCGATCAATGGTGGCCATTGATTCAGAATACCAAGGAAGATGATGACGTATCTAATATGGAATGGAGAGAGTTCAAAGATATTTTCCAAGAAAAATACTATCCTTGCGACCATCGAGCAGATATGGAAAGACAATTTTTTAGTCTGAGACAAAAGAAGGATGAGAATGTCGCAAAGTATGAGGCCAACTTTACAAGGTTAGCGAGGCATGATGCAGATTATATACATAACCCGAGAAGTAAGATTGATCATTTCTTTGATGGGTTAAAACCATTTATCCATCGAGCTTTAGTATCACAATCATTCTCAACATACGAAGATATTGTCTCATGAGCTATCAAGATAGAAAAGGAATTCTCTAAGTCTTATGACAACAAAGTAAAGCAAGAGAAGAAGAGAACGGTGGAACAAGAGACAGATAATGGGAAAAAGGGAAAGAAGGATTTTCCATCATGTGATAATTGTGGGAAGAATCACTCTGGTACTTGCCTAAAAGGAATGGGAGTTTTTTATAAATGTGGAGAAAAAGGTCACCAGGCGCGTGATTGTAAGGGAAAGAAAGAGGCTATCAATGTTGAATGATACAATTGTAGGGAAATGGGGTATTATGCAAATTAATGTCTTAATCGTCAGGGAAACTTACCTCAGAAAAGGCCAAGGTATCAAGGACAATCTTATGCTGTTACTATAGTTGAAGTGGAATAATTAATGTATTGGTGCATTTGGACTCATGGATTATATTATGGTTATTAGAATAATGTGATATATATATAAGGATTGTACTGCAGTACTTGTTGTTTCAGTAAGGTTTTAATATGATGAAGGTAATCATATTTTTAGTATGTGACAATAAGAGAAACTTTACTTTGTTTGGGGAATCTGATAAATTGATT
This sequence comes from Viscum album, assembly GCA_963277665.1. Taxonomy (NCBI): domain Eukaryota; kingdom Viridiplantae; phylum Streptophyta; class Magnoliopsida; order Santalales; family Viscaceae; genus Viscum; species Viscum album. The sequence goes on along the minus strand of OY728158.1, from coordinate 1,756,707,172 downwards.
TTGGAATTAAGAGACCTTTCAGAGAAAGTCTGGAGAGAGGTATTTTGGATAACTATAAAGGCTGGAGTGGATTAAGTTTATCTTTGGATAGTATTGTTTAAGGTTAAAAAATTTATGAATATTATTTTTGGAATATTATAATACTATAGTTTTAGGAAAAGGACAACCTGCAGGGTGGGGCATAACCCGTCGCATCGGAAAAAGCTGCAGGAATCGAACCCACAACCATAGTGCGACATGACTTTATTTCCTACCACTAGCCTACAGGAAGTCCCTGGTTTTTACAAAATAATTTTACTAATCTAAATGGTATGTGTTAATATTTGGAACCTTATACAATTAGGATAAGTATAATATTTTTGAGTTCTATTATCTTTTTGAGTGAATGATGAGTTGAAGGTTGAAACTCTAATTGTCAAGCATAAATATATATATACCTATCTCTTATTCAATGAATAAATTAATTCTTAAACTTTAGTAAAGGGATATTAAAACAAAAAAAATGTGTTATCCTAATACCTTATGTCTTGTTGAACTGATGATATTTTAAATCAACATAGATTGAAGGCTTTGAGGCCCTCAATTTGACAGTTGATTATGATTGATGACCTCAATCACTCCCTACAAATATTTACGTTTTTCCTCCAATTATATGTCTCTAATTGCCACCAATGTTCTCCTTATCGAGATCATAATTTGGTGGTGACTTTCTTATTTCCATTTCCCTCTTATTAAGGCTAAATTTTATTAATCTTATTTCCGATGTGGGTTTTACACAAAGGTATTTTCTCTTTTCAACCTTTTATTTTCAAATAAAAAAATTTCAAATTGCGAGGATGCAATTTATTGACGGATGAGAGAATGTAACACCCTGAGCTTCCACGATACGCTTCTCATTCAATAATGCAATGGCTTGCATTGTAGGCAACTTCGAGTTCTAAAACACCGCGACTAATCAATGTATCCGTTACGAATAGTAATAAACACTTTTTAAAATTATAGAAATTTTATATTTCAAAATGGACTTCATTTTTGGATTCGGAATATCGAAATTAGCCTATGTTGAATTTTTGGTATTTTTCTGAGAAGTTCTAATTTTTTATGAATAGTGAAAAATACTTAAAAACAACTTTTTTCATCAAAATACTTTATAGTGATAAATTATACTATTTAGTGGTTTTAAAGTATAATTAGAATATATTTTTACCATTTTATCGAATGGTGGCCATTAGAATTAATTTAACATTGAAATTGGACATAAACAATTGCCAATATTTTGATATAAATTGTTTCTTAAAAACACGCTATTTGATGTGACAGCGGGAATTAATTATAAAATTAATTAATTCAAATTATATGTTTGTAATTTTGTAAAATAGACATCATTTTTTAATTCGGAATATCAATTATAGCTTAGGGTGAAATTTTGGCATTGTTCTGAAAAACTTCAATTTTTGATGAATAGTGAAACCACTAAGTGGTAGTTAAATAACTGATTTTTCTTTTAAATGAAATATTACCACTTCTGTGATTTTATTTTCAAAAATCCGACATACATGGTTGTCATTAAGAAGTAAAATTTGGTTCAATGTGAGTAAAATAATTTTTTGGTGAATAGTAACTTTTAAGTTCTTAATCGCGATTAGAGGTAATTAGTGTAGTTTAAGGTAAAAATAATGTTTTAATAATATGAGATGAGCTTGAAACATGTCCTACCCTCATTGGATGTTCCATGGTAGACCAAGAAAATACATGGGTCAACTTGGGGACCCCATGGAGCCACTTTAGTTGGAAAATGACATAAATACCTTTTATTTAATGTTAAAGTAAAAAATGACACAAACATGAAATGTTTTACTAAAAAAATTTTTACATGGGGTTATACAAGTAATATTTTTGACTATAAATAGTCATTGGAAAGATACAAATATTTCCTATATCATAGTATTTTTTTTATAATTTTTAGACATTAAATAAATTAAATTATTTATGACATCATTATGATTCAGCGATGACCTCATTATTTAATGATTTTAATAAAATGAAAATATAATGTACAATCCAAGGCTTAAACTTGTCCAAAGACTATTGGATGGGTAGCTTTCAAACCCTTATCACCTTATCCACGAATTATATAAGTGTGGGACCTTTATAATCCGAAAAGCATTGTATAATAATGTAAACTTTCCTTACTTTCCAAGAGTGCCCCTCCTCTCCTCTTATAAAAGGCCCCCACCTCTACCACCTCATTCACAATTTCAAGCCATTTGGCTCGGCCAAACTCTGCCCAAATACTCTCCCAACTTCCCCCTCTTACTCCTAGAATCCTCACTTTGGGCATAACTCTTCCCAAGTAAGTCTTTGGCTCAAATCAAAAAGAGTTACCCGATTTTGAGGTAATGTCTTCTCTAATATTGTTTTGTTTTATTTTTCTTCTCCAACCCCCTAAAATCTTTTTATTAATTTCTTTTGTAACAAACCAGTATCCTAAATATACTAGGATGTTGTTATAAGAAGGATTCGAGCTAAAATTACACACACCTACATATAATGGTTAAAGAACATACGGTTTCTGTGGATGGAAACTTTCTGCCTCACGAAACGATGATTGTTCAACACTCATATAACACCTTCAAAGTTGGACATTAAGATGTAAATATATTTATATATGATATATAATATGTTTATGTTTTACTTATGCTTCATGTATTTATCATTTATGGCATAATTTATGATTTGCATTATGGGTAAATGCGATAATTTCATTTTAGGAAGTGCGGACTACCGCCCCCTCAAAGTGATGTGAATCGTTAATGCCACATGTGGGATGTATAAAGGATGGAGTAAATGATATTATATATGATATTATACTGGAATTACATTATACATTTATATCATTATGATTTCATTCCATTAAATACGAAATAGAAATGAAAGTAGCGTTCATGCGTACGTACGGTTTACCGTCTCCATGAACGGTGCATTTCATTTCTTACCTCTAAATGTTACGTAATATTATAAATGAATGTATATAATGTATATATATGACATATATGATATCTACATCATTAATATAATTCTGGATATAGTGGATATTTCACCACATGAACAACTTGTAATTATAAGAAGTTTATTTTTGACTCAAGTACCAAAGATCGACAAAACGACCGTTATTAACTTAAATGATTACATAATGTTCATAACATGGTAATAAGTGATATAAAAGGAATAATGAACATGAAAAATGTTCTTAAGTAAATAGAAATTAACTCTAGTTTAGTATCCAGGAGGTTAAAGAACGGTCGAGTCAGGACAGGACGCAAGGTAAGGGAATTTCTTAACCCAACTTCCATTCTTTGGGTTAATCTCTTACTTTCAAAATTATGTCATGATATTATTATGTCCTATATTGTATTTAAACTTTATTTATGTGTAAATATAGTGAATACACATAATATATCTATTTTATTATAAAAAAATGATCTTTGTAAGGGACTTCGTCTCAATCTCCTTTCATTGAGGCATATTTTGTTTTATACACAACTTTATTTTATACGGTGTATAAACCCCTTTGACTTTTACATTTATTCAAAAGGAATCTTTTTTATACGAAGTGTTTTACTAAATGACAAAAAGGGAATGTTTTTATTTTTGTACTTATGCGGCGACAACGACCTCTCCGCCGCCGTGACCATTATTTGAGTTTCAGCTTCCTCTACAAGCCATCATTTTTTTAATGAAAAATATATACAGAGTTTTAACTTTCTTTTATTTTGGTATTGAAAATGGTTTTAAATTTTTTTTATTATATCAATGTGTTGTATTGATATCTTGTGATTGAAATGTGGAAATGTTATGTTTCCTTTATGCATGTTTTATGTGACACGATTATGTTATGGTTTATGATATGTTTAAACATATTCATATGAGGAATGCATTGGACTTAATAAGTGACGGGTGGAGCCTGCTATAGCTCCTCGATGCATCGGTAGGTCTCATGAGACAAACTAGTGTCTTGGCACGAGGCCTTGACAAAATATTATTTGTGGTCTTGGCACGAGGCCTTGACTACGTGGTTATGATTGTCTGGCATTATGAATACCATCATTATGAAGGTGGTTATTGATATTGCATGTGATTATTCGACCAGTAGAATATCCATGTGAAGAGGTAAATGGCATTATCTCATATTACTTTTGCCATATTATGTTGATGTTCAAGTTTAAAAGGCTTTTGTTTTAGTCATACATTGCCTTAACTGTTAATGTTTATTTATGAATGCTTCCGCAATATTGTTATCCTTACTGAGCATCTGAGCTCACCCCTTTCAATGTTTTAATATTTTCTAGGATGTGAAGAAGTATTTTATGACTGACCTGTAGGGATTGTTAGAAGAGGATATGAGTGTGGTCTATGGAGACTTTGTTACTGTAGTTTTTCACTTTATGATGTAATGTAACGTTTATGAATGTATCTAGTGTTTCCAAGGCTACTAAACTAATCAGTCTTTCAAGACGTGATCTTTTGTGATCATGCCAATGCTATGAAGTAATGCACCGAATCCGGGTAGCTGGGGTCGGGGAGTTACACATATGATTATGATTCTCTAGGTTTCACTGTTAAAATCAATATTTTCTCGCAAAAAAATCAAATTGTTTTTTCATATAATCTTAAAAAAATGAGAATTTATTCTGGTAGACAGACTCTCAATATTATATATATAATATTGGTTATGGTGGGTGATAATGTTACTTTCTTATTTAGATAATTATAGAATAGGTTATCTATAATTGTTTATTAGATTATCTAAAACACATAATCGATAATGATTACAGTGTTTGAAGAATTTGAAAATGACATAACCTGGTCTATATAATCATTTCAATAGAAAATAATAATTTCACATGGGAATTCATTACTATTCTTATTCCCAGTATAAACTCATTTCTATGTCATTATGTTATTATTAATATTTCATTACATACACTACATAGTTATTTAAAATAAATAATTATTTTTAGAAAACATAATTTAATAGTTATTCAAATAACATTTAATATGTTATTAACCACTAGGCTATTATACATATTTTTTTAAATCAAACTCAATATTTTTTCCATTCAATAACAAAAATATATTTAATTAAAATTAATCACAACATTATTAAAAAATATATAAATATTACATTATATTTACCAAAATAGAAATAAAATTTTAATTATATTCACAACCCTAAAATATTCTCTAGAATAACTTTTGAATTTATATATAGGATTAAACTTACATGAATAAATTTTGTACCATGTATAAGAATAATATTTAATCAACTTTTCAACTTCATATATAATTTAACTAAGGTCATGGATACACTAATTTTATGCCTTTATAGGTGCCTCTCTAAATGTCATTAAGTAGAAGTTTCTAAATTCCATTTAAAAATCTAGAAATATATCTATCACACCTATAGACAATGAAGATAATGTCACATATAGATACAACATTATTATAGATTTTAATATGTAGAATAGAATATTTATTGTTATATCAATAATCAAGATGGATTCAAACTGGTGTCGACAACCTATTTTCATGATATATCATTCATTAACAGTCCTAAAATAAAATTTCCAACATAACACTACGGGAATATCATTAAATAGGTAGTTTCATTCCCATCAAATGGAAAAGGATATAAACTTATGTTAAATAATACATGGTAAAAAAATATTCTTGATGTAGTAATTAATGAAATATTACTCATGATGTACCCATTATATCTTACTACGAAAAACGATAAAATCATCATTCTTTCATGACTACATTATATTGTGAAACTAACCACAAGTAAACATAATTATTTGAAATTATAAGGAAATTTCACAAATCACAAGTTTTTAACATATAGTTACACATATAATGTAGAATTTTTAATGCCAGCTCATGCTCTCAAATTCTCATGATTTACAAATATCACAGGGATTCCAATATGAGAATTTATCACCATAATCATTGAATATCTACCATAAAGGTGTGTAACAATTATATCTAACAAAATAAAAACAACTTGTGGAGGATTTTTTAAAATATTGACATGTTGCTTCTTAGTTCATGTAATAGAAGGGAACATCTACCACTCTTTAGTGTGGTGGTTATAATTAAGACATTATCTCATACTATATTACATAAAAGAAAAATCCTGATGTGATGAAATTATTATTAATATTTTAAATAATGAATAAATATAATAATAATGTACTACATGTTGGTTCTAGGTAACCCACTCCCACATTATCCTAGTTAGCCCCATAATAGAATATTGGTTAATTTTTTATTATATTATATTTATTTTTGTAAATAAATATATTGTATCAATAATGTATGTTTTTATATTTTTAGAGTGTTCTTAGTTCACTGGATGGAGACCAATTTAATTTCAATGAATTTGAAAATTTTAAAATATGTGTTGCAGCATTTTTGGATAATTATACTAGCCACACCAAACTATTTTAGAGATGATAGATTTATTGACTTTAAAATTATTTGTATATACCATTTTATTATATGTGGAAAATATAATTTAGTAATAAATTATAAATTACAGGATATTGGTTTTTCTATTAAAATCATTTTAAATATTGTTTCAATATAAGTTGATTTTCCAACTTCAAGATAAATTAGATAGCATTATAATTGTATTCATAATGTTCCAAATAAATGAATTATAATTTTTCTGGTTTATGTATATTAATATATTTTATAATAACATAGACTTCATTATCACATAATTTATAAAACCTCATTATTTAATTTAAAAGAACATAAATTCACTATAGTTTGGAGAATTGATATATATGAATCAATTTTTATGATCTACATATTAAAGTGAAGTATTCCTGGTTAGTTTTTCAACATAATTAATGAGTTTCGAACTATCAAACCATTGTAATTTTTAATTTTTTATTATATGATACTATTAAATTATAAGAGATTTTAAAATGTTGTATAAATTTGTAATATTAGATAATTAAAAAATATTCATATACATTTTCATTAAAATACATTAATATGATAGAATTTTTATGTTACAAAGAAAAAATAATATATCTTAAATATAAAAAATTTCCTTTATATTTAAATTTATAATTATAAAAATGTAAAATTCCATAATCAATTTTTAGTTTTTTTATTAAACTAAAATTGGTTGTCATATTAATTTCTCAAATCTAGGCACACCATATTAAAATTTTGTAGTTTACTATAGAAATTGGAATATTAAATAAATAGATTGAAAACTATGAATGAATACATGTTACATGAATAATTATAATAAAATAATAATTACTCATATTATTATATAAATAAAAAAATAAAAAAGTATTATTTCCTAAGATTTCATCAAAAGATCCTTAGAAATGAATAAATTGAACGTATGGATCTAATAATTTTTTTGTTTGTTTCAGGATAATTTTCATTTTCACTAATGATTGCATTTAAAAATAATTATAAAATTAATTGATGATATATTGTTATTCTACCATTCATATAGAAATTAGTGTTATGAATATAACAACAGTGCAATAGAACAATGGTGGTTGATGAATTTGTTTATGTTATATGTAACTCCCAGATACTTTTCTATAAGGTTTGGTTTATCCATTACATTTGGTTTACTTTTTTTAATGAGTAATTATATACATGTAATTTTTACGATAACTGCAATGGTGAATTTATGGATTTTTTTTAATTTATGGATTAATCAAGCTGTTATTTATATTCATTGAGAAATTACAGTTGTTGTAATAATATTGTAAATCCTGTAATGGCTACCAAGAGGATCACATGATCAGGATACAAAATCTGATGGATTTATATGTTGTGTAATAGTATCACATCATGTAATGAAAAAAATAACATTCTTAATAATGAGCCTATGGGATTTTCAGTGTATAATATCATGGTGTAATACATGATTTTTAAGGGATATAATGTTTTTTAACAGTTATGAATAACAATTTTATAGAGATATGTGTGTGTTTTCTCATATTGATTCCTTACAAGATTAATTTTTATCATCCTAAAGGATATTCCTAGGTGATTTTGGATGATACCAACCATTCTGTGTCGTTTTTTTTAACGATTTATCATATTTTTTGTTTAATTGATTCTATCATGTTTATTAGAAGGAAATTTCATTCATAGTCCTTTATCTAGGATAACAGTCACCATTCATAAAGGGTGCAGGGTATCTGTGATGTTGAGGCCGATATTAAGATTAAATGGGTTACATTGATGAACATTAGTTCATTCATGATAAATTCAATTCGGTTGTCCATTTATTTTTCACAGATATGTGGTCTCAAAAAATATCATGAAAATTAAAAAAAAATTAAAAAGTTTTTCTCTCAGAAAATGGATTTTATATATTTAGAAATTTGGTTTTAACCTCCAATATGGATTGAAATGGATTTGGATTTTTTTAGGAAAATGTGATCGTGGTTTTTGAATATGAATTTGGAAAATTTCACATTTTGAAACATTGGTGTGTTGGTAAAGAGACATAATTATCATTTGTGTGTGTATAGAACCCATGGGAGGTAATGTTTTTTGTGATAATGAATGGCGGGAAATAATATCAATTGGATAAAATGTTATTCATGTTGAAGTTTTTATTTCTATAGTATGTAGTTTCCCATATTCAAGATACTATATGTTAGGTTCTTTGTTATTTAGGATTTTTAATCGCAAGAATGTTTTTACCCTGGATTTTTTCCACTAGGTTTTATATGAATCCATAAAATATAACTTATCCTGATATGTTGTTTCATAGATATGTTTTTACCTATTTAATTATTGATGCATGGATATTAATTGTTGTATATATTACACATACTTTTCATATTTCTAGTTTGAGTATATTAAAAAAAATTGAAAACCAAAGTGGAAATGATATACAGATGGGATAAATTCATGAAATATATCTATAAAAATATTTTATAATAATTTGAATTTGTTTCATTCATTGTACCATAACATGGATAGAATCATTTTTTGAATGATACTATGATTTAGCTGACACCCTACATGTGCCTCTAGGAATATTTTGATATTGTATTAATGAATTCATGTTATGGTAAGGGAATCATGTAGCACATTGGATTCTCTTGTTGTTACTTTTTTGGGATCAGGTTGCACTGGAGTTGATTTCTGGTCATGTGGAGCATTGACATACTTTCTTGGAATAGTGTTTTTTTCATATATTATATGTATTTCTGGTTACTAATATATTTATTCTATTATACTCTAGTTTTATAGTGTTTTTCTTATATTCAATAGATGATTCTATAATCCTATAATTTTATATCATGTGCCTGGTTTGATTATGTGACTTGTATATATGACTCAGGATGGTTCACTAAGTTATGGTATCAAATGTATGCATATCATGAAATGTGGTAGTAAATTTGGAGTTTGGTTATATGTAATGGTTTTATGGGAGTTAAGACCAACAAAATTCTCATAGAATGTGTTGAAATGTTTCCTCACCAGCTCACTTCCATGACTGACAATTAGTAACCATGGGTGGTCAGGGAATTTTTCCCATTATCAGACACGTTGTTTATGGTAATTTCATTGAACTCTATGATTTTTATTTAAAGTTAATTGTTTGTTTTAAATTAATGTATTTCATGGATTAGTTAAATAATTAATGTTTTAATGGTTGGAAATAAATTTATAAGGTTAGTCCATTGATTATGTAAATTTCATTTTAAAATTTATTTCCTCTATTATAAAATGCATCAGACAAGATCTCTTCCAATTTTGAGAGAGGATTCTATGAGATATGTTTCTTAGGGAAGCCCTTAATTTGAGTCTACATTGGGAGAAGCTATTATCCACACTTTTCTTCATATATGTCTTGTTGGTTTCTAGAACCGAGGATCCATGGTGGTTCATGGTTCTTAATTTTCTAAGAAACATCCATATATCATTTGATGTAAAAAAGGTACCCTAGAATACGAGGAGTGTTGTGAGAAGATAGAGAGGTCCTTATACTTCATAAATACACATAAAGACAGTATGGTGGGTTTTTCCATTTACAAAATCATCGGATTTGGGAGGTATTGTGGAACAATATTTTGAAGGCTATGATGCATAAGGATCATATCTAGGATTAATTAATGAAAATATTAATCCAAAATTATTACCATGAGAATATGAATGTAAAAAAAAAGTGTTTCTTACTATAGAGTAGATGGCATACAATTCTTGGGTATTATACATTTTTTTGCCGGTGCATCTTGAACACGAGCATATCAGTAATGAGTACCTAGAGGCACAATGTAGTGAGTTATGAATGACTATTGATATTCAGTTGATGTTGATACTGTTGTTCCATTTGACCTTTTTAGATGTATTTTTCATTATATAATTTTATAATGCATAAGTAGTTGTTATGATAGGTTATTTTGGAGCTTCAGCTGGTTTAGTGGTGATCTAGGGTGTATCTTATAGACAGAAAATTAATGGTAAGAGTAGTCAGTTTTATTCAAGAATATTTTCAACTTTGTTTTTAGGGAATTAGTTTGTTTTAAACTACCAGTGTGTAAGGGAAGGTAATACCAATCCTAAAATTGTGGAATCTAAAAATTAATATCATCATTGTTGATGATCTTTCCATCAACAACATTTGTTTTGAAAATATATATTAGGTTTGTAAAGAAGGATCCACTCTCACAAAGGGTACATAGGTTCAGGGAGATATTATAAAGTGTGGTGGTATAATTCCCCAGAAATGGGAGATGTTTATGTTATTGTGGTTGTATGAATTCATGAAAACGATTATTCTCCAAATAATCTAAATCATGTATAGTTACATATTGATCTATATTTATTTATCATATTCTATGGTTCTAGCTTTGTTTTATAAGGCTAATTCTCATTCATGTATATCTTTAATGGTAGTTAATGTGTTGGATTTTAATTTATGAAAATTTTATTTCATGTTAGATCTTTCCATGCCATTGGGAAAGAGATAAAAGAAAGGGTTAAAATGTCCTATGTGTTGGGTTTGATATCTAACAATGAGTTGGAGTGGGAATTTTTATGCTTTATATTGACATCATTGACTTCATTATCATCATGAATTGTATGATTAGTGAGAAGTCTAAATACACTATAATCAGTGCTGAGTAAATTTCATATCATTCGATGGGGCTCCCCATGATTTCTTGGTTGAATGGGGACGTAGTTTGAGAATAGAAGGGATTGTTTATCCTTTTTCTAATGTAATATTATGGTTGCAATCAGAGATATTTCTAGATTTAGTAAATATATGTTTGTGTGGTTGAATTGTTTTCAGTTCTATATGGATACCCAAGGGTATTTCAAAATGATTTATTTTCCACAACATATAGAAGTAGCTTTTCTATATTCCTGGTCCCTAGTACAATTCCCACTTCTATTAAATAATACTGTATGGAACTTAATGAATTTTTGGAACATAATATCTAAAATGAGTACCTATAGTCAAAAGTATTTTTTCATCCAATTGTGTCTCCAAGGAATCATCATTATGTTTTTTAATGGTTGATAGGATCTTCGTAATTTATGTCAATTATCAAAAAAAATTGAGTGATCGTTAAGATAAAATATCTATTTCCATGAATTTATGATCTATTTTTTCATCTAATAATGGATCATTGTCTTTATATGAATGATATTAGGTAAGGGTATCGATATTTTTGATTACAAGAATAGGATATACCTATGAAAATGTTTAAGAGTCTATATTTTCATTTTGAGTATCTTGTTATACCTTTTGTTATCACTAAATCTACTGTTATGTTTATGGATGTGATGAAAAAGTTTCTTGTCAACTCTTGTATTAATATTTTCATGTTCATGGGTTTTATTTTTTTGTACAAAATGATAGAGGAGGATCACATTATCCATTAATATATCATTAATCAAATATTAATAGAAAATCAGATGTATAGTAAAGAATAAAAAAAGATAGTTTTGGATATGGAATGTGATGTTTTGTGAAATGTGATAACTTTTAGGGGCATATTAGTATATCCTAAAATGGTATATGATGTTATATCTTGGGGGAATACTAGAATTGTTTTTAGATCTGGAGCCTCTTGGTTTTGCATTGTTACAATATACATGTTTTTTCCAAACCTCTCTAAATGATCATCTTCGATGAAATATTTAACCCATATGTTTTTATTGTTTCAATGTATTGATATCTGTTATAGATATTTTGATTTTTTGATGATGAGTCTTACATCATCACATGATTTTATTTTTTGTGGATCCATGATCAGGTTATGATGTATGTTGAGATTCTTCTAGTATGGGTTTCATATTAACCTTGATGAATTGTAAATGTGTTATGGATTATAACACATGGAAGATGCTCCCACATGAGAACAAAATACCCATCACAAGTTATTAATTCAGTATTGGTTATTCATGCACTCAAAACATGGTGTCACTACCTATATTGGGAGGAGTTTACATTGTATTCTGATCATAAGAACATGAAATATATTACTACTCATATGTATCTGAATTTTTAATAGAGATGCTAGGTAAAGTTTCTTTAGAAATCTGATTTTTATGTTTCCGAATTCCCTAAAAATTGAATAAGGTTTCCAATGCATTTTGAGGAAAATTACATCTACATGATATGATGGAATTAGTTGAGGTTCAGTATCTAATGATTTTTATTCCAATGATTAACATATAAATGGAAGATGTTGGTGGATAGCTTTTAATGGATTTAATAAAGGTAGAATCATATTTTTTTTTTGTGGGTTCATATTGAGTAGTAATTTGATATATAGAAATAGTTTTTACTAAAATACGTTTCATGGGGATACCTCAGGTGAGTGATATTAGTTTCCTAAGGGATCTTGGTGCTTCTATAGGGCGTTAGTTGTACTGTTTTTCATATCATTGGAGTTTTTTTATAGTGAAAACCATTCATGTTGGTTCATGAACCCACATAAAACCATGATTTATCAAAATTTGAGATATTTGAATTGGTGATAGGGGATTATTAGGTCTATTATTGATTTTATATCGTTATTCTTTACTTTACTGGGAATTGAGGAGGAACACGAAATACATACAGGGTTATTGAAACCCTTACCAATTCAGATATAGAAGTGGGATGATATTTCTATTTCTTTTAATATTTTTTTATTAACTCCATGTAGGATGGAATAAATTTGGGTAATAATTGATCAACTCATGAAATCATATCATTTCCTGTATATCTGGAAGAACATTAATGTGCAACATCTCGGGGACATCCATGTCTGTGAGAATTTCCAAAATCATGTGGTAGACTATCTTATTGTATATGAATGTTATATGAGGGTAACATCAATGAAATGAAAATTTTTTCAACGGGATATTGGATCCCAGATCGAATTATGTATGTATTATCATCTAAATTTGGATGGAAACACAAATATGACTATCTAGGATCAAGAGGTTATACTACGAGATTGTGTGTTAGATTTTAGATGATCTTAGAAAAATCATTTTTCTTTGGATGAATTTTAATAAAAACAATAGTTATTATAAATCATTAAATACGGATCACTTCATGTATTTTTATGGAAATACATTTATAAATAGCTTATACTGGGAATAGTTGGGTGGTTGGTCATTTTATGGGCCTAGGGTTGTTTAAGAGATGAAGAAGATAGTGAAAATGATACGGATGAATTTGATCAATGTATAGAGTCTTCATAAATCTTATGTGGATTATATTCATTACCCAAAATTGTTTTAGGTTGGTGATATGGTATTTCAATTATCTCTACCATGCTTATAATAACATTAGTTGGTTAAGTTGGTTATGTTGAAAATGATGTTTGTCAGACCTGCAGGGATCTTTGGATGACTATGGACTATGGACTATCAGTATCATTTTCAATATGTTTTGATATATATCCCAAATTTTCTTCATGTTTCCATGTTGAGGATGTACATACTATATCCTAACCACGTGATTGGATGGGAGGGCATTGATCTTTAGACCGATACAACTTTGGTTTGTGCATCTAGTTTAGATTATAGATAACCATGATACGGTACTACACATTAAAATTATTGATGTCATTAATATTTTAATTACTTATTATATTCCCTATTTACTTATTTTATATGAAATGTGCATAATTTCTGTGAAATATTAATGTTTTAATATTAAGTATAATTTTTGACCATTTTTAGAAGTAGTCCAATTGAGTCAGTTTAATGTTTTAATAATAACTATCACTATACTGATCTAAATTGTGTGGTTATTGTTTTTTAGGATTCTACATTCAATATAAAACATTCCATTAGAAGGTACCATCAGCCAAGTCTTCCATTTCAAGGGTCATATGGTCCTCAAAAACAAGACCAAAGAATATGTGAACAAACTGGACAATCCATGAAGATTGATTTACTAGGCTCAATCTAGATGTCCAAAAACATTAACTCTATACCATAATTCTGGGGACACATCATGTCATCTTGGATAAAAATTTAAAGGCCCAAATTCAAGTAAAAGGGGCCAAATGATACTTTGAAGTTCAGCCCACCATTCTGGCCGAGAAATAATCTCAGTATAGTATTCATGAAATATCTCATGATGTAAGAATAAAATAGAGCTGAGACATTTCATTGTGAACTAGGAGATATATGCGGCTGATTGTGTTGAATAAGTCATTCGGATTTGAAGGCATCTTCCTGATCCAAAATCCATTCACATTTTGGCCATTGAAAAATCATGGATAGAAATGGATAGTTTACCTTTGTTTAATAAAACCGCAATAACTTTGGCTCCAATTGTCCAAATACCTCCACATTTTGATAGTAGTTGAAATCCATTATTTTCTACAAATTTTAGGAAGGAGATATTCGGAGATTCGGCTGTCTGAATATCCAAATTGGCTATGCTAGTGGAGGGGCATATTGGGAATGCAAACAGTCCACTCCTTGGACTATAAATACTTTCCCCTTCTCTCCTTGAGATGGGTTGGCATTTCAGAGAAAATGAGGATTGATTGGAAGTACCAAGGCCCTGAAAAAATCTTGGGAGGATCTTCCAAACACAAGTTTTCACTTGATAATCCCTTACTCCTCTCTTTGTTTTCATTTACTTTTGCATTTTTCTTCGTTGTAATTTTGCAAGTGTTTGTCTTTGTAATTTTTTTTAATGCAATTTTCTTCTTCTTAATTTCTTATTCTCATCCACATTCTGTAGTTCAATATTTATGTTCTTATTTTAGTTTAAATAAATATGAAATCCATCATCCTCTTTTACTTTATTATTCAATAAAAAGTCCGGTTTTTTTTACTCTCATCATCGTTCGTGTGTGTGTTCAGTGCACAACTCTTTTCTTACCCATCTATTTTTCTTCTCTTTTTATTCATCACCTTAAACATAATAGACCATATTACTAATAATTTAAATGGAAGAGTAAATATCTTATTGGGGTTAGTTATAATTTAGGGATGTTAAGTGATTGAGAGGTTTTTCTCGATGAGTATTATTTAATTTAACATTGTGTATGTTGGACTTAAAGGCTTAACAATTGGGAATTCCAATCAACATCAACTTTTGATGTGGGTGTTAATTTAATGCAATATAAAGCAAAGCTCAAGGATATCACATGCTTAACTACCTAATGATGAACTCACCCCAATCTTTATCAACATGTTAAATTAAACATCATCCATTAAACATTTCAATTTTGCTCTGCAAACAAACCCCCCAATCAAAATACAATAAACTAAAAACAATCGACTATTACGATGTACCATCACCGAGGATTCGACCCGAGTGCTGCTATACACATTAGAAGAGCATCGGAACCTTGACTGGTTGATAGGTGACAATCGGCTGCGCGTTTCAATGATCCCCCTATATATGGTACTATGGATGTAAAGAAAGGATAACCATGAGATTTCAGACTATGAGTCATTGATGAGGCTTTAATGGACTTATCTTTTTTTGGATCTAGTATATTATGGGATTTCTAGGGGAAAATAATTTATGGGGGTGACTGTAACACCCCATTAGTTTTCATTTATTTATTTTTTGTCCCTTAATTTTTGGTCCCATTTTTAGATAGATGATAAATAATAAATAATAAATTATGAGGATACCAAAAATTGAGATGCAAAATATTTATTTCAATTTTCTGTATAAACCTATTGTTTTTGTTGTGCATTGGGAGATTACATGCTATGTAATAGATGTACCTTCCATGAAATTGATTACGATAATAATTCATCGACTAGACATAGTGAATACTAGATTCACAGACCATGTAATGGTATCATGTCATATAATGGAAGATAACATATATTAATGAATATTGTTATGTATTTTTCATCGTATATGCTCTTCAGGAATCACACCATGTCAACGGAGATTAAAATGTAGGAAATAGTCCCAAACATTTAATTTTGGGAGCTATATGAACAGTTTAACAAATTCATTCATTGGAGGATTCCATTATCTCAACCTAAAGTCTCTCCCTTTGCATTTCTGGTTGATTCTATCTCATCCCAGTTAGTTCGTTTAGTAAATGATCACCTTTGTGATTTAATTAATTTTCTATGATTTCATGGTGAGTCATGTATTTCGAACACCATTATCCTAGTTTCTGGTCTCCACTGTCAAGATAATATAGTCTAATTCAATGTTTAGGTATGTGATATAATACAATGGGAAATGTTTATGAATTTTATGTAATATTTTATTAAATTAATTGGTATGATCATTAATTTTAAATAAAATGTGGTTTCAAATGATATATTAGAAAGGAAAATATTTTCAGACGGGGTTTTTCATTGAAAATGATTTTTAACGATTTTGTAATTGGTAATAAAACTCTACATCAGATCGTATTAGATATGAAAATATGTGAATGGTGTTGAGACATTATTTTTTCAATTTCATATTGTAAACCTTGAGTGCATTGGGAATGAGACACATGTAGACATAGTGTGTTTATGGAACAACTAGGAGGAAACCTTTTCTATGATATTGAGAGGAAGGAATCAATGTCGGTTGGATCCAACTATATGCATTTTGGGGCCTTTCAAATATCTAATAAATTTCCTCTCATATTCAAGATCCCATATGTGAGGTTGTTTTTTCCTTTACGGTTATTTATCACATGATTGTATTCATCATGAATTATTGCTCATATGTTTTTATGCGGTTTTATCAAATATCTTAACATGATATTGTTTTTTTATGTATATGTGTTTACCAATATACCTCTCAATTCATTGATATGACTTCCTTTTTATATACCTTCTACTTTTCATATTTATGGTTTCTGAATATGTTAGGGTTTTATGAAAACCAAATGGAAAATAATTTACTTTTGGCTTTAATTTATGAAATTTCATTGTTAATTTAAGTATATGTACATTTATTTCAAACATGATATTAGAAAATGAATAGAAAAATGATCTATTATCATACTAGGAATTGGCTCATACCCTACTTGATCCTTACGTTGTCTATAGGTGTTGTATGGTAGGATTATGGGAAGAATAAAATACTGTTGTACCCTATGAGCTTCTGTTGTTGTTTAGTCTTTCAGTTTTGGTTGGTCCAGAGGTGATTGTTTTTCATGTGAATATTGAAAACACTTTTCAGATAATCTTGTTTTGAATAGTTTGAAAACTTCTATGGTATATCTTATATTTAATATTTATACATTGGTTTTATTCTTTTTATTATTATATGGATGATTGGTTTTTGTTATCATGTTTTACATTTATCATGTGATGGGATAGTTCAGGTGCATTTTATTGTTATCCCTTATCGGTTCATTACATTAGGTTTCATAGGAAAACATTATCAGAGGAAACTGTTACATTGGAACTACTTGATTTTTTCTTTATTGAAATACATTTTTAAAATGAAGTATGGATTTTGTTGTAGATGTTCTCAATAAGTTTCATTGGGAATTAAATAATACTATATATTCTTAATTTTTTAAGTAGTGGAATTTCTTGAGTGATGGTTGGAGATCCAATTTTTTGAACTGATAACGAGTAAAAAAATAATTTTTCCCTTTGGGTTGAGTAATAGTGGAAAATAAATACACTGAGGAAAATTTATATATGAATGATTATAGGTTATTATGACCATTTTTAATCGGTAAAAATATTAAAAAATGAGTTATTGTTCATAAATTGATGTTTCATGGAGATTCATTCAAAATTAATCTCCTATAGATAGATACTCAATGAGGAAATTTGAAAAATCGTGGCTCTTAAAAGCTTTCTATGGAAAAAACTATATATCAAACTAATCCTTTATAACATGACATCATGAGATATGTCATATTAGCCTCAAATGAATAATGATAAATTTAAGCAGTCTATCACATGAAACCATGTAGATACAATGATGTTGTAGGTAGTTTGTAAACTTATGAATTGAAAAGATAAATTCTAGCTAGCTATTCTCAATACCTTAATATCGAGTCTCCACGCCGATCATGATTCCACTGTGATAAAAAGGCTATTTTCATTCCAACCATCATTCTTTTGTGAGAGTAGAGAACCTAGTGATCACTCCAATGTTGTCATGTAAAGAATAAGAGACATTCCTAGAACAGGTGGCATCTACACTGGTGGGAATACGAGTTATTTCATGAGGGAATAAAATTATTCTTGACAACAAGTGGTCCACTGATATGTGACCCTGTTCTTCCTTAATTAGGTGAAGGGTAAACAGTTGCCTCCAAGGTTGAATATAAAGGGATTAATGATGTTCAAGAGTCCATGAAGTCCTCTTAAGTCTTTAAATATTCATGGAGGTGACATGCCAATGATTACATTAGACTTCTTGAGATTAACATTGATGGCATGATGGAGTACAATGAAGAAGAGAATGTTTCATGAGGGTACACTGAAAGAATATTTCATGGGGTTTATCTTTAGATTATTTTTTCAGATCATACTAAAGATCATTTATTGGTCATCAAGGTGACCCGAGTGTTTTGGCATTTGACCACTAGATCATCAATATAGAATTATAAAAATTTTCCAAAAAATGGTTTGAGGATGTGATTCATATCATGTTGGAATGTGGCACCAACGTACTTCAATCTAAAGTGCATTACCTAATAACAGAGTATGTATTGTTGTTCTCTAAGGATAAAGATTCCTCATATAATGGGTCCAACTAGATTTTATTGTACCCTAAGAATCCATCCATGAAGAATAGTTCATGGTAAATGGTTATCGAATCTATCATATGTTCTCTAATGGAACTGGGAAGTCATCCCTGGAACTATGCTGGTTGAGACCTCCAAAATCCATGAAAATTTTGATTTTCCATATAATGACCCATACTTTTCATACATTGATATGAATTCAAATTGGAATTACATTCACTTCAATATATAATAATTCCATGACCGGACCGTATAGGTATAGTGTCTTTATAAACAGGTAAACATAATCAACTGGTTCATAAAACATCTATATTTTCTCTCACTTAATTCATCATAACAAGTATCCTTTCTGACCTAGAATACATTATACCCTTCTTCACAAACTAGGGAAAAGAAACATGTTAAAGGATGAGAGGTAATGATCATTAAGGGTATAAAAGGGAAACATCAATCATATCATAATCTTAAGATGAAAAGAACATAACATTTTAAAATCATATCCTAATTACAAAATATCATGATATCTCTTCATGTGATAAAAATTCATTATAATTAAAGGACATAATCCCAAAATTCATAACATAAGTCATGATGTTTTTATTGATACACATAAGCATAGAAAAGCATTTCCATATTATCCAAGGCTCATAGCCTTGACCATCATCGCGGACAAAGTATGTTACTAACCTGTGTTTACTTGTCATTCCATCCATGTATTACTAAATGATGTTTACATTCCTTTCTAGTCATTTTTATAAAATGAGATATGAATATTTATCCAATGCACTATAACTTGATATAGGTTCCATGGAACTCATAATGAAATCATTTTACATTTTCCACAAAACACAAATCATTCATCATAGAATAACCCATGAAATAAAATGTGTTTCTTAAAAATCATTTCACCATAATCCATATAAAATAAATGGATTTAATAAAAATAATTACTTTATAAACACAATAAAATAAAAGAAATAATTGGGATATAAACATAAACCTATGTCATTTTATATGCAAAATGAATTTGATAAAACACTTAAACTTTATTCCTAGGGAAAATATCCTTGCCCCATAATTTTAAAATTAATAAATTTTCTATAAAATAAACATGAAATATTATAGAGGAATCTTCATGAATTTAATGTTTCATGAAGCCATAGAAATTACAATCATTCTGTATAAGTTAAAATACCATCTCCTGGTACTTTTACTGGAATGTAATAAAAGTACCTCAAATAGAATATCTTAAAAAATATTCCTTTTATACCATTTAATAAAAAATCACCAAAGGGTAAACTTTACATTGTAAATTATAGAAGTATATAAATAATATTAAATAATTAAAAAACATGGATGTCAATGATAAATATATCCCGGTAAATAATTATTTATAGACAATCTCTGTATTAAAACGAGATTGCAATATTATCCCAAACAATAGGTCCAATATACTATATATGTATTTAAAAATAATATATACCTATTTAAATTATTATAATGACTTATTCGAGAATCATAATCATTTTTATGATATCAAATATTATTATATTATCATTCATTTGTTAGTAATATTTAATTGTATCTCATTTTTTGGATATTAACTGCTTTATGTTGTTATGCAAGTTTCGTCTGGTATGTTCATGTTCCAGTTCAAAGAAAAAAATTATATCATCTATATAATTATATTATAATAATATATATAATATTTATGAATTCCATTCATTTATATAATCATTTTCTAAGGAAGATCATGTAGAATGAATCACATCGCCTCATGGAGAATGTAGGTCGTACATACGCATGAGCACTGCTATAACTCACAAAATAGTTAAATGATATGGAATTGGATGGTATATTAATTTTACAGAATAATTTTAATGTTTTATTCATGGTTTAAATAAATTATAATCATTTTTATACCCATCCAAATAATGTAATATTTAATTTAAAATTACACCACGATGCGGAGACGGTAATCTGTAAGTACACATGCATGGTGATATTGTTATTCATATGATTTATAAAAAGAGGTATAAGGTTTTCCCATATATATAATAACATCTCATCATGTATAAGATACTGTATTTATTACATTAGTATGAAACAACATAAGAAGAGGAAGTAGAAGGAAAAAAGAATTTTGAAAGAGTTGATAAATTAATTAACTCGTTTTTAAGTATCTCTTGTTGGTTTCCACATAACGTCTCCATAAGATGCATTTTTTCCCAACTATTGGCCTATTGTTAGAATTTAGTGATGTTTGGAGATTTATTGGGAATAATTTGGATAAGAAAGGGGTCTTTAATAGTGTGATCAAATGGGTAGAACTAGTGGCCTTTTATAAGATTTCAGAGGGTGACTTTAAGAATGTTGGGAAATATTATTTTATTATAATATTACGTTCAAATTTTAATAGTTACAAAGTGATAAATTTTATGTATAATATGTGGATGGTCCTAAATAATCTCAATAAATTTGTTTTAGGCTTATTTAGTTCACAAAAGTAAAGGCATCATTTATCTTCAACCCTTATATAAAAAAATATCTCCTACCATGTCTTCTATTATATTTATAATATATGGTTACTAATGATACTATAAAACGACAATAGAACAAAAATTGGATCTTTAATGGAAATTTTAACATAATATACAATATTTAAAAGAATAATTTATTTTTAAAACTACTATATTATTTAATAAAATAGAAATATTTTCAAAACACATTTATGCCAAATTTTCCACTATTTAGTAATTGATTTTTATGGAAGCCATAAAAACATTATTAATTCAGAAAGACTTAATTAAATAAAATATAAGATCTCATACTCGACCATAAATTTTTAATGGCATCATAATATTGAAATTATATTTATATCAATATTTATAATATCATTTATTTGAAAGACTCATTAATAAGGAATTCACGACATCCTACTTGTGTCATAAATAATTTTTTTTATTTAACGTCTAAAAATTATCAATAAAATATCATGAAATTGGAATTTGTATTACATTTATAATGACTATATATGTCTAATTAAATCAGTAATATAATCCTATATTAACAAATGATTAGTAAAAAAAAGTTATTTTTATGTTATATTTCACTTTACTTTAAATTAAACATTCTAAAATTTAATTATCACACCCATGTGGATCTATGAGGATTTAAAATCAACGCCAGTATACTCATGGTCTGAAATATCTCATAAAATAATATGATTCCATGTTTTAGGGTCGTTTTATTTTATTTAAATATTATTTTTTACCCTTATTTATATTATTCACCATTAAACCATTGTATATAAAAATAAATACTAAACTTACTATTCCTAATATCAAAAAATAAAATTTAACTATTTAAAAAAATAGACCTTTTGAATCAAAATAATAATATAAATTTTATAAATTCAAAACACATAGTTAGCAAAAATTAATTTAAAATATATATTATTGTTGGAATGACAGAACGTTCTTTTTTAAAAGTTAATGCATTCCAAAATATTAAAATGTTTTTACAAATGAATTCAATTTAAAATCAATGATGATGACTTAAATTATATTTTATGATAGAAATTTATTTTATTTATACTTTAAAACTATTCAATATCATAATTTAACTATATAAATTATTTCCATGAAAATAAGTTTTTGCACCTAAAATGTGATGTATTATTACTATTCATCAAATCATGAATGTTATCCAATAAAATAATTTAAATTCATCTATAGGAAATTTATATATTATTCATTAAAATAAAATTTTCATGTATTCATATAAAAATTATTAATGAATAAAATTCGAAATTTAAAAGGGGTTCTCTATTCAATGGTGTTATATTAACATTAAAAAATTTTGTTTTTATACAAATAATAGGGTTTATTCACACCCTATGTTTAAAATATCAATTAGTCAAAAATAAATATATTATATATAACATATATATCTTATTAATTTCATTACAAATAGTAATTCACTAAAAAATAAAAATATCAAATTTATATTTTTCATAATTAATTGATATCCAATGAATTCACAATGCATTTTTCTATGATAACATAATCTCGCTAAGTTGAAAGCTATGATATAATAGTAATTTTTTACCAAGGACATCTAATGGTTAATTTAAAGTCACAATTGAATAAAACTCAATCTTCTAAAGAATTAGATTTATTTAAGGATAATATTTCATAAAAAACGTCCATGTGTTACATTATACCTCCCTTACACTAAATTTCACCCAAGAAATTTGTCATATAAAATAAAATATATGAGGAATCATATCCCTCATTATATCCTCAAATTCAAATGTAGATTCTTCAAATTGGTGGTTATTACATAAAACATTAGGTAGTTGATTGGTCTTGATTCATTGAACTTTTTCACTGTGATCCAGAATCTCTATCGGTTGTTCTTCATTTGAAAGATATTGCTCCAATGGTATAACATCTGATCTCAGTACATGTGATGGAAAATGTATATAATTTCTCAGGAGAGATAAATGGAACATGTCATGAAATTAACTGTGATTCAATGGAAGCACCAATTGGTAAGATACCTTACCAACACGATCCATATTTCAAAAGGACTGATATGCGGAGGGCTATGATAGTGGTACTTTAAAGGTTCTGGAAGTTGCTAATGGGGCATAAGGGAAGGCTATGAATGATGGGGGTGTGGGTTTCATAGTTGCTGCCAAAAAGTGTTTACAAGTGTTTGAGAAAGAGAATGCGGAGGAGGAAATCCCAATGACTAAAGGCCCCGATATTCATCATGGACCTCCTTTACAGGAGGTTGTTAATGTATCAAAATTTATGCAGTAGGGGAAAATTCCAGAAGGGAAGTGGAGGGAAAGATAGATATCAGAAGGTGCTCATCCCTGGGAAATGGGGGGGATTGCTCTGAGAGTGATAAAGAGAACTATGGTGGTGTGATCAAGCCTTCATTTAGTGATGTGGTCCATGGCAGGAGGACGAAGATGATCAAGAGTCAGGAAGTCCTCACTGCTCCACTATGACACTGGTTAAGGAAGGACTACTCCTACCTTCAAAAGATAATGTCTACTAGGTCTTCTATTGGAAACATTGAGCTCTTATCCTTGGAACGGATGAATCTGCGACGAAGGTATGTTGAGGTTCCGAATCATTATAAAATATCGGAATGGGAATCAGCTACTATGGAAGAAGCTTTCCACCAAGGATGTAGATATGGGTATGGTTTTTATGATATGTATTTTCCTTTTAGGGCTTTTGGTTCATGATTACTATACTTTTATTTTCATTTTATAAATGGTCAGGGGGTTATCCCCTAGATGAGCTTCTCTTATAAAGACTTTCCAAATGTCATTACTCTCTTTCATGGAGATATTTGTTGAAACACCTTATCACCCACATCAAACTCTAGGTCTTTTTTCTATTGTCATCATAAATTCTATGTTTACTCTGAGTTGATCTTATGTATTGTGGAAACATTTTTCTCATCTCTGCCATTTCATCAAAAAGATCAAGTCATAATAGCTTTCAATCCCCAACTTCATCCCAATAAGTTGGAGTTATGAATTTATTTCTATATAGTGATTTATAAGGTGTTATATGGATACATGAAGGAAATCTATTATTGAATGGAAATTACCCAAATGGTATTTATTTATCCCAACCACCATTTAAATCTATAGAGAAATCTCTCTACATAACTTCCAGAGTATGAATTGTCCTCTCAGACTGACTTTTTATCTGAGGATGATAAGGAGCTATGAAACTTAACACTATATCTAGAGCCTTCTGAAGACTTTTCCAGAACATTGATGTAAACCACGGATCCCAATAAGATATAATAGAAAGTGGTAATCCATGAATTCTTACCAATTCCCTAACATATATCCTGGCAATGTGGTCAAGAGGGAAATACCCTCTAATAGTAATGATGTTGTCAGAAATTTTAAGGCGATCAACTATAACCCTTATATAATTATATTCTTTGTATGTGTTGGGAAGTTTGATGAAAAATTAAATTGTGTTGTTTTCCGATATCCATTATGGTATTGGTAATTGTTGAAACATCCCATTAGACTTAGGTCTCTTAGAATTTTCATGTTAACAAACAAAGCATCGAGAGACATATTTTCTGACATATCTTTTCATGTCATCCCACTAGAAATACTCTTTTAGGTTATTATACATTTTTGGGAATCTATTTTTTATAAGTAATGATTCAATATGAGCCTCATCTAGTATCTCCTTCTTCAATTCTGGTATGGGAGGCATACAAACCCAGTTTATAAACAATATTATTTCATCATAATCAGTGTTAAATTCAATAAAATTTCCCACCATCCATTGTAGCTCTTAATATTTATTTTGTGCCTACTTAATAATCAGTTGTATTAATGGATTAACATTAATTTGAGAAAGATATGATTTACCCTCTCCCTTTAAAATCTCATGATCCATCCTCTGAAAGTGCATAAATATTGGATCTTTTGTGATCCTCATCATGGATAGGCTGGCATGGTCTTTTCGACTCTAACCATATACCACAATTTTCTCTTTGCTTTGGTGGTAATGTATTGAGTAGTAATTGTATTTAATCAACTATAACCATCTAATTTAGTTCATATTCAAATCCTTCTGTGTGAAAATATACTTTCACCTTTTATGATTAGTATTAATATCACACTGTTTACCATAAAGAAATTGCCTACATATATTTAATGAAAAGATTACAGCAACTATATTCAAATATGGAGTTGGTTAATTTTTCTCATGGATTTTCAATTAATGCGGGGAATAAAATATAACAATATTTATTTTTAAGAGAATACATCCTAGACCCTTCTTGTATGAATCACCATATATCCCAAATATTTCAATACTGCAAGACATTGCGAGAACAGATGCACTAGCTAACCATATTTTTATCACATTGAAAATAATTTCACATTCTTTGTCCAAATAATCAGTACTCATTTTTGAGTAAACATGGTGAGTGGATTAGATAATCGTGAAAATTAATTCACAAAATGTAAATAATATCCATCCAAACCAAGAAAACTTCGTATCTTTGTAACCGTTTTTCATCTCATCCAACATTCAACAACTACTATTTTTGATGGATCCATAGATATCCCATATGTTGAGATTAAGTGACTTAAAAATGAATCTTTCTAAAGCCAAAACTCACACTTGGTAAATTTTACATAAATCCTCTCTTTTCTCAGGTTCCGCAATATGATTCACAAGTGTTCTTCTTTTTTCGTTTTTCCTCTTCAAATAGAAAAGGATATCTTCTATAAAGAATAACACAAACTAATCAATATAATCTTTATAGACTCTATTAAATAGATCCATCATGATAGAAGGGGGATTAGTATGACCAAAAGGCATCATGATAAATTCATATTGTCCATACCTTGTATGGAATGTCCTCTTTGGTATATCCTACTCCAAGACCCTTAATTCATGATATCCTAAATGAAGATCAATCTTGGAAAAGTATAAAACTATATGTAGTTGATAAAATAAGTCATCAATGTGGGGAAGAGGATATTTTTTTTCATAGTGACCTTATTATGACCTAAATATTTAATGTAGTGTCTCATTGATCCATATTGCTTCATAAAAATCAGAATAGGTTCTCCCCAATATGTAACAATAGGATGTATGGAACCCTTATCAAAATTCTCTTGGAGTTTTTTCTTCAATTCATGCAACTCAATTGGGTCCATTCTATAAGGTATATTTGAAATAGTCATAGAATCCGATATGAGGACTATTTAAAACTCAACATCCCAATTTGGTGGAAGACCTAGTAATTCTTGGGGATAGACATCATCAAAATCCAATAAAATGGGCGTATTCTTAATCGTGAGTTTCACCCCAACCATTTGAAATAAATATCCTTCATTTATAGGAATGAAAACATATAAGTTGTAAAAAAAGTAAATTGAAAGGTTATATTGAACCTATAATTAATATATCATTATTAATTTATTTGGAATATGAAATGTGACTTCACTTCCTTTTAAATTGATACGATCTTCTTATAAATAAATCCACTCAATGCCATGAATCACATCAAATTCCACAATTGGTAGGATCAAAAGATTTCCAGGAAACACTTTCTCACAAACATCAACCAAATATTAATTTTAAACTTTCGATGCGATGATTATTACATTAGGATTCGGAAAAAAAATCTCAAAATCTAATTGTTGAGGTAATACGGTGATACCCATTGAAAATTCTTCAAAAATAAAATTTTGGATGATTGAGAATAAAATAAAACATTTTCTACTTTAAAGTGGATGGTAAGTGTACCTTTCACCACTTTATTATCATTCTCCACATCTCTGATAGTGATTGCATGTGACTTTAATTTTTATTGGTCCTGAAGATTTTTTTAAGGTTCATCATCATCTATAACACTTAGATTAGGGAATTTCTTGAAATAATAACCCATTTATTGTCACATGTTGAATTGAAGTTTTTGATGTGTATTTTGTGTAGCCTTTCCTCTCTTCACATCGTATGACATATTGATCCCATCACTTCCGCATTCAACTACTTGATGACCTTATTTTCCTCAGTTAAAACATTTACGAGTCCCTTTATGAAAATTTCCTCCACGTTTCATTCCAAATTTTTATCATAAGGGGAAAATCATATTCTTTTTAGTGATATATTTATATTTTCCATTGAATTATTATTTCCTCTTCTTATTAGGACCATATGATTGATGAGTCACTCAAATAATCATCTCATCCTTTAGATAACATCAAATTATTTATTCAGAGTTATTAAAGTTCATTATGGATAATGCCCTTCATAGACTTGGTTTTAAACCACTAATGAATCGATCAATTTTAATCTCATGTTGGATTATAATTCCAGATCCATACCTAGAAAGCATATAATAGTTTCTTTATAGGTACCAATAGATTCAACATTATTTTTCATAATATCAAAAAAATCATTTCCATTATTTTTAGAATAATATGAATAAAGTACTTATTTAAAAGTATTTTTTTGAACTTGTCCCATTCCATGGACTCAATTTCAACTCTTTGTCTCATATTCATGATAAGTCTCCACCATTAATCAGAATCACCTTCTAAAAAATAGTATTATATGGTGACTTTATCATGTTAAGAACATTCTCTAACTGAAAATATCATTTCAATGATACTGATCCATTATTCAGTCACTAATGGATTAAAATATATATTAAATGACGGTGGATGTTGCCTCATTATCTAATCAGAAAAAAGTTTCTCCATCCATTGAACTTATGAAAGACCTGTAAGATTCACATTTTGATAAAGTGTTGTGAGTATGGCTAAATTATTTTTCATACCATCTCCCATAACATTTTGTTTCTCATAGAAACAATCATGTCGTTTCCCATCACATTCAGCATTAATGTGGTTCTGTTTGGTTCCATCCATTGAATAAAATCAAGAAGCATAACGTGAGAAACAATAATCATAACATGATATCCCAATAATCAAAAATATAATTTGAAAATAAGACAGTTTGTTTTTTATCATAAGTTATTCATGGTCAGTTTTAAAACACTCGTATTGTATCCTACAGTTAGACATATCCTTATGGTTCTGACTATGACTTTGTCATTAGAGTTTCCAATGGTTAACTATACATTTCCTCTGATACCAACTAAAACAACCCATACATTATATAAATTGATATGAATTCAAATTTGAAAAACATTTATCATTATATATAATAAACCGAGGACATGACTGTATAGGTATTTTTCATTTAGAAACATGGAAACATAATTGACTAGTTTATAAAACATATACATTATCTCCCAATTATTTAGTGATAACCAAATTATTTTCTAACATATCTTACTTAATACCCTTCTTCATGACCTAGGGAAAAGAAAAACGTGAAAGGGGGAGCTCAAATTCTCAATAATGGTAGACAAGGGAAACAAAAATCATATCATAATCATAAGATATATGCACAAAACATTTTAATGTCTCTTCCTACACATGAAATATCATTATATCATGTCATGGGGAAAAGGTTCACAAGAATTAATGAAAATAATCCCAAAATAAATAACATAAGACATGATGTTTTCTATCATACACATGAGAATAGAAAATCATTTCCATATAAATCAAGCCTCATAGCCATGACCATCATACCAGAAAAATTCCACTACTAAAGCGGGTTTACATTCCCTCCTAGCCCAGTATTTCAGAACAATATTTACATTCAATTATAATCCTTTATATCTCATGAGATATAAATCATTACCAAGTTCATTGGACGGAGATATAGGTCCCACACAACTCATAATGAAATCATTCTTACATGTGTGACAAAACATAAATCATTCATAATTGCATAACCAATGAAATGAGATAGGTTTCATAAACATCATTCAATTATAATCAATATAAAATAAATGGATTTTATAAAAATAATTCTATCATAAGAACATGAAAATTGAAGTAACAATAGGTATATAAACATAAACCAAAGTCATCAAATATGAAAAATAAAATTGATAAAACACTTGAACATAACCCCTGAGGAAAATATCCATTATTTTTTAAAAATGTTTTCTTCTCTACAAATGACTAGAAATTTGAAAAGTAAATAATTAGATGAAAATAATCATGAAATCATGTATGTTATTCTTCATGTATATATGGTGTCATGAAACCATAAGAAATCCATTTCTGTTGAATAAGTTAAAAAACATTTGCAACATACTTTTTCCGGCAATTCTAAAAGTACCTCAAATCAAATAATGTCAAAAGATTCATTTCATACCATTTATTATAAATACACCAAAGGGTAACATTAAATTTAATAAATTTCATAATAATGTAAATAATAATTCATAATTAGGAATCATGGATGTGGATAATAAATAAACCCCCTTAAATACTTATGTATAAATAATCTCGGATAAAAATGAGACTACAAAATTATTACATACCATTAGTATGATATCCTTCATATGTATTTGAAACTCTTTTATATCGATATAAATAATTTTATTTTCTTCTTCTATAATTATAATAATTTTTATTTTATCATATATGATTATATTATCATATGTTTGTTAGTGACATTTTATATTCACATGTTATTCAGTTATTAACTGCTTTGTGTTTTTATGTGAGTTTTCTCGTGTAAGTCCATGTTCCACATCATAAGGTATAATTATATTATTTATATATTTAAATTATAATAATATATATCATATATATTCATTCCATTCATGTATATATTCATGGATTAATTATGACCATGTAGAATGAATGACATCACATCGTGGACATGGTAAGTAGTACGTATGCACGAGAGATGATATCATACACTTAAAGGTTAAATGATATTGAATTGGATGGTAAATTAATTATAGATAATAATTATCATGTAATATTTATTATTTACATCCATTATAAACATCATTATATAGATCCAAATAATATATTATTGAATAATATATTACACCATGTCGTTGAGACAATAAGCCGTATATATGGATGCATGGTGATATTATTACTCGTAGGATGTATAAAAGTAGGTATAAATTTGTCCCTTAATTATAATTACATATATTAATTTATAATATAAGGGATTTATTAAATTATTATCTAATAAAAATAAGAAGATGATGTAGAATAAAATAATTTTGAAAGATATGATAGAGAAATTACCTCCATTTCGAGTATATCTTTTTTTATTTGCACAAAAGATCCCCTTAGGATGGATTTCTGCCAATAGTGTGGCATGTAAGAGGAAGGGAGTGATGTTTAGAGATTAATTTAGAATAATTTGGGTGGTAAAATGGTCATTAACGGTGTGAGTAAGTTGGTAGAGGTGGTGGCCTTTAATTAGTGAGAGTAGGGGAAATTTAAGAATAATTTGAAATATTCTTTTACTATAATATGATTTTCAAATTATAATAGTTCTAATGTGTTACCGTTCAAGGATACAAGGAGTATGGGACTAAATCCGCTCTGTCAATAGTTTTTGAACATGTTTAGTTCACCATATTAAAAATATCATTTAGCATTAACCCTTAGTTAAAAACCTTAGCTATTACCATGTCTTCTTCTATATTATAATATATGGTTACTATTGTTACTATAAAATTACAAGGGAATCAAAAGTAGACTATTAATGACATTTTTAACGTAATATAAATTATTTTACTGAATATTATATTTTTAAAACTAATATATTATTTAAAAAATAGTATTTTTTTTAAAAAAACTCATTTTTGTCAATTTTTACACTATTTAGTAATTGATTTTTTTTAAATTCATAAAACCGGTATTCATTCAAAAAAAATAATTAAATAAAATATCAAATATCAAATTCATCCAAAAAAATTTGAATGCAATCATAATATTCAAATTATATTTAATTTAATATTTATAATATCATTTATTTGAATCATTCATTAATAATGTAATCATAGCTGCATCATTGTGTTATAAATAATTATTTTTATATAAGGTATAAAAATTATATATATAATATAATAATTTAGGAAATAGTTTTAGGTTTCTAATTTATATTTATAGTCAAATAAATTAGTTATATAAGCCTATATTAAAAATGTTTTAGTAGAAAAATACATGTTTATGTTATATTTCACTTTACATTATATTAAATCTTCTAAAAGGTCATTATCACACTCAAGTGGCTACATGAGGTATTATAATAGACCCATGGATACTCATAGTTGAACATATCTCATCCAATTGTATTAAGACATGTTTTATAGTAATTATATATTATTATAATATTATAATATTTACCCTTTTTTACAAGATTTACCCTTCAACCATGGTAAATAAAAATAATTTCTAAAGATACTATTCAAAATTTCCAAAAAATAAAAGGAACTTATTAACAATATTTGTAAAATCTAAATAAAAATATGGAATCCATATTTCGAAATTCAAAACTCGGAATTGGAAAAAATAAATTTAAAATCAATCTCATTGCCATAATGAGAGAACATGATTTTTTAACGGTTAAAACATAGGAACAGATTGAAATATTTTTATATATAAATCAAATTTCAAATTAATGACTATTAAATAAATTATAATACGTTATATAATTATAATATATTTATAATTTATTACCATTCAATATTATAAATTAAAAATATAATGTATTTCAATGAATAAATTCTTTTTCACTTAAACTGCAGTTTAACATTACTATTCATCAAACATGAATGTTATAAAAAAAATTAAAAATTAATCCAAATTAAATTTATTTAAATTTAATTAATTTAAAATATTTCTTTTATCATATATAAAATTATTAATGTTTTGAAATTTTAATTTAAAATAGTTTCTCCATTTAAAGGAATAAGATTACCCTTAAATAAATTTATGTTTTTACAAAACATAGGTTCTATTCCATCCATACGATTAAAATATATATTGTATAAATATAAAAAATATATGAAATTTATCTCTCATAAATTTAATTAACAATAATAATCACCCAAAAATTAAAATATATTTTTCATATTTTTCATAAATAATTGATAGCCAATGAATTCCCAATGCATTTTTATAAGTATATTATACCGATTCTCGCTAACCTAAGGGCTAGGGTATAATAGTAATATTGTACAAAGGTCATATTGTGGTTAATTTAATCTAATGATTGTGTGCATCCCACAATACTAAATAATAAAAATTATTTTATGAAAATATTAAAAAAACATTTGTTGTTATATTCCTATTATTCTTATTCATATAGAAAATGTTGTAATTATTTTTGGGTATTGAATCACTTGGATAGAATATTCCATGAAGTGTTATTCCACCACAGACTCAGTTTGGGATTCTTTAGTCTAGTATGTCCTTCTAGATACAATATTTTATCCTCTATGATCTTAGGAAAACCAAAATAATGAGTGGAAAACCATTGGTTGAGGCCTAACATCTCAGTGTACTTCATAGAAAATATACACATGTTCTTCTGTATGAGGGATGTTTATTTATACTCTTCATCGGGATTTAATTCCACTCTAATTATAGCGGGGAATATTTCTTCCTCTATACACAAATTTATTTGTCTTGGTTCATCCCTAGTGGTGGAGACGCGTTACTCAAATCTTGGATGTGCATCCTTGAGATCACATTCTTCCTATTCCTCTTCCCCATGATCCACTATTATTGCTTCTTCATAGAGGGGAAATGATAAAACAAATTCCTCATAGGCAAGAGGGGAGTTTCTATTCACACGTCTAGAGGATGAGGAAATCATTTAAGTCACACAAGCTGACATGCAGCCTTCATGGATTCCTGAAGGGGAAACAAGGGACTAAGATTGTATCTCTTTGATTTCTCATATAGTCAAGATAGATTTTTCAGTTTTGGATTACAGAACTACAATTTGTTGACTCTCGAGGTAAAGTATAAAGTAATTTTAATTCTAGTTATCAGAATTATTTGGAGGGTCCATAAACACTTCAACATCATTGGTATCCACTATTATGACTCATATTAGGAAAGCCTCTAAATAAAAATTTGAATTCTTCCCAACCCATTAATTTTTTTAATAGTAATCACATTATCATCATGGAGATTCTTGAAAGTGTTAGTTGGAATCTTATCCAATCCATTTGGGGCATTGATTAAATAATCATAATTAGACATTGATTTCCTTAACTCACTATGATATAACCCTCCATCAATGTATTGTGTCTCAAATGATTTGAATGGGGATTTGTAAACATACAATGTCCCAATTTGAACATTGATATAATATTTCAAATAATAGTGACATGATGAAGGAATGTAATATTGATTATGTAGACAAGGAATTCCCTGATCAACGTTGAATTCTTTGTACTTATAAACCACCTTGAACCTTGAGTCGGACAAATGATATTCGAACTGAGTTTTGATGATGATCACTCTGAGAGGTTCTTGTTCATTCGTTTCATAACCCTGTAATATCTTAGTGGTTTTCACGAAATATTATAAGATCATGGAAAATTTTACCAGTGAAAAAATCTCATATTCTTCAATTTATTAATAATCAATATTCCTATGTATATATTTTCAATATTGGAATTTAGAGGATGGGGATTTGATGAAGATAAAGTTTCTATAGTAGATGAGGCATGAGGAATAGTTAGTTTTTTCAAATGTGATTATATAATAGAATGAGTGTGCTTGATTGTTTTTTGTACCATACAGTCATCAAAGTACATCAAATTCTTTCTTTAAACTTATTATCACTCTCCTTTGACCTCCAGATAAGTAAATAAAATGTATTCTACTAGAGATGGTGAATTTTTTATTTCCACTTTATGATAATCCAGCAACTTTTGTTGGAGTTCCTTAAAAACAAAACACAACTAGATATAAAGACAAAAGATATGATGGAATGGGAAGTTGTTTGCGAAAACCTCGTCGCCCAATTTGTTAGGATTCATGGGATTGAGAAACCAATATATGTTATTTTCTGAAGCTGAGATGAAGTAGTCAGTGACATGGTCATTCTAAAAAAATAGAATTTGTTTTTCAACTCATCAATCTGCTTCCAAATCTAATCACACTGATCATACTAATAAGGTGTTCGTTACTATTTATTCTTAGGAGGTGTATCCCTACTGTATGATGTGGTATTTTTTAAGGAATAGGTATATGGGCCTATTTAAGTGTAATTTTGACAGGCTCATACTTTTCTATTCCCCTTCCCTTAGATGATGGGATTACTCGAGACTTGGACTTGGTCTCTGTGATGGAGTTTTTAAACTATTTAGAAAATGTGGAAAGATCCTAAAACCATCATATGTATTTTATAATTATTAATGGTGTTCATAACTTTTCAAGGATATTTTCTACATAGAAATGAAACAACTCTTCTTGAGTAAGAGGTCGGTTCAAGGAGTTTGTAAATCGTTTCTAGTACAGAATGAAATATGTATAACTATAATTCTCTCATAGTGACCACTATGTAAGATAAAACACTGTTGTCTTTTGTATTGTTTAGATAAATTGGATGAGAAACATCTGACGATGCTCTTCCCAAAATACGATTGACTTGGAATGAAAATTCGTATACCATACAAAGGTTATTTCCAGTAATGATTGCACTATGCATATG
This sequence comes from Viscum album, assembly GCA_963277665.1. NCBI lineage: Eukaryota > Viridiplantae > Streptophyta > Magnoliopsida > Santalales > Viscaceae > Viscum > Viscum album. The sequence goes on along the minus strand of OY728158.1, from coordinate 1,756,671,810 downwards.
ATTTAAACTACTTCCTATTACTCAGTGGTCCCCATAATTGCCTCACAACAAGAGAAGATATACATAAGGTAATACATTGTATCCCCTGAGGTATTTAAAATTTAAATTATTGGACTCGAAAAGTTTGGCGGTGGAGGAGATAGATCCACCCAATCACGGAAAGAATTATTTTCTGGATGTACTAGAAAAAATGATCCTTCAATGTCTTGTTATCAATTCAGTAATGAATCAATGGTGTTCACAAGAACTCAATAAATATATGATTGAGATAGGACCTGAATAGGTGTTATGGCTGGAGATTGATTAACTTTAGTGACTATAAGTACCACTAGTGTTGGCGCCACTATTATTTTTTCTTGGTATCCAATATGGGGAGGGATATAAGAATTTTCCTATCCATGTTTTGTATTTTTTATCAATGGATGAAATTATTGTTCTGCAATATATGGGTTCAAATATATTGGTAGTTTATATCCCATGTTGAGAATATGTTCCCTATCTTCTTCAATTGTTGTGTAAAACCATCTTTTCTAAGGTTCACTGACTAGAAGTGCGAGTTTAGAGTCCTATTACGGAGCATATCTGACAGGATCACTGTATTTGAATAACTCATTATTGATTCTTCTCAACTCTCACATTTCCTCATATTGTAGAGAAAATATTTCCTCAAAGAAATGAGATTGGCCTTCTATGAGGGAAAGGTGAGACATGGTAGGGTGTTTACCATTTCCCTTTTTTAGGTTACTTTAGAAGAGGTAGAAGTGGATCATTTGAGGGGATACCCAAATTCTGAGTGAGCCTATTGTTTTTAGTATTCACACCTTCTGTATTCATTTCAGTGTAGACATTCTCATTAGTAAGAAATTTCTACAGAGAAACTAGGAATCAGTTAGTTTTTCTAGAGGGTATTCAACGATGGAATGGATGACATTCATAGATGGGTAGTGAATCATATGACTGTTTTTTTATGTTTTCATGATCACCCACTTCTTCTCACTGCATGATATTTAGTCCTCTATTTCGTTGGTTCCCTAGGGGTGGTTTATGGAAACTCTCATGATAAGAATTCTAAAATAGTTCAATCATGAGATTTCCATATAATTGAACATGATCACGGTATAGTAAAAATTAAGAGGACTCACTCTACATAATATTCCCTATTTGGGAAAAAATAGATTCCCATTAAAGAGGTTATTTTTTAGGAGAGAAAATGTCCAACTATGAGGGTTAGGGTAGTTCATGTTCTTCCTTCATAACCCTTCATGATTGGTTGTCGTATCCTAGGGGATGCGTTTGAAAAGGCCCCATCCCAGCTGGATGGGGTTTTCCCTAGACTACATTGGTTGATATTACTATAGCTACTCTTATTATTTCATGAATTCTTGTCTAAACATGTGCTTGGTACCTAATTCCACACTCACATAAATCTCCCGTTGTAGAAGACAATTGTGATAAATATGAAATTTTCAGAACCAAAAGTCAGATACCTAGTAAATTCTCTCATATTCTTGATTAAATCACGTTTCAATAAATTTCTCTCCCCTAGATTGGCATTCGTGTGAGTCGGTCCAGGTTTCCTCTTGTTGACCATATCTATGATCATGAACAGAGTCTATGTTTTTGTAGATAACCTGGGGAAATATCATTGCATGATGCGAACTTTGGTAGGATTTTCTATTCTGGTTGTGCAGTGAAATGGAATAATCTATATACACCCCATCCTAATACACCAAACCCTTGTGGGGTACCATTGATTAGATTTCCCAACCACATTAATGCATTAAAGCTACACATTGAAGGGATCACTATTATTTCTTGATATTTAGATTTTGGGAAGCCAATGGAGATGATAAGTCTATTTGGCAGTGTAACCCTTCTATTACCCCGATGTGAGTTTGATACAGGTCATATGGGAGTAACGTTTCTTGTAAGTTATGAATAGTATTCATTATGTTAACATTGACTTAATTCTTACAATATTCCACCAACATCTCTAGAATGCTTTATTGAGAGCTATCTAAAGGCCAGAACATGGATGGAATGTCGTCATTAGCCAGTTTTTTCCCATGTTTAGTAGATCTTCTTCTTCTTCTTTCATAAGAGTTTAAATGAACTTGTCAGACCAGATTCGATGCTAAGTGTTTTTTTACCACAGTCAATTGGATCAGTTAGAGTTTCTTCTTTAATGTTTGGAGGAAAGTGATCCAAGGGAGGTTTGATGAATTACCCCTAGGATATTTTCTATTTGAGAAAAGAAAATCAGCTACCATTTATAAGATTTAAAACATGAGTATCCATGTATTTTAATGTTCTTCATGTTAAAATGACTTTATCATCACTACATTGACAACAGGATAATTCTTTTAACAATGTGAATCAGTACTGTAGATAGAACATTCATTGTGATATCCATCCTGGGGAGGACCAATATGGTGGACTATAGTATTGGGAATACTCTATTTCTCCTTGGTCTCCTGGATAGATGTAGGATTACCATGGATCTCATCAAGAGATAGGCTCTTGAGATTCATGGAATTTTATGCATGAAGTAGGCCTTCATAGTTAAGTGCAAGTTGAGGAACATCAAAATTACTACTACAGATCCCATAATTTTGTAAAACTTGGGTATTTTCTAGAGAAACAACAGATAAACATTTAAGTTATTTAAGAACCCCTTCTTCAAGATAATATTGTTCATAAATTTACTTTTAGTTCTCCAACCATTCATAATTAGGTTTACCCTTAGATATCTTCATACAAGTTGTTGGGGCCACATGCTAGTGAGGAGAGGTCATCATGGGTAGTTGATTGTTCATGAATTGGAGGGGCCATTATAATATTATTATTACCTCTAATAATAATGGTTGTATGTTTTTTTTATCCTTATTCTTGTTTATTATGGTGGATTTTGTCCCATCACCCTCCTGGATTAGAGTAGATATATGTGTCTTCTCAAGTGTGTTATGTTGTTTATCCACCCCATTTATGAGAAAAGAGTTATGTTTACATCCTTCATGAACTATTTTTTCAGTGTGATGACATCCTGACATGTCTATAGGATGTAGGTTCATATTTTCATACACCCTTTTATTATTTCTAATATAATCTTGTTGACTCCAATGACCAAAACATGGATATAAATCAATTCTGATGCTAGAGTAGGTGTATATGAAAACTCTTGTATTCCCTTTCCTATTAATAGATACTTATAGTACTCACTATCCTAGATTTGATTCTACCATATTCTTTTCATTGGGACTTTCCAAAAGAATTTTTCATGTTCAACCAGACGATTTTTCTAGAATGATTAATAAATATTGGAAGGTGTGTGATCATGATCGCTGTTTTCTTCCAAATATGATGGATGGACTTTAATAAATGTTTCTCGATGAGTATTATCATAGGATTTTTGGGTGATGGTAGGTGTATTTTTTTTCTTTGATGTTTCCACTGTATTTGATTGAGGTCTTCTTTGAATGACGTTAGGAAAATCGGATGTCCGACCGATTGAAGGTGTATAAGTGTTTGTTTCCTCTTACTATTTTCCACCAAACTAGGATGGTGGGATTCTCCCAATGGCAAAACACTGTGAACCAAATCCCTACAATATTTTTTTCATCCCATGTGGGATATCTTGTATGCCCATGTCAGAGGGACATGGGATAGACAACCAAAGGAGATGCACTCAACATGTTGAGGTTTCACTACCCCATGGTATTTGTGATGTAAATATTCATCATGATCCCCTGAGAAGGACCCATGCATCTTCATGTTAAAGCCTTAGGTGGCCTCATGATCCACCTTCATAAAATACAGGTGGGACTAGTTATTTCATTCCAGGGATAAGCTACCGAAACAGTTGAAGAAGGTGGTCGGCACCATCTACATGAGGACCACTATTCTTCTTTGACCATGATGCAGGAGGTGTTGGTTGAGTTGGATGGCCATTAAGGTAGCCTCCAAGGTTGGGATAATTATATTATTATGGTACCCTCAGATCACATATTTCATGACCTAGCGTTGAAGTCGCTGAGACAGTGATGACTTTCTTTGCACAGACGATGATCTAGCCTAAGAATCATCCGGGGAATTCATTGGTGAAAACATTATAGAAGCCATTGACTTCAAGTGAGTTATTATTAGGAAGTTCAATAGCATATATAACTGAAATGATCAATAATAACCTGTTAAAGTACCACTTTTTGGATGAAAAAATGCATGATTTATTTCCCTATCCGGCCCTCATTTCATTTGAAAATGGATGGGGGCTAACAGGTAATTGACACTATCATCTTGATTAAGGATTCATATCAAGTTCAACATTTTTTGTTTCTGATGGAAATGATACTTAATAAAATATTAGAATGGTCCAATAAAGACTGACCACTATATCCCTTTTGTTGAATAAAATTTTATAGTTAATTAATTCGAAGTGGCTTCACCCTTTTTTGATTCCCTCATATTTTCCACCCCAATTTGTTTTTCTATTTTTAAAAAGTTTCCAATGGGTTAATTTGAAAAATTGGAAAAAAATGGTTCTATATCCATAGGTACTTACATTCCAAAGGCATATTCTTGATTGTGATTTTGACCCACGATTATTAAGAAATCACATTGTTCGAGAGGATGGGAGGTCAGACTCATCACACACTTTTGGGGGGTATAATTTCCTAATATTGGACTCTCATTAATTAATGATATATTCCTAAATCCTTCATGAATTCCCATGTATGATATAAATAATTCAAAATATTTCCAATCACTTATTTTCATGTTTTTATTTATGAATCATTTATATTTATTTGAGGTCCTTTGTTAATTAAGATATATGTATGTTTCCAAGGTTCTCTATTCATGTTATCCAATTAAATGATACATATAAATTCGAAGATTTTTATTAAATTGATGGTGGTTTTTTATCCTAACTGTGAGGTACTAAATAGTTTATTATCATCTCGGTAGATGAATTTCACTCTCGACTTTATCATTACATGAGGGACACATTTTTTTGATCTTTGGATCAAACCAATAATTTGGATTCCCTTGTAATCTTGTGAAAGGAATAAAAACCCATAGAATTTTGTGGCTCATAATATAGGATATATTACATTTAAGGTCATGTTATAAGGACATAACCATTCAGATTAAAATAATTTGGTATGGATGTCTTGAAGGAAGATTCCCATTCATTGTTTAGTGTGGGACTTATGATGGGACATGAGTTTCAATGTTGAGTTAAACAATGCTGGGTATATATCCCAAAAGACCTTGGATTTTAAAGACCTATAAATTTCATGGAATTTTTTTTCTTACTTTCTTTTGAATTTTACAAGAACGCAGTTTCTGACGGCGCCTGATTCCGTGCCCCGGTGTGCCCGAAATCAATTTTCTAAGTTTAGCTCGGGTGCGTTCACTGAACGAATGAGCATGTTATTCTAACTTTTGAACCGGTGCTCAGAATCAAAATCTGAGGGAACTGATGAAACTGCAGCGCCAGTAATTTCTTAGGAACAACTATTACAGAGTTCATTTGTGCGGGTGGAGAAGTTAAATTTGTGTATTAAATGAGGAATGAATAAAATTATAAAACAATTTTATTTTTAAGTCTAAGGTTGTTTTATCCTACATGGGGAAGTTGGGGTGGAACCAAAATACCCATGTGAGGATAAATTTGAGGATAAATGTGAGGTGGGGCCCACTCGATCCACAACATTTCACATTCCCATAACTCTCATTAAATCCCCATTTAAACTTGTTAACTCCCTTTAATTAAGTAACTCTTCCACTTTTTTTTTTAAATTTGCCAACCTAACTCTTAATTAATTAAACAACTCATGGTTTAATTAATTAAGTGAATTGGATTTGAATTTTCTAAATTTTAATGCCTGTCATGGGTAAATAAAATAAGGTGGAGCCTTATTTTATTTTGGTTGAATTGTTGTGTTAATAGAAAGGGAAGAGAGCTCTTGAGTTTTGAAGAACTTCTTCCTCCAAAGAAGAACGCTTCATCTCCTTTGTTGAAGAATGTGAAGAACACCGTAGCTTTGATGAAGAACGTCGTCTCATCTTGAATCTTTTCTCCACGTCGGAGGATGTGAGACGCCGCATTCTCCATTGGGAGAACACTGACGACGCTTACGGAACCTCTTTCCGCGACGCCGGCTTCCGCGACGTCTTTTTCCGCGACAAACCTCAATTGACGATTCCATCAAGGTAGGGGTTTGAATATATGTTCGTAAATATTCGAGCGTTCTTCGTAATCTTAGCCGCTTTCTAACGATTAACGGGAGGGGGTCGGACCGTACAAACACGGCCGACCCTCCTCCCTTAATTCTGTTGTTGACCTTGTTGTGTTTTGGAACGGAGATGGCGCGGTGCCGTCGCACCGCACAGGATCATGCGGCAAGGATGCGTGGCACCGTCGCGCCACGCCGTTGATGTAAACAAAGTTTGCGGCGACATCGCGCTGCACTGGAGAATCACGAATACACTGTGGCTGGAGAGGGGTTGTGGCGGAGGGGCGCGGCGCCGTCGCGCCGCCCCAGTCGGGCCAAGGCCGCGGCGGAGCAGGGAGTGACGGCAGGCTTCCGGCCGCTGGCATCAGAGTAGGTGGACGGGACCGAGCCTGTCCCGTGGTGGCAGCACCCGGACGGCTGGAGCGGGCCGGCCGGTCAGGGGATAAACCGGGGGTTGGTAACCCCCGGCTGGAAGGGAGGAGCGGCCCCCACGTGCCCCCCCCTGTCCGCCCAGTTCGGTCACGCCGAGCTGGCCAGTGGACCGCGCCAACGCACCGGGCAGGTCTGCGCCACGCCGCGCCCATGTGGGTTGGACCCGGATCTAGTTTCGGTCGACCCTGTTCGGGCCGACCCATGGGGTCTCGGGCCGGGTCGGTCCGGCCCCGAAACCCCCATTTTCGGACCTCTTCTGGTATTTTTACCATATGTTGGGCTACAGACCTCCGATCAACGCACCTTCAGCTGCGATCCGATCCTTGAATCGAGACGGTTGTTTCGATACATTACACTCAAGGTTTCAGAGAACTTTGGGTTTGGCCGGGTTGGTTCGAATACGAAACCAACTGGGCCCTCGGAGTGGAAACACTTATATCTCGAGCTCCGGACGTCCGATTGACGTGCCATAGACTTTGTTGGATTCTTCTTGATGAGACGAAACTTTTGGAATTATTCTCCGGAGTTTTGGATGCAGTTGGATAGTGGCCGGGTTGGATTGTACCCGAAATCCAACCGGGCCCCTAGAATGGAAAAACTAATAACTTTCAGACCGGACGTCCGTTTGACGAACCATCAGCAGCGTTGGTGGTCTCATTGATAAACTATCCCTATAAGTATACCCTATGAGAGGTCGGGGTATAGTTGAGATACGGCTGGGTTGGTTCGTACACGAAACCAGCCGGGCCCCTGGGATGAAAATGCTAATAACTCATAGACCGAGCCTCCATTTGATGCGCTGTCTGTTGCGTTGAGACCCCTATGATGAGGTGGTCCTTTGAGATACTTATTCGAGGGACATTGTGATTCTTGTAGTATAGACCTGTAGATCGTGGAGAGCACCCTCCCGGAGATGAGCATACAGAGTATGGAGACCGTGTAACTGGCTGAGACCAGATGACTGCTTGTCCGATTCGATTCAGAGTGACTAGGATAGCCCAGTGGGGAGACCTACTTTGTGAGGTGTCAGACCCATGGCGGACGAACACTAATTTGTGAGCTGGCAAACCCGCGGTACTCGACATGAGGAGTACATCTGTAGGCTATGAGGGGGAGCACTACTGTGTGAGGTGGCAGACCCGCGGTACTCTACAGGAGGAGTACCTCAGTATTCATAGGTTAGTGAGTAGTACCTAGGAGTCATGACAGGATCACTGTTCTTTCCAGAGATGGATCTCTTCAGCAGTTACAGTTTTGATAATCAAAATCTTGGTTTGAGCTGAGTCTTCGACCTTTGTGTTTACCTCATGATTGAGATGGGTCACTTGATGACTTAGGTGTATGTATGGGAATATACCTAGGAAGTGGTTATGCGTTGATTTCATAACCTTTGTGTTTCCTCATGATTGAGATGGGTTACTTGATAACATAGGTATAAATATGGGCTTATACCTAAGTAAGGGTTATCTGTTGAGATCCTCTTTGTGGTTATCCTTGTTGGATTTAGTGAGACCTCGAGGGTCTCGGGGTCCCTTCTGAGTATCGTATACTCACCCCTGCACGAGATATGCCCTCACCTCGTTGTGTTGGTTGCAAATGACAGGCAGCGCTGACGGAGGCCGAGTGTTCGAGGACTGGACGGTACCCGGTGGTGGACTTTACGACCAGACGATACTTGAAGGAGGTTGACGGGCGAGAGTGTTGAGAAGGCTATCTGTACCTACCCTTCAGGTAGGATCCGTGGTGGACGATCCAGGAGCTGTGCTATCTGTACCTACCCTTCAGGTAGGATCCTAGTTGGATGACCCAGGAGCTGCTTCTTTTCTTCCAACTGTTGTCTTTTCTGTTGTACTTATTTTCAGTTGTAGGTGCACTTCTCATATAGGTTTGTATTCTGGCCCACTTACTTTTCAGAACATCCTTTTTGTACTTAGTTTTTTTATTCCGCTTGTACTCTGTGGTATTTTTTTACCTTTATAAAGGCAATGCCTTCCCAGTTTATCGGGATTTACGCCTTTGGTGCTAGTATCCAGCCCCTGGCCTATGGAAGGCGGGCATAGGGTAGTCACGAAATGGGCCCCGAGGACGTGTCGTGACCAATTGGTATCAGAGGAAGGTTCTACCGCATAAATTATAACTCTGATATTTTCTTCTGTGAAGCAATAGTGTTAAGGGTACCGAGTTTGGTTTTCAGTTCAGGAAGTCCAGTGTTGGTGCGGGCGGCCGACGTATCCATACACCAGGACCCTGACAATTGATTTCCGACTTTGTGCACGAAAACACTAATTGCATGTGTGTTTTCAAAGGTTTTCCCTTAAAACAGCTCAAACCAGGTCATCTCACCAGGTGTAAATCGTTTGACCTTGTCACGTTTGTTTCTTTCAGGATGCCTCCCCGCGGACGACCAGTTAGAGCCCCGAGAGTTGTACATACTGACAGCCCGCCTAGCGACATGGCCTCAGTACAGAGCCATATTCCAGTTGAGGCACTAGTGGTACTACTACCTGTTGGGCCACCGATGCCACCAGCCCCATTAGTAGAGGGTGTACGTCTCTTGAGCGCACTGCATTAGTTACAGCGCCAGAGACCATCCAGGTTCAGGAGAGAGATGGAGACGCAGGCGGCTGAAAATTAGCTGGAGGCTATGGTGAGAGTCTTCAGGATTGTAGGGATGCCAGCGGACTTCATGGAGATCCTTGCTGCCAGCCTTCTTCAGGAAGCAGCAGGCAGATGGTGGAGCCTGATGCTCGAGATGCATGACTAGGCGACACTTCTGTGGGCAGACTTCGAGAGCCTGTTCCGGGAAGAGTTTGTAACAGCCACCCTTTCGAGCGGTGCGTATACAGGAGTTTCTACATCTACAGTAGGGTAGCATGATAGTGGCGCAGTACTCAGCGAGGTTCATAGACCTCTCACCCTACTCCACAGATTTGGTACGAGACACGTTCTTCAGGGCCCGAACCTTCGAGCATGGGCTCAGGTGAGATATTAGAGCTTATGTTGTTTCTCACAGCATCCCAACGTAGAAAGGGGTGTTGGAGAGAGCCCTCTTAGTGGAGAGTTTCCTTGCTGAGCAGTCTCCAGCAGAAGGACCCACCACTAGCCGGCATGTGGCAGATTCTTCTGTAGCAGGCAGTAGACAGATGATGCAGAGGTCCAAGAGGACCAGACCTACAGGTGGTCGACCGCATGACTCAGGGTCGGTAGTGCGAGGCACCAAGGTGAATGACAGAGCCAGACCTGCCAGGCAGTGTTACTCCTACGGCGGGATTGGTCACATGGCACGTGACTATTTGACCCACCATGCAGATGACCAGAAGTTAAATGAAGAACATCCCAGGCAGAGGCAGAGGTTCGATTGAGGCAGACTGCTAGGAGCAGAAAGCCGAGGGAGGAGAGCTAGTCGTGCAGATGGAGGTGGATGACGCTTCGTGGTGTTTCTACCACCACCACCACCACTAGGACGTCCACCCCGACCGCAGGGAACAGGTGGACATGGGATTGCTCAACATCAGGCAGCATAAGCATACGACTATGGAGCTCCGGAAGCAAGTGGACAAGAGAGGAACTAGTGGTTTACTTTTGTTCTTCGTACTTCTAGTTCCATGTTGTTGTTACATTTGTGTCTTTGTACTATGAGCTGCAATAATATAAATATACTTACCTTTGTGAAATTTTCATCCTTCCTTTTTGAGTACAAAGTGGTTCTGGTATAAAATGTTGACTTCACCCTCACTTTTGAGATTCCTACTGGAGGAGACCCAGTTATCTCACACTGATGCTGACAGTCTGACTCAACCCTTAAAGTCGAGAGTGATGGTTGGATCTCTTGGTAGTAACGTCGAGGCCTTACGACATCATTCATGGCGTGAATACATCATTCATGTCCGGATTGACTGTATTAGGCAAATAACGTGGTTCATCCATGGGATGAGACCAGGTTTCTCTTTTCGGTAAAGAAGAAATATTAGTAGCTCTTGTGGGGCCAGAGATGGTTCAGGCCACGACAGAGAAGGTCCAGGTCATCCAAGAGCGGATGAGGACAGCTCAGAGCCGACAGAAGCCTTATGATGAGAAGAGGCAGAGACCACTAGAGTTAGAGGATACCGACCACGTTTCCTTATGGGTCTCACATCGATTTGGAATTACGGAGATTTGGCTGATGCGGCAATTTATCTCCACGCTTCATTGGACCCTTCAAGGTCCACAGCAGGGTAGGCGAGGTGGTTTACCGCTTGACCATTCCACCTCAGTTTCACTGGGTTAATGAAATCATCCACGTACCTCGGTTGAGGAGATACGTGCATGATCCTTCACACATCATCGACATCAGGGAGTTGGACATCGATGAAAGGGCGACATGCGCAGAGATTTCAGTGGAGATCGAGGACTGAAAGGAGCAGGTCCTACGTGAACGATCGATTCCTCAGGTGCGCTTTCACTAGCAGCACAGAAACCTCCAGGTGAGCACATGGGAGCGGAAGGCTCAGATGCGTTCTTAGTACCAATTTTGAGTCCCTAGTTTGTGTTAAGATTTCTGAGGACGTAAAGCCCTGCGGTGGGAGTAATTTAAAGACCTGGAAATTTCAGGGAATTGTTTTTTTAATTTATTTGGAATTTTACAAGAACTCAGTTTCTGACGGTGCCTGATTGCGAGGCCCGGTGTGCCTGGAATCAATTTCCGAATTTTAGCTCGGGTACGTTCAGTGAACGAACGAGTGGATTTTTCTAACTTTTGACCCAGTTCTCGTAATCGAAATCCGAGGGCACTGATGAAACCACAGTGCCGATAATTGCTTAGAAACACCTATTCCGGAGTTGTGTTTGTGCGGGTGGAGAAGTTAAATTTGTGGATTAAATGAGGAATGAATGAAATTGTAAAACAATTTTATTGTTAAGTCTAAGGTGGTTTTATCCTATATGGGGATGTTGGGGTGGAACCTAACTACACATGTGAGGATAAATTGGAGGATAAATGTGAGGTGGGGACTACATGATCCCCAACCTTTCACATTCCCATAAGTCTCATAAACTCCCCCTTTAAACTTGTTAACTCCCTTTAATTAAGTAACTCTTCCACTTTTTTTTTTAAATTTTCTAACCTACCCCTTAATTAAATAAACAACTCATGGTTTAATTAATTAAGTGAATTGGATTTAAATTTTGTAAATTTGAATGCATGACATGGGTAAATAAAATAAGGTGGAGCCTTATTTTATTTGGGTTGAATTGTTCTGTTAAGAGATAGGGAAGATAGATCTTGAGTTTTGAAGAACTTATTCCTCTGAAGAAGAACGCTTCATATCCATTGTTGAAGAATGTGAAGAACACCGAATATTCAATGAGGAACGCTGTCTCATCTTGCATCTTATCTCCACATCGGAGGAAGCGAGATGCCGTATTCTTCATCGGGTGAACACCGACGACGCTTACGGAACCTCGTTCCGTGACGCCGGCTTCCACGACGTCTTTTTTCGCGACAAACCTCGGTCGACGATTCCATCAAGGTAGGGGTTTGAATATATGTTCGTAAATATTTGAGAGTTCTTCGTAATCTTAGTCTCTTGCAATCGATTAACGGGAGGGGGCCAGACCTCACAAGCACGACCGACCCTTCTACCTCAATTCTGTTGGTGACCTTGTTGTTGTTTGGAATGGAGATAGCACGATGTCGTAGCACCATGAAGGATCATGCGACAAGGATGTGTGGCCCCGTCATGCCGCACCAGAGAATCATGAAAACACCGCGGCCGGAGCGGGGCCGTGGCGGAGAGGCGCAGCGCAGTCACGCCGCGCTGGTCGGACCAAGGCCGCGGCCTTAGGCCATGGTGGAGCAGGGAGTGGCGGCCGGCTTCCGGCCACCAGCATCAGAGCAGGGGGATAGGACCGCACCGGTCTCGTGGCGGCACCATCCGGGCAGCCGGAGCGGGTCGGCCGGTCAGGTGAGAAACCGGGTGTTCGTAACCCCCAGCTAGATGGCAGGAGCGGTCCCCACGTGGGGGCTGCGTTTAATTAAACAGGGGGCAGTGCGCCCCCCCCTTGTCCACCCAACTCAGTCACGCCAAGCTGGCCAGCGGACTGCGCCAGCGTGCCGGGCCGTGCCGGGCCGCGCCCTACCCAATCGGGCCAGAACCGGATCCGATTCGTGTCGACCCGGTTCGGGCCGATCCAGGGGGTCCCGGGCCGGGTCGCTCCGGGCCCGAAACCACCATTTTTGGACCTCTTCTGGTATTTTTCCCATAACATGGGATACATAACTTTGATCGACACACCATCAGATGCGATCCTATCCTTGGATCGAGACGGTAGTTTCGGTATATTATAGACAATGTTTCGGAAAACTTTGGGTTTGGCCGGGTTGGTTCGAATACGAATCCAACCTGGCCCTCGGAGCGGAAACGCTTATATCTCAAGCTCCGGACATCCAATTGACATGTCGTAGACTTTTTTGGATTCTTCTTGATGAGACGAAACTTTTGGAAAGCTTCTCCTGAGTTTTGGATGCAGTTGGATAGTGGCCGGGTTGGATTGTACCCGAAATCCAACGGGGCCCCTAGAATGGAAAAACTGATAACATTCAGACCAGACGTCTGTTTGACGAACCGTTAGCGGTGTTGGTGATCTCGTTGAGAAACGGTCCCTATGAGTATACCCTATGAGAGTTCGGGGTAAAATTGAGATTCGGACGGGTTGGTTCGCACATGAAACCAATCGGGCCACAGAGAAGAAAAAGCTAATAACTCACAGACCAAGCCTCCGTTTGACGCGCCGTCTGTTGCATTGATACCCCTATGATGATGAGGTCCTTTGAGATACTTCTTCGAGGGACTTTGTGATACTTAGAGTATAGACCTGTAGCTCGTGGAGAGGAACCTACCAGAGACGAGCGTACGGAGTTTGGAGACCGTGTAGCTGGCTGAGACCTGATGACTGCTTGTCTGATTCGATTCGGAGTGACTAGTATAGCCCAGTGGGGAGCACTACTTTGTGAGGTGGCAGACCCTTGGCAGAGGAGCACTACTTTGTGAGGTGTCAGACCCGCGGTACTCGACAGGAGGAGTACCTCTGTAGGCTATGAGGGGGAGCACTACTGTGTGAGGTGGCAGACCCATGGCGAAAGAGCACTACTGTGTGAGGTGGCAGACCTGCGGTACTCGATAGGAAGAGTATCTCAACAGTATTAGGATAGTGAGCAGTACCTCAGAGTCGTGACAGGATCACTTTACTTTCAAGAGACATAGCTCTTCAACAGTTACAATTTCGATAATGAAAATCTTGGTTTGAGCTGAGTCTTCGACATTTGTGTTTACCTCATGATTGAGATGGGTCACTTGATGACTTAGGTGTATGTATGGGCATATACCTAGGCAATGGTTATCCGTTTATTTCATAATGTTTTTGTTTCCTCATCATTGATATGGGTTACTTGATAACTTAGGTATAAGTATGGGCTTATACCGAAGTAAGGGTTATCTGTTGAGATCCTCTTTGTGGTTATCCTTGATGGATTTAGTGAGTTCTCGAGGGTCTCAGGGTCCCTACTGAGTATCATATACTCACCCCTACACGGGCTATGACCGCACCTCGTTGTGTTGGTTGCAGACGACAGGTAGCACTGACGGATGCCGAGTGTTCGAAGACTGGACGGTACCCGGTGGTGGACTTCACGACAAGACGATACTCAGAGGATGTTGACGGGTGAGAGCGTTGAGGAGGCTATCTATACCTACCCTTCAGGTAGGATCTGTGGTGGATGATCCAGGAGCTTCGCTATCTATACCTACCCATCAAGTAGGATCAAAGGTGGATGACCCAGGAGCTGCTTCTTTTCTTCCAGCTGTTGTCTTTTCTGTTGTACTTCCTTTCAGTTGTAGTTGCACTTCTCAGATGGGTTTGTATTCCGTCCCACTTACTTTTCAGCACTTCCTTTTTGTACTTAGATTTTTTCTTCCGCTTTTACTCTGTGGTGGTTTGTTTACCTTTATAAAGTAAATGCCTTCCCAGTTTATCGGGATTTACGCCTTTGGTGCTAGTCGCCCGCCCATGGCCTATGGAAGGTGGGCTTGGGGTAGTCACGGCACGGGCCCCGAGGACGGGTCGTGACAGGGATGGTTTGGGAGATGGGTTGAAACCTCAGGGAGGCTTAATAAATTTCCCGTTTAGATGGGAATAAACACCTATAATGATGGATGGGGAGGAACCATGCCTATAGAGGCACTCAAGGTTTAGTCACATAGGGGAGTATGGCCCTTTGTGATGATAGGTTGGGGTTACTCCTAAGATGGATATCCCATGTGAATGGACCATATAGGATGTTTTATTTCATAGTGATTTGGTGGCTTAAGTTGGTGTTCAGACCTCCTTGATTGTCCTGCTTTGGTTTTGGTTTTGGTTTTGGTTTGGTTTTGGTTGTGGTTTTGGCTTGGTTTTGGTTTTGGGTGTCAGGTTTCTTTGATGTTGTACTTTCTTTCATATAAATAAAAAGTATTATTATTGGTGAGACCTAAAATATATATATATATCTTGAGAAGGATATCCAGATTAAAGGGATTATGATTGCGTCTTACTCATATGGTGGATGACCATTTTTCATGGCCCCCAAGTTGGTTTCCTATGTATATATGTTAAATGGAATCAAAGTTCTCATAGATCAATTCTTCTTGGGGATTGTATGGTTTCCAGGATCTTCACTATCCTATAAGCCCATGTGTGTCAGGATCCGTGTGAGAAACATGGGGAAGAATATGAATTGAAAACCATACAGTCTACAACCATCACTAGTGGAAGTGGGCTTATCTACAATGGAAGAGGTTGGGGATATGACATAAGAGGATATGGCTACGACATTTCCCAATCATCACTTTACATTGGAAAAGAGTACAAGGTATGGTAGAAGGTAAGGACAAGGACATAGAGTTATATTGGAATAAGATTGCAACATCCCACAGGAAAGGATAGTGGCTCCGATCAGAATGAATACCCTAAAATTTGTTCTATAATGGTGGGATGATCTCATTCCATATTGAATTTAAGATCAGGTGCGATCATTATCCTACATAATGTGAACAATATTCCCCATGACTCAATGAAAAGAAGTGATAGAAAGAGTGATATACCCATAAATTGAAAATGTGTTCTCCTCAAAATTGTCCATAGAGTATGGTTCCTTATGACCATAGGGATACATACCTATATGCACCATGAGAACCTTGACTATACAACTGAAAAATTACGAGGAACCTCTGGCGATAGGAATAAAATTCCCAATGGAGGACAAGATAGTGTGCCAATTTTCAAGGTTTTGTTAATTTGGGGGCCTTAATGGAGGTTTTTATTTGAGGCCTCTTAGACACGAGATCATAATTAAGGGAGGGTTGACCATGAATGCCTTTAAAGAAGGCCCAATGGATGGATCCCACATGATAGATGGTAGGTAAAACCAAGGAGGATCAGGTAGGGGTTTCTACACATAGATATTTCTAGGCTTAAATATATCACCTTGACCAAAAAATAACCTATGAAATTACAGTTGGGAGGGAACATTCTCAAGACATAATGGCTATCTACAGGTGTTTTTAGATGTCAGTTGTGTAGGTACCTAGTTTAATATGTGGAAATAATGATAGTCTTCAATGATTATGGGGTTGGGTGAATAAGTCAAGAAAGTGTTGTTCATTTTTAGTAGGGAGTGGAATTAATTATCACTATCTAACTTCAGTTCCCTTTTTTATGTGATATAAAACATCCTAGAGAGTTTTGGAAGAATTGAGTGATACACTAGGGAGATCAAAGAAGAAATTGGAATTAATGAAATTTTTCCCTCCAAATGAAGACCTCAGGGGTCTATTTAAAGAAAAATATGGGACCCTATGAAAAGGAGTCTTTTCAGGCTAGTGTCTCGCATTGGTCAGTTGTGCAGGGTTCCATGTATGTACCTACGCACCGATGGTTCTTGGGGTACTTGGTCAACTTACATACGAGACCCCACTATTATTTACCATCATGGATACACCCCTGCGCCCCTTCTATGGATTTGTGTTGGACTGTAGTCATATCCCTTGAGGATAGTCCCTTATCTACCATCACTGAACCCCATGATTAATGAGAGTAACACCATGAAATTTTAAATTATTTTTTAGGGCAATAATGGTGGTGAAACATGGAAATACAATATAATGCTTCTAGAATGAAGACACATTTCAACTCAAACATGATATTTTTTTATCTAAGTGAGGATGAAATGATGTTTATTTTGGTTCTGTTCATGAAGTTATTTTTTTAGTGTTAACCGATCCATTTTTGGATATTTTAAATTATTTTATGTTATAGGAATGAGACATAATTATGAGGGAATGAATATAAAATTAGTGCATATGATGATAGTATAATATATTTTGATGATATATATAACATAGAACCATGTGATGTATATATATATATATAAAATTATAGTTTCATTTTATTCATATGTGTGCATATGTTGATTGGATACATGTAAATAAACATTTCTATAGTAATATTATATGTATATATAAAATTCATTATTATTTTCTTTGTTTGAAAATCCTAAATATTAATAGAATGTTAATGTTGAATATTTTTAAAGGGGATCAATGGAGTGAACACAAATAATAATTAAGACATGAAATTATGGTCAATGATCTTCATCAATGAATAGTGTAATAGAATTTTTATAAAGAGAATAAGACCCCTATTTTATTTAATTGATCAATCCTAGTTATTTGATATATATGATCTTTAGTTTCATGATATGTTCATGTAGATATCTTAATTATCATTTGATAGTTCATTATGATTTGTATGTACTATAACCCTTTTTTATATATGACAATACAAACGACAAGATTTGGGACCCCATTAGCAAGTTAATCAAAAATGATTATATGAATCTATTGATTATTTCTTATGTGTTGATCATTGAATTATATTCCATAACAATATTATATGGATCTTGTAACATTCGTACTTCTATTGTTTTTTATGTATTAATTTTTTAAAATTAATTTATGTTTGATCCTATCAAGTATTATTTTATCATGTGTTTGGGATTGGGTCTATAAAATAAGTTCATATGATAATCCCATAAATCCAATCGATTGTATTTGAGTAATTTTCCTCATAAAATATTTTTTTATATCTCAAATTTTGAAAAAGAACATGTTTTTTAAATCATTATGTGTGTAATTTTAAAAAACATTTTGTTATATTGTAATGTTGTAGAGAATTAAAATATCATATTACAAGAATTAAAAATGTGTTAATGTAACAGGGAGGGAGAAATGAAGTATTATTAATTGGTAATGATTCTTACATTACATGATGAAAATATTGATCATCTTGTTGTGATACAATTCAGTTTTAGTGATTTTCATCATGATCAAGGGATATTCTTGAGTTTCATTTGTATCATATAGTTATAGTATGAACATTCCTCGAAATAATTTTTGATAAACAAGTATCACAAAATATATGTATGGACAGAAAATAGTGTTGTGGCTCTAGCACAACATATAAATGTCGACTGAATCTTTCCATATGTTTAGTCATGTTAATAAATTGGATGTAATTTTTTATGGATGTTGATAGTGAGAATTGAATGTAGAAACTAGTAACACATGTACTTCAAATAGAAGGCGGAACTATAAAAACTATACATGATAGGATGAATAATGCACTTATCAACATAATCTAACATGATATTTCAACCATACGAGTAGCACCACATTATGAAATTTCAACATCAATGATCTATATTTAATCATGTCCCAAAAATGATGGTGAGGTCCCTATTCATGTTTCCAGTTACCTATACAACGATTCTAAAACACCACCCCTCCCTCTATCTACTGCCATTATGATCACGATCAAACCTCATAGTTTCATAGACCTAAACTAACCTAGATAGTGGATGAATTTTTTCGTGAATGAAGTGTACATGGATGTGCTAGCATATTGAATAGATATTTTTTTTATTAAAATATATTATAAACGTTTTATAGATATTTTTTTAGATATTTTTTTGAAATTTTTTTAAAGGATGATAAAATAATATTTGAATATTAGAACAATTTAAAAATATTTTCATTATTTAAATATCATTAAAATGATTATAGTTCAATGATTAATTTTTTTATATAATTAATATAACTATGAAATTAATATTATTGATTTGATATAATCTGTATATTTTTAAATATAATATTGATAATAATATCATTGTAAATCATGGAAAATGGTAGATTATATTTGAATAAATTTTATGGAATTCCATGGGATCTTAAAATACAATTTATTTAGAAATAAATAGTATAATTTATAATGAATTTATAAATTATATTAATAAATACATAATAAAAAAAATATTTAAAAATTTTATTTGTTATGAATTTTTAAATTTCAATTGATTATATATAAATGGTCTTTATTGATGAAAATTATTTAGACCATTATAATTCGTTTTGATGATATATTTGGGTTGAGTTAAATAATGTTTAGTTTTCTTATATGTAGATTATTTAATTAGTATTCATAGTATAGTTTTATTTATAATATTATTTGAAATTATTATTATGAAAAATAATTTTTAAAACATATTACATTGTTCATATTGAAACTAGACGTATTGTTTCTTTATCAATGATTATTTAATATCCATTAAATTTATAATTTTTATAAAATGGTTATTGTATCCTTTTATTTGTTAATAATTCTTATTATTTTATATTATTTTTAAATCAATGAAATGATTACTTATTTAAAAAGAATTCATAAATTTTCCAGGTTTATTATATTACATGTAATATGGATTATAGATATGATTTATTAATGAAAAATATTTATTCTAGGAGTTAGAGTATTATGGTTTATACTATGTGGGGCACCATTAATTTTTTCATATCTTCATATCATTGGTTATTTAATGTTATGAAATAAAGGTTAATTTTTCAATATAGTTATTTAATATTGGTTGTTATAAATTTTTTGAATTAAATACCCTCATCTTTAATGTGTCACATGTTTGAGGAAATTTAGTCTGAACATTCTACTAGAATGAAAAATTATTCCACACTCTAAAATATTGGCAGTTTGATAGAAAATGGATTTGGGGTTACTCATGTAGATATTATAGATTCTATATAACCCTATAACTTCAAATCAAATAGTTATTATACCTAATTCCTGACATCCATATAAATATGTATGAATATACATGAAATCTATATTGGGGTTTTAAGAAATATTCATGGTTTTTTATTGAGATAATCATTAACATAGTGTAAAAAATTAATTTTATTAGTGGATTTGTATTAAAAATACATAATGGTTTGAATGATTCATACATAATGGAAGAATGTATAAAATTTTAAATATTTCATAAAATTTATTATTTATGAAATATATTAATAAATTTAGGTATATTATGATTTTGATAAATTATTAATGGAAACCATAATATAAAAATTTAATAATTAAATCCAATGATGTAGTCTTCAAGATCTAGATAATTCAACTAGGACGGTTATTCCATATTAGAGTTTATATGTATAATAATGTTTTTTGTAAAGACTGTAATGATTGATACTAAATTATCATTATGAAGGTTCTACCATGGTAGGGTTCCCCGAGAATAAATTAATTAAATTTTATCCTAATATTATTTGGCAATACATAACATGGAAAAATCTATAAAGGATACCATGTGAATATAATATAGTTTTTTTATTAAACGGGACTAAGAAAAGTTTTTTTAACTATAATATATATAAAATAATTCTATTATGATTTAGAATTATTCCCTTCCAAAATAAATATTTTTTATATAATATCAAATTTAGACTCACCGTATAGTAAAATATATATCTTGGATCAGTAATTGGATGTCATGATTACGGTCATAAATTTTTTGTAGCCGTGAATTAATTAAATTTTAATTACTAAAAGATATGAAAAAAATTAAAATACTAATATATTATTCTCCATAATATAAATATAGTCATCAATAATAAAAATGAAATTATATTAATCCATCATAGGGATAATTTTTTAAACTTATTCAAGATTTTAATAAAATGATAATGTGCCCTAAATAAAATACTATCTGTTAATATTAAAACATATGAAATGAAAAAAACTATTGAATGTGTTCACAATGTACGCATATAAGTCTGTATGAGGACAATAATGATTAATTTTAGGATTCAAAAAAGTATATGAAAAATTGAATATATATTTTTTAACTAAAACTATATATTATTTTGAATGGTTTTTATATAAAAATGATTGGATATTATATAAAAATGATTATACTAGAAGATTCCATAATGAAAATTTTGGAATGTGAATTTCATTTTTCATAAACTATTGAAATTACATAACAATGTTAATTAATTATAGAAATAATTAGATGATATCTTTATGTGATGATGAAATATGAACAAGATATTTTATGTCAGGGTTGATGTTCAATAGATATATTATATGTGGGTAAAAGATTAATCTTGAAAGGAAAAGTTAATTAAAAAGTATAAAAATTTATCTCCAATCAAATAAAAATGGTAATTAAATAATTGAGTAATCATAAAACTGTTGTATAATAGTATCCATAGAAGGCATTATCTAGTAGAACTAAATGGGTTCATTATACACAATAAAATTAATATATTTTTTATTATTATTATATTAATAATCTTTCATTACTTGTAATGGGTATTTATTATATAATGAATATTTTATTAGGCTCAGAAATATTAATGTGTTAAAAATGAAGGTAATTAATGAATATTATTTCTATTTTTAATCATTTAATATATAAAATTGATCCCATATCATTGATATATGTGTTCTAAAAAAAATTATGTGAATCTAAGTGAATAATTTGAGTTTCTATCTTATTCCCCCATGATATAAGAGATGATTATAGCTAACAAAGAGTACTGATAAATAATGTGAAATAAGAAATTGAATATGCCTAGTTTATATGTAATTATATTTTTCATCTTGTTTTGAGAACAAGATTACCGTAAATGTGTTTATGAAATGATAAAATATTTATCCAAATATGTTTTAAAATACAATGGAATGAGTTATGATAATGTTGATTAGTGGAGTCTCACCATGAATTGTAATATTTTTAAGAAAATACTGTAAATATACATAATATGATATATAATATGGAAATAATAGTTTATTTGATTAATATAATAATTAATATGAATCTAGTGTTTGTTTCTAATAAAAAATTGTTTTTGTCGAATCATTGAGGAATATTATTCACAAATAAAATATAAAAAATTGAAAGATCTAAGATATTTCTCTCCATTATTTTGAGTTTCTTTGGATGATTGGAGTACTATGAGGATTATTTTGAATTGGGAGGTTTTATTTTTAAAACAAAATGATTTTATATGTATTTCCTTTGTAATAAATTTCATGTATTTTATAGATGGATTTACATAATACCATAGGTCTATATGAAAAAAATAGTAAACACTTATGAATTTTTTAAAAAATTATAAATTATGATTTTTAATAACCAAATTATTAAACAAAATTTTTAAAGATTTTGTCAATTAAAATATATTTATAAATTGATAATAAATAATTAATCAATTTTTCGCACAATAATTTTACACCTCAATATTATGTCTTATTAATAAATCTTTTACATAGAATTTTTTTATGTGTTTTTTATAATTATTTTATAAAATTTGATGAAATTTTTCAAAACGGAATGCATATAATTTTTCCAATAATCATTGCAATATTATATTTGGGTGATTTTTTACATTTTCTAGGTAGTGATTTATTTTTCATTGATTATTTAAAAATACACACTTTTTAAATATATTTCATTTCAGTTCATGTAAATGTCCCATTTTGTTTACAATATCATCAAAAAATATACCAAGTAAATATTAATATAATATAATTCAACTAATTATATACTAATAATCACTATACTTGTATTTTGTGTAAGTGTATTATTTGACATAAAAAACCTTTTTCTAAATAAGCATATTTCTTAAAATTTTGTTTTGATATTAATAAATTAATATAATTGATATTAGTTAATGGTTTCATTGATATATATATTTTGAAATTTAATAGTTTATCATTAAATTTATGTGTTTTATATGTATGATAATGAATGTAAATTCAATTTTATGATTAAAAATTCAATTTCTAAAAGATAGTTAGTCAATGTCGTTTGGGTGAGTAATTAAAAATAAATAATATAAATAAAATAAATATATTTTTTGGAAATGAATTCATTATTTTGAATAATAATAATTTATATAATTTAATAGTATGAACATAATTTTCAGACATATTGAATAGTAAAATATACAAATTTGTAACCGCAGTTATGTTTAAAATATGTTAACCATGGTTTAATACATGGTATAAGTGCATTATTGGAAAAAATATATATATAATTCATAGTAGATGATGCTTTTCAACATTATCTTATTCTTCTTATTAAAACCTGTACATTTAGATCCACCACTATAATAATGTGAAAAAAATAATTGAAATAATTTAAGAATATATATGGTTGTCCCTCCCCTCATGTATAAAAGGGATCCCCTTGTCATCTAGTATTGACACTATTTTATTGTAACATATCTTCCAGAACCTACTCAAACAATTTACTTGAATTATTATATTTAACTTATATATTGTTTATTCTACTATCATGAATTCTTCATCGAATAAGGATTAAGACAAATGAGGTTTTTCATATATGATGAATTGATCTTATCAATTATTATTAATTTTGTTTCATTTCATAAATGATATATACAATTTAATTTATAAAAACCTATTGAATATAGCTTTATGACTATACTAGGAGTCGTTTATTATGATTTAAAAACTATTAAATATATCTTCTCAATCAAACGGTTGATGTAATTACCTCTTGTTTGTAAGTGTGGATTGTAGCATCGATATTTCGATATGATTAATTTTCAAAAACAATAATTTTTTATTAGTTATTAGGATATATCAAATAGTAATATATGATATTTATTTTATATTAATTATTTTTTTAGATTAATTGTAATATTATTTCATCTATTCCATCCTTTAAAAAAATCGAAATGTCACATAGATGTACATAGAGACTACCATGTCCACATAGTTTTGTACATTATTTTTCAAGTTTGGTTTAAATAAATAGAAAAAACATTTTATTTAATAAATTTATATTATAATAATATCATGAATAAAATTCTAATGGTGAAGGAACAAATATTAAGATCGGTGTTGATTTTAGGTGAATTTTGAGATCTTGAAAATACATCTCATATTACTCGTTCTATTTTAATGGAAAAATATTCCTTATAACTATTTCAATTGGTTGATATTATAAGGCCCCAGCCTTAAAACTTACTTAGTCTTGAGTTAATACAATATTACACATTGAGGTTCCTTTCAGGTTTAGAGTTTTAGAGGATTAGATCATAAACTTGCATTACATTCCACATTTAAACAAAGTGGTTACATAAAATATAGTATTCATTTGTTTCCATCAACAGAAACATATTTAAAATGAAACATGGATTCTTTCTTGACACTTCCTTGACACTATCATCATATCATGTACCTTTCCCATGAGCTGTGGAAAAATATTTCAAAAAAACTTGGGATGAGCATAAAAAGCTCAGTAAGGGTTATAAAAAATATGGAAAGGAAACATGAGTTCATATATACATAAGAATGAAATCATACTTTACCCATAAAACATAGGCACTTTAACATACCTCATAAAATCATGAATAAATCATAGAAAATAATAAGACATAAAAGGTAACTTGAGGCATTCATAACATTATTACATAGAGAGTAACCCTCTTGGTTACGTTTGGAATACCCACCACAGTATATTCCCTAAATCTCTTCAGAGAAACCATAACGATTCACTCCTTCGCGTTACCCAATGCATTGGAGAGCTATATCGGGCTCACCCGCCCTTAGTTTATCACGGAACCACCCTTCTTCATAAAAATGCCCAAGAACCATAACATAAACGTATCACTTAAAACATACATAAAGGAAACATAACCTTTCCATATTTAAATCACAATATAACATTTTAGTATATTGAAATAATGAATCCATTCAAAAAGAAACCATTTCCATAACCATTTAAAACATTTAATGAAGAGATTTTTGAATCAAAGTGTCCCATGCCAACTTGAAGATTTTAAAATTTTAAACCATTAATACCCATATAAATAAATCCTTAAAACCATTTTGAAAACATGGATATTAATGAGAACAAATATTTAAAACATTTAAAGTGATATTTTGGTTAAAGGGGTTTTACCAAAATTAGAGACACTTGAATACAATAATTGAGGAATAACATTTAGTCAAAACTTTATAATATCATTAGAATAAATGTATTCATGATATAATATTCCAAAGGAAAGTATATACACCATATAAGAGTGAATTGGTGCATAACAACAATGAATTCTCAATAGAAATGTCAAATGTGATGAAATCCCTTATAAAGAAGGTATCCTTAAAATAAGCATAAATCAATCTCAAAATTATGTGTGACAAATATAAATACACCCAATATAATTAGATATTAAGTGTAAAACAATAAAAGGTCATTCACACATATTCAATGGATGGCATATTCAATGACTACAAGTTGAACCCAAAGAAATCGAAATTGGGATAAAAAGTTCCCATGGTAAAATTCGACAGCCTAACTGCATCACTTCAAAATTCAGAAAATGAGTTGATGAGAGATAAAAAGGGAATGTCATCACTTGGACATAAAATTTATATCAATAAGTATATAAATTAACATATCCCAACATAATATTATGTGAATTAAAATACATAACAAAAGAAGTCTTTTAAAAAGAGGAGGGTGAAAGGTTCCCTTACCGATTTGGGAAACTTTCAAAACGTACACCCCATGAAAGAAGGGTCATACAGTGAAGATTTAACTAGACATAAATGAGAGTAAATTATACTAATAGTAAAATAATGGGTAGTACTTACACCACACAAAAAGTAAATAGTGGCCAATGTAGCATGGATCTCATGGGAACAAAAAGTGAGATGAAAATCCCCTTATGAAACTTTTGCAGCCTAACAGCGCCACATAAAACATCCAAAAATAGATTAATGATATCAAATAGGGTCTCTCATAACATAAAAGAATTACATAAAGAGTAACATAAAAGAACATCCTCCAACATAATAACATGGAGCATAAAATAAATGACAAAGAAGAGAGTACTTGCAAAAAAGAGAGAGGTATGATCACTTACCTCGGGTCCGACTTGACTGGATCATTCTTTAATCTCATGAATAATTAACTTGAGTTAATTTATACTTCCTTAAGAAACTTTTTCAATTTCATTATTCCTTTTTATATCACTTATTACCATGTCATTAACACTATGTAATTATTTTAGTTAATAACGGTCGTTTAAACAATCATTGGTACTTGAGTCAAAATATGCTCTTTATAATTACAAGTTGTTCACGTATCCATTATATCCAGAGTTATAATCATTATTTTTATATCATATATATCATATATATCCTGTAAATATTCATTTTATACTATTCCATATCATTTGGAGATAAAAAACGAAAAGCACAGTTCATGGAGACGGTAGGCCGTACGTACGCATGAACGCTACTTTCATTTTTTTTCTTTTTCATATGAATGGAATTAAAAATAAATGATATATATATATATATTTTATAATTCCAGTATAATATATATGTTATATAGGTAAAATATGTTCATTAATTTCATTCTTTATACATTCCATGTATTGCATGTGCGAGTCACATCACTTGAGGCGGCGGTAGTCCACACTTCCTCATATGAAATTATCGTATTTACACAACATGAAAAGAATAAAGATATGGTTTAAATATAAAATACAGAATAATATAGTAAACATAAATACCATATATATCATATATAAAATACAGTGACATCATAATGGCCACCTCTAAAGGTGTTAAATGAATATTGAACAATCATCGTTTCGTGAGGCAAAAAATCGCCAACCACAGAAACCGTATGTTATTTAACCATTAGACGAAGGTGTGTGTAATTTTAGCTATAATAAATCTTATAAAAACATCCTAGTATATTTAAGATACTGGATTTTTTACAAAAGAAATGAATAAAAAGATTTTAGGGGGTTGGAGAAGCAAAATAAAACAAAAGGACACAAGTGAAAACATTACCTAAAAATCATGTAACTCTATTTGGTTTGTGCTAAAAGGCTTCCTTGGGAAGACTTCTGCCCAAAGTGAGTCTTAAAAGAGTTATATAGGGGTTTGGAGAGACCAAATGGGCAGGGGTTGGCCGAGCCAAAGTTTTGTAAGTGTGGTTAAAGAGGTAGGGGTGGGGGCCTTTTATAAGAGGAGAGGAGGGGCACTCTTGGAAAGTAAGGAAATGTTACCTTATTTTAGAATGTTTTTCGAATATTAATGGTCCCACATTGATTTTATTCTAGGATAAGGTGATAAGGGTTCGAAATCCACCAATCCAATAGGTTTTGGACATGTTTAGGGATTAGATATTACATTATATTTCTATTTTATTTAAATCGTTAAATAATGAGGTCATCGATGCATCATCATGATGTCATAAATATTTTAATTTATTTAATGTCTAAAAATTATAAAAAACTACTATGATGTAGGAAATATTTTTATATTTCCAATTAATATTTATAGTTCAAAAGATAATTTATGTAGACAAAATTAAAAATATTTTACTTAGGTGATACATTTTTGTTACATTTAACATTCTTTAAAAATAAAAAGATAAAAAGTCACTTTCTCACAAAAGTGATTCCATGGGGCCCCCAAGTTTGTCACAAGGCATCACATGGTCGGCCATGAGACAAACAGTATCCTTGGGACACATTTTTTGGTCATTTTTCATTATTATGATATTATCTTATTATCTTTAACTACCCGATTACTCATTAATCAAGATAATTAAAGATAATTACCGTCGTTACTATTCATAATGTCCAAAAACAAGAGTTTTAATTACATAATTTGGACCTTCTAATTCCAAATATGTAATATATTTTACCAAATTCCAAACACATAAATTTCAATAATTATTTCTCAAAAAAACTTCCCATTGTCAAAAAAAATAGTGGGTATTTTAGAAACAATATTTATGAAAAGTTTGGCACTTGTTTATGCGTAATTACAAAGTGAAATTAATCCCAATGACCATCATTGAATTACATGGTAAAAATATATTCTAATTAAACATTAAAAAATTTAAAAGATAATATAACCATATAATTAAATTATATGAAAAAGCAGTTTTGATGTAAAATGCAGTATTTTTAATTATTCATTGAAAAATGAACATTGTCAGAAAAATACGAAATATTAACCCAAGGTTAATTTCAATGTCCCAATCATAAATAATATGTTTATTTTGAAAAAATAGATCTTTTACAATTTCCAAAAAGTGGATTTAAAAGGGGTTCGCCATCAAAAGGCGGTTAATCGACCTTTTAAGGAATATTAGAATGTTTACGCTTAAAAACTAGATTCATTTGCATTTTTAATCCTCTAAAATTTATTGAAAAAAAGAAAAACTATTTTTCAAACATATATAATCATTTTGTAGATATTTCTTTTTATTCCCGCCATTACAATGGCTAGGCGTTAACTACCATTTAAAATAATATTATTTTATTATTAGAGTGCAACGTACGATTTCAAAGAAACTTGTTGTTGCATATTGGGTACGCCATCGAGCATAACATTCCCTTTAAAGTAATATTAATATTTTATTCCCAAATATGGATAAATGTAAAAATGCCATACTATTTATTTACCTGGGGTGTTACATCCTTCCCCCATTATGGGAATTGCATCCTCGCAATTTTAAAATTGAGCTTGGAAACATCCTTGAACGTCCCACATCGAAACAAGAGTCGGTAAAACAATCACTTTAAAATAAAGAAAGATAAGTACAAAGGTCATCCAAGTTATCCCATACTACGATTCCATGTAGGAAAACATGTACATGGAGGAGAAAATATAGGGTCATATTCTGATGGAGAGTGATAGAAAACATGTTTAGGAGAAAGTTAACCACAAGAAAATCACAAACTTGTGATGGGTTAAACGGTATTCGTTTCCCCAGTAGGAAAAGTTAATAGACAACATTTTTTTTATGTTACTTTTTATTGAGGAATTTATTCATAAGTAAACATAATCACTTATCATGTTGACTTTCAACTTTTATTAAATTCCTTACACAAACTCATATTTTCTCCAAAAGAGGAGTATTTAGGAAGACATGTTCACATTAAGAGTACTATAATCAACTTCAATAGAATTACCTAATCCAAAAAAGAGAACTATATACTTCCCATGTATTTATACTTTAACCAAAACCAAAACCAAAGAGGTTAGTACAAGATCAAATAATATGGAAAAGGATAACCCTTTATAAAAAGAAAATCTATTCTTAATCTCCAAAATTTGTCCAATAAAACCCAAAGTTCAACGAGGACCATTCGATAAACAATTATCCATAAAATTCTTCAAAGTAAATCAAACTAAGATTGAAACCCAAATATTTGAAGGATTTAGTCGCATAGTCTTCCAAGTTAAATCGTAAAATTTATCTCCAAACAACATCAGTTTCTCTTAAAGTCTCGTATTGAAAAGTAATCAACCTAATCACATATCCTCCATGATAGGTCAATATATTTCCATAAAAACCCAAAATAAAATTACTATTAATTCATAAAATCATCTAACTAATAACAATCAGTCAAACTAACCAGGGACTTCACATATTCTAGTGGTAGGTGATAAATACCAGTTGCACTTTGGTTGTGGGTTTGATTCCCGCAGCTTTGTCTGACGTGACGGGTTGTCACAGGGTCTGCGTGTTGTCCTTTTTATAAAACTCAAAAAATAACCCTAAAATGTTTTAACCACAATAGTTTCTTTATACCTCTCATTTTCATCCAAATTCATTACGATCTCAACATCTTAATTCTTGAAGTCTTATTTCAGCACCATAAGATAAAATAAAACGATTCCCAAAAAGAATAACATCATACCTTGATCATGGCTTCCACTCGGTTTCATCGTCATCTTGCTCACATAGGTATAAGTCCCATGCATTAAAACAATGATTTAGAGATCCTTCAAAATAATTTGCTTCCTCCATCCAAATACACCTTGTACAACATGGTTCAAATGGGTGTTCATAGAAAAACAGTTTTGGAAAATAATAATGTATGACATATAATTCCAAAACATCTGATGAAACATGATTTCTATAAAATAGTCGGACAGAATTTGAGTTGAAAATTTCTATTATTGGTCCTTTTAAAATACCATAAGTATGTGCTGAGAGAATATATTTTAAAATAAAATATAAATAGGTTGCGCAAGGGTCTCCTTCCTCAGCACCATTTTTAAAATCATAATATTTTTCAAATTATTGTGATAAGGTAAAATATTTGAAAATACCTTGATAATATTTACCTTTCATGAAAATATGAGAATATTAGGAAAATAGTATTTGTCTAAAAACAACCCATGATCCACGATGATAATGAGGTATAGTGGAGGTGTTTGATATCTCAAACAACTGCTTGCAAGTGAGTTGTATGTTAGAAAAAGTTTCACAATCATCCGAACACGACTTTCCAATAATTATTGCAAGCATGTCATCAGGAAGAGATAGGAATTTCGTTTGAGATCCTTCTCATTCCATTCATAACTGACATTACTTGACCTGAAAAAAAGTTATAAAATAAGGATTTAACAGAAATAATAGATATAGGGACTAATCATGTGTCTAACAAAAACTCCTAATCCCTAAAGTTGTCTAAACCGACCTTTGATACCAACTATAAGGCCCCAGCCTTAAACCTTACTTAATCTTGAGTTAATATAAGATTACACATTGAGGATATTTTCAGGTTTAGAGTTTTAGAGAATTAGATCGTAATCTTTTATTACATTCCACATTTAAACAAAGTGGTTACATAAAAGATAGTATTCATTTTTTCCATCAACGGAAACATATTTAAAATGAAACATGGATTCTTTCTTGACACTTCCTTGACACTATCATCATATCATGTACCTTTCCCTTGACCTGTGGAAAAACATTTAAAAAAGTTGGGATTAGCATAAAAAGATAAGTAAGGGTTATAAAAAATATGGAAAGGAAACAAGAGTTCATATATACATAAGAATAAAATCATACTTTACCAATAAAACATAGGCACTTTAACATACCTCATCAAATCATGAAAAAATCATATAAAATCATAAGATATAAAAGGTAACTTGAGGCACTCATAACATTCTTACGTAGGGAGTAACCCTCTTGGTTACCTTTGGAATACCCACCACAGTATATTCCCTAAATCGTTTTGGAGAAACCTTAATGTTTCACTCCTTCGCGTTACCCAATGCATTGGAGAGCTATATCGGGCTCACCCGCCCTTAGATTATCACGAAACCACCCGTCTTCATAACAATTCCCAAGAACCATAACATAAACGCATCACTTAAAACATTAATAAAGGAAACATAACATTTCCACATTTCAATCACAATATAACATTTCAGTATATTGAAATAATGAATCCATTCAAAAAGAAACCATTTCCATAACCATTTAAAACATTTAATAAAGAGATTTTTGAATCAAAGTGTCACATACCACATTGAAGATTTTAAATTTTTAAACCATTAATATCCATATAAATAAATCCTTAAACCCATTTTGAAAACATGGATATTAATAATAATAAATATTTAAAATATTTAAAGCGATATTTCGGTTAAAGGGGTTTTACAAAAATTAGAGACACTTGAATAAAATAATTGAGGAATAACATTTAGTCAGAACTTTATAACATCATGAGAATAAATGGATTCAAGATATAATATTCCAAAGGACAGTATATACACCATATAAGAGTTAATTGGTGCATAAAAACAATGAAGTCTCAATAGAAATGTCAAATGTGATGAAATCCCTTATAAAGATGGTATCCTTAAATTAAGGATAAATAAATCTCAAAATTATGTGTGACAAATATAAATACACCCAATATAAGTGGATATTAAGTGTAAAACAATAAATTTTCATTCACACATATTAAAAGGATGACATATTCAATGACTACAAGTTGAACCCAAAGAAATCGAAATTGGGTTAAAAATTTCCCTTGGTAAAATTCGACAATCTAACGGCATCAATTCAAAATTCAGAAAATGAGTTGATGAAAGATAAAAAGGGAATATCATCACTGGGACATAAAATTTATATCAATAAGGATATAAAATAACATATCCCAACATAATAGTATGTGAATTAAAAGACATAACAAAAGAAGTCTTTTAAAAAGAGGAGGGTGAAAGGTTCCCTTACCGATTTGGGAAACTTTCAAAACATACACCCCATGAAAGAAGGGTCATACAATGAAGATTTAAATACCCATAAATGAGATTATATTATACTAATAGTAAAATAATGGGAAATACTTACACCAAACAAAAAGCAAATAGTGGCCAATGTAGCATGGATCTCAAGGGAACAAAAAGTGAGATGAAAATCCCCTTATGAAAATTCGGCAGCCTAACAGCGCCACATAAAACTTCCAAAAATGGATTGATGAGATCAAATAGGGTCTCTCATCACATAAAATAATTACAGAAATAGGAACATAGAAGAACATCCTCCAGTATAAGAACATGTATCATAAAATAAATGACATAAAAGAGAGTACTTTCAAATAAAGAGAGAGGTAGGATCCCTTACCTCGGGTCCGACATGACTCGATTGTTATTTAATCTCCTGAATAATAAACTTGAGTTAATTTATACTTCCTTAATAACCTTTTTCAAGTTCATTATTCCTTTTTATATCACTTATTATCGTGTGATGAACACTATGTAATTATTTTAGTTAATAACGGTCATTTAAACGATCATTGGTACTTGAGTCAAAATATGCTCTTTATAATTACAAGTTGTTCATTTATCCATTATATCCAGAGTTATAATCATGATGTATATATCATTTATATCATATAGATCCAGTACATATTCATTTTATACTATTACATATCATTTGGAGATAAAAAACGAAAAGCACCATTCATGGAGACGGTAGGCCGTACGTACGCATTAACGCTACTTTCATTTTTTTTCTTTTTCATATTAATGGAATTAAAAATAAATGATATATATATTGTAACACCCCGAGATTTTATGAAAAATATTCTTTTTAATTTCATTAATGTCTTCTGTTGTACGTTACATCAAAAAGAGCTTGCACAACACGCATCCTTGACTTGCCTTGCATTACACGCATTCACGACCTTCCTCGATAGCGTGCGAAGTACGCAATACCGAGTTTCACTAAACAACGATATGTTATTATTAAAACTAGCAGTTATGAATAGTAATAACCACTTTTTAAAAATTTGTAAATTTTATTTTTCAAAATGGACTTCATTTTTCGATTCGGAATATCGAAATTAGCTTAGAGTGAAATTTTGGTACTTTTCAAATAACATCCATATTCTGATGAATAGTGAAAATTACAAAATTTTAATAAAAACAAATTTCTTAATTGAAATATTTAATAGTGATAAATTATTAATTTGAGTGGTTTTAAATTATATTTAGAGTATATTTTTACAAATGAATACAATGTTGGTAATTGGATGTAATTTCACATTTAAACGAGTTATAAACAAATGTCAATCTTTTGATAGTTATTATCTCTTAAAAACACGCTATTTATTTTGAAGACGGGAATTAATTTTTAAAATAGTTAATGTAACTGATATGTTTTTAATCTGTTAAAATATCCATCATCTTTGAGTTCATAATATCAAATATTTCTTAGGCCTAATTTTTTGTATTTTTCTGGAAACTTTCATTTTTTGATGAATAGAGAAACCACTAAGTGGTAGTAAAAAAATGAATTTTTCATAAAACATAATTTTACCACTTCTGTGAGTGGAATTTCAAAAATCCAAGAGGCACGGTTGATTACAGTAAGTAAAATTTGGTTCAATGATATGAAAATAATTTTTGGTGAATAGTAATTGTTTACTTTTTTTTACCACGGTTAAAAGTAAATAGGGTAATTAAGGGTAAAAATGATATTATTATTACCCTAACACATGTCCTAATTCTATTGGATAAGTGTAATGCGACCGAAAACAACCTTAAGAATAAAATATGACCATTTAGGCCCACTTGTATTAGATTAGGACATTTATTATTATTTAATTCAAAGAAGAGTTAAAAGAGTTAAAATCAAAGTTTATTTACTACAAAAATTTTAATATAGGGTTATACATAAGATAAATTTGATTGTAAATATTCATTATAAATATAATAAGATTTCATACATAATGATATTTTATTTATAATATTTAGACATTAAATAAATTAATTTATTTATGACCCAATGATGATGCAGTAATTACCATAATAGTGAAAAGTTATAATAATTGATATTATAAATACCCAAATAAATATAATTTGAGACTTTTTATGAATTAAACTAATTTTATAGGTTAATATGACGTGTTAGTATTGAGTTAATTAACGTTTTTAGAACTAATCATTCGGTTATGAATTTTACAAAAATCAATTACTAAATAGTGTCAAAATTGACATAAAATAGTTTTTAAAACAAATATTATATTATTAATTGTTATTTTATTCCTAAAAATATAATGTTCGGACCAATGACTTATATAAGGTTATATATATTAATAATAAACAACTTGGGGTCCTTTTGTCTTGTTATAGTATGTTTATTAACCTTATTGTGTAAGAACACAAGAAGACACGGTAAAAGTAAAATTATTTAACTTAATATTAAATCAAAATGATAAGGTTAAAATAGGAACCTAAACTTGTCAAAATTATATTGTATGAGAGAATTTAGATCCATCCACACCTTAGCTTCGAAATAAATTAATTTTGAGCTATTTAATACCGAATATGACTTTATAATAAAATAATATTTTTAGTTTTCCAAAGGAGCCCCTCTCCTCCATTATAAAAGGGCACCTCCTCCCTATCTTCCTCACACCACTTTGAGCCTTCAAGCTCAGAAAAACCCTGAAAAATTCTCTTCTCCACTTCCTTAGCAACATCCTAGTGGTTCTGGTATTCTTCAAAGCCCAATTTTAGTGCCCTAAAAGGATATCTCAAAAAGGCGCTTCAAAGAAGAGGTAATGTCCGTTACCGATTCTTTCAACTTTATTTCTTCTTCCACTTCTTCTTCTTAGGTTGTTTCATTATGAAGTAATAACATCAGTATCAATAATATACTGATATCATATTATAAGTATTAAACAACCCTATTTCACCATCTATCCATCCTACGGAAAACGAAATCACCGCGCGTGCGTACATACGAAATACCGTCACCACACCGTGGTGAAATCTATTTTTCACCACCACCTTACATGGATGGGTATAATGGTGTAAATAATAACTATATATGATTATTTTAAAGTGATATTGATTCTGAAATAGTATACATACACTCCAATACAATTCCACGATCATGAGAACGATATCATCGCTCGTGCGTACGTACGGACTACCGTCTCTACGACGTGATGAGATTCATTCTCCACTTTAACGATTCATTAATAATTATAAAGTATATATAATATGTAATCATGAAATATATGACATAATAATGATATTGGATGTGTATATATATGTATGTCATCTACTTAATTCCATTCAACTCAATAAGGAAACGAAAACAGCATTCATGCATACGTACGGTCTACCGTCTCCATGAACGGTGTATTTATTTCCATTAACTAATATATTATATATATGTATATTCTGAATATATATTATATATAAATCATGTTTTATATTCTGGAATTAAGTAATCATGATCTAAGTAAACATATGAATAATTACAAGTCAAAACACGGATGACAAATGAAACGATTTTACCCAAAACACTCTTTAACATGGAATTTACAAATGAATGGGTAATATAAATTCATAAGTGAACCATATATGATATCATAAAAATGATTATGATTCTGGAATAAGACAATGACATTATTTAAATTATTATATAGGAGGTTCGGACACTTACGAATCAAATCGGACCTAAGGTAAGGGAAATATCACAATCTCATTTTTATCCGATATTGTTTATATATTAGAATTTAATGGGGTGTATTTTATCATCCACATAAATGTTTCCTCAATATGTAATATTTATATCCTTATACAATAGTTTATATTCAATTTTAACCTTCGGTGAGTTTTTAGTAAAAGTTATGAAAGGAATCTTTTGTCATTTTTCGTATGAGGTACTTTATGACTTTTCTGACAAAAGTATGAGAAGAATGTATTTTTTAACATATACGACATGAATGGATTTTTAAAACATTATTTCCAAGAAGCTTACTTTACAAGTTTTCAAGTTTATTTTTAATCAACTTCTTTTAGTTTAAAATTCTATGACATGTTAAGAAAGGAAAATGTTTTTGAATTTGAAAGGATATTTTCCTCAAGAATGGAGTTCAAGTGTTTTATCAAAATTATTTTCCATCTAAGATAATATAGGGTTCTGTTTATATACCTATTATTACATTGATTGGATTATGTTGTGATAGAATTATTTTTATGAATTCCTTTATCTTATATGAATTGTTTGATGATGTCACGATGATTAAGATTCCCATTTTTATTAAATAGGTTATGCAATGATGTATGATTTATGATTTTGAGGCACACATAAGAATGGTATCATTATGAGATGGGTGGGACCTATATCTCCCTCGAATGCATTGGGTAAATATTTAATATCCCATGATATAGACATGGCTAGAACGGTAGGTTATACCGGTTTAGTGAAACAGGACTGAAATGGGGAGTGAACTCGGTTCAGAAATGGACTTTGTCCACTTTGATTGTCTTGGCAATGAGTCTTGACTAATAAGAAATGATTCTCTATGATTATTTGTGTATTCCACAAAGTTTCATGTTTTATGTTATGATTATTGGGATTACATTTCACTACTATGATTCATCCCATGTTATGATATTATGATCTCTTTTGCAGGTTAAGATTTCCAAAATCATATGTTCTTATGAATATGATGTGATTGATATTTCTTTTGTTTAACATTACTGAGCATTTGAGCTCACCATTTTATGTTTTCATTTCCCCAGGATATAAATAAATGTTTTAGGTAAAAAAATAGATCTTTATGGGAGATGATGAAGATATTTCACCACGATTAGATGATTATATTCCGAGTTTCTAAAGACACTAAACTATTACGGTCCTTGTGTGTGTGTTTTTGTTATGTAATAAGTATTCCGCAAAAGTAATGTAATGTCCATGTACGTTAAGCTTCCAGTCTCTACAGTTGGTATCAGAGAAAAGGTTTAGACAACATTTGGAAACTAGAATGCGATAACTTTAGTGAGATCCCTAGAGATATTTCTAAGGTGTGTCTAGGGATGACCCTATGGTTAAGTATAAGTATAGGTTATAGTGCTATAATTATGGTAATGATCTTATAATTAATCCTAATATGTTAGATATTGAAGTTACTCCCACTTTATTATGTTGTTTTCCCTAGCAAGATTTTTTACTCTCACACTATTCTTTTTGGGTTTTAGACGATGGCTGGAACCCGAAGGAACCTTGTTGATCAATACAATGGACAATTCGATGATTGTCCTCCTGAAAAAAAATGTTCTGGGAGATGGAGTGCAAAATCTTATTGGTATACCTACACAAGCTATGAATCATTCTGGACATCCAAATGAGTAGAGAAGGGAACAATATTCTATTGAGTACTTCATGAGGCAACTTCCACCTTCTTTCAGTGGGTCTTCTGATCCACTTGTTGCTGAACAATGGATCAGTACCACTGAAAAGATATTTTCAGTTCTTTAATGTTCTAAACATGATAAAATCATCTTAGCAGTATATCGTTTGGAAGGTGAAGCTGATCAATGGTGGAATCTTATCAAGAATACGTGGCAAAGAGATGAAATTGAGTCCATGGAATGGGATGAGTTCAAGAACTTATTTTTCAATAAGTACATCCCACGTATTCTTCGAACAAAGATGGAGAAGGATTTTCTTGAACTAAAGCAAAATGATGATGAATCTTTTGGTATATACGAAGCGAATTTTATGAGGCTTGCAAGGTATGCATCTGGATTTATCATCCAACCTGAAAGTAAAGTTGATCGATTCTCCAATGGCTTAAAACCAAATCTTCGAAGGGCATTAGCTATAAGAGACTTCAGTAGCTATGAAGAAATTGTGCGTTGTGCTATCAAGGTAGAAATGGAAGTTGGTGTTACTTATCCATCTCATAGTTTTGAAAAGAAATGAAAGATGGAGTTCAAGGAGAAATCTCAGAATAATGGTGAGAAGAAGATGACTGTTTCATTATGCTCAAATTGTGGAAAGAAGCATAGTGGAGATTGTCTTAAAGGGACAAGTAAATGTTTCAAATGTGGAAAGGAAGGTCATCGGGAATTTGAATACTGCAATGATGGGAAGAAGGTGTCTAATGATGCAAAAAAAGGAAGGGCTACACAGAATGAACCTACTACACTTCAATGATTCAAGTGCAAGGAAATGGGGCATTATGCTAATAAATTCCCTAATCCAAGGGTTGGTGATGATCGACATGAGAAACCACTTAAGGAAAAGGACAAAGGGAAGTCACATGCGATCACCATTTTCGATGTTGAATATGACAACGATGTGGAGGAATGATTAAGTGTTTTTGTAATGGGATTCCAAAATAATGTTGTATATAGTATCATGGAATCTTGGAATATTTATGTATTGGTCTATTGTGGTTTTCAATAATTTTATGGTACCAATAAGCATGGAAAATGATTGAGATATTTTTGAAAAAAATATGATATGCGCATAATGAAGGGATAAGGAAAAATGAAATGTTTGACAGTATTCATGAGATCGTGATTGATATAAGGACAAAGTGATATCATGGTTTGAGTATATAGAATTTTGAGGATTTTGGTATGTGGAAAGTGTTAACTTTTAACTGCATTTATGTTTTAACTAAGGTTCAATGGGTATTCAAGAGAATACATGATTAAGTCCTTTGAATGTTTGGAATGTGACCAACAAGACATATCTTATGATATATGGGGATCGACGATGGTATTAAATATCTGGTAATCATTTTCACTATATTATGAGAGTGGACTGCAGTATTATGGATAAGCCTAAAGATTGGAATGGATTATGTTGGACATAAGTTAGTACTGTTTAAGGATAGAAGTTTTATCGATATTATTGAAGGGATGTTATAGTAATATAGTATTAGAAAAATGACAACCTGCAGGACGGGCGACATCCCATCGCGTCGGACAAGGCCGTGGGAATCGAATCCACAACCGAAGTGCGACTGCCCTTTATCGCCTACCACCGGCCTACAAGAAGTCCCTATTTAGTAGAAACTAGTTTTATTATATTCATCAGTATGATATATGAAGTATAAGTCCATTTTAGGAACCATATATGATTAATCTTACTATAGATGGACTTATGTATTTTTTGATAACTTTTCTAACCTTTTGTTTGAGAAATATGGAATGACCCATCATTCTATCACATGATTTGCTAACACATCACGAATGACAAATTCAACTTCATATCATTAAGAGATGAAATGGAAACTGTCCAAAGAACGACCAACAGTGAGACTATACCGAAATCACAAAAGTATTTCTTATAATTCCAATTTCATCAACTTTAGGGAAACGATCTTGAAAACCAAAAATGTTGTCTTATTTCTATTATATCTGATGAATCAGATGGTACCTTAGATCATCACAAATTTGTGGCTTTTTGATTGCGGTCTTTTCCATATCCATGTTCTCTACCACTCTCCATCAGAACATGATGGTTAGATTTCTCTTCCATATCCATATTTTCACCTATGTGGAAACCCAGTGATTAGTTTATTTGGGTAACCATTACATTTCATACTTTTGTTTTCAAAGATTGGTTTTGGTATTCCTTTTTATGATGTGGGTTTCTATCAAAGAAACTTTCGAATAGTAAACCATTTATAACCCCGATGAATTTCGAGGGTGAAATTCATTTTAAGGGGGATAAAATGTAACACCACGAGATTTTATGAAAAATATTCATTTTAATTTCATTAATGTCTTGTGTTGTATGCTACACCAAAAGGATCTTGCACAACATGCATCCTTCACTTTCCTTGCATTACACGCAATGCGACCTTCCTCGATAGCATGTGTAGTACGCAATACTGAGTTTCACTAAACAACGATATGTTATTATTAAAACTAGCTGTTATGAATAGTAATAACCACCTTTTGAAATTTTGTAAATTTTATTTTTCAAAATGGACTTCATTTTTGGATTCGGAATATCGAAATTAGCTTAGGGTGAAATTTTAGTACTTTTCGAATAACTTTCATATTCTGATGAATAGTGAAAATTACAAAATTTTAATTAAAAACAAATTTTTTAATTGAAATAATTAATAGTGATAAATTATTAATTTGAGTGGTTTTAAAGTATATTTAGAATATATTTTTACAATTTAATACAATGTTGGTCATTGGATGTAATTTCATATTTAAACCAGTTATAAACAAGTGTCAATCTTTTGATAGTTATTATCTCTTAAAACACGCTATTTGTTTTGACGACGGGAATTAATTTTTAAATTAGTTAATGTAACTGATATGTTTTGAATTTGGTAAAATAGACATCATTTTTGAGTTCATAATATCAAATATATCTTCGGCATAATTTTTGGTATTTTTCTGGAAACATTCATTTTTTGATGAATAGTGAAACCACTAAGTGGTA
Organism: Viscum album; assembly: GCA_963277665.1. Classification (NCBI taxonomy): domain Eukaryota; kingdom Viridiplantae; phylum Streptophyta; class Magnoliopsida; order Santalales; family Viscaceae; genus Viscum; species Viscum album. The sequence goes on along the minus strand of OY728158.1, from coordinate 1,756,631,190 downwards.
GTAAAAAAAATGAATTTTTCATAAAACATAATTTTACCGCTTCTGTGAGTGGAATTTGAAAAATCTGAGAGACACAGTTGATTTCAGTAAGTAAAATGTGGTTCAATGAGATGAAAATAATTTTTGGTGAATAGTAACTTTTCACTTTTTTTTACCACGGTTAAAAGTAAATAGGGTAATTAAGGGTAAAAATGATATTATTATTATCCTAACACATGTCCTAATTCTATTGGATAAGTGTAATTAGACCAAAAACAACATTAGGAATAAAATATGACCATTTAGCCCCACTTGGATTAGATTAGGACATTTATTATTATTTAATTCAAAGAAGAGTTAAAAGAGTTAAAATCAATGTTTATTAACTAAAACATTTTTAATATAGGGTTATACATAAGATAAATTAGATTGTAAATATTAATTAGAAAGATAATAAGATTTCCTACATAATTATAGTTTATTTATAATTTTTAGACATTAAATAAATTAATTTATTTATAACACAATGATGATGCAGTAATTACCATAATAGTGAAATATTATAATAATTGATATTATAAATAACCAAATAAATATAATTTGAGTCTTTTTATGAATTCCACTAATTTTCTAGGTTAATATGACATGCTAGTAGTGATTTAATTAACGTTTTTCTAACTAATCATTCTGTTATGAGTTTCACAAAAATCAATAACTAAATAGTGTCAAAATTGACATAAAAAAGTTTTTAAAACAAATATTATATTGTTAATTGTCATTTTATTCCTAAAAATATAGGGTTCGGTCAAATGACTTAGATAAGGTTATATATATTAATAATAAACAACTTGGGGTTCTTTTGTCTTGTTATAGTATGTTTATTAACCATAGAGTGTAAGAACACAAGAAGACACGGTAAAAGTAAAATTATTTAACTTAATGTTAAATCTAAATGATAAGGGTACAATAGGAACCTAAACTTGTCTAAATTCTATGATGAGAGTATTTCGATCCAGCCCCACCTTATCTTCTAAATAAATCAATTTGGAGCTATTTAAAACCGAATATGACTTTATAATAAAATAATTTGTTTAGTTTTCCAAAGGAGCCCCTCTCCTGCCTTATAAAAGGGCACCTCCTCCCTCTCTTCCTCACACCACTTTGAGACTTCAATCACGGAAAACCCCTGAAATATTATATTCTCCACTTCCTTAGAAACATCCTAGAGGTTCTGGTCTTCTTCAAAGACCAATTTTAGTTCCCTGAAAGGAGATCTCAAAGAGGCGCTACAAAGAAGAGGTAATGTCCGTTACCGATTCTTTCAACTTTATTTCTTCTTCCACTTCTTCTTAATAGGTTGTTTCATTATGAAGTAATAACATCAGTATAACTCATATACTGATATGTTATTATAAGTATGAAACAACCCTATTTCACCATCTATCCATCCGACGGAAAATGAAATCACCGCGCGTGCGTACGTACAGAATACCGTCTCCACACCGTGGTGAAATCTATTTTCCACCACCACCTTACTTGGATAGGTATAATGGTGTAAATAATAACTATATATGATTATTTTAAAGTTATATTGATTCTTAAATAGAATACATACACTCCAATAAAATTCCACAATCATGAGAACGATATCATCGCTCGTGCGTACGTACAGACTACCGTCTCTACGGCGGGATGAGATTCATTCTCCACGTTAACCATTCATGAATAATTATAAAGTATATATAATAATTAATCATGAAATATATGACATAATAATGATACTGGATTTATGTGTATATATATGTATGTCATCTACTTAATTCCATTCAACTCAATAAGGAAACGAAAACAGCATTCATGCGTACGTACGGTCTACCGTCTCCATGAACGGTGTATTTCTTTCCATTTATTGATCTATTATATATATGTATATTATGAATATATATTATATATAAATCATGTTTTATATTCTGTAATTATGTAATCATGATTTAAGTAATCATATGAATAATTACAAGTCAAAACACGGATGACAAATGAAACGATTTTACCCAAAACGCTCTTTAACATGGAATTTACAAATGAACGGGTAATATAAAGTCATAAGTGAACCATATATGATATCATAAAAATGAGTATGATTCTGGAATAAGTCAATGACATTATTTAAATCATTATATAGGAGGTTCAGACACTTATGAAGAAAATCAGACCTAAGGTAAGGGAAATATCACAATCCCATTTTTATCCGAGATTGTTTATACTTTGAATTTACTGGGGTGTATTTTATCATCCACATCAATGTTTCTTCAATATGTAATATTTATATCCTTATACAATAGTTTTTATTCAATTTAAACCTTCGGTGAGTTTTTAGTAAAAGATATGAAATGAATCTTTTGTTGTTTTTCGTACGAGGTACTTTTTGACTTTTCTGACAAAAGTACGAGAAGAATGTTTTTTTAACTTATACGGAATGAATGGATTTTTAAAACATTATTTCCAAGAATCTTACTTTACAAGTTATCATGATTATTTTTAATCAACTTCTTTTAGTTTAAAATTGTATGACATGTTAAGAAAGGGAAATTTTTTTGAATTTGAAAGGATATTTTCCTCAAGAATGGAGTTCATGTGTTTTATGAAAATTATTTTCCATCTAAGATAATATAGGGTTCTGTTTATATCCCTATTATTAAATTGATTGTATTATGTTGTGATGGAATTAGTTTTATGAATTCCTTTATCATATATGAATTGTTTGATGATGTCACGATGTTTAAGATTCCCATTTTTATTACATTGGTTATGCAATGATGTATGATTTATGATTTTGTGGCACACATAAGAATGGTATCATTATGAGATGTGTGGGACATATATCTCTCTCCAATGCATTGGGTAATGATTTTATATCTCATGATATAGACATGGCTGGAACGGTAGGTTATACCGGTTCAGTGAAACAGGACTAAAACGGGGAGTGAACTCGGTTCAGAAATGGTCTTTGTCCACTAAGATAGTCTTAGCAATGAGTATTGACTAATAAGAAATGATTCTCTATGATTATGTGTGTATTCCACAAAGTTTCATGTTTTATGTTATGATTATTTGGATTACATTTCACTACTATGATTTATCCCATGTTATGATATTATGATCTCTTTTGCAGGTTAAGATTTCCAAAAAATGTTATGTTATTATGAATATGATGTGATTGATATTTCTTTTGTTTACCCTTACTGAGCATTTGAGCTCACCCTTTTATGTTTTATCTTCCCCAGGATATAAAGAAAGGTTTTATGTCAAAAAAAATATATCTTTATGAGAGATGTTTAAGATATTTCACCATGATTAGAAGATTATATTCCGAGTTTCCAAAGACACTAAACTATTATGGTCCTTGTGTGTGTGTTTTTGTTATGTACTAAGTATTCCGCAAAAGTAATGTAATTTCCATGTACGTTAAGATTAGGGTCTCTACGTATATATATTATAATTCCAATATAATATATATGTTATATAGGTCACATATGTTTATTAATTTCATTCTTTATACATTCCATGTATTTCATGTATCAGTCACATCACTTGAGGGGCGGTAGTCCACACTTCCTCATATGAAATTATCATATTTACACAACATGAATAGAATAAAGGTATTTTTTAAATATACAATAAAGAAGCATATAGTAAACAATAATACCATATATATCATATATAAAATACAGTGACATCATAATGTCCACCTTTAAAGGTGTTAAAAGAATATTGAACAATAATCGTTTCGTGAGGTAGAAAATCGCCAACCACAGAAACAGTATGTTCTTTAACCATTAGACGAAGGTGTGTGTATGTGTACCTAGAATACATCTTATAAAAACATGCTAGTATATTTAAGATACTGGATTTGTTACAAAAGAAATGAATAAAAAGAGTTTAGGGGGTTGGAGAAGAAAAATAAAACAAAAGGACTCAAGTGAAGACATTACCTTTAAATCGGGTAACTCCCTTTGGTTTGAGCTAAAAGGCTTCCTTGGGAAGAATTCTGCCCAATTTGAGGCTTCAAAAAGTTAGATAGGGATGTGGAGAGACCAATAGGGCAGGTGTCGGCTGAGCCAATGGCTTTGGAAGTGTGGGTATGGAGGTAGGGTTGAGGGCCTTTTATAAGAGGAGAGGAGGGGCACTCATGGAATGTAAGGAAATGTTACACTGTTTTAGAATGTGCTTCGGATATTAATGGTCCCACATTGATGTGTTTCGAGTATAAGGTGATAAGGGTTCCAAATAAACCCATCCAATAGGTTTTAGACATGTGTAGGTCTTAGATATTACATTATCTTTCCATTTTATTTAAATCGTTAAATAATGAGGTCATCGCTGCATCATCATGATGTCATAAATAATTTTATTTGTTTAATTTATAAAAATTATAAACAAAATAACATGATGTAGTAAATCTTTTTAAATTTTCAAGGATTATTTATAGTTTAAATGAACATTTATGTAGACAAAATTAAAAATATTTTACTTAGGTGATACATTCTTTGTTACATTTAACATTCTTTAAAAATAAAAAGATAAAAAGTCACTTTCTCAGAAAAGTGATTCAATGGGGCCCCCAAGTTGGGAACAAGGCATCCCATGGTCGGCAATGAGACAACCAGTATCCTTAAGACACATTTTGTGGTCATTTTTTATTATTATGATATTATCTTATTATCTTTAACTTTCCGATTACTCATTAATCAAGATAATTAAAGATAATTACCGTCATTACTATTCATAATGTCCAAAAACAAAAGAGTCTTAATTAAATAATTTGGACCTTATGATTCCAAATATGTAATCCATTTTACCAAATTCCAAACACATAAATTTCAATAATTAATTTTAAAAAAAACTTCCTGTTGTCAAAACAAATAGCGGGTTTTTTTAAAAACAATATTTATGAAAAGTTTGGAACTTGTTTATGCCTAATTCCAAAGTGAAATTAATCCCAATGACCATCATTGAATTAAATGGTAAAAATTTATTCTAATTAAACTTTAAAACAAATTAAAAAGATAATATAACCATATAATTAAATTATATGAAAAAGCAGTTTTGATGTAAAATGTAGTATTTTTCACTATTCATTGAAAAATGAACATTGTCAGAAAAATAAAAAAAATTAACCCAAGGTAAATTTAAATGTCCCAATCATAAATAATATGTTTATTTTGAAAAAATAGTGCTTATAAAATTGCCTAAAAGTGGATTTAAAAGGGGTTCGCCATCAAAAGGCGGTTAATCGACCTTTTAAGGAATATTAGAATGTTTACGCTTAAAAACTGTATTCATTTTCATTTTTAATCCTCTAACATTTATTGAAATAAAGTAAAAATATTTGAAAAACATATATAATCATTTTGTAGTTAGTTCTGTTCATTCCCGCCATTACAACGACTAGGCGTTAACTACCATTTAAAATAATATTATTTTATTATTAGAGTGCAACGTAAGATTTCAAAGAAACTAGTTGTTGCATATTGGGTACGCCATCAAGCATAGAGTTCCCTTTAAATTAATATTAATATTTTATTCACAAATAAGGATAAATGTGAAAATTTCATACTCTTTATTTACCTTGGGTGTTACAGATATAGTAATGAAAATTTGTGGAAAATTATCTGTAGTAAACATATAATCCATGTAGTCTACAGGTCTCAAATATGTCATTTGGATTTCTATAAGGGATAATAGTCAGTATCATTTTCGGATCCACTTAATCACCTTTTTCAAAAATAACATATACTATGAAATGTACCTATTTTATCCAAAAAAAACATTGTTAATTTTATATATATATGATGATTTTGAAATGTTCATAACATATTCACCTGGTGTCGCTCATGCTCCATCCATGTAGATGAATACATCAGTATGTCGGATACAAATATACAAAAAAAAGAATTTATATAACAATGAAATATCTGATTCATCAATTCCATAAATACCACTCCTGCATTTGTAAGGCTGAAATCCATAACCATGAAATCTTATTGAAGATATGTACTCATGATAGAAATCATTTGATAATCCTCCTCCCAATCTCGCAATTGTTGATATCTCAATCATTATCCTATTTTTGTGAACTACTTTGATTCCATAAATTGATCGAACATATCATCAATGAACAAGAGTGTATATCGATTCATTATCATATACTGGTTAATCTTACGATAATCCACAAAAAAATAATAGTTCTATCAAACATTTTGAAAAAAAAAAGAAATGTTAATTCTATAAATATATTCTACAGTGATGCAACCCTTTTCATTATAGTTAGGCCAACTTCACATTAAATTGTCTTAATTTTTTTGTTGTAATTAATTAATATTTAAGGGAAGTATATCAAGTCCCCGAAAGAAGACATAATGTTAACTCCACTTTTCTTGAGTTTGGAAACCCCTAATGAATTTACATGAAAAAACATATAGAAACTGATCAATAACTGTTGGAAGACAACTATTATTGATCTTTTCCATTTATTCCAAAGTCAAAACTTCCAAATGGCACGATATCGTTCCAACATCTAGTGCGAACGAGACCATTGCACCCATATTTTCACTCTTTTCTACTAAAATGAAACTATTGACACCATCATCAATCATAAAACTAATTGTTTGCTTATAATAATCAATCTGACCCTTGAAAATTTTCATCCAATCCATTCTAAGGATTATGTCAAATAAATCTATCTCAAGCATTGAGATATCCAATATCATCTCATCTCCATTAATGGCCCTTTTACATTATCTACACATAAAGGATTGAAAATCTCTATTAACCACAATAGTTTGATGTTTTAAAATAGAATATATTATATCAATATAAAAACCCAAAAAAATCAATAGCACAAGATGAAATAATAGAATTGTAATCACATGTATCAAAAAATCATTCAAAATAATAGAATTCAAAAGATTAATTCCTCCAACCATTGATGTTCAGGATTGATCATCTAAAATTACTGTAACAGCCCGAGATTTTATGAAAAATATTATTTTTTATTTTATTAATGTCTTGTGTTGTACGCTACACCAAAAGGAGCTTGCACAACACACATCCTTGACTTGCCTTGCATTACACGCAATCACGACCTTCCTCGATAGCGTGTGTTGTACGCAACACCAAGTTTCGCTAAACAACGATATGCTATTAAGATATTATTAAAACTAGCTGTTGTGAATAGTAATAACCACTTTTTGAAATTTTGTAAATTTTATTTTTCAAAATGGACTTCATTTATAGATTCGGAGTATCGAATTTAGCCTAAGGTGAAATTTTTGTACTTTTCGGATAACTTTCATATTCTGATGAATAGTGAAAATTACTAAATTATAATTAAAAACAAATTTTTTAATCGAAATAATTAATAGTGATAAATCATTAATTTGAGTGGTTTTAAAGTATATTTAGAATATATTTTTACAATTTAATAAAATTTTGGTCATTGGATGTAATTTCACATTTAAACTAGACATAACCAAGTGTCAATCTTTTGATAGATATTGTTTCTTAAAAACACGATATTTGTTTTAACAGCGGGATTTAATTATAAAATTAATTAATGCAACTTTTATGTTATGAATTTGGTAAAATAGACTTCATTTTTGAATTCGGAATATGAAATATAGCTTGGGATGAAATTTTGGCATTGTTCTGAAAAACATCAATTTTTGATGAATAGTGAAACTACTAAGTGGTAGGTTAAAAACTGAATTTTGCATAAAACATAATTTTACCGCTTCTGTGAATGAAATTTCGAAAATCCGAGAGACACGGTTAATATCAAGGACTAAAATGTGGTTCAATGAGATGAAAATAATTTTTGGTGAATAGTAACTTTTTACCTTTTTTTACCGCGGTTAATAGTAAATAGGGTAACTAAGGGTAAATATGATATTAATATTACCCTAACACATGTCTTAATTCTATTGGACAAGTGTAATTCGACCAAAAACAAACTTAGGAATAAAATATGACCATTTAGGCCCACTTGGATTAGATTAGGACATTTATTATTAATTTATTTAAAGAAGGGTTAAAATAGTTAAAATCAAAGTTTAATAAGTAAATCATTTTTAATATGGGGTTATACATACGATAAATTCGATTTTAAATATTCATTAGAAATCTAAAACGATTTACTACATGATGGTATTTTATTTGTAATTTTTAGACATCAAATAAATTAATTTATTTATGACACAAAGATGACGCAGTAATTATCTTGTTAATGAAATATTGACATAATTGATGTTATAAACACCAAAATAAATGTAATTTGAGACTTTTTATAAATTCCACTAATTTTCTAGGTTACTATGATATATTAGTGTTGATTTAATCAACTTTTTTCGAACATATAATTCTGTTATGACTTTCACAAAAATCATATATCAAATAGTGTCAAAATTGACACAAAATAGTTTTTAAATCAAATATTATATTATTAATTGTTATTTTATTCCTAAAAATCTAAGGTTCGGCAAAATGACTTAGATAAGGATATATGTATTAATAATATACAATTTGGGGTTCGTTTGGCATGTTATAGTAAGTTTATTAACCATATAGTGAAAGAAAACAAAAAGACACGGAAAAAGTTAAATTATTTAACTTAGAGTTAAATCTAATTGATAAGGTTAAAATAATACCCTAAACCTGTCTAAATACTATTGGTTGATAGGATTTCGACCCATCCCCACTTTAGCTTCGAAATAAGACCCTTTGGAACCATTATAAACCGATTTTGACTTTAATATAAAATAATATTTTGAGATATTCCTAAGGTGCCCCTCTCCTCCCCTATAAAAGGACACCTCCTCCCCCTCCTCCTCACACCAATTTGAGCACTCAAGCTCGGCCAACCCCTTCCAATTTCTCCTCTCCACTTCCCTAGCAACATCCTAGAGGTTCTGGTCTTCCTCAAAGACCAATTTTAGTGCCCTAAGAGGAGGTCTCAAAGAGGCACTTCAAAGAAGAGGTAATTACCGTTACCAATTCTTTCATCTTTATTTCTTCTTCCACTACTTCTTCTTAGGTTGTTTCATTATGAAGTAATAACATCAGTATCACTCATATACGGATATGTTATTATAAGTATGAAACAAACCTATTTCACCATCTATCCATCCTACGGAAAAAGAAATCACCGCGCGTGCGTACGTACGGAATACCGTCTCCACGCCGTGGTGTAATCTATTTTCCACCACCACCTTACATGGATGGGTATAATGGTGTAAAGAATAACTATACATAGTTATTACAACATCATATTGATTCTGATATATTGTATATTCCACTCCAATTCAATTCAATATTTATAGAAATGATATCATCGCTCGTGCGTACGTACGGAATACCGTCTCCACGACGCGATGAGATTCATTCTACATGTTAACCATTTAAGAATGATTATAATGTATATATAAGAAATAATAATGAAATATATGACATTATAAAGCTACTGGATTTATGTATATATATACATATGTATGTCATCTACTTACTTCCATTTCAAGACAATAAGGAAAGGAAAACAGCGTTCATGCGTACGTACGGACTACCGTCTCCATGAACGGTGTTTTTCATTTTATTTATCTACCTATTATATATATATATACTGAATATATATGATATATAAATCATATTTTATATTCTGGAAGTAAGTAAATCATGATATAAGTAATAATGATGTCAAGAACAACAAGTCAAAACGCCTACGATAAATGAAACGATTTTACCCAAAACGCTTCTTTAACATGGAATTTACAAAAGAACGGGTAATATAATGTCATAAGTGAACCATATATGATATCATAACAATGAATATGATTCTGTAATAAGTCAATAACATGATTTAAATCATTATACAGGAGGTTCGGACACTTACAAAGCAAGTCGGACCTAAGGTAAGGGAAATATTACAATCTCATTTTTATCTGAGATTGTTTATTCGTAAGTATTTACTGGGGTGTATTTTATCATCCACACCCATGTTCCCTCAATATGTAATATTGTTTCCATCCACTTGCAATAGTTTAAATCAAATTTTACCCTTAGGTTAGTTTTTAGTAAAGAATATGAAAGGAATCTTTTGTCGTTTTTCCGTACGAGGTACTTTTTGATTTTTCCGACAAAAGTACGAAGAATGTTTTTTTTAACTTATACGGCACGAATGGATTTATACTGTTTTATAAAGCCTTATTTTTCATGAAGCTTCCTCTAAAAGATTTCATGACTATTTTCAATAAAATATATTTCTTTTAAAATTGCATGATGTTTTGTGAAAAGAAATTGATTTTAAATAAGAAAGGATATTTTCCTCAAGAATTCATTTCAAGTGTTTTATCAAAAGTATTTTCCATCTAAGATAATAAAGGGTTCTGTTTCTATCCATATTTTTACATTGATTTGACTATGTTGTGATGGAATTATGTTTATGAATTCCTTTATCTTATATGAATGGTTTTATGATGTCATGTTGTTTAAGAATCCCATTTTTATTACATGGGTTATGAAATGATGTATGATTTATGATTTTGTGGCACACATAAGAATGGTATCATTAAGAGATGGGTGAGACCTATATCTCCCTCCAATGCATTAGGTAAAGATTTTATATCTCATGAGATAGACATGGCTGGAATGGTAGGTTATACCGGTTCAGTGAAACAAGACTGAAACGAGGATTACTCGATTCAGAAAGGGACTTTGTCCACTAAGATAGTCTTGGCAATGAGTCTTGACTAACAAGAAATGATTCTCTATGATTATGTGTGTATGCCACAATGAGTAATGTTTTAAGTTATGATTTCATTTTCACTTCTATGATTTATCCCATGTTATGAAATTATGCTCTCTTTTGCAGGTTAAGATTTCCAAAAATGTTATGTTCTTATGAAAATTATGTGATTGATATTTCCTTTGTTTACCCTTACTGAGCATTTGAGCTCACCCTTTTATGTTTTCTTTTCCCCAGGATATAAAGAAAGGTTTTAGGTAAAATAAAATGGAAGATCTTTATGTGAGATGTTGAAGATCTTTCCCCACGATTAGAAGATTATACTCCGAGTTTCCAAAGACACTAAACTATTATGGTCCTTGTGTGTGTGTTTTTGTTATGTACTAAGTATTCCGCAAATGTAATGTAATGTCCATGTACGTCAGGCTTCGGGTCTTTACAGTTGGTATCAGAGGAAAGGTTTAGTCAACCTTTGGAAACTAGGATGCGAAAACGTTAGTGAGATCCCTAGAGATATTTCTAAGGTATGTCTAGGGATGTCCCTAGGGATAAGTATACGTATAGGTTATAGTAATAGAATTACACTAACGATCATAGAATTAAACCTAAGATGTTGGATATTGAAGGTACTCCCCCTTTATTATGTTGTTTTCCCTAGCATGATTTTTGCCTCTCACACTATTCTTTTTGGGTTTTAGACGATGGCTGGAACCCGAAGGAACCGTGTTGATCAATGCAATGGACAATGCAATGATTGCCCTCCTGAACAAACAAATGTTATGGGAGATGGAGTGAAAAATCTTATTGCTATACTTACACAAGCTATGAATCATTATGGACTTCCAAATGAGCAGATAAGGGAACAATATTCTATTGAGTCCTTCATGAGGCAACGTCCACCTTCTTTCAGTGGGTCTACTGATCCATTAGTTGCTGAACAATGGATTAGTACTACTGAAAAGATATTTTCAGTTCTTCAATGTTCTGAACATGATAAAGTCATCTTAGCAGTATATCGTTTGGAAGGTGAAGCTGATCAATGGTAGAATCTTATCAAGAATACGAGGCCAAGAGATGAAATTGAGTTCATGGAATGGGACGAGTTCAAGAACCTGTTTTTCAGTAAGTACTTCCCTCGTATTCTTAGAACAAAGATGGAGAAAGAGTTTCTTGAACTGAAGCAAAGGGACGATGAATCTGTTGGTACCTATGAAGCAAATTTTACAAGACTTGCAAGGTATGCTTCTGGAATTATCATTCAACCTGAAAGTAAAGTTGATCGATTTTTCAGTGGCTTAAAACCAAGTCTTCGAAGGGAATTAGCTATAAGAGACTTCAGTAGCTATGAAGAAATTGTGTGTTGTGCTATCAAGGTAGAAATGGAAGTTGGTGTTACATATCCATCTCATGGTTTTGACAAGAAACGAAAGATGGAGTTCAAGGAGAAATCTCAGAATAATGATGAAAAGAAGATGAATGTTTCCTTATGCACAAAGTGTGGGAAGAATCATGGTGGAGATTGTCTTAAAGGGACTAGAAAATGTTTTAAGTGTGGAAAAGAAGGTCATCGAGCAGTTGAGTGTCGAATTAATGGAAAAAGGGTTTCTAATGATGTGAATAAAGCAAACACTGCAGAGAACGCACCGCCAACACATCAATGCTTCAAGTGCAAGGAAATGGGGCATTATGCTAATAATTTCCCTAATCCAAGGGTTAGTGATGATCAACATGAGCAACCACTGAAGGCAAAGGACAAAGGGAAATCACATGCGATCACTATTGGCAATGTTGAATATGACAACGATGTGGTGGAATGATTAAGTGTTTATGTAATTGAATTCCAAAATAATTTTGTATCATTGAGTATTGCAATATTTATTGATGTGGTATTCAAAGTGATTGAGATATTTTTTTGGAAATAAGATGATATGCGAGAAAATGAAATGTTTAATAGTATTCATGAGCTCATGATTAATATAAGGACTAAGTGATATCATGGTTTGAGTATATAGAATTTTGAGGATTTTGGTATGTGGAAAGTGTTAACTTTTAACTGCACTCATGTTTTCACTAAGGTATTCAAGAGAATACACGATTAAGGACTTTGAGTGTTTGGAATGTGACCAACAAGACATATCTTATGATATGTGGGGATCAACGACAGTATTAAATCTCTGGTAATTGTTGTCACTATATTATGAGAGTGGACTGCAGTATTATGTATAAGCCTAAAGATTAGACTGGATTATGTTGGACATAAGTTAGTATTGTTTAAGGATAGAAGATTTTAGATATTATTGATGGGATGTTATAGTAACGTAGTTTTAGAAAAAAGGACAACCTGCAGGACGGGCGACAGCCCATCGCTTCGGACAAGGCTGTAGGAATCGAACCCACAACCGAAGTGCGACTGGCCTTTATCGCCTACCACTAGCCTACAAGAAGTCCCTATTTAGTAGAAACTAGTTTTATTATATTAAGCAGTATGATATATGAAGTATAAGTCCATTTTAGGAACCATATGTGATTAATCTCACTATAGAATGACTTATGTATATTTAATAACTTTTTCTAACCTTTTGTTTGAGACAGATGGAATGACCCATCATTCTATCACATAATCTTCTAACACTTCACAAATAACAAATTCAACTTCATTTATTTAAGAGATGAAGTAGAAATTTTTCAAGGCACGAACAACAGTGAGATTGTACCAAAATAAAGTAAGTATTTATTCTAATTCAAATTCTTTAACTTTAGGGAAATGATCTTGAAAACCAAAAATGTTGTCCTAGTTCTCTTATACCTGATGAATCAGATGGTACCTTAGATCGTCACAAATTTATGGATTTGTGATTACTGGCTTTTCCATAGCCATGTTCTCTACCACTCTCCATCAGAACATGATGGTTAGATTTCTCTTCCATATCCATATTTCCACCTATGTGGAAACCCAGTGATTAGTTTATTTGGGTAACCGTTACGTTTCATACTTTTGTTTTTAAAGACTGGTTTTGATATTCCTTTTTACGATGTGGGTTTCTATTAAAGAAACTTTCGAATAGTAAACCATTTATAACCCCGACGAATTTCGAGGGCGAAATTCATTTTAAGGGGGGTAGAATGTAACAGCCCGAGATTTTATGAAAAATATTCTTTTTTATTTTATTAATGTCTTGTGTTGTACGCTACACCAAAAGGAGCTTGCACAACACACATCCTTGACTTGCCTTGCATTACACGCAATCGCGACCTTCCTCGATAGCGTGTGTTGTACGCAACACCAAGTTTCACTAAACAACGATATGCTATTAAGATATTATTAAAACTAGCTGTTGTGAATAGTAATAACCACTTTTTGAAATTTTGTAAATTTTATTTTTCAAAATGGACTTCATTTATGGATTCGGAGTATCGAATTTAGCCTAAGGTGAAATTTTTGTACTTTTCGGATAACTTTCATATTCTGATGAATAGTGAAAATTACTAAATTATAATTAAAAACAACTTTTTTAATCGAAATAATTAATAGTGATAAATCATTAATTTGAGTAGTTTTAAAGTATATTTAGAATATATTTTTACAATTTAATAAAATGTTGGTCATTGGATGTAATTTCACATTTAAACTAGACATAACCAAGTGTCAATATTTTGATAGATATTGTTTCTTAAAAACACGCTATTTGTTTTAACAGCGGGATTTAATTATAAAATTAATTAATGCAACTTTTATGTTATGAATTTGGTAAAATAGACTTCATTTTTGAATTCGGAATATGAAATATAGCTTGGGATGAAATTTTGGCATTGTTCTGAAAAACATCAATTTTTGATGAATAGTGAAACTACTAAGTGGTAGGTTAAAAACTGAATTTTGCATAAAACTTAATTTTACCGCTTCTGTGAATGGAATTTCGAAAATCCGAGAGACACGGTTAATATCAAGGACTAAAATGTGGTTCAATGAGATGAAAATAATTTTTGGTGAATAGTAACTTTTTACCTTTTTTTACCGCGGTTAATAGTAAATAGGGTAACTAAGGGTAAATATGATATTAATATTACCCTAACACATGTCCTAATTCTATTGGACAAGTGTAATTCGACCAAAAACAAACTTAGGAATAAAATATGACCATTTAGGCCCACTTGGATTAGATTAGGACATTTATTATTAATTTATTTAAAGAAGGGTTAAAATAGTTAAAATCAAAGTTTAATAAGTAAATCATTTTTCATATGGGGTTATACATACGATATATTCGATTGTAAATATTCATTAGAAAGCTAAAACGATTTACTACATGATGGTATTTTATTTGTAATTTTTAGACATCAAATAAATTAATTTATTTATGACACAAAGATGATGCAGTAATTATCTTGTTAATGAAATATTGACATAATTGATGTTATAAACACCAAAATAAATGTAATTTGAGACTTTTTATATATTCCACTAATTTTCTAGGTTACTATGATATATTAGTGTTTATTTAATCAACTTGGTTTGAACATATAATTCTGTTATGACTTTCACAAAAATCCTATATCAAATAGTGTCAAAATTGACACAAAATAGTTTTTAAATCAAATATTATATTATTAATTGTTATTTTATTCCTAAAAATCTAAGGTTCGGCCAAATGACTTAGCTAAGGATATATGTATTAATAATATACAATTTGGGGTTCGTTTGGCATGTTATAGTAAGTTTATTAACCATATAGTGAAAGAAAACAAAAAGACACGGTAAAAGTTAAATTATTTAACTTAGAGTCAAATCTAATTGATAAGGTTAAAATAATACCCTAAACTTGTCTAAATCCTATTGGTTGATAGGATTGAGACCCATCCCCACTTTAGATTCAAAATAAGACCCTTTGGAACCATTATAAACCGATTTTGACTTTAATATAAAATAATATTTTGAGATATTCCTAAGGTGCCTCTCTCCTCCCCTATAAAAGGACACCTCCTCCCCCTCCTCCTCACACCAATTTGAGCACTCAAGCTCGGCCAAACCCTGCCAATTTCTCCTCTCCACTTCCCTAGCAACATCCTAGAGGTTCTGGTCTTCCTCAAAGACCAATTTTAGTGCCCTAAGAGGAGGTCTCAAAGAGGCACTTCAAAGAAGAGGTAATTACCGTTACCAATTCTTTCATCTTTATTTCTTCTTCCACTTCTTCTTCTTAGGTTGTTTCATTATGAAGTAATAACATCAGTATCACTCGTATACTGATATGTTATTATAAGTATGAAACAAACCTATTTCACCATCTATCCATCCTACGGAAAAAGAAATCACCGCGCGTGCGTACGTACGGAATACCGTCTCCACGCCGTGGTGTAATCTATTTTCCACCACCACCTTACATGGATGGGTATAATGGTGTAAAGAATAACTATACATAGTTATTACAACATAATATTGATTCTGATATATTGTATAATCCACTCCAATTCAATTCAATATTTATAGAAATGATATCATCGCTCGTGCGTACGTACGGAATACCGTCTCCACGACGCGATGAGATTCATTCTACATGTTAACCATTTAAGAATGATTATAATGTATATATAAGAAATAATAATGAAATATATGACATTATAAAGCTACTGGATTTATGTATATATATACATATGTATGTCATCTACTTACTTCCATTTCAAGACAATAAGGAAAGGAAAACAGAGTTCATGCGTACGTACGGACTACCATCTCCATGAACGGTGTTTTTCATTTTATTTATCTACCTATTATATATATATATACTGAATATATATGATATATAAATCATATTTTATATTCTGGAAGTAAGTAAATCATGATATAAGTAATAATGATGTCAAGAACAACAAGTCAAAACGCATACGATAAATGAAACGATTTTACCCAAAACGCTTCTTTAACATGGAATTTACAAAAGAACGGGTAATATAATGTCATAAGTGAACCATATATGATATCATAACAATGAATATGATTCTGTAATAAGTCAATAACATGATTTAAATCATTATACAGGAGGTTCGGACACTTACAAAGCAAGTCGGACCTAAGGTAAGGGAAATATCACAATCTCATTTTTATCCGAGATTGTTTATTCGTAAGTATTTACTGGGGTGTATTTTATCATCCACATCCATGTTCCCTCAATATGTAATATTGTTTCCATCCACTTGCAATAGTTTAAATCCAATTTTACCCTGAGGTGAGTTTTTAGTAAAGAATATGAAAGGAATCTTTTGTCGTTTTTCCGTACGAGGTACTTTTTGACTTTTCCGACAAAAGTACGAAGAATGTTTTTTTAACTTATACGGCACGAATGGATTTATACTGTTTTATAAAGCCTTATTTTCATGAAGCTTCCTCTAAAAGATTTCATGACTATTTTCAATAAAATATCTTTCTTTTAAAATTGCATGATGTTTTGTGAAAAGAAATTGATTTTAAAGAAGAAAGGATATTTTCCTCAAGAATTCATTTCAAGTGTTTTATCAAAAGTATTTTCCAACTAAGATAATAAAGGGTTCTGTTTCTATCCATATTTTTACATTGATTTGACTATGTTGTGATGGAATTATGTTTATGAATTCCTTTATCTTATATGAATGGTTTTATGATGTCATGTTGTTTAAGAATCCCATTTTTATTACATGGGTTATGAAATGATGTATGATTTATGATTTTGTGGCACACATAAGAATGGTATCATTAAGAGATGGGTGGGAACTATATCTCCCTCCAATGAATTGGGTAAAGATTTTATATCTCATGAGATAGACATGGCTGGAATGGTAGGTTATACCGGTTCTGTGAAACAGGACTGAAACGAGGATTACTCGATTCAGAAAGGGACTTTGTCCACTAAGATAGTCTTGGCAATGAGTCTTGACTAACAAGAAATTATTCTCTATGATTATTTGTGTATGCCACAATGAGTAATGTTTTAAGTTATGATTTCATTTTCACTTCTATGATTTATCCCATGTTATGAAATTATGCTCTCTTTTGCATGTTAAGATTTCCAAAAATGTTATGTTCTTATGAAAATTATGTGATTGATATTTCCTTTGGTTACCCTTACTGAGCATTTCAGCTCACCCTTTTATGTTTTCTTTTCCCCAGGATATAAAGAAAGGTTTTAGGTAAAATATAATGGAAGATCTTTATGGGAGATGTTGAAGATCTTTCCCCACGATTAGAAGATTATACTCCGATTTTCCAAAGACACTAAACTATTACGGTCCTTGTGTGTCTGTTTTTGTTATGTACTAAGTATTCCGCAAATGTAATGTAATGTCCATGTACGTCAGGATTCGGGTCTTTACAATTACTTTATTGTATCCATATTATAGTTTACTCATTTCAGTGTGCTATTTATTTCCATGTTGATATTTCCATTCATGAGGAGTCACAGTGCCCCTGAAATCACCATGGCTTAATTTTCATTATTTATGATAGGTATTTTACTGTTCTCATCTCGTAGAATCATAATGTGACTTCTAAATATGATATGTGACACAAAAACATATCCATAGAGCACTACAACAATAATTCTGAATATTTCCCATCTGATAGTAGTTGTGGAACTCTCTTAGTGGTTTCCTACAATCACTCTTCATCTGGTCCAAAGAACCACATAGAAAGCATCCAGTATTTATCTTAGAGTTTTGAGGAAGATTCCCAAATCCAGATATCTAATTTTGATCCATACCAATACCTTGAAAATAGATTTACCTATTCCCATTATTACCTACATTATAGTTACAAAATTTTTTCTTAGGTATCTAAAAGTTCCATCCACCCATATATACTGAGATTTCCTTCTGTTTCAACATCTCATGAATAAACATCACTATATAATTTGTTTTTAAGATGAGAACATTATTCAATTTATCTTCCATACATATCCCAAATTCCATAATTAAATCCTTCAAGGATACCCATACAATATTATTTAGTGAAAAAAAGACTAAATTCATAAACATAGCTACATAATCTATCAGTCAGAAGTTCTCATGATTTATACAGAAAGGATATTTCCTTCATTGAATTGTGAATGTTTGAGGATAGATTTTTTTGAAAAATTATTCAAAATAATCCAATGGAATTATTTTTTATAATTTACCCTAAACCTCTAGGAACAATCTTTTTCATGCATGACCATCCATCATATACATTTCCAATATGTCATTCACTACTACCAGTGTGCCCAATAAATCAAATATTCGATTCATCCTATTCATCCACACATTCATATACTACCCTTCTAAATCAACTTGAAATATGAGTGGATTATTCTTTTGGGAATGAAATTAATGATCCATGTTATTTGGATCATCCAATCGGTTCCTTATATCCATATCCTGAAAATCCAAGAAAATACTCTAAATCAGCTATTGGTTCACATATGGATCAGTTGAACCTCATTCTCAACAGCCTCTTTAGGATGGATTATACTATTCTGACCATGATATATTTTTTATGACCCATAGAATGATTTATTTTTAACTCTTCAGAAACTTAAGACTTATCAATTTCATATTTTATAATATCACACATATCCAAAAAAGGATTTCTAAAAATCAACAATTTCCTTTATTTCAAACCCCTATTTAATATTCAACCATGCTATTGAAAATCAAATGACTTTCCAAGTACCACTATCATGCCATTTTAGAAATATAAAATATGAAACAATTTCCAATATTTTTAAAAAATGAACAACTTTTTCACCAATTGATAAACAATTACTCAATATAAAATATGCACTCCATGTTGGAACCCATTCCAATAATTTCATGTCATTCAACTCAATAGTTAATCCCATGAAAATGAGATTATAAATACTATAAGTGTATCCAAGAAAAAAATCTACCAAACTCATTGGTAACATGATGTCAAACATAAATAGGCTACCTGCATCATTTAATGATCTACATTTTAGGCCCTGATAGTTAAACTCCTTTCATCCCACCCATCACGAGGAATATACCCAAAAAAATTCATCTCTAAGACTAAAAACCAATACAATTTTTGATAGAGGGACTGAACAATTTTGGACATATTGTATCCTAAATCCCCTCCCCATTGGCTTTATTCGATGTGAAGTTGCTATACGGCCTTAGGAGACATCCAAAAGACACCAATGGTTGGAAATAAATTCCAAGGGATTCATGATCAATTGGTTGAAGAGATATAAAATCAAAACAACTCATATAATCTAAATACAGCAACTGAAAAACCAACAACAATCTTCATGAGCCAACTCCAAAATCCATTCCCATGTATCACGATTCACCACTAATTAAATGTCATAATCTCCCTTTACATGTGCCCTGATAAAGAAAATCTGCAAACACCTAGATGTTTCCAAGATGTGCGTGTTTTATAAATCTCAGTTACATTCCCAAAAATTACATTCATACTAAATCCACTAGGATAGAACTTTTCATCACTTTTATATATATATAAAAGTTAATATAAAAAATTTAAAAATATTTTAACATTTTATATCAAACCCATGAATTTCACAAAAAACAGTTTTCCAAGAAATTGTTTTCCATGGACAGCAATCAAACATGTCATTCAATCATTTCATAGAATTCATTTTAAATAACCCATTATATTCCACTCAAAAAAACACACACACACAATCAACCACACAAAAAACTTTGTAACCATTTATGGTGGAAATTAATGTCCATAGTTTGTCTCTTTTAATGTTGAAAGTCACGACACAATATCCATCCCCTTAAAATCATTCTTAACCATTTAATACAACCTTACCAACATAATATTTTACAGTTTTTTTAAAACAATCATATTATTAGAAACACATTCAATACATCAAATCCAAACAACCATTTTAAAACATCCTTTTTAAAATAATATTACCACTTTGACTTTCCACCAAAACACCAAATATCCACAATTCCATAATGTATCACCAAATAGAGTTCCCATAAAATATTGAACAACTATTTCAAAATAAATTTCAAAAAATATATATATATTAAATCTAGTCTTATAGATCTAAAATGAGGAGTTGAGAGTGAATCCACATAACTCAAAATATATGGAGAAGATGAAGAACATCAGGAATTACTCAAAAAACATTGTTGAATCTACAAAAGCATACCTTTTATCATCTTCCCTAACATCCAAATAGCTATATCTCATCATATGGGGAACAAAAATTCATAAATTTATCCATAATTGACTAGGTAAAGGAATATATGATAAGGAGGGAGAGTAGAGCTAAGGAAAATTACTAATAATTGATACTTACTAAAGAGTATAACATTAAAAAAGAAATGATTTTTCAAAGGGTCACTCCCAAATACAAGGAAAAAGTATCCATAGCCTTTGAGAGGAGGAAAAATATGTTAGGGTTGAAAATAGTGAAAAATGAATTGTGTGAGTCATACTTTTTGATGATCTAACTATTAAAAGAGCATGGTTTGATTGAATGGTTATAAAAACCATGTGCTAACTACTACCTCAGTGGATACATCACATGGTTGACATTCTTGGTTTTAAAAAATATGCACCAACTATTTTTTTTCCTATGTTTCACATTACACAGTAACACCAATGTGGCCACACAGTTTGCCCAAACTTTGTGCCTGACTGTGAACAAACCCAAAATCATCTCATTCACCATGAATGGTTTCCATTAAGAATTTCATGGTTTCTAATAACAATTATCCAATAATTCACCTCTATTTAATCATCAAAACACATTTAAATTGTTCCATAAACACTCCAAAACATCACAATAAATTCCAAATCATTAAAATAACAAAATAACTGGCTGTATACTTGAATACAGTGGTGTTATTTTTTCATGTATTTTAATGGATTAAATCATGAACCATTACTAAATAGTTTTTTGTTATATTTCTAGGAAACCCTTGGTGAATATATTGTTTGTAGTTGTGATGTTATCAGATTTGGACCCTATTTTTTAGATTGATATGACTAACGTAATTTTGTGTGGTTGTTTATGGTATTATAAATAGGATCATGGTGACTTGTACATTTGGGAATTAAAAAAAATACTACTAGAGAGAGTGGGAATTATTTGAAAATATTCTATAATGAACCCAACATGAATAAAGGCATCAGGGTATGGATGACATAGAAGAAAATCTTAGATGTAGGGAAGATTTTTTTTATACCCAACACAATGGTTCTATGCATCACTAAGTATCCTATAAAATAATCAATAGAATTGTAAATAGTGATAAAAAATATTTCTATAAGATAAAAATAGTGGATGAAGGTCCTCTAAGGAGAGGGATCAAGAATCATCCAATTTTACATCACGTGATAAGGATATAAACCATACTGTTCATCAAATTTTGAAAAATAAATTGTACATGAAGATGTATTATGTTGAGGAATATGAAGAATGAAATTTAAAATCTCATGAAGAGGATGATGAAATATAGATTAATATCATGCGATGCGGATTATTTCTATGTATATTAATATAATTTAACATAAACTATGGTGTCATTGAGTTTTGTTTCATATAAATAGGACCTATACCATGTTGTTTAAATGATTATAGAATATTTTTGTGGGTATCATATGATGTTTAACTTTATTTAGCTATGAAATTTGTGTGTATAATTTTAGGGTCATATTCCTAGGACTATAGTAGCAGAAAACTCCTTTGGATTGACGATCTTACAATGGATTGGGAATAACTCATATTCTTGTGAAGTTTTTCTCAATATTATATCTCTATATGAGGAATTTACCTACTTTATTTTTTATTCAATAATTGGAGAAAAATTATTCTTTAATAACATGTACCCAAATTAAAAGGAAGGGATAATAAATATGATTATATTTACGAAAAACCATTTTTGGTCTCTTTATATTTATAATATAAAGATTTTCATATTTCATTGAGTGTCAAAAGTATCTAGAAACATGGTTACGCATAATTAAATACACCTTATTGTGTTTTTGAATGAGGTATATACAATCCAGACACATTGATACATATTTACATTATTTTCAGGATGTATTCCAGAATTAATCAAAAATATTGGTGACATTGACTCTAATGTGAAATAAAATATACACATATAAATATAATAAATAAATTCAAAACACCACTCAAAAATATATCCTAAAAATAATTTCTAGGTATTTTTCTTATTTTCATTAAAATTTTCCATTTTATGTTGGATTACCCATGGCAGATCGATCAAATAAGTTTCTATTGAATAGGACAAATAGTCATAGTTATTCACATGTTTGACGAAATTTATTTTTCATTCTCTATACCCATGTGATAAATGACAAGTATACTTCCCCATATTGTTAAATATATATGTTTCTATTAGAACATAGTTGAATTTAGGATAATGGAGTTAGTTCCTTAATAAAAATCAATTTGGGGGAATGTCTTAAGAATTTAATTCCTATATTCTTAGTATGATTTTAATACGTTGAGGAACTCTCAACCTCCTCTATGTTCTATGGAATCTATTGAGATCTATAAAACTTATTAATGAGGCTGGTATAGAAATTACCATAGCCGATTAGGCTTGGGGAAATTGATATATGAAACTTCACAAAGCTATGTCGGATGTTTTAAGGTGGAACAAGTATGATATTATCCTAGTTAATGTGTTTTGTTTTAGAAAACACCCATACCATTATGATTTGAATCCATAATACTAGGTGGACCGATAATATATTATTCTAGTATTATATCATGGGTAAAATATCCATGGGAACCCTTTAAATTCCATCATAGAGATCATCCATTTCATTCATTAACTTAATGATATATTCATTCATATGTATGGCCCAATCATCCCCAGGGGTCTTAGAGGATGAATAATTTCCATCATTATTTAATATATCTACGTTATGATGGGAGGGTGATGACTTTAGTATCAACGAGGACCTTGAATATTGTATCATCATTTGAAATTGGGATAATACTATAGCATCATTGCACTCAGATTATTGAAACGGTTCAATAATAACTTCTTTTTAGGTAGAAAGTGTTTCACTAGTCCATTATTAATAAAATGCTTCTACTATATGTTATATCATCCTTTTTATGTTTAAATTATTATAGTAATATACAACCATCCCCATTAATGTTTTTCTAGTTAAGTGCAATGTGAAATTTCATCAGACTTGTTCAACACCGTGATGATAGTGATGTACGTGGACCAATTATCCACTTCATTTGAATTCTATTTTACTTAGGTATTTGTCTATTTTATAATTTTTTTGGGTTAACATAAGACATATAGTTTTTTTGGATAATTCATATTGGACAAATTGGAAGGATGATTATCATTGAACCATTTGGTGGCATATTGCTTGTTGGACTATTTGGTAAAACTACACCCAAGAGTATTCCACTATAATTGATTATGGGGATGGATGAAAATTATACCGCATGGGCCACTTAATTTTATATTGGAATTTTACACTCCGGTATAATATTTTGTATAAGATCATTAATTTTTCATTATATCTACACTGCGTGACCTGGAATATGATAGTAATGGAATTAATTTGGATCGTAATCATAGATACGTAATCTGGGATCATGATTCAAGGAATCAAAATTAATATTCTCTTTGGAGAAATGGTGAAGTGCCTGATAACCATATCATTTTTGAAAAAAATAATATTTTATCATTCCAACATTCAAGGTCCTATCATACCATACATTTTATCTCATATGTGATATTATATTCATCTACATTACCTATATTCTATATATGTGATGGTGAAATATGATATGTAATTTTTTTGGATCTATATATAAAAACCATTTTAAATTTTTGAATACATAAATACACATTGATACCCCCTTGATACATCAAAAGAATAATTTTAGTTATCACTATCTCTAATAGGATTTCACCATATATTTATATATTAAATATTCACAATGAATTTTAATTTTCATTGAATAGATCAGGACCATCTATCATGTATTGATATTACACAATTTCTCATTTTTTTATTTCCAGTAAATTAATAGGATAAGTATGGTTATTTTCTTCATCATGGATATGAATTAGAGGATAATTTTATTATGCGAATCATTCCATATTATGTTAAACCTAGCTACAAGGTTTTTATATAATGAAATGGTGGGGAGTCTCATGTTTTTGAAAAACAATCTATTTTTAGTGTCATTATAGTTTTCATTGGATACCAACATTGTAACACAATATGAATAACAATGTATAACATTATTCTAAGGATATCCCATTCTATATATTTTCAAAAAATCAATGCTCCTAATTTAAGGGGGGATTTGAATCCTTTAACATACAATACTAATTCTTCATATTTATTTAATTTGAATATAAACCATATATATAATATATATATATATATGTAATAAGGAAAACCAATAATTCATGGGATATCATCATCTGAGTTAACATCAGACGTGTCCCATGAACTAGTTGATTATGTTTTTCAACTAATGTTAAAACATGATATTCAACTGTAACTATAGTAGAATGGGATGACTGATGGAATTTCAATTCGATGGGGTTTTTTGTAATCTCAAATTAGGGGTTGGGAAACATTACACCATTAAATTTAATTAGATGATGTAAGCATATCATTTTAGATACAATTAACATTCTCCTTGGTTTTTCATCCCCTGTAAAACTTACATTAATGAATTGATGGATTATTATTATGTCTTTGATATGTGAAATATTCTATTCTAATGGGGTTTATTCTCTATGGATAGAAGAAGTGTGGGTAGTTATTTTTTCCAAACTATTCTTATTTTATACATTTATACGATTGTCATCATCACTTGGTCCAATAGTTATGACAATTTCTGATGGAAAAAATGTTCCATAGTGTAAAAATTCCATTGGTGGAGAATTAATAAACCTACTAAATTCCTACTATCTCGATGAAACTATATTGGATTTCAATGTATAAAATTATAAATATTAACATAGATTAATAGTAAGGGGTTCTTTCTATGCTTCCCTATCATCGAGGATATCTATACTGAGTGATTGAAGATTATAGCTATTATTATTTTAGAATATTCCCCAAGAAACTATTAGGATATGTTTTCGGGATAAATATTTATGGGTATTCGATAGTGTGTAGACATTATCTGGTGTTGATGTGGCCGAATTCCCCTTGTATCCTATCCCTTGGGATACATGAAATCAGATGGTCAGTAATTGCACAATTTCTTCGATATTGTATTTGAATGACTAGGTTGACATGATAGTGACAAAAAGAACGATAGATAGGGTGTGTCCTTGGAAGTTCTTAGGTGGGTTCCATGATATCATGGACATTATTATACACTTCCCCAAGAAAATGATAGAATGGGTTTCTACACTATCATGATGTAATAAAACAAAACATTAAGTAGAGGGGATTTTTGTGTGGAAAATTGGAAGTTTAAACAACCACCTATTAGTATTATAGTGGATTAAAAAACAACCATGAATTGAATGGTAATTAGTCATTTAGCGTCGATTTAAATAATTTGGCGGTTGTTTTACTATGTTTTGTTTTTTAAAAATTATGTGGTAGTTTATATTCTATTTAGAGTTTGGTTTTTTATATAAAAATTATCCTAGAGAAATATTTAATAAATGCGTAGAAATTCTACAAATATCATCAATGGAAATTTTGTTTAGTGGTAGTTATTAATAACTGTCTATAAACATATTTCACTTGTAATATTTAGTGTTGGTTTCTAGAAACCACCTCAAAACCATATTTTATATAATAAAAATTTAATTAAAAAATTGGCATGCAATGAACATAAAAACGAATATATGATAAACCATCATACATATGTCATACATCCCAAAAAAGATACCAATATCTATATTCATCATAATAACAATCCCAGTAAACCCTTATATTTTTAAACCAATACAGCTATCTTCATCCCCTACATCTCTATCATGACCAATATAAATCCATGTCCGGACCTCCACTACATCTATCTAGCTCCATTGTATCTCATCAACTAAAACCTACAGCATCATCTAATCATTGGTTAGAAAAAATTAATAAAAAATTAAATCTAAATATAATAATTAATAATTAATTTTCAATAATTGATACAAAATTTACATACCACATAAACTAAGAACCATCACGACAGCCTTCTCAATAATATCATGGATCAGAATTGTTATCATTTTACCTAGTTTTGAAATCCTCCACCTACCATGAAAACCATAATATTTAAAAAAAATTCCAAAATGAAAAGACACAAAATATATTCTTAATGATGTAAACATTTTTTTAATTTTTTATCATATATAATAGTTTTTAACATAAAAAATAATATATATCTCAAAACCTATTTAAAAAAGATACATACCAATTTAAGATAACATTCAATCATTGAAACTGAAAAGGGATATATAAATACACAAATTTATTTTTAAAACGACATGAGATGTTCTTGATGATTACAAAATAATCTATATAAATGAATTTAATATTCCAAGATGTCATATATTTTAATATATAAAAATTGGTGGGTTTCCAAATATTTGACATCAATATGTGGGAATTGTATACGGTTTTAACAGTTCCCCACGTGTTTTAATGTTTTAAAACACTAAAAACCCATATACAATAATAACCATAAAACTGTTATTCATAATGACATGCTATCATTTTTTATATTTATCAATTAAATATAAGGTTATTTCCCCTTAATTTTCAGCCAATACGATATTGATTTCTTGGTTTTAACCCCTACTAATTATTTTTAATAGTTGTTGTAACTTTATGTAGTGGTTACTGAGTCATTCCGACCAAACGACATATCTAATTGACATAGTTTTCACATGCACATGTCAAAATTAACCCATTTTTGGTTTTACAATGAGTTGACGTCAATATATGGTCATTTTATAGGGTTTTTATAGTTTCATATACATTTTAGTGTCTTAGAAAATAAATAATACATTTAAGGACATGATGGAAAACCCCTCATTCAGAAAGACATTAGGTGAGTTAGAACATTTCAAAATAAAAATATAATATTAATTTTCACTAATTTTAAGGAAATACAACATTATTGTCTTGGTTTGACCCAACAACACATGTTTTTCATAGATTTTGTACATTTAAGAAGTGGTTAATGAGCCATTACAACCAAGCTGATGGACGAGTTGATGTGTTGTCTGCATGTACACATAAAAAATAACATAAGAGAGTCTCTATATTGACTTTATGTTAATCCACAACAGTTTAAATTTGTTTTATTCATTCCATGCATGTTTTACTGTCTTAAAACTCCAAACTTTGTATGTGGACATAATAGGGAAACATTATTTAGAATGAAATTCCATAAATTCCCATATTTTTATATTATATATATGATCATTGTTTCTATACTTTAGGGCAATCTGACATCATTTTCATTGTTTTTACCCCATGAATCTTTTTTAAAATGGTTTAATATCATTTTGAAGTGCTTACTAAGTCATTCGGACCACACCATAAGTTTTATATACATGTTATCATTTTTTACTCATAAAAAGAAACATTAAGGTGGTTTTCAAATCATTTGATGTCAACCTATGGTTTTTTCTATGATTTTTACCATTCCACCTGAATTTTAATTTATTAAAATAGTAAAAAAGTGTTAATATCAATAAATGGATAACAATCACTCAAAATGATCTGACATAACTTCCTACATTACACCATTAAATATACAGCAATTTTCTCTTATTATTTGGCAATCTGACGTTGTTTTCCAAGATTTTACCCCCTCAATGCTTGTTTTTAATGTTGTTTATACCTTTAATAAGTGGTTACTGATTTATTTCAACCACACCACAAAACCGAATGAAATTTTGTATTTGAATAAAACAAATAAGGCATTATTTGTTTTTCAATGACTTTTATTCAATATCTGGTCATTTTATCTGGTTTGGATAGTTCAATACACGTTTTAGTGTTTGAAACACTATACAAACTTTTACCGACATAATGGGTAAAAAGTTATTCATAATGATGTTTTGTGGATTCTTACATTAATAAATTATAGATACGATATTTTTACCATTATTTCAAGGTAATATTATGTTGTTTTCTGTGATTTGACCCCGTATTAGTTGTTTATAAAATCTTTTTTAACATTAAGAAGTGGTCACTAGTAATTACACAAACATCTAATGCTAGATTGATGTGTTGTGTACACATACATGTCAGAAATAACTCATCAGTGGATGTATAATGATTTCACATCAATATGATGTCGTGTTCTATGGTTTTTTCCATTACACATGTCTTTTACTATTTAAAATAAAAAAATGCAATTATGGACGTAATGGAAAAACATTATACCGAATTATTTGTTATTGGTTCCTACATTTTAAAATTATATATACATCCATTTTCCTCATATTTCATGGAATTCTAATGTTTTTTTCTTGGGTTTTACTCTAATCTTATTTCTAAATGTTTTCATCTCTTTACAAATTGGTTAATAAGTCATTCCGGCCACACAACATGTTAGATTGATGTGATGTCTATGTGTATATGTTTTAAATAACTCAATGGTATTTTCCCATGATTTCAGGTCAATATAAGGTTCTTCAATATTGTTTTTACCAATTTATTCACGTTTTAGTGTTTTCAATCACTAAAAACAAGTTTATCTCCATAACGGGCAAACCATTAATCAAAATGACGTGACATCAACTACAACATTTTAGACTTAATCATACAGTCATTTCTCTTAACTTCATTGAAATATTATTGTTTTTTCATAGTTTTCATCCCATGATACTTTTTTTAAAAAAAAATTATACCTTTATGAAATAGTGACTAAGTCATCTCGAATACACCTCCCATCAGAATGATGTTTTTTTGATATTTACATGTAAAAAAGAACTGAGCTGTTATTAATCAGTAATATCACATCCATATGAGGTCATTTTCTATGGTTTTTACCATTACACAAACGTTTTGAGATTTAAGACACTAAAAATGTGTTTGCGTCCATACTAGGAAAACATCACTAAGAATGATGTGTTTTCAGTAACTACATTTTATAATTAAATATGTAGCAATTATACATTGTTTTAGGGAATATATGATGTTACTTTCTCTGTTTTGACCCCATGAAACTTGTTTCTAAATTATTGATATATTTTAGAATTTCTCATTGAGTCATTCTGATCAAACCACACATTTAATAAACATGTTATTTTCTTTTACATGTAAAAAATAATTAAATGGTCATTTTCCAATTATTTAAGGTGAATAAATGATTAGTTTTTGTTGGTCACTAAACATGAATTTTGTTTGTTTTAAACACTAAAAACATATTTATGGGAATCATAAAAAAATAATTACTCAAATTGACAAGGCCTCAATTCCTACATTTCAAAAATAAATATTTTTTTGTTTTCAGATTAGAAATATTATTGATATTTATTAATTTAAAAAAAATATAATTTTATAATTAATATATTATTTATAAAAATTATTATTTTTCACACCTTGACCAGTGGTTTATTTATTTCTCCTAATATCTAGTCACCTCATCTGTCGTGCCCTGTCCAGTAACACCACACATAATGTCTGGTCTACCTTGCACCTCCACAACATTCCCAGCTCAATGGACATGTGTTCCCGGTGTTTTTACAAGAGGATGGACACAAACAAATCTGGTGTATATAGTGGTTTACATACTATTGGAGGTGGATTAAAATACCAATACATTATTTTGTGGTTTTTAAGTGAAGAATAATGTATTTTGTGCCCAACAATCATTTAGAAACTATATTCATATTTGATTGATAGTTTTTTAGGTGTTGTTCATGGGGTACTCAGATAACAATTTTTATTTAGTCGTTGAATAGTTTCTCTTACAAAAAAAAAACAAAATGTGGGATGTTAAGGGAAAAGCTACCTGTCTCGAAAGAATAATTCAAAATAATTCACTAATAGATTTTGGTAGTGTCACCATATAGCTAGAAGTCTTGAGCACAACATAATGAAAAGGATCCATAGATGATTATTTTAGTGGTTTCATGCTCTGAGATGTTGATATGTGAGGATCTTGAATTTTTGTAGTTAACAAAATTTAAAAATTTCAAATGGTTCAATTATTTTAAATGTATAAAAAATTATAAGAATTGTTTTACATAAAAATAATAAATTTAAAAAAATGTATGTATGTTTGAAATACCTATCAATGAGAAATATTAATATATTTCCATTACCAATTTATACTTTCAATTAAATCATCTTCATTATATTTATTTTTTTGAACTACTTTTTCGACCATTCCATAATTTTCACCCTCTCTTTCATGTATACTACTAAAATAATTTTGCGTAATTTTTTTAAAATGTTTTGGTTTTGGTGATGTTCATTATCATAAATCACCAATTAATCTTCCTCTACCCTATAATATAATTATCACTAAACTAAGTGTACAACAATAGTCCAAAATTCATTTATTTCCTCAAAAACATAATAAACCATATTTTTTGTGATGATAAGATAAATATATCATGTTATTCATGATCTCCATCAACCGTCAACTGAAATATGTTTATAGAATTAAATTTTAAAGAATCATTCATTATCACCATATTAATGTAGACATAATCGAATTTGAATAAGTCTATTAAAAAATGGCCATGATTGATTGATTGAACTATAACATTTAGCTTCATATAATTTCCCACCTCTATAAATGTTAATACACCAGTATTCTAATTTTCAGTGTATTCTTCACAATATGTTTTACGAAACCAAAATCCCTGAATATATAGTCATCAAATATCCTTTCCTTCCTTAGAGGTCCCTGGGCCAAAAAAATCTAATCAATTGATATTTCTGCTCGATTTTCAAAATTCATTTCTTAAAAAAATGATATACATTGTTAATTTTAATAGTAATAAAATAAATATATATCAATAATATAAATATTAGTATATACATACACGATAGGTGAACCACTCTACAAATACTTATTAATATCTTTTGTTAATTATAGATCTTTTCAAGCTAGAACCCTTAGTCACCTCTCGGTTTGTACTTGTAATTATTCTATAGATGGATCTGTAATAACTCTATTAAGTAGAACATATCTATATTCCAATATCAAATCCAATTCATCCAATGGAAAATTTTACCACAATCTAATTATTCATCCAATAGTTGAAAATACCAATGAATGATTTTAAGAATGAGAAATAGTGGAGATGTCATTAGAACAACCAGAATAACTGAATATAGTCTCAATCCCATCCAAATACCTCGATCAAAAGGTCAACCACTCTATGGATATGTAACATTTAGAAAAAGAGATATCTAATTGAGGTTTATTCCACATATATGATTTCCAATCAACTAATTACATTATGTATGGAAATAAGAATCATATTGAAATATTTTATGAAATGATTTCTTAAAACTGAAATCAATAATGTAAATAAAAAAATATCAATATGCCTCTCTATTGGATACATCCATCGATAGTGCGCATGCCCACCACATTTAGCTTTAGCAACAAAATGAATAGTCAAATGAATCAAGTCTTTGAAAAATTAATCGGAAAAAACATTCCAAACTACATAGTTTCAAAACAATTATTTCTCGATGTTTATAAAGCATAGTTAGATATATTTTTTTCCAAAAAAACTCTCTGAAAAAGGTAAAATAATAAACCATAAATTGGAATTAATTTTTATGTAATTTATTACACAATAAAAATGGTAACAAGTGCTCTATAAATATATAATTACTTTTTAATCTATAGTAATTTCAATGTTTTATGTCAGCACAACTTGATATGTTACTTGAATATCCGTCATGAATTGTATATTTTTTAATTTTAAACAGAATAATTCTTTTTCATGATTTTTCATTGTAAAAAATACATGAATGATACTTTTAATTATCATTTTCCCACATACCATGATTTACATTCATTGACTCTAGATCCTTAAGAGAAGTAAGGTGATCATTCGATTTACCATTCTCATTAAGCACTGTAAAATTCAAATTGTCACAAAAATTATTTTCAATATGAATCACATCAATATTATAATGTATGAAATTAAACACCCAACAAGAAAGTTTAAAAAGATTAATCTTTTTCACGTATTGTTGTGTTATAGCTTATTTAGACAATGTAACTCATTCCCTTTTCCACATTCAGTAAAGAGATTAAATTTTCCAAATTCTTCAGTGAAATTCATTAATTAGCCCAATATTTCTGAATAAAATAAAACCTTCAGTTACATTCTCATTTCAATGTCTCTTTTTAATTGTGTCTTGGTAAACGTGAAATTATGAGAAGGATAATGAAATTTAAAATGACTCAAAAACACAATTATATACTATGAGAAAATAGTTGTGGTTTAAAATAAAAAATAAAAAATGGAAAAGAAAAACCTAGAATAAGTGTCCCAACAAGATAAATTTCAATGTCAAGAAAGGTTAGTAATTTTCCACATTATGTTAGCATGTTTTTTGAGTATTTGTCTCACAAAAGCATCAAATTTTATCATTCTATATTCACATAATTCTCTCAATTATATGATTAGAGGTTGATGGTATACATCAGTCTTATTTCCAACCATTTTTTTCTCGGAATAGCCATCAATGTAATGAACGAAGTATTATTCACACCCATCTGTGAATGTATATTATATTGGATCAAACAACTTTACAAATGATATAATTACTTCATCATGTATCAAAATCCATAAAACCAGCTGAATCCAATATCAAATGTACATTGTAAGATCCCAGATATACTTTTTAGGTATGTTTTCCTTTTTCTGGTGTTTTTTATATAAAGATGAGTTTTGGAAAATTTCAAAAAGTACACATTGTGTACTCGGTTACCGCGGGTATCCATGTGCTGGCCATGTAACAACAATGCATATGACTATGTGTGGTGACCTGGAGACCACCTAATGCTGGGGCAGAAAATGAAAGTACGCACCATGTACTTTTAAAATACTCACCGTGTACGTTTTTTCATTAAATGGACTAGGGTCACGTCTGACAGATAGAACACACCTCCTCTCGACCTAGTTCATCTAGGAGCGTCTGTATAACCGCAATTCATCTCTGGGACCCCGATCAAGCATCCATTTTCCGATTGGAACTCTGTTGATTGCATTGGAATCGATTCAGTATGTTCTTTATTCTTCTTGAACCTCTTTTAATGATTTCTTCCTTTTCTCATGTTATCCTTAGTTGAATGTTTTAGAAATTTTTGTTAATATATGGCCATAGAAGGTGATTCAAGTCATGAGATTCAAGTATAATGGTCTCCCAACACTGAGGTAGGTGGTTTGTTCCTTTTTGTTGATATTCATTGAATATTATGTGAAAATGTGCCCAATACATTTGAATGAGGTATTGCGTGTTAACGATTTTAACCCTATTAGTTGCCTGCTATGCTTGTATTCTTGAGTTTAGGATAATTTAATGTGAATATGGTCAATTGATATACTTTGGAACTGTTTTCCCATTCATGTTTTGTTTATGACAGGTTAGTCCTTCATAGAATGTTAGGATGCCTTGTTTTTCCAATTCCTATTGTTGTAAGATGGTGTGATTATTTATCTGACAAGATATTATGCTATATACTATTATCCATGTAGTTCTTGTGATTTACCTTTTCCACTATGCATTGCTATGCTCTACTAACATACCCGGGGCTCTGGGAATCTAGTGTAGCAGACCATGGGGAGAATAGATGTAAGGGATTCTCTAATGGGTCTATTTTTTTGTTACTGATACGAGACTATAGGGGGAATCAATGGTGATTTCTTCCTCATAGAGTTTATTCTTAAGCTGAACCAAAGGGGTTAGACTGTGCTTCCCATAGGGTGGCATGTTCTTTTCTGGTTGAAACCGAGGATTTAGGCTGTGAGTAGTCTCAGAGGGTTACCTGATTTTGTTTAGGTGCTTTCGTGTTACATGAAATTGAATGCATTATAACTGTGGGAATGTTTAATGCAGAGTACTTCCTTGTTTAATGATTATTTTTACTTTTTACATTCCATATATATTCACTGATTGTTAGGAACAGATCTTTTGCTTGATGCCTACATTGATTCATCTCACACCCTTCTTGTGTCCTGCTTTTGGGCCCAAACAGATTTTATTGCTACATGTATAGATAATGGAAATCACCCTTCTACTTCATGTACTTGACTACTTTAGAGATGGAGAGCATCAAACCAATTCGAGGATTGCGATGCTGAGGAGTGTTTATGGTTTTCTTTTATACTTTGGTTTAGTACTGTTTTCCAGCATTGTGTTGTGTTTGGCTGCTTTCCTAGACATATGCATCATTCATCATTTATATATGTGCCCCGGTTTTTTATTATCAAGTCTTCCACTATTTACTTTTGTATGGTGTTATTACTAATTCCTCTATTTTTATCTATTTACTTCCACTATGTTACTCTTCCAATGAGGGAATAATTTCTCCACTATCACACCCATGGCCCTCGTTGCTACTCTCTAGCCTCTGGAATTCAGGGAAATGCTGTAACGACACAACGTTTCATTAATAGAAAATCCATCTTGATCCAGTTAAATGTTTCTTTATGAATTTTTTTTATAAGATGTCAACTTTTTTAGTTTTACATTATGATTTGTGACCGTTACTTTTATAGTCGTTGAACAGTGATCATCTGAGTAGTATAAATATAAGTCTTTAACGAACCGATTTCTACTCAGACAAATGAAGTGATGGCCTCATCCAGTAGAATTGACCCTTACGAATCCCATTTGTCAGATCTCGGAAAAGAGGTGGCGTCTTTGGGCTTTTCCCTTGACCAAGCCCAAGCTGAGCTTCATCAAGTCAAGCTCGAATGTGATCGTCTTCGGGAAAATTGGAAGCTGATTGAAATTACCACTCGAGCGATGTTATCTGAGTCGCCCCAAGAGTCTGTCACCATCGCACACCTTAGCCTTAGGTATTATGCAGCTATTTTAAGGGGTTATGTAACAAATAAGTAGCACCATGTTCATGTACATTATTTTTTGTATATAATAATGAATATAATTTCTAGTCATTTTTGATATATTGTAATTAGTTTTTAAAGTACAAATGGTGTTTTTAGTTATTATTTAATTAAGAATTATATTTTATTAAATTAAAGGATTTTTGAATTAAATAATATTTTAATAAAATATTATTATTAATATTAAATTAATTTTTTATTAAGTATAAATGATCTTATAATTTTATGAATGCAATTAAATTTTTTATTAAGGTTTGAAAGCCATTTCTGTCAAAACCCGTGAATTTTTTTATAAATGTCGGTTTTTATTTTAAAAGTGAAAATTCACATATTTAGAAAATTATTTAGATAAAATAAATATTATTTTTGGAATCAGGACATCGAAATTATCCAACGATGAATTTTTCATAATTTTCTGAGACAGTCAAATTTTTGGGTAAAAATTAAATACCATTTAAATATATAATGTGTTTTATAACATCATAATGACCCAATAGTGATGTAATAAAATAACATAATCCTTATGCTCGGCCAATATGTGTTTTATCATTAAAATAATGAGGTTTTGGGTTTGTTTTACTTACTTTTCAAAGCATTAATGGAGCCCTCAAGACTTATTGAACACTTTTCCTTTTTAAATTAATTTCCATGGGAGTGTGACTCACCTCCACATAATAAACCCTAATTTTTTAATAATTTCGGACCTTGGCCTTGTAAAATATTGTTTTCCTCTTTCCTTTTGCAGAAACCATGGACAAATACCATGGGATGGTTTGTGGTTTGGATTATTTTAATATATGTGGTCCCAAACCAAAATAATAAAGAATTCTCTCACCTTTCCTATATAAACCCACCCAATCTCCCACTTCCTCCTCACTAAAATCCCTTGGAGTTTGTCCAAACTCTTCCCTACTCTCTCTAGAATCCTCCCAAGGTGCCCCAAGCTACCAAGAAGCCTCTCACAAGCCTCTCTCAAGCCTTTGGAAGCACACTTCCAAGTAAGGATTTTTTCTTCCTTTCTCATTTTTGTCAATTTTCTTTAAGTTTTATTGATCTTTTAATTTCAATTATGAATGTTGGGGTATGGTTTCGAACCTATCTCATACTGCCCTATTATTTTTTGAATGATGGGAGACCCCTTTCTTTCTCATTAAATGCCTCCCATGTACACCTATTACTATGCTGAAATTCCGAAAGGAACCTTTTTCTCCTCTTTTATATTCAAGCAATACTTTTGTATCATGAATATAAATTCCTTTTCAATTGTTTTGACATGTTTATATAGAACTCCTTACTGTTAGTTACATGTAAATATTATGAGGAACCCCTTTCTCTCTCATCAACCTTTTTTATGAGTTCTTATGTCACGCCGTTACACTGCCGAAATCGCACCGATTTTCTAAGCCAATGTCATTGTGTAGTGAATACCATGCCTATTTCTCCATCATGGGTATTCACCTTTATGAACATTAACATATTGATTGTAAAGTTTCATGTATGAATTCCACATTCCTTTATCATGGAATAAATTATTATGTTTTATGAATCCATATTTTATGATCCATGTGGCACACTTATGCATGAAATGAAATGTTTAAGAAAGGTGCGCCCTGATAGCACTCCAATGCATTGGGTAATGTATAGTATCATGATACGTCATGTGCAATGAGTGTTGACTCATGCTAATTCAAGTGAAATGAGGGTTTACTCATGCTTCAAGTGCAATGAGGGTTTACTCATTCTCCATGTGCAATGAGCCTTGGCTCATGCTAATTCAATGTTAAGTGTTGTTGCCACATTTCCATGTTATGGTTATCATGATTTATCATGCCTTTATGTTCATGTTACTCTAATGCTCTATTGATGTTCCTATTGGCTAACATGTATTTTACTCCTCATGTTATTCATTGTGTACTCCCTTAATGGGCTTTATAGCTCACCCTTTTCTTATGCATATCCTCAGGTTATCCCATGCAATGCTAAGTACGAAGGAATGTAGTGGTCATGTAAAGGATGTTTTCAATAAAGATGTTGTATTTAATGTTTAAAGTTTTTATGTAATGTTCCTAAGCCCCAAAGACACCAAACCTCTCGATCTTATTTGTTGTATCAAGTGATGTTATATCTAATAAAGCACGTTTAAGTTGTAATAGAAAGCAGGGTTGTCATAAATGCGCTAGAGACAATGTGAATAACTGGGTGTGGGGTGCCTCTGGGTGGCTTCCGGAACCGGGATGTTACAAAGTGGTATCAGAGGGTTTTTTTCATCATGACATACTGTTTGGAGCCTATATCCATGGATATGAAGGTAATATGTACATGGTAAAACGATGTGTTCAGGAGTAGCTAACCCATGTATAGGGAAAAGCTAATCTAACTCGTGGTTGCAATTTTTCTAGTTTGTAAATTTTATAGATCATTTGATTTCACAATTGGGTGATTCATATATTTTTGAATGTTATTATTGATGTTATTAAGATTCAATTTCTATTACAACCTGATGAGATGAGCGTATGCCATCTCATGCATCATATAGGCAGTTGCTAGAAATCACACGTCATGCATTATTGCCCTGCCATTTAGGGTGAATTGGAGATTTCATGTTGTTGTGATAGATGTTTTGTTAGATATGCATGCTGTTGTGATAGATGACATGATAAAATACCTGCTATTTGACAGGGTATTGGATTATGTAAGGTCTTGATTGAATGAATTCCATGATTGGGTTCTTGAGGTGTTATGTGACCTCATGGATTGGAATTTGGTGGATCATTTCCTTGTTTTCCTTGTATATGAAATTTATATGATGCCAAATTTTGATTCGAGGGAAGTATGGGCCCCCATAGATCAAAATTTGGCATTTTACTTTTTCTTTCAGTGTTTTTTTCTGGGTTCTAGAGTAGTTTCTAAGGATTACTGTTCAGAAAACCCCCTAATACATGGCATGTAATGATGAATACACGCCATGTGTTCTTCTATTTGGGATGAAACTGTTTTTCTTATGTACACGTCATGTAATCTATGTATATAACATGTAGTCTCGAACTGTGTCACTGGCATTGTGGGAAGATACACTGGGTTGGGAATTCCTTGGTGTACACATCGTGTAAAAAATGCACATGACGTGTTGCGTAGACCGTGTAACCAGCCTTGTGACAAAAAACGGGTCGGTTGAGTATTTTATAAAACACTTCATGTCTATATGGAACACATTGTGTAGTGTAAACAGAGTATCTGTCCATTTCATGAACAACACGGGAAAGTGGAAACCTTCTTGTACACACCGTGTCTGGGATAAACACATTGTGTATAGAAATTATTGAGTTCACACATGAGACTAATAACATAGGATGTTGAAACCTAAGCGGTACATGTCGTGTCCATCTGGGACCCGTAGTGTAGAGTGAGTCATGTAACTGACTATGTGACTTACAACACAGGTCGGTGAAGTTCATAATGCACATGACGTATCTGGCACTAAAATGAAATGCAGTATTGTTTTAGTAGAAATGTTTGGCTTAGCCGTGTAAAAGAACTCAAATAGGGAAATACGATTCATGTACACTCCTTGTGTTAGGACAACAAACCGTGTGTATGGGGAGTTACAAGACCAGTTTTGGCAGAATTACACGCCCATGTGAAGGCTTAAGGGAATACGCCGTGTAGTCATAATACACGCTGTGTATCCATGTTTTGAAAAACTGAATGCCTTCTATTTTTCTATTCACTTAATTCAATTCTATTTTTCAGTCTCTGATGATCCAGACCTGAGGTGTGCACTTCACCTCGAAGAGTCATGCCACTGAGACGCCCTCCAGTTGTTCACTAATAACATAGAAGTGATCAGACACTAGACATGGTTGACCATGGACTACCAACATATCCTATTGTTGTTCTAGTCTTTCCACCGGTCGTCCGTCCGGACACAGGTGCAGACACACTGTTCTGAGAGGGCTTCGTGAGGTTCACAAAAACCTTCTGTTGTGTACGACAACCTACCCCTGTCGATGGCAGAGATGATGTGGGTTTTCTAGCACCCACTTCCTCCCACATTCAAAGGGGAAGGAGGACCTTAGGCTACAGAGTCATGGTTAGAAGCCATGCTCTATATCATTGGGCATATTGAGATGCCTCCAGATAGGATATTCAAGCTCCCTACGTATATACTTTGGGATTCCGCCAAGAGATGGTGGGATGTGACCTCACAAGCGGGATTCTAGTAGGTTATGGAAAGGGATTAGTTCTAGCATGCATTCTACTTCTACTTATCCAGAGAAATTGAGGGCCAATCGAGCATGAGAGTTCATGAGTCTGGAGAAGGGTACTATTTTTGTTATGGAGTATTCTTCGCACTACACAGAGCTGCAGAGCATTATGCCTATTCCAATAGGTGATGAGTTATCCCTGGCTAGAATGTTTTAGGATGGTCTCAGGAAAGACATCTGATCACGGGTGAATATCTTTAAGATGAATAATATCACATCTATAGTCAACCAGAAGCTGATCACGGAGCGCAATCTGATGGATTCCGCATCTGTGAGATTGGGTGGTTATGTATCCATAGTTAGTGCTTCTATGAAAAATAACAGAAAACGCCATAGGGAGTCTACACATGGATATCTGAGGAGGAGAGATGTGTCTTCTTGTGGCCAGGTGGTGTGATACCAATGTGGGAAGAGTAGGCATACGAGGCCAAATTTTTCGAGAGACACAGTGTAGTGCCGATCTTGTGGAAATATGGGTCATCTTCAGTGCTTCTGTCAGATCTTCCCACCAGAAACTGGTGATAGGGGTTATTCTATGATTCTTCGTTCAGGAGGAGCACCACCAGTATCTCATCAGTCAGGGAACTGGAGTTCTTTCGGATGTTCAGGACGAGGCAGAGGTCACGAATGTGGTAGTCAGTCACTATAGGCTTTCAACGACAGTAGGGTGGACCAGTTCAGAGTGGTCAGGTAGAGTCACAGGGTTGTGATATAGGCTAGATATTTGCAGTTGAGCAGACCCAACAGGAGCAAGATCCCATACCCTCTACAGTTCACTGTATGATCCTTGTTTCCTCAGCATTAGATTCTTCAGTTTTCTATATAGGGGTTTCTCAAAGCTTTATATATGTTGTTGTTGTGGAGAGCCTTGGGCTCTATATCTTATCATCTGATGAATTAATGATGATAGAAACCCTGTTGGGGACAAGAATGACTAGTGTATGTCAGTTCAAGGAGTTCCCCCTTGAGGTTGGTGGGTGTCACTTCTTGTGGGTGGTCTATGTCTTAGAGATGAAGGGTTGTGACGTCATTCTTGGAATGGACTGGTTAGTTCTCTCTCATACTGTTGTCGATTTATATCACAGATGGGTGAGTTTCAAAACTAGAGAAGGTGGTTCATTTCTTTATAATGGTGAATGGGATGTCTAGGAAAATAGAGAAAGACTCAAGCATCATGGGTTAGGAGGAGTTACATACTAGTTTTCTAGTCTATATCTGGATGACCAGGGGACTTCATAGATGGAATTTCCTCATGTGGTTGATCATTTCAGTGACGTCTTTCCTGAGGACTTACCAGGTTTGGCTCTGGAGAATGAGGTATACTTTTCTACTGATCTTGTTCCCAAAGTGACACATGTTTTTATTCCTCCTTATAGGATGACTACACCTGAGTTGCAAGAGCTTAAGAAGCAGTTGGATGACTTGCTAGAAAAGGGTTTAATATGACCTAGTACTTCTCCTTGGGGTTCGCCTATCCTGTTTGCAAAGAAGGCAGATGGTACCCTTATACATTGTGTGGATTATTTGATGTTGAACCTGTTGACAGTGAATATATTATATCCCTTGCTGAGGATTGATGATCTATTTGATTAACTTCAAGGGGCCCGGGTGTTCTCAAAGATTGACTTGAGATCTAGTTATCATCAGTTGCACGTTAGACCATCTGATATACTTTTATAGACTTCCAGAGTTGGTACGGCCTATACATGTATGGGGTTCTACCGTTCGGTCTCATGAATGTGCCTGCAGTCTTAATGGAATCA
The DNA here is from genome assembly GCA_963277665.1 of Viscum album. NCBI lineage: Eukaryota > Viridiplantae > Streptophyta > Magnoliopsida > Santalales > Viscaceae > Viscum > Viscum album. The sequence goes on along the minus strand of OY728158.1, from coordinate 1,756,589,338 downwards.
ATGAACCAAGTCATCCATCCATACTAGGATGTTTTCATGGTAGTATTCATGGACGATATCTAAGTGTAATCTCACACTGGCCACGACCATTCTACCAATCGTGAGATCTTTTAATGTACACTAAGAGAGCCTCAGTTTTATGATAAACTCTCAAAATGCCACTTTTGGATGGATCAAATACACATCTTGGGTCATGTTATCTCAAAAACAAGAGTATCAGTGGTCCCAGAGAATGCAAGAGCAGTAGTTTCATGGGAGAACCTGAAGAACTTCTTTGGGGTAAAGAGTTTTCTAGGGATGGCTGGTTACTATATCCATTTCATACATGACTTTTCATGCTTGGAAGCACTACTTACAGGTACGACTAAGATGGGTGTGAAGTACTTATGGTCAGATTCTTGTGAGTCAGCCTTTCACGAGCTAAAATAGAGGTTGACTTCAGCACTGATACTAGTATTTCTAGATCCGGGCAAGAGCTATATTGTGTACAGGGATTTATCAGGTATCGAGATGGGAGCTGTGTTTATGTAGGGAGAAGGATTTTTTGCTTACAGGTATTGGAAGTTGAGGCCAATGGAGAATAATTACCCAACACACGATCTCAATTTTGCTGATGTTGTCCATGCTTTATGCTATTGGAGGCATTATCTTATGGGAGAACATTTTGTGGTCTTCACTAACTACAAAAGTCTCAAGTAAATATTTACATAGCATGACCTGAATTTGAGACAACGAAGGTGGGTTGAGTTACTTCAGTTCCTAGACATTGAGATTGCCTATATTCTTGGGAAAGGCAATACAGTGGATGATGCACTAAGCAAGAGAACTCAAATACAGGCAGTTCAAGAGGCTAGAGGTGAGGGAATATTATGGATTTTGTCTCTGAGATGAATTTGGAGGTTCACGATAGACATGGGTAGACATTTCTTTCTTCGGATGTTACATCTACCCTTCTTGATCAAGTGCGAATGATGCAGCTATCAGATTCTGAAGGCACAGTTCTACGGGAGACTATGTTAGGAGAGGACCCTATTCCTAGGGGGACCACAGGTGAGGATGAGATATTTCATTTTAAGGGGAATGTATGGGAGTCAGAAAAAATACACGAGGAGCTTATACGAGACATTAATTATTTAATTTGGTAATTTCATCCCTGTGTCACCAATATGTATCGTTATCTACACTGTCAGTATTGGTCTCCAAGAATGAAGAGAGATGTTGCTGGTTTATTCATGAGGTGTCCTACCAATCAGTAGGTGAAGGTGGAGCATCATCGACCAACATGACTTTTGCAGTAGTTACCCATTTCCGAGTGAAAGTGTAAAAATGTCGTGATGGACATCGTCACAGGGTTGTTGAGGTCACCTCAAAGGAATGACATAATTTGTGTTGTCATTGATAGACTCACGAATGTTTCTCACGACATTATAATCAAGGAGACCATCAATGTTGATGAGTTGGGATGATTCTACATCTGAGAGATTGTATGTCTACATGGTGTTCCAAAATCCATTATTTCAGACAAGGATGTCTGTTTTACTTATTGGGTTTGGAAGGGGATTTAGAAGGATTTGAGTACACAGGTGGTTTTGTGTACACATTACCACCACCAGATGGATGTCCAATACAAGCATACAATTTAAGTTATAGAAAAATTTCATTGAGCAAGAATACTAGATTTTTTAGGATATTGGTAGAAACACATACCTTTTTTGGTGTTTGCCTACAATAATATTTTTCAAGAAACTATTCAGATGGAATGTTATGAGGGTTTGTATGGTAGTCTATGCTGATTACCCTTATGTTGTCGAGAGGTAGGAGAAACAGCTATGTTGGGACCTCGTCTTCTCCAGGAGATAGTAGAGTAGATAGAGTTGATTCAGAAGAGGATGGTTACTACATAGTCATGACATAAGTCATATGTTGATTGACGGAGAGACCTCTGGAGTTCAAGGTCAGAGATTATGTTTTTAGGTGTGTTATGTTGAGGTTGGGATAGAAGAGGATTAAGAGATAGGGTAATCTTTCACTGAGATACATCTGGCCGTTTGAGGTGTTGGAGAGAGTTGGGCTGGTTGCCTATTGGTTGATGTTACCTCAGAGGTACATAGTTCTACATGATCTATTCCACGTTTCTCAACTTTAAAATTACTTCTCAGACCTGTCTCTTGTTTTTAAACCCGAGGAGGTTGAGTTAGAGGTGGACACCTTGTTTGAGGAGCATCCTATCCGGATTTTTGATCATAGTGCGAATGTTCTCTGTGGCTGGTCTGTTCCTCTGGTATGAGTGCTATGGAAGCACGGGCGACTATAGTATGAGAAATGGGAGAGGGAGGCTGATATACAATTGCAGTGGCAGGAGCATTTCAAGGATTCTTCTCCTACACCGCCATGCTAGGGAAATTCGGGGAAGAATTTCTTTAAGGGTGGATGTTTGTAAAAACTTGTGTCTTATTTTCATGTATGTTTTCATTTTTTTGGGTTTTTTATAAAAATAAGAGTTTGTAGATATTTCTTAAGTACACATCGTGTACTTTATAAGTACACGTTCTGTATTCTGTTACCACGGGTAATTGTGTGTTGGTCATGTAATGGCCGTGCGCACGACCGTGTGTAGTGACCTGGAGACCTCCTAATGCAAGGGAAGAAGAGGAAAGTACACACTGTTTTCTTTTAAAATAAATGCCATGTACTTTGTTTTTTCATTAAACGGACCGGGGTCATATCTGATGTACATAACATACCTCCTCTCGACCTTGTTCATCCAGGAGCATCTGTACGGCCACGATTCTTTTCTGATCCCCCGATCAAGCATCCGTTCTCTGATTTAAACTTCATCTATTGAATTGGAATCTCATCAGTGAGTTCTCTATTCTTCTTGGACCTATTTCCAAATTTCTTCTCTTTCTCATGTTATCCTTACTTGGAAATTTTAGACTTTTTAAAGATCAACGACATTTGAAGGCATTTCAAGGCCTGAGATTCGAGTATAAAGATCTCCCAAAGCATGGGTAGGTGTTTTGTGACATTCTGTAGATAGTCTTTGATTATTATTTGAAAATATTCTCAGTACCCTTGAACGGGGTATTGCGTGTTTATAGTTTTAATCATATTAATTGCATGCTATGCTTGTATGATGAGTTGAGGATAATTGAATGTTAATAGGGTCAATTACTATTGTTTGGAAGAATATTCCCATGAATATTTTTTATTGTTATTTGGTCTTTCATAGCATGTTTGGCTACCTTCTTTTTTCCCATTCATAGTATTGTAGGATGGTGTGATTATTTATTTTACATGATGTAATGTTTTGGACTATTAGCCAAGTATTTCTTGAGGTTTACATTGGCCACAATGCATTTCTATGCAATATTGACTTATCAGGGGCTGTGAAAACCTGGTGTAGTAGACCATAGGAAGAATGGACATGAGGGATTCTCCAAAGGGTCTATTTTTTATTACTGATACGAGACTATAGTGGAAATTGATGGTTAGTGCTTCCTCAGAGAGTCTATGCTTATGCTGAACCAAAGGGGTGAGACTGTGTGTAATTACAAGAGGGTTTCTTGTCCTTGTTTAGTTGAACAATAGTGCTTAGGGTATGAGTTCTCACAGGGGGTTACCTTCTTTTTATTAGCTACTTTATTGTTACATGTAATTGAATGCTTTGTAACTAAGGGAATGTATTATACTTAGTACATCCTTGTTTATTGCTTCATTTTACTTATTATCTTCCATATATATTAACTGACTATTAGGCATAAATGTTTTGGTGGTTGCCTACTGGTATTTGTCTCATTCCCTGTTTGGGACATGATTTTTGGCCCAAACATATTATATTGTGGCAAGTAATGATAAGGGCAAGCATCCTTCAACTTCAAGTACCAGACTTCTTTGGAGCTGGAGAGCATGGGACCAAGATGAGGCTTTCCATGTCGAGGCATGTTTCTTGTTTTATTTTGTACTTTGGTTTAGTACTATTTTCCAACATTGTAACATGTTTGGATGCTTTCCTAGACATATGTATCATCTATCATTTATATATGTTCTCCAGTTGTTTATTATTTCAGTCTTACTCTATTTAATTTTGTATGGTGTTATTAGTGCTTCTGATATTTTTATCTATTTACTTCTGTTATGTTGCTCTCCCAATGAAGGAATAGTTTCCCCACTATAAAAAACAAGGCCCTTGCTATTAGTCAGTAGCCTCTGGAATTCGGGGAAATTTGCTTGATTCCATGTGACCAACCAGGTATGGGGCACCTCTAGGTGGCTTCTGGAACCGGGATGTTACATACATTTCTAGGATATGAAGAAAAATATTTTTATATCAAATCAGACATCTTCTAGAATTTTGAATCTTTTGGATGTCTCATAAATCAATTATTATAATCCTGATCATTTCAATTCATGAAGTATATAGTCTTAGACGATATGAATAGTCCTTTTAATCGGGGATTGAATAGAGAATAATGTAATACCTTTGTAAGAGTTTTGTTATTATGTTTCCACCTAGGGTGTCATTGATTTATACCATGATATTCGTTCATTAACTTCAATCTACCTCTATGATATCATGTTCAATCATATTTATCATACACTTATCCCTATACGATAATACAATCATAATGGAAAGCATATTTCTTTTTATAATCAATTACATGGTTTTTATTTATGTTCTTCATTTCATAGAATGATACATGGAAATTATATTCATGAAAATATTCATGAATAAACTCTAAAATCATGGAAATTTAATTTTTAGTAATTCTAAAAAGAGACATTATCTGATACAAAATCAATAAAAATGAAAACATTAAATACTCAGATAACCCTTCATATTATTTTTGTTGACTGTCTTCAACTACTTCATACAAATTACTTATTTTTTTCTGAAGTTATAACAAATATTTACCTACTCATGAACAACTGATTGTTTTGTTCTTCTGTTAAAATAGTGGGCATTATAATCTGTAAAACAAAACACCTTATTTTCAATATTTGGAGATCAATTATCCCCATTCAGGTCACATTGTATTTCATTGATAGTATTGTTTTAATTTTAAATTTCCATAACATTTCATTCAACATTCAAAATCCAACATACATATAGAGGAATAAACTATTTCAATATCAAATGCTTATATACATCACCTGTTTTCAACAACTACTTGAATAAACAATTAGGACTTAGTTATTTTATTCTACCATCCACTTTCTAGTATTCAATTCCATAATATAGTAATTATTCAATTACATTGGCATACAAAGGTGTGTTTAGAGGTTAATTAACCCAAATTCCATTTATGGGTATTGCATTGTATTCTCTCCATAAATTCAAATATAATGACAAATATTTTCCCCCAACATATACAATAAAAATTAACAAGAAATTATATGGGTTTGAATAAGAAACAAAGTCATTGTATTTTATGTTAGAAACGTGCTTGGAATAATTAAAATTGAATTATAAATGTGTGGAAAATAACCTATACAATAAATATGAAAAATATGTATCAATTTTTAATATTTTAAATGTTTATGATATTATTTTTATTGGATAAAATTATAATGGTGTATTCTACACTAATTTCGTATCTATGGAGGTTTCATTCTATTGAAAAATTATCTAATGTTATCAATTTAATAATAATTTCCCATGTTCTAACGAAGACCTAGTGCACCCCTTTAAAAAATAAATTCATATTCCAATTTATTTAGACATCACATTCTATTGGATACCTAAATCCAATAAAAATTGATGTTTTAGGCTACATTAAGTTCTTATACTCCATTACTTCATTTATGTCCAATTTATATCTGCACCTAAAATTTCATAAAATACTAGCCATCTCATTCAATGTTATAAAATAAATGGAACACATCAATTATCAGACAATAATGTAGTTAATCATTCAACATAAAATATCACCCCACCAATATATGACCATTCAAAAAATACCCCTCTATTTCATTGTGATCAATAATCAATATGACACCCCAAATTGGAAATCGACATGCTTTATCAATTCAATTTCCAAAATTTATCATGAGGAATGGAATATGGTAAAATTTTAAGACTATTTATGAAATGATCCAACCATAATGTCATATACACTTTTAAAAACATATTTATAATATTTCATAGAAATATAAAATACTCTATCATTATAATGTTACTATAATAATGGAAACCAAATTTTTTTTATTAAAAATCCATGCACACCCTTAGAAACCATGATTTTTTTCAAAAAATTATTTTATGAACCAAAACAACAATTAATGTCTTGAAATCATGAAATAAAAAGAATTCTAATATTTTATCAAATGTTAGGTGTGAATGGTAGTTTAAAAAAAATACATTATTTCAAATAAAAAACATAACCTTTAATGAAAAAATGTTAAACACGGTTTACCATTAAAATAGATTTCTATACATATATAACAATATCATTCAGAATACAAAACACAACATGAAGAGGTATGTAATAAATGATTATTAATGTAATGAACTATGAAATTGAAAAAACCCCACATTCATATTCCACTAACACATAGTGAAAAACTAAATAAAACCATCAATGCCAAATAATCCTTAAGAGGATAACAAGATGAGAGGGGAATAATCAAGGATATAGAGGTCGGAGGGGGTACCCGTCACTACCAAGAAGAGAGAGTTTATAGAGTCGGTAATAAGGGATGTGTTTTATACTGATGACATAGGAGTAAGTGAATAACGGGGGTACTGTATCGCCACCAGGGAGAGGGAAGTCAGAGGGGTGGGGCTATGTTGTTAGGGTAATTTGGTTTGTAGGGGTGGATTGGTATTGGGTTGGGTGTCATGGTCGCATAAAGTTAGTGTTGAGGGTGGGGAAAATGGTTTTTTTAAAACATTTCACAGTGGTGTAATGGAATCATCTGGTAATTATTAAAATAATATAATATATAGTTGTTGTTATAAAATTAATCCTTTGTATAATTTTTTAATGAAAATTTATTTTGTAGCAATTAATAAGAAAACTGATTACTAGTGCCTTCATAATAGTTATAAGATACAAAAATGGCTGCATATAGTGAGGGATTCCTTATGATTCCCCAAAAAAATAATTTATAAAATGTCCTATGTAGTTTCATCCTATAGAGATGTTCATTAGAATCATCTGTTGTATATATGGATTCATAATAGTTATACCACCACACCAAGGCCATTGAAATCCATCATTGAAGGCCATGGGTCACCAAAAGTATATGTCGTGGCCACATGGTCATGGTATCCGTATTAGTTGATTCAAATAATTACCTTGTCCACTGGTTATGGGTATTGTATTTATGTTCCATGTGGATATTACATGCATGTGAAATGATTTAATAATTAATTGGAATATTTAGTTATTCCATTTGGATTTAATAAATAATTAAATGTCCCAATGATGAATAAAAAAACAAAATAATCATTACACCTATGACGAACTGACCTTGATTTTCCTCAATCCCAACACTCGACCTGTTCCATCACATACCAGAAGGTTGTTCCCAATCCCCATGAGCTAGTGACAAGCACTTGGGTATTGAACAAAAAAATAGAGGGAATGATTTCATCCAACTTGAACAAAATGTGACATATATATATATATTAATTAGGAATGAAAAAATGGAATACTACTGAGTATATATTCTATCACTATACGAAAATAGTGGAAATATACAACATAAAAAGTAGAACAAAACTCTAAAACAATTATAACAGTAAAGGGATAAAAACCACAGAACTACTCCAATTTATGGTATGGAAGAAATCCCACTATCTCACCACCCTTTGACATGAACACAGTCACCTCAATGTGGCGTCATGCCTCTCCCTTCGCTGGAATATAAATAAAGGAATACACACCACCAAAGTTTTGTTCAGGCTGTGAGTTAACATGCTTAGAATTATCCCACCCATATGTTCCATAACAATTCCATATATAAAAAATCTTGTATCCCCATTTTATTTAAATTCATGGATTGATAATTTGTAAGGTATATTTATATAACAAATGGTAAGCATTTACCATTGACCACAATTCTAAACTAAATTAGGCATATAAATTATAAAAAATATTTTCCATATTATTTTTCTCAAGCATAAAAATTCATACCAAGACTAACATAAAAAGACATGAAATAAAAAAACACACATGTCACAAAACCAAGGAATACTATAGGTTCAGGTCATAGACTACTCATTTGTGAGAAATCATGTTCACAAATCAGATCATTGAACACAAGCATAGTAAGCTGAGGAATACCCCATTAGTAACCCCCCCCCAATGTTAGTATTTTCCTGCCAGAACAAAAATACATGGAAATATGGTAATACCCCAAGAAAATCCTCCTTGATAATCAAAAAATAATGAACGATTGGTTCAAGACAAATCTTCCACCTAGATACCCAAGCTAACCCATGTTCTATTTTTCACAATTCATTTCAATGCATTTAAAATAACATTTTCATTCCTTTTATCAATAATATGGGAAAAACATTATTCATTGAAATATATTTTCAACACACATAAAAAATCATTCCAATTTGAATATAGAAAAAATATTATAGGGAAAAATAGTTTTTATTATCATCGTAAGTTGTAGATGGATCCAACTACCGAAAACCACAAGACACACATGCCAATAATAGAATAAAAAATAAACAAATCAAAAAAAAATTCAATGAAGGACCCAAAATCAAATTCACATCAATATAGATTAAATTTATAATATTCGGGATTGGCGGAAAATAGGAAACCACTATACCTAAAAGAAGAACAATTGTCACACCAAAATAAATTATATAAAAGGCCTACATAATGAGACCACACAATAGATCTTTTAGATACCAATAATAATTACCAACATTAGACCCATCGACCAAAAGAAATCTACCAACAGTGATATCGTGATCAATGGAAATGAATGAATATGATTGTCACTCACACAGAGAGAAGCACCAAAACCGCAATGGAGAGCAAGTGTTGAAGGGAATGATCTAGAAGGGGATGAGTCTCTCAAAAATTCCACAGAACTTCATTAGATTGATATCTATGATGAACTGATGAAGGTTTTGAAAAAAAATATTCACTCTATATTTAAATATTTCATGATGTGAAACCACCATTCACGATGTGTAATCATTCAATGCATGATCCCTTTTACAACTTGTGCCAAATAATAATTACACTCTGTGTAACGTAGTTACACATCATGAAATCATTCATCAACATGAAAAAAACTGATCGGTTCTTAGTTAAATTACAAAAAATACTTGAATTCATCATATTGGAATCCTCCCAATAAAAAAGTATGGATACAACATAAAATAGTAAATGGATTACCTGAAATAATATTAAAGAGAATTCAAAAACTCTGCATCGTAATGTCTTTTTTTCCTAAGGATGTTATGTGGAAGTTGTAATACCAAGAATGAGATGATTACAATGCATCCTCATCAATGATTCACCTTCTCAATTCTCATTAGATTTTGTCCGTACTTCCGTATAACTCTAGTCAATGGAATATACATCCAATGCATGAAATTTACTTGAGATTTAGTCATCTTATCTGGTTTCTCCAGAATAGAAGCATATGTCTCTAACTAAATTTCATCCAAACTCATAATGTGAGAGGGATCATGGTGATATTTATTATGCCGAGATATATGTAATACAAAATGAATAAATGTCTTTTGAACTAGCACTAATAATTTATTAGAAACCTGTATGAGCTACTCAGTGACCTCAATCTTATGAACATATATTGGATATAAATTTCCATGCTCCCCAAGTCGACGGTGATCCGACTAAGGATAAACATTCAAGAATTTTTAGTATTGTATGATAAATTCCCAATGATTAATTTTTTGATCTTTATATGATTTATATCATTTCTAGGTTGTAACTAGATATCGATTTATATCATGAATCATTGTAGACATTTATTGATCCAAACATGGTCTAAAAAAAGACACATCGCCCACCTTAGCCCAATAAAGAGGAAATCAACATGGGCAATGATAACATTCCTAAAAGGGAGCCACTATTATCCACAACGTATAATTATTGTTATAAATAAATCACATTGTGCTAATATCTATTCGATGATCTTCCAAAATCTAAGACTCATGTTTGAAGCATATCCTCTAGGATCTGAATTAATTGCTCGGTTTGACCATCTATTTGTGGATGGTATGTTGTTCTCAACTTCACTTGAGTACCAATATCCTCTGGAAGACTCCTCCTAAATATCAATTTTAACCTAGTATTCTTACTAGAAATTATTTAATGGCATCCACATAACCTCATGATCTCATTCACATACCCATTACCCAGATCTGCAATAATAGTGGTGTCTCTAATCTAAATGAAATGATAAGACTTTGTCAACTAATCAAAAACCACCCAGATAGAAATCATCTCTCAGGATGTCAATGGAAATACAAAAACAAAATATATGGATACATTATCCCATTTCCAAGATGGAACTGGAATAGGCTATAAAAATAAGAAGGTTTCTTGTTTTCTTCAATTATCTGTTAGAAGGTGTAACAGTGCGACACAAACTCAACAATGACATTATTCATACTAGACCACTATAATCATAACATAATATCATAATACATCATATAAATTTCTAGATGAGTGGACCATTAAGTTTTTTGAAAATTCAACAAGAATAATTTCCTCACTGATAATAGAATGAAAATTCTTTTCCAGATGTTAACTCAACCATATGATAAAAGAGACCATCACAAAACAGTCTCCTGACATAAAGTCATTCTCGAGTATTATGAAACTCATAATACTTCTAATGACTCATAAAAATAGACTCCATGAGAGATGATGATAAATAAAAACTAGTGAGAACTATGTCTGAATCCTTTTCTTGACCATACTAATGCCACTGAGCGAAAATCACTCTATAGTTGCACTCCTCCTCTGATTCCATGTGAGCATGTGTTGGTGCTTTCCTACTAAAAGTGTCTACAAGAAAATTCTTCTTTCTTGTAGTGTAGGTGACATTTAAGTCAAAATTATAAAGGTATTCTACCAATTTCCTCTTTTTGAGATTCAATTTATTATTATAAAAGATATAACTCAGACTATTATGATTAGACAAGATCATGAACCTTTCAACCAAAAGAGAGTGTCGCCAACACTTAAGTGCATGCATGACTTCAACATCCTCTATATCATGATTGGTGTTATTGATTGGATTCATTTGAAACTAGATATATTGGTAAGATACCACATGGTCATCCTATATAAGCACACATCCCAAACCAGCACCAGATGCTTTAAAAATGCCTTGTTTCCCTTACCAGGATCAGGTAAGATCAGAATAGGAGCCGATGTCCGATCATCTTTTAGTTCATTGAACTATGTCTAACACTTCCCATTTAAATTTAATTTCATCACTTTCCTGGTAAGGGCAGTCAAAGGTGATTCCATATTAGAGAGGTCCTTATCAAGCCATCGATAGTATCTAGTAAGACCAATAAATCTTTATATCTCAAAGTCATTATGTGGTTCCTTCTATGAAAAAACCATTACCATTTCTAGATTAACTAAAAATCCTTGATCAAATATTTTATTCCATAAGAAGATAATTTCACGAATCCAAAAACTAAATTTGGAAATCATTCCATATAAATGGTGACTTTCTCAAAATATCATGAACCAAACATAGTTATTGCTCAGTTTCACTCTTGGATTACTAATAAAATAGAATATCCTTAATGTCCAATACCACAAAATATTAAAGATATTTATGGAAAATATGATTAATCAAACCCATAAAAATAGTAAGAGCATTAAACATATAAAATGGCATCATATTATATTCATAGTTTCCAAGCAAAATCTTGATGCATGTCATCACTATATCAAACTCCCTGACTCCATGTTGATGATAACCAAACCGATGTTTGAATGTTGAAAACCACTTTTCCCCATTTAACGGATGAAACAGTTCATACACATGAGGAAATGGATATTTTTTTAACTGTTCCATGTTAAACATATGATAGTACATAATGAAACAATGTAAACCATATTTTGTTTTGGAAAATTTCACTAGAGATTCACATGGTGAAACCGTTGGGTAAATGAAACCATTTTGTAATAGTTCATACAATGAAATATTGTTCTCTTTCATCGCTTCCAGTGTCATACAATATGAAGGTATCAATATCTGCTTCATAAATGTTACTAGATAAATCATAAAATCTACCTCTGACTATAGAGGAAGACCAAATAAATCATATTAGAAAATTTTAGGAATGATTTGAACAAAAATGGTAATATGATTAGTAAAAGAAACTTAATTAGGATAAAACACAATATTACCTAATTAAACTCTTATGCTCTAGGCGGGATGGTCCGGAATGACCCGACCTCAGGTCCCACTCCCCCTAAAAAAAACTCTTTTTAGAAGTTAGAAATGAAACACACTAATGATAACAATCATACTCAGCTCAATGGGTGACACAAAATTCCATACCAATGATGATTTCAAAAATATCTAAATCAAGATCAAGAGAAACCCAGACAAACTCTGTGTCAGATATTGTTATCAAACAAGAAGGACACCAGAACCCCTGCTCTTTCTTTGTACAAATATATTTTGCTAAATCCATTTTAAATGATATAGGTTCCATTGAATGTATAAGAACATCTGAAAAATTTAATGATACAAACGAGTGGGAGTTACCCGTATCAAATAATGAAATTTCAACTAAGGATGAAATAAGGATAATACCTCCCACAATTGCTTGTCTTCCATAATCTTCTTCCAGATCTTCATTTGTTACATTAAAATGATTCAATCCTGAGGTATATGTCCGGAGCCCTATATTTTTGGAAGAATATGGATACACTGTAGTAGCCTTTGGAGCATATGAATCCGGACTATAACGATGTGTAGTCATAAAATGGAAGAAGTGTTATATGTGACCCACATGTCAAAAACTGTTGCACGTCATTGCTGGAATATGACAAGAACATCTGTTGTGTCCTCCCTTTCCACACAGGTAGTCTGTCAAAGCAATAAAATAACTAATACAGACACTGTAGGGGAGGCTCGAAGATGATACCCCCATCCACCACTTCTTCGATGATCCTAACACTTCCTCTTCTTCCTATATCGGCCAATGCAGTTGGCACCCAATGTAAGAGAAGTGGTGGAAAACCCAACCTTGCTGACCAATGTCATTTATTCAATCATATCTCAATATTTTATCTCCACAAAGGTAGAATGTTCCATCATAGATACCTACAATATCATATATGGTCACAAACCCTACATGTAATTTTGGGCCTTTAGGTTGTTATTATTCACATCGTACGGGAAAAACCGGACACGCTCAACAAAAATATTATTTTATTCTTACACTGTACACTCACCTTATTATAATGATAGGAGATCCAAATACTTATCTGGAATATGAGACAATGGACAAAACTATTGAAAGAACAAGGTTTTAAAACACTTCCTATCTAAGCACACATTTCGATCTTCTTGGAAAAAATAATCCTTCCATGGATTGTCGTAACCCTCAAGCTTGAACGATGCACACATTACCCCAATGTTCGTAGACATTTCTAGAAATTCGAATGTTTGATCGATCCTATACAACCAGTCTTCCACATCTTGCGGTTTTTTCATTCCTTTAATGTATGATGTATTCTCATAAAAGGTCTCCTATGGGTGATCCCTCTCAACTCCAGTTCATGTTTATACCTCAAGAACTGAATTCAGAACTCATAGTATAACGAGATCAAAAAAATGAAAAATTTATAAGACATTATTGATTAAATTCTAGTCTATACGTGGGTTCCATTGAGGGTACTTAGCTGAAACATTCTGATGAAGTCAGGGAAGATGTCTTATTGGAATACTAATCCCCACCGAAACACAAGAACGAATAAATAATAGAAAAAATCTCAGTTCAAAATAGAAAACCCATAAGAAAAAGCTAATATTATTTAAACTGAAAAACAATACTAGAGACAAACATCACAATATCCCATGGAAACATGGGTCGCATTACCACATGATCTTGCTAATAACATATTGTCAAATTCCTCTAATGTCTCAGAAATCTTATATGTAGTCAAAAAGATGTACCAATACCTAAAAGTTTGAATAAATACCTCCTATGATACCAAAATGTAAAGAATCGTACAATGTTTTCCTCAAACCTGACAAACGACCCATTTCGGCGCATACCTGAAGGGAATTCCCAATGCCCATGAGATGGAGAAAACCATAGAAGCACAGAACAAGAAAATAGTGGGAATGATTTATCCCAAACTGAACAACCACATGAAATATATATACAATTAAGGAATGAAATAGTGGGAAACTAATGAATATATATGTCATATTTTTATGGAATCATTGAAAATAGAAAATAGGAAAAGTAACCAAAAACTCTTTGACCACTCCATCATCAATGGAACAAAAGTAACCTAGATACTTCAAATGATGATATGGATGGAATCCCACCATCTCACCACTAAGTACTCAAATAGATGACATGAAATCTGCTACTTCACTATTCCACCCTTCCTTTACCTACAGTAGAAGATAATCTAAGGTCTATGCACCAACAAAGGTATGTAGAGGTAGTAGGGATATAGGCTCAGTATGATACCACTGAAATGTTCCATAAAAAGTATTTTGTATACAAAATATCTTATGATGATTTTTATTAAAAAAAGGTATGATAATATGTAAAGACGTTTTAATGAAAACTTGGTAAACATCCACCTTTTTCCAATGATCAAATGAAAAATGTAGGTATATCAATTTCGAAATCATATTTTCCATATCAGTTTTCACAAGCAAAAACCTGCATAATAAGGATAACTAAAAAATACTTGAAATATTAAACAAAATAATAGGTATCACAACCCAAATTAATAGTATATATATATGCTAAAAACTACTCATACGACAAAAATATAGGAAAAAAATCAAATCCTTGAATATATTTCTAGGAAGTAGAGGAATACCCCATGAGTAAACCCCTCAAAATGTCAATTGTCGGTCCCCTAGAACTACAAGCATAGGAAATAGAGGAATACCCAGAGAAAAAACTCCTGGATAATCACAAAATAATGAACAATATCTCTAAGCTAAAAATTCCAACTATGTACATAATGCAACTCATGTAGTTTTCATCACAATAAATTTCAATGCATTTAAAATACATTTTTTATTCCATTTATCAATAATGAGGGAAGACCATTTTTCATTTAAATATCATTCCATCCCACACAAAAGAGTCTTGATAATTAAAATATACAAAACAGTTTAAAATTAAAAATAACTAAGTTCATCAATGTAGGTTAGATATGGGAGTAACGACATCAAAACCCAGGTTGCACAATCCCATAACGGAATCCAAAATAATAAAAACTCAAAAACATCAAATAAGGCCCTTGAATAGAATAAATAGTAATATTGATTAAATTTAAAAGTCGAGGTTTTGGTAGAATAAAGGAAACCCATATTCCTAAAAAGACAAATTCAAACAAAACCTTGACCAATGGATGGAAATTCCTCTAGAATGAGATCACACAATGGGTCTAAAAGAATCAAAGAATAATTAAAAACATTAGAGAAATAGATCAAAAGACATCACTGAATAGTGATTCTATGATAAAAGGAAATGAGAAAACACAAAGGGTACTTACTCAGAGAGACTCACCAAAACCACAATGGATATCATGTTTTGAATGAATTGATGAAGAAGGGGTTGAGTCTCTCAAAAACGTGACCAACCTTCCTTAGGTAGACACCCACAAATAACCATATAAGTAATTAAAAAAATAACCTCCCACTAGCTTTCAAAACTAAATTCGGGCCATTTCAAGATGTGAAACCTTCATTCACATCGTAAAGTGCATGTTAGAAAATTATGATGAATAATCTTTCACCTAAAATTAAGTACACATCATTTAACAAATTCATGATGTGAATCCACCATTACAACATGTAATATTTCAAAACATGGTCCCTTTCATCACATGAGCCT
Source organism: Viscum album (assembly GCA_963277665.1). Taxonomy (NCBI): domain Eukaryota; kingdom Viridiplantae; phylum Streptophyta; class Magnoliopsida; order Santalales; family Viscaceae; genus Viscum; species Viscum album. Next base: position 1,756,573,263 of record OY728158.1, on the reverse strand, counting down.
AGAAATAGTTACACGGTGTGTAACCTAGATACAAGGCGTGAAATAATTCTACATCTTGAAAAAATTAATAATTCTTAGTGAAAGTCCAACAAATATCAGACTTCACCATTATATTTGTCCTTCAAATCATAGAATAGGTAAAACTATGATGAGGTTAATGGAATACCCAATAAAACGATAACATGATGTTACAGTATCATCACAGATTAGAGTGTGTGGCCAATAAATAACTGCAAACACAATAGTTTCACATAAGGCCATTTTGGTTCATGTGAAAAGGGAATAAAATAAAATTGTAATATATTAGTATAATTTAATGATACATGTTGGGTACATGAATTTTATCAACCAAATATCATGTACCTTTATTCTTTATTGTGGGGTGCTGAGTATAGTTCATCAATCATCAACATATGGTACAATTTTTTCATGATGAAACCAATAAACATGATTTTAATTAGTAATAATCTATGTGCCTACATTCTAGAGATAGGTTTTCATAGGGAAAAAATGTCAATGGTTCTTGGGAACTCATATTGTTCATATGTATGGGAGATACGGCTCCCCATTACCTTTTAAGGTGAAATATTTCCATCTTTGGGACACTCTAATAGATAAAATATGTATTCTTTAATTCTTCTTAAATCCTAGTGTATGATTGGTTACCCTTATCCCAATGATCGGACTGATGCAATGTGTTTTATATACTACTAAAAATTTCATATACTTTATGTATCATAAATTTATTAATTAAATATTTTTTGGTTTAATGATCACTATTTGGGATCATTGGAGTTCATTATCTTCTTATGAGGCATTTGAGGTTCTGTTTTAGGGAATGATCCTTACATAATCATCCTATATATCCAGAGAAATATAGAATCAAATATAATGTAGATAAATTGAATGGTTATGGTAGAAATAACATTTCTTTTAAAAAAATAGGAATACAATTTATCTTTATATAAGAATGAATCAATACCTTAGAGTCCAGATATATGGTTGGGTTTTACACCTCATAAGGATACCCACAAGGGAAAAAAATTAATCATGTTAATTGATTGATCATCACAGATCACTATACCCATGTGATTTAAGTACGGTGTGGTAAATACAACAAAATATAATATCAATCACATTTCATTATAGTGTACCATTATATTACAGAGTCAGGTATAATCATGAGATTAACTAATATAAAAATTCAATAAAATATGAAAATATAATTGTATCCAAATTATCATTGGATAGATATAAATATTTATTAAATGATATATATGTTTAATACTTAAGGATATATAATAAAATATTTTAAAAATAAATTCCTTCTTTCAATTACCATATAATAAATTTAAAAAAGTAAGCAATTGATAATTACATCAAATTATCATGGATTATTTAGAGAAAATTTTCAATAGATAAACATTACAAATTTATGATAAGTTAATATTCATGAACAACAAAATGATAAATATGAAGAGTTAAAAAATTATAATTGTGATAAATTATTAATGAAGATATTATATAATTTTCATGTGATGGTTACATAGATATATCAAAGTATAATCCAATAAAATTATCAAAACAAAATTTTCGAATTATAAAAGAACATTTATAAACATTTTCCTTAAATAATTATGAAATAATAACTGGTAAAGAAATTTATAAGAATATAACGATAATATTAATCCAAGGTTAATTAAAATATAATTATCTACTTAAAATGTTATCAAATTTTCAGAGTTTAATTATGTATACTTGTAAGGATGTTTTTATAATATTAGTAATTAATAATTTTAATGAATACCACATGTCATAATTAATTAATATATATGTATATTATTTATTATTGCTTCTTAATTTTTATGGAGGAGAATATTTCTCTCCCATGTGTTGATGTGAATGAAAATTTGAAGATTATCTTTGAATGGGAATGTATAATTGCATGTTTTATTAGATTAAATTTTTAATTAAAATATAATGTTTTTCTTTAGGAACTATTGTTTATCCTATTGAGATTATGTGTTGAAAAATGGTATAGTATGGTCATGGATCACATGTAATTAACATATTAGGCTTATGAATCTACATTAAAACCATGCATGGTGGTTTATCCTTATTATTGACATTTCTACCTTTATTGTAGGAAGTTCCTCACCTTCTTATGATTAATTAGATATGATGATTTAATACGATTTATGTGTTGGAATATTTTATCATCATATAATATTATTATCGAATATGGGTGTGTGATTATTCATTACCACCTTATGTGACGCAATTTACCGTTATTATATAATAGAATAATATTTATTTTGGATGTTGATCACATGTGTTTAATTTGATATATAATATAGGATTAAATGATATGCTTTCTCTTGTATAATACATCATTACATGTAATATTTTGATTTTATTCATGGATTAATTGGAATGTGGAATATTGACACATTTATCCCTTAGAGGGGGATTGTTCAAGACTTGTGATGATGATGGGAGGGTCCTATGAACAAAGTAGGAGTACGATGATGCTTCATAGATTCCATTTTATATTTTTGAATCCTATTATATTTTATGGGGTATGTTACTATATTTCTACAGAATACATCGTTTCTCTAAATTTTTTGTTGATGAATATATTGTAACTTCTTATATTATTAGTGAATATTTAGTTATACAATCACGTGATGCCACAAAACATTATTCATTATCATTTTTTGAAATTCATTGATTACTTCCTACAACTTAATTATCCATTTGGTATGGAGATGTAGAATGTATGACTTGGGGATTTGGGGTCTTGGTTGTCCCATGACCACTCATTTTTTGTCTATTTGTTTATATATATTAAATATTTATTATTATTTTTAAATGAACTAATTATACATGATCACACTAGTTTGATGATGCATAAAAGGTGTCTTATTTAGTCTCCTACTAACACAATATTTTTAATTTCTTAATTCTTTTTGACATCATTAATATAGATCCATGAAAGGGAAAGGTACCTATCATGGGTGGTTGATCATTATATCCAAAGAAACATTATACTAGGATAGAAAATTGGGTACCCGACATATATTCCCTTATTTGATTATTTATATAAATGTTATTTATATTTTAGAAAGACATATCACATTGGAAATATTGTAATTATTTGACATGTAGTTCTTTTAATAGTTTCCTCCTATTTACATGGATTATTTATTATTATGTTCATTCTTTTGGATATTACCTAACACAGAGTGTACACTCTACCCACTAATTGTTATAATCCCTACTTCTAGTCATTAGTCTCATGCATATAGGGAAGAATAAAGAATATTGTGTGACCCTCTACATTAGATTAAAAAAGTGGGTATGGGAGTAAAAAAATGGTAACATAGTCCATATATTCCATCAATGTATTCCATAATTTTACATGATTTCAGATACAGTGGATCTGATATAGTATTTTTGGGACTCATGTAAGGGATCTTTGCCATTGGCTATCCAACATTGTACAATGGGCCTCAATGTTTCCATAATGTCTATGGGGGGGGGTTTATGTTTTAATACTACCATAGATTGGATTCATATTGGGTGATGTAAATGATGTTGATATATGAATTATGAGATTTCAGGTGTTTTCATGTATAATGAATATGAATTTAGGTTCATGAAATAAAAATACTTATTGTTGAGCTATATGGTATTTCACTAAATAAACAATATTATTTTCTATTTATTCTTGGAATTTAATATTAGTGTGACATATGTGTCTTTAAATGTTATTATATTATTTAATTTTTTAATTAATTAGTTGACCTGATCTTTTCATGATGTTATTAAATATATATTATGAGTGATACTAACTTATAATGATTGATATTAGAGTTAGTTATAAATTTCTTATAACATTATTCAATGTTATACATCTAGGATATCCTTGTGTGATCCCATAGAATGATTTATTTTTATTTTATTGACGTTGTTTCATAGATTATAATTTCTCCATTAATTATAAATAATACATTAAACTTAAATAGTCTTAAGATATTTAATTGGTAGATGTAAGTAATTCTCCACAAAGAGATGATCTATCCACCTTACCCCTAGATGTGTACATGGGTACATATTTTTAAATCTTCTAAACATGATCGGTCATTTAGGTAGAAGAGAAAATACATACAATATTATTTGATATAGTGAATGTATAAGAATTAAGTGTTCCGGAATATAGGAAAAATATCCATAACATAAAATCCATCATTATTCTTCCATATATATCACGGAGTCCATCATAATCCTTAAGAAGGTGTTGAAATATTTGTGGAAGTCTTTGACCATTTAGATACTCTAATGGATCAATAAGTTAGTATGGGTTATATTTAATTTTAAAAGCCCAACCAATTTTCATACCCCCATATCATATAGAAATAACTGAGAAGATGGATCTCAAGGGGAAGTTGGATGACTTGGAGAAGAATGGTTTTATCAGACTACATAATTTACCTAGGAGTGCATCGCGATTCCCCAATAAGGTCCATTGTAGAATTTGACTATTTGTTATTTAGAGAAAGTATTATTAGTTGAAAATGAAGAATATAAATCCATTTACAATAATATATGAACTTCTTAATTAGTTATTGGGATCCCAAGGGTTCTCCAAGATAGACTGTTGATTGAAATATCATGATATTTTAGTAAAAGAAGAGTGAAATTTGAAAATTGAGGTGTGGTGTTGGAAAGGGTTATACGATTACATGTGGATGCTATTGTGACTGAAAACACCCCTATAGTGTTCATTAACCATAGGAACAATATAATCCATATATATTCATACTTCTTTATATCATTCGTCATAAAAATACTCATATAGTATCTAAACCTAGAGAAGTATACTAGAAACCAGAAGGCAGTCTTGAGTAATCATGGGATGAATCAACAGTACACCACGCTATCAAAGCATGAATTCTTTATTCCAGAGGTAATGTCCATATTTAATATAGTTTCTATGATATTTTTATATCTAGACCTATATAATATCTATGTGGTCATTTATATCTCATAATATTAAAAAAAATCTAGATCCAAAGTATTATAGGTTTAGTTTGATATTATCGACCATTAATCCAATACATCTCCCAACTATCCGCATCTAGGATAACATTGATGATAAAAGTATTTAAGATCCAATGGATGGATTGGTTTTAAGGGGAATTACTTCGACATAAAAGTTCCATGACTAAAAACTAAGTATTGATACAACATAATCATTTGATTATACAAGGCATATACTATGATGCATGGACATAGGTTTATGAGAAGAAATGATGTAGAAGGAGTATGTAATAGCATATGGGACATTCCATATGTGACACCATTAGTTAAAATATTCTACTCATGACTTTAGACTATAATTTTGTTCCATATAAATATATTTCTCTTATACTCTCTCTTTAGTGAGATGTATGAGGTATACATTGACCAAAAGAAAAATATGATATCCTCATTAAGTGTTATATAAATCTAAGATAGTATTATTGTGTTGAGTATCTAAATATATTTTAATTAAATAATCCATATAAATTAATGAAAGGTAATGTTATTTTAGATGCTTTTATTAATAATACATAGGTGGAGGATTTTGGTAAGGGGCCTTTATATGAAATACGATGATTGATGAGATTATACATTGGCTCTACGATTGATGCATATGAAGTACATGGACCTTTGAATTCTTCTATATTGGTTGTAAAATGTTCTTTTGAATTCTATGTAGAGGTATGACAGGATGTATACCAAGTTTGATTTGTGGTTGAGTGAACATCTAGATGAAGGTGACTAGATAACTATATGGTCACTAGATAAATATTATGTGATCATGGTATATGAGAGTGTCATAATCAATCCAGCTATCATATAGGAGATGATGTGATATTTATATACTACAATGTGGGTAGTACATATGGATATGAAAAGTATCTAAAACAATTTCAAATATAACTTTTGGAAGACATGGATAAAGAGGCACTTTTGAGGATTTGAGTACCAATTCCTTCACTAACACATGAAAATGTCCGAGTAAAAGCTTCCTATTTAGTTTATCCATACAATTCATGTGCACATGTGTAAGAGAGAGTCTATCATGATGGAAATTATTATGGGGTATCCAAGAACCCTTAATATTAATGACGTTTTTTGGGGTGATTTTCAATACCATGGTGAATATTTTATACTTTTCACTAATCCAATAGTCTCACTAAATAGACGGCATGTGAATTATCTATCTTAAAGAGTTCATACACTTACTTGGAGTTCCCTTGATAATTATTTAGATAGATATGAATGTGTTACGTCATGAATTTTAACGGGGTTACATAAGGCCCTAAGGACTCATTTGAGGATAAACACATTATACCATCATCACACAGATAGATAGCCTATGAAGATGAGACAGATAATGGATTATATAATTAGAGTATTTTTTCTAGACTTTGATGAATCATGTAATGATCTTATAGATGTGGTTAAGATTACATAAAACTATAATTTCAATGATTTGACTCAGATGACACCTTACAAGGATCTTTATATGTTACCATATTGTTCACAACTCAATTGGAATGAGGTTGGTGGGTTAGTGGTTGTGAATCCTTATTTGGTTTAGGAGACCTTTGAGAGAGTGAAACTAATCCGGAATAGCATGATGACCACTCAATTTACGATTATATTATATGTCGATCATCATCTGATGAGTCAATTTAAGAAAGGACCAAATTTTTTGAACAGTTTTTGGTTAGGAAGTGTTTTTAGAATGTTCCATATAGTCTTGATCTTCTTTCTCACTACCAAGGTATACAATACTTGTTTTATGTGTCACGTTTCCATATATATTTTTACATTCATTGGAATTTCATTTACTATGAGAATATCAAACATGAGCCTAATGGATTATATGTGAAGTGTCTAGTGTAGATTATATAATATAGTGAGAAACACCTTTGATATAATATAGACCACTAATCTAGATTTGGTGTAAGAATGGATGGAACAAAAATAGAAAATGGGAGATTGAGTTAAATGATATTTTTAGTGGAATAATTTTATTATGAATTGAAACTATAGTTTCTTCAAAGGAATGAAAAGTAAATAAAGTAATAAAATAGTAATATCCCTGATTTATAATGATTATAAAACCCTAGTTTATTTTAAATGATTCATGATTTAGGTATAAAATGTATTTTCTAATAAATAACACCTCATAAATAATTCATTTTCTTGTAACATCATATAAAGGAAAAAATTCTATTAACACTTAGAAAATTCCACATATTATATTTGGAGTTCAGTATGGAGTTAGAACATGATTCCATGTCCCATAGAATATTTTTATTAATAATATACAAATATTATATATACTATATCTTGATCATGGTATTTTTACAAAATAATGGAATATATTTAGAATGGTGTCTCGAATGGGAAATCTGATATAAACATAAAATCTGAAACTTATGTTTTACAATCATCTTGATACAACCATATTTATTGTAGGGTGTATGGTTAGATCACAATTAAGTTCAAGAGTAATCTAAAATAATTCAATATCACTTGAATGGCATCTCATATGTGAAATTAGATAAATTTTTAATTCCATTAATGTGGGTATTAACCTATATGATAGAAAAAAAAATTCACATCTGGTTTTTAGTAAAATTGCATGTAAAGGAAATTATTTTACCATGAATTATTTATTGTTATATTACCATAATCTTCCACATGCCTTCACACTAAACATCCACCATTCATTACACGGATGTATTAAAAAAAATTAAATAATCCATTTTTACAAGTTTTAATTTTACATATCATTAGTGTCATAAAAATAAAAACATCATCTTGATTTATTGTTGAAATCATATATCAATTTCATAGATTTAGAAACCCTATATTCTTTTCTTGTTTTCATATAGATAAAAAATTCAAATATTTTTTATGGATAAAATTATTGAGTTTATGTGACCTCATATTTCATTAAATTTTTCCACAAATGTCCAATTTAATATCCATCATTAGAACGAATTAGTGCATTAGTTCCCTCATCCTTCCATGTCATACTCCACATATGGGGGGACAAGTTTTTTATTTTAGATTTATTTTTTCTATTTATAAAATTCTTTCATCATTACCACTTATAGAATTGTGTAAAACATTACATTTTTATGTAAATAGAGAAAAACTAAATTATCTATGGAATATTTAAAAAATAAACAATGTTAATTTATGTAAAATATATCAGAATATGATGCAATGAGAAATTATACAATGTTAATTTTACCATACAATCAATTTATAAATATAAAAAATTAAAATGCTAATTATTTTTATTTATAAATGACATTTTATAACACAACATCATAAGTAAAATTTTAATAACATTTTCTAGGATTATTTTTAATAATTATTAATGGAATTATATATAAAATTATTAGAGATACGAATAATATCTAGGATCTCATTGATGTTGATCATTAAATTTATTAATATAACAATAAATGTAGTATAATAATTACAATGGATTTGTAATGGGATCAGTGTATTTTTTCCTACATGTTTGCATCCTCCATTGGTACACAATATTATGATATCCTAGAAGAAAACATTTTACTTATTCTCCATATATCTAATTTATAATATGAATTCACATCATTATAACCCTCCATATAGACATGTGAAATAGCTTAGTTGAGATGGTTTAATATTTTAAGACAAAAGATCATGTGAGGTAGTAAACTCTAAAGAACATATATAGTTCTAGTCTTGAGGACATTAAGTACTATTCCGAAATTAGATTCAATCTAGATAAAATTATAGTAATTATGCACATCATGCCTCTTGGTATCTAGAATGGCCTAGAGCTCAGTATGATATGAAATTAAAAATACACTAAAATGTGGGAAACAAACCCTGATCATGAAATGGTGAGTGAGGAAGATACATCAACAACACTAGAGACATGGAAAATCTGAGGAAACACCATAAAAATTGACCTTGATACATGATCAGATCGGAGTGATCTAATAGATATATTTGTAAAGAAGTTTTTTGGGGTTTCCTTAAAAACCAAATAAGCTCATGATATTACAATCTCCTGTGCTATTATTTATATCTATTTTACAGGAATTTTAGGAAGTATATAGATCCATATAAATTCTTAATATACAAATATATGTGGAAGGATCACGATTTTAAAACATACTGAAATTAAATATAATCTATACATATGACATTATAGAAGATGCAACCACAAATAATTTGTTCTACACCTATTAACTAATTATATCATTGATAATGGTGTCCAAAAATTATCTCTGGTGTGTATATATACCGACGTGAATACCAAATATATTTTCAACATATTTCCACATATTTTGAGCAATTATTATTGCCATTGAAAGGGGTTGTTCAGTTTCCTCATACCACATGCACAGATGGCATGTTGAAGCAATGTGATAACTATATTTCATTAACAGATATTCCATTGAAGGCATGTTATTATAGATTCCCCATATGAGAAGTATCTGTAGTGGATTAATAAAAAGGGTCTTGAACTATATAAAACAAATTGGTTCAATATTGGATCCATCATTTCTCATCATGTAGAATTCCATCGCGTCAAAATACCAATTTATATTTGGATTCAGTACAATAGTGTCATTTTCAATGAAAAGATACATATATTTTTACATATTGGAATGTGAAGGTACATTGTAATAATTGATTTTGATAGAGGATATTATATAATCAAGATACATCATATGATTATAGGATGGGTCATCGATGGGCCATCAAGAGTGTCATTTTCCATGAAAATATAACTATGTTTTCCAGATAATCTTCATAACCATTAATTTATGTCAATTAAGTAGCCTTCTAGGTCATGTATATATATATATAATGTTTTTAAATTTATTATTGATAATAAAATATAGCAAGAATACTCTTCAAGCATGAGACATTGTCTTCCACATCCATTTATCCATTCCCTTGGTGGTAATAGAGAATATAATTTCAAAATAAAATCTTATAAACTTCCCCCAAAAAGGGCCTCCATGATATGTAAAATGGAGGCCTCCCCTTTTCACCCCATGTGGTATAAAGAACCTTTTTCTCTTATCCACATGTAATCCATTCACAATGACAATAAAAAAAATTGTTGTAAGAATTACATTGTCCTAAAACATCATTTAAATGAGACAAAGATATCCTTCACAATTACATTAGTCTTATTAGTTGCCATTCCAAATAGGTGTATTTACTCTGTATATAAAATTTGTGATCATTTATAGAATTTTCTACAAGTATTTATTGTTGGTAGATACCAACCTAATCTAGGTTGTTTATTAATATTCTAATCTTTTCATCTTCTATGGAAGAAAAGAAGAATTAAGATTGGGTCTCCCAGTCTAGCACATCTTGTGCATTTAAATAGGACTATAGGGGACATATTAATTATAATATATAGCATTTAAGATATAAAAATACTACTCATAATTATGATTAATGAATTAGTAAGGCAAAAAAATCATATAAGAACAAAGATGACACACTACTTTAGATTGTCACAATCATAGGATATATAAATATTAAGGTAAAATTATGTATCCATTGCATTATGCATCACCACGTTAGTATGTTCTGGGGATATGAAAAGGTAGTGTTGGATACATTATCTAGGAATATATCAATATAATTTTTTAGGAACATTCCTCTAACAATTCCTCTAATTACATGAAAAATGAAATTTCAAGGAATTTTAGGGGTAGTGTTCCCCAGAGAAGAAGACCTGCAGTATTTGATATCAACATAATTCCCATTCTTTGAAATCATTGTAAAAATTGATGATTTGATACCATATTTAATGGGGACAAGATTGAATATTTCCTTCATAGCATTGGTGATGTCATCATTAAAGATATCCTTGTAAAATATATTTAATTTATTACTAAAAACATTCAGTCCAAGTTCACTATGAATATTAATAGTGAAAAGTGTTGACTTGGATTCCTCCAAATAAGGTTACAATACATGAGATTGATTTAGTTAGTCTACCACACAAAATGGAATTTTATCAACCATATTTTGGTTGAATTACACACTATGATCAGAACATAACTCTTTAATGTTATTCACCACAACACAATAAATTTATGTCCCATATGTGTGAACACATCCATTTATGGAGAAAATATTATTTTTTTACCTCAAACTATTTTAATTGTTTATACTATGGAATTTAATTTAATTTTATCAATATAATTCAACCATTTTGCAATTAGTTTACTTTGGTTTATCATAAAATCTTTAGCTAATAGGTCACAAAGGATGGATTGAGGATGAATATTCACATAAGAAGGAGATATTTGGTGTTGGTATCTGTTTTAAATACTTTCATGGTTCTCTTTAGCAGACATGATATCATGTTCCATCATTATAAAGTCAATTTTTCATTCCATTAGAAGTCCTTTAGTACTTTTGAGATTCCAAGAATGAGAATTCATAGGGCTAACAAGGGGTGTTATTTTCAAATACTCATTTAAAAATTATCTACACACTGGAGTAACAAACCATCCACTACTGAATTTTAATGGAATATAAACGTACCATGTCGATTGAGTTCATTGATCTATAAAAAATTGGTTGTGATCTGGGTGATTCCTGGGGGGTAGAGCCAGATACAGAAGTAGTGTCTCTCCTATCATCAAACTAGAAAATGAACATGTATAGGATACATTAAATCATTCGATTATGTGTGTATATATGTCACGACCCATCCTCGGGGCCCGTGCTGTGACTACCGAAGCCCGCCTTCCATAGGCCAGGGACTGGCGACTAGCACTAAAGGCGTAAATCCCGATAACTGGGAAGGCATTTCCTTTATAAAAGTAAACAAAAACACCACAGAGTACAAGCGGAAGTAAAACAATAAGTACAAAGAGAAGTGCTGAAAGGTTAAGGGTCCAGTATACAAACCCAACTGAAAGTACAACTACAACTGAAAAAAAGTACAACAGAAAAATACAACAGCTGGAAGAACGGAAGCGGCTCCTAGGGCGTGCTCCTCGGATCCTACCTGAAGGGTAGGTACAGATAGCCTCCACAACGATCTCGTCCGTCCACCTCCTCCGAGTGTCGTCTCACCGTGAAGTCCACCTCCGGATACTGACTCGTCATGTAGTCCACCTCCGGGTACCGTCCAGTCCTCGAACACTCGGCCTCCGTCAGCACTACTCGTCGTCTGCAACCAACACAATGAGGTGCGGGCATAGCCCGTGCAGGGGTGAGTATAACGATACTCAGTAGGGACCCCGAGACCCTCAAGGTCTCACTAAAACCAACAAGGATAACCACAAAGAAGATCTCAATAGATAACCTCTACTTAGGTATATGCCCATACATATACCTAAGTTATCATGTAACCCATCTCAATTATGAGGCAAACACAAGGATTATGAAATCAACGGATAACCCCTACCCAGGTATATGCCCATACATATACCTAAGTTATCATGTGACCCATCTAAATCATGAGGAAAACACAAGGTCATAGACTCAGCTCAAACTAGGATTTTCATTATCAAAACTGTAGCTACTGAAGAGCCCCGTCTCTGGAGTGTACAGTGGTCCTGTCACGAATCTGAGGTACTGCTCACTAATCCAAGTCTCTGAGGTACTCCTCCTGTCGAGTACCGCAGGTCTACTGCCAAATACTGGTCGCTCTGTTCTCTGTGTGTCTGCCGACAAATACTGGGCGTTCCCCCTAATAGCATATAGAGGTACTCCTCCAGTCGAGTATCGCGGGTCTGCTGCCAACTACCAGGCACTCCGTCTGCCGTGGGTCTGCCGCCAAATACCGTGTGCTCCGTCCACTGGGCTAGTCGACTCACTCCAAGTCGAGTCGGTCAAGCAGTCGTCAGGTCTCAGTCGTCTACACAGTCTCCGTACTCCGTATGCTTATCTCTGGGAGGGACCGCTCCACGATCTACTGGTCAATACTCCAAGTATCTCAATGTCCCATGAACATGTATCTCAAAAAACTACCTCGTCATAGGGGTCTTAACGCAACAGATGGCGCGTCAATCTGATGCCCGGTCTGTGAGTTATTAGCATTTTTCGTCCCCGGGGCCCTGTTGGTTTCGTGTGCGAACCAATCCGCCCATATCTGAACTGTACCCTGAACTCTCATAGGGTATACTCATAGGGACTGTTTCTCAACGTGATCACCAACGCCGCTGACTGTTCTTCAAACAGACGTTCGGTCTGATAGATATCAGCTTTTCCGTTCCAGGGGCCCGGTTGGATTTCGGGTGCAATCCAACCCGTCCACTATCCAACTGCAACCAAAACTCGAGCGAAACATGCCAAAAGTTCCGTCTCATCAAGAGGAATTCAACGAGACAGACGACGCGTCAATCGGACGCCCGATCTGTGAGTTATTGGCTTTTTCATTCCAGGGGCCCAGTTGGTTTTGTGAGCGAACCAACCCGACCGCACTCCGACGTCATCCAAACCTCGAGTAGAGTAAGCCAAAAGATCCGTCTCACTTATAGGAATCCATCAAAGTCGACAGTACGTCAATCGGACGTCCGAAGCTCAAGATATGAGCGTTTCTGCTCTGAGGGCCCGGTTGGTTCCGTGCACGAACCAACCTAGCCGAACCCAAAGTATTCTGAAACCATAAGTGCGATATACCGAAACGACTGTCTTGATCCGTGGATCGTATCTCCACTAACGGTGCGTCGATTGGAGGTCTACAGCTCAAGAGATGGGCGAAAGACCGTGAGGGGTCTGAAAACGGGGGGTCTGGGCCCGGACCGACCCGGCCCAACCCCCATTGGTCGACCCGACCCGGGTCCGGGTCCGAACCGGATGGCACGACCCAGCCCGGCCTGGGCGCCACCCAGCCTGGCCGGTAGGTCGGCTCGGCCGGTTACGACCGAGTGGAGCAGAACGGGGCGCTGCCCTCGTGTGGGGCCGCCTGTGCCAGCGGACGCGGCAGCCGGTCGCGTCCAGCTGCTCCCCTCTGGTCCTACGCGGTCACGGGACCGCGCTCCACCGCCGCGGCTTCAGCCGCAGCGGATTTTTCTTGCGGCGCTCCGGGCGCCGCCGCGCCGGTGTGGTGCACCGGCGGGGGCTTTCGCGGACCACCGGATGCGCTCCGGTGGTCCGATTTGCCTGCGGTCTTCGCCAGAGATCATCTCAGGACCCGACCTTCGCTGCAAAGCCTTCAAAACGCCTTCGCGGCTTCGTTTTTCATTTTCCGGCGTGGCACGATGGTGTCGTAGCTTGTTCAACTTCATCGGCGTGGCGCAACAGCGCCACGCTTCTTAGCCCTTCCTCATAATTTCCACGCGGTTCAACGGCACCGCGCCGCCTTTCACGTGCCGCAACAAATTCAAACAACAAGGGGGGAGGACGGTCGGCCATGTTCTTGCGGTCCGACCTCCTCCTGTTATAATGATAGCAAGAGACCATATAATAGAAGTTGACGTACGACAAGAAATAATTCATGGACAAAAACAATAATCCTCAACATCAATCCGCATGAACGAACGATCCGCGGATCAACCTGGAATTGGTTGGTCCGCACTTGTCGTTCTTTTCCTCAAAAGATAAGAGAACACCAAAATAAAATTCCCCTACCTCGTGCGAGATTGAACTGAGGTTCGTCGAATGAGGATTCGTTGCGGGTAGAGATTTCGTGGAAGGAGACGTCGCAGAAGAACCGTCGTGGTACACGGCGTTGCGTATTCGGTTTCCGAGAACTCGGCGTTCTTCGTCGGAGACCGATATGTTCTTCGCGTTCTTCGTCCAAGATGAAGAAGTTCCTCAATCCTTGTCCTTTTTCTCCCCAAGACTAGAGCCCAAGAAACTAACCCAAAATAAATTAAGCTCTCACTTAATTTATTAACTAGACATGATTTTGAATTTCAAACACACACAAACATTAAACTCACCTCATTAATAACATAAGTTATAAATTATTAAGTTATCATATTTAAACAAGAGTTGAGGGAGTTATGGAATGTGAAGGGGTGGGGTTCGTGTGGGCCCCACCACCCTCATAACCGCCCTTGGGAAGTTGGGTAGTTACCCAACTTCCACCCAAAGCCTTAAACCACTAAAAGAAAATAATAATTGTAGTTAATTTATAAATTAAACTTCCCCAATATTTATCATATTCTCTCATGAAAACGCAACTCCGGAAATGGAGTTCCTAAGCAATTACCGGCGCTACGGTTCCATCGGTGCCCTCAGAATTCAATTCCGAGCAACGGTTCAAAAGATAGGAATTCCCGCTCGTTTGTTCACTGAACGTACCCGAGCCAAACTTCGGAAAATGATTCCGGGCACACCGGGCCTCGGAATCAGGCGCCGTCAGAAATTGCATCC
This sequence comes from Viscum album, assembly GCA_963277665.1. Taxonomy (NCBI): domain Eukaryota; kingdom Viridiplantae; phylum Streptophyta; class Magnoliopsida; order Santalales; family Viscaceae; genus Viscum; species Viscum album. The sequence goes on along the minus strand of OY728158.1, from coordinate 1,756,557,825 downwards.
TTGTAAAATTCCAAAGAAAATTAAGAAAAAAATTTTCCCTGAAATTTACAGGTCTTTAAATTACTCCCACCTCAGGGCTTTACATCCCCTTAAAGCTTCAACACAAACTAGGGATACAAAAGCGGTACTGAGCACACATCTGGGCCATCCGCTCCCTTGTTCTCATCTAGAGGTTCCCGTACTTCCAGTGAATGCACACCCGAGGAATCTTCCATCCTCATAGGATCTGCTCCTGTCGATCCTCGATTCCCACTGGAACCTCTGTGAAAGTCACCCCATCGCCAAAGTCTAGCTCCCCATGGTCGATGAAATGCGAAGGGTCGAGCACATATCTCCTCAGTTGAGATACGTGGAAGTCGTCGTGAACCTGGTGCAACTAAGGTGGATGCATCAAGCGGTAAACCACTTCGCCTACCCAGCTGAGGACCTAAGAAGGTCCACTGAACCTCCGGGATAACTTGCCACATTGACCACATCTCCGTAAACCTCGTCGAGGTGAAACCCATATAAGGACGTGATTTTCATCCTCGAACTCTAGAGGCCTCCAAGTCCTGTTAGCATAAGGCTTCTGTCGGCCCTGTGCTGTCCTCATCCGCTCTTGGATGACCTGGACCTTCTCTAGTCTCACAAGAGCTGCTATAATTTATTCTTTCCCGGTAAGAGAAATCTGGTCTCATCCCCTAGATGAACCACATTCATTGCCTAATATAGTCAATCCTGACATGAATGATGCATTCAAATCACAGATGACGTCGTAAGGCCTCGACGTAACTACCAAGAGATCCAACTATCACTCTCGCCTCCAAGGGTCGAGTCACACTGTCGGCATCTGCGTGAGGTCACTAGGTCTCCTCCAGTAGAAATCTCGAAAGTGAGGGTCAAGTCAACAGTCTTAACCGGGGCCACTCATTATCAACCAAAAAAAAGGACAGGAAAGAAAAATCACAAAGATAAGTGTCTTGTTATTATTGCATCTCATAGTACAAAGACATGAAGCATCTACAAACAAATATCAACAAAACTAGAAGCAACATGATCAATAGCCTCCGGGTCTGGAGCTAGTCCCGCTCCTGTCCATATGCTTCTGGAGCTCCATGAGCATAGGCCTCAACTTCCTGAAGATGAGATCTCCCATGTCCTCCTGTCCCCTGCGGTCGGGGTGGGCCTCCTGGTGGTGGTGGTGGCAACACCCCGAAGCGTCGTCCACCTCCAGATGCACAACAAGCTCCTCTTCCATGGTCTCCTGCTCCTTGCGGTCTTCCCTGATCGAACCTCTGCCTCCGGCTGGGAGGTCCTTCATTTAACTACTGGTCATCTGCATGGCGGGTCGGACAGTCACGTCCCATGTGACCAATCCCGCCGCAGGAGTAACACTATCCACTCTCGGCACGACTGGCTCTGACTCCACCTTGGTTCCCCCGAACAACTAAACCTGAGTCGTGCAGTCAGCCACTGGTAGGTCTGGTCCTCTTGGACCTCTACGTCATCTGTCTACTGCCTACTGCAGTAGACTCTGCCGCAAGCCGGCTAGTGGTGGGCCATGCTGCTGGAGACTGCTCACCAAGGAAACTTTCCACTAAAAGGGCTCTCTCCAACACCCCTGTCTGGGTCGGAATGTTGTGAGAAACAACAGAAGCTCTAATCTCCCGCCTGATCCCCTGATCGAAGGTTCGGGCCTTAAAGAACGTGTCCCGTACCATATCTGTGGAGTAGCATGAGAGGTAGTTGAACCTCACTGAATAATGTGCCACTGTCATGCTGCCCTGCCGCAGCTGAAGTAGCTCTTGTATACGCACCGCTCGAAGTGTGGCTGGTACAAACTCGTCCCGGAACAGGCTCTCGAAGTCTTCCCAAAGAAGTGTCGCCTCGTCATGTATCTGGAGCATCAGGCTCCACTATCTGCCTGCTGCTGCCTGAAGAAGGATGGAATCAAGGATCACCATGAAGTTTTCTAGCCTCCCCACTAGCCTGAAGACTCTCACCATAGCCTCCAGCCAATCCTCAGACGCCTGCGAGTCCATCTCTCCCCTGAACCTGGGTGGCCTCTGGCGCTGGAACTCATGCAATGCGCTCAAGCGACGTGGACCCTCTGCTGTTGGGGCTGGTGGCATCGGTGGCCCAACGGGTAGTAGTACCGCTGGTGCCTCCGATGGTGCCTCAACTAGAATAGAGCCCTGTATTGTGGCCACGTCGCTCGGAGGGCTGTCAGTACGAACAACTCTCGAGGCTCTAGCTGGTAGTCCGCGGGGAGGCATCCTGAAAGAAACAAACATGACATGGTCAAAAGATTATACCTGGTGAGCTGACCTGGTTTGAGCTGACATTTAAAAACTTATGGAAACACACACGCAATCAGTGTTTTCGTGCACAAAGTCGGAAATCAGTTGTCAGGGTTCTGGTGTATGGATACGTATGCCGCCCGCACCAACAGTAGACTCCAAGAACTAAAAACCACACTCGATACTCTTAACTCTATTTCTTCATAGAAATAAAATGTCAGAGTTATAAGTTCTGCGGTAGAACCGACTCCTCTGATACCAATTTTTCACAACCCATCCTGGAGGCCCGTGCCATGACTACCCCAACCCCTCCTTCCATAGTCCAGGGACTGGCGACTAGCACCAAAGGCGTAAATCCCGATAAATGGGAAGGCATTTCCTTTAAAAATGTAAAAAAAAATCACCACATTGTGCATGAAGAAGTAAAACACTAAGTAAAAAAGAGAAGTTCTGAAAGTTAAAGGGTCTAGTATACAAACCCAACTGAAAGTACAACTAAAACTGAACAAAAGTACAAAAGAAAAAGACAACAACTGGAAGAACGGAAGAAGCTCCTGGGACGTGCTCCTCGGATCCTACATGAAGGGTAGGTACAGATATCCTCCACAACGCTCTCGCCCGTTAACCTCCTCCGAGTGTCATCTCACCGTGAAGTCCACCTCTGGATACTGACTTGTCTTGTATTCCACCTCCGGGTACCGTCCAGTCCCCGAACACTCGGCCTCCGTCATCACTGCTCGTTGTCTGCAACCAACACAAAGAGGTGCGGGCATAACCCGTGCAGGGGTGAGTATAACGATACTCAGTATTGACCCCGAGACCCTCAAGGTCTCACTAAAACCAACAAGGATAACCACAAAGAATATCTCAATAGATAACCTCTACTTAGGTATATGCCCATACATATACCTAAGTTATCAAGTAACCCATCTCAATTATGAGGAAAACACAAGGATTATGAAATCAACGGATAACCACTACCCAGGTATATGACCATACATATAGCTAAGTTATCAAGTGACCCATCTCAATCATGAGGAAAACACAAGGTCAAAGTCTCAACTCAAACCAGGGTTTTCATTATCGAAACCGTAGCTACTAAAGAGCCCCGTCTCTGGAGTGTATAGTGGTCATGTCACGACTTCGAGGTACTTCTCACTAATCCAAGTCTCTGAGGTACTCCTCCTGTTGAGTCCGCGGGTCTGCTGCCAAATACTGGGCGCTCTGTCCGCTGTGGGTCTGCCGCTAAATACCAGGAGTTCCCCCTAATAGCCTATAGAGGTACTCCTCCGGTCGAGTACCGCAGGTCTGCTGCCAACTACCAGGCGCTCCGTCCGCCGTGGGTCTGCCGCGAAATACCGGGCGCTCCGTCCAATTGGCTAGTCGACTCACTCCAAGTCGAGTCGGTCAAGCAGTCGTCAGGTCTCAGTCATCTACACGGTCTCTCTACTTCGGATGCTCGTCTCCGGGAGGGACCTCTCCACGAGCTAAATGTCAATACTCCAAGTATATCAAAGTCCCACGAAGAAGTATCTCAAAGGACTGCCTCGTCATAGGGTTCTCAACGCAACAGACGGCGCGTCAATCGGACGCCCGGTCTGTGAGTTATTAGCCTTTTCGTCCCTGGGGCCCGGTTGGTTTCCTGTGCGAACCAATCCGGACGTATCTCAACTATACCCAGAACTCTCATAGGGTATACTCAAAGGGAACGTTTCTCAACGTGATCACCAACACCGCATATGGTTCGTCAAACGAACGTCCGGTCTGAACGATATCAGTTTTTCCGTTCCAGGGGCCCGGTTGGATTTCGGGTGCAATCCAACCTGGCCACTATCCAACTACAACCAAAACTCGGGCGAAACATTCCAAAAGTTCCGTCTCATCAAGAGGAATTCAATGAGACAGACGTCACGTCAATCGGACGCCCGTTCTGTGAGTTATTGGATTTTTTATTCTAGGGGCCCAGTTGGTTTCGTGAGCGAATCAACCCGACCGCACTCGGACGACATCCAAACCTCGAGCGGAGTAAGACAAAATATCCGTCTCACTTAGAGGAATCCATCAAGGTTGACGGTACGTCATTTTTTAGGTTCGGATCCATCTCCTTGATGCACAATTCATTGACATCCAGATGATTTCCCTCATCATGGGTGCATTGATACTAAAAATATACTAATTATACATCCATTTAAATGGTACTAATGAGAAATAGAGTCTCGTTGTCTAAACAATTCCTCTCAATTTCACAATATAGGAGGGTCAACATAAAATTCCCACCAGGATCTGAAAGATTATCCCTTACATGCACATACCTATTTTGGGTTTATGTTACTTAACCCTTCATGTAATCTACCTCCATTATTTGATGTGATCCATTCGATCATGATTTTATTCTTTACAGTTTTCTTATATTGGATACTTCAATTTTAGAATGAGAACTATTAATCAACATTATTCAAATATTATTTTAAAAGGAATCCAATGATAATTAAAAAAATATTAGTCACATCATAAAAAATTATAACTAGAAAATATTGAAAATTTTTAATGATACTCATAAAATTATATTAATAAATAATTACATGTTATTCAATTTTTATTATTTAATAAAATGATATATATAAATTATCAAATATTTTTCATATTTGTTCATCAATCCTAGATTTATAGCCATGAGTTAACCAAAATAACAATTTGAAATTATCCATTAGGGGTAAAGTATAATCTTATAATATATTACATATTTTTTTGAATAAAATATGTTTTTGGTTTTATGAAACATCAATGATCCATGAGAATCTATGTGACGATGCCTACTATTAAAATATATATTGTGTGTATTATTTATTGTTGAGGATTCCACCCAATACTTATAGCCATAAATAGTGTTTTATACTTTCTTTTTACATCAAAAACCATTATTTTTTATGTTCATAATGGTCATGTGATTTTAAATCATTTTTTCATAATATGATTTATTTGTATTAATATTTCCAGATCATTCAAGATTTTGATCCCATGGGTTTTTATATACATCCATGAGAACATGAGGTGAAAATTATTATTATGAGTACATTATATATTATTATTACTATTTGATATTGGTCACATGTATTATTAGTGCTACTTTTTTATGATGGGTTTCTTTTCATTATCATGTATACTACGGTATTATTAATCGTTTTCTGGTATTGTTATTAAATTTAATGGTAGGAAAATTTTATAATTTTTATCCATTACATGTGGAGTGCATATGAATTGTGATGATAGTGATGAGGGACCTATTGACAGGTTAATGATTTGGAGATGGATCAAAGACTTATTTTCAAGAACATGATTCATAGTGGATGTTATGGGATATGTTACTCAATACCATGTGAATGTCGAGTAGCTCTCGAGGACTAGTGTATGTTAAGAAATATAACTCCATGATTCCTAATGAATGTAAATTTTTAGGTTCACCCATTGATGAGTATTATGATTCATTATCCCTGTGGATAGTCATTGATTAATTTTGACAAATTTATTATCCATCCGACATGGAGAAAAAATTAATATGGTTGGGGTTATTGAATCTTGGTTAGTGAGAAACCACTCAATTTTGGAATGTGTTTTTATTCTCATGATATATTTATTATTATTATGGATTTAATGAGTTGTACATGATCACGTAATATAGAAAAAACATTTGTGGTGTCATAATGAGTCTTGTAATCACACCATAAATAAGATTTTCGGTTTGATTATAGACTTCATATCAAGAGAACTAGAGAATTGAAAGGGCCCAATGGTGGATGATTGAGGAGTGGATAATAGAGAAATAGTATATTTAGAAAGTTTTTGGTGGACCCCGCTAATGTTTAGTTATTTTTAAATTTATTTATCTCTTGATTATATAATAGAAATGACTACCAATTTGGGAGATAATATTATTATATTAGATGAATTCGTTCATCAATTTATGTTTGTTAATAAATGAAATTATTTTTTTTATTTTAATTTGTGTTATGAACAAATAATATCATAATAATAACCCCACTACTTGACATAAACACTCTCTACTTGTCAGGAGCCTCTTCTAATGTGTCAAGGTATGCATTAGGTTATGTGACTCTTTTCCATTGACCTAGTTATTCGGGTCGATATAGATGAATAAAATTGATACAGATCCTACAAGTCAAGATATTTTTTGAGGTTATGTTTTGGGGAAGTAAATTTGGAATCAAAGTAACTTTTTAGGTAACATTAGTAGTTAGTATTCCAAATAAACATAAATTAGATTTATTTTATGAAATTAAATTTTTATATGATCTAGATAATTAATTTCATAAAATTGAATATTAGAAGGTTGGATATATGACAACTTTTATCCTCATAGAATAATTGTTTATTATTATTATTGTTGATATAATTGGACAATCTATTTGAGCATAGTAAATAGCTCGATCAAATAGAATCCTAGATAATAATGGGGGTAAAAGGCAATGTAGTGATTTTTATGAAAAATAATAATACAATATAGGAGATGGAGTGAAAAATATTCTTTATTTTTCATATTTAGTTATCCTAATTTATGATCAACAACATGTACCTAGGTTTGTTTCCAAACAGACCAAATTTATATGAATAATTTTTCATGGAATTTTAGGTGATAAATATAATAAATTATAACAATTCAATTTATAACAAGTAATTAATTTGGGGAGAACAACCTAGAGAAATGTATTTATTGAATATGAAAATGTTCTACATATTAAAAAGGTGGGAATTGAGAAATAATATTCTGAGGAAGAACGAGGAATTCTCTATAAGGGAATCAGTATGGTTATTTAAAAAAAATACGATATATGTTATTATATTGAGGAAAAAGAAACTACATAGAATAGATAATAATTTTGTGTTATTTTAGATTTTTTATATGATTACTGTACAAAAACATATTTATTATAATACTAATGAATCATTTTACATGATTCTTTTTATATTAATTTATGAATAAAAAATGTGGAAGAACATGGTTATGGGTACATAAAATATGTTGAATGATTTATATAACTATATATTGTATGCAATGATAACTATCTTTTTGTTATTTTATTTATGGTTTAATAAATATATGGATGATAATATGATAAAACAATTCAATTATATTGATGGTTTATTTTTTGGGATTACATGGGGAGACATTTTTAGTGTTAATATATGTTTGATGTCTATTTTATCCTTGTGATTAATTATTATTTAGTGAAATAATTATTTTTATAACAATTAAATTTCTATTTTTTGGACATTAGTTGAATGATATTGATATCTTTTAGGAAATAAAATGACCATTTTTATGTATTTATTTATGTTCAAATACGATAATATGGTTATTAAATCTATGGTATATTAATTTTTTCATATCGTGACCATGGATTTGAATGTGATTTTATTAATATTGGATTAAAAATATCAACGAACAAAACCACTATATTTCTGGGATCACTATATCATTAGGGTAAAAGAATATATGTTTGTGTAATATCAAAATTAGTTAGAGGAAAATGATTGTATTATAATATAATATTATTTTTTTTCTTCCATTATTTTTCTTTGTTTTAATTATTATGATAATTATAATATTTAGAATACTCTATGTTTGTGTGAAATTAAAAAAAAATTCTATTACATTATATGAGGTTAATATTTTATGGATATAATTATTAAACATTTCCCTAAAGGATTTATGATCAAATATGGTATATTTTGGGGTTACAAACATTGTTAAGAATAATTATATTTTTATAAGGATTCTTATTTATAGAATAATTTATGTTTATCATGGTGTGTTTTTTTCATTGGATATGAATTTTGTATTTCATAATATGATGATATATTCATATTGAATATTATCTTCACTATTTATAAACATTAATTGGATTCATGTATGTATATTAGTTTTAAAAATAAATATTCTTCCATGCGTGGATCGTTTAATTCATTTGGAGTTGATTTTAGTACATCCCGATTATAAAATATTCTTGATAAATCATTCAATGGGATAATATATGATTTAGAAATGAAAATATGTGAACAATACAAAAATAGAGAAATTTCCCTAATAAATTGGAATGAATTAATGTTTCTATTATTTCATAAAGAACTATGTTGATGGTAAAATAAAATTTCAAAATAATTGATAAATATAATGAATTTTACAATTTATGGTTTTAGAAACATATATGAATGTATGTGTCTAAAATATAAATACACAATTTTCAATTAATTTCGTTCCAATAATTGAACATGAAACTAATGGTCTTAATATAAGCTATATATAATTTTATTACTATGTTATGAAAAATAAATTTTTAGAGTAAAATTAAAATTTTAATGATTTAATATCATAGTGGGGGATGTAACATCAAGATATTTGTTTTAAAAATAATTCATTATTAATTTTTCTAAGACTATTGGAGTTGGTACCCTAGAACCATTTTCTTTATACTTTCTGATTACTAATATTCGTAGCATTTATTATGACTATAATAATATTCATTTCATCTGTATTATTCTTCATGACATAGTATGTGATAATATCATAGGCATGGTTATCAAACTAAATGGTCATATCTGTCCCCAAAAATGATGAGAACCCAAAAGTGCCACAATAGTCTTCTGAAATAAATATTCTATAGATGCAAATAAAAATAATTTCTGTGACAAAAATGATAATGTATATCAATGGAGAAAACTCATAGGATATTGTATCACCTACTATTGTGGTACACAGTTGGTAATATCCAATTTCATAGATTATGTGAATGATACCCTAATGTAGAAAATACTTATTTATGTGTGTCATTGGATGTTCCAATATGTGGACATCTATATTGGACTTTAAAAATTATTGTTATTATCAATGGATGTTATGATTTTCAAACTATTAATAATTGATTAATACTTTGATGATATATGTTCTAGGAGAATTATGATATGTTGGGTGCATCATGAGAAATATGTCATTAATGAATAATTCAAGAATATAGTTTTCCCTTATTTACTATAAATTAAAATCTCTAACCCTATGATGGAAATGATATATCCTACATTAATGCATACTTATTATTTTCTATAAGAATTTTTTATTTATGTTATTTTATTGAATGATACATTGAGAACATAGAATAATGGCACCAATATGATACCTTTTCGATCAAAGATATCACAATAATGGAATTATATTACACTGTAATAATTCGCATGATTTTTTTCTCATATAAACACTAAAATATGTTAATAATATTTCCATATAATGTTTTTAGATTTTTTCTTTGGACCTTGGTATTCTTCACGTAATACAACAGGAAACAATATTTATATCTCAAAACAAAATGCGTATCTAGATCCAAAATTAAATAATAATATTGTTTATTATATATCATAATTTGTAAATATTATTCCTATATAAGGGTTAATAATTTTTCATGTTTTCATAATCACATATATTCCATCAATTATAATTCTAGAGAATATATTACAAGTTGAATGATTAATAAATATTTATTATTTATTATTGAATATAATATATTTTTTTTGAATGCTAAATAATTGCATAGTATTTATTTATTATATATAAATTTATCACTCATGGTTTGAAAAATTTAATGGAGTAATGGATGACCACGTATATATTTGTGGTGAGAAAATATATATAATGTTATATAAATAAATAATATTTAATCATTTCAAATATTTTGTTAATTGTAAGAAATAAAGAATAAATAATATTTTATATGTGGCTATCGGCATGGGTTAATAAAAATAATAATGGTTCATGTTAAATTATTATATTCTAACCATATCGGTATATAATTTTTTTATTATTTCTATTGTATTTTCATTAATTTTTTGTACATATTTACATCGGATGAATCGTATCAATGCCATTTAGAGCTTCCATCTCCATGAATTCACTCATGATCAATGAGATATCCCCCTCTACCACCACTCATAACTGAAGATATTTATAGGAGAGTTCATCATGAAGTGATTCTCATGAATATAATTGGGTAACAGATTTAGCATTAGGATCTACCATGAAATAACCAATAGATTCCTACACTGAAATTCAAAGGTTTATGGACCACATTTAGAGAACCACATGATGAAATATACTAACGATTACTAATCTCACTGATCATAAGATATAGATTCATTTTTATATTCACCAATTAAGAAAAAATTAAACCCAAAGAAATTATATAATTTATTAAATTAATTATAAATAATATGTGATGATCATGTGTTTTTGTTCCAGGGTTTAATTGCCAACTAGTATTTTATACAAGTCCATTTCCCATGACATTTATCATTGATGTACATCACAAGCATCATTTGGAACTTGCACAGGTCTTAGAACCTACATGAGGTATCAAAGTGGTCACATAATTATTTATATTCACTTAAAGACACTTGATTGATTTATGAATTTACTATTAGTTTTAAATTATTATTTAATCGTTCATAAATTTAAATCATGATATATCCCCAAATTCCTCTTCATTATCACCAGTATAATCAAATTCTATTAATTTTATGAATAACTAAATTCAAATAACTCAGTTATAGGTTTTGAGGATTCTTTCCACATTTCACACAATTACACCCTTTTAGGAAAATAATGCATTATGTGTACTCAAATATAAAGAAGATTGTAAATTATTGAATTAATTTTTAATTAAAACCTTCAGTGCCCAATTATTACAAATTCATTGTGTTTTAATATGTATATTGTGTTTCATTATACTATGAGTCATGGTAATTGATATAACACACCATGTAGAATACCTAAAATCATGTTATCTATTAGACTATGATGGTCCTTGAATTCTGTTACATGACTGTCATGACATCTACCCAGGTAAATCAAATACAAGGTTTTTTATAGTCCATGTAAATGATGTGTATTCTATTATTTTATTGATAAATAGTAAATTATATGTACCATTGAATGTTCCAAGAAATTATGGTGAGAAATATTGATACAATATAGCTAGATATTGCACACTGTGTAAATTCATATATTATACAGAATAAACAATAATCTATTATATTGTTAAAAATTATTTACATGTATTCAATTTATAGTTTATTTGAATATTTATAATCCATGTTCTCTGTTATATATATATATAATAAATTTCTAATAAATTTCCATGTACCATTTTAAAATATATAGTGTAGATTTTGTTATAAATTATAACACTACATGCATTGTAATGTATCCCGAGTTGTATATACCATGGGTTCTGTGAAGAATTTATTTGAATATCTACAAACTATTATATTATGTTATTATTAATTTATGTTATAGGTTTATTGGGGATATATTATGAGAATATAATACACACATGATTGTTCAGGTGTAAAATCCCTATTCCTCTTTCATTGAAAATGTTTTCTAAATTATTAATTTTAAATATTTTTTTTATTTGATCAAATTTATTTTGATTTAAAATATAATGAAATTTTAAATGATATTTAAGATAAAATAATTCATTAATTATATAATATAATTAATTTTTCTATGTGTGATTTGTCTTAAATAATAATGATTATGATATATATATTTTTTGTAAATGGGTAATTTTTTACATGTCTTTAGATTATCATGATAATAATATAGACTTCTGTATGTAATTATTTCAATTTTGTTTGTTACTAAATTAAATTTATGAAATGTGTGTCATCCCTCATCCAATTATTTAAGGGCTAGTGATCCCATGGTTTTTCATATAATCAACTTAACTAGTCCTATGATTCCCCTAAACTTCAAGTGAGGAACAGAATATATAATGGTTGCAGTATACATGATACTTTTGTCGGATCATAATTGGAGTAGCAGATAAAAAAATTCTAGATGGTACAATGGTTTACTAGTTTAATGGTGAAACATGATCCATTTACCAGTTCATGGGGTTTTCCCCATAGGTCAATGGTAGTTCTACCATCCACTAAAAAAACTAACCATTAGTAAAATTTCAGGACCATCCAACATTATTATTTTATTTCTATTAATTCCTATAGTAATTTCAATATGTGTGTTCTGTATTGATAACATGAAATAATAAATTTATAGGGATGTGATATAGTTTAATTTTTTTTATCTTGGGATAAAATTATTTAATAGATGGTTAACCACTTCTTTAAAAATACATCACTTATAAAAATTGTAATAAATGTAAAAATGAGAAATAAAGAAATTGAAAATAAAAAATACCTCAATTATATATTTTAAATTGATATAGCCCCCTTCTAATTTTGTTAAAGTAAATCTATAGTTCAAAGTGCATGACCGACATCAGTTAGGTATATTTCAATTATCAGGGGATTATAATCATATGTTTTTGATTACCTAAATCTAGTTCATGTCAATAAAAGACATACCCATAATTACGAAGATTAATTTACGGGAAAAGAATGGTGACATCAATTTTTACTGTTTTAATATTTGGGATTCAACACAACCAATCAAGTAACTATGAGTTAATTCCTTTTTTATTTATAATGTGTACCAAAACCCTAAAACTATAATGACTATTAAATATTAGGATGATCATAAGGGGAATATATGTCCATGACACTATAATTTCCAATTAATATAATGTTTATAGGTGAGGGTTATTGGGTTTTAATCCGATAGTTGGAGATTATCAAATAAAATAAAATATTCATTTTGTATAACTATCATATGAAGTACAATAATTTAACTCTTATTATTTAAGGAAATGAAAGTAAAATTGAATTAAAAGATATAACTATGATCCATAAATGATAAGGTTAACCTTCTAACACAAATTAATTTCCATGATTGTAGAAGGAAGATGTTTTTATCCAGTAAAATGAAACAAAACTTTTTTGTTTTAGAATATCATATTCCAAATGATATTGGAAGAGTGGAAAGTAATGACACGTTTACCCTCTATAAATAACGCAAAAAATAATAAATGACTCCTGGTATCATCTATCACCAATGATATTTTAATGATATTTGATTAAATATATTTGTATAGTGTGATGTATCCATTTCAGGAAAACTATAAATAGAAGTTGAGATGAGATATATTTGAGATATCCAATGAGTTTTTATATTCCTTTATGAAAATATATGTGCCATTTGGACCTCATGTAGTGATCTATAGTTTCTACAATGAACACTTATACATTATGGGTAATAATTTAATCAATTTTTTTCTCAGTAATCCCACACATTCCTCTATTCCTATATTCTTAAATAGGTTTATATTTTATTATAACATAAGAAATAATGGGAATAAACATTAAGAAAATTTTCCTTGATACATTATTTGGATATGAAAAATAGTGTGTTTCAAGCCATGGATCTATATCGTGAATATGGAAAGGATGAATGATGAAATTTTTCCTAAGACTCATGCAAGGTATGATCAACCTGAGCACTATCCTTCCATGAAGATGAAGATTCCAAGGCCGTGAAATGATATTGAAGTCATATATTTTTCATGTTTCATGCTATGAAATATGAAATAGAAATACACCAAAAAATTGGGGATACAAAACTGGGTTTCATTATCTAGTTTAATCATTAAATAAAAATATATTTGGTATTGTATAAATTATTTTCTTCTCACATATTTATAAAAATACATGAAACAAAAATATTTTAAAAAATATCTAGAGGAAAACTTGTATTTCGGGCATCCAATTGTGAGATATCAAATTCTCCATCCATTAGAGATGACCAAATTTCATTACCAACATGAATGATATTGGTTTTAAGATATCTAAATTTTTTACCCCTTGTTATAGAATAAATAATTATTATATTCAGAAATGATAAATGTGGTTCTTTTTTCATGTTTGGAATTAAAAAAAAGATTTCTTTCATATGTATAATAGTTTTCATATAGTGGAACTATTATATAATGTTCACTGTGTAATAAATTATGAAAAACATGTTATGAAAATTGATAGAGAATTATGTACACATGACTCGTATTAAAATGAGTTGTGTCCTCACTATATTGATAAGGTGGATAAGAAGAATTTCGAAAAGAACCAACAACTTTTTTACATAGAATATTATGTTGAAAACTAATTTAAAATATGTTATTGTTTTTTAGAAGTAGAAAAAGTTCTATATAACCCTTCAGTGTATTGTGTTAACGCGGTAAAAATATTGTATTTTTTGAATAAACGAATGTGTTTAAAAAATCTATAGAATATCATAGAAGATGATATTCATACTTAGAAAATGAAACTAATGAAATAAATGGGTATGGATTTTTCCACATGATGAGGTATAAGCCTATGTCCTTTTATACATTTAAATAAATTAATATTAAATTAGATAATGAACATAGAAGTATGATAATTATTCATTTAACAAAAACATGGTGATGAATATCCTAACGAATAGATTATTAAATTTCAATGAATTTTTTTATTCATTTTAATCCCCCTCCACCTTACACAGTATAATAGAATGGTTTTAGTGAAAGAGGGGTTATACTTTTCAAGACATTGTATGGTTGAAAATGTGACATTCATTGCATCTATTTTCCATTTTTGGACATGAATTATAGTGTTACTCGCACATAGTGAACCATGTACCAATTAAATAAGTTGTTGGAATTAACATTAATTTATATAATGGATATAAACATTGTTTAAAACATACTTGTTTTGGATTTTTTGAGTATTTTTTCAGATCATCACAAGAAACAATGAGGTTCACTAGGGAACAAAATATTGCATTATACTGTACCCTAACAGAATAATGAGATACATCCTATACACCACAATAGAAAAGAGTGATACTATTGAACAACAAGTCACCTATCATGAGAGAGTTCACATACATAGGATGGATAGTGGGATAAATATTGACATTGATGAAATATTTTCTCAAGATACACTAAGTTTGGTATAGGTAAAAATTCCATAGGTCCAAATGGAAAACATTTTAAAAAACACGTACTAGGTTGATCCAAAAGAGAGGTAAATGAAGTAGAGATATATGGTTTTCTATTAAATGAAGATGTTAAACCTCTATTAGATGAAAAGAAATATATTATATTATATATGGATGAAATAGGTCACTCAAAATAACAATGTTGACAAGAATATAAGATTTATGAATTGGATTCATTCTATATGAACCATGTTTTGTTGGATGTATATCATCTAGCTGGATAATGTAATATTGGGATAAAATGGCCATTAAATATTAAAATAGTCATGGAATATAAAATAAGTACCCATATATAATGGCTAGTGGCTCTCAGGTTCAAATAGAATAATATAATTGGATATGACAAAATATTTTGACCAATTAACTAGTTAAAATCCATCATATTTCTACATTATAAAGATGCATACCATTACTATGACATTTGGTAAATGGATATCAAAATTTATTTACTTAATTTAAAGCATCTATATTAATCATATATGACAATATTATCATGTTTTGTGACTCAGTGTGATTCTAAAATGATTTGAAATTTTTAGTGATCTATTTATGGATTGAAGTGTGCATCAAAGCAACATAAATTGGAATCTATAGAGTAATAAATGAATACGGTTTAATTCAGACTGAATTTGAGGAATGTTTTTAGAAGTGGATTACTAAAAATATAATAATTATCCTAGAATTATATGGTTATTTCATATTACATGTTGGAAATTAAATACTATTCATAATTTATACTAATACCCTATTAAAAAGATTTTTCTCAATGAATGACAAAGCTCAATAAGACCATATTATGGGGTTTAAGATCATTTTTGATTGATTTAATACTCTTCATGGACTAATTCAATGTATATACATTAGTACGATAATAAGGATATTTAGTATTGAAAAAAAATTATATGATGGATTCCTGTGTGTCATGGTATACCTATTTCTATGTAACATCTCCTTGAAAATGATAGGATAAATAGAGGATGAGTAATATCACATACATATCAGCAATAAGATGAACCATGTATTCTTTTCTATATACTAGAACTATTTTTTCCTTTGAATTGATAATGGATAGAATATATCAAGCTGATCTAGGTTAACAACATTGAAATGCAATTAAGGTTATCATTAAAAATCTATGAATAAATATAGATATGATCCCCAAGTCTGGAAGAGATAATTATATATTCTTCATGGTTTATACAGATTATAGTTCAAAATCATATTTTAATAACTGAATCATTAGTCATGATATGTTTTTAGTATCAATGGAGTAGTAGTGTTCTCTTAGAGTTCATAGAATCTAGTTTTCTCCAATTCTATATAAGAGTTATATTATTTATATGGTTCATATATAGAAAAAAAATCCATTTATATAATATTTTCATTCTAGTAGAATCAATATATACCTATTAGTAGTTATCCTATGAAATTATATTTTGATAATACTAAATAGTAGTTCTTATGAAATATAAAATATTAAAAACCATAGAACAATATCATACTCTAGAGGAATAATATCATAAGGGAATTTTCATAGAGTCATTAAGTACATGTAAGGAAATTTTATATAAAAGAAAATGGGGTTGTCCCCATGAAAAAATCATTATTTATATAAAAGAATGAGTATCATATAGATATAGGGTCATGAAGGTTTTCACAAGTTGGTTATAGTTAAATATTGAGTCTATTGGAGTTAGTGTGCTACATCCAACTTATGTTTCTGATATTATTACCTATATAAATAGATTTAAATTTAGATAAAAATATTTTCACATAATAATTTTTCTTCATCATTACATAGTATATGTCAATATTTTTTGAGTATTTTTCTCAGTAAAATTTCACATATGTTTTCCAATGGGACGAGAACATATATGTTCATGTATAGTGTTATAAATTTCCTCCTATATCTAGATGATATAAATTTAGGTTCATGAATGATACATACATCCATATGGGAGACTCATGGGACATTGAGGTAAATTGTCATGGTGTACTCCCTTTGTAATATCAACTGTATGATATTATTTTAACAACAACATCTAGTTGTAAATCTATATTTAAATATGTACATGGATTCTCCTACCTATAGATATGTGAATTTGTTATTAGAAATTACAAAAATTATTAATAGATGTTTTGAGTTATGTACGTTCATCTATTAAAGAAAACTCTAATTAAAGAAGTTTATAGAAATGTTGGAAATGATGGGTGTGTCAAAAGTAATATTTTATTAATGAATAATGTGAGAAATTATTTTTCCATTATTTTATAGAATATTATATCCCTGTATTTTTAATGGAAATGATATATGATAAATAAATATGTCCCCACAGTGTTCTATAAGATAGTACAATTTCTAAAAATAAAATTAAAGAGACATAGTGTATATAGGTAGATGTTACATGTACAATATACATTGATAAGAGATATTTAAATAAGGGTATTGCATTATATAGAAAGAATATTTTGTGGTCAAATGTCAATTTGAGATTAATTTCATCATATGTGGGTTCCATGGTATGTTTTGGGTTAAAACCCATGGATACTGGACTCAACATCCTAGAACCATTTAGAAAGAGGAGTAGAGGTTTAGATAATAATTATTTATAGATCTGTAGTTAAATAATATTTACATTTAATATTTAACATGTTGAGTGAATATTATTCACTTACATGGTTTATTTATTATTCAGATTATCTTGATCAAATATATTATATTATAGGTTATTGATTATATTTTATTATGAGAATAACATTTACTAAATATTTAATTTATATTCAGTGTATATATTATATAATTATTTATTAGTGAATAATAAGATGATATTTATTAACGAGTCATATAATCATTATTATAGATCTAATAAATAATGTTAAGGAATAGTAAACTGAGTTAATTGGTCAATTAAGAAATACTATATATTGAATATTATTATAAAAAATAATACCTAATAAATTCATTAGATTAGTTTATTTATGGAAATAACAAAAACAATATTATTTTACACATGGGGATCTATAGTTATTAAAAAATAAGGTTATATGCGCGACTAATGTTTTTTAACCCAAGAGGTACATAAAAGATATTATATTATTTATTATTCTGCTTCCATTAGTTTTTTTACAACAACATCTAGATAATAATCAAAAGTCCCTAGAGAGATATCCTATCAATGAACAATGTCATGAATGGTGATAAATCACCCAATACGAACAATATTGACTGTTGATAGATCCAGGAGAATAATTCTTGAAGATATTCTCTCAGCAATCAAAGCTGAAAATTCTAAGCAGTGGGATACATATCTCTAGAAACTAGTGACTCCTACAAAGATATTTTGAGGTACATAAAGAACATGTGGATGACCTCATGATGGAATATACTCTTGATTCCTATGAAAAAATGATGGTATGATGTAGAGATGAATTCACACTCTTAGGCAAAGATATAAATTAACACAATGTAAATAGTTTTTCATTTAAATAAATTATATATAATATATGATGATACAAAATTTTTTTCGTTGTGTTATAATGTAATTTAATATTTCATTCAATTCTATTGGTCATGAAATTTTACATCGATGTAAATAGTTTATTGATCATTATTTTATGAAAAAAGCAACGTTGGGAATGCCTAATCTAATACGTACTCTTTTCTATGAACAAATAATACCATAAGCAATGATGAGAATACAACAAATATTGATATAAAATTGAAATAATTCAATTAAAAAGAGGTATTTATAACATATCCATTGAATATTCTACTATAAATATGAGAAAATAAATAAAGAAATTAACGTATAAATGTTTTGATTAATATAAATATACTTAGTAATTACAATAATATGAGAACTAAAATA
Source organism: Viscum album (assembly GCA_963277665.1). NCBI lineage: Eukaryota > Viridiplantae > Streptophyta > Magnoliopsida > Santalales > Viscaceae > Viscum > Viscum album. The sequence goes on along the minus strand of OY728158.1, from coordinate 1,756,538,680 downwards.
AAATCAAGGTCATAAAATTCTGAAGGACATAGTTTTTATAAAAGATGTTTTATGTGTAAAATATATTTTGACCAAAATATATTAATTAAATTACAATTGATGAATGATTTAATTGAACTTTATTGACCAAATTTCCAGTAAAATGAATTTACATTTATATAATCCTTTTTACTAGTAAAATATCAAGTATAAATAAATTTTATACTAAAAAATATATTATCATTTATAAATGATATCCATGGGGTTTTTAATGGATATTATTATTAATTTCATGAAAAAATTGATTTTTTTATGAAATGGAATTAATCAAATTGAATGTCCAAATAATATTAAAATATATTTTCCCTAAGTTTATGAATATAATTATATTTGGGAGAATTGTGAAAACCCAAATTTTTGATAAATATTAATTATTTTCATTAAATAAATGAATATATAATTTCCAATAACCTTTGGAATTATATTAATGCCTTATAAGGCTAATTTTATTAATTAAACATTAATTCAATCAATGAAATTTATTAACATAATGAATATGGAATAAATTTGTTTATGCTTAAAACCGGTATATTTCAAAAAACAATTCTCATCTATCTCTAAAATTTATAGAAAATAAATATTTATGTCATATAGGCTGTAAATAATAAAACAGGTGTCTATTTTTTTAATAAATATATTCATGATTTTTGAAACAAATTTCAATTTTAGTGATAATGAATAGTAACCATGGTAAAATCATATCACAATGATAAATATTAAAACAGGTCCTTCCAAGATGATATTGTTTCATATGTATTTCAAATATCTTAAAACATTTCTTAAATACCATTTAATGTAATATTTTAATCAATAATTATATCATTTTATCTAATATGGAATTTTTTTCCACATCCATGTCATTAAGAGCTATATATTATTATAAGTAATGAATAATTTCATAATTCCATAGTCAATAACTTATTAAATTTTCATTATTTGAAAATGGATATAAATTATATATGAATGAATCTAGATATGAAAATTTATTAGTAGAAAAATATATTCTTTATAACAATTTATCTTTAATATTATTTAATGATATAATTACCTAGAATGATTATGCATTGTTGGTGTAGTTATTTTAAGAGTAGAATACAAATCTACTAACTGATTTTCAAAATATTCAATGTATTAAATTATAAAGTAATTATAGAATCCCAAAAATTTAATGGATAATTTTAATGTTTAATACTCGAACAATGTGATTAGATATGAATTAAATTTTTTTATCTTATTGTCCTCACATTCACATTTTATTCGTAGTTGAGTAAATGACATTAATTGGAAATTAGTGTTCCAAAAATTATTTTTGATTCAATAAAAATTCTTAAAAATAAAAAAATAACCAAATTGGATGAAGAATATTCATGGTAATCATGAAAATCTTATGTATTTTCCACATGTAATTTATATAATTAGCATCATAATCATTATAGATTGAATCATTTTTTACCTTGGTTATGGTTTAAAGGATTAGTGTGGAGATAAAACATAGATATAAGGTACTAAAAGTGACTAGATCTATACTGAATAATTCTAGATAAATTATTCAACCCATATAATATTATATTTTTTAAGATATGATACTAATTAGATATATTACTTGTGATAAATAGATTTTATATTTTAATGTTTCTTTTTTTTACGTGATTAACACCATCTTCGCATATAAATTGGAATCACCTCTCCTCTTCTAAACATACAACCTGATCCATTTTTCTCACACATGATCCTCATATAATATATGTTCTTATCTCCTGAATAATCATCTCTATAATCTTTAGGGTGTAAGGAAAATGGGATTTTCTATAAAAGTGGTATGACACACAACCAACTATTTTCATTATTTATTATTCATCCAACACAATAAAATGTTCTATAAAAAATATCATAATATATCATACATATATTCAATATAATAAAATATTATTATTATTTTGAAACCCCTTTTATAATCTTTTTTAAAAATCATGTTGGAAGTAAAAACTATCACTTTTGCACACATTTGGACCACAACATCGATGGAGTAATTAATTTTTTTATCTCCACATCAACATGATATTTATTATGATAATGTTTATGATTATATAACATATCTATTTTATTTATATGTTTCCTAAATTATATTATATTATAATCCTACTTACAACTGAATAATTTGAAAAATGATATTGTAAGTCATGTTTAATTTTGGACCACTACAAAAACAATGTGATTTAATTAATTATACATGTAACCAATTCATAATTAAATATAAAATAAAATTTTATATATAAAATTTATAAATATTTCATGATTAATTCTATGTATATTATTGAACTATAAACCCAATTACCATTTTCAACATACCTATGTTTTTTTTGGATTATGAAGTGAACATCTAAAATGTGTTTGAAAAAAAGATTATTTCACTATATAAGACAATTAATTAATTATTTTGTATGGAATTGTAAAAATTTTATAAACTGGTTAATTATTATAATTATACAAATAAATATTTTATATGATATACATAAATTATTAAAATTATGTGCTGAATCAAATATAATATATGGCATTTCTCATTTGAATTTACATTCTTCACAACCTACACCATATTCACCACAAGATTTATTTCTTATAGTATATAAATTTTTAGGTTGACCACTTTTAATCCTTTTTATACTAATTATGTTATGTTAAATATATATATTTTTTGTCTCCTTCAATTATCATTGGAGTAAAATGTTACCAATGTCGAAAATTATATTTTCATAAAATATAGTTTTAAATGATAAAAAATATTTCTAAAAATGCCTATATCAATTAATATGATCCTACAATATCTTTATTGTGATTTAAAATTTTTTATAGGTAATTTTAAAAAATTAAAACTTTTATTACTAGTGTTTCAAAATTAATGTTTTTATTATTCATGTTTGAGTTATTACGATTAAAAAAATTGATTTCATTTGTTAAATTTTTCTGATTGAAAAACTTATTTTCCATAATATATGTTTCATAATATCAATAATGCAATAAATGATTTTATTTTTATTTTTTTATAATGATCTATTCTTTTTAATATATTTTTTTATTATAAACTACCGAATGGATGTTTTTCCCTTATTTTTCATCGAATAATTTTAAATAATTTATAAATGTATTTTTCATAAATTTCACAACCATTAAAAGTGTTTTATAACTGATATTTAATATACTCTAAAAATATAATCATATTTATTTATCTATATTTCTTATGATCATGTTTTTTATTTGAATTAATAGTGATAATTTTATCATTTTTCATTCTTGTTTCCCAATATAAATTTTTTCTTTTCAAGGAATATAGAATATGTATTATATTTTTTGTTTCAGAATCAGAGTAATGTATTAAAAATATGTAATTTATGGGTAGGGAAAATTTAAATGTATCCATTCAATGTATTGAAAAGTCGCATGAAACAATAATTTGGAATTTATTAGTTTATCTATCCCCGTACAATTACGTTGTCTCAGAAGATATCATTTAGAATATATAAAAATTATTAGTATAAGGAGATAAATATTTGTAAAATTATATCATATAAAGAAATGTAGATAAAGTTCATGATTCATTTGAATATGTCCATGATAGATAGATTATGATGTTTGATGTCATAAATTCCCTCATTATGAAATTATTATTACCATCCATGTGATTATTTAATTTTTTTTGATTAGATATACTTCCATCCATGTTATTGAAATGTTTTTATATAAATATTTTCAATTCAAATGATTATTAAATGATAAATTGAATTTAAAATATATATTGGAGAATTAATTGATTTAAATAAAGTGTTACAAAAATTATGGAACCATTATAAATTATGAAATTTTAGATATCGATGATTATGAAATTGTTTTTGAAATAAATAAAGAATAATATATTGTCATGTTTAGTTAAGGGACTAATTTGAGATCATAGATTTTTATAAGGGCTAAATGTTTATATTTAATTTTATTGATTTAAAAATGAAAATGATTCTCGTAAATTGGATCACATACTTAGATTTATATGGTCAAAAAGTGTCCTGAAATGTTATGTACATTACTTATTGATGAGTAGAAAATAATTTGAAACCTAATAGTGAATAATGGAAATTTTCCATTAAATAAGAACTTCTGTCACTAAGGAAATGTGGCTGTGATTATAAGAATCATGTTTTTTTGGATAAAGTGACATTTAGTGGGAAATATTTTGTCTGTGTTAATTTATTTTAATATGAAATGACCGTTTCAAAATATCTAATACTCTAAGAAGAAAATATTCATGAAATTAATGAATATAGAACCCTAGGTAAAAATATTGTTATTATGGGTTATTGATGTGTGGATAATTATATAAGGTGATTAACCTATTGTGGATTTCCTAAATCTTTGGGTTACATGGATTTGGAGGAGGCATTAATATGGAATTTTCATTTTATTGGCCATAGAGAAAGGTGGTCATGATGTTCATTCCAGTTTCCTCTATATAAAAGTAACAATTAAAAGAAACTGATGACACATGGAATGCATTATATTCCAATTCTTTGGATGGAAATGAAACTCATGAAAATAGATTAATAATGACTTATCATATGTGTTGTGATGTAATTAATAATGATCATAACCTATTCCTAATATCCCCATACGCATAAAACACAACATGAAATATTATATGATCGAAGGGGGATAAACATGCATATGTTGGTATGGTCTTTTGGAAGATCACATAAATTAATTATCCAAATATGGATCTATTTATGTGTTTCTCGTATAATATTTTACCATTTTAATATATACACAAAAACTCTGCTACCATAGTTCTCCATTAACAATCATGAAAAATAGAGATTAGATTTCAATATTTCTTAATGCATTAGGTGCTTAAATACCATGTATTTTTCCATGTGTTCAATATGTGTATTTTTTTTCTTTTTATTAAAAATATTTGTGAAGGTTATAGAGAATATTAGTTGGAAGGATTAATTTCGTAATCAAACATTAATTATTACTGAGTTACATAAAAGATATAGGAGAAACTGACTCATAATCCTGAATGGGTCTATCAACGTGTCATATATCTAAAGACAAATTTCTCACCAAAATAGGAGGTAAAACAAAAGTGTTTTGTAGATGAAATTAAGGTCATGTTGTAATTGAGTATTATATTAAGACACTCTATTATAGAATTTTTTGATGGGGTCATATGGATATTTTAATATATATAAACCACGTAATGACTCATGTTGATGATGAATCGAGTAATTTAGGTACACCATGTGGTTGTTCTGGATTCCCATAATGAATCTGAAAAATTTATCATGTAAAAAAGATCAGATATACAACTACATAAAGTGAGATTTCATAGGAATTTTTTTACATCAAAAAGGATGGCGTGGTATGTGAAATCCAAAGATAGTCTGACATTACTTGAGTTTCTCTGTTATTGTTTCATGTAATCTTATGGGATCATGTATTTGGTCATACATGGGAACGTTAATGTTTGGAAATACCAAGAAGTGGTAATTTTATTTTCAAAATGTCATAAACTATAATTTATTATCATATTCAATTATTTAATAAATCTTTTTACTTAATTATATGGATATATTGATAATAAATATATTATGTATATTTTTTTAAAAAATAAATAGTATTTATTAAACAATTAAACTCTAAGGTTTTTTAATGTTTATTTTATAAATTATATATATTAAATAAGATAAAATGAATTTAATTTCTAAAATCTAAATATAAAATAAAAATTATTTTTAAATTCTAGGATTTCTCTGAAAATATTTATTTCTTGGGTAATAATGATGAAGATATATTTTTTTAAATATGTCATTAATTTAAAATAAATAAATAAATTGAAAATTTCAATAATGTTAATAATATAAATTAATGTAAAATATATATTATTTAACTACATTTAATCCACATAATTAATTTTTAATTAACATTATATGGGATTATATTGTATGATATTTATGGTTCATGTATATGTTTTCCATAATACAATTATAATGTGCATAATGTTTATCCACATTAATTAATTATAAAAACCCAAACATAGAAATGATTTAAATGAAAAATATACACTATATATCTTAAATAATTAATTTTTATTCACATAAATATTTATATTTGTAATAGTTTTAATATAAAATAAAAATTTGTTTGATAATAATATTCCATGAAAATACCACTTCCTCATCGCATCCGCCAGTTTAATTTTAAATAATAATATTCCAATTATGTGGACTAAATTTTTTTAAATGGATTTAATTTTTGGAATATTTATAGTCTCTATAATCTAATATTCTAAATATAATATTATACGAGAAAGAATTGTATTATTAATGAAAATTAATTATAATTTTTTGATTTAAAATAGGTCTTTCGGGGTTAATACTGAACAGATAATGTTTAAAATACCCTATTATTTTATCTAAAATCAATTTATATGGATATATTATTATATTTTATTTTATATTAATTGATAATAGTCTATTTTGGATTCTATTTGATGTGAAAAACATTGGTACAACTTTATTCCATTTAAAAATATGATGCATGCCACTCACATCTATTCTAAATGGACACCCCCTATACTAATTATTAAAAAATTAATATCATTTTTTATCAACCATTAAATCCCAAAAAATTATCCATAATTCCTTATCTAATACCTATAATGATTAATTTTATTAGTAATCTACCTTATAAAAGCTTTTAATGATAACATAATGAGGTTTTCCAATGAAGTGGTATTGTGTTGATTCGTGTGTTTTTTATTATATTTCATTTCCACCTTGTTTATAGCATCATAATTTATTATAATATATAAGAATAATTAAATAATATATTCTTTTATGTAATTATGTTCATTAAATAACATTTATTCATTTTCTCTATAATCGCATGTGATATGAAATCATCATTTGTTTGTATGTTGGACTACCGCCTTAAGAACTGATGTAAATATTTTTCTATTTTTTCCAATCATGGATTATTATAATGAATTATTTAATGTATATATATATATATGATATTTTAAGTTTATTTAATCATATTGGATTATTATATCACATATAAATTGTAAATTTTTATTCTGTGGTGTATACAAAAATATCACTTGCCTATATGGTTGACTACTACCATGCGAAACGAATAGAATCATTTTTACTGACGATTTACATGATAGGAAAAAGGGATTAATTTAAATATTAAATATAATATAAATTAAATAATTATGATTTATCTGAAAAAATTAGTAATTTTTAAAATATAATATATCATTTCTATTATTATACCAAAAATGATAATGTTGCTTGTGTGTACATGTTCACTACCACCTCCAAAAAGTGGGGAATATATTTTTCCATAAATAAATAACAAGAATGACTTATATAAGTATATTAAAATAAATTATAGTTTATTTATAGTTTTAAAATAATTCTGAAATTATTATATAATACATTACTTGTTTCCATAATGATCATTGTAAAATGTAAATGTTTCTCATGTACACAAGATTTTGACCACCACCAAGATCGTAATGTAGTTTTTTTATCATAATGGTGATTCATGTTAGGTATTAAAATTTTTATATGATGTTAATATATGATGATCATGAAATTATTATTATTCTTCAGATGTTGAAATAACATCATTATTGACCGTAATGAACCTATGAACATAATTTTTGGACATATAATCTATATATCAACAAAACCACCAACGTAATCATAATTGATTATATATTTTTATATAAAATTTTAATAAGTTCAACTAATGTAAAAAGAAACCTAAAAAGGATTCTTAATAATGTAATATAATAAAATAATGATGTTATTGGTTAACATAAATAACCCTCTACAAAAATCATTCCTCATCTACGAGACATTCTCTCAATTTCATTTTGTTCTGGAATATTTCAATATTTTGTATCTATATTATTCAATGTGGTTTATGTAAGGAACCATTGAAATTTTATATTATTAATTTCCCAATTTTACTGGTATTTACTATTATATTTATTTATATTTAATCATGGTTTTTATGATTCATATGTTTCCAATGTCGTAAGGGATGTTTCCTAAAAAATATAATTTTATTTAATTCCTTCAAAAAGTTGTTTCCTTCCATGCCCATGTTTTAGAAATGATTTCATGAATGTAAATATATGGAAATTATAATTCTATAAATGAAATTTTTTATTTAATTTCAGGTTTTAAAAAAATGAATTATTGTACATAATTATTGATTTTGATTACTAATAAAAAATGTTCCATTTTAACATATACATTGATAATGACTTATCAGACCATTTTTACCATTATTTGAGGTTTGTATTCTGTTAAAAAGTTTATGATATCATCATTAAAAAATAAAAAAATCTTTTTTAAGTTTATTTTTCTATCAAAAATGGTTTTTTAATGAACTGAATGTCATGATATCCAAAAGGGATTATCATATGGTATTAAAGAAGTTTTATGGGGATTTATGATAAAATGATAAAATTAATGACTTAATATTATGTTATGCTTATTGTATGTTGATTATAGAGATTATTTTTAAATATCTAAACTATTTATGGTGGTTATGTTATTAACAAAGGTTATGTGGATCTGTGATAAACTAATAGTGGGTTGTTCTAGGATAAATCAAGCATGGGTGGTTCTATGATAGAACTAGAATGCATTGGGTACTATAGGTTTGGATGTTCACCATATTTATTGTTCCATTATGATATTGGTGTAAATAATGATGTCCCAAGTTACCTAAAATGATTTATATATTATTTCCATAAGATATAAATGATTTATTTGAGAAAAATGTTTTGTTTCTGTTCTTATGAAAATGATTTTTTTAAAGTTCAATCAATAAACATTGATATAAAGGTAAAACAATAATGGGATATAATCATTTAGAATGGACTAAAAACTGCTTATTTTTATATCCCTAACTAGTTTTTTATCACCCTATATTTTATGAAGAATTTCACTTGGTTAATCGATGTGTATTGGAATGGAAGAGGTCGTGTCGAGACTCGTCTAGTTTTTCATGAAAATAATTAATGATTTATTTTATTAGGTCTATATTATATATGAATGGATACTAATTATAAGTTTATAGTTTTCGTATATATTGATATTGATTTCATGATTTGATACCTTGTTTTCTAAAACACTAAACTTAAATTGATCAACAAATATTACAAAATTAATTCATGATTTAAAACTCATGATTATGTAATGATTAAATAAAATTCCTTATAGGTGTCCTGAGAGGCCATATTTGATATTATTAGTGTCTAGGATAATGAAATTTATAAACCCTTAATGATTATACATTATTTATATGTTTTAATGATATCATTTAATGATTACATGGTTTTTTTCTAAAATATGTAGGATATGATTTGACTTCCACAAAGGACACATGTAAGATATTGTGTGATGGACATATATGCAAATACACTACAAAATTAGCATATTGAGATCAATGGATTTTATATTGGGTAGTTTTTTGTTCAGATTTCTAAGACTTCACATATTATAAATTATGGTTGTGTCAATTATAAAGTGTAACCCTATCTACTATGAATGAATATGTATATAGTAGATCATTCAATGATACATTATCCCCAATAATTTAGGGATCATGTTACCCTATGAAATCCTAAATATTGATCAATTATTTATATTATATATATTATGTCATAGGTTGATTAGAATATCAAAATATAAAAATATACATTTATCATTTTGAAGGTGAGGTTTATTAATGGTTGTATCTAGTTATGAATAACAGAGTTAAAAATATTCTAGGCACCATGTAATGGAAAATATTTAATTATATTTTCCATGAAAAATATTACCATATATTTGTTCAATTATGAATTGAAAAACAATTCCTAGAATTGGGGGAAGTGATTAATAGTTTTTCACTTTTTATGAAAATATTACCAGGCAGTGGTATGTATTGGATTTTGTTTAGGACATTGATAATAAGATAAATAAATAATAATCATGATTATAAATATATAAAAAGATAATTTTGAAGAAATTAATTAAAAATATATGACAAAATATTTTCAATATACTGAGATAATAGATATTTAATATGTTGAAACTATATTCATATAGATTATAAGAGTAAAAATGGACTAAATAGAATGAAATGTGGAAGATTGTATTAGAGAAATATACTTGAATAAGATCCCATAATATTATAAGTGTGATAATAATAATCTAGGGTAATGTACAATGAGGTCTATAAAGTGATCTAATGTGCTATGTTGGGACATATGACTCAATATTACAAAAAAATAGCATAAAATTAATTAAGTTTTTATTTTAATTCGATTCAGTTGAAATGAGTTGGGGAATTATGATAAAATGTTTCTAATGATAGTCACTCAGGGGGGGAATCATAAATAATGAAATTATTAAGGTATGGAAGAATAATTTTAATCTACTATGGATGATGTTGGGCCATCATGTTATGTAGGGATATGTACGTTACTTGTTTAGTCAAATTATTCAAACACCCTCTTGACAATAGATCAACACATTAAATAATATTTGATACTTTTTCATGTAAATTGAGAACCTAAACTTGTTGATTTAAGATGGAACTTTTGGTAGATATTTTGGGTGTATGTAATAAAGAAACAAAAGTTTATATGAATATTACTATTTTTTATGAGATGGTATTTCTAGAATGTATTTTTGAAATTTACTACATATAAGTTCATATTATTTTTGTCTAGGTTGTATTTTAATTTTTCATTCCTTTATATATTCTAGATATAATAATGTTTTAATGAATAATTTCATAGTTTTGATAATATATAATTAATATGAGATATTTATTTTTGGCGATAGGGATTTTTAGAAACATACAGTTATTGAAATGAATGAAACTATTTAAATTACTGATGTTATAGTATTAAATAAATACATGGATATATTATTGATTATTTTACTTTTATTATTCAAAATTGTGAGGTTTAGTTTATTGTAATCCTTGTGAAAAATTCTAATACTCCTTCCAAACCCACTTTTCAAATTTCTCATGTGGAACATTTATAATTGAAAAAAGATATAATAGGTCCTAGATAAATAGTTCATTTTCCCATGATGTTCCCCATGGGCTAGGATAATTTATTGTTTTTAAAAGTAATAATGATTTATTGAAACAATGCATTCACTATATAGCTTTTAATGAAATAAATGTTAATAAAAATACCATTTTCTTCATTTTTATGACATGATTAATTATCCTTACAGTGGATAGTATTTTTCTATAGTTTATCTCGGATTATTTTACCAGTAGTTTAAATTGATGGAAAAAAATTAATGTAAAGAAAAAGTTTTAGAGTAGATATGAGAATTATGAGTTTCTAGTTATTCACTTATTGTTTTCAAATAGATCTATAGTATTTTTAAAACATATAAATATATTGTTAATGAATTAATTACTATTTTATTTTTGTTTTTATTAAATAAATTTTTAATATTCTAAAAATCAGTAAGAACATGAAATTCAATTATTTATTGTAATTAAATACATGAAACAAAAGAATATATATTTAAAATTTGGTAATGGTGAATTTTAGTTCCACATATTTATATCAATTATCTTATTATTTCAAAATATAGTATATTTACTGACCATACTAAAAAATGTTTTTTATGAATTTATTGGCCCAAAAATATCTTATAGATTTATGGATTTCATTGATTAGTGGGTTTTAACAAATGTATTACTGAAAATTTTAATCAGTTTTCTAGATCATTGACTATTTTTACTATAAAAGGATTTAAATTTATATTGTATAAAGAATGTGATTATTATTTTTAGAATCTTAAAAGTTGGTTAATAAAATTAGAATATTCATATAAGCCTCCCATAAATGGTGAAAAATTCATCTAAATTGATTCTTCATTTAAGGGACTTGGTTGTGACATAATAAAACATTGTCCTGTAATTTATTATGCTTCATGTCAGTTGATACATCTAGATTTAAATGACCTAATATATGATCTGGAATTAGATATTATGTATTTTATTTTAAAATATATAGGAATCATTTGTATAGTGTAAAATAATAAAAAAATATATTTTAAAATTTTTTATTATACATTAACTGAAATAATAAATAAGCTTGAAATATAAAATATATCTAAAAGTAATCAAGGATTATTATTTCATGATTTATTACTATCATGGAAAATAAAATTAATTGAATGAATAATTGGGACACAAAAATAATTTCATGTTAACCATGTTTAATTGTAAACATAGACCCTTGATTAATGATTTTATAAATGTTGGACTAAATTATTTTGATGTAGGGACATACACTATATTTATTCAGGTTTTATAGTAGATAAGGTTTTTAGAAACAATTATGAAGGCATATAAGGTGATTCATTCCTTTTTAGAAGTGGTTGAATATATTTAGAAGGTTAAGATAGATATTTTTAATATTAATTAAGATGGTTATATATTATTTTGAAAAAGTAATGTTTTTCCTTATAATTCCAATTTAAAGAATGATTTATTGAATGAATATCATGTTTTCCGATTTTCTATTCATATAAGGATAACTAAGATGGTTATTGACAATAATATGTGTTACTATTTAGATGTAATGAAAAGTGATTTTGATGAGTTATTGATGAAATGATTTACTATTAATCATGTTCATGTAAAACAACAATTATTTAATCGTATTCATAACTCATTTCTAGTGGATGAGTGGAAATGGTAAAATATATCAATTGATTTTATGGTGGGAGTAAAAAGGATCTCATGAGGTAAAAATATGACTGGGTATTTATTGATCGATATAAAAAATATACCTATTTCATTCACATATGATATATATTTTCATTATATCAGCTTTATCAACTATATAAAAATGATATATATATATATATAGGCTATTTGAAGCTACTCTCTTTACTATATTAGATCATGATCCTGGACTCAAATATTAATTTTTTAAATGACTATAGAAGTAATTATGTACTAGATGAAATTTAAATATATCATACCATCATAAAACATATATTCAACATTAGAGGATTATTCAGACCATGGAATATTTGTTTCTTTCTTTTTAAATGGATTACATTGGATTTTGGGATCTACATATTTATTTTTTTGTCTTTTTTAATAATAATAATTTTCATTCCATTATATTTGTGGAATTGTTTGAGGAATTATATATAAAGTGGTTTCTAAAATCATATTTTTTTGTAACGAATTTGGAGAAAGGATTTTTGTGGGTCTAGATTCAGTATAAGAAATGGTTTATATAGAAGAGTTAATTCTATAATATATTGCTATGGATCAGAGAAATCGGAAATGTTAGGAAGACAACAATATCAATAATCATTGTTTTCAGGTAGGTGATCATGTTTTTTGTAACGTATATCAATGGAAAAGTATTATTAATTTTGATAAAAAGGTAAATACAGGTCCCTAGATTATTTTACCATATTAATTCTTACTGAAATTTAACTTGCGTTACTTTTGATTTGATTTTACACCATGTTTATCCCAAGCACACAACATTTTTCATTTCTTGATGTTTTGAAAATATCTTATAGATTTTCTCATATTATTATACTAAATGGACTTCAGTTAGAAGATAATTTTTATTGTTTTTAGTAGAATGTTCTGAATAATTACCAAATATATCATTTTTTGGAATCTTTTTATTCAATAGGTGAAGCATAAATTGGAAAGTGATTTCATTGAAGAAGAAGCATGGAAATTTTGGAATTAAATTGGGAAAATATATTACAAAATTTTAATAAGAGAATATAATTATGAAGATGTAATTTTAAATAGTGGGTGGGTTTATTTAACATCCAATATAGTGTTACAAGTAATCATTTGCATGATTTATATTGAACTATTCTATATAAAAATATTACATATTATTCATTTGTAGAAGAACAGTTTTATAACTAAAATCTTTTCATATAATGATATTAGTTAGAGGAGAAGTTTAAATTCTTAACAGGTAATTATAGAAAATAAATTACATTTTTGTGATAGGGATATCTAAATTAACATGTGGTGATGTTTTTTCATTTTTTAGAAAATCAATTATTTTTTGATGTGTAGTGCTAACTATAGATTTATAATATAACAATTTAATTAAATTAATTATTTTGGTAATTCTATAAATTTGATTTTAATTAAATTTATCCATGGCTCATGGCGATGGTCTATTGGGCTTTGTAATGGGTCCCCCTCTACCCAGTCAAAAGAGGTACTTCCTTTAATATTAAAATGAAGCATCAGCCCCAAAAATTATATAAATGAATATGATTTTGGATTTCAGTATATGTTTGTACTTGTTATTGAAAAAGGGGGTTTCTAGAAATTGTTTTAAAGTGTATAATGTTTCTCTTTTTAGAATAATTATGATATTACCAAATGATTAAAACATTAAATTAATTTTATATATTAAATATAAATAATTATTTTTTTGTATCTATAAAATTAATATTAATATTCATATTTTTAATATAGAGTTACAATTTACTGGAAACAAAAACTTCTTAAAAAACTATTTTTCCGTTCCAGCTGTTGGTTTAATTTCAACATCAAATTTTCCAAAGGAGTGAAATGAATTATTTATATGGAATATACATCTATTTTTTACTCATTATATGTATTATCTTGTTTCGTCAACGTAATTTTCCACCATGATGACATGTGAATACATTAAATATTATTTACTGGGGTTAAGGATTAAATGGTTTTACCAGGGGTTAAAATAAACATATTGGGCATAAAATTACCATAAAAAATATATAAAATATTTTTTTAACTCCATTTATTTTACCTTAACATGTATAAATATCATGAATTATCCATTTTTATCATCTTGGAATGTGAGAAACATGATTGAACGTTTTTCTTTTCAAAATGTAAAATTTTGACACTCACATCACGAAAAGAAGGCAACATTGACTATTATCCACTTCACATAGTAAAATGTGTTATAATATGCAAAACAAATGCAGATATATTCTATAATAACCTCCATATTAATAATATCCATTATTTGTTTTCATAAAGACATCCTTGTAAAGAATTTTGGTTCATACCTAAGGACGTTTTTGGTAGAAGGGGTTTCTATCTAATCATATTTGTTTTTATTATTTATCCTTCCCCAACATTAATATATTTTAAATTATACATGTATAGTTTAACCACTATCTCTAATATTAATAGGTGATGTTAATTAAATTTAATATCCTAAATCCATATCATATTCCATCAAATGGTATATGAAATTATTAGTTGTATGTACTACATACTATCGCCTTTTGAACAAATGTCATTTATTTTTCATCATTACCCATCAAAGATTAATATAATGAATGATCAAGTGTATATATGTTGTAATTTTTTATAATAGTTATTATTAAGGAGTTATTATATAAAATATACCTTATTAAAATCAATTTTGTGGGTGTTATTATATCTTCTATTGTCTGTACATAAGAATACATCCTTGGGAAGAGATGTGGCTATTTTTTCACACGCGCATTACATATAAATTAATAAGGATGACTTTAATGAATACATATGATATAAATGAAAAAATAATTATATTAATGAAATATATAACTTTCTAAAAATATAATTTTTCAATTATTATCTTAAACATAAAAATTATAACATCATTCAGGCATTTGTGTAGACTGCCACATCCAAGAAGAAATGAGACTTTTTTATCATCAGTAAATAAAATTGATAATATTTATGAGTATAATAAATGAATTTATATATAATTAATGATATTATGGTAATTATTTATCTTTAAAATAATTCATGCCTAAATTATTTAATGATCATCAAAACATTGAAATGCTACTCATGAATATGTATAATATATCATCCTCATGATCATAACATAGGTCATTTTTAATTACCATTATAAATTAATGTTTTATCATGTTTTATTGATGTATATATATTATAATTATACATTGATCATTATTCTAGAGTTTCTTATATAATTATCACATTGAAAGTTTTTAACCTACTAAATTAGTTTTTTGACTTCTATGAAATGTTTTTTAAAACATAAAATATAAACAAAATTTATTATGTAATTGTATATAACATTGTCATCAGTGAAGTAAAATTAATATTAAATTGTTAAAAATGAGATTATTCAACTAAATATTTAACGAAAGACTATTAATCAGTATTTTAATGAATGGTCGGGATGAATCTAACTAGATGTAAGTGTATTCATCTATATTTAATTTCACTATAGAATACTTTAATGTTATTCACCTATATTATTTTATTTCATGTATATATAGAACATTTTAATTGTTTTATAATTAATATGACTAATTTCTTGATATTTAAAGATTTGTTTAATGTAATTCATTCTTGGGGAATATGATTTAAATGTATCCAAATTTGTAAGGGACTTTTATTGAAAAAAATTGCCATTTAATATTTTTCTTCAAACTCCAATTATCATCCACATATATGTTTTTTATAATTATTTTATCAATGTAATGAAATGGAAATGATATTTTAATATTTGAAATTATATTCATGATATTTTTTTAAAAAATGCGAATCATTTTACATTATGTTTTACTTTCTGTATAATCACCAATAGAAATGTTGTATTTAAACATATGAAGAAACAATATATTTCCCTCCACCATTTGCTTTATTTTATTTATAGATTCAATTACATGTATTCATTTCCTATTGAATGAAAAAACCTCCTTCCAATTTCATAAATATATATTTTTATTTCAAATGTGTTTTAATAGAAAAGTAAGTTTTTTTATTGAATATTTTTTTAAAAAATAATTTGTTATATTGATATCCTAAAGTGTTGGAAATAGTGGATTGAAATAGTTTTTATAGTGTTTTATCCTTTAAATACAAGAATTAAAAATTTTCAATTATGATATGATTCAAGGGAATTTTTTATGACGATGGATAATTTATTATATTAAAAACATAAAACATGTAGTTCAATTATAAAATAATGATGGGTTTTTCTATTATAAACCATAAATTATTGGTTTTATGATAAAATAATTATTTATACTTATATTAAAAATAGTGAAGGGGTGGGTCCATGTTATACATTCAATGGATTGGTTACTCCAGATATGGATGTTTAATATATCAGTTAATCTATTTTAATGAGTGATATAAATGATGATTTCCCATGTCAATCAAATGATTAATATTTCAATCTAAAATTATTTAAGTTATTTATTGGGGAAATATGTTTTTAAGATGTCATTTGAAAATTATTTATTTCATTTCAGTCAAATGACATTGATATTAATGAAAACAATTGAAAGGGTATCATGTTTTTAACAAGCCTAAAAAACTTCATCTTTTTATATTCCTTTTTAAGAAATCAATACTCATCCCACATTTTAAATTGATTTAATTTTTTTATAAATGGGTAATTGAATTTTTTATGTCAAGATCAATGTCATGAAAATTTATATAAACATAAATTATTTAGTATTTTATATATTAAATATTACTAGAAAAATAGACTCTGATCGGAATTGTCCACTATTGATATATATGTTTTTATAATGTAGTACTTATGAACTAATTACTAAAAATAATAAAACATAAAACATCCTAAAATATAATATAATCATGTGAATAAATAAAAAACTAGATTATATAATGATTAGGACTAGCTCAATATATAAAACTCCAGTGGGAACCACCATTATATATTACACTTTATGATTTCCAATAAGAAATTAATCAATATATAAATGATTAATAGAATATGAAACACTATTTCCATATGGAATCAATGATAAAAAAATAATTAGTTCATGAATATTTTATTTCAAATATTAAATTTCATATTTAAAATTAAAGTTTAAATCGACTAAAAAATTAATAGTTGATGATAAAATGACAGAAAAATGGAAATATGTTTTGATGGATTTTTTTGTGATTCTTTGAGATTATACTATATATCTAATATTTTGGGAATATTAAATAATTAAAACCCTAGATATCAATATAACACTCAAAAATGTTAAATAATTCAAAAAATTCATCTATATAAATAACATATGAATATCATTGTTTCGTCCCCAACACATTAAGGGAAATGTTCAAAAAATGATGAAAAATAAGTAACAATAAATTTATGAACATATATCATAATAGATTATATTAAATAAAAGTTGATGAAATATATTATGTTTTAATACTATTATGGATAATGATTGGTCAAATTTTTTTTAATGTAATTAAATAGTATTCTTCAAAATTAGAACAAAATTTTGGTTACAAACAAAATATGGGTACAATATGGATTCCTATTTTTAACAATATTATTTTATGGAACATGATGGTTATAAAACATAGATTTTTTTAGATATATATAGTCAATATATATAGAATGTTGAATATATTTTCAAATTTATATGAGAATATACTCCATTATATTCTATTACATTTTGTACCTTCATGGGTTGGCAATAACAATTAGGGTTACTATTTTATTTCTAAATTTGATGGGACAACGGTTATAGACTAGACGTGAGTGTATAAATCAAATGATGTAAATTCAATCACAAATACATGTAAAATAATTATTATAATCAATTGACTCCCTAAAATGTAAAAGTATATCATTATATAATAGATGTAAATAATAAATATAAAAAGATTAAAAGTGAAATACCAAAACATAACCTAATATTGTAATTTCAATATGATGATGACCAATATGAGTAAATTATATTTAGCATGATAATAAATTTAAAATTGGAAATTTATAAAATATCGTTATTTGTGGTGATAATACTAGCATACTCCATATGATCCCTCCCCAAACCTGTCTTCATATATAAATGAACTGTAATAATGTATGAGTTAATTAATAATAAAACTAACATTCTGCAATTCATGTCCAATAGTCAACTAGAATAAAAAAGTAAAATTTATCGAATATTACATACATGTATAGTAATATACAATTATATATATATATATATATTAATATATACATATAATTTTCATGAAGATACCAAAAATCAACTTCCTTATATCTTTTTATTCTCTACTGTCCCAATGAAATATATTCAATTCCTTTAAACCTTTCGTATCCATGTTTTTTCATAACCACTTTTTAAATTACAATCATAACCACATATGTAGAAACACATACCACATACCATCATCACAACCATACATTGCATGATCAATTTTTTTATCATGAATCTGAAAGAAATAGACCTCATGTAATTTACATTAAATACATATCCCCCTTGTAAAAACATCACCAAAACCCATTTTCAAAATTATATATATAATATACCATATAACCAATACAAACCATATATTTTTAATAATGTCATGAAGTTGTAACTACAAATTAAATATCTAATGTGAGAGTGGGGTTGATAGGGAATTCCACTTTATACTCTTTTTACAATGTATATGGTTGGGAATACCCTGAAAAATGTAATAGTAATGAAATAAATAAGATTATCCAACTCTAAGAATGGTTTGTAAGATATATCATGAAAACATAAGATGAATAATAGTTACACATAGGACCAATGTAATGTTTTATAAAAAATAAATAATCCCATAACAAAAAATGTTAACTACATTATTACGACCAGTTTCTAATAGTTAGTATATCTATTGTTCCATGATAAGACCGACACAATCCTAGTTAGAAACCATAACAATAATAATTATCTAAATTTTCATAAATCATTATAATATCATGTAATTCATTTACCTACCTTCTTAACATTAAAAAAATTCATTGAAAATAAATTCATTTAAATTTGAACATTAATCAACACTTATTTTTTAAATAATTAATTAATTAATAGTGAAAATAATTCTATCTACAATAATTAAACATTTCATGACATATCAGTTGAAAATTCATTCTCATTACCCAGTAATAAATCCATTTATATCTACAAGAATCTATGACACTATGAAACTACAAAATTACCCCTGAAAAGGAATATATTGACCATTTTAATCTCAATATAGACAATTTAAATTTATAATATAACAATAAATAAACATTGAGATCACAAAAATATATCCATAAACCTTCCTCACCACAAACAATACAGTCACAATGAACTCATACCCCACCAGAAGAATAATATATTTATCATATCCTCCCTAGTCACGTAAAAATTTAGAGAATAACCCTATATTCATATTATTAATGTTTCATCCTATAATGGAAAAAAGTTGATTTTTTATTATTAATTACCACTATAGATCTATTTTAAGTGATGTTTTCATATTTCTTACTTACTACAATCATAACAGGAATCCATTAATTCCACATGTCCATGCTATAACTTTACTATAATATTTTCATTAATATCCTTTTATGAATGATTCTCAAAACAATTTGGGTCCCCATACTTGGTATCACATGATAAATTATATTAATAGGTTTACACAAATAAAATGTAATCATAATCCAAATTATTACAATAATAATTAAATTTTGATGAAGTGAATAATAATATTGGTATCCTACTTAGAACATAAAAAAATTTATAATGAATTGAGATATATTATAGAATATTATTATAGTCATTATATTTGAGGTCAAATTTTAATTAAAAATTAAGACGTATTTTTATAATGGTCTTATATAATGAAAATGTATTGAATTATGTACAATAACTATGTATTATATTTTTAATAGAGTTGTATCCCACTTGAATAGTATGCTTTCTTCATTAATAGTCTATATATCATCATTAAGAAGAATAAATTAAAATACCCCATAGTCATAAATTAAAATATTTATCCATTCATTAGAAATAATTTAATTAATAACACATGAATCTGCATTATTTTTTTTATATTAGATAATTTTTAAACAAAATGAAACATTTTTACAAAAACATATTTTATTAACCATTAATGGTTAAATTTTAATATTTATTTTATCCACTATGATAATTTTAATATTGAGTAATAAAATCCTTAACATAAATCACAATGATAAAATGTTTTCATTAAAAACAATTTATTTATTGTCATTATGTGTAAAAATCACAGTAAATATTTTTCATCTCAGTTAAAGTAAAATGTGTAAAAATTTTGGAAAAAATATTCCATAAGGGATTATAATTCCTACAAAATGTCTCATTATTATATAGTATAAGATTCATTTCAACTCTAACCAAATATTATTTAAAATTATTAAAATTTATTTCTAATTGAGTTCCATAATTACTTTTATATGATTATATATAATGAATGAATACAAAATTTGAGCTTTTTTGTTTAAATGCATATAATATTTTCCACATGATTAGAAATAGGGTATTATATATTATTATTGGTAATTTTAATTAAGAATTAAATTTTTACCACTAGTAATCTTATATAAAAAATCAATATTGAAAAATTATCTTATTTTATTACATAATGTAGATATAGTGCTTGTTTAATTGTTACAAAAAATGAGTAAATAAGTTTTACAAAAATAATTGATAATATTATATAGATGAATTATTATGATAAATAGTGTTTTTTATAATTTTTTTGTTGATTTGAATTATTATACACCAATTACATTACAATATTTATGTCACTGATGTCTAACAAAATGAGTAGACCCAAAATTGACATTAATAGAATATTAACTTAAATAATATTTTATTTATTTATTTAACTTTATTAAAATAATATACATCTTTATGTGGATGTTATAAAGTCAATAATACCAATTAAAAAACACTTAAGAGTATCTTTTCCTTTTATATAAACATACAAGATTTATAGAGAGTAAAACAGATTTGGCATCACAATAATCATGAAAAGGGTTGAGAGGGGTTAAAAATAAGAGATAATATATAAAAAATCTCTTAAAAATGTCTATTTTTTAATCAATTCAGGAATTTAAACTCTTAATAATTTTTTTTATTTGGAACGTTTCCATGTTGTGATAATTTAACATGATACTAAATTTATATTAATCTATTAATTTTTTTTCCAGTGGTGTTTCTACCTTCATGTATAAATACAAACAAACTATTATCAATTCATAAAACTTTAGAGAACTCAAATTATCCGAATAAATTTCCAAAAAATTTAAATTAAATCCATTCTGATTACCGAGTTTATCTAGTCTCGTTAATGTAAAACTAATAAAGACGAAGATTTATTCCTAAAGGATCTTCAGCAGAGAAGATATAGAACTCAAAATCAAGTGTTTTTTATTTATTTGTTATGTTACCACATTCAAATAATATCAACCCATGATAATGAAATTTAACAATTAAAATCATTAAATATAAATTATATTATTTTTATTTTAAAAATACTATTCATATCCTTTTACATCTTGTGGGGATAAAACATCATATATTTTTATGTGTGGACTACCAATACCCTAAGCGATGTGTTTCCTTTTTCCACCACCACTTATAAAATATTTTTATAATAATTTAATTATTATATTCACTATTTTTGAAATAATTATTATTAATTTTATATTGAATATCATCTATTTTTTACGGCTCCATTCGTCCGGGTAATGATAATGTCACCCATGCTTATGTGTAGAATACCACTTCTTTGAATCCAATTTATTAATCGTAAATGTACACAATTCTTATATAATTATAAAATTTTATTTAATTTGTAGGTGTATTAATTTTTTCATGAATAATATTCTCTAGATTATATAAATACTAACTCTTTGACCATGGCCTACCGACGGATAATATTTTCATCTTATAAACTATTCATCATTAAAAATTTTGCCACCAAAATTTGATTACTTGATAACTATATAATCCATAATATTAAATTAACTAAAAGGGTTAACATTAATGGAATCAAACAAAAAATACTTCTTAATAATTTTCAAAATTATTATATTTTTTCATATAATAGTGAATTTATGTACATAGAAATCCAATTTTATGTTAAATTATTTTTCTTATAAACAATTTTAAACATTAAAAATTATTCCTTTAGAATATTTTTCTTTAAAATAAATATATTTTTTATTTTATAATATTAATCATATAATATAATCATAAAATATTTATAAAATTATTTATCTGTTAAATTATACATGCCTATTTTTATTTTCATAATGATGTATTTTTACCAGAGGCAAGAAAAGAATCATTTTTTTCTATTTATAAAATATTCGTAGATGATACAACCATCATGGAAATTATAAATAATGAATATTCCCAATCATGTTACCATTTTATTTATAATTATATTTTTTACCGTAATATATTTTAAATTTTAATTATATATTTTCAAAATAAATGGTTTTTTACCATTTTATATGATCTATGAAAGTGATGTTTCATATAAGATAAAAAATTATTTATGATGTTCTATGATGGGATTTGAAGATTTTATTTTATTAATTTATATGGTCCTTGGAAATTATTAATGATTAATGGTGGTATTGATATTTCAGTCCAATGAATTATGTAATTAATTTGATATACATGTAATTTTTTTATAATTATCCAAGTTCCATTGACGATTTGAATGAGTTCATATAGGATTGATATGAATATGATTTCCTACGATATCTAATCATTTTTATGTTATTATAAATTGTATTTAATGAATATATTTTTTAAATAATTTTTTATAGTGAGTTATGGTAAATATAAGGATTTATCCCATATTATTTTTGAATGGGTTTTTTTAAAGAATATGTTTTCATGACTCCTCCTGATTTACATGAAACACTCATGGTTATGATTAACCATTATGATTTA
Source organism: Viscum album (assembly GCA_963277665.1). NCBI lineage: Eukaryota > Viridiplantae > Streptophyta > Magnoliopsida > Santalales > Viscaceae > Viscum > Viscum album. Next base: position 1,756,514,801 of record OY728158.1, on the reverse strand, counting down.
TTTTTTTATTTCTTCAAATTTTTATGTGAAATGATTCTTACTTCATGAGTATAAATATGAGAATTTCAAATCAATGTTTCTTATCTTAGAACTGTTTAATTTATCTTGGGATTACATGATTTTTAAAATATACATATCTATTTCATTATTTTTAAATCTCATACATAGTTTTTTGTTCAAAAAAAAGTTTTTACTTTCTTCATAGGTTTTTAGATGTGTAGAAATAGTTAATATTAAAAAACTTATTTCACGAATATTTATCATGAAAATGAATCATGTCATATTTTAATATTTTTATATTATGGATTACATGGATATATATTGGATTTCAACATGTTGTATTATAAGGGTTTGATATGTAAATGTGTTTTTCTAAATATCTAATAAAACAAAACAAAAAAATACCCTCAAAATATATTATATGAATCCGATGATATAAATCATTAAAATATTTTTTTTATGTCATAGTGTATAATAGTTGGTATAATGCAAAATATTAATTAACGTTAGTGGATTGGGTGATTCTAATGGGGTTATTTTATGAATGTTAGAGGAAATCAGAGGATAGTACTTTTATGGTTAATTATAATTTTATTTTAATAGTAACCCATTTCATGTTTTATGTGGTGGTATTTAAGAAAATTAAGGATATTTTATGAGAATTATATGGGAATGAAATATTTGGTTTATATTGTGTTTTATTTAAATTGTTATTTTATAAATAATGAATTTATATTTGGGGGACATATATTTTATCCCATTGATAACATTTAGGGTTAAAATGTTCATTTTTTGTAATTATGGTTTATTGAAATTTAGTAAACATTGATATATTATATATATAAACCTGATATTAAAATTTATTTTTTTACTATGTTATTTATTTCATTTCAGAATAAGTTCACAACATTATTAATGAATATTTTATGATTTAGGTAAATAAAATATTATTACATAATATTTGAATTCGTTAAATAGGATCATATATCTTTTCGAAGTTCATATAATATTATAATTCCTTTAATATGATTCTAGATTTTTAAGGAATAGACTATCCTATTTTTATGATGATATGATTAGAGAGAACAAATTTTTATTATTTCACAATATGAGTGAAAGTGATTATTTGGTAACAATTTTGACATTGTGAATGGAAGAACATGATGTCACAACATTATTTAATTTGGGTTTCAATCATGGAGAATAATATTTCGATGACTAATGTGGTTATATATTTGGTGAATGATATATTATGAACATTGTGTGTTATAGATAATGAAGGTTTATCCATAATTAATATTATCTTATATTGAGTTAATAATAATTTTTTATTTAATGTTTAAAGATTGAAAGAAATAATTCTTATCATTTTTTGAATATTATGATCTATCACAAGTTTATTTTTCTTCTTCATCTATGAAAAAATAATTTGAAATGTTCATTTCATAGTGTTTAAGAAAAAATATATATTTTAATTTCTCCATGGACATTCAATAATTAAATTATTCTCCTGTATGGTAATGTAATCATGTAAGTATAGTTTATCATTTTCTCTATGTTCATAGTAATGAAATACCAAAAATCATAGAAAATGATATTGAAATGAAAAATTATTGTGAGAAAATTAATTTCATATGAATTGATTGAATTATATATCCTTAAATAATTTATGGATTTGTGGTCAATAACATTCCCATAACCTGTTCTATATCACTCTCAATTATTTCATGGGAAATAATTTTCCCTCTATGTCTATATTTTCTATTACATAAAACTATATCTTTATCTGGGTACCTAATTATTTATATTTATATGTAATCATAATATTTCCCTTTTCCTTTAATCAAAATGATTTTTAGTATTCCTTTTTATGTTGTGGGTTTTTAATAAATGGTTATGTTAAATATTATAATGTTATTTCCTTTAATTATCACATGACTTATCTACCAAATTACTAGAATATGTTTTTAAAGATGTTTCCACGGTTTCTATCCTTAATTAGAAAACATTATATGGAAAAATGGGTAGAATTTAGAAATCTTAAATTTTTTTATTAAAAGTATACTACACAAGAATGATTTATTAAAACGGAACAACAATATTTAAGTGAACTATTATATAATAAAAAATGTTAATGTAGCCATTAAAATGGAAGTATTAAAATACATAAACAAATTATTAAATATATATATATATATATTTACATAATGAAAATAAATTTATTAGTTTATAATTAAAATATAGCTACTTTTCAATATAGTCATTTTGTGATTCAAAAATAAATATTATTAAAAAATGGGATTTATTTTATAATGTGAGAAAAAATTGTTATTACATTCTTATATAATTTATAATTTTTTTTAAAAAATATTATTATTTTAGTAATCTCAACATCAAAAATATAAAATGGTTATTTTTTCTAAAAAGATTTATTTTACAATTAATAATGAACATTAAAAATAATTATAAAATTGAATCATAGAATCATTATTTAATTAAATAAAAATTTCCTTGTTTATAAATTGGAAGTCTTTCCATTAAATATATACAATATAAATAATTACATATGAATACTTATTTTTTTTTTTTATAGATTCATTTTTAATATTAATATACATATTTGTTAAAATGTGTTTTCAATTTTTTTCTGAATTTATATAAAAATTGATTTATACAACCTATATAAATTGTATCATGAAAGATAGATTCAATATTTCTAATCTTGGGATTCAAATTTACTAAAAAAACTTCTTCATATTTTATCATTATGAATAGTAATAATACTAAATATTTTTCACCCAAGGTATGGGAAAACATGTGAAACATATTGAAAATAAAGAGATAAAGACTAAATGGCTTAGTAAAAATTTAATTAATTTTAATATATAATTTTTTACTATAACCAATCATGTTTTTATAATGGGTAAATTTGTTTCCTCTTTCCATCGATAATGAAATTAATATTATTTTTGGTAATTAATGATAAAAATTTTCATAGTTGTAATGTCTCAGTTTCATGTGATGTCCAATGGTTCCCCGTAATGGGATGGTCAAATGAACTGAACGGCATTTCCCCAAACGTTAGAGGCTGAGATCTAGCAGTGAGGGACTTGGGTTTGATAGTGGGGAAACTATACCCTCACTGGCTGAGTATGTACAATAGAAAATCAAATAATAAACTATAGCCAAAGCCATCATACCATACAATATGTAATCATTGTAAGACTAAAAGTAAAATAATAAATTGAAAATATATATAAATGATGAATGTAACATGTGTCGGGGATAATAGTGAAACAAGTCACAATGCTGGAAAATCATTAGTAGACCAATGTACAAAAGAAACTAACAAACTCGAGCAGCATCACAAAGACTCATCTTCGTCACATGCTCTCCAGCTTCATAGCAATCATGAACCTGAGTAAGAAGTTATATTTCCCTTATATACACCTACAACCATATAATTTGTTTGGGTCCATAAGAATGACCCAAAGAGGGTGTGAGAATAATCCTAGAAGGAAACCACCACAATATCTATGCCTAACTATCAGTGAGGATATATAGTAGTTAATAATAGAAAAGAAGCGAAAAATCTTGGAGTAAACAAAAGTAGTCAAACCCTACAGTTCCATTTATATTCATTAGCATTTAATGTTCATAATTTAATCAAGTATCACTTCATATATCTCAAAGGCCAACCTAATAGGATCTAATCTAAGATTGTGCATTGGCTTAGAAGATTCATAAAAAACATTCAATATTTATATTAAACCCCAGGGTAGCTCACACAGTCTAACTACTCTTTCCAATTAATGAAATAAAATGGTAAATAAACTATAAATAAGTAATCACCATGAAATCCCCCTATGGTTATTCTTGAAAAACTATAAACTCTATAGAGAAGCACTCAATGTCCATTCCCAATGTTATCTAACTATACTCGGTTATCCAAGCCTATGGAAATTCAATTGGGAATAAACGATATCAATAATCCCAAAGTAATCTCAACTAAAACATGGCTAAACAATTACAATGCATTTCACAAGTATTTAATAAGAAGGAAAAGGAAATAGGTTCATCCTGTCAAGCAAGGAATGGAAACATGTTCTACCTTATTGGAAACCTAGACCAAATGGACCTAATCATTCAAACAAGTAAAAGAACACCTGGGTACTTCCATAAACATGATATTCCACATAATATCACATCATGTAACACTTAATCCAACAATAAATTTATGTTAGATAAAACAGGGTTGAATTTTCATAACCCGAAATACCCAAAACCTGGGTAATTGACACATTAGAATATATAACACAAAGACAATTAACTAAAGGAAAAAAACAACCTACCATGACATTGCTTGGTAGATATTGTTCAACCTCTACCTTTATATAAACATATAATATCATAGATTTAAAAAATATGTCATGAATGTTCAATATTGTATAACTCGAGAATGAGGAGAAATATGGATGAGTGGTTAAAGAAGAAGGGTGAACACAACTAGGAAATTCGAAAGGACCCACTGATGTTTGGATTGGACCATTGATAGAGAAATTGTGGCTCATAGAAAAATTGTATATCTCGGTCTCTCCTATACAAACCAAGGCCAGAAGAAGACATATATGAAGGTTAAACACGACCCAATCCTATTTTGAAAAAAAAGAATAAATACATGACATAGTCATGTAATGTACATGATGTGTATATTCCTCAAATGGACCCTGTAATAGGCGGTCTCTAGGACACCTCACACATTCATGCCTCTGTCTTTAGAAGGCTAGTACATGGCTACCCATAACAACCTGGTACACAATGTAGACTCCCAAGTACACATAGTGAACTTATAAAATATCTAAAAACACCCATTCATCTAAAAACACATAAAATCATTATCTATACCTGAAATGAATATTTGGGTTCTTACAAACTTCTCTCCTTAAATAAAATAATCCCCGAATTTCCCTACCATGGTTTTGAAGATGAATCCTCTAATTGATCTAGCCATTGCGAATGCATATCGGTCTCCCTCTCCCATGTATCATCCTTCACACAACAGTGCTTCCACAAAAACCACACTAGAGGAACATACATGCCATAGAGGACCTTTGTTATGTGATCAAAAATCCAAATAGGATGCTCCTCAAACAATGCATCCACCTCCAAATCAATATAATCGGGTTAAAAAACATGAGACGAGTCTGAGATGTATTGTCGTACCTGAAAAACATGGAAGACGTTGTGCATAGCCCGGTTCATCTGAGGTAAATTAAACTGATAGGAAACGGGCCTGAATCTCTCCAAAAGTTGAAACAGCCTGACATGTCTCATTGAAAGATTCCCATGTCTCTTAAGAATACTATTTCCCATACTTGGTAGGACACGTTGGAAAACCTGATCTACGACCTCGAACTCCATAGGTTATCCTCATAGACAAACATAAGATTTCTGGAGAGACTGCGCAATATCCATCATCTTCGGAATCAACTCCACCTGCTCAGTGATCTTTTAGATAAGTCAAGGTCCCATAATAGCTACCTCTCTTATCTCTAGACAACATCTGGGTTATTGTAATATCCTACATACAAGGCCTCATAAGGTTCCGTCTGGATAATCTCATGAAAACTATTATTTTAGGAAAAGTCCCCTATAGGTATGTGATTCTCCAAAGAACCTCCAAAATCTTAGGTGCATGATCAAATCATGTACTCCAGCGCCTAAATCATGTGATTTAATTGGACATCTATTCGGGGATAGTAAGGTGTACTCATAAGTACTTGTGTACCCAGAGTCTTTTGTAGCCCTTTCCAGAAACGTTATGTAAATCTGTCATCCCTATCTGATACGATAGAGTGTGGAACCCCATGAAAACGTACAATATCCCAGATTTAAAAGCTTCCAAGACCATTAATACTGAATGTCTCCTTGATCAGTAATATATGTGCAACCTTTGTGAGTCTGTCAATAAAGAAACAAACAACATCATTCGCTATAGGTGACATCGGTAGACCCGTCACAAAATCCATCACGACATCATTCCAATTCCACTCAGGAAATTGTAGTTGTTGTAGAATTATGGCTGGTCACTGGTTCTCAACCTTCACATGTTGATAGGTGGAACACCATATAACAAAACCAGAAAAATAAGTCTTCCAAAATTACCACCAATACAGACAATGTAGATCTCGATACATCTTGGTGACACCAGGATGAACTTCCAATGCTGAGTATTGAAAATCCTAAAAAATCACCTTGTGTATGTCTGTTGACACCCATACACATCCTTGAATATGCAATATCACATCCTCTCATATAATTCACTAAGGATTAGGGTCATTTCCAAACACACACTCCCATAGGACTAGTCCTTCAGAGTCTGATAACTTCCTCATTCGCACAATATCCAGTAGAGTATAGGTAATAGCTATAGCTGAAATAATAGTCTACCCCTGTATATTGTGAACCTCCAAATGCATTTCAGAGAACAAGGCCATGATCTACCACACACAATTTACCTCTTGAACTACCTGTATATGATTCCTTCTACTCGATGCATCAACCACTATGTTTCCCTTAACAGACATATATGCAAGCTCAAAGTTAAACGACTGATGGTAATCATCCCACCTTCGATGTCTCAAATTCAGGTAAATTTGGGAAAAGACACAATTGAAGCTTTTTTGTTCAGTATAAACCCAAAAATGATCCTCAAATGGTAATGTCTCCAATAGTGTATAGAATGAACAACTAAAGATATCTAGAGATCATGCGCTCGGTAATTACTCTCATGTGGCCTCAACTGCCGAGACTCGCGCACAACGACTCCTTCCCCTGTAAATATCATTTCTCCAATCCCGATACATGAAGCATCGCAATATACAGTGTAACTCTTTCTTTGATCTGGAAAAATATTTATCAGTGCTGAATTCAATCTCCCTTTCAGATTCTGAATGGCTAAATTGTAGGAGTCTGGCCACATGTACTTTGGACCAATCTTAGTCAAGACCATTAGTGGTGGTGGTAAGAGTGAAAAGTCCTATATAAAATATCTAAAGTAACCATCCATCCAAATAAAACTTTTTACCCCAAAGACATTCCTTGGATTCTCCTAGGAAACATCTGCGTTTAGTTTCTCTGGGTCTATAGATACTCCATTTGTACTAAAAACAATCGCAAGATGTTTGGAAAGGTCATGTTGAGTAAGAGAGTAACCCATGATATCATCCATGAAGACTACCACAATAGAAAACATGTATGGATTGAACACTTGTTTCATCAGTGAAATATACACTGTTGTTGCATTCGTGAGACCGAACAAAATAACCACATAGTAGTATAGACCATATCTACACTGAATGGAATTAAGTAGTTTATTTGAGGGTCTAACATTCTACTAATGATAACAAGATCTCATTTCAGTCTTTGAGAACACCCGGGCTCCTTGATGTTGATCAAATAGATAATCAATGCATGGTAAAGGATATTGGTTCTTTATCAAAAATTGGTTCAAATTATGATAATCCACATAATGTCTGAGGTTGATGTCCACCTTCTTCACAAAAAATATAGGTGAACCCCATGTAGATGTATTGGGTTCGATGAAACCCTTTTTTTGAAACTCCAACTTCTTCATGAGGTCATTAATCTCTAGTGTAGCCATCCTACAAGAATGAATGGGCATCGGTGGAGACCCTGGCATGAGTTCAATAAAAATGTATACCTATCACTCTAGAGGAAATCCTAAAATTTTTTCTCAAAATACATCACTTTAGAGATACACCACTGTAGGAAGGCCCAGTTCTAAATTCCCCTAGTCATCAGGATATAAACTAGAAATCTGGGCTATAACTCCTCCGACCCCATGATACTCGGGTCCCAATCTGCCCACATATGCATCCCATTGACCCTTGTGTATAAATGAACTACCCTTTGGTGATATAAAACTCTCCCTACAATGATATTAGTCAATAATGGCACAAAAAAAGATTAACCAATACATTTCAAGAGTTACATCAGAGCCCTTCAGCTCGAAGACAATGTTCTCATTAGGAGTGACATCCAATGACCTCAAGTGGTAACTCCTTTCACAGACATAAAATAGACATTCTAGTCCTCAAAAGTGTGTCCAATGTTATGATATTAGTAGAATTAGACATACAGATCCCATGTTTCTCTACAAAAGGAACAAATATAATGTTATGGGAAGCCCCTGTATAGAAAATAGAGGAATCTAAAATAGAGGCAACCAAAATCGTACCTATAACTATAGAGGGTTTATGATATTGATCCTACTTGATCGTCTCTATTGAAAAATCCCGACCATCACCACAGACCTATGAAGTTGTCTGACATCCCAGAGCTGATCCACCATGCGGCCGTAGAAAACCCTATGTTTGACCAGTATGGCCATGAACACCACCTTTGCCTGAAGGCCATGTCGAACTCCATCTCCCAGTCTGATGTGGAACAAGTGGCCCTATTCCGGTATGAGGAGTAGAAACATATACTCCCTCACTAGCTGCTGGAAAGAGGATGTTGCATAAACACTAAAGATATCCCATCTTACCCCAAGATCGGAACTCAAATGGTTCACTCAGGCAGTGAGATTTCTTATGTCTGCCCTTCTTGCACGGGTAACACACCACTTGGCTACCTAAAGGAATATTCTTCCTAATCGGATCTTCACACGTACACTCCCAACGACACTTCCTACTATTGTTCGGAAGGGTACCAACTTGGGATGCTAATCCAACCCTGGCCCACTACTATATAATCCCTCATATTGCACTAGTCCATCAGTCCCTGAATAACTATAGGTAATTTGGATGTCAACCTGAAGATGTTCACCTGGTATCAGATGTCATCTTGGAGACCATCCTCAAACATCCATGAGTGAAGTAACTCATCACCCCCAAAATGGATGTGAAGTGAAGTAGATTTATTAATGGAGACGAATACCCCGTGGATAAGAGTGTACCCTACTACAAACTCATGAAATATCAGGCTTTGTCGACCCTCAAGGTGTCCTGGTAGATGTAGTCATAGAAGGTCCACTGGAACTCATCCAAATCCATAAAATAACGGCGTAACTCTTGTGATATCACATCCCACCATCTCTTCTTAGAATTACATAAAATGTTTGTAGAGAGTTTCAAACTCTTATCTGGAGGTGTATCTATATGCTCAAATATAGATTGCATTGCTTCTAACCATGACATTGCATCCTGAGTTTCTCTATCGCCTGAGAATGTGGGAGGATGTTGCTGCTAAAAACTCTGCATCAACTCCTCCATACAGTGTTCATGATGCAATTCACCCAAGAATGTATTCATTATCCTCATGAAGCCTTTTCAGAATTGTGCATCACCACCTACGTCTGGTTTAACCGCTGGTGTCGTGATGAGAACAACAAGAGGATCAGATGGTAGTCCCTGATATGCCATTTTGGGTGTCAGAATATTGCCCTATATCTAGTGTAAAACCGGAGGACGTTCCAGTTTCATGACACTTTAAGTTCAAGAACACACCTAAATTCAATATTTTTAAGGACTAAAACATAGTTGTTCATGAAAAGAACTAGTGAATGAAATATTTAAGTTTTTCAAACCATGGTTACATAGAGTATATGAACACTACATGGTGTGTCCCCTTATGCTTTTAATATGGCGTGTATCTCTGCCAAAACTGGTCATCTAACACACATACTCATGACTTGTTCTCTTTGAGACATAGTGTGTACTTGAATCATTTCCCCCTACCCGAGTTCATCTACATGGATAAACACATGGATCTTTACTAGGTAATACTTCACAATGTGTTCACCCTAGACACGACATATACCCCGTATGCTTTAATCACTCGTGTCGTTAGTCACACAGTCGAATACATGGTCTCTACAACATGGAATGTACTTCCAATAAACGGTGTGTTCTGTTAATAATATCCTAACCCCATGTCTCTGCCCACACAGTAGTCACATGGTCAAGGACTATAAGTCATTTACATACAATACATGGCATGTAGTTAAGAAAAATATTTCATTTATGAAAACAACGATACATGGAGTGTATTTGTCATCACATTCCATGTATTCTGGGGTTTTCCAGACAATAATCCTCAAAAACTATTATAGAACCCCATTCAAACACTAAAACGAGAATTAAAGTGCCAAATTCTTATCTTTGGGGGACCATACTCCCAGCGAATCAAAGATTCTCATAATTTTCATGTATATAAAAATGGAATTCATTTAATGTTCAATATAATCCACCAAATTCTGATCTAGGAGGGACCATAACACATTCGAGAGCAATGTTTGGAATCCATCTAAATGAAACATTAATTTTTTCCAATACCCTATCAAAATAGTAGGTATTCTATCAAAACATATATCACTACAACATGCATTTATAGCACAACATCCAACACAATAACATGAAATTAGTAATACACCATAAATGGAAAGACAATAATTGATTACATGTGATCCATATCAAGTTACTATATGATGCCTGAGATGACATACCCTCATCTCATCGGGTTACAAAATATATAGAATCCCAATGAAATAAATCATAATATTACAAAACATGTGTATCACCCAACGGTGATATAAAATCTGATGTAACAATTTCAAAATAAGAAGAAAAAATATTCAATAATCAAGGTAACATGGTTTCATCCTATACATGGTTTAGATACTCCTAGGAACCGATATTTACAAACTACCTATTCCTTCCAATCCATATAAAGAGGGTCAAACCAATAAGAAATATAAGAACAGAAACCCCTCTTATACATCATTTTAGCAACATAGTTTTGGGTTCCTCCAAGTGGTGCCTCATACCCGGTTGTTTACATGGACTCAAGCACATTTACCAAAATTCTAGCGGCTATCGAGTAATAGTGAGGGTCTTGTGTGTGATAGTGAGGAAAATATTCCCTCATTTCTAGAGTATGCACAATAGAATAATAACAAATAAATAGTAGTGAAAGAAATAATACCATACAACATGTAAGCAGCATGAGAGTGAATGTAAATAAATTACTACATAACATATATAAATGATGAATGTAACATGTGTCTATGAAAATATCCAATCAAGTCCCAATGCTGTAAATATAGTACAAGAACAATGTAAAAATGAATCAAATAAACTCCAGTAGCATCACAGGCCTCATATTGTTCTCATTCTCTTTGGATCTACAACAATAAAGTACCTGAGGAATAAGGGTGCCTTCCCTTATCTACACCTCCAACCATATAATATGTTTAGGTCCAAAATCATGACCCAAATAGGGTGTGAGACGAATCCTAGTAGGCAACCCCCAAAATATTTATAGCTAACTACCATTGAGTATATATATTAGGTAATAAAGAAAATGCAGTGAAGAAATTAGGAGTACACAAAATTTACCAAAACATATAGTTTTCAATTACATTCATTAGAATTTAATATTCCTCATTTAATCATTTATCACAATAGTTATCTTAGAATATAACATAATAGAACTAAATCCATGCTTCTGATTTGGATTGGAAGACGTGTCACTAACATTAAATATTTATATTAACCCTTTTAGTAGCTCACAATGTCTAACCCATCTAGCTATGTAATGTAATAAAAAGAAAAAGACACTCTATGGAATCAATCACCATCAATCCCCCCAATGATCTTTCACGAATAACTATATACTCTCTAAGGAATCACTTAACGTCAATTACCCATGTGGTCCACCTACCCCACTTTCTCACAAACCCGTGAAATCTAATCATTCATAAATGATATCAAGAAGTCCAATGTAATATCAACTACTACATGGATAAACAATTGCAATTCATATCATAAGTGCTTAATGAGTAGTAAAAGGACATCATTTTAATTATAAAATGCAAGGAAATGAAACAACGTATGCCTCATAGGCAACCTGGACCAAATGACCCTAATCAATCCAATAAGGAAAATCACCCATGGGGTGTTCCTTATACATGAAATTCCATATAATATCACATAAATTAACCCATAATACACCAATCTATCTATGCAATATAGAAAAATGTTCAATTTACTTAAATTAAAATACCTGAAAAGTGGGTAATCAGCACTTTGTCATATAAAACTCAATGACAACCAATGAATGGAAACAAACCACCTACCATTATGTTTTACAATCTACATAGTTGTTCTTAATCCTTTGAATCGACCTAAAACTTCCTAGATCTTCAAAAACGTCAATAAATTTCAACCTTGAATAACCCGAGAAAGAGGGAAAATCTGGAAGAGAGGTTCATGAATAAGGAACAAGTCACTGAGGTGATTCCAATGCACCAACCAGAGTCTAGATTAGACATTGGATGGATAATCTTTGTCTTAGAGATTAATCGTCACTCTCGGTCGCTCTTGGATGAACCAAGGCCAGAAGTAGGCAATTTTGAAGGTTAGACGTGACCTCGGTCTGATTTATCAAATAAAAGAAAAATTAAACAGTGTGTTCATTTAATGTACACGCCATATACATGCCTCAACCGACCACCGCTTTAGGTGGTCTCCAGGTCACCTCCCACGACCATGCCTCCATTGTTTCATGGATTGTACATTCCTACTCGCGAATACCTGGTACAAGATGTGTACTCCCATGTACAGGGTGTGTATATATAAAATTTTAAAAAACATCCCTTTTCTAAAAACAACTGAAATCCAGATCCATCCCTGAAATGATGATCCAGGATCTTACAATAGTCTTAGTTTAATTATAACTAATATGTTTTCATATTGATAAAAAATGTTATATATTATTATAAATTTTAAGGGTATATATGAATAATTGATTTTATGTAAAAAAATTATATTTAATTTTATTATTGGAATAATTACCATAACTGCATATTCATCACCAATATAATGATTTTTCATGTAATATAAAAATAATTTAAATGATTTTTAAAAACATATAATGTAATAAATTTTTATTAAATATTGTCTTCCTTGAATGTTTTAGATACATATTAAGTTTTGATAATTTTTAAATGTTTATATTTTAAATACATCATAATTTTGGCATCATCAACGTTAAATTATCTCAATTAAACGGAAAATGAAATTATTGGTAAATTTGTTAAAATAATATGGAATTTTATGATTTAATATTCATTAAATAATTATATTTGGACAAGTGAATGGTATATAATTGATAATACCAACCATTTTCCATTAACTATATACTTCCAGATTTTAGTGAATCTCAGGTCACATTTATAGTAAAATACTTTGATATATGAGTAATAATCAAAAGGTTAAAACAGTGTTAAAACTATTAGATTTAGGTGATAATGTTACCTCAACCTTGATATTTTTTATCGGATTAATATATTGAGAATCAGCCTCACAATATCATTGAAATATTTTAAAAATGATTATTAAGTTGGAAATTGATTTATATTGATATAATACATTTTGTAATTAAAATGGTTTTCATGCCCTGGCATATAAAATGCAACCTAGTCTCATAAATTTCCATCACCTTATGAGAAATAAAATTCTTCTAATACAATCCAAAAAGAACCCCAAATATATCATCCCATATCCTAGAGGATATTATCTCAGAAAAATAAAAAAAATAGATGTCTGAAGGTGTAATCTAGAGAAGGTATAGGAATAAATATGGCTAACTTATAACCAAGAGATTTCATTTTATGTATTATTTTACCTACATCAATTATAGATTATTGTTGATAATATCATAAACTTTTTACCAGTTCAATAATATAAATTTACTCTATCTTTTGTATGACTGGTAGCCATTTTTATTTACATAATATAGTGAAGGAAAACATCCTTCATGTATACATTAGTATACCAAATCCAAAGACTGATGAGTTTCATTTTTCATTTCCATAAATAATTGATATAAATAATTGTGTATTAAAAATATTTCTTTTATAATAATTACATAATTTTATGTTTTTTACGATAATATGTCATCTAATTTATTACACCTCTATATATTAAAAATATTGAAACTTTTTCCCAAGCATACATGTAGAATAAAAACTATAATAAATTTTTCTTATGTTTTTACATTAACATTAATATATGATTATAAAGTTATAATTAATAAATAAACATGATAATTATGTTAAGATTAATATTCTAGAGATGATGTAATAGTGAACACTTTTTTCATGGTCATTCCACTAAAGCTGTTTTTCAATTATGAACCAAGGATTGTAAAATCAGTCCCCAAGAGCATATCTGACTTAATATCATCAAAAGGCTTGATAATAAACAAAATAAAATTTATAATAATAAGAAAATAAAATTAAAATTCCTCATTATCAAAGTAGAAAAAAAAGATAAGTCTTATATATGGGATATAATGTATGTTTGTGGAATGAAAGACTCTTGGTAATATATTTTCCTTAAATATTGTTTTAAATGTTAATATATATTACATTTGAATATTTTTCATTCATTAATATATATTTTTTAAAAAAATATATAGATTTTTTCTTTAATGATAAAATTATTACATAATTAGTGTTCAATTACCATTAACATTTTTTATATTTCTTAAAATGGGTGTATGTTCCTATCAAATTCTGAAGAAGGATTTTTTTACTGCAGATAATCGAATTATATTTTATAATGTATGTGATATTGACATATTTTCTCACATGCATGAAAGTTATTCATTAATAATATTTATCACAAAATTTTATAAATTTTTTCTAAAATAAAATAATGTCCACAATATTTTGGGGGTTATAATTAATTTATTTCAAAAAAATAGGTTATTTTTATTTTTTATGTGATGATTAAAATTGATTGTCCATATGGCGTAAAAATAATATTTCATGATTTTTTATATTAGAAAAATAATATTCATTATATTTATGTTTGTTATAGTCCATGGAAATTATTCACGATGGTGGGTAGTTTTGATATAACACTCCAATGAATTGGGTAATGATTATATTCAATGGGGAAATATATGAGAATTAAATGATTTATTTATTCTATTTATTACAGTACTTGTATGGGTGATAGTTTTGGTGATACAAAGATTTTTCCCTAAGGTACATATATGAATTTAATATTAATTATAATTTTTTTTCCTATGATGTATTTTAATTTCACATGTTAACCTAATAATATAATATTTTAAGGAATGTTTTCCACTTGTATGGGTGTAAGGTATAGAATTTGTGAAAATGTTTCCATCAGTTCCCTTGTTTTATATGAACCCCCATGATTATAATTTTCCATTTAGAATTTATTATGTAATGTTTTTTGAAAACATATGGTAAATTATCCTTATTTCATTTGTAAGATAATGAGTACATGGATTGATTATTAATTAAATAAATGAAAGAATTTATTATTTTATAAGATGATTTTCAAAATATATGAATATTAATCTTTCTTTTTTAAGTCCCTTTCTATTACTTTTTTCATGACCATCATTTTCATCTTATCTAAAGTGTTCAATGATATGTTGGAACCGGTAAGAACACAACTTGATTATAATAAATATTTTTATCTAAAACAAATATGATTAATTTTAAATGTTTTATATTATGAGATAATAGAATACTTATTGGAAAAGTTCACATTATATTATAAAGAATAGACATGTAATTTTCATTTTCTAAAGTTTCAAATAAATTAATCAAAAAATACTGTTTAATTGCATGAATATTAAAAACGTTTTATAAATAATGTAAATATTAAATGATTATGTTATGGGGTCTAATAATATTAAAATAAAATTTTTCCCTTTTTCCAATGTAATTTCGTAGCCCTATTATTACCAGTATTTTTTTATTGTGATGAAAATTCAAAATGAAAAAAAATGATTTTATTCAAAATTTAAATAAATTTATAGAATTTGATATTTCGAATGACCAGATTAAAAATCTCTCATATCAATTTTTAAAAATATTTAGAAGTAAATTATATTTAAACACCAAAAAAATACTCAAGAATAATGAAAACACATAGTGTATATTATATTTCTTGTCCTTGAAGAATTAAATATATAGGGTGGCATTCTAAGAAGTTGTTAAAATTCCATGATAATTTTAAAATACAGATGTCTTTCTAATAAATTATATGTTTGATAAAAGGTGATGTGAAAGAATTAATTCTATTACACAAATAGAAAAGTAATATGTAGTCTTCTTGGAATAAATTTACAACATATGTTAGATAAAAAATTATTATTTTATATAGGTTCTACTAAAATATTTACTAGGATCCAATCATTTGATAGTATCTGAATGAATTTAATCAATATTAATATGTATTTTTGATTTTCATTTTTATCGTATTTTTTGCAAAAGATCAACTGTTAAATTTTCAATGGATTAATTATGACTAAACATGACGATCCCAATGCTTTTATTGTTCATGAAATCATCTAATAAACATTATCTATGTCAATGACAATGAAGAATAAAATATATACAATACAGTTGCGGTTTTCCGTTTAAAAAAAAGATGACTCTACACTATGGGAAGGAAATTAATGTTTGTTTGTATATATTATATTTGTTAATAGGATTCAAAATGAATATTATGGTAATGTAAAAAAATCCCATTTGTGAAATGAATATAGAAAACACTATATTCCATTATATAATCATAATACTAAATATTAAATCTATGAAATAGATGGTCCAATTATTAAATCCAACACCATGTAAAGAGAAAATATTTATACAATGTATAATTTATCATATAAACATGAAAGGTTTGTGAATATAACTTCTTAGGACAATCCTCTTATGGAACCATTCACATATGCGGATGATCAGATCTATAGACAGTTAGGTGATGATGTATATGACGATTCATGTGATTTATAGATTTATATACTATAGATTATTCCAAATTTTTTAGTAACTTATATTTATGCCTATATAAAATTCATATAGGAGGATATCACCTATATCATTTAAGGTTCATGATATATTGAAAAATTAGTAGAATAATGGAAAAAAATTCTTATAAAAATTTCAAACACAACAGAGCAATAAAAATACATGAATAAGGATCCTGCTGATAGATGGTCATGTTTGAAAAATTAATAACATTGTATTTATCATTATAGGGTACAATAAATAAAAAGTATTAGAGAAAATATCCATGAATACCTAAATGTAAAAAATATAATTAATACTTAACTAGAGGTTAATGAAAAGGTGATTAATGATCTTGACCATATATAAGATGAATAGTGTAAAAATCATTAATATCATTCTAAATTGATGAGGAATGAATATGATGATATAGTGAATTCATTGAATAATTTAAATAATATTCTCAAAATTAGAAGATTTTATTTTAATGTAAAATTAAAATATTTTGAAACATGTCTATCCATGATGTCAAAAAAATGTATAAAGTAATTATGTGGCTCAAGAACTGGTAAAATGGAATATTTTATTAAAACTACTTTTTTTAATGGAAAAAATTTCTTGTGAAAGCCTATTGATAAATATAATCACACTCAAAAATTAAAGGTTTCACGAATCGTAGAAAATAGAATCTGTTCAAAATCTATTTCCATGAACTATATAAGACATCCTGATATTTTAATATATTTTTTCCTATAATGATGTCATGTATGTTTGATAGATTTCTCCACACAGTAACATAAAATTTTGGAATAATCATAGTATGTATATATATAAATATATATATATAAATATATATATTATTATTATTTTGTTATGGGTTTCAAAACTATCTTATTCATATGTCTATATCAGTATAAGTAAGTTAATAATTATATATTTAAAGGTTACATTAAATAAATTGACATAATTAGTTATATTGTTTAGGAATTGATCTTTTTTATGTGTGGTACTATTTAATATAACAATTATATATATTATTTTCAAAAAATTATATTAATTAAATGTAAAATTTATTGATTAAAGAATCATTATTAGCGATTCAATGTAATTATGAATAAGAACATCCATAATATGAAAAAAATATTTACATATAAAAATATGGTTTCCATATTTGTAATTATTTATTTAAATGTTAAATTTATTTAACTTATAAATTTCAATAAAAAAAATACACCTAATGTTTTTCTTCATCTTAACTATTTTAGATTAAGATAAATTGTTGGTATTTTTATATAATAATTGTTTTTATAGTAAAATTTTTTATATACATTTTTGTTAAAATATCATGGATTTTATGACATTTTATCATTATTTAAAAAATGTAAAATTGTAAAAACACATTTTCATGAAATAATATTTCATTTACAATAACATTTATATATTTAAAAATACTTATAACTTTTTCAAACCTATAATTTAGATATTGGATCACTTATGGCATTATTCTCAAAACATATTTTTTTATACTTCATAAATTTATAATTGGAAATTTATTTTTTTAACATATATAAATTGAATCAAATGTAGAATATTTAAAAATAATAATAATTACAGTTATATAATATAATTATTGAAGTTTAATTTATTTTCATAAAGTATTAGTTACCTTCTCTAAATATGAGTTACCATGGTAAAATCATAAATGGTAAAAGATAAAATTATAAAGGTAAAGAGTTAAAAATTGGTTTAAAACAGGTGTATCAATTGGTTGATACCTGAAATATATAAATATTATCTTCCCATCTCCATTATATCTTAATTTTGGATCCACAATACAATATAGTTACTTCCTATTAATAAAAAGTGTTGTGTATTTAAAAAAAATCCGTCATTTTTCACTTATAAAAGGGATAATATTATACGTTCATTCTCTTAAAACAACAAATATCGATATATTATCATAAATAATCCCAAACCTCTCTTAAAAATTCAGATCAACATTATCCAGGTTTTAAACTTTCCAAAAGACCACCCATCAATGCTTAAGCCCCTTTAAGAAAACAATAATACAAGAAAGGTGTAATAAAATTTCTAACCCAACATTTCTCATTTTTATTCTATTTTGTGCACATAAACATCCTAACATTATTTTACACCATAATCAAATAAAATTATCATAAATATTTATTATAATATTATGTTTCTATTATGATGTCATAAGAATAATCACACTTTTCCTTTTTCCCTTAATGAAAAATTAAACTTTCATTTATGCGATTTGTGGACTACACCCTCCATAATGCAACATGAATAATTTTCATTCACATCAAAAATATATTGATCATAATAGATAATTTAATATTTGAAAATGATATTTAATATATATTCTTTAATCTAAAATTATAAAATATATTACTTCATTTACATGTTCTATGGTAAATTAAATCATCTTTCAATTGTACATATGGACTACATATACCATAGATCTATTTTAAACAATTATTATTTTCACCACATACTTATATGGGTGTACATGGGATTCGTTTTAATAGAAAAATAAAGTTTTTATAAAATTTTAATGGTTCGTTAAAGTAAAATTGGGCACCCTTTTTACAATATGTGTCATAAATAACCATAGAAAATATTATTCTCTAAAAGAGAGTTACAAGAGAAAAAATAATTTCATAATACTATAAAATAAAATCTCATTAGTTCTATTATTCTTATATATATATATATAACTAATATATAATAAATATTTTTACTTATCTTCTTCTATTATTATTTTACAGTTAAATCATTTCAGAATTATCAGTAAAATATTGTGTGTTCCTATTTAAGATAGTTTAACCACCTAATAGAACAATTCCATAAATTTATTTCATGGATGACAAAAGGATTTAATTTAAATGTATTAAATGTTTTAAAATGGAAATAAATATTTTATTTTAGTTAAACTAAATTAAATTATTTATACAACTCATTTTTAATATATCAATATCTATTTTTAAAAAATCAATAAAACACCCACATCACTGATTCCATATTTTAGTACTCTTATCAAAAACCCACTAGATTAAAATAAACAATATAAAAAATTATAAAAAATAAATGATAATTCCTTTTATGACATGTTAATTATGAACCATTTGATAAGAGTGAAGAACCACTATGCTATTAGGAAACTAGTTTAGAATGATCACTATTACAAACCATTGATATGAGAAATATATAATAAAAAACTAATGTATCATGAGAGGGTAAAAATAAATAATGTATCAAAAATCTTATATATATTAAAAGTATTATAATATTAGAAAATATGTTATTTCAATTTTAGACATGATGTTAAATAGAGCTGAATGTATGAAATAATTGAGGTAAGGGGATTCTTTGTCACCAATATTAATTTTTCTATCTAACTTTTTCATGTGAACTATGATGGATTAAATATGGTGTGGTCTTTTTTATTTAATATATTTTTCCGTATTTATGGTGTTTAATGTTTTTTATATTTTCTTATTTAAATAGAAATTGATTAAAATGTGTCCAAAGATTAATGGTGTTTCGAAAAAAATATTACTCAAACCATAGGGGTTTCCATGATTAAAATTAAGATTCATTGAGCCATAACATATTTTGTTGAAAATATTTTCATTATATGATTTACCTAATTCCCATATATATATTTTTACACAAATTGTTTCTCTTTCAATAATTATACTAATCTAAATCATATTCCCTCATTTGAATGATCTTTCATTCCACCATTACACTAGTAGAATTTTTTTTATAACTCAATTTATGGTCATTGTGATTTTACTTACTTATTGAAATGCTTTTATATATGTTTTCAAAATATGACACATGATTTTGTATGTTGGTATTATTTCATATTTTCTATTTATTTACATCACAACCACGTAATTCCTCATCAAATATTTCATTCCTTGTGGGGCATGTTTCACATAATATATATTGATTACTAAAATATCCTTTCATTGAGTTATAATATATTATCATAGAATATGTTTATCCTCTCTAGTTTTCTACCACCATAATATTTTATTATATTTTATTTCATAACCTACATTGGAAAATGATGTTATAATAAAAATAATATTTTATTAATTTTCTGATATTATGGATTTTCAAGAAAATAAATTTCAATTAAAAAATTCAAATTCACAAAAAATGTTTTATCAGGTGTTTAACTTTTCCTATTTAAAATATAATTTCATTATTAGGGCTCAATTATTTTTTTAATTATTATAATACAAAATTTTAAAAAAAATTCACATCACCATTTTTAATGTTAAATTTTAATGATACATATATGTTATTATTATTTTGATGATGTTATAAATAATTCAAAACTCCCTTTCCAATTTGACTCCTATTTCATTTTTTATATTAAAATGTATTTATGTTGATTGTATTTCATATACATATTCTCTTATATAATAAATATAAATATTAATTGAATTTTGGATCTAAATATTGTAATAAAATAAAAGAATTTTTTATAACTGATAATGTGATACATTTTGAAGAACCCAATTTTAAGGTTTTTTTCAGCTATAACAACATCATTATGATTGTGCTTTATCAAAAATGGGTTATATAATTTTGAAAAAATACACTATATTAATCATTATATACTGTTGAATGTTCTTTTATAACAACGAAAATAACATTCACAACATTTACCACACCTAACCATCCACAATGAATATGATAAAATTTTCATTGAATTACATTACATTATTAACATACTATATTTACATCATTTAAATTAAGGGGTTTCAACTAGATTTCATACACAGATTGATTAGAAAAATCATTCAAATAATAAAATTAAAAAAATCTATATGGTGTAAATATCGTATTCTTTATATTGAATGACGTGTATTTACCAATAATTTATGTCAATACAATTGGATAAACTATTATTTTATATGGTGAATTCAATTTATGAATTCCTTATTTGAATCAATTTTAATAGGATATGAAACCCAGTTTCACAAATTAGTTTTTTCTTATTTCATAAATGAAACCCATTTTATTTTTGGGGGATATTTATCATGTGTTTAATGGAACCCATTCCTATATATTGGTTTTTATTTATATGTTGAATAATTAGTTACTTATGGAATATATAATAATGAACTAATTCTTAGTGGGGAATTGTATCGATCTTCAAGACAATGGATGTGGATTTATATCTTATGAGATATGTATTCATGTGTACATTTTAGTTTCTCACAAGTGTGACCACTAATATTTTAGAGCTACATAGTGACTTTTTTGAAAGAAAATGTTTCTTGTATATTTGTAATCTGATCCATAGTTCTTTTCATATTATTAGTGTTATTGTATACCCACATAAATCCACATTCATTACTCATAATCCTAAACAAATATGATTCATGTATTATTATATGTTATTTTTTTACATGATTTACGTTCTATGATTGTTTTGGAATATATTATATATATATATATATCAAAATTATACCAATAATGTCATCTTTTTCTTAAATTTGACATATGATTTGAAATTATAATTTTTACCCTTAGTAGTCTACTAGGATCACTACTTTTATATCGTCAAATTTCACTAGGTAATGAAAATTGGAATGGATTAAAATATATATATGATTTCATTATGTATATAATTTTCTAGATTTGATTAAGAATCATTATAAATATAGTACTTTTTTATTTAAGGGGATAGATATTCAGTTGATATATGAAAAATATATTATTATTTTTATTGATTTTTTAATTCAATAAAATGATTTACTTAAAATATGTGTAAATTTTATATTAATGAACTATATTATTTATGTTATATATGATATATGGCCACATATTTGAGATACTATAGATGGTATTACATAAGGGTTTATATTTCAATTTTTTTAATATAGTTTGGAAATTTGTTTTGTTTATATTAAATTATTGACCATATTATATGTTGTATAGATAAAGATTAATGGTAATTGATGAAATATTCATATTTTAGTGATTATGATTTTAGAACAAAATTTTATCCCACTGAGAAAGTATGTAACATCCTGACCTAGGTGATACTAACTAATGACTAGATATGGCACATTACATGACCTATGGTGCACAACATCATATGCCAGAGGCTTACGAATACTAGAGAGGGTCTTTTGGGACACATAGAGAGACTATATAAAATTATCTTATTAATCCACCATAGATAATAGATGAAAATATAGAAGTAACATATAAGACAATCATGTATTACATGAACAATTTCTTAAAGCTGTGTATTATCCCACAACCCAATTGTAAGAATTTTAGGTCATTTCATTGAGTTCAATGTGTAATGAAAAACCAAAAATAATGACATGATGAAGTCCCCCAAAAAGGGTCCCAATGTTATATTTAGTCCACATATCCATCAAAATATTATATTCCCCAAATCATCCCTCAAATATAAGAACCATTACTTTGTTTGTACATGAAACCATGAAGTCTTATTGGGTACCTAATAGGGTCATAAGATAGGTTTGAATACAAATTATTAATCCACCACTAACAATGTAGGATAAATAATTAGTCTACTATTGTAAATGAATATATAAAGGTAATAATTTAATTGAAACAATAAACTAGGTTACATTAATCATAATTCATTAGATCAACTAATTTCAATATTGGTTTCATGCTTTAGAGATTTATCAAAAAAAATACATCAACCCTTACATGTTGTTTAAGACATGTGTCAATGGGATAGAGGTTAGAAAATGTGGATCCTCATTCCATGAATTAAACCAAGATTTATAAATCCATTTCAAATCATCTCATCCATGATATAAAATTCTATTTCCATTCCATTGGGGTCGGGTGAAGAAGTCATTTCCTTGGGATAATACTATGTATAGGGCTCCACAGAGCATTTGTCTGGCCTCCCAATGAAATTTGAGAATTATTACATCATTCAACCAACCAATTGTTCCAATAATATATCATCATAATCATTAACCATTTTATTTCAAATAACAACAATGGTGCACCATTTCCATTCAATCATAGTTCTATGGTTCCTTATAATTAGAATGTTCACAATTTCTATACAATTATGTAATATCATTTTAACATATTATAACCACTTCTCCCACTATTTAAAAAATACATCATACATGCCAAGACACATTAACAAACTATTGTAGTAATCCATTTATATCTCATGAATCATATAAAACATATTGTTAAGATACAAACCCAATAATGTTAAGTCACCAGGTTAATAACATTTACAATTTTATTTAATATCATAAACCCTTCAATTCATTATATAAAATCCCAATAATTAATTTTCAATGTATTTTTCCACCCCATGGGTGTCCATAGGCTCGGTCTATTCATTCACATCTGATAACACAATGATAATTATGGGTCCAAAAAAATCCTTTAAATACCCAATTAATCTTTTACTATCATGGATAAAAAAATGTAAAATATGGGTGACATGGCCAGACCACAAACAGATAACCAACACCAAGTATATGGGATAATACCTAGACACTAGCTACCTAATTTTCGCAAACCAATACTCACATAACCTTATCCCTTGATTCAAACTCAAACAACATTCTTAGACCTAACGTGGAAAATCTTGGAAGTAGAGGGTTTTGGGGAATCCAAAAAATATAAATTAATATTCAATGACTTTTCAGGATAATAGTATAAAGAGAGTGTTATAATCACATGTTTCTTCGATATACACCCAATCATATCCTAGATGACTATGAATTTAATTTTAACCATCACAGAAAAGCACTAGAGGATAATGTTTGTTGCATAGGACATTGGAGTGATAATGAAGAAGAAACATTTGTTATAATACTTAATTTTTGAGGGAGAAATCGTACATTAACCATATTAAATGTGGACCACTATTTGGCACCACAGTTGGCCAAAAAATGTACCAAAAGTACACCACTATTCATCAACGAGGGGATAGAGAGACACTATCTCCAAGGAAGACCACATGGTTTGAGAAACATTTTAGAGGCCATGGTATATAGTTTTATACACATCTACATGGCTTGAAGGATTCGAATTAAATGACTTGAAAGCCATGAAACCACCCCCTATTGGGTTCATATTTATTCAACATGTATAGTTCTACCCATTTTCCAACTATAAGCCTTTCCTATTATCACCTATTTCATTATTTGTTTCATTCCATTAACCCTTATAACACACTTCAGTATCCATATAATCAGAAGAAACATATCATTATCCAAAAAATACAGTTCAATGAAAACCTAAACACTAACACACATCAAATAATTTTAGGATATTACAACATCCAAAATATCTAATAGATCTTCCCTGATCCACACTTCATTTAATTACTTTGCATCCATGGTAAAACAATTGTTCAAATGGACCCAAAAATCCACCTATTTCCCCATTTTTTCATACTAAAAATTCCCATGCTTCCATAATACTTGAAAATAAAGCACAAACTTACCTAATAATACATCCTAACTGTGATCCAAATCTAGAAGAAAACTCACCTAAAACAATGCATTATCCTCAAACTCAAAATTATCAATATAGAGCACATGAGAAGAGTAAGGGTGATACTAATAAAGTTGTGACATTTTAAAAAATCATTAATATCATAATACATCTATGGAATATCTAATTGGTTGACCACTGGTCCAATCCTCTCTACCATCTCAATTGGACCCACATACCTAGTCACTAACATACCCAGTATCTAAATCATATAGTGACCCAACCGGGGAGACATGAAAAATATTACATGATCACACACAAAAACAAAAGATTTTGACATCACTGATCAGCTAATGAATACATCCTACTCTGATCTATATACATATTTTTTTGAAGTAGTGTAACCAAATTTGACATCTCCTTCACGATACTTGGTCCCAAAAACCCGGACTCTCCTACTACCAATCAATATAATAGAGAGTTGGAAGATCAACTATGGAGAACCTCATAAGGATTCATCTGAATAATATTCAAGTAAATATTATAGTAGGGAAACTCCAAAATTAGTAAATGCTTTTAATTATTTCACAAAAAATCTTGGACGCATGCTCTCAATATTTCTTTTAGCACGTGCATTTAATCTCCGATTTCCTATTATTTTATGTGTGGAAAGTCATACTCAGAAGCACAAGGGTACCAAGATCCATAAAAATTCATAAAAAACTCATAGGTAAAATTTGGATCAGGAACTAAAATGAAACTTCATAGAAACCCATCCTACCATACTATCTCATAAATTTATAAGTCAGCCAATTAACCCACCATAAATGTCTCTTGAATCTATAAGAAATGAGACACCTTTTTCAAATTGAATTATAAAAAAATTTAATGAAATGTATTCATTAAAATTAATTTTCATTCACTGATAGATGGTGTTACACACAATATGTGGTTTATCATTTGTTATAAGAAAAATAAATCTTACCTATTGTTCCACACAACATCCTATTTTTTGTTCACATGTGTTACATGCAAGGCCATATTTTATAGATCCACAAATTAATATTAACATTTATTATGAAATTTATCACCTATCCATTGGAACAATGTGAATGATTATTTTTTTAAAATAAATTATAAGATTATTGTTTAAAAATGTATACTAAATGATTTCTTCCAAGTTAGTTAAAAATTAAAATTAAAACCAATTGGATATAAAGGATGGGTTTTTCGAAAAAACTATTTTTATGAGAATAATAACATTTTATAATAATAAAATAAATGAATCACAATTTTTTAAATATATTAATGAATTTTATTTTTTAAATATTAATACAAATAGTTTTAAATTCATCAAATATTTTTATATAAAAAAATGATAATAAATCAAATTTTAATCATAAAAAGTTTTATTTTTCAATATGGTAGTTTTTATAAATTTTAATAGAAGGATTTTCTTCAAATAAAATTTTGACACATTAATAAATTTTCTCTAACAAATAAAAAGATTTTTTAAAAATTAATTATAAAATTTTACTTTGGGTGGTTTGTTTTTATATATTTGAGATGAATAGTAAATAAAATGAAACATTAATTGAAAACTCCATTTTAATCTAATTTGTTTATATATTTAAATAATATGTTAAATTTATTTAATGGTATAATTAGTTGAATTACTAATAAATATATGAAATTTTTATCATTGGAATCTATTTCACAGTGGAATTGGATATTAAAACATTTAAATGTATTGAATTATTTACGTAAAAATCCTTTTTTTATAAATTAAACTATGCCAATTCTATTATTGGATTATAGAAATATGGATTAAATTTTTATAATAAGAATAATTTATACTTTATTAGATATTAAAATTATTGTTCGATCTAAAATGTTAGTAAAATTAATGAAACATTATTACATTGATTAAGGTAAAAATGAGTTTAAATAGTTGTAAAATTTTAATCTTATGGTTCCAAATGACCAAGAATATTTTATAAAACCAAATTTCGTTAAATATATCAATCCATTTAGATTTTTTCCTTTTTCATTTCAGAACATATTATATTTTTCAATACTGTGGAATATTATTCCAAAGTTTGGCATAGTGGAACACTATATAGGATTGGATATAAATATCATATTCAATTATAAATTATTTTTTAAAAAAATTTATATATTTTTTGGATGAAATTATTACCATAAATTTTTCAAAAAATTCAATGCATTGATTATTTAATTATTATTAAAATAAAATGAAATATTAAAAAACTATTAAAAGTTAGGGAAAAAATGAATTTTTGTCTTCAATTAATTTTTAGACGAATATATCATGATTAATAGATTTTAACATAAAATGTTTTAACTCAATTATTTTATTATATTTTTTAAATTTAATTAAATAGATAATTTCATAATAGCCATTAATGTTATTATATAGTAATTGATATTTTAATAAATGATCTAAAATTACTAGTAATCCAATAATATTTAAAGTTATTTTTAAATGATAATAAATGTAAAATATGTCACATTACGGAACGAATTTATATTTTTTAACAAACATAATAACCCCTAAATAATCAACCATTATACGCACAATCGGTTTTAGGGAATTGATTTTACATGTTACATGTTCTTCTCTTCAATTTAATTTTTAACAGACATGGGATATTTAATTTAAAATTTGGATTTCATATTTTTTATAACAATTTATAAATTTTATAATAGCTATCATATTAATTTATTCTAAATTGATGAATTAAATAGGTTAGAATACTTGTTACCTTAATGAAAACCGATGTGAAAAAATATGGAAATATATGAATTAAGGAATAAAATCTTTAAAAAGTTCTCTTTTTTTAGTATTGTGAGATTGGGTCAATCACAACTACCCCCATATATATTATTTTTTAATTTTTAAGCTTATTAGATATGGGAGACTTCTCGACCATGTTTTCCTTTTTGTATTTACAATAATTCTACTCATCCTCAACTATAAATGGGAAATTCACCCTCACCCATTATTCACACCTCTAAATACATTTGAATCATCCAAAAACTATGTAAATCAACTACCAACATCATTCTACTAAAACTATAATCCTCACTTGGGGATGGAATTATAAAAGTATGTTATTTCGTGAAAACTAAGATGAGTTACCCGATGAAGAGTTAACATTATTTAAAGGCCACTTTTTTTACTTGTGTATCCACCCTTCATATTTTTTATATCATGTATATATAAAAATATTATTATATTAGAAGTAATAATAAGTTTTATTTTTAATGTTTTTACAAACAATTACATACAATACCATCAAATGGGTAATGAAATCACCGATTTTGTGTATGGGGGACTATCTCCTCGTGAAACATTGTCATTTTGTTTCCTTTAAAACCTGTCATAGTTAGAAATTGTAATTAAAATGATATTTTTATATCATATAAATCATTTTGGTGAATTATACATGTTTTTATATTTTTTATATAACTCATATGTTCATGATAACTTTTTTTGGTAAAGATGATAACATCATTTGTGTATATGTGGACTATCACCTCCCCAATACAATGTAATTCAATCATGCATCACATGGAATGTATTAATGATGGGTTTAATAAATTTATAAGATATATATTAAATATTTATGATATTAATGATTTAATTATCTATCTATATAGATAAAATGTAATTTTGTTATTTATATTCCGCACACTAAAAAATGTCTCAACGTTCTTCGTTGACATGTAGAATACAATCACATTGAAGTGATGTGTTAATTAATTTTTCATCACCACATCAAATGAATGATATATATAATTATATATTATTAAATATTATATTTTTTATATTATAATTAATTTAATAGAATTATAATATTTTCTTACCTTATTTCTGTAATGATCCTTAAAAATGGAAATTTTACTCATGTCTACAAACTACCTACCGTGTCAAGGATAAAAACATTAGATCATTTTACAAAAACATCATATCTAATAGATTTTCATTGAAAAGAATGATTTAAAAATTATATAACTATTTTAGTTTTATTATTCTAGATATTTTTTAATAATGACCTCATTGACCTTAGTCAACCTATCATAGTCTGTTTTCACACATAAGACAAATATGGTCACGACATCTAACATAAAAAAATTTATAATAAAATTTTATAAATGATGTTTATAGTTTTAAAAAGTAATAATAAAACTTTTAATGGTTCATAAGTAATTAAATAATTAACATGAGATTTTTTTTTAGAATTTTAATGTATAATAATGACAAATCATACTCAAGGTAAGGTATGTTCATCACACTTTTTACATGTGTGGGATAAATGTCTTATTAAGAACTTTTAATTTTTTTGTGGTTTATCCTCTAATAATATTTATATATTATGCATTGAATTATATTATCTTAATTTCACTTAAAATATTAATATGACTATTATTACTATTGGGTCTTTCAATTTTGATGTCACCACAGTTTTACGGTGATTCATCTCAATTTAAATTCCATTGAGACTTATTTGTTATTATGCACCAAAATATTTTTATATTGTTTGTGTACTACTAAAAAATGAATCATACAATTCATATAAATGATTTCTTTTATTTTACTTATCAATTTGATTTTTCCATTATAGATGATTTTTAGTATTAATGTTACAAATCATTTAATGGATTCTTGTCATAATTTTACTTCATTGTGATGTTAGTTATGTTTTTTACCTATAATATTTTATAAGGTGTATATACTACCCCATTGAAATGTTCTGAATTGCCTTATTACAAGGATATAAAATGTTTCATTACATGTTAGTCTTTCAATAGGATTATAATTCAAATTCTTCAAAGAGGTATGGGATATATTATAATACTTATAGATTATATTCCACAAGAATATTTCTAATGGTATTTTAATGGAATTTCCAATCACAAACATCCAAAATACATTTTTATAATTATACTATATTCTGGATATTATTTGTTGATACCAATATTATTTATTCATTATATTTATTATTATCATTTCAAATATACTTTCATGGAATACTTTTATTTACCACAGGTGTATATTGTTACAAATAATTTGTTACGTAACCCATTTCTTTTCCATCATTTAATTGTGTTCAAAAGTGGTTTTTATGGAACCCCTTTATTTTCCATTAGTGAATCAATTTTAACTTATATTTTTGTGTTTTCCATTTCTTTTACTTGGGATATTATTTTTTCAAATAAATATATATTGATCCCATTTCTTTTTCATTAGTTAATCATGTTTCAAAGAGATTGTTTCGAAACCCATTTCATTCTGAAGGGTTAATCATGTTTCAGAGAGAATTTTGGGAACCTCTTTCTTTTCCATGGGATTAAATTTTTCAAAGAGATTATTATGGAACACATTTATTTTCTGTGGATTACTAATTTTTCAAATACAATTTAATGGAACCCATTTCTTTTTCAGCGATTAATCAAGATTCAAAGGGATTATTTTGGAACCCATTTCTTTCTCATGGATAAATCATTATTCAGAGCGACTAATTAAGAACCCAATTTACTTCCATAGGATAACCATATCTAAAGTATATTGTTATGGTGTAAATTTCTTCTCCACATGTTAATCTCGATTCTAATAGATTTAATTGTTATCCATTTCTATTACAAGGGTTAATAATCTTGTAAAATTAATTATTATAGTATCTATGCTTTTTATGCATATTTTGGTTCTCATACATCTTACATGATGGTAATACCATATAGTGACTGCTGATTCCATTACATATTACATAGTAGGGAGACCCAGATAGAATTGGTGAGTCCATTACATCTTATAGGATGGGGAATACCTTATTGCACCGAGTGATCCCGTTATTGCTCTCCAACGAATAGGGTAATGGTTATGATTGAACTAATACAAATTTTTATTCCAATTAAAAGAATTGTAAAAGGGATTATAGTGTTTTCTAATAGTTATGTTCTATGTAACTAAAAATTGTTTTGATTTCTAATTATGGGTTTATAATGATTATCAAGATTTAGATTAATATCCAATTTCTTGTGATTATTATCTATAATGTATGTTTTGTTTTACATGTTTTCATATTTGATGATCCAAGTATTAAAGGGTATGTGTTCCTTTATGATTCACTCATGCACATTGGTTACGTCTTCTTTCCCTTATGTTCATCATAT
The DNA here is from genome assembly GCA_963277665.1 of Viscum album. NCBI lineage: Eukaryota > Viridiplantae > Streptophyta > Magnoliopsida > Santalales > Viscaceae > Viscum > Viscum album. Next base: position 1,756,483,231 of record OY728158.1, on the reverse strand, counting down.
TCTCATTGATGACATATAATTATTAATGACTATTTTTACCATTTCTATGCACTTAAGCCCACCCTTCATAAGATTAATTTACTCTACTATTAATGAAATGAAACTCAATGAGACATGTTTAGAATGGATTTATTATGAATAATTATGATATAACAATGTAATAACAAAAATATTCGGAATGTGGGAGAAATTATCACTTAATGTCATGTAAATTTCTTATATAGTAGTTTTTCATAGTTATCCAAACCACTAAACATAAAAAGTTCTCCTACACTGTATGTGGTCCATCTTTCAATTTTTTAGGGTTTTGATAAAAAAAATTGACTCAGAAGTTTAAAAATCAAAGCCTGAAAAGTCAATTTAGGGATTTCATCACAACATCAAGGAGTGCAGGTTTTGGGTTTTTGTAGACTGTATCACTGGTCGGTTTTGATAAAATTGGAGGGTGATAAGTTTTCAAATGTGGTTATCTTAGGAGTTATGGATACCATCATACGACTTTAAACACAAGTATTATTACAAGTTCAATGGAATAAGACACCCCATTTTGGTTTTTAAGTAGTAATAATTTTGACGATGTCAATGAAATTTTATACATTTTTTTAGTTGATGTATTTGTAACCCCTATGTACAACGTGATGGTTTTTTTGGAAGGATTTATTTTTCATCATTATAACAAATTTTGGGAAAACCAATATGATTGGTGAAAAAATATCGCATACAGCTTGGCGCTAGGACATGAACCCATGGAAAAAGACGATAAGGGATTCCATCACTACCACTGCCCACATGATGTCCTGGTTTACATGATATTTTATATGTAAAAATTATATCAGAAACACAATTTATTTTATTTGAGGAAAAAGTATTGACTTCTCTTGTAATAATATTTTATATAATATTTTATATCTATTGGTTTCAAACATATTTAGGAAATTATTCATGAATTTAAAATTGATTTTTCATTGAATAATTTTGTTTCTAATTTTTGTAATACTTATGAATTATTTGATTACTGTATCATATGAAGGTTTGTTAAATTTTTGAATTATATTACTATGTTCTCTCCATTTTGAATTTTGTTATTTTCTTATCAATGGTGTAATATACTGACTTATCCTTTTAAAGGTATTTGGTATTTAAAAGTTGATTTTTGAGCTTCTCGAATAAGAAAATTTGTCGTTAGTACTCATCATCTAGAGAACAGACGTGTTTCTTTAAATTGGTCAAATAATGATGTTCAATTTTAAATTAAATATAATTAATCATTTTTACATGTTATAAGGTTAAATAAATCCCTCAACATTAGAAAATGGATACTTAAATTAAATATAATCATTATACCATCATATATAATGATATCAGTTCCCTTTTCTGTAACACCACATGATTTTATGAATATATTTTTCAAAAAAATAATGTTCCTTGATTTATTATATTGAAAGTTACACCATGTTATGATTTCCATATGTTATATACTATGATAAACTTTCTGCACAAACAAAACCATCTTATATAATTTAACATGAAAAATTCTGTCTCTACGAAACATCAGTTTATTATTAAAAATGTTTAATTAGATAGTTATAACCAAGCAATTACACATAGTAAAATGAGTATGAAGAACTATTTTTTAAAATATTATGATGGATTTATATAAAGAAAACATATTTATAATAAACCATATAATTTATAGAAATGTCATTATATGTGGGTTAATACTAATTTTACAAACGAATTACTGTTAATGACTCTAGGTAACAAATGAAATAATTAATTTGACACACATTAAGTATTGTAATTTGAAAAAATGAACTTATTTTTTTAATTATATATATTGAAATTATCATAGGGAGTTTTTTTGGAAATATTTGATAAACTACATTTTTGGATGATTAATGAAAAATAAGGAATTTTAATTGAAATATTCATATTCATTTAATTAATTTATATAGTTATATTATTTTATTAAAATTTTTAATGTTACAATAGAAAATTTTTTACATCAATTAATTTAATTTATGTCATCTTAATCAATTTCAAAATGAAATTGGATAATAAACTATTTTAAAATTTTGAACAGTTTTTTTAAAACTTATTGTTTCTATCCTCTTTACATTATTAATTTTAAATTAATTTGCACCACTTATGTTTTTAGAATATTGGAAAATGGATTTCATATTTGGAATCACCATAATTTATTATAAAATATATTTTAGAAATTTTTAATAAACAAAAATATTTTTGAATGTGATTAATATTAATTACATCAATTATGGTAAAACAAGATTTACTTAAGGGATAAACATTAATCTTAAGAGTCCAAATGGATTAAAACAAGTCAAAAAGATATATGACAGACATATATTGACCAATTAGCATATTAAATAAAATTTTATCAATTATTTGTGTATCATGAAGTATGTTAGACCCCTCAATAGTGCTCACCTTTGATATATACAATAATAACACGCCTTATTAGTTTTAAAAATCCACTCAGTACTCCCATTTATTCACAACACTAAATAAATTTTTCTACACCAAAAGATGATAAAATAATTTAAAAAATCCATACCTTCATCCAATAATAATCAATATAGGATGAAATATTTCCACGGACTCCCATCAGTGTAATCCAGAAGGAGTTTCTCAAAGAAGAGGAAAAATCTTTCCTTGGGGTCCATTATTTGCATTTCAATATCCATCCACCTAAAATATTATATTATAACCACATTATTCCCAATATTATAATTTTTTTTGATTTATTTGTTTAATTTTTTTTTCACTTATAAACAGATCCATCTAACTGGTAACAAAGTTACTGTTCTTGTGTACGAAAAACTACCACCTCATGAAATGATTTTTCCATTCTACATTTACGAGCTCTCATGGGTAGGGATTATGGTGTAAAAAAGTACATTTATATGATATATATTATACATTGTATTTATTTACTCTTATAGAATTATTATATACAATACACCTTCATACATTCCATTTTTGTTAAACATGATAACTTTATTTGAGTACAAGTGGACTTACTCTCCCTTAAAGCGATGCAATTCATTCACATATTACAATGAATGTAATAAGGATGGGATTAGAGAAAATATATGATACATATGAAATAATAATTATAATTTAATTATAAATATATATATATATACATTATTTAGATTCTTTCTTTCAAAACGATTGTAATTGGGAAACAACATTCTATCGTACGTACAACCTACTGTCTCCATAAAGGGTGTATACCATTTCTTATTTATATTTTTTAAAATATATTTTAAATATTTATATAATGAGTTTTTTATGATATTTATATCATGTTTTAAATTACTGAAATAATTAAATAATTATCTATGTATGAGGATTAGTAATAAAAAGATAAAACATATATATATAACAAGAGGATATTAATAGAGTAGGTAACATTATTATTGAGTTGTTAATAAAGGGGTAATATAATGTAATAAATAAATAATATGTGTTAATATATATGATAATAAGATTAACTAATATATTTATAATAAAATTATATTTATTATAATGGATTTTTTATATATATGATGAAATTCAAGACATAAGGTACGGGTATTTCAAGTTTCTCTTTTTATTCTGTGAGGCTAATGATAGATTAAAAATTCATTGTTTTGTTTTGTTTATATAATTTCCTTGAATGTATTATATGATTATTAGTCGTAATATTATGGGTAATAACATGTCCCATAATGAATTATATGATTATTATCCTTTTATGGCTACTGCAGCAGGCACTATAGTAGTACTGTAACAGAACTGTACACTGTGCGAGTACTATAGTAGAACTGTACTCTGTGCGGTTAATCTAGCCAGCACTATAGCAGTTACTGTAGTATGTACTATTCGGTACTATAACAGCTGGAACTATTCTCCATGGGGAATCGATTTGGGCTTGGAATCTTTAAGGATTTTTGGCCACCCATGCCTTTGGGTCAGTAGGGATTTCGGGCCACCTTTAAGGCCTTCGGGCCACCTCAAGGTCGTTGGGCCACATTTTGTTTCCCCAAAAAAACTCTACATAAAAGTAGCATCCCTAGAATTGGATTCAAAGGATGTCAGTTCACTAGATTAGAGTCAAATAGATTGTTAGAATTAGAGGGTATGTCTATGCAATCATGACCAGCCTGTACTTGCATGGGAAACCTAGCCAGACGACCATGCGAATGTGGGGAGCTAATATAACGATGTAGATGCTGGGGGGGGGGGGGGCAGTTCCTTGTAGATAGTCTTGTTGAATTTTCTAATACCTTCGGGTCATGTAATCTCCCAAGACTATGGCCTTGTAATCTCTGATCCTATGGGCCTTGTAAGGGTTCCCCCTCTTCCCTTGAAAGGGTGGTTATGCCAAATCAATAAAAAAGAAGGCCTTCATGCCATTTAGATATTTTACTGTTCATTAAATTTCATTTTCTTATATAGGGAGTATGATTCAATGTTTCCATGTGGAAATCATCTATTGTAATAATCTAATCATTTGTCATGATATTTTTATGATTATGTGATCTTTGATGATATATTAATGTCCAAATCGGAAGAAATATTATGAATTTTCATCTCCTATAGTAATTAATGATATATTAATATATTAATAAAATGTTTCAAATATTTGTTACCAAGTAAAATTAATAAATATTTTTAAGAAAATATGACCTCCTTACTCATTTCTGTTAAAAATATGCTCATTTTAAAATGCTTGGTAAACAATTAAACAATGTTATTAAAATTTTATTTAAAGATCATATTTAAGGAAAATTTATTTCAAAATGATTTATATTTTCAAATAGAATTTTATATTTTTTCAAATTAACTCTCAAATAAAATGGTTCTCAACATGTTTTAATGTTTCTATAATTTGTTTTAAAAAAAGGTTTTCAAATAGAATTATGTTTTAAAAATATTTCTTCATTGTACAAAGGTTATTTTCAAAATGAAATATTTTTTAAATTAAAATCTCAAATTATTTTCCATATTATATAAAATCTTTTGGTGTTACAATTTCTTTTTTAGGAAATGATCCAATGGGTCCACTGTTATTATTTCTCTTAATGGTTTCAATTTTTATGGGATGATATTTATGAACCAAATTTATCTTTCAAGGGTTATATGTCTATTTAAATCATTTTTCATTTATGTTTCATATTTTTATGAAACCAATTTCTTTTTCCTAGGTTATATTTTTATAAAATTACTTCTTTTCATGTGTTATTCTTTGATTAAATTATTATTAATATTGTGTCATTTTTCATAGGTTATGATATGATTATTGTTTATAAAACCCAATTCTTTGAAGGGTTTTTATATTGTTGTTTATGATCATGTGTAGCACGTATTTATGATTTAATTATGAAATGGGTGGGACCTATATATCCCTTCAATTAATTATGTAATGTTTTATAACTCATGAGATATATATAGCTGGAACGAGGAGTTAACTTGGTTCAGTGAAGAAAATTCATTGTTTAGATGGTCTAGGATGCTATCCTAGACTAATATGATTGTCATTGTAGTTAACCATGACTAACAAGATAGTATGAGGAATACAATCTTAATTATAATATTTCCTTGGAATAAATTCACTTACTATTATGCCCCATCATTGGTTGTGGGGTGGTACCGGATTGGGGGGGGTTAGGGGTGGGTCATGGGGTCAAGTCCTCGGGCTTTCAATTTACATGTAATTTTCTTACTTGCATGTGTGCCACTTTCATGGTTGTACCCAATTTTTTAAATTACCTAACTATTATGGATATCATTTTATAGGATTATTTTTCTTCCACAATTCCTTGTCTTATTATATTGTGATTATTTTATATATTATTATCATGATTCACTTTTCATTCACATCATATAAAATTCAAATTTATTTTCCATGTCTCGAGATTATGAAATGTGATATGTAGTTTATGATATTATAATTTCATGATCACATTATCATACCCTTATGAACATGTTTATTCACACAAAATCCTTTGTTTACTGTTATAGAGAATCTGATCCCAAACATTTTTATGTTTATTTTCCATAGGTCATTAATATGTGTATAATGTATAGTAATTCTAATAAGGTTGATTACCATGATTATATTAGTTATGGATAATATATCTCACTTATGAAACATTGTTAATGATTCCTTGTTTCCTAAAGAGCTATAATTATAAGTTCATTGGGCATCTATTGTGTAATGTAATAAGAATTAAACAAAATAGTGAAAGGTTAATATTTGAAAATAATTAGTCATTATAGTTTTTATCTAGGAAAACCTGTAGCAATATTTTGAAAACTAGTATGAAAATACAATAGTGAGAACCATAATGACATGCCTAATGATATTTATATGGATAAGGAAATGTGATGGAAATATCTTTATATTGGGTAAACGATAGAGAGACTGGTTTCCTAGAAATAAATCAATATCTGGATACTAAAAGTCTATGTTCCTATTTTAAAGATGTATATAGGCTTAACAAATCTGAAATCATTATCAGGCTTGACTCATGATTATCTTGGTACAATACTACAGGCCTAGATACACACATGGTTTGACACTCCCTGACGATTTTCTATGTAAATTCACAAAATCTCCATAAACCATCATGATTTATTCAAATAAAATTTCACTATACATTAACTTGAAAAGAAATGTGTCATATACTATAGAAGGTGTCCTAATTTAGACATCATATATATAGGTTCCCATGATTTTGTCGTTTCCCCTATGATTATTTTTTTCAACTCTATTTTTTTGGTTTTTTCCAATGGATGGAACCCAAAGGTGCCACATCTACATTTAGTGTGATGGGTAATGAAATGATTTTTATAATAGGAATATAAATTCTATTTTACATGGAATTAAAAATATCATTTCTATGCCCACTATACTATCTCAATATACGAATCATGCTAGACTTCCAAATAATAATTGGAGGGAACATCATTCCATTGATTCTATATTGATGTAACTTCTACCATCAATAATTAGTTCTTCTAATAAAATTGTTTCAAAATAATGGATTTGTACCACTGTAAAGGTTTTCTCTAATTTGTAGTGTTCTGAACATTAGAATTTAATTCTGTTTATTTATCAGTTTGAAGGTGAAGCACAACCATGGTGTAATCTAATCAAAAATATGATGTAGCATGATGAAATTGAATCCATGGGATGCAATGACTTTGAGAAAATATTTTTCAATAAGTTCGTTCCTCAGACTATTTTTAAAAATATGATGAATGAGTTACTTTAGTTAATTAAAATGGATGGTAAATATGTCAGTACCAATGAATCTAATTTTACAATCCATGTGAGATACGCTTCATGTATTATCCTTAATCCAATTATCAAAGTTGATAGGTTCTACAATCGAATATATCGAAGTCTTATCTAGAAGATAGACATAAGATACATTAGTATCTACGAAAAAATTGTGAATTGTGCAACAAAAGTTGAAATGGATGTTGGAGTTAAATATCAATATCATTGTATTTTAAAAAATGATGTTTGAGTTCAATGAATAAACAAAAAATCATGAAGAGTTGAATATAAGAATTATTTTTTACTCTAATTATTGAAAAGGCATGAAGAAAATTTTCTTAAGGGATATAAATAATGTTTTATTTGCATAAGGCATGTTTATAAAATAATTTATTACTAATGTGATTAGAATTATTTAGATAACTCTTTGAATGGATAGAAAATTGAATAGAATACACCTAACCTACTTCATTACTACATGTGTAAGGATAATGTTTAGTATGATAGCCAATGTTTGAACCAGAAGGACAATTATGATGATCCATTTAAGAAGCCACTTAGCCCCAGGGATAAGGGGAAATCTAATTAAATCCCATTTTTTGGAGAGGGGTGCGATAATAATGTGGTGAAAGGTACACATACCATCCACAGACAAAATAAGTAAATTTTTTTATTGATTCAAGATATACATACTCTTTCATATTGGATGAATATTCCAAGCGTATTAAGATACCACCAAAATGATAAAATGTGTCATTAGAAGAACTGTTTGTTCACTGCTTCAGAATATATAAATATTATGATAGGCAATGTTCAAGATGGAAACATGGCCTTGAAGGTTGACATATCGAAGGCATTTGACACTATGTGGTGGGACTTCATTTTCACAATCCTAAAGATGCAAGGATTCTCAGGGAAATTTATTGTTATGGTCTCCTCTAATTTGAAAAGTGCACATCTCTCCATTATTGTCAATGGATACCCTAGGGTTTTCTTTCAATGCACTAGAGGAGTCATGCAAGGTGATCCTTTATCTGGGCTTCTTTTCTCCACGGCTGAATATTACCTTAGTATATTCCTGAATGATCTTGTCAATGCTGGATTTTATCAAAGAATGAGATCAGGTAGGAACTCCTTCGATCCCCCACACTTAATTTATGCGGATGAGATACTTTTTTCTGTAATGGTAATAGGGGAAATATTGCTTACATCATAATTATTTTTTCACATTATGAAGAGGTTGCATGCCAGGTGATTAGTTGGAATAAAGCTTTTGTTGTATTTGGAGAAGGAGTTAGAATTTCAAAGCAAAACAGAGTTTCTTGTAAGCTTGGTGTCAAAAGAGTCTCTATTCCCTTTAATTATCTGGGGATCCCTTTGTTTTGGGGAAGGGTGAAACATATCCACTTGGAAGGAATAGTGCTGAAAATTACTAATTAGTTGGCAAGTTGGAAAGGGAATACCATGTCTCAGGCTGGCAGAGTTTGTCTTGTCAACTCTGTTATCACTTCCATGTTTGTTTATTCCTTTTCTGTTTATAAATGGTCAAGATCCCTTATCTATGAATTAAGTGTTTTGATACGTAATTTTATTTGGACTGGGTCAATACATTAAAATAAACTTATCACTGTAACATAGAAATATTTTATAAAGCCAGTGAGTATGGGAGGAATGGGAGTTATGGATATCAGAATATTCAATGATGCTCTTCTTCAAAATTTCACCTGGAGACTTCTAGCCATGCCTGATTACTCCATGGAATTTCTTGTTGGCAGGTTTGTTGACATGTTACAAAACAAAAAGTGTATGTACTTGAAATCTTTGGTTTGGACGTCAGTTAAAAGTTCATATTCTGGCGTCATGTCTCAATCATTATGGTTAGTCTCTCCTGAGCCCCATTTGAATTTCTGAAACACTCCATGGTTTTCCTCTCCCATTAAGGATTCTATCATTATTCCACCTTCCTTGAATTTTATTTCTATATCTGATATTCAAGAGAATGATGTTCTCCATGAAATCATCCCTAGAAATCTGTGTACTGAGATTAAAAATTATGTCTACGTAGATACTGATATTCTGATATGGAAACCTACTCTGAATGTCTCTTTTTCCAGTCGAGACTACTATAGGTTGATGTGTGGTGTTGCATCTGGAATTCCTTCGTGGGTGGAGGCTTTTTGGAAGCCCTACATCTTCCCTAATGATTCCATGCTAATCTGAAAAATAAGGAAATAGTGGCTACCCAAACAATCTACTCTGCAGCGTACAGGGATTACTCTTGCTCCGGTATGCCTATTCTGTTTAAAGGGTGATGAATCTATCTAGCACCTGTTTATATAGTGTGACTTTTCTGGCCTATTCTGGGTGTATTTGAAATTGATTTTCCACTGCTGTTTTAATTTATGTTCCATTGAGTTGCTACTGTCCTCGGTTCTTCATTCGGCTCTCAGTGAACAGATTAAATCACTTCTTATTGATTCTTCTGTTTCGATGATCTCTTATATCTGGAAATCTCGGAATAACATTGCACTTAACAATGGCAAGCCCTATTTTCGGGAAGGGGTTTTGATGATCCATTAAAGCATCAAACTGGCTTCGATGAATCAAATCGGCTCAATGAACAATCATTTATCTGACTTTCTTATTTTGAGAGCTCTTGGTGTTAGTGGAAGTGAATGAAAACCAAGAGTGATGAAATACATCCGGTGGATTCCACCAATTTGTGACTGGTTAAAAGTGAACATTGATGGGGCGGCCTCTGGGGCACTGGGTCCTGCTGGTTGTGGTGGAGTCTTCAGAACCAATCGAGGCTTTATTAAAGGTTGTTGTTTCCATTATATCAGGCACACTCATGCGATTGAAGCTGAACTATGGGCAATGATTAAGGCCTTCAGGTACACATCTCGCTAGGGTTGGCGTAGAGTATGGCTTGAATCAGATTCCTCTGTTTCTATACATATTCTGAAAGACCGATCCTGGAATGCTCCATGGAAGATGCTGCCTGTTTTTATTTCTTGTCTCAATCTTGTTGACTATTTATCCCTTGATGTTTCTCATGTTTATCGTGAAGTAAAACAGGTTGCGGGAGCCCTCTCCAAAAGGGCTATCATGGAGGTCAGTTCCTGTTGGTCCTTTTTTTCCCAACTATTGTGAAAATCTTGTTAGGAATGAATGATATGGTGTTCTTTATTCACAGATTTGTAATGCTCCACTTTTCTGAGTTGTAATGTACTATTTATCCTCTTTTTTAATAACTTTATGGGAGCAGGTTTCTTCCTGTCTCTCAGACTTTTTGGCTATTTTTGGAATAGTTTCTTATCCGTCCACTAAAACATGATGTTGAATTCTCGATATATTTCATACATGTTTGTAAATATTTTTCAAAAAATCATTATAGAATGTTTAACATCCGAGGTGAATAAAAAATATAGAATTTTCATATTTAGTAATATTTTTGGATGAAATATTAATTTTTCTTTAATAGGGATGCCATGTTCGTTGGCGTACATGATACACAACAACGAGTTTCTTTGAAATCTTACATTACAGACAACTTTAAGTAATACTGAAAATTTATATAACAACATTATTATTTTAAATGGTAGTTAACACATAGCCATTTTATTGGCAAGAATGAACAAAAATAAGTGTAATATGATTGTACATGTTTGTTAAATTTTGTTACATTTATCTAATAATATTTAGTATCTTAAAATGTGAATGAATTCAATTTTAATCATAAACACTTTAATATTCTTTAAAAGGTACATTTACCTCCTTTTGATGGATATCCCTTTTTAAATATATTTTTTTCACATTTATATGTTCTTTTTGAAACTGTTATTATGAATCGGGACATCCAAATATACTTTTGTTGAAATTTTGGTATTTTTCTGATAATGATCAATTTTTAATAAATAGATAAAAATACATCATTTTAATTAAAAACAACATTTTAAAATAATTTATTTATTTAGATAGAGTATTAGTTTAATTGGTTGTAAATATTAATTGGATTATATTTTTACCATTTAATACAATGTTGGTCATTATTAGTAATTTTACTCTTACATTGAACATAAACAGGTGTCAATCTATTGATAGATATTACTTCTTAAAAACACGCTCTTTTGGTTTGACAATGGGAATTAATTTTAAATTAATTTTCGCCACATCTGAGTTTTTTGTTTTGAAAATATGGATTACATATTTGGAATCATGAAGTCCAAATTGTGTGTATAAGAAATTTTTTTTATACATTATGAATATTTACTTTAGTAAATATTTCATATACCATGGTTATAAGATAAATCTAGTAAATAAGGGTAAACCAATAATTTTTTAATAATATTAAATCACCTTGAAATATGTCTTAATCCTATTTCTGGATACATGTATGATCATGGGAATCATTGAGTCGATTTTGTGACCCCATTGAGCCACATAGGAGTGATAATGACACTTTATATTAATTAGTTTAATGTAAAGAAAAAAATTACAAAAACAAATATCTTTTAGTAAATCAATTTTTACATGGGGTTATATAAGACATCTCTTTGACTAAAAATATTAATTTGAAAGATATAATGCTTTCATACATCCTGGTATTTTATTTATAATTTTAAGACATCATATAAATAAAAGTATTTATGACACAATGATGATGTAGTGGTTAGCTTATTAATAAATGATTTAAATAAATGAGATTATAAAATTTTAATAGAAACCATTCAAAATCTATCCAATTTTTATTGGATTATTTTATTTCAAACAAGAGTCATCTTATCTTTGAATTGAATGTGTTTTAGTCCCTTTTCAACCAAAAATTATTTTATAATAAAATAATGTTTTAAAAAATTCCAAAATAGCCCCTCCTCCCCCTTATAAAAATCCATCACCTCTAATTCATCACTCACACCTATCAAGCCCCTTTTCTCATCCAAACTATGCCCACATAATCTCCCTATATCCCTATCTTAATCATATAATAATTACCTTATGCATAAGGCACTTCAAAGAAGAAATTTTATTCAAACCAAAGGGATGTCATTACCCGTCCACAGGCCCGTGCTGTGACTACCCCAAGCCCGCCTTCCATTGGAAAGGGGCTGGTGATTAGTACGAAAGGCATAAATTATGATAAAACGGGAAGAAATTGCCTATAAAAAAGTAGAAAAACACAACAGAGTACAAAACAGACGAAAACACTAAGTAATACAGAATACAAAATTAAGTGTTGAAAGGATAGGGGCCAGAAATACAAGACCAATAGTAAGTACAGTACAACTAAAAAGCTAGTACAACTACAGTAAAGTAAAAAAACAACCACTGAGTCATCCTCCAGAAATCCCACCAGATGGGTGGGTACAGATGGACACCTCAGCACCTCAGGTCCGACCGTCTACTCCATGTACGTCTCTCCATGTGGTCCACCTCCGGATACCGTATAGCTCTACAAGTCTCCACCTCGATCTGTGTTGTCCATCATCTGCATCCAACACAACGTAGTGTGGGCATAGCCCGTGGAGGGGTGAGTATAACGATACTCAGTAGGGACCCTGAGACCATCATGGTCTCACAAAATCCTACAAGGATAAACAAAAAGTACGATTTCAACAGATAACCATTACTTAGGTATATACCCATACATATAACTAAGTTATCAATTAACTCATCTTATTCATGAGGAAAACACAAAGGTCGTTGACTTAGATCAAACCAAGATTTTCATTATAGAAACCGTAGTTGTTGGAGAACTCCTCCTCTGTTGAGTATAGTGGCCCTTTCGCGACTCCGAGGCACTACTCACTATCCTTAGACTGCGGAGGTACTCCTACTGTTGAGTACCGCGGGTCTGCTGCCAAACCGGGCGCTCTGTCTGCGGTGGGTCTACCTCCAAACCAGGTGCTCCCCCTAATAGTCGTCAGAGGTACTCCTATTGTCGAGTAACGCATGCCTACTGCCAAACCAGGCGCTTCGTCCACCGTGGGTCTGCTGCCAAACCAGGAGTTCTGTCCACTGGGCTAATCGAATCACTCCGAGTCGAATCGGTCAAGCAGTCATCAGGTCTACAACTACTAGGTCTTCGCACTCTGTATGCATTTCTCCGGGAGGATCCGCTCCACAAGCTACTAGTCGATACTCCATGTGTCATGAAGTCTCACGTGGAAGTATCTCAAAGTACCTCCACGTCATAGGGTTCTCAACGCAATAGACAGCGCGTTAATCGGACGCCCGGTCTGTGAGTTATCAGCCTTTTTCGTTCTAGGGGCCGGGATGGGTTTTAAGCTAAAACCAACCTAACCATACTCCAATATCATCTGAATCCCACGTGGAGTGTTCCAAAAGAACCGTCTCAAAAAAATTATACCTATGTAATTTATGTAACGTCAATCGGACGTCCGGTCCTTAATTTATAAGTGTTTCCACTCTGAGGGCCCTGTTGGTTTCGGGTTCGAACCAACCAGGCCATACACAAACTTCTCCAAAACCTTGAGTGTAATATACCAAAACGATCATCTCGATCTAAAAAATATTACTCAACTGACGGTGTATCGATCGAAGGTCCATAGCTAACATTATGGTAGATTAACCAAAAATGAACCGAAGAGGGGGGGATCTGGGCCCAGTCCGACCCGGCCCAACCCACCCTGGGTTGGCCCGAATCTGGTCAACCTGGCCCAGGTCCGGGTCCGGCCCGACTAGCGTGGCCCTGCCTGACTTGCATGGCCTAGCCCATGGCCGGCGTGGCCCGACCCGTGGTTGGCCGAGGCTCGGCCAGGCCGGCCGAGGGGGGGGGGGGGGGACGGGGTCTCCCATTTCCATCTAACGGCGGCGCCGGGCTGGCGCCGTCTGGCCTCCCTGGAACCCACGTTCTGCAGGATCCGCTCCACCACCACCGCGGACTTCCGCAGGCGGCCTTCTCGGGTGCTTCCGCCGCCGCGCTGGCGCCCACGCCGCCGCCATATTCCGCGGGCCACCGGAGTCGTTTGGATGGTCCATTTTAGCTCCCATCAATGCCGAAGGCCTCCTCGGGAACCACTCTACACTGAGACGGACTCAAATCAATGTTGCTGTTCCGTTCATCTATCGCCAAAAATTCCGCGAGTCACGAAGAAGTTGGCGGTGGGTCCGGACTTGTTCGTTATCCCATAACCAACGCGTTAGTGCTTCTAATAATCACCCAACTAATAAAAGTCATTATTCAAGGGTATAAATCACATATATTTAATTATAAAAAATCCCCCTACCTCAAAAATTGATGTCGCACGTCGTTGAGCCGTGGAAGACGAGCGTCGTATTAGTTGGGCGTCGCGGAAGAACGGTGTCATCCCTCCAATGTTGTAGGAGTAGTCGTTGTCGTTGGTGACGCTTCTCACGAGCAGTGGCTTCTCCCTTGATGCGTAGGAAGAAGAAGATAGGAGAATTCATGGGGATTTATTCTCCAAGAGAGTATGATGTTCTTCGACGGAGGTGTTTTCCATCGGGAGAAGAACACTTTTATTTTCTAATTCTCAAGAGCTTTCCCTTGTTTTCCCCAAAACAACAAATGCCTACCAAAATAATAGCTAATGCTTTTATTTTATTCACACACCAATTACAAAATTCAAACACTCTAATTAATTAATTGGAGAATCCCATTTAATTAATTAAGCTGTGTTGGCAGTCTTAATGGGACAGAAGTGGAGAGGCTCCTCTTATTAAATTAGGGGGAGTTAACAAATTAATTAAAGTGGTTTTAAGGGAGTTGAGGGGAGTTATGGGGAGATGAAAGGTTTAGCGCATGTGTGGGTCCCACCACACTAAATCCTCACATGGGAGGTTATGTGGGTGTGTGACCCACCTCCAACTCCCCTTGGGAGGAAATAACCACCATTCATAAATAAAATTGTGCACCACAAATTTTATTTATTTTATTCTAAATTCCAAAATATTAACTCTCATCTCACAAAAAATGCAACTACGGTAAAGGTCCCCTTAAGAAAATACCAGTGCTGTGAGTTCATCGGTGTCCTCAGATTTCAATTCCGAGTACCAGTTCAAAAGATAGAAAAACCCACACGTACGTTTACTAAACATACCCAAACAAAACTTCGGAAATTTATTCTAGGCACACCGGGCCTCAGAATCCGGTGCCGTCAGAAACCGCAGACTTGTAAAATTTAAAATTATTAAGAAAAAAAATTCCTTGAAATTTTCTGGTCTTTACAATGGAGTTACATGAGTTAAATGTCACATATTCTCTTGAGTTCTTTTATTTTATTTTACTTCTCCAACCCCCTAAACTCTTATTATTACTTAATTTTAGTAAACACCAGTATCCTCAATATACTAGGATGATTTTATTTAAATTATTCTAACTACACTTACACACACCTCTATCTAATGGATATGAACATATTTTTTCTGTGGATAGAGAACTACTGCCTCACGAAATGATGATTGTTCAAATATCTCCAACCGCCTATCATAGTGGCAATTATGATTGAACTGTATATATATATGATATATATTATGTAAGGGTTTTCCCTATGATTATGTATTTTTCATTTATATAATACCTTTATGGTTTCCATAATTGGTAAATATGATAAATTTATTTGAGAAAGTGTGAACTATCGCCCCATCAATGTAATTTGGCTCGTTCATACCATACGTGGAATGTATAAAGGATAATGATAATAAATATTAGTATTGTATATAAAATATTATATTATACTACAATAATAATATACCTCTATATCATTTTTTCATTCCTTTTAAAATAAAAAAAATGAAATGTCTGTAGCGTTCATGCATATGTATGGCTTACCATCTCTACGAACGGTGCATTTCATTTTCATATATCCAAATCATATGGAATATTATAAATACATATATACATGATATATATTATATATATTATATATATTATATATATGATATATAAATCATGAATATCATTCTATAGATAATGTAATTTTGACCACATGGAAAATTTATAATTATAACAAGTTCAATTTTAACTCAAGTTTCAAACATCGAAAAAATGTCTGATATAAAATTATATAATTAGATAATTGTTATAGCAAGGTAATAAGTGATATAATAGGAATAATAAACATGAAACATTTTCTTAATCAATTATAAATTGACTCATGTTTATTATTCTGGAAGAACAATGAACATACTGTACAATTCGGACCTGAGGTAGGGGGTTTCTTATCTCACGTTTAATTTTGTGAGATTTCCATTGTTTGAAACTTATTTATTTCATACGGTGTATTATTTACTTTTATTAGATATATATTATCATGATTCTATTTTTATTCATGGTATTAATTGATTAATTTTGTGGTTATATTCTTTTGGTCATACGACTCAGTTGATTACAATGTCGTATGTGGTTTTCATCTCACTTTTTTATTCCTGTGATATTTATTCAATATTTTCCACTATTTAATTTTGTGTGGTTTATTTCCTACACATGATTGTATAAATTTTGTAATATAATTTAATTAATGGGTATTTACTTCTTCATTTTATGATTCATCTTTCATTGGGTTTATGTTTCGTAACTTACCAAATCGGTAAGGTAACCTTTCACCGTACTCATTTAGTCAAAGACATATTTCATGTTGTGTCATTAAATTTATATTCTCAAACATTGGGATATGTTCTTCTATATCCTTATTTCTGTAAATTGTATTTCCATGTGATTAGAGATCCCATTCTCTCTCATCAACTCATTTTATGGATTTTAAATTGAGGGCGTTTGGCTGTCTAATTTTCGTAAGAGTTCATCTTAACCCAATTTCAATTCTTTGGGTTAAAATTCAGCATAATTATTATGTCTTGCTATGAATATGTGTGAATGAACAATGACTATTTTACACTTAATATACACTTATATATTCTGTATTATTATTTTTCACACATAACTAAGTCATTCATTTTTCCTTAATCCAAGGATATGATCTTTGCAAGGGACTTTGTCTCAGTTTACATTCCATCGAAACATATTTTTTGTTACACAAAAATTCACATTTATATGGTTTATATACTTCTATTTGACATATTATATCATGAATATATTTATTCCCATGATATTAAAAGCATTGAATAATTTTTTTCCATAATAATATGTATTCAAGCGTCTCTCATTTTGTTAAGAAATCTTTAACAATAATATCATTTGAAATGATTTAAAGATTTATTCTCTAAAATAATCATCATTAATGTCCATGATTTAAAAAAGGTTTTAAGGGTTTATTTATATGGGCATGAAGGTTTTTAAATTTTAATTTTTTTTAAAAGTATCAATGTGGTAGGGGAAACTTTTATTCAAAAATCACATTATTAAATTTATAAAATGGTTTTGAAAATGGTTTGATAAATAATTTATTATTTAAATATCTTATAATGATATATTGTGACTGAAATGTGGAAATTTTATCTTTCCTTTAAGTTTATCTTTTTCTGTTATGAATGTGATAGGGGTCTTAGGCATTGTTTACGCATACTGGTGGTTCCATGATAAACATAGGGAGGGTGAGCCATAGATTGATTTTGAATGCATTGGGTAACGTGATATAGGTAAACATTAATTTTTATCCTAAGAGATTTAGGGAACATACTGTGATGGGTATTCCAAACATAATTCCATATATAGATGTGTAAGCTACAATGTAAGTATTTTATGTATGCCATAAAATACATTTAGGATTTATGATTTCTGTGTGTTATTCATAAATCTTATGATTTATTAATGTATGGTATGATTATAAATTTCAGTTACAATGATTTGTATTTATTGATGGGCTAATGTTTTCATTCCTTTTTTATAACCCTTACTGAGATTTTTATGCTCATCCCATGTTTTGAAATGCTTTTCACGTCACTTAATGATGAATATGGTCAATAATGTGATAATAGAAAATTCATGATGCCTAAAACATAGAACTAGACATGTTTTTCTTTTTAAGAGCTTTTATTTTATGAAAATAATTTAAATTGAGTAAAAGTGTCTACGTTTTAATTGAGGATATATAATGTAATTCTTATGGACTCTTTTCTAGAATTATCTAAAAAAGATAATATCCTTATTGTGATTTCTTTATTTAAGGAAAGATTATGTATTGTTTAAGGTAGGGGCCTTATAGTTAGTATCAGAGGTCGGTTTAGACATCTTTAGGGATTTGGAGTTTTTTTAGACACATGATTAGTCTCTATGTCAATTCATTACGATAAATCCTTATTATGTATGTTTTTCAGATCAAGGAATGTTTGATACAAATGGAAGGAGGAAGATATCAAACGACATTCCTATCTCTTACTGATCTAATTCTTGCAATAATTATTGAAAAGTCATGTCCAGATGACTCTGAATCATTTTGTAACATACAACCCACTAGGAAGAAATTGTTTGAGATATCAAACACCTCCGTTGTACCTCAATATCATCGCGGATCATTAGTTGTATTTAATCAAATCATATTTTCTCAATATTCTCATATTTTAAAGAAAGGTAAATATTATCAAACAATTTATAAAAAAATTACAACATCACATGATTTTGAAGCGTATTATGATTTTGAAAAAGGTGTTTAAGAAGGAGACCCTTTCACAACGTATTTATATTTTATTTTAAATCATAGTCTTTAATCACATATTTATTGTATTTTAAAAGGACCATTGATTGAATTTTTCAACTCAATATCTGGCTGAATTTTTTATATAAATAATGATTTATTTGATGTTTGGAAATTATATTCCATACATGATTTTTTCCAAAACTATTTATATGTGATCACCCATATGCCCCAAGTTCTAAAAGGTGTATTTAGATAAAGGATGACAATAATTTTGATGTTTCTAAAAATCATTGTTGCAATTCATGGACCATATATCTTTGTGAAAAAGTTGAAGATGAAACTAGGTGGACACAATGATAAAGGTACAATGTTCATTTGTTGGGAACAATGTTATTATATGGAGATAAAAAATTCAATATATATAAGACTTCATGAATTAAGATATTGGGTTCATTATGAGTTGGGATGAAAATG
The DNA here is from genome assembly GCA_963277665.1 of Viscum album. Lineage (NCBI taxonomy): Eukaryota > Viridiplantae > Streptophyta > Magnoliopsida > Santalales > Viscaceae > Viscum > Viscum album. The sequence goes on along the minus strand of OY728158.1, from coordinate 1,756,463,890 downwards.
AGAGGCATAATACAACCATTGAGGTTAAATCATGTTATAGTTATTTTTGAGGAGTTTATCTCATTTTTGGGAATCTTCTAAAATTGTATTGTTTTTGAAAAATGACAACACATAGACCATGTGACCACCCATCGCATCAGAAAAAGCTACAAGAATCGAACCCAAAACAAAAGTTCGATTGAGATTTATCTCCTACCACTGGGCTACGTGAAGTCCCTAGTTAGTATGACTTATTATTTTTAGTTGATTTTATTGATCAAGAATAAGTTGACTTGTGATATTTTGAATTATAAAATGTATAACCTTCATATATTAAAATTATTTGGGGTTTAAGTGAAAAAGGTTATTTTGGAAGTTGTTTTCTCTTTTTGGGAAACTATATGCCAAAGGAAAAAAGAATACATTAGGATTTTGATTGAGGAGTAATGGTGGAATTTTATTTTTTAATATTAAATGTTTTTGTTATGGACATATACAGATTTGAGTTATTTATGGAAATGATTATCCTATATTAGATAATATGTGATTTGGTTAATTACGCTTCTTTAGAGACATTAAGAGTAGTTGATGTTATTTGAGGATAAATGTTAATATTTACCTTGGAATACTATGTGATTAAATCCTAATTAATTTTGGGTTATAATATTATTTTGGGTTACATTGAAAAAAATTTAAGGACATATGTTTATTGAATGGTCTTTGCCAAAAATTGGGTATTGTTTGTAGAAGTATTGGGATTAAGAGTATTATTTATTTTTATATAATATTGTCATTTTTGGGGATTATCTGATCTTGTACCGACAGTTTTGTTTTTTTATTGTCTACAGACAAGGTAAATATATATTTCTTCTTTTTTATATTATGTGATTCTCTAGAAGTTTATTCTATTGCTTTATGTTTGATCAAGTCATCATGAATACTCATTGTTTGGCGAAAAGAAGAGTTGTTGGTAGAAACTTATCAATGGATGAAATTCTATATGGAAATTCAGTATATTTCTTTATATACATAGTCAATATCATAAATAAATTATCTAACTTCAAAAAATGAAACTATAAACAAAAACATTGTCCATTTACTTTTCCTAATGGAAACCAAAGGCCTTTTGCCCTATCACATGTTTGGGGTTTTCTGGTGGTTAACATTCGCCTGATCACGATTTCTTTCACTCTGAATTAGTACATGACATTTTTTTTCACCTCCATATCCATGTTTTTAAGTAATCTCAGTATGAGTTTTCTTAGGTGAATTTTTTTTCTTCTCTTTAATTATTTTTAAGTGATTGTTTTATTAAATCATTTTCTGATGTCGGACATTAATTGATGTTTCTGAACGCAATTTTAAAATTGAAAGGATGCAATTCACAAAAGGGGTGAAGGATATAAAATCCCAGGTGAATAATGAATATGTAATTTTTATATTTATTAATATTTATGAATTAAATATTAATTTTACATTGATGTGGATTCCATTTTTGATGGTGTATCCAATACACCAAAATGGGTTTCTTTGAAAACTTATGTTACACACAATGTTATGTTATACAAAAAAATAATATAATAACACTATTAATTTAAATGGTTGTTAACACATAGAAATTGAATTGGAGGGAGTTAACATGACTAACTACAATATGATTAAACATGTTTGTTTAAATTTTTTACACTTATCTAACAAATTTTATGAGTTTAAAATTGGTATTTAATGCAATTTTAAGCATAAACACTCTAATATTCTTAAAAAGATCGATTTTACCGCCTTTTGATGGTGAACCCTTTTAAATCTCCTTTTTCACTTTTATATGTTCTATATGAAAAAATAGTATTATTATTTAGAATCCTGACATCCAAATTTACTTTGGATGAAATTTTAATATTTTTCTGATAATGTTAATTTTTTAATGAATTGTGTAAAACACTGCATTTTAATTCAAACGTGTTTTTAATAAAATTTATTTATATATATATAGTATTCTATTAATTGGTTTTAAAGTGTAATTGGACTATATTTTTACCACTTAATCTAATGTGGGTAATTGTATGAAATTTCACTCTAAAATTAAACATAACCAAGTGTCAATATTTTGATAGATATTTTTTTTAAACACACTTATTGTTTTGACAAGAGGAATTAATTTTAATTTAATTTATTCCACTTTTGGGTTTTGAGTTTGGAAAAATGGATTCAATATTTTGAATCAATAGTCACATATTTTTTTAATATGTATCATTTATTTTTAGACATTATGAATATTTACTTTAGTAAATATTTTATTTACCAAGGTTAAAATTTAAATCTGCTAAATAAAGGTAAAACAATATTATAATAATATTAAATTACCCTAACACGTGTCCTTATCCTATTGTAAGACACATGTTCGACTATAGGCATCATTTTGTTGATTTTGGGATCCCATTAAGCCACTTAGATGTGATACTGACACTTTATATTAATTAATTAAAAGTAAAGACAAAAATTACATAAACATATATCTTTTTGGAAATAAATTCTCAGATGGGGTTATATATGTTTTCTCTTAGACTATAAATATTAATATTAAATATAAAAATATTTCCTTTATCATGGTATTATATTTATAATTTTTATACATAAAATATATAAAATTATTAATGGCACAATGATTATGGTGTGTTTACATTATTATTAAATCATTTAAATAAATGAGATTATTAAATTTAAAAAAAACTATCCAAAACCAGTCCAATTCATATTGGATAATTTTATTTTGAAGTTGAGTTGTCTTATCTTCACATTTAATTATTTATTGAACTTTTGAAATAAAAAACCAGTTTATAATAAAATAATGTTTTCAAACATTTCTAAAGAACCCCTCCTCCCCTTATAGAACGCCATCAACTAAAACCCATTACTCAAACATCTCAAGCCCCTTGGATCATCCATAGAATGACCAATTAAACTAACTATATCTATATATTACTCATAGAATCTTTAACATATTCATAACGACTTCATGGAAGCCTATTGGTTCAAACTGATGTGAGTTACCCTATTTTAAGGTAACATCTTCCCTGAAGTTCTTTTCATTTATTTTTTTCTCCAACCCCCTAAACACTTTTTATTACATTATTTTATAACAAAACCAGAATAATAAATATAATATGTTGTTGTTATGATATGGATTCCAACTAAACATCTACACACCACCATCTAATAGATATGAACATACTGTTTCTGTAGACGGTGAGCTACTACCTCACGAAATGATGATTGTTCAAATATATCCAACCTCCTATCATGGTGGCCCTTATGATGGAACTATATTTATATATTATGTTTATTATGTTTATGTTTTCTATTTGATTCTGTATTTTTCATTTACATAATACCTTTATTGTTTCCATATTGGGTAAATGTGACAATTTTATCTGAGAAAGTGCAAACTAGCGCCCCCATAAAGTTATATGACTCATTCATACCAGACATAGAATATATAAAGATGGTGTTAATGAAATTATCTAACATATATAAAATATTATATTATACTGTAATACTAATATAATTATGTATCATTTGATTTTCATTCCTTTCAATATGGAAAAAATGAAATGGAATTAGTGTTCATGTGTATGTACGGCTTACCATCTCCATGAACGGTGCATTTCATTTTCATATAAAAAATTGATATGGACTATTATAAATAAATATATACCTGATATATGTTATATATATGATATATAAATCATTAATATCATTATATATTTACTGTAATTTCAGGCACATGGAATGTTTATAATTATATCATGTTAATTTTTAACTCATGTTGTGATCATCGAAAAAATGTTCGATATGAAATAAAATAGTTAAATACTTCTTATAGAAAGGTATTAAGTGATATAAAATTAATAATAAATATGAAAAATGTTCTTTAGAATGTAGAAATTAACATCTGTTTATTATTTAGGAAGCACAAGGAACATATAAGACAAGTCGGACTTGAGGTAAGGGGTTTCTAATCTCACTTTTAATTTCGTGAGATTTCCATTGTTGGCCACGTATTTTTTTGCATGTGGGGTATTATATACTATAATTGGATATATAATGTCTTGATGATATTTATATTAATGGTATTTTATGATTAATTGGGTGGTTATAGTCTTTTTTTCATATTACTCGATTGATTAAAACATGGTAAGGGGTTTTAATCTCACTTTTTATTCCCATGAGATTCATTCAATATTTGCCACTATTTCCTTTTGTGTAGTGTGTTTACTTCCCATGATTGTATTAATTCTGTAATATAATTCAATATATTTGTATTTACATTTTCATTTTTGTATACATCAATCATGGTGTGTATGTTTTGTTAGTTACCAAATCAGTAAGGTAACCTTTCACCATACTATTTTCATCAAATACATATTTTATGTTATTTGTTTAAATATAAATTATCAAAAGTTGGGATATGTTCCTCTATATAATTATATTTGAAATTTTTATTTCCATGTGATTAGAGAGCCCTTTCTCTCTCATCAATTCATTTGCTGAATTTTAATGTGACGTCATTAGGCTGTCGAATTTATGTAATAGAACTTTTTTGCCCAATTTCAATTCTTGGGGTCAAATATATACTTATTTATTATGTAATGATATGAATATTTTTGAATGAACTATGATTTTTTTACACTTAATGTCCACATATATTGGGTGTATTATTATTTTCCACATATATTTATGTCATTGATTTGTTCTTAAACTAAGGATATGATCTTTGCAAGGGACTTTGTCTCAATTTACATTCCATTGAATATTATTTGTATTTACACTCCAATTATCTTTTATAGAATCTATATAATTTCATTTGACATATTATATCACGAATCTATTTATTCTCATGATATTATAAGCTTTGATTATTTTTATTCCTCAATAATTTTTATTCATGTGTCTCTCATTTGGTTTAGAACTAATTATCTTAAATATTGGTAAATGTTTTAATTATTTATTCATATAAATCATTATCATTAATGTACATGTCTTAAAAATAGTTTTCATGATTTATTTTTATGTACATGAATGTTTTGAAATTAAACTTTATTTAAAATGGGGCAATGTGGTATTGGACACTTTGATTCAAAAATTTCGTTATTAAATATTTAAAATGGTTTTGAAGCTAGATTGATGAAGCATTGATTATGTAAATATTTTGAATTGATGTATTGTGATAGAAATGTGGAAATGTTATCATTCCATCATGCATGTTTTATGTGTTATGAATATATTATTGTTCATGAGAATTGTATATGCATACGGGTGGCTTAGTGATAAACCTTGGGAGGGTGATCTTGAGACATCTCTCAAATGCATTGGGTAACGTTACAGAGGTAAATATTAATGTTTCTCGAAAGAGATTTAGGGAATATAATGTGTTGGGTATTTAAAACATAACTCCCTATGTAGTTGTGAAGGATACAATGTATGTATGTTATGTATCCCATAAGTTAAATTTATAACTTATGATTTCTGTTTGTTATTCATAAATATTATGATTTCAAAATGTATGTTATGATTAAATAGTACGGTTAAATTTATTTGTATTTATTGATTGGATATTTTTTTCATTATTTAATTAATAACCCTTCTTGAGCGTTTTTATACTCATCCCTAATTTTGAAATGTTTTTCATAGGAATTAATGATGAATAATGTCAAGGACTTGATCAAGGAAAAGTCATGTTGTCTAAAACATGGAACTAGACATATTTCATTTTTATGTGTTTTTTTATGAAAAAATAACAATTATGTAGACATGGAACTAGACATGTTTCATTTATTTTATAACCCTTACTGTACATTTTGTGAATAATTATGATGAATAAATGTGACTCTACATTTATTATTACGGGTTTGAAAAGATCATGATCAAGGAAAAGTATCAAACTCCCCATACTGATGACTTATTTGATCAGCTCTATAGAACTCAATACTTTCCCATGATTGAATTTCATAATGAATATAATAAATTTATAGTTAAAAATGATGATATACATAATATAGAGTTCTGTACAATGCACGGACACATTGAATATATAATATTTCCTTTTGTTAATTAAAATTCCCTTACAATCCTCGTGGATTTAATGAATAGATTCTATAGATATTACTTTGATCAATTTGAGTTAGTATTTATATATTATATTCTTATCTATTTAATTGGAAATAAAGACAATGAATACCACATGATAATTGTAATAAGGACCCTATGTAATGGGAAGATATATGAAAATGTAAAAATTGGGAATTGTTTATAAAAAAGGAACCATTGTTTATCATATAATCTCAAGATATTGTATTATAGTAGATCCATCAATGATAGAGGCTATTGAATATTTTTATAAAACAACCATAGTGATTGAGAGTCTTGTTTTTATTTCTTTACCTATATATTATCAATTGTTTGAAGGTAATTTCTCATGACAATTAAATCCTTTGACTATGTTATCTCTGATGGGTTATAATTTTCTCTAGATAGATGAATATTTGTAAAATATCAATGATCTAAAAAAATGGTTAGTCAAAAAACTGATACATACATAACATTAATGTGGATAAGGGTGTTATGTATATAGTTATGAATCCAAGAAAGGGGGTGGGATGATTTTTTATACAGAATAACATGGTTATCTCTTACGAATCTCGATAATTGATGACTCATTATGAAAATTACCCAAACAATGATTTTTAGTTAGGAGTATTATTTTTTTATTAACGATACTAGAACATTATAATTATAGAGAAAATTGTAAAATATACACTGATCATAAATGTCTAAATATTATATTCACAATAAAGGAGCTGAACACAAACCATCGAAGATGGTTATATTTCATAAAGGATTATAATTACACGATATATTATCACCCTAAGAATGCGATAAGTGTGTATGATTGTTTGATTCAAAATTATTGATCTAGATTATTCATGATGGATATTAAAAAATATCCAATATTTATGGATTTACAAATGAAAAACCTAGGAATTTTGAAGAAATGGGTAGAATATTATCTTTCTCAATTGAATGTTAATCCTACTATAATTGTGAATATTAATGTGTTCTATAAGTAAGGTGTAGAATTTTAGAATAAGGGTATAAATGTTAGAGGGTTTGAACTTGATCAAGATGGAATGATAAGGTTCATGAATTGTGTATCTATTCCTCCTATACCAGATTTCAAGGAGATGTTTGAGGAAACTCATTCTTCTTCAGTCTCTATTCATTATGGATGTAAAAATATGTATAGATACTTTAATGAATACTTCTAGTGGGATTCAATGAAGATAGATATCGTAGGTTTTGTATAATGTAGATTGGAATGCCATCATGTTAAGACTTAAACACAAATTTATAGTGGTGTATTTCATTCCTTTAAAATACAGTAATGTAAATGGGATAAAATAACTATGGATTTTTTATGGGAGTCCCCAAAACCTAGAAGGGTTAAAATATATATAGGTGGATGTATATCACCTTATTATGTCAGTAAACATCATTTCAATTAGATAATAATTATCTTCTGATAAACATTCCATGATTTACATTTTGAAAGTATTATGTTTGTATCAATTACCACATTAAATTGTATTATATCATGATCAATGATTTTACCCATTTTATAAGAGGTGTCATCATAATGAAAATTTTACACAACTAACTGTTAGTACTTATTATCTACATCATATTGATGTTAAAGTAGATAGAAAAATTTATCTCGAAGAGGATATGTTGAGGTCTTGTTCTATGGATTTCAAAGGAGGTTGGGTGAACCACCATCCATTAATTGAGTATTAGTAGAAAAATATCCTTCACTCAAGAATTGATGTGGATCCTTTTGAATCTCTTTATGGTATGACATGTATATATCCATCGTGATAGAATAAACATAGGTAATAAATCCTGTTGAGACTTGAGATGGTAGAAGAAATATAAGGGAAGGATATAGCCATTTATCATCATATCAAGGCTTCTCAATGTCGGTATAACCATTATGCAAATAATAAATTATTTTATCAAGAATTTAAGGATGGTGATATGACTTGTATCAAAAAGTCTCCCTTGAAATTGGTTATAATATTAATAAATACAGGTAAACTGAAACATTGGTATATCAACCATTTTAAAATTCATTATCCTTTTGGGATGGTATAAAATCACATGGAAGTTTCTCCATATCCCACTCAAGTTAATGATGTGTTCCATGTATCTCACATGAGTAATTATTGATGTCATACTTCTAAGGAAGGATCATTCTTATGATAAAGAACCAGTTAATATTGGTGATTATACTGTGCATACTATATATAGCAAGACCGCTCCCCTAGCCATTTTGATTTTGAGAAACCGCCATTCATAGGAAGTTTTGTGGGAACATTAATATATAATAGGTAGAATAATCATTTTTTTTGTTTTACAACAACCATTTTTGAGGGAGAAATCCATTTAATGGATGGTAGAATGTTTCATCCTGGGGTTTTATGAATTTATTATTTGAATAAATTAAATTTTTTTTGGTGTATTTTATTTCATGATTCAGGATGTTAATGTTTTTATTCTATAATAAGATAAAATTATGCTACAAACAACATAGACTTGGAATTCATTACACACAAGAACAAGTTTAAATGAAAAATAATTTATTTTTTGTACTTATTTAAATGAGTAGATATAACCCAACAATTAAATATAGTCATATTAATATTAATAAATAATTTTAAAATATTTTAGATATTTTATATAAAGAAAATATTTATAATAAAATACATTATTTTTGGTAAAGTGGTTATATGTTTGAAAATAATGGGTTATAAATTGAATAACTTTAAATATTATTTTATGGAAAATAAAAAAATTGCTAATTTTAGAATATTAATTTTATAAATTAATATAATATTTTTAATTCATAGTGTTCAAATTACGTAGTGTGCATTTTTGGATTTTTCGGAGAAAAATATTTTTGGATGAATAGTTAAAAATATATTATTTTAATTTAAAATAGCTTTTTCATAAAATTAATTTATATAGGTGAATTATATTTTAAAATGGCCTTAAATTTTTATTATATAATTTTTACATCATCTAATATATTTTTGTTCAATCGAATCATGTTCAGATTGAAATTGGATATAAATGCATTTTAAAAAATGGTACATGTCTACTATGAAAACGGGCATTGTTGTTTGTTTGTTTGATTAATTTTATATTAATTTGATCCACTTAAATGAATATAATTTCTCAAACTAGATTCCATATTAAAAATAATTATTATTATTAATATCTAATAAGTTAGTCTTACTTATTTACCAAAATGTAATTTGAAGGATATTAAAATTAATTACACCGATTAAGGTGAAAAAAAGATTACTTAATGGTTAAACATTAATCATATGAGGCCAAATGACCAAAAAACATGTCCAAAATCCATTTGATGGATATTTATAGAACAATCACCAATATTTCAAGATAATATAAATAATTAGAGTCACATGATTTATGGGAGACTTTTCCATTGTTTTTACCTTTTTATATTTATAAGAATTTCACTCCTCATTTATAAAAAGTTAGTCACCCCTCTCACTAATTAACACCTATTAAAACATTTTTCACAACCATACTCATATCAATTATTGTCCTAAAATTACTCCCATTATTATAGGTACCTTCCATTGGGAAAAAATCCAAACATGTAATCCCTTTGGGGAAAGCCAGTATGGGTTACCCAAACAAGAGGTGGCACCCTATCTCACGCTCCATAATTTTTTTTTCATCATCCACCCACCTCAACTGTTAATTTTAAATTATTATATAATAACCATTATCTCCTAAATATACAAATATTTTTTTATTCTAAGGCTATGACCTGGATTTAAACACACATCCATGTAATGGGTCATGAACTAATCGTTTGTGTTTAAAGAGAACTACCGCATCACGAAATGATGTTGCCCGTTTTTTCAATACCACCTCTCATGGGTGTGAATAATGATGGAAACAATATTTTTATATGATATATGTGATATTTATGTTTTTTAATAATATTTAATTAATATATTAAACATATCTTAGAGGATTAACGTTTTGTGTAAACACGATAAATTTGTTTGAGTACGTGTGGACTACATCCTAGTAAAAGAAATGTGATCAGTTCAAACTTTTCATGGAATTTATTATGTATTTGTTTAGTGAAATTATTTTATTTATATGAAATAATAATGAAACTATAATTACTCTATATGTATAAAATATTCCATTTACGTTGTTTCTTTCAATACAGAAATAGAACCGAAACAATGTTCATGTGTACGTACGATCGACCATCTATATGAATGGAGTATTCCATTTAATATGCGTATATTTTATAGATTATAATAAATAATTATATAATGAAAATATATGATAATTACATAGTTTTTTATAGTTATTAAATAAGTAAATCATGATTTATGTAATAGTATCTAGACTAAAAAACCAACAAATATTCGAAAAAACAAAGAGGATATTACCCCAAACGTAAAATTAACATGTCATGGTTTATTAAGATAATATAATGTCATAATAAAATATTATATGGTATTATTTATATGAATATGATTATGTAATATATTTATAATGAACCTGTATTTATTATATAGTATGTTTGAATGTGTTTGATGAGCGTCCATACATAAGGTATGTGGATTTATTGCCTCACCTTTATAATTGTGTGACTTATGATTTATTCACCATTCATTCCTTTTTTTGTTGTATATAATTTCTATGAATTTATTATAGTATTATTATAAATATAATTATCAGTATTTACATTTACTTTTTATGAACACTCTTTCATTGGGTTTTACAAAATGAATGTTACCAGCAAAGTAAGCTAGTTTGTCTCAATTATACTTCATTGATACATATGTTTTTTTATAAAACTATATTCTTTTATGTGGTCTATATAATTCCATTTGACATGTTATATCATAAATATACTTTTTTAATGATCATTTGTGATATATTTTTTTAAATGATTACATGTTTGTGTGATTAACTTTTATCAAGTGGTAAGAGTCTATTGAAACAATCTCGTCCGTTGTTGTGATTGTTTTTATTATGATTCCATTGATGAAATATTATGATCCATATCTCAAGATATATAATGAATTTTTTTCTACTCTGGACATGTGTGATATCGTTATTTATTGGTACAATTTTCACAGTCCTTGGTATATAAGATAATTATGAATTTATTTAAGAAAATATGATCACATATCTTTTTTGTCAAAAATTTGTTAATTTCACAAGCCATGTTTTAAAAAAAGACTTTAATTTTTTTTATTAAAATAAAATTGAAACATCATTTTCCATGAAAAAATGATATAAAAATGTTTTATTTTTTTCGAATAATAATTTATATGCTTTAAAATATATTTTCAAATAAAAAGGTTTTCAAAATGATACTATGTTTCTTTTAATATTTTTTCAATGAAAAATGTTTTCAAAACGATTTATGTATTAAAAAGAAATTTCAAAAGAATAAATGATATTTTAATCATGATATGTTATTAAAGTATCATTCCAAATCATTTTAAATCTACGATGTTATTTATTTGTGTTACTCATTCCTTTCTATAATATGATATAATGGTTCTATTCATTTTCATTCTCTAACTATTTTACATTTTAATGCCATGATGTTTATGAAAGTCATAAATATTTAACAGTTATATTTTTAGGTAATTTTTTTCTCATTCATGGATTATATGTTTAGAAAACCATTTTCCTTTTCATGGGTTATATGTTTATGAAAACCCTTATTTTCATTGGTTATTCATTGATGAATTGATTATGAAAACTGTTTATTTATTAAAAGGTTATGATATGATTACATGTTTATGATACCCATTTAATTTCATGGGTTATGATATGATTGTTTATGATTTTGTAGAACATGTATGTATGATTTCATTTTGGGATGGGAGAGACTTATATCCTCTTCTAATAAAATGGGTAATGATTTATATCTCAAGAGATTAGTATGGATGGGATGTGGACTGAAATCAAATCAGTAAAGGACTATATCTGCTATGATGGTCTTGGGAGTCATCCTTGTCTCATAAGATAGTCATGGGATTGAACCTTGGCATCCAAGATGTTATAAAGAGTATACACATACTTCTATGATGGTTTTTATAGTGATGCCATCACTATTATTTAAATAATTTTACATTAATATTTGTTTATCATAGTTTCATGTCTTATTCCTATGTTATACATTCATGTATTTTGGTCTTTATTCCCTTTTGATTCATGTATTATGATCTACCAATATTTATGCCATTATTTAGGTTTTTTATTTTTCTTATAGGTTATGATCATAAATTGTCATGATCATCTTATCATAACCTTATGATCGTGTTTATACATAGATATATCGTTTTTCAACCCTTACTGAGCATACGATCTAACCAATTTTATGATTCGTTTCCAGAGGATATGAAGATGTTTATTATTAATGATAAGTTTAAGAGGGGTGATAGTAATGTAGAAACTAGTCGGGGAAAATTTATCTTACTTATGTAAGAGTGTTTATGATTCAATATGACCAAAGGAACAAGACTAATACTATTTTTTATCATGTCTTTTGTAATGTATAAAAAATTCCAAATATCGATGAAATGATACTATATGAAAAGAGAGGGTTGTTATATTTTAAATTACCATATTTGTGTGTTTATTTAAAAAATTATACTATTTATCACACTATTTATCACTCCTTATTTTTACATGGGAATTAATTTTTCCTTCCAAATAAATCTTTTAATATGCCACCAATTTTCTCTTTATGAGGAATAATTGTTATACGTAACTTTAATTGACATTTATATTTAAAAAATTCCATTTTATGGGATATATTATTTGTCTAATTTATATGATGTGGCTTTAAATAATGTAGTTCTAAAATTTTTTTATAACAAAGATAAATTTATAGGGAGAAAGTAATTTTAAGGGGGTGGGGTTTAAAACCCCCAAATTGTATAAAATATACTATTATTAATTAACAAAATTTTTTAATACACTTTTTTCCTGAAATTAAATTTTTATCGTGAATTATATAAAACTCCAATCCAATCTTTCATTTCATTAAACATAATGTATATTTGATAAAATGATTTACATTCATTTACAAGTTTTATAGAACAAAAATATAATATTAATTTTTAATATTATATTTATCACAAATTTGTTTGACTGGATAGAATAAATGAGATTAAATAAATATTTTTAAAATATTTTACACTAAAATTTTAAATTAAAGTTTTACAACTAATTAGAAATGATAATAATGACCAATTGAAAATAAAGGATAATTTTTTTTTGGAAAACTAATTTTATGACTAGTATGGGGTTTTTATTAATAAATTAAATTAATCACTATTAGTGAAGGATATTAAATAAATTTAGATGTTATATATTTGATCAAATATTATTAAATTTATACTTTTTTCATTAAATAATAATTAATAAAATTTTATTCATAAAAGGTTTATTTTTATAAAAGGTAGTTTTGCAGAAACTAGTTGTTAAAATAAATATTCACCCATTTATAATTTTTATTTGAAAATAGAAAATTGTTTTGAATGAATAATATCAATTTTTTTAATTTCTTGTTTTTCTTGAGAATATTTATATTTCGATGAATAATGATAAACACAGAATTTTAATTGAAAAATACATTTTATTATATGTAATTTTTATAGTTATATTATATTTTAAATTATATTTAAGGTACAATTAGTTCAATTATACATCAATTAATATAATTTATTTCTTTTTAATGAGTTCATTTTTGATTTTAGGTATAAAAACTTTTCAAACTCTTGGACATTGTTTAATTAAAAATATTTATTTTATATTTTACGGGATTAATGTTAAATTAAATTATATTTTTAATATTAATGGAATTTGGAATCACAGATTCCATATTTGTAATGATAATAATGTATGATTTTTAACATGTTAAAAATACGTTTTGACCAAAAAAATTAGTGAATGAAAATAAAATTAATTATAGTTATTAAGGTTAAAAAAGATTATATAGTGTTGAAAATACAATCTTAAGGGGCCAAATAAGATTTTAACAACTCTAACACCCCTTATATAAAAATATATTACCCCATATGACCTTATTATATATTTAGAAAATTTACTGGTAATTAAATTATATTAATGTGACACAGATAATAAATTAATAAATGAAAATAAATAATTGTATCTTGCTTATAGATGTTAACTATAATTTTTTTAGGATACGAACAACTATATAGATTTGGTAATAAATATTATATTGAAACATATATAATTATTTTTATGTTAATTTATAATCAATTTTAGAGATGATATAATTAATATAAATGTATAGTAAATGCTGATGTTTGTATTATTTTGTTAATAATTAAAAAGTAAATGAAATTAAAATTTTAAAAGTGAGTTAAATAGAATCTGTTTTGGTGTTAAGTTATTTTTTTAGAGAAATATTTAATGATACAGAAATTTTATCTTAATATATTATAACCTCATAATTTTCTGGATATTTTTATAATTAAAGTAAATATATAACGTCAAAATTTCAATTAATGTTAATTTATAATAAATTATATATTATTAAATGATATAAAATTAAAAAATATTGTATTTTTGAAAGTGATTTGTAAAAATTAATTAATATATTATATTATCCATTAATTTACAACTTTATATTTTATAATTATCATATTTTCTCGTAAATATTAAAAACAATTTTGGCATGGTTTAGGTTAAAGTATTATTTTACGAGTTACATGCGCTTCTTTTAAATTTAATTTCCAACACACAAGGGATATTAATTTAATAATTTTTAATTCATATTCAAAATAAAAGAGTATAAATATCCTATTATGTCAAAATTGTATTTTGTCTTTATGGAAAAATTATATATTTTAGAAAACTAGTTACCTTACTAAAACCCAAAAATGAAAAAAAATATAGAAAATTAAGAGTTAAGGAATAAGATGTTTAAAGCATGGAATTTTTCTTATGTTCTTTAGCAACCATATTTTCCCGCAACTCTATTAGTTTTCATTTTGTAATCACATGTGATAAGGTATATATTCCAATATTGTCTACTTTTTCTATTTACAAGAATTACACTCTTCCACAACAAAAGAGAATACACTCTCCCCCATTCTTCACACCAATCATGAATATTAGATCATAAAAATCCTGACCAATTAAACTCAAAAACAACTAATATCAATATATGAACAAATATTTTTTTAGAAACTTATCTAAGGATGTAAGTTGGTGAAAACCAAAAGCAATTACCTGAATAAGATGTAACATTTTAAATAAGATCTTTTATTTTATTACTTTATCCACCCCTTTATAAATTTTTATATAATTATTATATAATAAACTATGTATCATCAATATAAATATATTTTTAAGGATTATACCTACATATAAACACACTTCCATAACATATATAACAAAATTACAATTTATGTGTACGACGTACTACCGCCTCACAAACCGATGTCGTTCATTTTTTCCTTTACTACTTCCCATTGTTGAAAATTATGATAGAAACACTATTGTAATATTTAATATATGATATCTATTATTTATATATGTTTATAAATTTATTATATGACTCATTGATTCATAGATTCGATTTTTTAGAAATACGAAAAAATCATTTGTGAGAGTGCGGACTACCACCTCCTCAAAGTGATGTGATTCATTCACACTTTAAAAAAGAATGTATTAATAACGTGTTTAATAAAAATATCTTAAATAGATTAAATATTTTAGATATTTGTGACATAATTATATATCTATATGTATAACCTATTATTTTGTTCTTTCAATTTCACAGACTGAAAATGTGCTAACAAAATTCATGGGCATGTGGCCTTCCACCTCTCTAAGGCGATAAGATTCTTCCTTTTTCATCACCACATCACAGTATTGATATGTATACGTATATATAATTTAATAATATGATATTTATTATATAATAATAATTTTCTAAATACCAAAATTACATAACCTCTTACTATAATGATCATTGGAAATTGGAATTTTACTCAAGTGTATGGATGGCTGACCATATCCATGATCATAACGTAGGTTCCTTTTTCATTACCGTAATTCATTCATTATTTAGAAAGTACAACTAACAAAAAACTGAGTTTATTATTTCATCATTAATATTTTCGATATGTTTAAATAATTACTTCATTGACCTTAGTCGACCATTCAATGTTAGTTTCGACACATAAACTAAATTTGGTAAAAGATCTAAAATAATCATTATGTATCAAGTAATTGTTTATAACATGGTTATAAATGTACAAAAATAATAAAAAAATTTAAATTTTTTTTATGTAAATAATTATCATATTTTTATCATGAGGGAATATACAGTACAAGGATGAAAAATCATAATCATAGTACTAGATCTTCATCTCAGTTTTTACATTTGTGAGATAACTGTCATATTCACCACATAGTTTTTTAGTGTGGTGTATCTAATATCAATTATTATATATTATATAATTAATTATTTTATAATCATGGTATTTAAATGTTTCATATTATTGTTATTATTTTTTGGGGGCTCCAAATCATATTGTACCATAATTGTAATGGGTTTTACCTCAATACACATTCCATTGAGACATATTTGTTATTATGCACCAATTTTTTTATAGGTTATATATAATACCCATGAATATATTTTATTCATCATATACTGAATTTTATGGGGATTTACATATTTATTTGAGTATTTATATTTCATGGGTTTTATGATTCAATGCTACAAAAGTAGAAATGTATTTTTGTCAAAAGTTTCCTTTAATGTGATGTTTGTTATTTTATACATCAATTATTATTTATAAAATGTATATAATAACTAATTGACTTTTAATGTCATTATTATCCTTTTTATCATGATATTATTTCTTATATTAAATGTTATTCCATAATTTTTCTTATAATTCAAATGATTCAAAGTGATACATAACACTTTGTATTGTTTAAAGAATATTTTCTCATGATTATTTCTAAATAACATTTAAGGTAATTTTATTAAAAAAAATATGAAACCCTTGATTTTGATGTTTCCATAAAATGAATCTTCGAGGAGATCCCTTGATGTGATCTATGGTTTTCCCTTATTCCAATCTAGGAGTTTTAGGAGTTCCTTACATCATTCCACTTCCTCCTTATATTTTGACAACTTCTCCTCCTAGGCATGGCATGATCAGCGGTTCAGTCATTCAGTGGTGGCGATGTGTGGTGTCAACCACTCTAGAGTTTATAGGATGGAATGACCTTTAGATATCTCTTTCTATTCAATTTCATCCATCCTCCATCGATGAATATGTTTTCTAGGTCGTCGCTTCTGCTCCCATGATGGCCTCGTCCAATTATCTCTTATTGTGTATGATGTTAAATTTTTCATTTTTGGTTTCTATTTGTTGGTGAATAGTTGAGTTTGGATCATAACTTGAAGGTTAAATATTTCTAGTCATGTATTTATGAGATCACAGGAGGTGGAATACAGAAAGCTTAGAACCATATGTGTCATATCCCCAGTACTCCTCTCATTTCTTCTGGTCTCGCATTCCGTTTTTGTCCCGATGCAGCCCATATCAGATTATCTACAGTTATAGATTTATTCCGATGAACATATCAATGTTTCTCATCCTCTGTCATTATTCCAGTGTAGATTTATGTTTTTTCTATGTTTTTTTTTTCTCATGTTTCACTCGGTGTTCCTGTTCGAGGCTTATCTCATGGTGGCCTGCCCTAAACATGAGTGGACATTCAATGTGATTTGCAGGTTCATGGTGTTGGGTGGATGAGAGAAGATGGTTTTCCCCACCCCATGTCTCTTTTGGATTCTAGCATGGTAGTGGAAGCATACATCACTTATTCTGATCAGTGATGGGATCAGTGGTGGCGGTGTGTGAAGGCTGATGTAGGGATGGGTGCTCAGCACCATATGAGTTTCCTCGATATCTTTTGGGGCAGGTCGATCTTGGATGGGTCTCCTTTCTTAGATCTCTTATGTACCATTTTCAGGGCTGTTTTTTGGCTAGCATATACGGTTCCCAGTCCACCAAAAATATACTCTTTGGAAAATTAATAAACATCATCATTCGTTGTTAATACTTATCCACAAATAGGGAATTTTTTATTAATACCATACCTATTATTTGATTATATGGATTGAGATTATTTTCACGGATATTTTTAAGGAAACCTTTTTTCTTCCACTGGTTAATTAGTATTCAAATAGATTGTCAAGGATCCAATTTCTATTCAACAATTCAATCACATTTTAAAGCAATTGTTTAGGAACCCATTTCTTTCTCATGGTTTAATCATTTTTCAAAACAATTGTTATGAAACCCATTTTTTCAATGGTTTAATATATTATCATATAGATTATTATGGAACTAATTTATTATTAAGGGTTTAATAATGGTTCCAATATACTATTTTGGGACCTATTTGTTCAATGTGGTAATCATTTTTTATATAGATTTCATTGGAACCCATTTCTTTTCCAGGGGATAAAAATGTTTCAATGATATTTTTATAGAAACTATTTATTTTCTTTGGGTTAATAATTTTTCAAAGAGATTGTTATGAAGAAATTTATTTTTATTTGGTTATTAATTTTTGAGGGATATTATTCTAGAACAAATATATTTACCAAGTGATAATCATTTATCAAGTGTATTTTTTAGAAACACTTTTTTCTTCAACGGGATAACCATATTTGAAATATATTATTATGGAACAGTTTTTCATCCATTGGTTATTGTGTTTCAATGAGATTTAAATCATACCCATTTAATTTCCATGGTTTATTAATTTTGTAAAAGGAAAAATTATTTTTTATTAGAGTTTCATTTATATTATGGTACAAGTAAACATTAAATGATGGGAGGCCCAGATAATGCTGGGTGAGGTGGTTATAACATACATGATGTAGTGGCCTATATAGAACAAGGTACGTCTATTACATCTTACATGATGGGGAAGAAAAAATTTCACTAGGTGAAACTGTTATAGCTCTATAATGTGTTGTAAAATGATAATGATGTATGTCATTCATACAGTTATTTCAAATAAATTGGTTTTGAAATGGTTTTCATAGGGTTTTATGAAAGTTATTCTCTATGATACCAAAAAGAGTATTATTTTTTCAGTTATTTATAATGATTCTAATAATTATGTTTGATATACCATGGATCATTATGTTTTATTCTGTTATGTATTTTATTTTCCATATTTATTAAATTTTATGACCTAGGTATTGATGGCTAATATTTGCATTATTATTTTCTCTTTCACATTTATTATTTCATTATACCCTTACTCTCTTATTTTACCCATCGATGAAAATGAAATCTCAATAATTTTATTTACCATTACTAAGAATTTGATCTCATCGTTCTTCTGTTTCTACTTCCACATATTTTAATGTAATTATTTTTATTGGGTTCTGTATATAAGGGATTTCATATTTATTAGGATTATGTAAAAAATTGATCATGATAATCTAGTTTTTGTGGTAGAAATATACATTTAATACCATATAAATTTTTTTGTAGGAGTTTTCACAAATTTTATAAAACTATAGAATTAAAAGGGACTCTATAATTTAAGTGAACCATAATTTTCTTTTTATGTTATATGGTCTTTCTGGAAAAAAAAATTCACAATTATTGGCATCGTATGCTGAAAAGTAAATTTAGGGATTTTAGCATTGGATCATAGAGTAAATATTTTGGGCCGGTATGCAAACTAAAAATAAACCATATTATTTAATTCATCTATAGGGTACTCCAAAGAGCTATTGTGAAGTATTTATTGACATCATTCCACATCCATTTTAGAATGTGAAATAGATACAACAAATCACCAGACTGCTGATGCTCGACATTCACCAACAACCAGGTGTTTCACGACATCACAATTCATGAAACACATTTCTTCATACCAATAAACTAATAATATATATAAAGATCATGATATAATTTAGATAAAATATTATACACTTATAATTTCATGGAATATAACTCGCACATCATATCTCCTTTTAAACATGTTGGCAAAATAACATGTCTATAAACAAAAATGATATCATTACCTTCAACATTCTATATAGAATGTGACTCCCCACCATTAGTCAATTACCTCAGGAAAAAACACTCCATATACTCATAAAAATTATCCTTAATCCATCCCAGAGGTGTTGGAATAAATTATACAGATGGTATGGTCATATTTCAGTGGTCCTAATTATACTCTATAAGAATCTCTATGAACAATGTTTTCATCTTCCCCAAGAACTGGACTCACAGACTGCTTGATATTTTGTCTTTTGTCATACAATATGGGGATCATTGTTCCATTTTATTGGTTTATAGTCCTCCTTGAAATATTAATACTTCATATAAATGGATCATCTTTGTTTCTAGAGGTTCAAATATTATTTATTAAATATGCACTTCCACGTTTTAGGGCAGGTATACATAATAAACATTTCTACAAATAGGTAATTACACCAAAACATAAATCATAAACAATTAGTACTACATCTATACCATGAATATGAGAATTTAATTTATCTGAATTCAACTATAAGGACCCATATTCCATTACTTGATCCCATGCATGATCAATTATTCATATCCAACCATGGATACATCATAAAACATATTGTAATTTTTAGCCGTATTGAGAATTATCCAAATATATTTTGTGGTCAATTACTTATCCATATCATTGAAGAAATTCTCACAGATAATGACCCAGAAAACATGACTCCATTCTTGGTCATTCACTAAATAGGTTTTCAAAATTGAGAAATTTCCATGTTGAACCTTCGATAAAAGCTTGCCAAACCTATAATTCATTTAATTTAAAAAATATTGTTAGTATACTCCCAAGAATAAAATATCTACACTTTATCCAGTCCATTGAAAAACATTCATTAGAGATGATTTAATCCATAAGAAATACCATGTCAATCTAAATATTAAAATTTGATTCATTTTCTTATAGGTGATTCTCTCTTAGTATACTCATGATGATGTCAATATGTTTGAAATAAATATCATGGGATTGGGAGTGTATCATGAGTTTCTCTATGAAAACAACCATAAAAGGATCCAAAATGTGTGTAAAATTTGGTTTGTTAATTCCATAAACACTGCTAGAGTGTTTTTCATCCCAAATGGAATCACATGAAAAGTATACAGACCATTGCTACTTCAGATAGTAGTTGGTGGAATTTTATAAGGTATCTCCCTCAAATGATTACAATTTGGTCCTAATTCATTATTGTAGAACACACAAGCTCCCTATAATTGGTCCAAATGATCATTAATATGTTCAAGAGGATACCATTTCTCAATTATCATAAAATATTCATTACTTAAATTGACACACCTACACAACGATCTGTATGAAGTTTTATGAAAACAAGACAAGTGAACACCAGGTTGACTTACTTTGGTAGATAAAACCATACCCTCCAACCCCTATAAAAATATATGGAAATCTTGATTCCATTATAGTAAAATCATGTATAAAAAAATGGTAGTCATCTTTGTTCAAGAAAGTATGTCAATCCTGAAATCAATATCTCTCTTATGTGGACATCTAGAGAAATACATAATGAAAAAATACGAAATTGTTCATCCATAAGAGTAAAGAAATTATGCTCTCCTTCGACATCATAAAGAAAATAGAATACCACATGTTCCATGATATCACCATACCATGGATGAACTAGCCCTACATGGCTTATAATATATCTTACACAACACATCGAACATAATTGCCACCATCAAGGGACATGAACGCTAGCTTTCATCGTTAATAGTCTATATGGGCTTGATAAAACACCAACCAATATATCTTCAAAAACGTGTAAAAAACTAACATCTCAAGGAAAAAAAATCTCAATGGAAACTGTAACCACAAAAATCAAGAGAATAGTCCTTATATCATTGAATATCTTATTCAAATACTCTAATTTTTTTTGCAATTGACATAACTCCACACATATATTCCACAGTTATTCGAAATACAATTAACACCCTCTAATATATAAATAATGACAGTATATTGTATCAAATAAGGTAACATCAAGCTTGAATGATACAATTTTTGTTCCTCTAATAGTAGATATTCCAACCTCTCTAATTCCAGTTCCTGATTGAAGTTCATAAATATGAACATTCCCTTAACCTTGGGATCTATTATAATTTCTTAAGGTTTCAATAACTTGATAACAAGGTTTATCTTTTCAAGTTCTACCATGTCTGATGCCTTGAATGGTATAGTTAGTGGAAATCATACTACATAACTAATATAGAGTACTTGACCCCTTTATGTACCCCTGTACTCTCTTATATTTCCCAACCCTTCCCTAATTAAATGGGTTCCTGAATAACCCTTATATTTTTTCCATGTTTCGGCATGATTGACATTCCACTTGTGGTCATGAACACTGACCTCTCATGCGTACTAGTCGGCCACACTAGTAGCAGACAACAATATACCTATCTTGGAGAATATTTATATTCCCTAATAACTTTTCATGCCAATAAATTGTTGGAGACTATCACAATGACACTTCCTACTCTAGGAATATATACCACCAAATATCCAATCTATAATTATCTATCATTCATCATATTTTTCATTGAGGTTCCCTTCATAAATGACATCTTAATCCACCACCTCAGAAAACATTATCATGTGGAAGCTATTATACTAGAACACTATCTCACATCTAAGCCCATATTGAAAATTACTATCCATATATGCCTCATCTCCCATCAACAGTACTGTGAAATGATGAAAATCAGTGAAGTACCCAACATAATCCTTCATCAACATGTTTCCTTCAGTCAACTGTATAGACCCTGCATCCTTTCTCTGCATCACCATCACTAGGTAAATGGGTTTAGTGAACTTCTAAATATAATTAAAGCTATGAAATTCCCTATATACGCTCCTCCTGAGACCATTTTTCCCATCAACACATCACTAATCCTTGTAGGATATAAGTTTCCATCGTGACACCCTTTTATTGTGAGGTTTCTATGGGATCCAGAATTTTATGGATGAACTCAATCCAAAACCCCATAACCTTTATCCCTCCCTATACTGAAAGATGATTAGTATGTTTTAGTTGGAAATATATTTTCAAATTCTACATACATGGTTCAACCATCCCCTGATCTCACTGTATAAAATGCATAAAATAGGAAACATTCCCACAATAATTATCTTCCCCCTATTACAATGAATCATTGGGAGTTATTAGACAAAAAAAGTAGGAGAATTATTAGTGTAGTCATCATTTCAGCCAACCTATAGTCATAAATATGGTTTCATCTCTTTTTAAATCCGAATACAGAACTTAAAATTCATAACATAATATTTCTCTCACAATTATGAAAATTAGTCCATACACCAAGAATAACATGTCACACCACATACAATATCCCAATATAAAAAACCATTAACTCATCACTATACTCAGCCACTCAGATCTATGAAAATTTATATATATGGGTTGAAAAATGCATAAATGTTTAACTATACAGGTGATGTCATATAAACCACCTAGACATATCATTTTATATATTTTTGAAAATTAACATTTTAAAAATGAAAACTCTCATTAATTTGTTTAATGATGATGCATTTCCACTTCCCATAATCGACCATTACTCCTATTTCTCATGTGTTCTTAGCTTGATGAATGAAACATGTATCTGTATGTACATACAATGATTTATGACTATTAAATCATCATTCCATTATAGTCCAAAAACGAAATCGCAAAAAATAAAATAAAATCACTTAATAATTCCATCACTCACGATGAAATAATATCAAATTACAATAGGAAACATAAGGAACACTAATCCCAGAAAAGGAATTTGGGTTCCCCCTAAACATGTGTTATTTGTTCCCATGCATTATAATATTAAGAAATAACGAAACCCTACTCAACTCTCTACCATTCCCAACTAATATAAATAATATAAATTTTCCCATATAATACCATGTTGTAATATCATTCCTATGTTCCCCTAAGCAGTTCCCAGAGCAAATTAATTATGTGACCTTATCCATGCATCCCCAAAACCCCAAGGATATCGTCTAGTAGTGAGGGTATATTAGAAAATGTCGAGCGACTATACCATATTTTAAAAATCAATAGATAACTTATAAAATAAAAACTAATAGAAATAACACAAAATATAATCATGTGTTATAAAAATAATTTCCCAAAACTATGTACACACCCACCACCAAACCATAACAATGTCCATTTATGTATTACAATTTCAAGTGTAGTGGAAACCCCAAAATAAAGATATCCTAAAAATCCAAAAATTGGTTACTGATGTCCTATATAGTGCCCAAATCCATTCACATATCTAAGACACAAGTCATACCTCGAGAATATAGATTTTACCTTATTCTATCCTATAATATTGGATTATACTCATGTACTTAATAGAGGTCTGAGAAGAGTGTGTGTAAATCTCAATAGGACACTACATATAGTGTCTACAAAATAACCCTTGGGTGTAGAATTAAATATGATAATATAAATTATAATATAACATAGTTGGCATCATTTAACATTTTTTAGATCAATTAATTTATTTATTAATTCTCTATTTCACCCATTTTCATGAAACCTTCTCTGGACCATGATGTTTGTGTGGGCATGATTCACTGGGACGTCAGTTGGAAAAAAGGGTCTCCAATCTATAAATATGATATGGATTCATAACTCAATGTCTTACTATCCCAACTATGATATGGAACACCATTTCAACGCCCTTTCTTATATGTGCTTTTGTCCAATCCTTGAAAAACTATTATTCACACTGGTGCCTTGTGTGTGATTCTAGCCCACCCTCTACGGTAGATAATCAGTACATCATCCCACCTAATATTTTTCACAATCACATAGGCTCATCATCATTATCATTTTTATTATAAATAACGAAAAAAGTTGTAACATTTTTTTTAACACACGTCCATGGTTCTTCACAGTCATCGCACTCTCCACTCCAGAATAAGTCCATTGTACCATTTCAACACATTAAAACCATTTCCCCCTTCTTATTCCATTCAATATGATTCCAATACTCATTAAACAACATTCATATCAATCCACTTACATATAATAACTCATTTAACCCTTAATATAATGATAAACACCCTTTCAAGTTATATAAAGAGGTTAGTGACATATAAAATAGTTTAAATATCCTAAACCCTTCAATTCATCATTCAATAACACAGTCATTCATGTTCAAGGGAGTAGTTAACCCCATGGGTTTCCAAAGGCGGGGTCTATTCATCTGCATCGGATTCCACACTAATCATGAGGGTTCCAACAAATCATTTATATACATAATTAAAAGCGTCCATATGATGAAAAAACACATCATAACTTCACCATGAACCAAATTTCATTATTATTACCAACATAAAAATTGAGATATAAGTTTTAGAACACTGACCTCATCTTTGTAAATTAATTTTTTCATAATCTTATGCCTTTATTTGTACTCAAATATTCTCCAAATAACCATCCTATTATATTATAAAAATCATGTTTTATGGAATTAGAATGAAAAAATGATTACATGAGCCCTTTTATATATTATATAGTAAATAAGTGTGTTAGCGTTACCAAAATATTCAATTTCGACACAATTGTGCTCCAAATATCCAATAATTGAAGGAGAATCATATCATTGATTTTGGAGAGGAGGAATACCATTACTTGAGATGATTGATGAATAATGTGGAACAAAATTATGTCAGAACCCTTAAAACCTGAGTGTAAAAAATTGGAAATTCATCTGCATTCATAATGTGAGATATTGGCCAAACCATGTTCCAACTATGGTCCAACGTCAGTATAAGGGATTATAGGGTCACATAGTCTCTTTTGAAGGACACACCACTGGAAAAACTATGATTTGATGATGTAGAATGGCTTTGTCCACATTCAAACTCTTGTCAGGCTCCACATTTCTTGGTTTTTTCACCAAATTTCCTCCCCCTATAGCATTCATGTTTACATAACATGGTTAGTACAAACATTTTTCAAACTGTTCACCCTAACCAGTATATCCTCTTTTATTCATTTTTCAATCACCAATACCTTTGAACACCAACGGTTATCATCATATTTTATGTAAATATTTCACTAACCATAAAAGGTGAGTTAAAAAAACATTATCACAAACATACCTCATTATAAGTGATGGAACTTATGTAATGCTATGTAAATAAAAAAAATCATAGTTTTTTTAATTTTTTGTTGTGTTGATTTTGTAGAAATGATACCCATTTCTAGATACTGTAATGTCATTTCCTCCATATAAAATAGGCACATAGTTGTAATCACCCTGAAAAAGGAATGTTTGATATATTACTATAAATTCACTTTTTTAAATGGTGAGATTTCCTAAGACTACACACATTTATAGACATTATCGAGGTAATTTATTTGGTCATTCATCTTTTATTTAGAAACTATTAAAAAGGTTTTATTTTATAATTTCGTTATTTGATTTTTTTTAATGTATAAGATAACTCTATATAAAATATTATAATTTGAATTGAACATATCAAATGAATAAATTAATTATCAATTAGAGAATATAAATTTACAATAAGTTTCTACAATCATATGAACATTTACTATAATTTGATTAGTGATTGTATTGGGTTTTAAAATATGCATTACAAAATCATTGAAATAAGGTTGAGAAATAAATGTATCTGGAAACCACTATGTCTTATACACAAAGTGGAAAATATATAATGGGTTGAGAATGATGTAATATTGTTGTTACAATGAAAGAGGTGAGATACCAATTCATTCTTAATTAGGTGTTATTAACACCCTAATATAAACTAAATATTGAAAATATTTTTTATTTATAAATGTGTGTGATATTTATTTTCTATATTTTTGTATAATCTAAATGTCATGCGAACAATTTTAAATGTATAAGCAATTTTCTCCAATATTTCTTTTTTATAAATATGTTGTAAGAATATATTAATATATTCAAATAACCATGAAATTCTGATTTATGTTGAGGTCATATTTTACTGAAAATAATGGAATACTTATGATTGATGTATGTACAAATCATAAGTTTAATATATTCCTAATTTTCAATTAATAAATTTTTGATTTATTTTTTGAAAACTGTGTTAGCTAGATTTGATATCATTGAAATTGCTTATTCATTTAATAAAAAAGTGACCAATGTTATTTTTGGTAAATAATTTCAAATACATTTTATTGTTGTATATATTAAATAATATATGAATTTATGAACTAATATTTTTATGTATTTGTGAAAGATATAATTTTTTGAGGAATTTATATTATTCTAATTATTTAATGTCATGGTTATTAAAATTATTTTTAGAGAGGTATATTATGGTAAATATATGATTAGGGTATATATATTTGGATATATAATCTATTAAAAGGAAAAATGTTCTTGAATAATGATACATAACATGATTGAGAATTATAGTGAATGTTATATATCATATTTAAAGTGAAATTATAAATAAGGAATATAATATGGATTTCCCCACTTATATTAAATTTTTTTGAATAAATTAAAATATAATGAATTTTTTTAAAATTTAGGGAGAATGTAATGAAAACATATTTTAATATTTTCCCCTTGTATTATGTTATTCTATTTTTAAAACATTATCAACAAAAGATAGGGAGTTAAAATGAAACTATGTTATATATATTAGTAATATTATATTTGGATGATAAAATTATAGAATAAATTAGTAGGTAAGAATTACATAATCAAAATTTTAAAATTATATATACATTTAATGTTATTCAAGATTACTATGATACCATGGACCTGCACTTCTGGATTCTGTTCCATAAACACATACATTTCATACTAGACAAGAAATATACTATATAATTCAATAAGTAGTTTTCCCAAAATTATATGAAATAAATTAAATATTTTATTACATACATTACCAATAATTTTTAGTATTGTATCATTCAATAAAAAGGAAAATTTTTGAGAAACTAAAAATCTTTCATTTTTTGAATAATATATATTTTTTCTATATAAAAACAAATTACATATTTCTAAGAAATCAATATTTACCAATAATTACCAGTATAGACAATCCTATTGGAGGTATTCTAAATCATCATTTATTTAGAACCTAGGGAAATAGAAACATAAGATTGGGTGAGATATATTTCTCACTAATGGTTAAATATAACTGAAGCTTCTGAATATAAAATCAGTGCATACATAAAATAGATAGAAACAATTATCTAAATAATTCCATAATCAATTAATAAAATTCAAATTCAATATCAATGGAAATAAATTAAAACATTGATAATAATAATTATTAAACTCATATAAATTTAATGAATAATTTAAAATATCAAAACAATTTTTCAATGGAAATTTTTTAAATATTATACTGATATGGGAGATATAAACACACAAAAAAATGCTTTCTGACTCATGAGACATCATTATTCATTGGGTGGATATATAATTCTGAACCCCACCCCACAATTTTTTAAGTCGAATTCACTCACTATAAGAGTCATTAAGACATTCCTCTTCATTAACTAATGAATCTTGGAAGAATAAAACCATTTTTTAGATATAATAATGAGTATAGAATATATATAAGAAATTAACATTTGATAGTAATATAAAATCATCTATAAGGTCAACCTGTTTATCCACATTAAAAAATGGTTAAAATTATAAAAATCATTCAGGGGAGTAATTTGGATGGTTAAACAAGAATTAGTAACCTTTCTCAAAAGCATATATTTTTTAATAACAAAATACGGAGCTATAAATCTTTTAATTATTTTAGAAAAAATGTTTACATGATGATAACCAATATAAATTATTATTTTGAATGTTTACGAAATAATATAAGCATAATGAAAAATTGGAAACATTTAAATTTTTGTATATAGATGAAAAACATCATTGCAAAATAATTCAAGAAGGATACCACCCATGAAATGATGATGAAGTAGATTATCATGAGTTAAATCCAAAAACTGTTTAATATATATTTGGTTATAAATACTGTATGATAAAATATGTTAGTATAAATTCAATTGAAAATGAAAAAAACAATTTGAGTAACAAATTAAATGGTCTTCAATAAAACACGTAAAAATTTTACCGATAAGTTGATGTTACAAGTCACTTCAAAAATTAATTTTCAATGATGATGTTAAAAATCATTGAAAACATTAATTTTAAACATTTCATCAATAATAGGTCCCTGAAAATATATAATTTATATCATAGGTAAATGTATACAGGATTAAAAATGATATGAACGTCTTATGTAAAGAAAATATTTATAATAATTTTTTTCATAAACATTTCTCAATGATATAATTATAGAGAAAAATAACCCTTAGAGAAGGACTAACATTTTAATCAAAACCATTTTAATGAATGGGTTGGTAATTTTATATAAACAATATATATTAAAAGATAATTCCTTATATGATATAAATTATAGAATATATACAAATCATATAAATGAAATTTGGGGTATAATATTGCTGACACTATTTATTAAGAAAAAAAGATTATAAAGAAGTCCTATAGATGTTTCCATAGATCAAGATGAATCTAAAAGAAGAAAAAGTCATCAATGTGGAAGGGACCTACATAGAGAAGCTTTCCGCCAGACCTGCGTAGAAGCGCTACGTGATAATATGTTTTTTATAACCCTACCAGATAGAGCTACATGAAAGAGCTAGGAGGCCGACCTATGCTGACATACTCCATTCGACCATCTACCCTCCTTGCTTATAAATAAGAACCTTGGGCTCCAGATTTCAGAATTGAAAAATGTTGTATGAACTCTTGATGCTTCATTTTCGTAGTTGTTTTACCCAGGTCCCCCGAATTGTCCCAAGAGGCTCTCTAAAAATAAGAGAAGAGATAATTAGACGAGGTAACCATATTTGAAATTCTATCAGAGTTTGATGATTTCAATGGATTGGTTCTTCTATATTAATAACATTTTTAGTCATTGATAGGACTTATGAGGCAAAAATATGCAACATACATACAAAATGCACCTACGCAGAAAACCTATGATGTATAACTATAATGCATAGCTGCACTCATGGCCTACTCATATCACCTTGTAAACCATATTCAATGTCACTCATGGTAGATTATATCCTTCCTTGGTTCCCTTATCTGAAAAGGAATAAGTTAAACCCTCCACCAAAACCTATAACATATCAAAACATTAGGAAGGACATGTCAGTATGTCTCATATTTTCGAGTGTATATCTACAGTTAGTGGTGCCCATAATTATCCTTCTATGTGACATTGTATCCTTATGATATATGAGTGTTGGTATATCTACGCTCACATGGACCATTACCCAATACATCGTGTTTGGAAGTTCACAGTCTTGGATTTTGGGGATGGGACACTGACCTCTCCTTTTCATCTCTAAGACTCAGATCCTCTAGTTCCAAATCTGGAGAGTCAGTGTCACGCTTTTATTTCCATTAGATCAATGGAACATTCTCCCTCCTCTCATAGGATCGACACATAGCACTCCCACTAAGGTAAGTCCATAATATTCCATGAATCAGGCCGCATGACCTCCAATGCAATCCCACATTGAATGGTTCATCGTTCAAAGGACTCTCCCACCATCGCCTCATCTTTTTTCATAGTAGTCCTTCCCTCTCCCATCAGTTTTAGATAGATTGTGGGGTTTGTTGAATATTTTACATCCTATTGTTTCTCACACCGAGCATGTCTCTCGTGAGCTTAGATAATTGTGATGATCAAAACATCAACTCAATCAAAACATGGACTACAAGAACTCTGATTCCCCCCACAATTGGGATACATTTGAAGCCTTCACCTAGGCCTGATTGCATTGGATATATTATTCATTAACCCAAACCTAATTCCCTTAATCTAATAATCCTCTTTAATAGTAATCCCCAACTTATTTCTCTCAATGGTTCATACACCCCTATGAAACACGCATGAATTATGATAAGTTTGATTCCCACCATAATGGATATATGTAGGAAGACTTCGGTTAAGAAAAAGACCGACGGATATCCAATTCAAGAATCCAACTACAATTCCCCTAATCTGGTCATCCTCTATAAGAGTAAACTCTGCCGTATTTCTCTCAATTGTTCATACAACCGTGAGAGACACACTAGAACTACGTGAAATATGATTCCCACCATAATTGGTATACATAGGAATCCTTCACCAGGACCCCATATCATAGGATATTCACTTTAGGAATCCAACCACAATTCCATTTATTAGGGAATCCTCTTTATGATTAATCCCCAAACTATTTCTCTCAAAGCACCATACACCCATGAGAGACAGAATGAACTAAAATAACTATGATTCACATAAAAACTAGGATACATAGGATTCTTTCTTAAATCATGATATTCATATTATTTCATCCATAAATCAGCATCATTATAAGAATTATGTTCTAAATTAAACACCAATAACAGGAATGAATCCTTTTAAAGACGTAATCCCAAAGTCATTCATCTCAATGGACTACACTATCCTATGAGACTCACCGAACAATGTTGGATTTGATTCCCATCCGAATGGGATACAAAGGAAAACTCCCTGAGGTTCAAACCCAACACTCCAAAACAACCATTTTCTTCTTAGTAAACATTCCCCACTGGATATAATCCAACATGGAAACTCATATATCTTCCAATTTCCTTGTTTTTCTTATGTATAAGTCCCACTCCAATATTTGACTGAGCACCTTTTACTTAGAAATCCTTACCACATGATATTAATCCTTATGGTTAGGTCCTTATCACATGACCTTAAAACATATGATGTGACCCATTAAGGGGTATCAAACTATGAGTGTTATGATTATTTTCAAAGGATACGTAAGTAAACCATTTATGGGTATGATCCCAACAACCAGACAATCTTTCTTTACCCTAGATAAAAATAAATTCTAATGTTCCCAATAGAGTGGCTTAATAACCAGTATTATCATAATAACAGTTAAAAGAATCACTAAATATTATTTGATAGGATACCATTGATGGTGAACTTTGAATACATAAGAAAGTATCTATTAATTAATAACAGTTAATACTTACAAATGATTCTAAATTTAATACACGGTAATAATTTATTGAAAATTTCATGGGAAACCTGTTTGATACTTGGTAAAATAATAAGGATTGAAATGAAATATCTTAAATCCACAAGAGAGTCCCAGAGTAAGAAATAATTTTCCCTAAAAGGGTGTTATGATTCTGGCCTAACATCCTCTCGAAAAATATGTGTTTTTAAGTGTTGTAGGTCTAAACATAATGAATGCCTTACTCTCAAATTCATGTCCCTTTGGATAAATAATTGTTGGATGTTTTTAGTTCTATAAATAAATCTAATAGAAAATAAATTTATTAAGTGATTTCTAACAAGGACACACGTTCTGAGGGAGACAAAAAATGGTTAACCTGACATGAATTCATAACCAAGTTAATGGTGTTACCCATATGTTTTGCGCAGATAAATTTATAAAGGAATTCTAGACAAAGGAATCGATCAAAAATGTTCCAATGTAAATGATGTTTATTTAATGGAGTTCATTGTTTTTATTTCTCAGTTTTATCAGAACTCCCTTCCCTCCAAATGGCTACATTCCAGCATGCACTAGTGAATGTCCCGACTGTTACACAAGATGGGTCCTCATTTTCACGAAGGATGTCATCACCAACTCGACATCTTCAATGTTGGGTCTCAAATGTATTGGGTATTGAATACTATTAACATGATACTATCCCAACCCTGAAGGATTTCTAATAGGCTCTAAAAGTTAACAACAACCCTCGATCGTCCAGTCAGAGAAGAATGGTTTTCAAGAGGAAGATGGTGCCAACCACTGTATCCAAATATTTCTAGTCCTTATCCCTAGAATTCAATAAATAGTCTTTCCCATAATATGGGGAGTTAGAGGATGAGGTAAATCATGTACATAACTCAATGATACAAGGGTTATTCATGATGACTCCCACCAAAAGAAACATGGGACATTGAACCCCCAAAATGATGGGGGTGTTTCCACCACACGTACGACCTAGGACCATTGGACCGAGGTACGCAAGATAAGCTACAATGTAGCAAATATCACTAAGAGGTATCAGGTTCATACTTTTCCCCTTTGTGGAATTCCCTCAACATAACATGGTGGTAAATAATGAACAAACACATACACATGTATGACATAATTCTGGTAGCCAACAGACTCATCTGGCAGGCCCCAACGAGTCCTGCCGTTCAAATATGGTGGAGTACCTTGAGAAGGCACATACACTTGCTTACAAACTATATTCCGGTCAATGGCCTCATCTGACTACATTCAAGGACGCCCGTGAATCCAATATGGTGGAAATTGATAATTTAGAAAATTCACTTGACTACTCTCAATGATCATGTTAGAAGTTTCATAAGTAATAATCGAAATAAGTTTATCAACCATACATTCGGGAAAAAATCCAGCAGGCACATACACCTTCCATCATTCATCAGTACTACCAACAGTCTCGTTTGGTAGCATACAAATAAGTATGTCGTAAATCTTCGATGAAAACCCTTGGGAAGACTCAACTATCTACCCCCAAACATGAGTACTATCATTATTAACAGATAATAATGGGAGGAACGTTGTAAAAACACACACCTACTACAGATACAGAATGTATATATATTCCAATTCTACATAGTGAAGTCAAAAAACAAATTTTATCAATGATGAATGGGAAAACTCAAATTCCACCCCACATTCTGGAAGCCTGGTAGAATATAATAACATAAAATTCCATTGTACAAGAGGTATAGACACATAATTATATCCCAACACCTGGGATGACTCGTCATCATTCCATCTGAGATTAGATACACACCTTTATTCCAATCCTAGTTTGTTGGGTGGGGAATACACTCCCATATTGTACAGTCAATCAGATCATGAACACACACCTATTACAATTGGAGATAATTGTCCTATTATAATGAAAACACTAAGGAAGTACATACAATTTCCCATGATAACCACTTCCCCCCAGCAAGCGGCACAAACATTGAGTAAAAATCATCTATTAAGAAGTCTCACCCAACATAGTTGCAATGTCAAGAGATAATTTAAAATATGGATACTCTTAATAACGGAGTTCTTAAAGATGTTAGATATTTATCTATTGAAGCTCACGATATTACCCTCCCATTACCAAATTATGGGATTAATAGTAGTAATTCTGAAGTTCCACATCATACATATCATCATGAAGGCTTACTTCATGAAATTTCCATCAATCTATAGAACCTATCTCTAAATGAGAGCCATGGTAAACCTCTGAGTGGCCAGAAGATAAAGGAGAAATAGGTCCCTTGTTGTAATCCACCATGGTGATCCTCCCCATGATGGAATTCACTATTAATGTTCTATTTGTAGTAGTTTTATCATTGTCAAGATAATTCCAACATTGATAATGTATTGATGAGAAACCCCTCTTATCTTGAGGCACATTCCAACATAAGTCCAGTCGTTTCTGATTCCTTATTACTAACTATTGAAATACATTCTCAAATAGAAAACATCCCATAGTGATAGTTACTCTTCGAAACACCCTTGGGTTATTTTCCATCTAATATATAAAATTATAAAAAGGATGGTCCTATTTTTAATTTTAAGACAATTGAGAAGTTTCCACTCGGGTGAGACAAAGTTAATATTCTTCTTGAAATAGATGATGAGGATATGTTGAACCTAAGAATACTATTGGATAAAGGTAAAATACTATTCATATTATGTCCTTTGGTGACCTCTCAATACAACATTATAGAATTTAAGGAAGAATATTGCATTCATGAAATATTCCTCAACATATAGAAGACTCTTCATCATCTAAAACCCAATGTATTATGATTTGATGAATATAAAAGTCGTGTAAAGGTAATATAAGGGTTTCAATTCCAAATTGACTTGGAATATCTCTCAGTTACTGGCATATAACAGTTGAGAAGTAGTTTTAATCCCTTCAGCATGCTTGCCACGAATCCCTAAAGTGGCTACATCAGTTAATTAGTGATACCCCATATGGTGTTTGTATTATTGGAAGGGGTGCCCACTGAGCATTGCATTTCATAGCACTCCAAAATCAAAAATTCCCACCAGAAGTGGTCTCCTACGATGTTATTTCCCATTTCTGGCTACAATCGACATATTATGTGTAATCAATGATATGATCAAGAACATGCATCAAATAACTGTAATAAATGTGAGGCCCAAATAGATAAATATGTAGAGATACATTTGCATCAATAAAATGAGAAAATTAATTAGACCTTCCATTTAGAGGATGTATGTCATCAGATTGTTCAAATATCTGAAATAGTACAATGGTCATCGGAAACAAGAAATTTACATGGTTGTCAAATAATGTACCCATCCAATTTTCAGACCATAATTTGTAAGATAACAAGAATATCTATGATAATATCAACCGTAAGAAGTTCAAGAACCACCCATGCCTGCTGAGATGAGGCCTTTTTTTACTCATTCTTTGAATTGAATAAAAATTTATCAAATGTTTGAAGCAGATGTAAAAAGACATCCCTAAAATGCATGGATGGGATATTTTTCACATCTATAATCCCCTCATCAACAAATGTATATTTCCCCTGTATTAGGTAAGAATCCATAATGTGAATGAAAAAAATGATCTATCCATGGATTCCATATTGTTTACTCTCCATAAAATAGTTCCCGGGAATTCAACATATAGGAGAATATTTTTCATGGAGGACACAGAAGGAGACAATATTACTATGATACAAACGGAATTCCATCAACACGTTATGCATTAGTGAATTTCACTAATATAATAATGGAATAT
Organism: Viscum album; assembly: GCA_963277665.1. Lineage (NCBI taxonomy): Eukaryota > Viridiplantae > Streptophyta > Magnoliopsida > Santalales > Viscaceae > Viscum > Viscum album. Next base: position 1,756,427,744 of record OY728158.1, on the reverse strand, counting down.
ACTATAGAAAGTTATTCTAATTCAATGGAGTAGGAGGATGAAATTTGTATTCATAATATGTTACACACTGAAGAACATTAAAGAGGTTTGATAACCCAAAATCAGAGGCATTCCTAGAATCATGGTATTCCTTCCTGTAACAAACTCCCATATCTTCAAAATGATTCTAATAAGGGGAAAGGAAGTGTTCAGATCATGTCTCTTTTTCCACTGTAGAAGGTCAATCTCTTTCAATTGAAGAATGAAATTCCTATAAATAGGAGGAGATGATAGATTTGAAAATACTAAATTCAGATTTAATTCAAAGCATCATTTCTTACAAGCATGCACCACAAACATACTATCAGCTATCACATCCTGTACAAATTCCTCAGAAAAGTGGTTTAGTTAAAAATACAGATGGGGATAATGAATTCCCTCAATTGGGTACACAACTGGGACTAGATCAAAGACAATATTATATGAATTCCCCCATGAGTTATCCAATAGAAATACATATATTTCCACTACCATTGGTTTTTCCAATCATCACACCAGTTCAAGCTCTGATTTCTATACTGAAGCAGGTTTTAGCTCATCCATATATTCCCCAAATTCTAATGAATAAAATTGATTCAATAACAACATTATTGGAAGCAATGGAATAATAGAATCCCCATTACAACCAAAAAATAATGCTTACCCCGAATGGGTAAATCCTATCCCTCCCCAACATACATTGTGATTACCACCTTTCTAATCATTAATGATCGGTATATCCATAGAAGAACAAAACACATTTAGTTTCTCATTGTCACCCCATTAAAGGGACGCCTCAATAACAAGAAGCAGTAAATCTTAAATTATTTGTGAAATCATTGAAGGGTACAACCCTTGTTTGGTATACAAGTTTCCAGTCTCGATCAATTACTATATGGGAAGACCTCAATCAATAATTTCCTTCTCCAATTTTTATCAATGCATCCAATGAAAAGAATAATTGATCTCACTAATTTCGAACATCAGGGGAATGAAAGGTTTTCATATTTCATTGCTCAATGCAATGGATTAACATATTCCATAAATCAACCACTCCCGATAGAAGAAATACAACCAATTTGTGTGGAAAATCTATGTGATGAGTTACACACACCACTAATCCATATGAAATACACAAAATGGTTTCAATACCTTTCTTCAATCGCCCAAAAAGTTGATGATTCTATTGTGGAAACCATATCTAAATGTCATCTAATCTCATAAGCTATGCAAATGAGAACACAAAACCAGAAGATGCTATAGCCGCAGTCAAACAATCACTTCTACCTACTTCAACTTCAAAACATTAATCATACCAAAGGGATTCACCTCCCCGACATCAGAAGCAATGACCACCTCATCAGGATGATCAAAATGATAAAAGGCGGAGATAGTTTCATGAGATAAAGAACAACATATATTGTTTTCTAAATGAATAGGTTCTCAGCTACATAAATTTATCTTTGGAAAGTAATTTACATAATTTTATTATGCCGAAGAAATAAAACAAAAAATGAAATGAATATTTACTGAATTAATTCCCATTTCGTAAAATTTTGGGTCATCTCATACAGGAGGGTTTTTTCTAAAAATAACTATTGCAAAAAATTGTATAAATTATACAAGTGAAACTAAAAGGTTTATTATCCCATGTATCTTGTGTTACTAATACCAATCATGTGGTAGAAGGTGGATGGAAGGAAGTTAAAAGTAAAAATGAATAGAAGTATAATGATTGTATGGTCAGGAAAACAATCATCCGTACTCATTAAATTTTATAAAAACTATTCCAACCAAAAAGTGTGCCTTCTATCACATACACTACATCAAGGATATCTTCATCAAAAGATCTGCCCTCAAAAGTTCAATCTTCAAAGAGTGACATGCTCTTAAAGATAAAGAGATGTAAGAAGAATAAAATATAATGTCAATATAAATTCTTTCCATGAATTTGAATGATTTTATTCCATCGATCTCAAAATATTGAGCACCTCCCCACCAAACAGCACAACCAATACACAACTTTCAAGAATAATCTTCATCAGATGATCAATTGAACTTTAGTTCCATTAATGTTATCCACTTAACGGACCCCTATGAAAATGATGATTATGGCTATAATGAGCTATAATTATTTATATGTTATTGGGTAATTGGAGTAATAAGTCTTGGTCGGGGATACAGGGAATGGAATGTATATGATATAAAGAACTATTTTAATTATACCTCTACTGAAACTATGTATGAGGTTGAAACTCATGGGATATCCCTTCTGTACTATTAGCAAGAACAAGGATAGTCTCCGACTCATGATAGGATCGGCCCTGACATGATCATCTTGGATAAAATATTAGAATCTATACAACCATTCTCTCAGTGAATAGATATAACTAGTTAGTCTAATCTAAAAAAAGAAGAAGTATTTCTAGGTCATCCCCAAAACAAAGTATATCAACATTAGGATCATCGACATCCAAGGTGCCTGAAAAACCGCAAATCTTTAATATAAAAAGAATACCTTTGGACTGAAGGTATGATTTTTTTAAATATATTTCCCATGTATGGTCCATATAATCAATACGGGATGCCATGAATTTGTCAAAAGATTTTTGAGAAGCACTTATTGAGGTTTTGTTAAGTCCCCAAGAGATTGAAAAAAAGTTTTCACTGTTGAGGTTTCCCATATATAGAATGATACAGTAGAATTCCATGTAGTTATATATTTCTTGGATGAAGATGAGGATGATGTTGTGCATAGACACATCAGACAATTATATCTATATGTATGGGTTAACGATACATTCATATGATGTGGCTTTATTGGTAATGGTTCATGAGTCAAACTCATTCCCATTCTTACACTTTGTTGATTGAGTCTCACGTAATCTTACTTATCTCATTCCACTTTGATGTTTCAAGGTCATGAAAACAATAAATAAGAACCACTAGAAAATATTACACTCAGAAATCAGTTTGGGGATCTTATATCTAATTTAGATTTTTGGTTTTTCCGACAAGACATAGCCTTTAGCATTATGTTTGGAAGGCCTTAGATACATAAATATGTGACAATACCTTCTTCATAGAACAAATGTGTAATGAATTTCTTCAATGGTCAAATTGGTAAATTTTATGGTGACAAGGAATTGTTCAAAACCTATGAATCTCAGTATATTGAGGTAGAAATACATCACACAAAGTGAACAAGGAATGTGGAAAATGTTTTAACAAGCATAAATGCTTTGAATAGACAGTAAAGGATCCCAATGAACCCATTAAAACATCTAGGAACATATTACGTGTTTCTAATCAATAAAATTGAAAGGTCAGAAAAAAATCCAAGAACACTTCTAATGACTTTCCTAATTCAATTTTTGTGAAATTGATCCTGACAGTATTGGAGAAATTGTTGAATGTGAAAGATTAAATATATATTTCTTCATCTTATCCACAAAACATCAAAAATTATTTGATTCCTCGGTCATGATATAATAAGATGTATCATTATTAAAGGAAGACATGGATATTGATTCCCAAACCATGATTATCACTTCAATACTCTAGGATGACTATTCATCATCAATATGGTTAGAAATGGTGGCCTCTTCTTCAGGATGTCCAAATACTGACTCCTCCCCTAGATTTGAATGTATTTCTTCATCGCATACCCTTCAAGAAGAAACAAAAGAAGTGACACGTGAAGATGAAGTAGAAGAATAAGATCTAAAGGATGTCCCTCCATCATATGAGGAAGGAATCTCCACCACTGTGAATGATATCAAAGAAATAATTCTAGGTACAATAGAAGATCAATTGCCCCACTTTAATTAGTGAGAACATGACTTATGAAGATAATGATATATAAAATTCATTTCTAAAGAAACATCTAGATGTATTTTCTATGAAATATATAGAAATTGTTTACCATAATCCCAATGTAGACACTCATAATTTGCGTTTTCTAGAAGATAATTTAGGATTAAAGAAGGTAGTAAGAAGAACGCACCCAACTCACTCCTCTAAATTTGAAACTAAAGTCAACAAGAATTTCATAGCTAAATTTTTCTGGGAGGTGAAATATCCCAAATTGTTAGAAAACATTGTCCCAGTAAAAAGGAAGTATGGGAAATTCAATGTTTTAATTGATATCAGATAACATAATTGGAATTGTTGAAAGGATGACATTCTATTTCCAATCACAAATAATTTGATTGATTCAAGATATGGATACAAAGATCTTTCCATCATGGTTGGATAATCTAGGTATAACCAGATTCAATTATCCTTAGAATATGAGGAATATATAGCCTTCCTGTCCACTCATGGAATTTTTTTTCAATCAGGTAATGCCATTCAGCTTAATTAATGTGGGTGTAACATATCAACATGCCATGAACCAAAAATTCAAATGCTTCCAGGTAAATTTTTTCGAATGGTGTGTGGGTGATTTTGCTGTAAAATCTATAAAAAATTATGATCACATGAATGTTCAGGATACCATATTCATTAAACATAGGCAACATAATTTGAAGATGAATCCATTTAAATGTTCTTTTGGGGTAACAATGGGAAAATTTCCCTATTTTTATATACTCCATCGTGGCATCGAAGTTGATCCATAGAAGAAAAAATAAATATGTGTCATACCACCACCACTAAATTTGAAGGAATCTAGTCGCAAATTTGGAAGGCATGTGTTTACCCATTCACTAGATTAATGAATAATGGAGTTACATAATAGTGGACCGAAGAATACGAAGTAGAATTTGATACCCTAATGAAATATATCATTAGTATACCAGTATAAATGAAACTTGTTGATTGAATAACACTTATTCTATATATGAAAACATTAATGAAATCATTGAGTTTATTCCATGCACAAAAGAATGATTCTTGTAATGAAAATAGACATTACTATGTCATTCTAACTCTGATTGACAAAGTCAATCGATATTCAAGTATCAAGAAGTTTTTCATGGAATTAACCTTTATAGTTTAAATTCTAAGGCACTACTTAAAATATCATAAGGTCCACTTGGTAACTAGTAATAACCTGTTCAAATGTTTTCCTCTGTCATCCTAATATTACAGGACTTTTGGCATAGTGGACAATAATATTGCAATAATATGATATCCAATTTGTGCCTCAAGATGTATTAAAAGGCCTAGCCATGACATAATCCATTTTTGAATAACAATCTATTGAAGATAAATATTTTAATATTGATATTTCGGAAGAAAAAATATTCTCTATTCAAGAGAATCCCCAAGCATGGGAAATTTACATTAATAGTTGTTCCATAATTCCAATAGTGAGGATAACGCAAGACCCTAAAATCAACAACTTTGGGTCAGAAATTGTTCTCATCCCCCCAAAAAAGGTAGTATTTCCATGTTATTTTCTGTTATTAAGAGAAGATAGAAATAATGATGCAGAATATAATCATCTCACTACCGGCCTAGAATTGGAAATATAGGTTTCATTGAACCACCTAAATGTGAAATAATATTTATAATTGATAATAAAACAGATCAATGAAGGATATGTAATCAGAAAAGAAGAGTTCATCCTTTTTTGGTATTATGTTTGAGGGTGAAGGGATACATTTTCTCTCAGAGACAAAATTTTCATATGTCCTGTGATCACATAATGCCCATGATGATGCATTGGATAATTCAACCATAGTCGTGGAAGATCCAAATTGTGAGGTGATAATCATCATCATTTCCCATCATCATTAGGTTTCACATTTTTTACGAACTATAATGTAGTAAATTAATGAAATCAGCAATATATTTGAGTGATATGGACATACTATGAAATAGATGACACCAATCATGTAATATCATCAAAATGGAGCACTTAAACCTAGTAGATAAGATAAACATAAATTTGGTGACGTGTGGGAAATTACACTCTATGAAAGCTCATATTACTAGAACATTATCGACATATGAGGAATTGATGGATCCCTTTTCAGATTAATCAATGGTGAAGAAACTACAGCTTTTAGAAAAGATGAACATGCATGATCTTGTGATGCTCACCAGTCATGGCATAGGCCTTCTAATCAAATATGATGGATTGGGTACTTCTAAAATTCAATTACATATGATTAAATAGATTTCACCACGAATGGTCATCCCTACCACATTCATGCCAACATCCTTCATTTAATGATGGAGTTTCTACATACACCAAAATACTCGTTGCCATTTTCTAAATGGGTAATGGATGTAGTCAGACCATATCCTCTAGCTACCACTAATAAGTTCAAGAATATTCATACTACTACTACTTTATTCTCCAAATATTCTGAGGAAATACCTCTAAATGAAGTCAGGTCTAAATGCATTGGTATCTTTTTGAAAGCTAATTTCATTACCAGATTTGGTTTCCCTCATACCATATAATAACGTACAAAGACACCAATTTCTCATATGTTGAGGTATTGATGTCATATCATGAGCATAATATCAAATACAACCATTCAACATCCTATCATACAAAATCCAATGGATACATAAAGGCTTTTAAATAATACCCAATCGAATATACTCTAGAAAATGGTTGATAAAGATAAAAAAAATTCTGATAATAATTTTCATGCTTTGTGGGATTATCAAACTACAAACAATAATTATACATGGTAAACTCCATACTCATTATTGTATGGAATAGAAAAAGTCTTTCTTATTAAAATTTAATTTCCTTTACTCCGAGTCGCAATATGTGATCGGGTATCTATAGAATAATAGTGTCAAATGTGATTTGATGAGAAGGAACAATTAGATTAAAATAGATTCCATACCTTACATCATTTGGAAGTCTATCTGAATAGAATATCTTGAACATTTAATAAGAGAGTTCTCAACCATTGATTTCATCGAGGAGAATTTGTATTATTCCAAAAAACTCCAATGATACCTAGAAAGAACCCTCCAATTTGTGAAGTAAAGTGGGTTGGACCTTACGATGTACATATGGTCTACTCTAAAAGATCTTATTCCATAATCTCAATGGATGGATAACTTATTACAACTCCATCTAATGAAGAACTATTGAAGAAGTATTTTATTTCGTCACCCAATATAATTTCTTCTCTGGATGACTTGAAACTCCATAGTATAATGTCCCCACTGCATGAATTCAAACTGTATAGTATAATGTACTCACTGCATGACTTGAAACTATTACTATAATATGCTTACTACATGACTTGAAAATGCACAGTATATTGTCCTACCTACATTAAATGGAATTGCATACTATAATGTCCTTGCTGCATGACTTGAATCATCACAACACAATGTCCTCGTTCCATGACATGAAAATTTATAGCATAATTTCCTACTTGAAAGAAATTAATCTACATAACTACCATATAAATACATAATGCATGACCATAAACATGAATGGATTCTTTGTCATAGTTGCACAATGTTAAGATGAATGACATCATTTGTCCTTTATACACGTAATTAAATTTTATGGTTAACACCTTCTTCATTTGACGTTAAGAAATCCAATAAGATACCGCAAATTGGTATTCCATATGGTTCCTCAAAAAATGAGGATCTTCCACATACAAGAATTACCCAAATTATTAATAATACTTACTGGTACATGTTTTCTATTTCATCCTATGTTTGAATCAGATCTGCATAGAGACCTCATTTCAAGAACAACATGTGGCATGATTCTCATCCTAATGAGATACATAGAGACGTTGTGATATTTAATCATAGGACCAGCTGCAACCAAAATGAAATTTATTTCCCTTTTCCCTCAGGTATATGAACCAAATCAATGCAGAATAATATTCCAAGATATATAGTTTGATCTTCATACCATCTTGTGTCTTATGTTTAACCATTCATTTGGAAGGTGTAAAAAGGTCTTGTTTGTCACATCAAACTCAATTGGTATGGGGAATGATTGTTTCAATAACTACTTTTGGCATGGTTAATATTTCTTTTGGATACGTAGAGACACCTATATATCCAATCTTGGTCAAAACTATGATATAAAAAATTTCCATCTCCCATATACAATTTAAAATCAATGCTTATGATCTTCATTTTGGGTGATATCCTTAGCCCATTAAAGAAACATGAAATGTCCCCATTGTTCATATGAGTTAGATATTTTAGTGGGACTCCACTCGCATATACTATATGAATTTAAATATTTATCATGTTCGTTGAGCATTAACCCCTTTCGTATTTCACACTCTTAATCATGAATGCCTTCATATCTTCAAAATCATTATTACGGTTATTGGTGGAAGAATTTTTGATACCTAAGAACTATTTTGATTGACTATACAGTGTGTGCCCCTAGGATTCCTTGCATACGTTTCCAAAATATCTGGGATTTCAGTTAATATATTACACTATTTGGCTATGCAGTATATTCTCGAGTTATCCCTGAATAATACAGCCCCCATAACGGGTTTTTTGAAATAATGGTTACTAAATTATTGGTAAAACCATATTTTTCTCATTAAAACATTGAATACAATATACAGGAATATGTTTGTTTAAGAGTTCATCCATGTATATTTGTCACATTACCATTCTATTGATCTGAAAGTCTCCATGTCCAAGGTTTAACGATTTTTCATCACCATGTGTTCAAAGAATATTGAAATAACCATAGATCATTTAACTACATATCATCTACTATTTCCATTATATTTTGGTCTTAGTTGTATAAACTAAAACTACAGAATCCATAACTACTATTTGTGGGTAAGACCTTCATAGATATCTTATTCCTTCCAGTTATTTGGAAATCATGATGGGAAATACACTTAATGTTCATGTACCTTTCTCCACAAAACAAACTCTATGTTGTGGAAAATATGAATATCCATAAATTATCTTCGTAGTTTATTAATATAATGTTTTATACCCAAGATATATTTCTCTTGACTATGTACTACATGACCCTAGGTGGCCTTGCATATGTGTCCTACGTAACTGATCTGTCTTCCCAAAGATGTCACCCTTTTTCTATGAAATATATGACTTAGTTGGCCCTATCTAATACATCCCCCATAAAGGGTTCATAAAATAATTGTAACGTAGTTCTTGGAAAATGATTCCTTTAATTCCTTTCATTATTTTCCCATAGAATCTTCTCGATACAAAATTTTCCCAATAAAATTTATAATTCATTATTTACATACAAGAACCTAGTACTTTGTTTCCAGGGAAATAATCAAGAAATTGGATAGTCTTAAATCATTGTTCCAATCTAAAGACCTTAAAATAAAACCTCCATAATTTCCTAAATGCATGAGTTGAAACCACATAGAACAATGTCATCACTACATGACATGAAACTACACTATAAGGCCCCAGTATTAACCATTACTTAATCATGAGATATTTCAAGAATACAATTTGAGGATCATTTCACGTTTAGAGTTTTGTAGAATTAGATCGTAAATCATGCATTACATTCCACATTTAAACAAGGTGGTTACATAAAAGACAGTATTCGTTTTCCCATCAAAGGAAACATATTTAAAATAAAACATGGATTATTTCTAGACACTTCCTCGACACTATCATCACATCATGTACTTTTCCCTTGACCTATGAAAAACATATCAAAAACGTGGGATGAGCTTAAAAAGCTCAGTAAGGGATATAAAAATATGGAATGAAAACATTTCTCCATGTATACATAAGAATCAATGAAATCATACTTTACTCATAAAATATAAGCACATTAACATACCTCATGAAATCATAAGATTAATCAATAACTCATATAAATCATAAGACATAAAGGTATCTTAAGTCATTCTTAACATTCTTACGTAAAGAGTAACGCTCACAGTTACGTTTGGAATACCCATCACAGTATATTCCCTAAATATCTTCAGAGAAACCAGAGTGTTTAACCCCTTCGCATTACCCAATGAATTTGAGAGCTATCTTGGGCTCACCTTCCCTATGATTATCAAGGAACCACCCGTCTTCATAAACAATTTCCAAGAACCATAACATAATCGTATCACATAAAACATTCATAAAGGAAACATAACATTTCCACATTCCAATCACAAGATATCAAAAACACATTGATATAATTAAAACATTATAAAAAACATTTTCAATCCTAAAATAAAATAAAATTAAAAAATGGTATTTATTTTTCATTTAAAAAAATTTTTTGGCATGTAAAGGAAGCCGAAACTCGAATAATGACCACGGCGGCAGAGAAGTCATTGTCGCCGCATACGTAAGACAAAAACATTCCCTTTTGTCGTTTAGTAGAACAATTCTTATAAAAAGATTCATTTTGAATAAAAGTAAAAGTAAAAGGGGTTTATACACCATATAAAATAATGTTTTGTATAAAACAAAATATTTCTCAATGAATGGAGATTGAGACCAAGTCCCTTACCTCGTGTCCGACATGACTGGATCATTATTTAATCTCCTGAATAATACACTAGAGTTAATTATTAATTGATTAAGAACCTTTTTAAAGTTAATTATTTCTTTTATATCACTTATTACTATGTTATTAACATTATTTAATTATTTATGTTAATAATGGTCATTTTTTTGGTCTTTGGTACTTGAACAAAAAATAAAATTCTTATAATTACAAGTTGTTCATGTGGTTTAATATCCATTATATCCGGAATTATATTCATGATTTAGATATCATATATATAATATATATCAATTATATACATTCATTTATAATATTACATAACATTTAGAGGTAAGAGATGAAATGCACCGTTAATGGAGATGGTAAGTCGTATGTACACATAAACACTGCTTTCATTTCAATTTAGTAGTTAATGGAATGAAATCAAAATGATATAAATTTATATTATAATTCCAGTATAATATCATATATAATATCATTAACTCCATCCTTTATACATCCCACATATGGAATTTACGAATCAAATCACTTTGAGGGGGCGGTAGTCCGCACTTTCTAAAATGAAATTATCACGTTTACCCATAATGGAAACCATAAATGTAAGACAGAAATGAAAAATACAGAAAATAAGGAAAAAATAAACATAATATATATAATATATAAATATAATGACATCTTAATGTCCACCATGAAAGGTTTTAAAAGAAGATTGAACAATCATCGTTTTGTGAGACAGTAATTCTCCATCCACAGAAACAATAAGTTCTTTAACCATTAGGTAGAGGTGTGTGTAAGTGTAACTCAAATACATCTCATAAAAACATTATAGTATATTACATATACTGTTTCCATCACAAAATAAAGTAATAATATGATTTTAGGGGGTTGGAGTAGCAAAATCAAACAAAAGAACATAAGAGAATACATTACCTTTTAAATTGGGTAACTCCCATTGGTTTGAACCAAAAGGGTTTATTGAATATCTTTATACCTAAGTTAAGGCTTCTAGGATGAAGAGAGGTATGTGGAGAGATATAAGGAGAAGATTTTGGGCATTCCAGTGGATTGAGTGGTTTGTGTAGGATGGGTAGAGTTGGGGGCCTTTTATAAGAGGGAGGAGGGGCACTCTTGGAAGGCCATGAAATGTTACTTTATTATGAAATGATTTTTGGGTTTTAAAGATCCCACAATGATATATTTAGAGGATAAGGTGATAAGAGTTCGAAATCCACCCATCCAATAGGTTTTTGACAAGTGTATGTTTTATATTTTACATTATCGTTTCATTTAATTTAAATCGTTCATTAATGAGGTAATCACTACATCATTATAGTGTCATAAATAAATTTTTTTATTTAATGTCTAAAAATTATAAAAAAATATACCATGATGTAGGAAATCTTATTATATTTAAAATTAATATTTATAGTATAACATATAACTTATTTATACAAAATTAAAATTGTTTTACTTAGGTCTTACATACTTTTGTTATATTTTCCTTTCTTTAAAAATAAAATGATAAAATGTCACTATCACACAAAAGTGATTCCATGGGGTCCCAAAGCTGGCACAAGGAATCCCTTGGTCGGCCATGACACAACTAGAAGCATTAGGACACATGTTGGGGTCATTGTATATTATTATGATATTATTTTATTACCCTTAACCACTCGATTACTAATTAATCACGATAATTAAAGATAATTACAATCGTTACTATTCATAATGTCAAAAAACAAAAGAGTCTTAATTACATAATTTGAACCTTCTTATTCCAAATATTGAATCCATTTTACCAAATTCCAGATACATAAATTGTAGTAATTAATTTAAAAATAATTCCCGTTGTCAAAACAAATAGCATGTTTTTTAGAAACAATATCTATCAAAAGTTTGACACTTGTTTATGCCCAATTACAATGTAAAATTAATAGAAAATGAACAACATTGGATTAAATGGAAAAAATATATTCTAATTAAACTTTAAAACCAATTAAAAAGATAATCTAGCCATATAATTATACTATAAGAAAATATAGTTTTGAAGAGAAATGCAGTATTTTTTCACTATTCAATAAAAAATGAATATTGTCAGAAAAATACCAAATATTTATCCAAAATAAATTTCATTGTCCCAATCCTAAAAAATAAGTTTATTTTGACAAATAGTGATTATCAAATTTTCATGTTTGGTTTAAAAAGGTTTTTCCATCAAAAGGTGGTAAATTGATCTTTTAAAAATATTAGAGTATTCTATGCTTAAGGTTGGATTTATTCTCATTTTAAGCCTCTAAAACACTATCTAATTCATAAATAGACATAGATATGAAAATATATTAATCTTTAGTTACTTGGGATGTTACATCCTCTCCCCCTTTAGAAAATTGTCTCCCCACAATTTATTTACTTATCGAATAAGTGGGGGTATTTATCCCTCATTGAAATTTTAGATTCCCATGTTGTGGCTTCAATCATGTAGTTTTTCCACAAAAACATTACATGATAAATCACCTTATTCCACAATACTTTATCCCTGTGGTCCAAATTCTGGACCGGTTGTTCCTTATAAGATAGATTCTCTTTCAGCTGAACTACCTCTAGACTCAAAATATGAGATGAATCTAGCATGTACTTCCTTAACATTGAAACATGAAAAACATTGTGTACCTGACATAAAATCGGAGGTAAAGACACTCGGTATGCAACTGATCCAACTTTATCCAGAATTTCATATGGTCCAATGAAACTTGTACTCAACTTTTCTTTCTTACCAAATCACATCACACTTTTCCATTGTGAAGCTTTGAGGAAGACATGATCACCGACCTCAAAAGAGAGATCATTCCTCCTATTTTCTGCATAACTTTTCTTCCTGATCTGAGATGTTGTCATGTGTTTCTGTATTAGATGAACGTTTTCTACCAACTCATCTACCAATTCTGGTCCCATAAACATCTGTTCACCTACTCCATCCCAAAAAGCTCAAGTTTGACACTGGTTCCCATATAATGACTCAAATTGTTCCATCTATATATTAAAATGAAAACTGTTATTATAAGAAAATTATAACAAATAAAGATATTGGTCCCATCTTCCCTGATAATCCATCGAACAAGCACGTAGAATATCCTCCAAAGTCTTAATTGTTCGTTCTGATTGCCCATCTGATTGAGGATGGAAATCTGTACTAAAATTTATTTCAGTACCCAACGACTTCTGAAGGCCTTTCCAAAAGTTAGAAGAAAAGCTTGGATCACAATCAGATAAAATAGAGAATAGAGCTCCATGTAACCTGACTATCTAATTAAGATACAAACGAGAAAGTTGATCTAAGGAAAAATTAACTCGTACAGAAATGAAATGAGAAGATTTAGTCAAACGATCAACAATAACCCAGATTGCATTATTACCTCGAGGTGTCTTTGAAAATCCCACAACGAATTCCATGGATATATTCTCCCATTTCCACTCTAGCGCTGGTAAAGATTAAAGCATCCCTTTGTGTAAATATCACTCTGCATTAACCTGTTGACAAGTCAAACACTTCAAAGTAAAATCAGCAATATCTCTATTCATTCCATCCCCCCAGTAATACTCCCGAAGACCTCTATACATCTTAGTATTACCAAGATGAACTGAAAATGGAGAACTATGAGCTCACATTAAAACTCTCTCTTCAATTGTGAATCACAAGGCACACAAAATCTCTTCCTAAATATCAAAACCCAATCATTATCAATGTTGAATTCAGGAAACTTTCCCTTCTGAACCAGCTCTACCTTTTTCTGAAACTCACTGTCTTGCTTCTGAGCTTGCTTAATTCTGTCTAATAGAGAAGATTTCACTGATACCTGAAACAAAACAGAAAAACATCCAACACCAACAACTTCTATGCCAATGTTCATCAAATCCGTAACCAAAGGATTGTGTTCCAAATGTAACATGGTTAATGATGCATTATTTTTATAATCAAAGCAGCATCCACATTATTTTCTTTTCTAGGATGGTATTTAATTGTACAATAATAATCCATTATTAATTCTATCCATCTCCTCTATCTCATGTTCAATTCATTCTGAGTGAATATATACTTTAAACTTTTGTGATCGATATATATTTCACATTTTACTCCATACAAATAATGCCTTTAAATTTTTAAAGAGAAAACAATAGCAGCTAATTACAAATCAAGTGTATGGTAATTTATCTCATGAGTTTTCAACTGACGTGAAGCATAAGAAATTACTTGATCATTCTGTATTAAGATGAAACCATGTCCTTTCAATGAATCATCAGTGTAGATAACAAACTCACTATTCCTGGAAGGAAGTGCCAAAACTGGAGCATTCACCAATCTTCGTTTCAATTCCTGAAAACAATCATCGCATTCTTTTTTCCAGATAAACTTAACACTCTTCCGAGTTAGATTAAGAAATGGGCTGGACAACCATGAATTTTTTTTAACAAAATCTCAGTAATATCCCGCCAGACCAAGAAAACAATGAATCTTGTTTACAGTTGTGGGTCTTGGCCATTCTTCAATAACCTTTGTTTTTGCAGGATCAACAATTATTCCATCTTTATAAAAAATGTGACCAAGGAACGAAATTGGTTGCAACCAAAACTCACACTTTCTGAATTTTCCAAACAATTTATTTTCTTTTAAGGTTTGAAAAATGAACATTAAACGACTGTCATACTCCTCTTTACTTTTAAAAAACACAAAAATATCATCAACGAAAACAACCATAAACATATCCAAGAACTCATGGAAAATTATATTCATAAGGTCCATGAATATAGCAGGTGCATTGGTTAACCACAAAGGAATTACTAAATATTCATAATGGCCATATCTTGTACGAAACATAGTCTTCGGAATATCTAATTCCTTTACCTTCAACTGATGGTACCCCGATCTCAGGTCAATCTTTGAAAAATACTGAGCTCCCGGGAGCTGATCAAACAAATAATCGATATGAGGAAAAGGATATTTGTTCATAACAGTGATTTTATTCAAGGCTCTATAATCACTGAAAAGTCTAATTGAACCATCCTTCTATTTAACAAATAAGACAGTAGAACCCCATTGTGATGTGCTATGTCGAATGAAACCTTTCTCTAATAAATAATTCAATTTCTCCTTCAACTTTAAAAGTTCAATTTGAGACATTCGATAAGGGGGTTTTGAAATTTCCTTAGCATCAGGAACTAAGTCAAGAGTAAATTCAACTTCTTAGGTAAGTATTATTCCAAGAAACTCATCAGGAAAAAAATCAGGATACTAATTTACCAATGGCACATCATTAATCTGAACGGTTCCTTTGTTTTCAACAATATGCACTAGGTAACATCAATTTGCATCTTTTACAAGTTTCTTATCCTCTTGAATGTTATCAACTGTAAGGGATCATTCTTGTACACAAACTGAAAGTATTTCTGAAAATAAACTTCTTTATCTCTACAATCAATCTTAGCATGGTAAACAGAGAGCCAATCCATACACAGGATAAACTCAAACTCTACTAGAGGTAAAACAATTAGGTTTTCAAGTAGGCTCTTTCCACAGATAAGGATAGAAAGATTCTTATAAATTCTTTTTCCCTCAAAATTTTCCCATGGTTCTTTTACCACAAGTTCTGGAGTCATTTCTTGAGATGCAATTCCTAATTTACTAGAAAACTTTTCAGAGATGAAATAATGTGTAGACCCTAAATCAAAAAACACATTGACATAATCTGAAAAAACCAAAAAAGTACCTGATACCATTTCATTTGATGGGCCAACATCTACAGAAGTAGTTTCAGAGGATTTCACCACACCCTTTTTCTTGTAGTCTGATTGCATCCCATCATTTGTGCTCTTTGAAGAACACTCGATTGCATAATGACCCATCTCGTTGCATTTGAAACATTTCAATAACTATTAATCAAATTTATTCTTACCATCACTCTGATCTTTTTCAGTGCAATCAAGTGCCTTATGTCCCATATTACATCATCGGTATCACTTTCTAGAATTCAAAAGACATTCCCCATCATGCTTTTTCCATATTTATCACAAACTAAGAACATAGTTTTCTTACCATCGTACCTTTTTGAAGGATTCTTCCCTTTCTCCTACCACCTCTGTCTCTTCTTATGTTGGTTGTTATAGAACACTTGATCATCAGAAAACTCCATTCCCACCTTTTCATCACATCGATCAAGCTTTTCATAACTTTTAAACTCACGAGAAGCTAAATCCCTTTTATATTTTGGCGTTAATCCTGAGTAAAAATGATTAATTTTACTATCAAGGTCTCGAATATAATTTGGCACAAACCTTTGAAATTGAGTGAAATTTTCTTCATAAGAAGCCACTGAGTCGTCATCTTGACTCAATTAAAAGAATTGTTTTTCCATCCTAATTCGAACAGCCTTAGGAAAATATTTCTCAAGAAACATACCTTTGAATTCATCCTAGTAAAGAGCATCAATATCATCAGTATCCCTGATATTTTTAAACTTCGACCACCACTGATCTGCTTCACCCTCCAAATAGTAAACTGTAAGACTAACCTTTTGATTGTCTGAACACCCCATGACAATGAAAACCTTCTCTAGTGCTATATTCCACTCTTCATCTAGAACAAGGTCAGATGATCCTGTGAATTATGGGGGATGTTGCCTCATGAAATCTTCCACCACTGGAATGTTCCTCTGTGATTGATCGGACTGATCTCATGCATTGATACCACCACCATTTATCTCTTGAGTCAAGTGGGCCATTACTACAACAAACAGTTCAGTTCCAATTCCGACCATCTCAGGATGCTGATTTGGAAGGCCATTTCCTTATGTATGTCTTCCTAGAACTACTTCACTTTTTCCTCTGCGGAAAACCATTCTGAAAAAACATGTCTTACATGAAGAAACATGGTAATATTCAAATGAAATATGATTTCAATTTTAACAAAAAAAGTATTTCGGGATAATCATTTAACAGAATTATGACTCCTAAAGTAATCTAGACCAACCTTTGATACCAACTATAAGGCCCAATACTTAAAAATTACTTAATATTGAGATATTTCAAGAAACCACATTGAGGATATTTTTAGGTTTATAGTTTTAGAGAATTAGATCATAAATCATGCATTACATTCCACATTTAAACAAGGTGGCTACATAGAAGACAGTATTCATTTTTCCCATCAAAGGAAACATATTTAAAATAAAACATGGATTGTTTCTTGACACTTCCTCGACATTATCATCACATCATGTACTATTCCCTTGACCTTTGAATAACATTTCAAAAACATGGGATGATCATAAAAATCTCAGTAAGGGATATAAAAATACGGAATGAAAACATTAGTCCATGTATACATAAGAATCAATGAAATCATATATTACTCATAAAACATAAGAACATTAACGTACCTCATGAAATTATAAGATTCAAGAATAATTCATAGAAATCATAAGACATAAAAGTAACCTGACTCATTCATAACATTCTTATGTAGGGAGTAATACTAACGGTTACATTTGGAATACCCATCACAGTATATTCCCTAAATCAATTTGGAGAAACTTTAGCCTTTAACACCTTCAAATTACCCATGCATTGGAGAGCTATCTCGGGCTCACCTTCCCTTAGTTTATCACGGAACCACCCATCTTCATAAACAATTCCCAAGAACCATAACAAAATCAAATCACATAAAACATGTATAAAAGAAACATAACATTTCCATATTTCAATCACAAGATATCAAAAACACATTGATATAATCAAAAAATTTATCAAAACCAATTTCAATAACAAAATAAAAGAAAATTAAAACATGGTATTTATTGTTCATTTAAAAAAAGTTATGTCTTGTAGAGGAAGCCGAAACTCAAATAATGTTCACGGCGGCGGAGAAGTCATTGTGGCCACATACATAAGACAAAAACATTCCTTTTTCTCGTTTAGTAAAATGCTTCATATAAAAAGATTCCTTTTGAATAAAAATATAATTAAAAGGGTTTTATACACCTTATAACCGAAAGTTGTGTATAAAACAAAATATTCCTCAATGAAAGGAGATTGAGATGAAGCCCCTTACCTCATGTCCAACTTGACTCGATCGTTCTTTAATCTCCTGAATATTAAACTAGAGTTAATTTATACTTTCTTAAAAACCTTTTTCAAGTTAATTATTCCTTTTATGTCACTTATTACCATGTTATGAACATTATGTAATTATTTAAGTTAATAACAGTCATTTTGTCGATCATTGGTACTTGATCCAAAAATAAACTTCTTATAATTACAAGTTGTTCAAGTGGTAAAATATCAATTATATCCAGATTTATATTCATGATTTAGATATCATATATATCATATATATCCATTATATACATGCATTTATAATATTAAATAACATTTAGAGTTAAGATATGAAATGCACCGTTCATGGAGACGGTAAGCCGTACATATGCATTAACGCTACTTTCATTTATATTGCATATTTAATGGAATGAAATCATAATGATATAAAGGTATATTATAATTCCATTATAATATCATATATAATATCATTAACTCTATTTGTAATGCCCCGACCCCAGTTACCCAGATTCGGTGCATTATTTAATACATTGGCATGATAATAAGGAATCAAGTCCCGAAGGACCGATCAGTTTAGCAGTCTTGGAAAAATAGATCACATACATGAATGTTACATTTACACTTTATGACGTACAAAACAAAATAAATAATATTTATGAACGCTATTATTCCCTTGGCATAACCCTGCATATCAATCACATTTCACTTCATGGAATCCTGGGAAAAATAAAACATAGAACAGGGTGAGCTCAAATGCTTAGTAAGGGTAAGAAATACAACGAAATATTTCAAAAATAAGCATAAAAATTTAAGGCAATGTATAAAACTAAAACAAAAGCCTTTTAAACTTGAACTTCAGAATAATATGGCAGAACTAAAATGAAATAATGCCATTTACTTATTCACATGGATATTCTACTAATCGAATAATTACATGCAATATCACTAACCACTTTCATAATGATGGAATGCATGATGCCGAACTTTAATTTTTGTGTCGAGGCCTCGTGCCAAGACCTAAGGGATAAATGTAACCGGAACCCAAACCGGAGAGCCTCTAAAACTGGACTCCATCCCGGAGGGCCTCTAATAACCGGACACCAACGCGGAGTGCCTCTAATAACCGGACACTAACCAGGAGTCCCTCTAATAACCGGACACCAACCCGGAGTGCCTCTAATTACCGGACACCAACTCAGAGTGCCTCTAATAACTGGACACCAACCCTGAGGGCTTAATTTTACCAGTCCCCAACCCGGTATATACTAGTCCAACACATTCATCTTAAGAAGAGGATGAAATATAACATAAACATTCGTATTAACACTAACATACAAAATGTCAAAACATTAATCATAAACCATTAATGGCATAAAAATAACTCATCCATCGTAAAAAATAGCACAAAAACGTAAATACAATATGGATGATTTGTATCATAATAAATCAACTTGAAACAAGTTTTAAATTTATCAAAGGATGTAGGCATAGATGAAATCAATACTATTTGAGAGAAATATCTCTTTTTTTGAAATCATTTAAAAGACGCATAATTATAGAGAAAACCTTTATTTTGAAAATATCATTATAAGATTGTGAAGGAAGATTTAGAGGTTTAATAATGGTGGAGAATAACTGCACCCACCGTATAAGTTAAAAAAAGACATTCTTACCTTAATTTTTTCAAAAACGTTAAAAAGGACCTTGTTAGGAAAACGACGGAAAGATTCCTTTGTAAACCTCTTATAAAAAGTCAAACAACGGTATAAATGTCTTTAACCCATATTCTTATAAATAGTAAATTTTTTTTGAAATACATTTTTAAGAAACATGGATGTGGATGATAAGAGATCGCAGTAGATTATTACGTATATAAAACCTCGGATAATGAAGAGATTGCGAAATAAACCCTTACCAATTTTGTAACTTACGAAACATACAACCCATGAATGAGGTATCATACAATGAATATGTAAATACACATAAATTAAATTATATTACACAAAGGATATAATTATGGGCAGTAAATACACCACACAAAAGGTAATGGTGGCAATATGTCATGAATCTCACGGGAATAAGGAGTGAGATGAAAACCCCTTACCTTGCACTTTCCTTTATTTGAGGGTACGTTTAACCTCCTGTACGAAGATCGTAGTATGTTATTAAATTATAAAAGAACCATATTAATATTTATTATATCATAAATGATTAATTTATGACTTTATATTACCCATTTAATAATAATTTCCTTGTAAATGTAACATTTCGGGAAATAATATCTTTCATTATTGTACGTGTTTTAACTTGTCACTGTTGGTTGTATCACTTATATCATGATTTAAATACATCCAGAATATAAAACATGATAAATATATCATATATATTTAGAATATAAATATTCATAATAGACATATATATGAAATGGAAAACACCGTTTATGAAGACGGTAGTCCGTACGTACGCATAAACGCTGTTTCTGTTTTCATATAGTATTGAATGGAAGTAAGTGAATAAGATATATGTAAGTACATAAATCCTTATATATATATATCTAGTAGAATTATTATGTCATATATTACATACATATTAGTAATATATATTTTTATAATCGTCGATGAATGGTGAACATGGAAATGAATCTCATCGCGTTGTGGAGACGGTAATCCGTACGTACGAACGAGTGAAAATATCATTTTTTTGATATTAAAATAATATATAATTGGATGGTATATCATATATACAGAATCATTATAATGTTATATTTATTATTTACATGAATTACAAATCATTATTATTTCCATCTAAATAATAATATATTGAATAACAATTACACCACGACGTGGAGACGGTAAGCCGTACGTACGCACGTATGGTGACATGTCATTCAAAGGATGGATAGAATACTGAATATGGTTGTACCATATTTATAATAATATTAAATTATATAGGAGACTCTGGATTCATTATTTTATAATGGTAATAAGAAATAAATAATAAGTGGAAGAAGAAAGGAACTTGAAAAAGGTTGGTGAAATCGTTACCTCTTCTTCAGGTTCTTCCTTTTGATTTGATCAAAAGGGATCCATAGAATGGCTTTCTGACAAAATGAAGGCCTATAGGATGAATTCAGAGAAGTTTAGAGAGTATTTGGGTAGGCTTTGGCCGAACCAAAAGGCTTTGAAGGTGAGAATTAATGAGAAGGGCGAGTGTCCTTTTATAAGAGTGGTGAGGGGCACCTTTGGAAAAGCTAGAAATATTATTTTATAATAAATTAATATTTGGTTTATAATGGCTCGAAAGTGGATTATTTAAATATTAAAGTGGGGATGTGTCTAAAACTACTCATCCAATAAAATTTAGACAGGTTTGGGTCATTATATTAACCTTATCTTTTAGTTTTAACACTTAGTTAATTAGTTTGACACTTACCATGTCACTTTTTATTTTTATATTATATAGTTAATAAACATACAATATACATCCAAGAGACCCCAAAATGGTCCATTAAGGATACAACTATCATGATATAAGTCTCTTGGCTGAAACCTAGATTTTTAGGAATTTAATATCAATTTATAATATAATATTTGTTTTAAAACCCCTTATTTATCAATTTTGACACTATTCAATAATTGACTTTTTTAAAAATTATAACAGAATGATTACTTCTAAAAAGGATAATTAAATAAATCCTAATATGTCATATTATCCTAGAAAATTAGTTTAATTCATTAAAAGTCTCAAATTAAATTTATTTGGGAATTTAAAATATCAATTATTTTAATTATTCACTATTATGGTAATTACTGCATCATCATTGTGTAATAAATATTTTAAATTATTTAATGTCTAAAAATTATAAATAAAATACCATTATGTAGGAAATATTTTTATATTTCTAATCAATTTTCATAGTCGAAAAGCCAACATATATAACCCTATGTAAATATTGTTTTGCTAAAAGATATATGCTTATGTCATTTTTGTATTTATTTTAACTTAATTAATATAAACTGTCATTATCACTTACAAGTGGCTCCATGGGGTCCTAAAATCGACCCAAAGATGCCCATGGTCGTAAATGTATCAACCAATAAGGTTAGGACACGTTTTAGGGTAATTTAGTATTATTATAATATTATTTGTTAACCCTTATTTACCAGATTTACCCTTTAACCAGGGTAAATAAAATATTTATCGAAGTAATTATTCAAAATGTCTAAAAATAAAAGTTACCTATTTACACAATTTGAAAATCATGATTCCAAATATGGAATCCATTTTTCCAAATTCAAAACACATAAGTGGCATAAATTAATTTAAAATTAATTCACGTTGTCAAAACAAAAAGTGTGTTTTTAAGATATAATAACTATCAAAAGATTGATACTTGTTTATGTCTGGTTTAATTGTGAAGTTATGTCCAATGACCAAAATTGTATTAAATGGTAAAAATATATTCTAAATATATTTTAAAACCACTCAAATTCATAATTTATCACTAATAATTATTTTGATTAAAAAAGTTGTTTTTAATTATAATTTAGTAATTTTCACTATTCATCAAAATATTAAAGTTATCCGAAAAGTACCAAAATTTCACCTTAGGCTAAATTTGGTACTACGAATCCAAAAATGAATTCCATTTTAAGAGATATAATTTATAAATTTTTAAAAAGTAGGTATTACTATTCATAACGACTACTTTGATTGGTCGTGGTGTTTATTAGAACTCGAAGTTGCGTAAAACACACGCTACTGTATTATTCAAAGAGAAGCGTACCGTGGAAGCTCGGGGTGTTACATTCTACCCCCATTCAAAAAATTGCGTCCTCGAAATTTGATATTGTTCATTGAAAATAATGGTTGAAAATAGAACATAGCTTTGTGGAAAAAACCCACATCGGAAATTTGGTTAATAAAATTTTAGTCTTAACAAGAAGAAACGTGAAATGAAAGGGTCACCACAAAATTATGATCTCGATTAGGAGGACATTGTTGGAAATTATAGACATATGACTGGAGAAAAAATGTAAATATTTATAGGTAGTGATTGAGGTCATCAATCACAAACAAGTTTAAAATTGAGGTCCTTAAATTCATCAATCTATGATGATTGAAAATACCATCGTTTCAACAAAACATAAGGTATTAGGATAACACATTTTTGATGTTTCAAAATATCTTAGTTGAAATCCCACATCAAAAAATGTATTAATGAGGCCTCTATTTAAAATAAAGAGTGTAAAGTATGAAGATTACCGAAAATAACACATACTAGGGTTCCATGTAGGAAAATATGGATATGGAAGAGAAATCTAACCATCAATTATCTGATGGAGAGTGGTAGAGAACATGGCTATGAAAAGGCCAACAATCCCAAAGCCATAAATTAGTGATGATCAAAGGTACCATCTAGAACAACATTTTTGTTCTAAGTTCTTTTTCGTAATGTTGAGGAATTTATTTATGAGATTGGATAAGATCATAAGGAGATATACTTACTTTATAATTAGAGTTTTATCTATTAATTAATTTCTACCACAAACTCATCTTTCACCCCAAAACATAATACAACTCAAAAATACTCTATTTATCCTAATCGTATAGGGTTCCAAATATAATGAATTTATATTTCACATATCATACCCTTTATGTAATGAAACTACATTATACCATCCAGGAACATCATGTAGCACAATGGTAGGTGATAAATCCCAATTTCACTAGGGTTGTGGGTTCGATTCCCGCAGCTTTGTCTGACACGATGGGTCATCACACGGTCTGCGTGTTGTCCTTTTATAAAAATCCAAAAAACTAACCTTTCAAACTTAATCCATTCCAACCATTAGACTTATCCAAAATAATATTATCCAAACTCACAGTCCACAATTTACAAGGAAGTTAAACATAATGAGGATCCTTTTTTTCCAGGTAATAATATGTGAATGCCTTCCTCATAT
This sequence comes from Viscum album, assembly GCA_963277665.1. Classification (NCBI taxonomy): domain Eukaryota; kingdom Viridiplantae; phylum Streptophyta; class Magnoliopsida; order Santalales; family Viscaceae; genus Viscum; species Viscum album. Next base: position 1,756,403,231 of record OY728158.1, on the reverse strand, counting down.
ATTCTTTTAAAACACCACAACATCCTGAATTACCAAAATCAGCCATCTCTTATTCCAAAATCACTACCTCAATATTAGGACCATATTAAGGTTTATCTTTCCTTCAACCATGTAATTTCTAAAAAAATTTAACTCGCTGTGGAGTCACTTTTCTTAGTACCATAAAATCTCAAATCCTTAATTAAATAGTACTGCAGTACAATCCTTATTTATTTCCAGAACATCATTGATACAACACTTTAATGAAATAATTCTAAAATAACAACATAAGAACACTAGTCATTCCTCTTCATCTGTGTTAGTATCATAACTTGATTATTATCAAATAGAATCATTTGCATCATAGTCTGATGACTGGGAAATTGGTTCGCATAGTGTCCAAACTCCTTGCAAATTAAGCATTGTACATTTGAAACCATTTTCTTACCCTTTCAGTCACGTACTTTGTGCCCTTTTCCTCCACACTTATAACAAACTCCCATTCCTTTCAGACAAGTTCCAGGGTGTTTCTTCCCACAGTTATCACATATGGGAAAATTCTTCTTTTCCCTCTCCCCTTTACCCATATTTCTCTATTCCATCCTTTTCTTCTCTTTCTTCCCTTCAAAGACATAGGAATCTGAGAATTATTTAATCATCTTATCAACACATGATACTATTTCATCATATGATGATAATACGTGGGAAAATATTTCCCTTCTAAATTCTATCTTAGGACCATGAATGATATGATCCTTCTTACTATTTGGATCATACGTATTACGGGAGTTCACATTCCTTCTATTGGGCGCCATTTCTATACAATAGCATAAACTAGTTCAGTTTATGAATTGCAATGAATAATTACAAAACTTGTAAAATATCTAACACAAATGGGACAGTTTATGGATATAATCCATAATCAAAAAAATGTTTTCTTTGAGTAAGTATATACTCATAAGCCCTTAATAATGGCTTGTAAATAAAATTAGAATTATCCTAAGCATATCCCTCGGGAGTGTCGTAACCAAAAGTGCAGCAAGGCCCGTTATCGTGCACCAGTTCCCGTTCGAGTCTATCTCAAAGAATTGTTTTTGGGTTTTACCCCTAGGTACATCTATGCCAGAGCCGCCTCTACCTGCTCGTATCTAGACAGGGATGTATTGCTCAGAAAACTCATAAAATCTCTACAATACCAAAATTGTAGGATTTTCTTCTATACTAATCCTCAATGTCTATCTTAGGGCTATGTGCTCTAATTAGAGTTTATCTAAATCTAGTTTCCATGTTTATTGTTAAACTTCCTCTGATATCAACTGTAATGCCCTGACCCCAGTTACCCAGAGTCGGTGCATTATTTTAATACATTGGCATGATTACAAGGAATCAAGTCCTGAAGGACCGATCAGTTTAGCAGTCTTGGAAAAATAGATCACATACATGAATTTTACATTTGAACATTATGACGTACAAAACAACATAAATAATCTTTATTAATGCCATTATTCCCTTGGCTTAACCCTGCATGTCAATCACATTACACTTCTTGGAATCCTGAGAAAAATAAAACATAGAAAGGGGTGAGCTCAAATGATCTGTGAGGGTGTGCAATACGGCGGAAACTTTCAAAAATAAGTATAAACATTTAAGGAAATGTATAAAACTAAAAAAATCCTTTTAAACATGAACTTCATCATAATATGGCTGAAATAAAATGAAATAATTCCATTTACTTATTCACATGGATATTCTACTAATCGAATAATCACATGCAATATCACTAACCACTTTAATAATGGTGGAATAAATGATGCTGAACATTAATTTCTGTGTCGAGGCCTCGTGCCAAGACCTAAGGGATAACTGTAACCAGAACCCAACCCGGAGAGCCTCTGTAACCGGACTCCATCCCAGAGTGCCTCTAATAACCGGACACCAACCCGGAGTGCCTCTAATAACCGGACAGCAACCCGGAGTGCCTCTAATAACCAGACACCAACACTGAGTTCCTCCAATAACCAGAAACCAACCCTAAGGGCTTACTTTTACCAGTCCCCAACCCGAAACATACTAGTCCAACACATTCATCTTAAGAAGAGGATGAAATATAACATAAATATTCGTATTAAAACTAACATACAAAATGTCAAAACATTAGTCATAAACCATTAATGGCATAAAAATAACTCATCCATAGTCAAAAATAGAACAAAATTTTAAATACAATATGGATGATTTTTATCATAATAAATCAACTTGAAACAAGTTTAAAATTTATCAAAGGATGTAAGCATAGATGAAATCAATACTATTTGAGGGAAATATCTCTTTTTTTGAAATCATTTAAAAGTCTCATAATTATAGAGAAAATATTTATTTTGAAAATATCTTTACAAGATTCTGAAGGAAGATTTAAAGGAGAAATAACGGCATAGAATAGCCGCATCCACCGTATAAGTTAAAAAAAGACATTCTTACCTTAATTGTGTCAAAAAGGTTAAAAATGACCTTATTTTATAAAACGACGGAATGATTCCTTTATAAACCTCTTATAAAAAGTCAAACAAGGGTATAAATGTATTTAACCCATATTCTTGTAAATATTAAAAATGTTTTTAAATACATTTTTAAGAAACATGGATGTGGATGATAAGAGATCCCAGTAGATTATTACATATATACAACCTCGGATAATGAAGAGACTGCGAAATAAACCCTTACAAATTTGGTAACTTACGAAACATACAACCCATGAAAGAGGTATCACACAATGAATATGTAAATACACATAAATTAAAGTTTATTACACCAATAATATAATTATGGGCAGTACATACACCACACAAAAGGTAATGGTGGCAATATGGCATGAATCTTACGGGAATAAGGAGTGAGATGATAACCCCTTACCTTGCACTTTCCTTTAGTTGAGGGTACGTTTAACCTCCTGTACGAAGATCGTAGTATGTTATTAAATTATACCAGAACTATATTAATATTTATGATATCATACATGATTCATTTATGACATAATATTACCCATTTAATAATAATTTCCACGTTAAGTTAACATTTCGTGTAATAATCACTTTCTTTATCGTACGTGTTTTAACTTGTCAGTCTTGGTTGTATCACTTAGATCATGATTTAAATACTTCTAGAATATAAAACATGATAAATATATCATATATATTTAGAATATAAATATGGATAATATATATATATGAAATGGAAAACACCGTTTATGGAGACGGTAGTCTGTACGTCTGCATAAACGCTGTTTCTGTTTTCATATAGTATTGAACGGAAGTAAGTGAATAAGATATATATAAGTACATAAATCCTTATATATGTATATATATCTCCAGTAGAATTATTATTTCATATATTAAATACTTATTAGTAATATATATTTTATAATCGTCGATGAATGGTGAACTTGGAAATGAATCTCAACGCGTCGTGGAGACGGTAATCCGTACGTACGCATGAGCGAAAATATCATTATTTTGATATTAAAATAATATATAATTGGATATTATATCATATATAAAGAATTATTATAATGTTATATTTATTATTTACATTAATTACAAATCATTATTATATCCATCCAATTAATAATATATTGAATAACAATTACACCACGACGTGGAGACGGTAAGCCGTACATACGCACGTATGGTGACATGTCATTCAAAGGATGGATAGAATACTGAATATGGTTGAACCATATTTATAATAATATTACAGTATATACGAGATACTGGATTCAGTATTTTAGAATGGTAATAATAAATAAATAATAAGTGAAAGAAGAAAGGAACTTGAAAAAGGGTGGTGAAATCATTACCTCTTCTTCGGGTTCTTCCTTTTGATTTGATCAAAACGACTTTTTAGGATGGCTTTCTGACTAAAGGAAGGCCTCTAAAATGAATTGAGGGACGTTTAGAGAGTATATGGGCAGGTTTTGGCCGAACCAAAAGGCTTTGAATATGTGAATTAATGAGTAGGGTGAGTGTCCTTCTATAAGAGGGGTGAGGGGAACCTTTGGAAATGCTAGAAATATTATTTTATAATAAATTAATATTTAGTTTATAAAGGCTAAAAAGTGTATTATTTAACGTTTAAGGTGGGGATGGGTCTAAAACTTCTCAACAAATAGAAATTAGATAGGTTTGGGTCATTATAGTAACCTTATCTTTTAGTTTTAGCACTTAGTTAATTATTTTGACACTTACCATGTCACTTTGTATTTTTATATTATATAGTTAATAAACATACAATATACATCCAAGATACCCCAAAATGGTCCATTAATGATACCAATATCATGATATAAGTCTTTTGGCCGAACCATAGATTTTTAGGAATTTAATATCAATTAATAATATAATATTTGTTTTAAAACCTTTTTTATGTCAATTTTGACACTATTCAATAATTGACTTTTGTAAAAATCATAACAGAATGATTACTTAGAAAAAAGTTAATTAATTTAATCCTAATATGTCATATTATCCTATAAAATTAGTTTGATTCAATAAAAGTCTCAAATTAAATTTATTTCGGTATTTATAATATCAATTATTTTAATTGTTCACTATTATGGTAATTACTTCATCATCATTGTGTCATAAATAAATTAAATTATTTAATGTCTAAAAATTATAAATAAAATACCATTATGTAGAAAATACTTTTATATTTCTAATAAATATTTATAGTTGAAACTCCAATATATATAACCCTATGTAAAAATTGTTTTGCTAAAAGATATATGCTTATGTCATTTTTGTATTTATTTTAACTTAATTTATATAATGTGTCATTATTACTTACAAGTGGCTCCATGGGGTCCAAAAATAGACCCAAAGATGGCCATGGTCGGACATGTATCAACCAATAAGGTTAGGAAATGTTTTTGGGTAATTTAGTACTATTATAATATTATTTTGTTAACCCTTATTTACCAGATTTACCTTTTAACCATGGTAAATAAAATATTTTCCGAAGTAATTATTCAAAATGTCTACAAATAAAAGTTACCTATTTAAACAATTTGAACATCCTGATTCCAAATATGGAATCCATTTTTCCAAATTCAAAACACATAAGTGGCAGATGTTAATTTAAAATTAATTCCCGTTGTCAAAACAAAAAGCGTGTTTTTAAGATATAATATCTATCAAAATATTGATACTTGTTTATATCCGTTTTTATTTTGAAATTATGTCCAATTACCAAAATTGTATTAAATGGTAAAAATATATTCTAAATATACTTTAAAACATCTCAAATTCATAAATTATGAATAATAATTATTTTGATTAAATAAGTTGTTTTTAATTAAAATTTAGTAATTTTCACTATTCATCAAAATATTAAAGTTAGCTGAAAAGTACCAAAATTACACCTTAGGCTAAATTCGATACTCCGAATCCAAAACTGAATTCCATTTTGAGAGTTAAAATTTCTAACATTTTAAAAAGTAGGTATTACTAATCATAACAGCTACTTTGAGTGGTCATGGTGTGTGTTAGAACTCGAAGTTGCGTACAACACACGATACTATATAATTCAAAGAGAAGCGCATCATGGAAGCTCGGGGTGTTACACTATCCTTTTATACATCCCACATATGGAATTAACGAATCAAATCAATTTGAGGGGGCGGTAGTCTGCACTTCCTAAAATGAATTTATCGCGTTTACCCATAATGGAAAGCATAAATGTATGTCATAAATATAAAATACAGAAGAATAAGGAAAACATAAACATAATATATATCATATATAAATATAGTGACATCTTAATGGCTACCATGAAAGGTGTTAAAAGAATATTGAACAATCATTGTTCCGTGAGGCAGTAATTCATCATCCACAGAAACAATATGTTTTTTAACCATTAGACGGAGGTGTGTGTATGTGTAAATCAAATACATGTCATAAAAACATCCTAGTATATTAAAGATACTGGTGTTGTTACAAAATAAATGAATAAAAGGATTTTAGGGGGTTGGAGAAGCAAAATCAAACAAAAGAGCATAATAGAAGACATTACCTTTAAATCGGGTAACTCCCATTGGTTTGAACCAAAACAGTTTCTTGAAGATCATTCTGACTAAGGTAAGGCTTCTAGAATTAATAGAGGGATGTGGAGGGATACAATCAGTAGATTTTGGTCTAGCCAAGGGCTTTAGAGGTGTGGGTAAGTGGGCTAGCGGTGGGGGCCTTTTATAAGATGGAGGAGGGGCACTCTTAGAATGTCATGAAATGTTACTTTATTATGAAATGATTTTCTTATTTTAAAGGACCCACAATGATATATTTAGAGGATAAGGTGATTGGGGTTTTAAATCCACCCATCCAATAGGTTTTTGACAAGTTTATGTCTTAGAATTTACATTATCTTTCCATTTAATTTAAATCGTTCATTAATGAGGTAATCACTACATCATCATGGTGTCATAAATAAATTCATTTATTTAATGTATAAAAATTATATATAAAAATACCATGATGTATGAAATCTTTTTATCTTTCCAATGATTTTTATAGTCTAAGATATCATTTATTTAGACAAAAATAAAATAGTTTTACTTAGGTGTTACATACTTTTGTTATATTTCCCTTTCTTTAAAAATAAAATGATAAAATGTCACTATTATACATAAGTGATTCCATGGGGTCCCAAAGTTGGCCCAAGGCATCCCACAGTAGGCCATGACACAACAAGTATCATTATGACATATTTTGGGGTCATTTTATATTATTATGATATTATTTTATTACCCTTTACTACCCGATTACTAATTAATCATGATAATTAAAGATAATTACCGGCATTACTATTCATAATGTACAAAAAAAGAGTCTTAATTACATAATTTGGACATTCTAATTCGAAATAAGTAATCCATTTTACCAAATTCCAAACACATAAATTAAAGTAATTAATTTAAAAATAATTCCCATTGTTAAAACAAATAGAGGGTTTTTTAGAAACAATATCTATCAAACGTTTGACAATTGTTTATGCCCAATTCCGAAGTAAAATTAATTCAAATAACCAAAATTGGATTAAATGGTAAAAATATATTCTAATTAATCTTTTAAAACAATTAAAAATATAATCTAACCATATAATTAAATTATATTAAAAATCAATTTTGAAGGAAAAAGAAGTATTTTTCACTATTCATTAAAAAATGAACATTGTCAGAAAAATACCAAAAATTTATCCAATGTAAATTTCAATGTCCCAATACTGAATAACAAGTTTATTTTGACAAATAGAGCTTATAAAATTGTCAACATGTTGATTTGAAAAAGGTTTTCCATCAAAAGGTGGTAAAACGATCTTTTAAAAATATTAGAGTATTTTATGCTTAAGATTGGATTTATTCTCATTATAAGACTCAAAAAAACTATCTAATTCATAATTAGACATAGATATGAAAATATATTATTCTTTACTTACTTGGGATGTTACATACACAGTATAATTCCCTCACTACATGACTTGAAATCGGACAGTACAATGTTCTTACTACATGACTTGAAATTCTAGAGTATATTGTCCTAACTACATGACTTAGAACAGTACAATATGATGTCCATGCTGCATGACTCTAAAATTTATATCATGATATAAGAAAACCCCATTTTTAGAAAATTTTTACCATTCCTCAGACACCAATTTTTTTTAGAAGCAGTTTTCCCATTCATGAACTATGTCGTCACAGATGACCCATTAATATTAGTTCGATTTCCTTGGAAAACAACCAATTGGGGTCTAAAGTCACACAAATCCTAAATTACCTCCCCTATCAACATTAAAATGTCAAATATTTGAGGTAGTTTTTTTCTATCTATGTAGTATGTCTCCTCAGGTGTCATTGAATTAATGTTTCCTCCTAAACGAGCCCGACAGTCAATGGATACCATTGTTAGGCTATGAAGCACATGCCATTATTGGAAATGCATAATAAAACCCCCACAATAGGTTTACCAATAAATGGTAGCTTCGTTATTATAAAAAACATCTTTTATGTGTATACATCATGTTTTAGATTTGGTGGCCATAAAAATCATGACTTAGGATTCTCCTGGGATATTTCTAAATAATATTAGGGAAATTACTATCCACTAAGGCCTTATTGGGATCTAATATAAAAAATAATGGTTAAAGATAATTGAGCTTAAACTAGAGTATTATTACTAAAATAGGGATGAATTTATATTTTTAGTAAAAAAATGCATAGGACTCATCAGGATAAACCCCCCAAAGGGAACCCTAGAAAAACATAAAGTCTCAACTCACTAGGCCTACATTTAGTATGGATTAGGAAATATTCAATAATTAAATGTTGAAATCTAAAATGTTTTTAGGGTTGCATGTATAAACCTCCTAAAAATATAACAATTATAACTAGGCATATTTTCTTATGTATAAATTTTAGAGAGACTTTGTTATTGTTATTATAATTACATTTTTCTTACATAATAGTCTGATGTTAAAAAATAATCACCATTGATATTATAATTACATAAATAATTCAACAATTAAAACATATATGACTGCATAATAAAATATTTTCATTCCTATGGGGAAATAAGTTTAACAAACATAGAATGGAGACTTTGTGTCCTGTATTAAAAGGAACTCAAGGGATGACTCTTCGTCTATTGAATGGATTCTTGAGCCTTGTTATATGCCTTTTGATATTGATACATTTGAGAAACGTCAACATCTTGGCTTGATGAATTGATTATTTGGCAGTTGAAATAGAAGATATCCCTTCCAACTAGGTTTCACACAATGTTTAGTTCAATTTATCATGCTTGTTATTAACAAAATCTATTTCTTATTGAAGTCATATCCTTTCATTCATTGCCTCTATAATTTTTTGGCTAATTTCTATCGACCTTTTTCTATTGTCATCCTCTACTTCAGATACAATAGCATGGAATATCTTAACATTAATAATCCATTTGTTCTTTTCAATTACATTCCACAGCTTATGATCATTCTCCCATCAAAGAATGGCCACTTTCATTGAATTTTAGATTGGGATATAATTAAATACACTAAATCAAAAAACATAAAATAGTTCTGGGAGTTTTCCAAAATGTGAAATCTGCTCATCCAAAGGCTTCTCAACAAGTATATTTCAAATTTTTTACCATAATTTTTTATGAACCATGTAAAGAGAATCGTTCATCTCTAAATATGATTCAGATTCACTACCATGGGGAAAAATGTACTCTGGAAAAAATCACTTACAAACATTCCTTTCTCTGCTTCTCATTGAATAGTGGATGCTCACCATCCACTAATGTTTTAGCCAGCATAGAGGATTCCTCTTCTGACCTAGACATGGGACCAAATACCCCTAATTGGTAATTCAGAATCATATATAGTTTCATAAGAATGGAATAAATATAGCATGATCTAGAATGTGGATAAAATTTAACCAATTATAAGTCGTCTTCTTGATTATATTCATCCATACTCTTCTCAACATCAGTAGATTGGGCATGTGCTTATTAGGGAGGATCAATCTCCAGAGTTTTCCCAATTTCCATTATCAATGTCTCTAGAGCTGGTCCTGACATGGTGTTCTTAGATGGTATTTCTTGAGCCTCAATAGAAAAATTGTATAGTGGATTTCCCCATTCATTATGGGCCTTCACAACATTATCTGAAGAAAATACTGCATACGTTGAAAATTTATGTGATGTACCAAGTAAAAGATGAAAATTAGGTATGGAAAATGTAGTAATGAAAACTTAAATTCTAGAAAATCTTCATAGAAGTCCCCAAAATCCTTGTGGGATCCAGGAATATCAATGTTTTCATTAAGGCCGTACATTATTTCAGTGTAAGTGACTTGGAATGTAATTAAATCCTCAACTTTAATGGTATCCAAAAATGTTGTTTGATGCCCAAAATGTCTCCTATGATATTATTTTCCATCAATTATTCAATTGGTGAAACTTCATCAGATCGTTCAATGTCAAGATCAAGTCCAATATCTTCTACAAATTAACTTGGATCCTTGTTCCATCCTTATGGTGAAATAAGAATAACAACATTAATTATTATAGAATTTATTGTCAAGGAATACAGACTGTAGAATCTATGGAGGGAATAATATTAAAAAAACATTTTCATCCAATGATAATTTTATTGGACCATACCAGGACCATTCTATCTCTCTCTCTATAGAAACAGACACATATTCATTTTTCTCTCTTGGTACTTCACCTACTAAGATAACTGATTCATCAACATAAACTTCTGCTTCTCCTGGGGTTTCCTTCTCTATCCATGAAGGAACTATTTTTAATATCTTAATATAAGAGAGGGGTGGATATCATGTGATATTATGGACATGGTAACCAATGTGTATCAAGGATGTCCTAAAAATAGAGGACAATATGAATACCTACTTCTTTGTCATTCAGTCCGGACCATTCTCAATTCTCTCTTGTGTTTATTATTATAAGATTGTGTATAAATTAGAACAATCATACTAGAAGTACAAACATGAGGTAATGGATGAGTATTTTCTATCTCCATTACCCCAATCATGATTTTCCCTCCGAGATATTGTTCTGGAGACATTGGAGGATCATCTAATGTGTCAATAGGGGAACTGTCAAGTCCACACCTTGGGGACCCAATAACATATTCTAAGCTTCCTTCCCTAATTTAAAGCTTTAAAATGATATCTCATAATTATTATTGATGGTTAATGATAAAATATAATTTAAACCAAAGAACATTGAAATAAATTATCAGTATTAATATAATTTTCTCGTTCCTCATTAGGGTGAAAATTTAATACTATGTGCATCCCTAATTCCATCACATAGAAAACTCATTTTGTGACTGGTTAATGGTCATCAATTTAATATATGATGGTATTTATATCCACTCTACACTCCAAAAATTTAGAATGGTTTTAATCTAAATGATTATCAAAACATTCTTTAATATCTCATACATTCGGTATTCAAAGTGTATTTCGGAGGAATGCCTATGCATCCCTGATTTCATGAGCCGAGATACCCCAATATTGAATAGATGAAGCCCTCATAGAATTAGGTTTTGATATGGTTGGATGTAGAGAGAACTCAACCCCTCTAATTGGAAGGCCTCTCTAGTCCTCCCTTCAATAGAAAAATTAGAAAATGTGATGACAATATCTTTCAAATGACGGTGATTGGATCTCCTCGGTCATGGAGGTATGGTTTCCCTAGCCTTAGTGGTACATATTCTTTGGATATTTTGTGATGCTTCTAAAACTCCTGAACCCTCTACATCATCTTTGAAATTACACCTTTTACCAGTATTTCAATGAACAATAGTTATCGTGGTTTCTACCCGATATATTCTTTCTGTTAAATACCCTTGAGGGTATGAAAAAATCATATTCTTTGTCCTATATAGCTTCTATTCCAATTTATGATTCTGATATAGGTAATTTAATTTTAAATTTTGATGTCTCTAAAACCATTTGAATCCTCATTTGTTTGGATACCATTGGATGTTTCTCTTGTCTATCATATGACGAAGTAAAAGTTATTGATTGTGGAAGACATTTGTACTATCAAGAAAACTTATAAGGGACATGAGCCACATAGATAATTTCACCATCAATCATGGTTGGTAAAATGATGCCCCTAAAGGCTCTCATATAGGAAATCAGCTAATAAATTTTTTCCTTACAATAACCAATAAATATTCGACTTTGTGCGTTACCAAAAAGATATAATCTGAATTCTCTTGATGCATTCAATTTCCTTAACACTAAATCATGTATCAAGTTCAATGGTTGAATTCCTAATACTTTTGTAAAAATCAAGTAAATTGACCATTGTGGACTATATAAATTGAAAAAAAAATATGATGAAAAGTGAGATAAAATCCATCCCACAACACTTGATATGATCTTCAATGTCTAAATAGAGCCTTAAAATCATACAATTGCAGTAGTGAATTATAGATTATAACAAGTAAATGTTTTCCAACCTAATATATTTTCTATCTACCAATTTGCATGCGATAACCAATGTCCCTAGCCTTACATTGCCGCTAAGCTCATAGACTTGAAGCATCTAAATGCTTAGCCACATGGAAAGGAAGGCCTCTAAGAGTATCATTTAATAAATATCATATTTTAATTTTTATACCTAGTTCTTGTATTCACCCTTATTCAATATGGGATAGTGTGTTCCTGAAATTCCATGGTTATCTGAAGATGGAAAAATAGTTTCACTTATGTAGGTGGGGCCTTTTTCTATTATTAGTTCTAAAATGTATTCCATCCACACTCATGCTTGAATATATTTATTTTATTTTCAAAATTTCTTTTCAATTTGGAATAATTATTGATCCAATGGTGGCGCCTTGGTAATGTCACCCAATGTTGTTATTGATGGAATGAACTCATCGTACATATCCCTAAGAATGGGAATCCCAGATAATTAGTAGACATTCCAAAAGATGATGCCATCCACACCATGTGTTATGTGGAAAGTGTTTGTTTACGGACTCCATATTTTTTGTAATTCCAGAATGAAGATTTCTTTGAAAAACATAGTGTGTCCTATCCAGACAACATTATAAATGTGAACATTCTAATGTTCATTCCTGAATTCGTCACAAGTGTGGATGACACAAAATTACCACATCCATTGAGGTTTAACTCCTCCTCTAGAAATAAATTTAGAGTATTCTTTCCATCCATTATACTAATCTATTTGTGGAGCACAAAAGGATGAATCATATTATTGTGCCCTTTACTCCATGACCTAATATTTCATATCAGGGGTACAACCACTATGGTGCAATATGAATCCAATATGGATAGTTACCTAATTAATAGAAATACCCTTTTAAGTAATATTCATGAAATTATAGATGATTTATTAGAGGAACCAAGTCATTAGAAAGTATATTTTAATAGTTGGAATGTGGAAATCTTGAAAAATACAATGTCCGTATAGAGGCAGATAATGACTTCTTGGATTTTCACTATCACGACCCGCCTTCACCAAGATGAGGGAAGGTACATCAGATTGATAGACCCTTCCTTCATTAAGTTGAAAGAGAGATAATTACCCCCACAACTCGCCTTTAATAGGTCTTGGAGTGGTGACTAGAACCGAGGGTATAAAATCACACACAAGATGGAAGGAATTACCCTTTTTCTTTAATAGGATCATGATATAAGATAGTAAATCCCAACAACACCAAAACTAGGGAGTAAAAATATAGCCAAAAGAAAACCATTCCCATATGCATGTTACAAAAGTAAATACCACAAAGTATAAGGAGACTACAAAGGTAAAGTTCCAAAGAAAAGAAAAACAGCAGCAACAACTATCCCAATGTCTGAGCTAGTACGGCCTCGTACGATCCCTGAAGTCCTCCTGGAAACCTAAATGCAATTTTATTTACATAGGGTGAGCATACATGTAAACTCAATAGGGAAAACCAAAGACTCGTGAAAAAGTGGGGAGGAATTCTAATTCCCTGTGAGAAAAGAAATAACCAAATCACCTAGCAAGGAAAACAATACACCCAAGCCTCACCAAAGCACACTCCCCAAATAATGCAAGTCCAGTAATGTATAGTAACATCACATCGACATTTGGGTGCCCCATGCCACTTTCCCACTGGTTATTGAAGACATCCTATGCATCAAACCAATCCCACCATTCTCACCTCAGTCCCACTGCCACACCCGCTCGCACACACCTGGGCCAAAGCCACACATCCCACCCACAAACACCTTGGCCACAACCACCATCCTGCCCAAAAACACCTGGGTCACAACCACCATGTGTAACCATGCCCGCAATCACCTAGGTCAGAACAACAACATCCACGCCCGAAGACACCTAGGCCCCATCCTGAAGATTCTTGGAAAACAACCTTCCCGCACACACCTGGGCCAACCACCACAACTACCCTGCCCGAGGTATATTGGGATATAATGGACCTCGGGACATCATAGCCTGCCTGAAGAGTCTTGGGATATACGGGAAATGGAGCTAAAAAGGTGCTAATAACCATCCACTCATAGGAGTGTTGGAAAAAACACTCTCCCCCATGAAATGGGGGTGTTCAGCACTAAGTGATCAACTTGGGAGGGGTGTGAATAAGAAACATAAAAACTATATATATACATATAGGTAACAAGAACTCATCCCAACCTAGGGTTTCCAAATCCAACTTAAGAACAATACCCTAGTTACTATTCATTCATAAAAGAGGGCACACCACTCACGCCAAGTCAAAAATCATTCCCAAAACTAGTTCCCCATTTTAACCATTCTTGTTTTCATGTTCAAGTGGTATAATTTAGGTGAATTATACACTACTGGGAAAATAGCAGGCATAACCACAAGACAAGGAAAGAGAAACAGCCAAACAACAATTTAATCATTCACACCCAGTTCCCTTGTAAAGTCACAACAACAAAGGGATCAGTGAGATCCCTCAAAGTACCGGAACCAAACCAAGCCTCATGATACAACCCCACATATCTTTAGTTTCACAACCAACAATTTCCCCACAACAAAGGATCCCATCCCAATCCACATCACCCCATAAGCATAGATCAGAACGAATAGACATGCCACTGAGACAGAAAGAGGAAGTTTCCAGACTCAAGGACTTCATTCACTAAGTTTTTATTCTTTCTATTTGTTTAACCAGGGAGATCACACAAGTTTTGTTGTTCACTGTTCATTCATTTAATCGGCCGAGTTTACGTGATTTACCAAATTCCCATGTTGGAGCCATTCAATTATCACCGAAGACAAGGGTTCATTAGTGCGCAAGGAAAGACCACCAACGACCATGATCTTCAGTGAGCATGAGCCCATACAGTTCACAACATAAATAATCAAGGGTAAGGAAAAAGCAGCAGAACATCGATCACACTACGCCCATTCTTTATTTAAAAGTCCATTTATTATATTCATTAACATTTTAGTTCCATCCATTCCACAGAATCAGTAGGATACCCTCCCAGCATGATACATAGTAACGAGAGACGAAGGAAAACCCTACTTGGATGATCAAGGATCGAAGTTATTATCCACACGCCATGAACGGTGGATGCGCTACTTGTATGGGAGGAATGTCAGGGACTCCAAGGGAGACCCGAAAAGCTTTGTCACAGGTGCACCACTCACCTCAAGAATGGGGAACTCAAAACACACCAGGAATAAATTAGAGGAAAAAGAGGAAATAAGAAGAACAGATTCCTATGCAATATAAGGATGAGATCCGGTTGTCACGGGATATGGAATTTTGAACTTCTATAAGGTCGGATCATGGTTTCAACATGCGGTTGGGTAGTTACACATGATTGAATTAATTTTTATTTAATTATTCCTATCGAAAAAAGGTGGTAACGGCTATGACATTGAAGAATTTTATATAAATATAGGGTAAATGTTATGTGGACACAAAACTAGGTCATTTGAGGGTCAACCCACTCTTAGGAATTCAAATATTGATTATGGGGATAAGAAAGGCCTTGAACCACTTTCCAAATGGTAAAAAGGGATTAAAATTGGTGTTATGGGAAAAGATACTAGAAAAAAACTAAACAAGGTTGTGTGACACCAATTGGTGCGACCGATCAGTGACACACTGAAATGACGCCCTACCACCGAGGCGCCACCATTAGGATATGGAATTTGGAAAAGGTATGGCCAGGAGGGTCTGGACCATTACATCAGATACCTCTCAAACTATTTTCACCCTTGATAATCAATACTAGGCCCGAAGGATAGAGGGGGTCCGAACAACAACCCCGAAAGATACCTCTCAAGAGTGAACCTCTCCGACATATAGGAACACCTCCCCCTTAAGAAACCATGAAACATTAATGGGGTCAAGTTGTCCAGTCATATGGGTTAGGTAGTTCCTTCCTCCATGTCAAGATACTATCCTCTTTGGGCGGCACTAACTCGCCCACACAGGTTTAATCGCATCCACCTTAATGCGTCTTGATTAGGGATTGGGACCTCCCCTCCCCGCAGTATGGACTATTCACATGCATCTAGAAAATACAAAAAACCATACATTCCATAGTTAACAAGGTAAAGTGTTCCATCACAAACAAGTATAACAGAACAAAACTCAAAATAGATCTGGGTATTAGGAACACATCTGTGCCTCCCATTCCCAGGTACTCTCTTCAAGCCTACCATGCCTCCACAACACACAAACCAAAGGAATGGTTCATCCATGGAGAACCATCTTCTCTCGATCCTCGGTCCACGCTGGTATTTCCACAAAAGTCACATCGTCCTTGATATCCAGCTTTTCCCAGTCAAGGATGTGTGAATCTTTTTGTAGATACCGTTAGAGTTGAGATACATAAAATATGTCATGTATTCTCAGTAGCAGCGGTGGTAATGCTATTTTATAAGCCACTTATCTGACCCACCGCACCACTTCTAAGGGTTCGATGAACCTTGGGGAAAGCTTACTCTCGCTTGGGAACCTCTGTTGTCCATGCCGAGTGGAGACCTTCAATAATACATGGTCCTCGACCTCATCCTCCAAGGGTCTCCTCCTATTATCGGTGTATGACTTCTGCCGGTCTTGAGCCGCCTTCATCCTCTCCCGTATAAGCTAAATCTTCTCTGTCGTGCTCTGAACCACCTCCGGGCCATGAACACATGTTTCCCTATCCTCATTATAGCACACAGGTGAGTGACATGTCCTTCTGTACAAGGATTCTAATGGATCCATGGCAATGGTAGGGTGATAGATATTATTATAGGCAAACTCTACCCGAGGAATGTGTTGCACCCATGATCCCCCAAAATCCAAAATACATGCCCGTAGAATGTTTTCCATTGTCTGGATGTTGCGATCTGTCTTTCCATCTGCCTGGGGATTGAAATCAATGCTAAGACATAGTTGGGTGCCAAAGGCATGCTGCAATCCTCTCCAGATTCGTGAGGTAAACCGTGCATCCCTATCTGAGACTATGGTCTTCAAAACTCCATGCAACCACACCACCTCACCCACATACCTCCGTGCTAAGGAATCCACTGCTCCTGATTCCTTGATCACCAGGAAGTGAGCCAATTTCGTCAACCTGTCCACCACTACACAGATAGCGTCACAGCCTCCTTGATCCTTGGGTAGCCCTGTGACGAAATCCATTGAGATGTCATACCACTTCCACTCGGGGACTTCCAAAGGCTCTAACAAGACACCTGAAACATGGTGTTCATCCTTCACCTACTGACACACTAGGCACCTGTCCATGAACTCTGCCACCGCCCGCTTTACCCCGGGCCACTAGAACTGACCTCTCAAACTCCAGTACATTTTGGAAACTCCTTTGTGCACATCTAGGGGTGAGTTGTGTAACTCACCAAGAAACCTTCCACGCATCACCTCTGGGACAAACATCTATCCTCATAAAATAGTATGATTCTGACCATCCTCTCTCCACGCTTCTAAATCAATGCCTCGGTTAACCCGGTCACACATCACTTCACTCTCTATGTCTCCCCACTGAGACTCCTCCTCCTTCCGTAGTAGAGAGTATTGCATCGTCATCTGAAATAGACAACCTCTACTACCATCCTCCATCGCATCCTGGTGCAGGGCATCCAAATACTCCATCGCCTTCAAATCATCTGCTGACTCTCGAACCGTATCCTTTTGCAACTTCCTTCTCAAGGAATCGGCCACCACATTCCCTTTTCCTGAGGTGTAGGAAATCTCGAAGTCGTCGTCCTGAAGGAACTTCATCCACCTTCACTGCCATGAGTTCAGGTCTCGCTGGGAGAAGATATACTTCAAGCTTTTGTGATCTGTGAAAACCACGAAGCTTTCCCTGATGAGGTAATACTGCAACAACATTAGTGAAAAAATGACGGCCGCAAGCTCCAGGTCACGGGTGGCATAATTACACTCAAGAGGACGCAACTGTCTAGACCCATAAGAGATCACCCCATGTCGTTGAATCAGTACACACCAAAGGCCTTATCCTGAGGCATCAGATAACACCTCATATGCTGCCCATTATTCTGGAAACCTCAACACTGGGCCACTTTCCAACTTCTCCTTCAGATAGCTAAAGGCTTCCTGGAACGACCCATTCCACACGAAAGCCTGGCCCTACTTGTTCAAAGAAGTCAACGGTTCTGCAACTTGAGAGAAGTTGGTCACAAACTTCCGATAGTAACCTGCCAGTCCAAGGAAACTACAAACCTCTGCCACGTTCTTGGGTGCTTCCCAAGAAACAACTGCCTCGAACTTCGATTGGTCCACCACTATTCCCTACTCAGACACCACATTCCCAAGGAAGTGCACTTCTCGTGTCTAGAAATTACACTTGGAATACTTCCCATAGAGTTGGCACTGTCAGAGGACTTCTAAACCCATTTTTAGTTGCTCAGAATGATCATCCTACGACCTTGAGTAGATCAGAATGTTGTCAATAAACACTACTATGAACCGATCCAGGTATTCCTGGAAGACGGATTTCAGGAGCCCCATGAACACAGCTGGAGAGTTTGTAACGCCGAACAACATGACCACAAACTGAAAGTGCCATATCTACATCTGAAGGAAGTCTTCGAGGTGTCACCCTCTTTCACCCTCAACTGGTGATATCCCGTCCATAGGTCAATTTTGGAGAACCACCCCGCCCCTTTTAACTGGTCAAAAAGGTCTTCTATCATCGGGAGATGGTAAGGGTTCTTGACCGTTACCTGATTTAGTCTCCGGTAGTATATGCATAGCTCAGGACCACCATCTTCCCACTTTGAGAATAAGACAAGAGCACCCCAGGGTGACGCACTTGGTCAAACAAAACCCTTCTTCACTAGGTCGTCAATCTGAATCTGCTACTCCCGCAACTCAGAAGGTTCCATCCTGTAGGGAGCCATCGAAATTGGACGGGCACCAGGTTGAATGTATATCCCAAACTCGAAATCACGTCGAGGGGGTAGAGTCGCCACCTCTTCCGGGAAGATGTCCATAAACTCACTGTTGATCCCGGGGACTTATACCATCTCTGCATCCACTGACTCCACTGATAGTTCAGCTAGCAAGGAAAGGAGGGGCTCCTCTCACCTCCTTCATTTCTGGAAACCCCGCTCACTGATGAAAGTTACATTTCAGCTTCCCAAATCTAAAAACACGACCCTTACTCAGAATCATTCAATAATGGCACATACAAAATAAGATTATTCAATTCCTAGGATGACATCGTAAGGTCGTATCTGCAAAAGTAGAAGATCCACGATAGACTGATGTGGCCCTATCATCAGTCTACACCCTCGGCAAACAGAGAACAAGTTGGTATGACCTCTGACTGGTGTGCTCAACACTAGTGAAACTGGAAGTCTCTTAGCATCTAAACCCATAGCATGTATAGAATTGGTGAAACAAATGAGTTTGAATCTCCTGTATCGAACAAGGAATAGTCAAGAGTACTAAACAAGCTGATCATACTATGAAAGACTTATGGCCCTGTTGGAACTGCTGCCTCTGTGGCATGAACATTTCCATACCCAACTCCCCTACCTCTCGGCTGTCGGCCACCTCCTCGACCACGCCCTGGTCGAGGTCCCTGAGTGGCATCCTACGGTCAGCCTCCTCCTGCAATGCCTACCATCGGAGGAGCAGAAGCTTGCTGCCCAAACTGCTACTACTGAAAGGGTCTATCTAGAAACTACTATGGCTGAGGTTGGCCCTGAACCTTCCCACCCTCTCTGTACTGTAATCTGTCCAGGAACTGATTCTGAAGGTTCCCATAGCTTCCACAGATGAAGCGTCTCGGCCCTGAGCCTGAAAATAAAGGGTGAGGGCCAAGAGTTCAGAACTGGAACTGCTTAGGAATGCTTTCTACTGGTCAAAACCTAGAGGGTCCTTATGCTAGAGGCCTACTTTTTAAGGCTTTCTCCTTCGACGAGACCAACTGGATTCCATATCGTGATACACCTCCCAGCGTGTGCATCCTATCCACCACTACAGACTTCTTCTGGACCTCAATGTACATCAGTAGGGTGAAGGGAGTAACATAATACTGAAGATAAGGTTGAAGTGCCTCATTCAAACGTCTCTCCTGAGACTCCTCATCTAGAAAGAGGTCTGGAGAAAAGAGGAAGAGATCCTTGAACTTGATCCCCAATTCTATCACTAACATGCTCCCCTGTTGGAGGGAGAGTAGATCTCGGCTCTTCTCAGCCTTCATCGTGGAAGAGAGGAATTAGACCCAAAACTCCTTCTCGAATTCAACCCACATAACCTCAGTCTCCATCTTCTCCCCAAGATAAAGCGCCCACCACGGACGTGCTGCTCCATGCATCTGGCCCACAATCAGAGGAACCCAGTACTCCATCAGAGCCCGGATCAAGCTGAAATCTATCACCAGCTCCTCTAGCCATTTCTCTGTCTCCTTGTCTTAGATGCTTCCCTCGTACTTCCTGATGGTCTTCCGCTGAATGTCATGAAGCATCCTCTACCACTGATCATCTTCCTCTTCTCAGTCAGCCCTCTATTGATCAGCCAAGTCAACCTCCTAATCCTTGATCACCTGTACTACTCGTGGTCGTCTCCCAGGTGCCATAGCTGCAAGGTAAACAAGGAATGCCTAATCCCGAGTTGTGTAGAATATTGTTCATAAATATTCTTAGACTTATAATTCATTTTAAATTACCAAAATACCCATGAAACTCAAGAACACAAGTCATTATTATGCATGTAGCTTCCCTAGGGTCTCTACCCTATAATCAGTGCAGCCTCACTTGGTCGTTTGGTAGGCCCAGTTTCCTTGTATCGAATCATGGGGGGCCCTAAAATCCCATGTCCTTGCTGGTCTTCCCTGACCTAATTCACACACCAAGATCACCCAACACTATTTCCCTACCATCCCTTGTAATCCTCCCTGTGCCTAACTCTGAACCCCATCCTATCTCTCAACCTTCCTCTGATACCATTCTGTCACGACCCGCCTTCCCCAAGATGAGGGAAGGTACAACAGATTTCTATACCCTTCCTTCTTCATGTTGAAGTAGAGATAATGACCCCCGAGACCCGCCTTCAATCGGTCCCGGAGTGGAAACAAGAACTAAGGGTATAAAATCACATACAAGATGGAAGGCATTACCCTTTTTTATTAATCAGATTGGGAGATAAGATAGTAAATCCCAGAAACACCCATACTGTGGGTAAAAGTAAAGCCAAAATAAAACCATTCACATATGCATGTTACAAAAGTAAATACCACAAAGTACAAGGAGACAACAAAGGTAATTTACCAAATAAAATAAAGAAAAAAACTGCAATTGTCCCATCGTCCGAGCGAGTACGGCCTCACACGATCCTTGAAGTCCTTCTAGAAACCTGAAAGAAGTTTTATATATGTAGGGTGAGCTCTACAACTATAATCAGTAGGGAAAACCAAATACTCTCATGAACAAGTGGTGAGGCATTATAAGGCCCTGTGAGAAAAGAAATAACCAAATAACCTAGCAAGGAATACTATCCACCCAAGCCTCACCAAGGAACACTAAAAAAATAATGCAAGTCAAGTAATGTATATTAATAGCACATCGACATTTGGGTACCCCACGCCACTCTCCCACTGGTTATTGAAGACATCCCATGCATTGAACCAATCTCACCATTCTCACCATAGTGCCACTGCCACACCTTCCCACACACACCTAGGCCACAACATCACATCCCACCCGCAAACACCTGGGCCACAAACACCATCCAGCCCACAAACACTGGGGCCACAACCACCACATGTAACCATACCCACAAACACATGGGCCAAATCTACTACTGCCATGCCCGAAGACACATGGGCCTCATCCTGATGATTCTTGGGAAACAAGATGCCCACACACAGCTGTGCGAACCACCACAACTACCCTGCCCGCACACACCTGTGTGAACCACCACAACTACCCTGCCCAAGGAATCATGGGCTATAATGTACATCAGGCCGTCACAGCTTGCCTGAAGAGTCTTGGGCTATTCAGGAAAGGGAGCAGAAAAGGAGAAAACAACCAACCACTCATAGGGGTGTTGGAAAAAACACCCTCCCGCATGAAATGGGGGTGTTCGACACTAAGTGCTCAACTTGGGTGGGGCACGAATAATAAACATAAAAACTATATATATATATATATATATATGTTTAGTTAACAAGCACTTATCCAAACCTAGGGTTTCCAAATAAAACCTAAGCACAACACCCTGGTTACTATTTGTTCATAAAAGAAGGCACAACACTCACGCCAAGTCACAACTCATTCCCAAAACCAGTTCCCCATTTTTATTATTCTAGTTTTCATGTTCATGTGATCCAATTTAGGTGAATTCTACACTACTGGGCAACTAATAGGTATAACCACAAGCCAGGGAAAGAGAAACAGCCAAACAACAGTTTAAGATTTTACACCTGTTTCTCTTGTAAAATGACAACAACAACGGGATCAGTGAGATCCCTCAATGTACTGGAACCAAACCATGCCTCTAGATACAGCCCCACACAGCTTCAGTTTCACAACCAACAATGGCACCACAACATAGGATCACATCCCCATGCACATCACCCCATAAGCATCGAGCAGAACAAACAAACATGCCACCAAGACAGAAAAAGGAAGTTTCCAGACTCAAGGACATCATTCACTATGTTTTTCTTCTTTCCGTTTGGTTAATCAGGGTGATCACATAGGGTTTTTTGTTCACTGTTCATTCATTTAATCAGCCGAGTTTACGTGATTAACCAAATTCCCATGTTGGAGCCATTCAATTATCACAGAAGACAAGGTTTCATTAGTGCACAAGGAAATACCACCAACGACCATGATTTTCAGTGAGTAAGAGCCCATACAGTTCACAACATAAATAATCAAGGGTAAGGAAAAAAGCAATAAAACAGATATCGAACTCCCCAAATTCATTCTTTAAAAGTTCATTTATTATCTTCATTAACATTTTGGTTCCATCCATTCCACAAAATTAGTTGGATACCCTCCCAGCATGTTACACAGTAAGGAGAGACGAAGGAAAACCCTACTTGGATGATCAAGGATCGAGGTTATTCTCCACGCACCAAGAACGGGGGATGCGTGACTTGAAGGGGAAGAACGTCGGGGATTCCAAGGGTGAGTAGAAAAGATTTGGCATAAGCGCACCACTCACCTCGGGAAGGGGGAACTCAAATCACACCATGAATAAAGGAGAAGAAAAAGTGGAAAGAAGAAGAAGAGATTCCCGTACGATATAAGGATGAGATCCGGTTGTCACGGGATAAGGAATATTGAACGACTATAATGTCTGGTATTGTTTTTACCATGGAGTTGGGTGGTTACTCATGAATGAATTAATTTTTATATAATGATTCCCAACATAAAAAGGTGGTAACAGCTGTGACTTTGTAGGATTTTATATAAACAGAGGGGAAACATTACGCGGACACAGAGTTGGGTCCGTTGATGGTCTCCACACTCGTAGGAATTAAAATATTGATTATGGGGCTCAAAACAGCCTTAAACCACTACCCAAAAGGTAAAAGGGCTTAAAAGTGGCATTACGTGAAAAGCTACAGGAGAAAAACTCGACAAGGATATGTGACACCGATCGGTCGCACCGATCGGCGACACACCGATTGGTCGCACCGATCAGCGACACAGTGATCGGTCGCACTGATCGGCGACACACTGATCGGTCGCACTGATCTGTGACACACCGATTGGTCTCACCGATCCGCGAAACACCGATCAGTCGCACCGATAGGCGACACTCCGATAGGTCGCACCGATCGATGATACACCGAATTGACGCCC
Organism: Viscum album; assembly: GCA_963277665.1. Classification (NCBI taxonomy): domain Eukaryota; kingdom Viridiplantae; phylum Streptophyta; class Magnoliopsida; order Santalales; family Viscaceae; genus Viscum; species Viscum album. The sequence goes on along the minus strand of OY728158.1, from coordinate 1,756,379,376 downwards.
TACCACTGAGGCGCCACCATTAGGATCCGGAATTTGGAAAAGGGATGGCTATGAGGGTCTGGGCCATTACATTCACGTTGGTAGGGAATCAGGCCTTTCAATATCTAAAGGATAGTAATCTCAATAACATCATAATATTTTGGTCTAACAATTTTCGTCATCTTGTTTTGATGGTCTTTAGAGTCCATAGTGGTGGCCATCAAATGGGCCATTTCCTACAAAATAATTACAATGTTTTTCCCATTAGGTAGGAATTTTGACATAAGAATGTTCAAATTTTAACTTTAAGGAATTTATGAATTTGTAAAAATTAATTCCTCACATAGGACCATCGTTGAGGTCATTCACATATGTTATTCGATAAAGATCATGGAGAATGTCCTTAGAAAAATCATTCCACATTTCTCCATTTCATAAATAGTTACACCTTGAAAAAATTTCAAGGGCCCTATGCGAGAGCCCAATGTGGTAGTGCTTGAAAAAAGATCTACTCTATGAGAGAGAGAAATCTGAGATCCCATGTGAAGAAAATCACAAATGAACTAATCTATTTATAGCGTCCATCGATATAAGCAGTAAACATGCGTGATATAGCTACGCGGCATACCTGTGTGATATAGCTATACTGCAAATCAGCGTAGTTCATAATTTACATTATAGTCTTTTCCCATTAATATTACCTCTGGTGTTGACCCTATTTCTAATAAGATTGAAACGTATGGTGGTGGGGGATGTTATGAAAATCTTTAGTAAGAAAAAATGATTATGAAGAAGTCCTGAAGATATTTCAAAGTATTAAGGTGACGCTAAAATAATAATAAGGAATTAAAGTGAAAAAAACCTACAGAGATGAGGTATGCGACAAACATTGGTGGTGGAGCTATTTGAAAAGTTGTTTTCTCTACCCATACCTGAAGGATCTACGTGAATGAGCTATTCAGACGACCTATGATAATGAGATTATTTCAACCAGCTTACCTCCTTGCTTATAAATAGGAACCTTGTGATCCTCATCTGACACTGAAAAATGTTGTAAAAACTCTAGAAGTTACCATTTCATATCTTCTTCTCCCAGGTCCCCCAAATTATCCCATGTAGCTATCTAAAAGACATGAGATGATAGAATAAGATTTGATAATCACATTTGAAATAAATTATTTGTTTGAATCATTAATAGCCTTGGTTATCATGTGTTAATCACTTTTTTTATCATCGCTAGGACATACACAGAACACCTATGCAACATACATACATGGTGTACCTAGGTTCCATACCTATGCTGTATTTCTAGGCTTCATAGCTGTGCTCAAGGCCTACATATATCACATTTTAAACCGTCTTCAATTCCACTCATGGTAGTGTATCTCCATTTTTTTCCCTTATCTGAATGGGAGTAAGTCGAAGTCTCCACCGAACCATACTGACTTATCAAACCTTTTGGAAGGACACATCCATGTGTCTTTTATTTGGGTTTGTATATCTACAGTCATAGGTTTCCAGAATACTTCTTCTAAGAGATTTATGATCCTTGTTATGTGTTTATATTTTTATATCTGCATTGACATGAATCCTTAAACTATATTTAGTATCTAGAAATTCCCAGTCTTGGATTATGGGGATGGCACTCTGACCTCCCCTTTTCATCTCTATGACTCGAAACATATGGTTCCCAATAGCTAGTGTGAGGGTCACACTTACATTTATAGTAAATCAATGGAAAAGTCCCCCTTATATCCAGGGATATACATAGGGAACTCCATCTATGGTAAGTCTATAATCTTCCAATATTTGGGCCACATGAACTCCAATTTCATCCCACATGGAATGTAGAATCACTCTGAGCCCTCATCCACTGTCGTCTTGGATTCTTTAATCATCTGCCTGCCCTATTACATCAGAAAAAGAGAGCGTGTGTGGTTTATTTTATATTTCAAATGTTATTTTTTCTCACACTCAGAATTAATCATGTGGGCTTACTTAATTTTATTAATTAGATATTCTTCACAATACACACTTCAACAATGAGAACTCTAATTCCCACAATAATTGGGATATGTAGGAAGCCTTCGCCAGGTCTCGAGCTAATTGGATATCATATTAAATACTCCTACCATAATTTCCTTAATTCAAGAATTTTCTTAATGATTAAGGCCCAAAAATTTCTATAAAAGTGTTATAACCCCCCTAAAAACACACTTGAACTATGAGATCTCTAATTCACACCATAATTTGGATATATAAGAATCCTTCAACTGGGCTGGAGCTCATTGGATATCCTCTTTAGTAATCCACCCCAATTCCCTTCATTTGGGAATCCTCCTTAATATTAACCACTAAACTATTTCCCTCAAAGGGTCATACACCCTTATGAGACACACTAGAACATTGGGAACTCTAATTACCCCCATTTTGGGATACATAGGATGCCTTCACTAGGGCCCAAGATCATTTGATATCCACTTCCTGAATCCCCCCCCCCATAATTCCCATAATTAGTGCATCCTATCTAAGAGTAAGACCTGGCCTATTTCTCTCAAAGGGTCATACAAAACTGAGAGACATAACGACCTATGATAACTCTAATTCCCATTAGTACTGGGATATGTTGGAAGCCTTCCAATTGGATGAGCTCTATCTCATTTCGTCCATAAATTACCATCCTACATGGGAGTAAGTCCTAAATTGAACTCTAAAATCACCATGTAATCAATTTTAGGAAGTAATCCAAAACTCATTTCTGGAAAAGAATTACATTATCATAAGAGATTAACTAAACTATGGGGGCTTTAACTCCCATATGAATGGCATACATACGAAGCCTCTATGTGGTTCAAACCAAATAGTATGAAAACCAATTCTTCCTGGTTTATAAACCCAATGGGGTCTAATCCAAAATAGAAACTCATATCTCTTCCAGGTACCGTAGGTTTCTTACTCATAAGTCCCACACCAGGATTTGAATACGAAACATCTGCTTAGATGTCCGTACCACATGACATTAAACTATACAGGTAGGTCCTAATCACATGACCTTAAAAGGTATGATGTGTCATATTTAGGGCCACAAAACTACAAGGGTCATTATTACATTAAAAAGGATACATATGTAGACAATTTATGGCTAAAATCCCAACATCAAAAGAAAAACAATCCACTTCCCAGACGACAATAAATTCTATAGTGCCCCACTTCATGGATTAAAAACTACTATTATTGTAAAAACGAGGAAGATAATATTAAAATAGTGTATGAAAGTATAACATTGATGGATAACCTAAAAAAAATACAAATGTCTCCATTAATGAAGAAACTCTAATAAATACTAATAATTTTAAATTTCACACATGCTAATAAATGATTATAAATTTCATGTGAAACCAATGTTATACTTTGTAAATTAATAAGTATTAAAAATAAATATACTAAATATATAAGAAATTCCCAGATATTGCAATAATTCCCCCAAATGTGTTTGATGATTCAAACATCCCATACCTTGAACCAATGTATGTTATTATGTATCATAGGTCTAAACCTAATGAACTCTTGCCTTTTGAAACTAGGTCCCTTTAAAAAATCGTAATTAAATATTTTTGGTTCCATAAATTATTCCAATGGAATCCTCATGGAAGTAGTGATTCCTAACCAAAACACACGTTCTAAGAGAGACAAAACAAATACCAAACATGATTTAGTAGAAGAGCTTGAGATAAAAGTCATTACCTCGATCGTGATTGATTATTAAAATGCCCTCGAACAACAAAATTAATTGTAATTTATTTTATTATATACATTTCCAACAACCTTATTCATAATTATAACATTTTATACTTCTCATTTATATTCATTGAATATATATATATATACAAGTTATATTTTACCAAGATTAAAAAATGGGTGTAAGTAAATACTATAGAATTGAAAATGATTCATAATAGTGTTATTGGCATTTATAAATTTTATAAATTTATTTTTTAAGAGATCATATAATTAAATATGATATTTATTTCAAGATATTTTATAAATCTATTAATTCATTTAAATTGATATATAATGGGTTTTGAAATATATAATATTTATGTAAATATTTTTCACACAATTATAGAATTGTTTTAATTATGTCGCAAGCCATTTAGGGCATATTTTATTACTCTTAACATTATAGCTTTTACTATGGAAATTAGTATTTATTTATGTCAACATAATCCTTGTCCTTAAAAAATATTCCTCATGTTAGACCATTTAGACCCATTGATTAAAAATTTTAAATCCAATTAACATAAAATAATTATAAATGGGATAAAAATGTATTTTAAAATAGATATAATATAATATATCAAAATAATTTTTGAGAACATATTATTTTTTTTGTATTTATCAAATATTGGTATATTAGTTAAATATGAAATAGTAATATTTATAAAGTATTATTTAAAATAAATTTATTAATTTAGAAGAATATTTTGTTTATTTGGAATTTATTCATATATTTTAAGTGTTTCTAAAATCCCAAGTTTTTAGTAAAAACATTATTTCCACTATAAAATATTCTTTTTTTGAGAAATATAAAAATAATTTATTTAGAATATATTAAAATGATGAGTTTAAAATAAATTCAATTTGATAAAATTCATAATAAATTTTTTAAAAATTTAAATTTTAAATATAAAGATGAAATTAATAATGAATTTATTTTAAAGGATGATAACTACTTAAGTATATTAACATTTATCATTCATATTTTTTAACATTTAATAATTTAATTTTTATTAAACAATTATTCAATAGAAATATATTTTATAAAATTTAATCACATGTTTCATTTAATATAAATTAATATCTCAATGAATGAATATATTTGGAAAACTACATTTCTAATTATAAAATGATCGGGTTAGCCATTTTACCCATTCTGATTGAATGGTGTTCAAGTTAAATTTTGAATTTATTTTCTTTATTTAATTATTTCATAAAACTATTATTACTATTCATTCATTATAATAAAACTGTTATATATTAATATTAATACATTATATGTATATTTTTTCTAAATATATTTTGGTTTCATTTATGTTTATTGAATAATGAAATATCATTTTTGGAAAATTCTTATTCCCTTTATATAATTAGTATATTATAATTATCATTTCAAAATATGTGAATACCATTTTAATGAATATATATATATATATATATATTATTCTTAAGATAAATTCAATGATTTATTATATGGTTTAGAACTATATAATTAATAATTAAGAACATATGTGATAGATTTCTAAAAATGTCATAATATGTTATACAGTTATTATTTTAAAAATAATGTTCATAAAAAATATTTTTCAAATCAAATAAAATTTATTTAAAATTTTTAATCATTATTTCAAAATTATGTCATAATTTTCACTTTATTATTAGGAATAAATGATATGTTATAGTAGGAAAAAACTAGTTACCATGAAAAAATATAAAACGAATAAAGAGAAAAATCATTCTGTAATGTATTAAATTAAATGTTAAAAACTTTTTTGGGAATGTGTGGTTGAGTTATAGATCTACCTTATATATTACCCCCTCGATTGTTTATCAATTTTGGTTTTAATTTCCATCAGTCTGGCGACCATGTATTAAACTGTTTTCAATTTTTTAAATTATCTCTATTCACTTATAAAAGTGGTCTCCTCTCCTCACATGTACTTTAAAAAAAAAACCTTCTTAGTTTATATAAAAAATCACATTAATTCTATAATAAACCTTTATAACCACCTTGATGTTTTTTATGCAATAAAAATCCATCAAATCAATGGTTTGTCCTCTATTTTAATAACCATAATCCAAGACAAGATGTATAAATTTATAACCACTCCTTTACTGATACAATTTCTTCATGTTCACTTCTTATTCATAACATCCATTACCCCATCTTTAAATGATATATTTGGTGTCATTAGTATATAGTAATTTTATTATAATATATTTTCACACATTTACCCCCATTCCATTGTTTGGTAAGATAAATGAAATAATCATTAATGGATTTTGTAGAAGACTGTGCCCATGAATCATTATGTTTTTTCCTCACTTACTTATAAACATTGGTCCAAATCAGGAATTTTTTTTAAATTTATTATTTTTATTTCAAATTTTATTTTTTAATGGTAAACCATGTTCCACTCTGTCTTTGTTCAATAGAAAAACAATTCATCAATGGGTAAGAATGGGCTTCATTATTAGTGAATGATTGATTTCCATTTCTTCTTCATTATACTATATGGATAGTCATGTGATAGGATTTAATAGAAAATGTTATTTTAATGAAAGTATTATAATTTTTAGAGTGAAAAATATGATATCCTATTAGAAATATATTTCATAAACGATCGTCGGAAAATCACATGTCCAAAAGAGTGTTATAAGAGAATAAAACAATTTACTCGTACTATGAAATAACGTAATAATTGTTATCTTATTGATATAATTATTTAATGTATTAGTTTATTATATATATTATTAAAAATTATTATCATTTTCAATTAGGTATAAATCTATTACAACTAAATCATGTCATAGTGATCCCTTAATTATAACATGTTCTTATTTCCGTCGATTTAAAAAGATACCAGAAAAATGGTATATATTTATATAATGGGTGACTATATAAATACATTTATATTTATATATTATATAAATATGTAAATAACTATTTAATAATATATGTGGGATTTTATATTTATTATTAAATTCATTTCATATAAATAATGTATTATTCTTTAAAAATAAAAGAAACATAGACATCAGCTATTTAATCTATATGGATCATAGAAATGAATATATTAGAATGATATTATCCAATTATATATATTTATAAAAAATAAATTTATGTAAATTTAATGATCTAGGTATGCTGAACAATTGGATAATAAGGGTGAAAAAAATATTATTTCAAAACTAGCCCCGAAAAAAATTTATGCATACCTTATTTCAAAAATATAAAATAACTAACTAGTGAACATGTAACAAATAAATAAAAATTATTTTTATAAATTGTTATGAACATTAAAAAAATATTTTTTTATTAATATAGTTATATTTTATAATGGATTTGAGAGAACACTCCTACTAATCACTAAATGAGGTATGGGGTTTCATTTCCTCAAATTAAATTTTATGAAAAATAATTCCTAAAGTTCCCAGTGATTGCTTCAATATGTTTATATTTCTATTTAGAGGATAATAACAATTAATTTTGGGGTTTTAAGAGAAATATATTGTAAATTCATTCTATTTTTAATCTCTCAAATGACTCAAATGAAAAAAAACGATATATTGATGGAAGGGTTTCTCGAATTAGATGGGTTTTCTTGGAAAAAATTCAATATCGTTGAGACTTGATAAATTTATATACCATGATTTTATTTTATTGTAAATTCACAACACAGGGATATATATTTATCATTTTTTGGTATTTCATGGGTATAACTATCTTTAATGGTATTTTCCCTATAAAATAACCATGGATTTAGTTTTCACTCTTGTAGTAAATATTTTAGTTACCATAATTTATTTTATTTCAGGGATGATAGTTATATTGATATTATTTTATAATGTATTGGTATATCACAAACAATATTTTATTATTTTTTATTCTATTAGTGATTTGGTTGGAACTATATTCCTAGCACATAAATCATGGCTAATGATATCATACAATATGTAGTATATTTACCACAATGGATATAAACGTCATAAAACTCTTTTCACTTATATATGATTATTTTTCATTAATTATGTTGTTATATTAATATTCTATAACACCATGAAATTTTATTATACGGTATTTTAAAATACAATTTGTGAAATTTATGGTTCGATATTGTAAAGGTTTCATTTTTCTTTTTTTATGGTGGTTTTAAGAAATTTTAATTTCGAATAAATAAAAATGATCTTTCAATAATAAAATGATTCACTTTAGTATCTGCATTTCCTATAGAATAAAATATGTTATTATAAAGGAATTATTATTATCGAATAATTATAAAATTAACAATTTTTATAGTCATTTACATCACCATTCTAAAATATACCTTTTAATGTTATAGTTATGGTTTTTTAAGGATAATATTAATTCTATTATAAATATAACTTTTATGTTTCTACCTATATTTCCATTTTCAAATTTAAACTTATATATAGTCATAGGATTCATCTTACATGAGAAATTATCTAATAATAATGTATATTTATATTTATTATTTATGGTATAGGATTTTTGGTGTAACAAAAATTGATTCTTGATTCGTACATGTGTGGAAGCATTAAAACAATTATTATTCAAGGATTTTTTTCATATATTTCAATAATTGATTGAAAATCAATGATTTAATAGGGAAAAATTATTTTCCATACATAAACCTTCAATCAATGGATTTCTTTAAATGTTATTTTAAATCAATAATATGTTCCCTCAAAACCATTTTTTGCCAAACCATACACTGTGAATAAGAATTAAGTTATTTATAATGTATTTTCTTTATGAAAACTATATATCTAATTAAATTGATTTATTTTTGTCCACTATTATTTCATACATATATTGACTGGGAAAATTATTGACATTATTATATTCCATATATCTATATTATGTAAATCACATAAGCATAATATGTGCATTACAGAGTGAAAACATTTTCTTAACATTTTAAATATACCCCATGATTATCATAGATCATATTATTGAGTCATAGAATAAATATTAGTAGTTCATAATACATGATTAATAAAAGAATCCAATAACATATGTCTTTATATAATTTCATTGATATTAAAAATATAGTTGTGAAAAACACAAACAAATAATAACTTTTCGAACATGTATAAATAGAAACAGGTTTACTCATTATGTTATGGACACGAAATCAGGCCTTCACATAACCTTATGGACAAGTCTATAGGTTCATGCATAATATTATTAACATAAAATATGGTTACACACATAAGAATATGAACATGGAGTCTTGTTCCATATAAATACTTATAGTCATGAAATCCAGGACCTCACATAATCATATAGACATGAATTCTGGGTCCACACATACACTTTTGATAAATAAATTAGGTTGACACATAAAATATTTACGGAATTAGTTATATATATATCAAATTATTTTGGTGAAGATATTTTTCCCACCAGTCACATAATTAAATTCATAAATACATGTCCGACAATATCATAAAATACTCATCATTTCATAACTCATGATGGGTGATATTTTTTTAAAAAGTATATCATGTGAAAATGGTAACCTGTTTCTTAAAAACATTTCCATTAAATAAATAAACAATGAATAAAAAAATAATGCTTGTATACTTGGATCGTATCCCCAAAAAACATAAATATCCATAAATAATTTCATTTTAGATTGAAAAAATGTCATTCAAACTTCACAAGGAATAATTCTTGACCTAAATATTTTCTCTTTTTCAAAATAATTTCACTTTTTTAAATGTTACCTTCTAAATGAAAAACATTCTGTTGAAAATTAATGTGTAAAAATTTCATAGAAGCTTCAATTCATTCTCGAGTCCTGATTATTTTAAAATCCACTAATGTTGTTAATGTTAAAAAAATCCCATCACTATTTTTTTTCAGGAATATAACAATATACCACAAATAGAAAATGAAACTAGATTTCATTCAATATATTTATTAAAAATTAAATCATAGGTAAAAATAAATTTAAAATTTTTAAATAGAATTGTAAAAAAAAATCTGATGACATCTATAAAAAAATTATATATATAATTTAAACCCATAATAATGCAATACACAAAATATAGAATGGAAAAGTGAATTTCAACACTGCATCAAGACGATAAGTTATACGCACTAAATAGTGCCAGTTTCACTTTTTATTTGATGGTAAAATGGTGTAGAATTGTATTTTAGAAATTATAATATCATTTCATCATTTTAGGATACTTATGTTCATATTTTATGATTAATATCATTTTTTGATGTTGTAATGAAAAATTTAAAAATAAAGTGATCTATTAGAGTGATTTGGTATTCTCCAAAATTAATCCTTCAGATCACCTCTAATGAAATATAGGGTTATTATTTTGGGAATAACGTCACCAATAGAGTGTTTCTATGAAATTTTTTTAATATAATTTTAAAACGTATGATCATGGAACAATACTCAATGTTGTGTATTGAATTGAGGGAGGAGGTGTCCATTTAAAATTGGCTTCAGGGGAATTATTTGAAATTCTCAAAAAAATTAAATATAATTTGACTATTATATATCCAAATTTTTATAATTTACTATAAATTAAAATGGGAGGATTTTTAATTCATATATTAAGAACTTCATTATTATTTATTAATTTTAAATAATTTTTAAAAAAAATATCATTTTCATAAAATACCATTTTTGATAATTTTGACAGAATTCATTACATTAACATTAATAACATCAATGAAAAACTATGAATTTGAACAAATTATTTTGAACCATCCCCAAAATTAATGGATGATATATAAATTTATTTGACCACCTTAATTGTGTAAATTATAATACATTAATTATTTTGAATATCATTTATTTTATTTTTCCATTAATTGAATAATTAAGACATTAGAATCATGTAAATATTTAAGATAACTATTTAATTCATAAAAAACAGAAAATTTACGTCATGAATATAATCTAATCAGGCACAAAATTACTATAATTATAAATTCATAACTAATTTTTGTCCCTATGTTAACACATAGTTGATATTTAAATCCAAAATAGTATATTTGTTTCACTTATTTTGGTTTAAATAATATATATTGTTTTCATGGAAATTTTTTCATTAACGTAAAAATAATTAATAATAGGTGTTAAGGGTCTAATTTTAAATCTGAAATAATAATTTGTATGAACAATTATATCATCCCCACTTATTTGTTGTCCGGATTAACAGAATTTACCATTTACTATGGTGATAAATTTTAGCATGATTACTGTATATATATTCACTAAAAATAAATGCATATTCATTAGAAAGTTGAATCTCTTTGTTATAAATGTAAAATTATTTTTTTCAAAATCACTATCTATAAAATAGTAAACTGATTTTAATGTATTTGTGTAATATGTGACAAAAATAGATATTTATGAATAATATATATTTGGAATATAATTGGATTAATAATTATCTTATGCTATGAAAACAATTTGTTCAATTTTTAAAAAAATTATCCAAATAAATAATATCTACATTTAAAAAAAGTCATTAACCAATAATTATTAGTTTAATATATTTATATAAATTTCATTGTATCCATAGAATAATTCTTTTTAGAAAAAATCCCTATTTATTTTAAAATATTTTTGGTTCTAAAATATAATCATTTGATAACTAATAAAATATAGAAAATCTATTTTTTATAATCTAGTTATTAATATTCATTCTCACAAATCTAAAGACAATTCCATAATGGAAACATAAATTTTTTTATTGTTATGTCCTTGGTTTAAACTCATTATTATGTGAAACATAATCTATCAAATAAATAAAGTTATTTAAATAGGGGTCTGTCATAAAAAATATATGGGTGTTACATTAGACCACCATTAAAATAAATTTCCCCCAATTTTTTTCACTTGAATAAAAATAGATGATGAAACCTCTTCCACATTAAATCATTAGCATCCCATGTAATGTCCTAAAATATACGGGTTTTTAATAAAATATTACTTAGGTGAGTGGTATTGTTTTCATAGAACACTATATCTATGATATAGAATATCTGTCAGGTTTTTTAATAATAAATATCATTCTCTAGTAGTACAAAATTTGATTTTGTTATATGTGATGTATCAGGAATATACATGGTCAGGAGAGTTAGATGGAATGCATATTAAAACTGAAATAGGTTTTTTTGAAGTTCCAATTTATTTCTACCATCTTGATAAGATAAAGTGTTTCAAGTGGTATGATACCTTGGTCTTATATTTACTCTAAATCATAATCATAATTTCATCATTTGGTTGTTATTTGATTAATTTAATCATTACATATTACTCCAAACAAATTAATAATTTTTTTATTCCTCATGCATAAAAGTTCCATAATATAATGATATGTCATTCCTTCTATCTATTATTAAAATATATATCTCTCTCTGGATATCCAATATGGATAAAAATTTATTTGGTGAACTAATATGTTAATATATGAAACCTCATCTTATAGTCATCTTTAACCATTTGATAAATGTTTAACATTATGACACATCAATGTGATTGAAATCCAAAACCATTGAATGATGGATATTAAATTTTCAAAATGATCATATCAATAATCCCCCTAAAAACATGAAGTATCCCAATAATTAATTAAACTAATTATGTGAATATAATTATCATGTACCCTCTATATACATGTTATTAACCTGAATGAACCTAATAACTTATTAAAAAAATAAACACATCCCCATACGTTGATTAAAACAACATATTATTGAATATATTCAAAAATATCCAATAATGTTGTAAACTAAATCAATGATATCATAAACTAATTATCCATAAATAATTTATTAGTTGGGAGGTCTGAAATACTATCCAATTTACATTATCCATACCAATAATCTATTTATCCAAACTAGACACGATATCCCCATTATCAATAACCTATTCAGGGTCGTATCCACTTAAAAAAATATCCCATGCTATTTAATCATGTTAGTAGGTCATCAGTACCGTTTATTATATTCATGAAAAAAATTAACCAAAATCACATACTAAAAAATCCTTACATATTCAAAAAATTTATGAATTATACTAAATTAAAAGAACACTTAATCTTTCCAATTCATAAACCATTAACTATTTTTCATCCTCTTATTCATTAGTACCCACTTCATTTCAAATGTAATTCATGATATCATCATTTCAAATTGGAATCCCATTACCCATAAAATCAAGCTAATTTTATTCACAATCATTACCCTTAATAAATTTTTATTCAAAATTCCCATAAATTCTACAATTGCATCATTAAATATTCGATGATATTTTAGGGATACCATTATTCTCATCCGATCATGTCATTTTTCATTTTCAATTACTTTCTTTGTGTCATTATCATAGAAAAATAATAAAATATATCATCTATCTAAGGCATTACCTTAACTTATTCTTCTCAAATTCTCATTTTATAGAAAAATAAATAGTCATACATTCATTCTCCCCACTATAAAAATTAACATCGGACTCCACCATCCTCTTCTTTGGTGAGTTTGAGAGTATGTTAAAGTACATTTTTTTTCATATTCCATGATATGAAATTAGGAATAAGTACAATATTCTTCATTGCATTCATAATACCATTTTGAATATTATCAAAAAACATTATATAACATTCAAAGTTATTCATGTTCTTTCAGGTTTCATCTATTGACTAATGCCAGATAGAATATTTTTAGTAATAATGTACATGGTGGGAATCCAGTTAAAAAATAAAATATAGGATGTATAAATCATGAGACGTTATTTTTTATCTATGAAACGTTTTATTTATACTAGTTAATACATAGTCATTGTCAATTTAAATACTGCATGATGGTTAATAAATAGTTTCTGAATTTACAACGTATATAACCTACATTTGAAAAACCAGTTGTATAGTATGCCCTAATTTTTTACATGAGTTGACGATAAAGTATAACTCAATGTACCCTTTTTAATGTTAATAACATTAGTCCCCATTGTGCTCGAGAGATATCTGCATGTTGTATCATCACATGGATTCAATTTCATAGAACCCACATTATATATCTCTTAACAAGACCCGATGACATATTTGGATTCTTTAACCAATCCTTAAAATTATCCTCTAATACATCCTTGAAAATTTCCATAGCAATATCAATGAGGGATATAACTATTGTTTTCACAACCATGATTCCAAATGTTAAATAATAGTTTCTTTTAATACAAATACTAGTGACCAATGTTTTCAATAATAGTATTAGAACTTTTAGACAAATAAATATTATTTTATCCAAAAACACATGAGGATCGTAATGTTTATGTGCCTTTGGATACATGGACACAGAATCCATTGGCTCCTAAATTTATAATATCATGTCCAATTAGGTTCTCCATAACTAGAAACTTTCTATGTATCACAAGTTCTAAAACCATTATTCATATCATGTGTAAATTAATAATATTAAACAGTTAAATAAGATTCATATAAATTGTAATGTATAGAGTTATCAATAATAACCATAGAATAAAATGAAAATATAGCTATGATAACATGAACATAACATTTTTGATCTACACACATCATATCAAATATAATCATTTAGAGTCTTTCCACAAATATTCACATTTCATAAGACCTGAATCATAATATAAGAAAAAAACATAATACATGATATAATAATTATTAATTGATACATATATTTTTGATATACACATAAAAATAGTACCTTGTGAACATGTATAAATAGTGATAATTTTACCCATTAGGTGAACAACATTATATAAGAAACTCACTTAATCTATAGGACATAGAAACAGGTTTGTGCTTGATCATATGGACATAAAATATAGTTCTACGCTTAATATTATGGACATGATTTTTGATTCTACATGATATACTATAAACATTAAAGTCATGTCCACCCATGAAATTATAGACATGAAATAAAGTACCATATATAAAATTGTTAAAATTAAATCTGGTTCACATATAACATATTTACCTCATGAATTATCCAAAATTAAATAATTAATTCGAGGGAGATATAGCCCCACCCATCACATAATGAAATTCTTATTTACAGGTTATAGAAGATCATAAAAAAGTCATCTTTTTAGATCCTATAAAAAATAAATTTCATCAGTGTATATCCCGTGAAAACTAGAATGTGTTTCGTCAACATATTGACAAATAAACATAAACCATCCAAAACAGAATATGGTTGGTATTTTTGCATAATATTCTATTAAAAATAATAATTATAAATAACTTTCATCTTATATGATTTTTTTTTAATTGTAAAATTGAATAATTCAGAAGGTAAATAAATTCCCTATTTGAAAATCACTTCTCTTCCTAAAGAACAGTTCTCTTATTAATATTTTTTTGAAAATTAACATTTAAAAATTTCATAGATTTTTGAAATAATTAATTTTTCAAGATGGTGGAAGAATATTTTCACTCCTTATAAGATAAAATATATTCCCATAATATTTATTGTTTGATATGTCATAGTGTACCTGATTTGGAAAATTAGAAAATATTCCTTTAAAGATGTATAGAAAAAAGTAAACCATGGGTCAAAATTACAATTAAAAAAATTTAGGATAATAGAGAAATTATTTATTAATTTTCTTAGGAAATATTTTCATGGATGTGAAATGATCTATTTCAAGGATATAAAAATAAACAATCCTGAATAATGATGAGAGTGAAAAATAAACCCCACCCACTGTGGATACATTTCAACTATAAACCCCAATAAATAAATATATTATTGTGAAACATTTATTATCATTTAAAATATTTTAATGTTGATACAATATATTAATGTTAAAGTATATAAACCAAATAAAATAAGTGGTTAATATGGAATATGTCTCATAAAAGAAAAAGTGAGATGAGAAACTGTTTCCTCAAGTGTTTCCTTTCATTAATACTGGTCACACCTCATATATAAAAAATGTAGATTTATTATAAATTTATTTCATGATCATATATCTATCCTTCCATTTATGATATATTTGTAAAGTCTTGCCAATAATCTTTTAAAAATTATTTTATTAAAATCACTGTTCTGTATGAAAACTTCTTTTTTTCCTAGATATTTATGGTTCAGATGTTTCAGTACTTATACATTGATCATAATTCCGTAATTTATATACTTTTAATATTTTTATAATTATCATATATATTAATTATATACATAATTTTAATCAATCATAATAAGTATATATATACAAATGAATATCATCGTTCCCGAAGATAATTGTTTGTACATACGTATGAACATTTATTACTTTCATAAACTAGTGGAAAAAATAATGTTAAATAATTATAATATTTTAAAAAAATTTATTATATCATAAAAATGATGTATATTAATAAAATTCGTCATCCATATAAAATATAAATGAAAAATGAATCAGATTGCCGAGTGAATACGGATGTCCCGGTATACACATGAGTGATGTTATCATTTTCCAATGATTGGATGATAAGATGGTAGACATGATATTATCATTTCAAAAGTATAATAACGTTTTAAATATTAAATAAATACATTATACCTCTCTTAATTCAGATTTATAGAATATGGCTATGAAAAATGAATTTTATCATTGCCTGGAGATGGTAGATTATACAAACACAAGATTGATACCTACACTCCTTATTTAATTAGAAGGAGAGTATATAATGGTGTTTTAGTAGTCACAAAATTTTTTATAATATTTTGGATAATTTATTTATCAATTTAAGATAAAATATAAAAATTTATCGGAGGTATAGAAGAGTACAGATTGAAAGTGATCGGTTAGAGTTGTTACATCATATTTTAAAGGTATCATTTAGTTTTCCTCTAAAATGATATATGTTAGGTCTTTAGGAAAAAACAAAACTATAATGTTGTCACAGAAGATTATATAATTATATTTAATTGTATTATTGATCTAGATGCCTCAATGAGGTGTAATTAATTGAGGGATTTGGTGTCCTTTTAATATTTATGTTAGTGGATCTTTTGGAATTTCATAAAAAATAGTACATATAATAAGTGAATTCTTAGTCCAAATTATTATAAATTTATTATAAATTTATAGGTGATTAAATCATCAACCATATGTTATCCCATTTTCCTTATTTAGGATTAATATATTTTTATTAAAAGAATAAAATATAATTTTTATAAAATATAATTATTATAAATTTTTACACTATTAATCACATTGGCATTTGTTAAATCAATAAAACACATATAATTTGTTAAAATTATTTGATCACACCACCAAAATTTCATGGTCATCAATATAATTCATTTATACTGTTAATAATCTAAAAATTATAATACCTTTAATATTTAATTTATTATTTATTAGAATTATCTATTAGTTGAATAATTAGTACATCCGTATTGTGTAATTATTTAAGCTAATAATTTAATTCTGAAACATTATACATAAACTAACTACATTAATACAATTTCATTAGTCAAAATATTATAATTATTAATTCTTTATAATTAATATTTATCCCCATGTGAACACATAAACCACATTTAAAACTATGAGGGTGATATTTTGTAGCTTCCTTTATTTTGAATAATATATATATAATTTATATGGAAAAGTGTTTATTAAATTACTCAATTTTTAACCATGGTATTTTTGGTTTCAATTTTAATTTTCAAAAATAAATAATGAAGAAAAAACATTGTTTTTTTAACACTAATTTTTGAAGTAGATTAACCTTATTTACCCTTAACCAAGGTGATAAATTTTACCATAGTAAATATTCATATTCACTAATTGTAAAATGATATTAATATAAAAAAAATGAATGCCCTAATTATAAATATTATAATCATCTTATATAATTAAATATCACTCATGCGAATAAATTTATATTAATGTATGTAAAAAAACATAAAACAAGAATATTTTTAGGAAAAATATATTTTTATGCATAAAAAAGTTTCAATGCCATCAATTGATTAGAAAAATATTTTCAGAATGTCTAAACAATTTATCTTGAAAATAGTATATAAGTTAATTTAAAATCATTTACCAATAGTGATTAAATAAATATATTGACATAAAATTCATTGTATGCATTATATATTTTCATACAAGACACACTATTATTTAATAATAAATTTTCATTATTATTACAATCATATGATTACTAATGATTTTTTAAAAAAGTATATACCCTATATTTTCTTGATATAAGCATTACTATTCATACCTACTACTCTAATGCCCAGGTGATTAGATATACATATAATTTTAAAAATCTTATGCAATTCATATAAAATTATGGTCTCTTGCAACACAGGCTATCGAAGAAGCCATATTATTTTAAGATAAGTATTTCATTAAAATCAAGGGGGGTTATAGATGTGATGAATAAAACCCATTTCCTTCAAATTTTTTATTTATTATGGTCTCAATGGAAACAATATAATTTCAATCGGTTAATTTTTTATATATAAAAAATGTAATTCTTATATTACCATTATATATGGATGAATGAATGTTGGGTCCCATATCCACATCAAGATAGTTGGTTATGTTTTTTAATATCATAAGATAATTATTATTGAGTCAATTTTAGATTCTAATAAGGGTGTGTAGTGATGGTTTGGATATTGAATGTACTTTTTCACTAAAACTATTTTAGGGGCACATTTGACTGATTATCCATAGTTTTAAACATGTTCTCTTGTCTATGTTATAGTGTCATGGATCATTATTATTGAATCATATTTCCACACTCTTCTTATCTATGTCTTCATTGTATCCCAGAATATCTCCATGGTTTATATTTCATTATTTGTTGAGTATATGTAACTAAGCTATCCAATTTGTGCCCATTTTCTCATCTTATACACAATTATGGTATATTAATATTAGTGCTAATGTTTACCAAGTCATTTTGTATGGTCTCACCGCTTTTAGATGATTATATTTCCAATATATATGAATAATGGAAAATTAGAAAACATATGTTGAATTTTCAATTGTGTATAAATTGTTGGTGCAGTTAATGACACATTGTGGACTAATAGGATTCATATATATTGGAAAAAAAGTAAAATTCATATAATGAATGAGGTTTTTGTAATATAATTTTTCCATAAATCTCTAAAAATATAAAGTAATAAAGTCTTTAATGTAAATTATTATTAAATATTTGATTTTTGATATATGTATGATATGGTCATCCATGTTGGTGTCTACCCAAAAATTTTTGGATCCCAGTATATTTAAAAAAGATTAATTAGAAAATGGTGATGAGTTCACTATTATATGTTTTTATAGACATAATGGTTATTTATATGTTAATATTGACAAAATGACCTATATCAACAAAATACATTCCTACTACTTCCAAAATTGGAGAATCACTAGAATATATTGAATAAAAATATTGATTTACTTTTTAATCATTGAAATTTGAATCAACTAAAGTGGATGTAATGGTAATTGAAAAACCAAATAAAGCAGTTATTATAATTTTTCTTTCATATAAAGATGTATTAACAAATTTAGAATTGATAACATAAAATGTTAAAGAAAACAAATTTGATAATGTTAAAATGAAATTAATAAAAAATGATAAAATTATATAATCTAGGAATGATATGTATTTATTTCCATCTAAATTTATAATAATTATATTCATGGATGATTAAACAGAAGTTGAAGTAAACACTCCATTGTAATTGTTTTATTATATTTTTATGTAACATATTTTTAATGTAATTTTAATTTTTGTGTTTCATTCTAATATAAAATACTCATATGAGATCAATTTTATATTTGTATCAATATTTTTACAATTCCAAATGGTTATAATTTTCTAATATTGAATTTGGATAGATGATTTAAATGATTAAAACATTAGTTATGTATAATAATTAACATAGTAATTTGTAGTATCACGTCATTATGTTTTAATATGATTATTTACCTATGATCTTTTACTTCAATAAAATTTATATTGAATTTTTTAGTCGTTATTATTTAGTTTCATACATTTTATATTGTTATATTTCTTTCAACATAAATTTTTTTGTTTTATCATCCAAGAAAAACAATATTTAAATTATATTTTTATCATGATTTTTGTATAACATTAATTTGATATGGAATGCATATGGATCCTTATTTCACTATATTCTAATTTTTATCACAAATTTGAATTATTTTCTTTTAGATCATATTAGGATTGCAATAGTCAATTTCCACTAAAATATGATGATTGATTATTTTTCAGACTAGTCTGTTAGTCCCAGAATAGGTTATTTACCCATTTATTATAGTTTATTTTAATTCCAAATTTGTAGAGTTTACATGAATATATAATATATAATTATTTATGTGCTAAATTATTCATGTGGTTTTGGGAGGCTATATCATTTTAACAGTGTATCGTATAATTATTATGACTCAACAGATGCATCTAAAAGGAGGGGTTATGCTTATGTTAGGTATAAACCCTCATCATGTTATAAGAATTGAGATAGATATAAAATGGAAAATTAATTAATTAATCAATTTAATTATGTATCCCCCCCCCAACATTTTTGAATTTCGATTGTTTGCGGTAGGGGAAGTGTGATACCGTCATATGAAAAAATGACTATGAGTATAGCGGGACGATATATAAAATAATTTTTTTCATGGTAGAAATTGAGAAAGAATTGAGGTGTAACAATTTTTTAGAGTTAATTTCTATATGAATCATTATTTTTTTCACTAATATATTGTATAATTTTGTTTGTTTTTTTCTTAATTCCTATATATTTTTGTTTCTGATGTTTTACTTATATATTATGATTCCAAATGTATGATTTGGGGTCAATATATTCCTAAATAAGAAAAGGGGGTTTTTGAAGGTTTATAGGTGTTTCCCCATTATGAATCTTTGGTGCATGCCATGTAGTTTAGGTGAAAATGCCTTGTGTTCTTCTTAATAGATGAATATAGTCTTTTGTGACTACACGCCATGTACTGGTCATATACGTTGTATTTTTTATGCATGGTCATATGGTCGAGTACATCTGCATATGAAACTAAGGAAATATATGTCATGTAGTTGAGGTAAATGGAATGTAGTGGGACATGTACAACTGGTTAGGTAAATATAATGAAACCCCATGTATGTGAGAAATGTACATGTGCAAATACATGCTTATACCCAAAGTATGACACTGTTGGGTGGTATTATACATCCAAATCCCATGTAAGTCATTGTCTTGTAGCGGTGGATGACTAAACAAATGTGATCAATACCATGTAAAAGAATATTTCTATACAAAAAAGATTCTATTATACACTGTGTACTGAAGATACACACCTTCTACTACCCCTTCCTATCCATTAGAGGTATTTCAGTGGGTTTAAACCTATAGTAGGAATGAGACACAAGGGGAGTCTAATTTTGGGTGTTTGTTCATGTACAACATTATAGTAAATCCGCTGATGAATTTTAAGGGCATCAAAGTGGTTTTTTAGTGTTGAATTTATTTATGAGTTTGTTTCCACCATATAATGATATTTTCTATGTCTTAGGATCAAGTTTTGGGTTGATAACTAATAGAGGGTAATGAAAATGATTCGATGATGTATTATGATTTTTATAGAGACATTCATTAGTGTTGTAATGGATATTTCTCCAATTAACTGGAATTTGTGGTGACTCTAGTTGATGGATTGGTTGGACGTACTAGCCATCCAAGGGTTGTTTGGAAAGGGGATGGG
Organism: Viscum album; assembly: GCA_963277665.1. NCBI lineage: Eukaryota > Viridiplantae > Streptophyta > Magnoliopsida > Santalales > Viscaceae > Viscum > Viscum album. Next base: position 1,756,357,843 of record OY728158.1, on the reverse strand, counting down.
ATTGTGCCCCCCTATGAGGTTTACTGTGTTTTAGGAATGTGAGGTTGTTTAATAAGAGATTCTAGGTTACTTGATTTTTTAACAAAGGGACGATAAATGGATCAATAGATTTATCATTACCACGTATTATTAATTGGATATATACAATTATTTTCTAAAAATGAGGATCATATAATAGATTCTTATACTATCAGACCGAATATAAGGATCCCAATAAGGATAATTTTGTGTTTGCATTGGTACAGAATGCCAAGTATGAACCTAATTAATATATTATTCCGGACCGGGTATGTGTGTTTAGGTGTTAATTATTGTGGGTTCTCCTTGGGGAACAAAATTGAAGTGGGTTTAAAGTGGGATAAGATGTGATGATGAGTATAGTTATTTTTTCCTACAACTAATATGTTTCCCTTTCTGAAAGTGAGCTGTGGTTTACTCCAATGGTTAAACTATTATAATTATGAGATTGGTGGATGTGGAATTCTATATGTATTTTCAAGGTGTTGGCTACGACTTTCCTCACCCATGGATTACAGTGTTGGTCATGGTGGTCCATATCTATCATTTAGGGTGTTTTTCATAGAAATAATCAACCACAGTTTTATGTTTTGGTAATGGTTGTCCCCAATTATGGTTTTAGAGTGTTAGTCATGGTTTTTCTCATGCAATGTTTAAGGTTTTGGTAATGGTGTTCCACACCAATAGTTTTTGGTGTTAGACATATAGGTCCTCACCCTTGGTTTAGGTAGTGTTTAAAGTAATCCTCACCTAATTTTTAGTTTGCTAGAATTGATATTCAACACCAATTGTTTTAGAGGTTGTACATGAATATATGTTTCTATACATATAGTTTTTCATGGTTTGAGTGTTAGAACAATATTCCTATCATTTTAATTGATACTGTTATTATTTTTTACATTATTCTCTACAATTATATTTGGATGATGGAATATCGATCTTAAAATTAGTGGTGTACTACATGTGTTAGGTTTCAGGATGAGGAATTAGAAAATTTTCGTATACTCTATAGATCATGTCCCAGATGGACTCTCTAAGTAAAAATGACATTACATATATAATATTATGTACGGCTATTGATCAACTATTCAGGGTATAGATATTTTTTGATGATCCTGCAACCACTGATGTTGATGCAACGTTAGATGATGGACTAATTCTGTGGTGATTATCATATATAATACATGGTATTAAGCTCAGCCAGATGTTCCGGGTTCTGTATGTACTATAGTGTGGATTAAGTAACTAATATTTATGAATCTATATAAATGGAAATATATTGTGAGTAAATATGTGAGGTTTTATTAGGGAATATATTGTTTGGTAACCGATATGTTATTTGAGAGGGATGGTTAGTGAGACACATTTATAGAAAACCAAACATTAGTAATAGATGGTAAAGTCAATTTATGTCATAAACCCATTGATCGTTGATAGTTTTTTATTCATTTTTGTTTTCTTTCAGCCATTATAATATTATTTTATGATCATGGGAATATGGAAGAAGGTTATTGGTTTGTAGTTAGGGTGGAATAAAAATATTTATTTCTCAGTCATTGTATATACACCCCATTGTGCATGTAGACCTTGTGGATGGTTTCATTTAGAACATATAGAAATAATAGATAAGAAAAATATATAGGATTTCTTGAAAAACTGAGTCTATCATGTGGAGTATGATGATTGGGATCGAACTCCCCAACTGGGTACTATAGAATGGGTATTTGTTATGTATTGGTTTGTTTAGAATATCCTGATGTTTTTATTTTTTCTTAAATAATTATTATATGTAATAGGCTCAGTAGATGATTAGTGTTGTATAGATTGAAATGTTTTTAGGAATTTTTTGTATTTCATTTCATGAAAAAACTATTTTATTCTAATTAATATTTCTATTTTTATTTTTTTATTTTTATGATTTTTGATTATTTTAAGTATGGTTGTGAACTCAAAAGTGGGTGTATAGTCTCTACATAGATACAGATTAGACCCCCACTTCTTATTGGTGGCCTCTTGTGTAAGCCAAGGGGAGCTTCATGCCTAATAAAAAACCATATATTGGAACAAATTATTGGGATCTAGGATAGAATGTTAAAATTTTGTATCATATTAATTCTCATCTTATATAATATTTGGGAGTTTGATGACTTGATATATTTGAATTTTTGGGACCAATGATATATAATAACTTGTGCATCATGAAAATCTATTTTGGATGGAATTCCAGGTGAATATGGGATTATAACATTGTTCATGGTTTTGGATGTTATGGTTTTATATGATTTTAAACTTGAAATGTTCATGTGTTGGTAGTATGTGATAAATTTTGATGGATTTTTGGACAATGACCCATTTTTATGAGGCCAGTGATATATTTTTACAATTGTTCAGTAAAGGATAGAGGCAAATCATACATTTTGTTTTGTATGAATGGTGAACATGTTATAGGCTATCTTGTGTGTTATTTTATGGATATATTTGTTATAGAAGGTTATTTGGATCAATGACGAGAATCCCAATGATGGGAACACAAATTTTTTCCATGTTCATAGTAGGTGATGTGACCCTAGTTAGTCAGTTTTGTATGGGTATATGATTGTTGGGCTCCTTATGGGCGTTTTTTCATCATATTAATGTCTTTGTATACATGATGATGTATTTTTCTTTTTCAAATATGGAGTAGTCTATGTTTTATAATCTCATAGAGGACATGTTCCCAGGTTGTGGTTAGTTGTTTTGAAATTTCACGAATTTAACATTTGATTCACTAGATATGGGTGTTTTCAAATGATATTTAAAATAATATTAGGATGGTAATGTGTTAGATTGTTCATGAGTTTTTTCCTTCATTGATTTTTCTTAAAACTAGGCGGTTGGATGAATATTGGAATTATTCTTGAAGTTAATATCCTTCTTAGTGGTTTATCAGGAAGGTTTTTCTTTATGATCATGATCATTATTAGTGGTACAAGATATTGTCAAAGGTATGTGTTTAGGGATTTTAGTTGATAACTCATGGGATGTGACTCTATGCATTTAGAATAGGATTTATAGGCTAGGTTCTATAGATGTGTACACTAGGATGCATTAGATGACTATGCAGCCTTGAGTAGGGTGAGAGGCATTATAGATGTGATGATAGGCATGAGTTCATGGTGATTAGAGATCATTTGGATAGGACTATAATGTTACATGAATGGATGATGTTGTAGTCATAGTCATTAATGAAATTTTATTTTTATCCCAATATAGAGATTAACATTCCAAATTTATTCACATTATCTAGTGTATGATGAAAGATAAAAGTATATATTCCATGATAAAAAATCCACTTCTGGATTTTTAACGTTATTATTGGTAGGTTACAATCATGGAGGAGCATGTGTAAATATTTACGGTGGGAATGAACATAATATTATATTGGGGTGAGTTTCTTGTAATGTATTGGATTTCAGATAATAAATTAGGTTCCGTTTATGGATACCAATAATGGGTAATAGTTTTTGTATTGTTTTTTCATTCTGTTGGGATTGGGACAACCATGTATCATCCCAAGGATTGGAAATGACTAATGAATCGCCTCTGGAATTCGTGGTGTGGAGTGTTAGGATTTTCATGGTGATGTGAAACTTGTTTGAGTGGGGTCAAGTATTTATTTAGAACAACATCAAATGGGTGAATGTTTTTTTAAAGATTTTTTTGTTTGTAAACACCAATGAGCGATGTTTCATTGATCAAAATTATTCATGAATTGTTCAGCTCTATAGATGGGATATCCATGAGAATAATGATGTGGCATGGATGAATTTTTCATATATGAGGATGGGAAATAGTTTTTGGGAACATTATTGGTACTATTTTGACTGTGGAAAGTCGTGGGTCAACTGTTGCCGGATTTGGTGCCTTACAATAGGTTTTATGTTGGCAAAATGGTTTTCATTCAAAAGTATAGCACAATGAGTTGATAATGATTTGATAACTAATGTGGGTAATGATATGTGGTTTGAATACAACTATGGCTTCTCAATGATGATATGGTTTATAGAGGGGAGTTTATAAAGTCCCATGTCTCACTAAATTCAATAGATGATATGAAATTCAAATTTTTTGGGTTCTTTTTAGGGGTTAAATAGTTTTTCCCCATGAATAAGGTATTGAATAACATTTATAACCACTATATTTGAACGATAATTTACTTTTTAGACTATGGTGTGTGTAATGTAGAATTTAGAAGTGTTCTTCATTGGGTTAAATATTTAATATTTAATTAATTAAATATGAAATTATTTTGATAGGTTTGTGTTGCTATATGTTTTGAAGGTAGTATTTTATTGACATTACAACTTTATGTTTGAAAAACTAATGAGGGGTTGTGATTAATCATGTTTTAAAACTGCTTTAGGTTGCGAGACATGAGACATTTGATAAATGGGAACATAATTAATTAATTACTTAATTAAATTAGTTACCCCCCTCTCCACAAATTTTAGGGATTTATAATCATGGAATGATGAGGGAGAGTTCTTCCCTAATGTCATGGTCAGATAATAAGGATTGGAGAATGGGTAATCCTCTAGCATCATCCATGTTAATTATCTAGAATACATAATTGTGCAATAACATTTTGGAGAGAATTTTTACCAGAAGCATTGTTGTTTACTTAAGAATATAAGGTGAATTTTTTATTCCCCAATACCAACAGATTAGTGTTTATCCAATTTTAGATCTATATTTTGATATCGTAGGACCGCATGGGGGTTGATATGCACCTAATTGTCGTATAATGAGAGTTCACTGTGTGTAGTGGGTCATGAACATGCAGTGGAGTACATGAGAAAATAAAGTTATATGACTACATGTCATGTAGTAGATGTACAACATGCAATGGGGCCAGATCAAGTGAATGGGTACACGAGAAGGCATCACATGTATTATGGAAATGGACTTGTAAAAATACATGAAAATTCTCTAGGTATTTTATGGTAATTTAGATCCATAGGTACTTACCATGTGTAAGTGATTCCCATGTAAACTTACACGTCAGGGATCATATATTATCCCAAAGATGTAGAAATAGATGGACATGACATATCATTTGGAGTACACATCATGAACTCTGTGTAGATGGTTGGAGAATCACCCTTTTTAATCTTTTAATGGGTTTGAGTTGTTTTAGGTATCATAGTTATATTTAGACACAATATGCATCCATTTTATGGGGTTTTTGTATATAATGTGATGGCATTTCCCTTAGAGTTTTTTGGACAACAACAATGCCTTTTTTGGAGATTATGTTTTGATTGAGTTATTTTCCTATGGAAAATGAGTTCTTATATCTCTTATCTATTGGAAATGTGATGAAACCTAGAAAAGGTTCATGATAATTGTTTAAGGTTGTATCACCAGTCTGTCAGAATCATATATTGGTGTAAGAATGGAATTTTCCATCGTTATCGAGGCTGTGTTATTACTTGAGGTGATGAAAATTTTTAAAGTACATACTAACCTAGATTAGTTTTGAAGGGGATTATTATTGATTCCATTACATTGTGAGTTTTACCATATTTTAGTCAAACTATTTTTTGAGATGATAGCCCCTAGTTTATAGGATTTATTGGCCAATACATGGCCATTGACTCATTATATTAGTTGTTACCTTGTACTGTATAAGGGGTTTCTCCACATAGTTTCCTACCTAGAGGATTCTATATGGGTTTCTTATACTTTTGAATTTGATACATGGATAACAAGAGGTATTCCACTAATTAAATGTTGATATAAAGGGATAATTGGGTGCTTGATTTGTAGGGAAGACGAATCATGTATGTGTTTTTGGGAATAAATTCTTTTTGGTGTCCCATGGAGACCTGAACCTATGTGTTTGTCAATTGTTATAATATGTTATGATAGTTTTGGGCATTCATCTATATCTTGAAATGTTTTCCCTTTCTCATTTTTATATGTGGTTTAAGAATGTGTGGATATTGTTATATCGATGAGATAGGTGGACACAAAATTCAACATATATGGTTTAGGTGTTGGGAATGGTTGTCATCAGCCACAATATAATGATTGTATCATAGTGGTCCACACTTATAGATTAGCATGATTTCCATGGAGGAACCCCACAAGGGGTTAAGGTTTTGTTCATGGAAGATTCATCTATGGTTTAAGGTTTTTGGTCATGCTGGTCCTTATCCATAGTTTATGTTGTTTGTTCATAGAGGTACTGACATATGTTTTGGGGTGGAGGTCATTATGGTACATTTCTAAGGCTTTCTTTACAAGTCCTGACAGTCCTCACCTATAGTTGAGTGTCTTTTTAGGAAAAATCCCACCTATGGTTTATGAGGTTTTACAGGATTCCCTATAATGGTACTGATAGTTTTTAATGGTTTGAGTGCTGGAATGAGGTTCTAGTTACATTAACTGATTTTGTTACGTATGATGGACATGGAGATCAACATTTGTTTTTAAGATAGTGGATAGAGTCCCTTGGAATGAGTAGTGTATTGTATGGGTTTGGTTCCAAACCAAGGATTAGAACACCAATAGTATACTCAATATATTATCCATAATATTGTTGCAATGGATTGTGATAACATTTGATATGAAATTAGAAGTATGACTTATGTTCCACCTCTTCATTTCTAGTCCCAGATTGATGCTTTTAGTATCACAATTGATTATATATAGTTAGTTTCTAGATTGATTCTCCATAAAATATCTTATATGATACATTTTATTTAGTTTTAACTGATGTTCATGGTTCTGGTAGTATATTATCATGGATTTAGCTAATGATATTGATGTGTATAGGGACTGAGTAAGTGGTTGTATGTCATGTGATTTGGTAAGAGTGGTTATAGTTGTTGTACCCTCTTGTTTCATGGGAGGAATGGTTATCAACACATGTTCATAGACACATAGAAATTGGATGATTTATGAATGTTCTATCAGTTTCAAATACCCATGGATAAAAATTGGTTTTATTTCAATTTATTTATGTTATATTTCATCTTGGATAAGAATATTTAATGAGAATAAACTTTTTGTAACTTCTTATTTGTTAACTATTATTAGTAAAATACTATGATCTTTTCCCAACACAAGTACAAGCATCTCAGTGTTTGTGGTGACCTAATTTCATTCTTCATAATGGTAATAGATTCATGATTTATAAGGAAAATTAATTGGATTTGAGGATTAAGTGAGTTTCCGATGTCAGGTTTGATGATCAGGAAAGAGATTCTAAAACGGAATTTTGATACTACGAATGTTTTATGGTTCAGAGTTACTTGTGGGGGATATTTTATTTGATCTTAATTTGTTCATTTTTCATATGTGATTGGCCTAGTGGGTTATCAGTATTGATAGTATGACAAGGTTTACAATAGTTCATTTTATTATCATATGATTGAATTTTAATTTTTTTATTCATTCTACATAATCTGATATTTATCATGTGTGGATATTTAATTATTTTTGTTAGCCATGATATCTGGGTTTAGTCTACTCATAGATCCACATTATAATGTTGCTAATAGTTAGTATCCCCAGGCACATGCTTGTGTTCTTGTATAGAACCATCTAGAAGAACTGGTTTAAATGAATCTATCTTAACCCATTTACAATATGTTAATCGGGGAATGATTTAAGTCTTCATCCTAGATAAATCACAGGTCCAATAATGGTAATGAAGGATTATTTACAACATATGCTGGAATGAATTTACTATACCACATTCATCAATACTTGTTTCGGGTGGATTGAAATTTTCTTCTCTTTTAATTCAAGATATGAGATATATGAAATATATAAATCTATTTCTATACTGAGTTTTCTATATTATTAATAAATATAAATCATCTTGAATGTTTTTTTATATTTAATAATTAAAAATTTATTTCAAACATGAACTATCCCAATGAAGAGATAAAATGTTTTAAAAATTATATAGTGAAATATAACATCAAAAATACAACAAAATTCTAAAAGTGATAAATTTTTTGATGATCTAAATACCATGTTGATATAATAGAGTGTAATGATTAAATTTCATAAATTTAATGATCAATATTTTTTGGTAAATCAATAAAATATTTATAATATTATAATTTATATGCTATACTACTTATATGATATAATGTATGCACTATTTTACTATTTAAATGTAATGTGGGAGAATGTATTTATTTTAATAGAATACATAATTTACTAATGAAGAGAAATATAAAGAATTAATTATTTATAATAATTCAATATATATATCGATGAAATAAGAATCATATAACTTGTATATGTGAAGAGAATATAAACATTGAAATATTTTATCATGAATGAATGATAATAGAATTATTATATAATACTCTATTATGATTAATTTATTTACTATAAAAGAATAAAATTTATAATAAAATTTTAATTTCGGAACTGAACTAAAAAATAAATCAAAAATTAATTAATATTTTTCAATATATTAAGAGTTTCCCATTACTATTAATTTATATTCATTGACATTTAAATATAAATGCATTCAAAAATTTATATGATTGGATTCTGAAAGTAAAAAATTAGTGATGTACATTTGAAAAATTACATTCATTTTGATCATCACCAGACTACTGCTATACTACTATATATGAGATTCAAACAATTTTTTATTGTTTATGAAAATGTGTTTAAATATAATTTGAAACTCATTATATAGATTTAATTCTATAATTATTTTTTTATGTCATTACCAAATGCAATGATTCATTATTATTTTAATTTTAATTAAGGTATTCATTGTTAATATTATTTTATTGTAATATTATATACCTATATAAACCATTTATCTTTGTATATTTTCTATCAAAATTATAAATGGATGTATGACCATGAAATGAATCCATTAGAAAATATATATTGTAATAATGTTTTTAACCTTTATTTAAATGTCAAAAAATCATTATGTTATTAGAACCACACATTTTTTACATACATTATATATAATTGAGATTGATATTAAATCTAATTCAACATTTATTTATGTCATCATAATATTTTTTATATAGAAATTTAGTTTTTATCACAATCATTTATACCTCCCCATTAAAATTTAAAAATTTATTGTCTAGGAGATCTGGGAGATTATTATATTTACTAAAACCTTGGAAATTATGGCATTTGTGACATTACAATACAAATATACTTATGTTTAATCTGATTCTTCAAAAAATATTAGTAAAATAAACCCATTAGGAAGTATATGTATACATTAAAAACATATCACATTATAGTTATTATTAAAAATAAATAATTCATGATGCTTATAAAAATTATATTCATACCCTTCACTACAAATCTTGTATCTAGAAATAATTTTTTCACTATTGCATTAAATTTTGTAAATTTTGTTAAATCTACCATATCTCTATTTAATGATTTTATGATGTGATATTTGGACACCATTATTGAATTAAAATGAATTTACTATGGTGTTCATTCACTATATAATGTTTTACTAGTTGTGTAAAACATTATATAGTGATTGTTTTCATAATGGACAAACTGTAGGTCCAATAGCTAGCTGGTGATATCCAACTACCATCAAGTGGATATCACATGTAACCATGAAGGGATACTAGATTACCACCATCTCATAAGTGGATACTGGGAATCAATGTTGTCAAAATAGAATTCCCGCCATCCTCATAGTGGGAATATACCAGTAGGACGGTTGGATTCAAACTCCTCAAGCATTACTAGAGGGAAACATCATATTGCTGATAGTGGTAATGTCGATCTAGAATATATGGGGAAGATTAGTATTTCTACCACCATAACCATTTTCAAAAATATAATTTCTTCTAATTCAACCCTAAATTTGTATTTATGGATTATAAATTTTTTTTATAGCTCATATGAATTATTTACTTCCTGTCCTTGGTATCTAGTATTTTTATCTAATATAGCCAACTTAAAACAGATAATTTTTCATTGTTTTTTTTTAATTTCTCTTCAAATTCTTTGTAATATCCTATAGTCTATCCGTGATTGTAGGTTTAAAATTTTATCCAATGGGATCATTTTATTTAACATTGATTTTGGGTGGGATCATGGTTTCAATATTCTCAGTTCATGAGGTGGGTGGTCTTAAAATAATCTCTAAATTATATTTTTATTTTCAAATATTTTCAATATGTGTAACCACAAAAATATTCCATGTGTTTATAATATATTTATATCTACCCATTTTATATTTATATTTTTATATGGTTTATCTGAAAATAAATATTTTTCAATCCATTGTCATTGAGACATGGTCTTGTGGAAGACCAAGTGTTATGCCAGCCTATGAAATAGGAAGGATCATAGATGCAATGAACATATACCATATGATGAATTTGTTATTTTTTATATATTTTATCAAATGTCATGAATTGGTTGAAATATAAAATATTGTTATTTTCTTGGTAAAATGTGACTACTCTATGAATTTGACATTTATTCATCTATTTGGAGTAAATAGGATAAGATAATAAAAAAGGTATATTATGACCAATTTAATTTTTATTGTTTATAAATTTTATGCCATAATAAATTTCTATAATTATTATGAATATTGTTATCCTGAAATAAAATAAAATTTTCATTGTATATTTTCTAGAATATATTCTTCCATGGAATAAACAATTTGATAATTTATTATTTGATTAAATTCCAAAATATATTTTAATAACATTATTTGTATGTTTGGTGTTTTTTATTATATTTTGAATTCATAATATACTCTATTAACATGAATTAGTGATTATGATCAATGCATTAAGGTGAGGTCCATGGTTATAATGCATATGAGGGAAGTGTACAAGGTTATGTTTTTCTTGAAAAGTTGATGAATCTCCATATATCTCGTTAGGTATTGACTCATGTTATATAATTCAAGAGGGATATATTCAAGAGTACATACCACCTAAGGGGTAGATATATTTCCACATGTTGTCTAAGGGAGATAAGATTGATTACATTTTATGTTTGAGGGATAAATTAATGGTTCCATGAACTCTTAATGGAAAAAAACCATTATTATTAATTAATTATTTGGATTATTCTTCCTCATTTGGGGAATCCACTTACTGAATATGTGATTCTTCAAAGGCTTAACAATTCACCCTATTTTAGATATTTATGTCATTGTGCTGAAGAAATATTGGATGACCTTGGGTTTTATCCTATAGGATTAGCATAGAGAGTTTGGTTGATATTATTAATTATTTTATGTAATAATTCAAAATTTTGACTTTATGTTTCATGCACTATTTATTAAGACTATATTGTTTTGACATAGTGGCTATAACCCTAAAAGAATTTCAGTAGAAATATTTTGGCTACCATTTTCTAACTAATTAGAATTAAATAATGCATGTTTGAATTATTTCAACGGGTTTTATTTTTTTTCTTTTTATATATTTGGATTTGTGATCAGAGATATGACCATTCATGGCGTTTCCTACCTGGTTTCTCCTAGAGTATTAATTTTGTATTATTTTTTTAGCCTCTACTTTTATGCATTTTATCTTGACATTTTCTTAAAATATATTTTGACATGAAGGGGTTATTGGTTATAATTTTTTATGTTGGTATTCATCCATAATATTATTATATATTATTTATATATTATTACATGAGTAATTTATCTAATTTTCATTATATTTTCTACTATATTCCATAGGATAGAGATTTCCAAATATATTCTTAGACCGTATTGCTATATTAAATCCTTTGGTATACAATGATGTGAATTTTATTTTATTTAATGGACTTAAATAATCATATGAGGGTGTACTACGCTATAGATGCTACAAAATCAATACATATTAGGATAAAAATATAATTAAATTACAATCCTAAAACTAAACTAAAGGGATCATATATCAAACATTATGTGTCAAAATAAACTACACATTGCAGAAAAATGATGATCACAACTAACTATTCATACTTATGGTCGCATAGAAGAATATAAGGACATGTATGTACAAATATTAATTTTCCTATATTTAATATCATGATTACTTTAATTAAATAGTTATAGAACCATCAAAACCTCAATATATTTTCTCATACTTTATTATATGACCAAATATTATATATTAATATCAATATCATTAACATTTAATAATCCTATAATACTTGATAACATGTTCATGAGGTCCTATTACCATTATGATCAAATAAAAACTTAGATGTTCATTTATTTCATCTAGATATACACTAAATAGATCAACCTATGTACCAAAGCTACACATTGTTAATATTTTATTCACAATTCCAAGTAATCCTTATACACTAATCAACACTAAATTAAATATTTTAATTAATATATGGTCACTAGACATAGAATTATCACTTAAACTATATAATACAATTACGTAGAACTAATTCAAAAAACAGTTTTCCGAAATATGAATCACACTATTCAATTTTACAAAACCCCATTTGAATACTCAATGAATTCAATAAAAAAAATTTCAAACACCCATTATGGACCTATATGAGATAATCATATCATTAACCATATATTGATTAATTCATGACTGTTATCCCAAATAATGTCATCTAGATATTTATTTCAATTTAAATTTGATTTACCTATTTTCCCATAGAATAATCTTTATTTTTTTACATTTTGGATTCATTTTGTCTAATGACATAGTCAATCGTATTATACTATGGATGAAACACAAAATGGGAAAAATAATATTAATGGGAACACAAACCACCATCCAAAAAGTTTTATCTCATGTAATATCATAGTCTAATTAATCATATATTTGGTCATAACAAGACAACAATAAAAATAATAAAAATGGATTTAGAGTTTTCATATTCAGTAAATAAACTAAAACAAATTCTTTTGGTGAATTATATTAAGATGAATAATGAAATAAAAAAAATTATTCTCTAATATAATAAAGTATGTAATTTGTTCTTCAAAGGCATGTAGTGACAAACTATTACCAATAAATCCACCATAATATATACATATTCCCCTGAAGAAGATAAATAAGACTATAATGACCTATTCTTTTCATACATGTTTATTTTTTTAGATAAGAATATAATAAATTACACAATCACAAGATGAGAACTATAAAATTTTATTACCATTGGAAACATGGAACACAATATTCTTAATTCTTTTATGATCATCAATTTCTCCCATATTAATCTCCCCTTTTAATACTTCATCATGAAAAAAATTCTTCATAACCTTGTTAAAGGAATCATTATAAAAAGTGACATTATATGATCATTAAGGGTAATATAGGGACATATATAAGAATAACATGAGCATAGAGGTATGGGAACATGAGACAAACATTTTAAAACTATACCCTACAGATAAATGTTAATGATTGTGAGTTATAGATTAAATAATGGCAGTTTATAAGACTTGAATCATAAGAAAATAAAATAAAATGTTCCATGAGAGCTTAATATTTGAATAATGTGTTCAGTTTTGAAATAATAATCATCTTACAGCTTTGTGATCATGTATAAATTGATATATGTTCACTCATTATGTTATGGATTTTCAAACATGTGCTGAAATAAATTTATTTACATGCAACCATGTCAATTTTTATCATTGTAGACATTAATGAAACGGTTGATGAATGACACAATGAATATGTAATCAGGTTAAAACATAACATTTTCAAGATGTAGTAATGTTTGTTCATAAAATTATCAACATGTAATCAGGTCCACTCATAACATTGTGAACATGTAATCTAGTTCACACTCTACATATTTAATCAGGAGTTATCCATCATTACCTAATGTATTGGGGGGAGATATAGATCCCACCCATCTCAAAATGAAAACTATATTTATGGGATCCAAAATATCATATAGAATTTATCATATCATATAAAATTAAATTAAATGGGTTTCATAAACATTTTATCAACTAATAAACATTAAAAAGTAGTAATGCTTCATAATCATGTTATCAGATCATCCTATCATAACTCGGGTAAAGAAAGCTGTACTAATAAGAATTTTATATTGTATAACTATAATGAATAAGGTATTTATAGATTAATAATTGTTTATATAAATTATTATTTAAGATTAAAATATTAATTTTACATTAAAGATTGAGTTTTTTCCTATGGCATACACAACAAGAACAAATGGGTTTCTTTGAAATCTTATGTTGCACACAACATTGTGTTATAAAAACAAATAATGCTATTATTATTATAAATGGTAGCTAAATTCTAGCCATTATAATGGTGATAATGAACATAACTAATTAGAATATGATTATACCTGTTTTTTAAATGTTTTACATTTATCCAATATATTTTTAAGGCTTCAAATGGGAATGAATCCAATTTTAAGTATGAAATACTCTAATATTTTTTAAAAGGATGGTTTATAACCTTTTGATGGTGACACCATTTTAAAAATATATTTTTTCACTTAAATATGTTTAATTTTTGAAAATAAATTATTTCATTAGAATAAGAACATCAAAATTTACTTTGGATGAAATTTTGGTATTTTTCGGAAAACAATTCATATTTTTATGAACAGTGATAGATACTACATTTTAATTTTATACATCCATTTAATATAATTAATTTATATATAAATGTTTTTTTAATTGGATTTATTCTATATTTGTGTTATATTTTAATAATTTAATACAATTTTGGTCATTGGAAGTAATTTCGCATTGAAAGTTTTCATAAACAGATGTAAATCTTTTGATAGTTATTACTTGATAAAACCCTGCTTTTTTGGTTTTGACAATTAGAATTGATTTTTAATTTATTTCTTCCAATTTGGTATTTTCATTTTGGAAAATTATCTTTCATATTGAGAATAAAGACTTCCAATGTTTGTAAATATGTACCTTTTAGTTTTATAGAATATGAATAGTGACTTTAGTAATTATTATATTTACCATGGTTAAAGGGTAAATGTAATAAATAAGGGAAAAATAATATTATTATAATATTAAACTACAATAACACATGCCATAATTCTCTTTTATGAGATATGTTGGACCATGGTCATCCTTGTGTTGATTTGGGGACCCCATGGATTTACTTGGATGGGAAAAAGACAGTTTATAATAATTAATTTAATGTAAAGAAAAATGTAACATAAACATGTACCTTTTACAAAAATAATTATTATATGGGGTTATATAAGGAATATTTTAAAATATAAATATTACATAGAATGATAAATTGATTTCTTAAATCATGGTATTTTATTTTATAAATTTTAGACATCAAATAAATAAATTTATTTATGACACAATGATGATGTTGTGATTAACTTATTAATGATTGAATTAATAAAATATGGATTTTATATATTAAAATAGATTTATTTTGAATTTTTTTCCATACACGAATTTTAGGGATGATTATGAGTTTTTATATTTAAATTAATGAATCTTGTTTTGAAATAATCAAGTTGTTATTAGAATTTTCAAATAACATTATATGAATTGTATAAATATTTACATAAATGAATTTTTAAATAAAAATACTATTTTATTAAATGAAATAATAGTCATAAAAATATAATATTTAGATGCATGACATAAATAATATTGGAAATTTCATTAATGGACCACTTTAGGTTGTATTTTAATTTTATAGTGACTATATTAATCCTATAGTATGAATATACAAGAAGACTTTGTAGGAGTAAAATTAGATAGCTAAGGGTTAAAGCGAAAAGAGAAGGATAAATTTGTAGAATAGACATGTATAAATCATATTATTTGAGAGGTTATAGACCCCATAACATCTTATAATTTATTTAAATTACATTAGGATCATTTTAAACCATAAGAATTCTATAATAAAATAATATGTATACACCTTCCTAAAGTTCCCCCCTATCTCTTAGAGAAGGGAATCAGATCTTCCAATTTAATCACACCTCTCAAGCCCCATGGATCACCCAAAATCATCTGAAATAAGCACAAAAAATCCATCTCTTTTTTCTATAATTATTTAATTTGGCATAAAGAAATTAAAGAAAGCCTTTTGGCTCAAGTAAAAATGAGTTACATGTTTTAATAGGTTGCGTCTTCTGTAACGTTCCTTTCTATTATTTTACTCCTCTTCTACCTATTCAATTATTAAATTTTTTATTAAATAAAAACACTAGTATATTTAATTTACAAGTATTTCATATGAGAATTATTCAAACTACACATGAACCTCTATTTAACGGATACAAACATAGTGTTTCTTTATACAGTGAACAATTTCAACAGGAAACGATGATTGTTAAATTTTCCTTACAACCTATCATGGTGGCCATTATGTTGGAACTGCATTTATATATGATTTTTGTTATATTTATATTTTCTCGATGCTTCTATATATTTATTTACAATATTCCTTTTTTTATTTCTATAGTGTGTAAATTAGAAAATTTCATTTGAGTTAGTGGAAACTACCACCCCCTCAATGTGATATTACTCCTTCATTCAATGGAAGGAATTTATAAAGGATGGAGTTAATAAACTTATGAAACATATTTATAATAATATATTATAACGAAATTATAATATACCTACGTATTATTTAATTTTCATTTCTTTAATATGAAAAATAAATCAAATAGTGTTCATGCATACGTAGTGCTTACCGTCTCCATGAATGGTGTATTACATTTCAATATCCAAATGCTATAGACTATTATAAATACATATATAATTGATATATATAATAATTAAATCGTTAATTCTATTATGGAGATAGTATACTTTTGACATCATGGACAAATTGTAATTATAAAAATATCATTTTTGAATCTTTTACCAAATATCGACAAAATGACCAATAATAACTTAAATAATTATGTAATTTTTTTAATGTAGTAATAATTGATATAATTATATTAATAAACTTGAAAATTGTTTTTAAGAAATTATAAATTAACTTAAGTTTACTATTTAGGAATGACAAGGAACATGTGTAACGAATCGAACTAAAGGTACATGTCTTCATCACAATCTCCTTTCATTAAGGCATATTTTGATAATATAAATTTTCTTATTTTAGACGGTTTATAATAAAACCTGTTGAACTTTAATTTCATTTAATGGGAACCTTTAACCCACCTTTTTTAGTAAAAGGAATATTTAATGTTAAGTCTTTTAATCTATATTTTCATATACTGGGATATGTTCATCAGTATCCTTATTGTTTTATATTATATGTCCAAGTGATTGAGAGTCCCGTTTGTCTCACATCAACTCATATTCTCAATTTTTAAGTGACGCTATTAGGATACCAACTTTTTATAAAGGAATTTCTATACTGAATTTCCACTCATTGTTTTTTACGCATACTTCTCTTATTATATTACTCCAAGACTATTTGTGTCATCACTGTTTATTTATTTATTTCATAATTTCCACTTACCATTGTGTGGATATACCTTTTCAACACATAATCACCCCATTGATAAATTCTCGTATCATTTATATGAGATTTGTATGGAAAATGTTGGCTCAATCTCCATACATTGAGTTAAATATACATGTCATTGTTTTTTTTCACAAAAATGTGTGAATGAACGCTTATTTTCTTACACAGAATATCAAATTATGTAGGGTTTATTTATATTTTTCACACATAATAACGTCATTAATGTATCCTCAATCTAAGGATATGATTTTTAAGTGATTTTGTCTCAATTTACATTCCATTGATACTTATTTTATGTTATAAAACAATTCACTTTATATGATGTATATAATATTATTTGACATATTATAACATGAATCTTTTTATTTTCATGATATGATATGATTTTTTTAATTTCATTCTATATTTATTTTTTTCAATTATTTTCTCAAGTGTTAAGGGACTCTTTAACTAAAACATTGTAATAAATTTTTAAGATATTTATTCTTCTAATTATTTCTCATTAATGTCCACATTTTTGAAATTGTTTTTAATGATTTAAAATGTTAATTGTTTAGAAATCTTCAAAGTGGTATTGAACACATTGATTCAGAAATGAAATTAATAAATATTTTAAAAGGTTTTGGAAAGGGATTGAATATTTCAATATATTTAATTGATTTATTGTTATTAGTTAGTGAAATGTTGAAAATATCAATATTTAATGTGTTATGATTATATAATGGTACATGGACATTTGATGGGGGTTATGTGATAAACTAAAGAATGAGTGGTTCTATGAAAATCCAATGAAAGGTGGTTACATGATAAACCCAATGATGGGTGGTTTCATGATAAACGAAAGTCGTTCGGTTACGTTATAACCTCCAATGAATTGGATATAGATGTTAGCTTTATGGTTATTCAATTATGTGATATGTGTGGAATTTGATCGTATGGTTATTCCATTTAAGTATGTTTTTGTCCCATGATTACTTTATATGTTATGTTTCTCTTTCTATGGGATTTATGGTAATATTTTGGTTACAAAATGGGTAAGAAATTAGCGTATATTAATGTATGTGTTCTTGCTACATATTAAAGGTGAAAAATATTACTTTATGATAAATATTTCATGGGTTATTTGTTTTCGCAAGACTCTCTATTTTCTTTCATTATGTATCCCTTAATAAGATTTTTATTCTCATCCGATGTTTTGAAATTTTTTTCATAGGAAATAATCAATAATATAGTAAAGGATGTGATCAAGGAAACGGTATGGTGTTAAAACATGAAACAATGTCATATTTAATTTTAAAGTGTTTTAGATTGATGAAAAGAGGATAGTGAGTACAAGTGTCTACCTGAAACTTTCAAGATGTTATGTATAAGTCATGACCTAAATTTATAAATCCCCATCCCTGAAATCATTATCGATGTGAATTAAAGTCAAATTATTGACCTATCTCTACATTAATTAATGTTTAAAGATGGGAACTTATTTTTTGTATTAGACGATTGATTTATACAAATTTTAGGATTTTGAGTTTTCGTTAAACACATGGTTACTCCCTATGTCTATTATGTTAGTTAAATATTTTTTTAACATTTTCAGATCTAGGAAAGTCTGTTACAAATGTAATGAATATGATATCAAGCAACATTCCTATCACATTTGAATGACATGCTTGTGATAATTATTTCAAAGTCATGTTCAGATGATTGTGAAAAATTTTCAAACATACAACTCACATGGAAGTAGTTGTTTGAGATATGAAACACCTTCACTATACCTCGATACAATCATGGATCATGGGATTTATTTAATCAAATAATTTTTTCTAAATATTATCTTATTGTCAAGAAAGGTTAATATTATCGAGGAATTTTTAAATATTTTACCAAATCAGAAGATTTTGAATCATATTTTGATTTTGAAAATGATGCTAAAGAAGGGGACCCTTGCACAACCTATTTATATATTATTTTTATAAAATTAAATTTTTTCGGATGTCATGTGTGATTTGCTTCTAAAAATATTTTCTACAGACACCCATATGACCCATTTCTATTTGGATAAAGGAATAAGATGACATAGAAGGACCTATAAATAATGGTTTCAATGCATGGAACTTCTACCTATGTGAAAATATGGAAATGAAACCATGTGGACACCATGATCAACGTATGATATTCTTTATATTGGGAATAGTATTTTTATTATATGAAGGTGAAATAAAAAAGGACAATATATATATGACTTCATTAATTAAGATGTTGAGGTCGTAATGATTTGGGATGAAAATGATGGGTATAAGACAACCTTTTATGGTTCAAACATGTTATAGTTATTTTTGATTTTTATAAAAATGACAACCTATAAGATTGGTTACCACCCGTCACATCTCGTAAGGCCACAGGAATCGAACCCACAACCGAAGGGTGACAAGGGCCCATCACCTACCACTGGCATATGTGAAGTCCCTAGTTAGTATGACTTATTATTTTTAGTTAAATTATTTTATGGATAAAAAATATGTTTATTTTTGGAACATATGTTTTATCAAATGGATATCCATATTATGGGAAAATGATTTGGTGATTATGTGATGAAGGATATTTCAGAACATGTTTTCTTTTTTGGGAAACTATATGCCTATAGAAAATAAAATACTATGGGAATTCATTTGAGGTGTAATGGTTGAATTTTATATGGGATGATTATATGTTTTTATTGAGGACATATAGATATTTGGGTTATTTATAGAAATGATTAATCGATCATGGAGAATATATTGTTAGGTTAATTTCTTTTGACTATTAAACTTTAAGAGTCATCAATGTTATTTGGAGATAACTATTATGATGATAAAATCCTTCATACATTCAGGTTTCAATCATAGATTAGATTAATTTGAAATATTTTAGGGACAGTTGTGTATTTAATGGTATTTATCGATGTTTTTGTAATATCTGGTATTTTTTCATGTATTATTTTAATATTATATGGGAATTATTTCAAGACCAGGCTCTGAGATGATGCACAGTTCCAAGGCCCATTAATCCCGGACCAAATGTTTGAAATTTAATTTCATAATTAAATTACGCGCACGTGCGGTTTTCCTGAAAAAGTGTAATAACTCCTGAATGGGTGCTCAGATCAGAAATATGAGGGCACTGTTACGTTAAGAACATCAACTTTACCTTAGGTGATGCCTGACTTCGGCTGGCGCAGGTTGGTGGTGAAATCTGGTTTTTTGGATGCAACTGTAATAAAATATATAATAAAAATATTTTTTTTTGCAGCAACATCTTTAAATCTTATATCTTTATCCTATTTAAAAGGAGGCTTGTTCCAGGGTCCAGTGTTACAACCCCATAACCCTGAAAACCCTTGGCGTCTCTAGAGGCTCTGGAAGAAACCCTCAACGCGGTGGCGGCGACGTTCTTGACGGATTTTGACGGCAACGATGACGCGGTGGGCGAATCTTCACCGACAAATGCAGGGAATCCAAGTAGGATGTTGTTGTGATTTTAATTCTTCCCCATTTTTGATTTCTACGACAAACGCGGACTAATCCACTAACAGATTAGCCCGCGGATCGATCGTTCTTGCGGGATGGGTTTTGCCGGGATTTGTGGGGAATTGATTCTTGAATCTTGTTTTCTTTTATTCACTTTCTAACGGTGAAGAACCAAGATCAACACCAACATCGATCGAGGTTCATCCCTCTCGATTTTTTGTGTGTTCTTCACCAAATTCTCGCGTTCTTCATGATCGTTCTTCGCGTTCTTCGTGGGGGGATGAAAAATGGATCATTGCACATCCGTTCTGCGACGCAACGATCCCAAACTGAAGGATCAACACCGCAGCGGTCTTGCGGAGGTGCGACGACGGTTTCGGTGGACGGATCGAAGCGGATCAGAAGAAATTGTTCTTTGGACGATTTCTGCTCGAATAGCCGGAATCGGATTTTGGATTCGATTGAAGACCTGAATCCCATGGATTTAGCTTCACGGAGATGAGGCGACCCAGTATCTAGAGTTTCATGATGAATGGACGAGAAAACGAAGATCCGGAGGATCGGCCGAGGCGCGCGGAGGAAGAACAGTGATTCTGGAAATTTCTCGACTACACGCCATGTAGTCTGGATACACGGCGTGTGTTCTTCGGTAGGGTTACTCGGCGTGTACTCTGAGAGTACATGGACACGGGTAGGGTACACTGCCATATACACGCTGTGTATACCCCTCCCCGGCTGGACCTGGCCAGATACACGGGATACCCTGTGTATTGGTACACGGGCAGGCAACACGGACATGGGCAGAGACCATGTACGGGAACATGGCCAGTGTACACAGAGCGAGCCCAGGCACTCTAACACGGTGTGTGTTTTCATCCACACGTCGTGTAGTTCCTTTCTGTCGAGCAAGCCGATGGACATGGGCCGTTTACACGGGCAGTACCCGGTGTCAAAGAGAACAACGTGTACTTTTCTATACGACGTGTAGTTTGGTTTCTGCACGGCTTGAATGAACGACACGGGCCATTCACCCGGGAAGTACCCAGGGTCAAGGAAAACAGCGTGTAATCATACTACACGTCGTGTAATAATTTCTTCAAGGCTTGAGCTACTTGCCTTCTGTGACTTGGACTAGTTCTTAGGGTTCGTACCCTAGGTAATTCCCTGAAGGTTCTGGTATCAATTCCTTTATATAGGAGTATGATCCCTTCAGCGGAACTTCCTGAATAGAGTTGTTGGAATCCCCTCTATGAGTCTTAGAGTTGTATCCTCTATTCATTCCTGGAACCCTAGGTAGAGTTCTTGGTATCGACGTGAACAACTTTACCCGGGCACCGATCCTCTGCTTAGCGGATTAGATCAGACTGAGTTGTCGGAATCACCCCATGACTTGGCTATGATCTTTATCTGAGCATCTTGTTCCCAAGGTACTTGTGGAGTGTGTTCTCCCATAACGAGTACTTCATATCTATCTCTTCAGACCTATGAGTTTGTTCTTCTAGTTGTATGCTTAGTGCAATCTTCGAGCTGGATCTTAGTGGCTGTATCACGATGGTCGGTTGTGTATAAGTATAGCTGGATATTCTTGTTATATGTTCCGTAGACATATACTGTGTAGAGATGATAGTACCTTTCTTTGTGGTATTTTTCCTTTGTTGTATTTTTCCTTTGGGGTTTTCGGGGTGTCCTACTGGGTATTGTTATACTCATCCCTGCATGGGATTTTCCCGCATGTGTCGTGTCTTGTGCAGACGAGCGAGCCTTTGACAGGATTCTAGGTGGACCAGGACCGGACGATGTTTATTAAGATCAGACAGGCCGAGGTGTGTTCCTTCGACGACAGGTTGCAGTCTCAGTACCTTCTTCTATAGGTTGGACCTTGTTGCAGACTTCCTTTTTGGTGGTCTTGTACTTTTCTCCCAGGGTTTTACTTTCCTGTCGCACTCTGTGGTTGGGTTATAGCGTATGCATGCAACTTTTATTTTTTGTAGTTTTTACATTTCAGCTTTGTGGGCTTGGAGATGTGTGTGAATGTGTACAGGTTTATAGGCAATGTCTCCCATGTTTGTAGCATGCCTACTCGGTGCTAGTCAACATCCCCTGGCCTATTGGAGGCGGGCTTGGGGAGTTACGCCTTGGGCCCCGCTGGGACGGGTCGTGACAGAGTGTTATCAGAGGTGGTCGGTTCTACCTTAGGACCGAGAGTATGTGATTTGGTTTGGGAAAACAGTGTTAAGTGTTTCGAGTTCGGCTCTCAGGCCAAGGACCCCAGTGTTGGTGCGGCGACCGACGTATCCATACACCAGGGCTCTGATAACTTTCTCTTTGACTCGGAATATGAAAACACTAGTTTCATGGGGGAAAAGAATGGTACATGAATCATATAAGAATGGGTTATAGTTTCCATGTCCTTCTTGAGTCAGCTCTCCAGATATACTCACTGACTGTGATACATCTTGTTTCATGAACAGGATGCCTCCGCGACGTGCACCCGCTAGGATCTAGCAGCTCGATCATGAGGATGACCCCCTCAGTGATGAAGCTTCAATACAGGGACTAGATCCCCAGTTCTACCACCAGGTGGCGTGCCGGTTATCCCGCCCCTTTTTGAAGCAGTGTTTGGTGCCTACTATACCCGTGGAGGAGGAGCGTAGGCTGAGCGCACTCCATGAGTTTCAGAGACAGAGGCCCCTCAGGTTTTGAGGTGAGCCTGTCCCTCAATCAATAGAGGACTGGCTTGAGGTAGTGACCAGAGTCTTCCATTTGGTCAGGACACCAACAGACCAGATGGTGATCCTGGCAGCAAGCCTTCTATGGGGCTTAGCAGGGCAATGGTGGAGTTTGGTCATCCAGACTCATGACGAGGCGACTCTTGCATGGTCGGAGTTTGAGCGTCTCTTCAGAGAGGAGTTCTCACCGATTACCCTGAGTTCAGTACATATACAGGAGCTCCTTCAGCTCCATAAGGGAACCATGTCGGTGGCTGACTATTCATAGAGGTTTACCGACCTCTCCCGATACTCCATGGATATGGTCAGAGATCAGTACTTCAGAGCTCGTACTTTTGAGCGGGTCTTGCGTAGAGATATTCAAGCTAGCATAATCCCTATGAGCATTCCTACATATGATGGGGTGCTCGAGCGGGCTTTGGTGGTCGAGAGATTCCTGGAGGAGCAGGGACAACTGACAGTTGTTATCAGTGGGTGACCTGGAGCAGATACCTCAGCGGCAGGGAGCCGGCGTCAGTGTCCCAGGCATGGGAGACATTTCCAGAGGAGATCCCAGGACAGGGAATTAGCTGTACAGGGTTCACAGGGTGCTTCCATCTAGCCTCAAGAGAGGCGATGTTACTCATGTGACGGCAGGGGACATCTCACTCAAGATTGTCCAACCCATCGTTCTACTGACATGGGAGCAGTGGATGGACCACCGAGGCAGAGGCAACGTGTGGAGCAGGTAGATCTGTGAGGTGGCGGACGTGGCTGAGGAGTTGGGAGAGCAGGTGGAGGTGGTAGCCGTCTCAACCCTTTTCCACCACCACCCCTAGGAGGTCCACCCCAAGCTCAAGGACCTGGTGGACAGAGGCAGGGATAGCTGCAGGTGGTAGAGGATTATGACCCAGGTACTCCCGGAATGATTAGAGGTATTATCTGTGTCTTTTCTACTTTGGTCGCCGTATTTATAGACACAGGTGCTAGTCATTCCTTTCTGGCTTCTTATCTTGTTCGAGACCTTGAGATTCCAGTTGAGTCGTTGACTCGACCATTACGCTTAGAAACACCGACTTGAGAAGATTCAGAGATCACACACCTTTGCAAGCAGTTTGACCTGACCCTTGGAGGCGAGAGTTTTGGTTGGAACCTCTTGGTGGAAGCATCGATGCCTTATGATGTCATTATTGGCATGGATTTGTTATCAACAGTTCATGCCCAGATTGATTGTTTTAGGAGAAGGGTGTGGTGTGTACGCAGTGATGGGACGAGGATCTCTTTTGTCGGTGAAAGAGAGACCCAGGCAGCGCAGGATGGACTCGTGAATAGGAGGGGAAAAATGATTTTACATCAGTTGGCTAGCCTAGCCCTTGGCGCACAAGATGTTACGAGTTTCCATTTCCCAGTAGTGGTGGATGAGTATGAGGAATTCTTTCCAGAGGATATCCCCGAGCTACCTCCCCATCGGGAGATAGATTTCTGCATTGAGTTGCAACCCGGGATGACCCCGATATCAGCATCAGCTTATCGGATGGCTCCTGCAGAGCTTCGTGAGCTGAGGGTGCAGCTGGACGACCTGCAGAAGAAGGGCTTTGTGAGACCAAGAGTTTCCCCCTTGGCGGCCCCAGTGCTATTTTCCAAGAAGGCAGACGGTAGCAGTAGGTTGTGTGTGGATTACCAGCGCTTGAATTAGGCGACTGTGAGGAACCGGTATCCACTACCGAGGATCGATGACCTTTTCGACCATTTGATAGGGGAACGATGGTTCTCGAAGGTTGGTCTATGATCAGGCTATCACCAGTTCGGAGTACGGGAAGAGGATATACCAAAGACGGCTTTCAGATGTCTCTACGGTCATTATGAGTACTTGGTGATGCCCTTCGGCATGAAAAACGCCCCGATAGTGTTCATTTGACTAATGAACCAGATCTTTTAACCTTATCTATACCGGTTTGTGGTGGTTTTCATCGATGATATCTTTGTGTACTCAGCTTCTGAGGAGGAGCATGCGAGACACCTACGGATGGTTCTGGACACACTCTGAGAGCACCAGTTTTATGGGAAACTCTCGAAGTGTCAGTTCTAGTTACAGGAGGTCCACTTTCTAGGAGACGTTATCTCAGCAGATGGTGTAGCAGTGGACCCAGCAAAGGTAGAGGCAGTGCTAGCATGGGAGACACCCCGGAGCGTGACGTAGGTGAAAAGTTTTCTTGGGTTGGCGGGCTATTATCGGAGATTCATCCATGATTTTTCAAGGATTGCAGCACCCATGATAGCTTTGACCTGAAAGGGACAACCTTTCGTATGGACCGAGAAATGCCAGCAGGCTTTCCAACAGTTGAGACAGAGTATGATGAGTGTCCAGTTCTTGGGATTACCGGAGGAGGGTGTCGAGTATGTAGTGTTCTGCGACGCATCAGGAACCGGGCTGGGATGTGTCCTGATGCAGAGGGAAGTGGTGATTGCCTATGGCTCATGTCAATTGAGTCCACACAAGAAGAACTAGGCGACCCTTGATCTCGAGTTGGCAGCAGTAGTCTTCTCATTCAAGATGTGGTGGCACTACCTGATGTGCGAGCGGTTTACCATCTACTCTGATCACAAGAGTCTCAGATATATCTTTTCTCAGAAGTATCTGAATTTGAGATAGAGGTGATGGCTTGAGTTCCTCCAGGATTACGACTTTGAGATCTTTTATACTCCTAGGAAGGGGAACGTGGTGGCAGATGCTCTCAGTAGGAAATCATGTTCGCAGTTTCTGGATGAGGCGACAAGGCAGTTGGCCTCTTTGCAGTTGTCCTTCGTGGATAGAGATGAGGGAGCTTACCTTCAGTCGATGGTTGTTACCCTTCCACTCTTACAGCGATTCAGGGAAGCACAACGTGAGGATGCTAGCTGTGAGACTCCACGTGCTCAGATAACCGCATGTGATGCTGTTGATGGATATTTAGAAAGAGGGGATCACTTTTTCCTTTTCAGAGGGCGCATGGTAGTACCAGTGACGTTGCGGGATGAGGTTCTGAGGTAGTTCCATACATCCCTTTGGCGGTGCATCCAAGCGTGGAAATGATGTACCAGGACATCTGATGTCAGTTCTAGTCGCCAGAAATGAAGAAGAGTGTGGCAGAGTTTGTATCTCGGTGCCTTACATGTCAGCAAGTAAAGGCTGAGCACCAGGTTCCAGTAGGTTTGACTCATCCACATGAGGTGCCAGAGTGGAAGTGGGATGGGATATCCATGGACTTCATGACGGGTTTGCCATGCACATCCAGGGGACACAATTCCATTTGGGTGGTCATTTATCGACTCACCAAGTCATCCCAATTCCTAGTCATACGAGAGAAGAGTTCAGTAGAGAGATTGGGACGCCTCTACGTGCGAGAGATAATTCGACTTCATGGATTACCATCCACGATCATCTAAGATCGTGATGCTCGTTTCAAATCCCGGTTGTGGAAGGGATTTCATGATGCTTTTGGGAATCAGTTACGCTTGAGCATAGTGTTTCATCCCCAGACTGATGGTCAGACAGAGAGAACCATCCAGGTCCTGGAGGATATGCTACGAGCTTGCATGCTTGACTTCGGTCATAGATGGGAGGATCACCTACCACTGGTGGAATTTTCTTATAAAAATAGTTATCATTCCACTATTGGTATGGAACCATTCGAGGCTCTGTACGGGAAACCCTACAGGTCGCCACTTTGCTGGACTGACCCGGGAGAGTCAGCACTCATGGGCCCAGAGATGGTGAGAGCTACTACGGAGATGGTGCAGGTTATCTCAGAGCAGATGAAGACTGTACAGAGTCGGTAGAAGTCATATGACGACAGGAGGCGGAGGCCCTTGGAGTTCGAGGAGGGAGACCATGTGTTTCTTTGGGTCTCACCTCTACAGGGATTGCAGATACATGGCCAAGGCGGCAAGCTATCTCTGAGGTTCATTGGCCCTTTTCATATTCTGAGTAGAGTTGTAGAGGTGGAATAACGCTTGGCTCTACTTCCTCAGATGGACCGGGTACACGTCTTCCGTGTGTCGCAGCTACGGAGGTACGTGCATGATCCGTCGCACGTCATCGACTGGGGAGAGCTGGACATCGACGATGGAGCGACCTTTGCTGAGTAGCTAGTGGAGATCGAGGATCGGCAGGAGAAGATCCTTTATGGATGAGATATTCCCTTGGTGCGTGTCCAGTGGCAGCACGGGAATCTCCAGGAGAGAACGTGGGAGCGGGAGGCTCAAATTCGCGTGCAGTACCCACACCTTTTTGAGTAGTCCTTGCTTTGGCGTTTTGGGGACGTAAAATCCCTAAGGTGGGTGTGATGCAATGTCCCGGATTTTTCCATTTATTATTTTAATATTATATGGGAATTATTTCGAGACCAGGCTCTGAGATGACACGCAGTTTCAAGGCCCAGTGATCCCGGAACAAATGTTTGAAATTTAATTTAATAATTAGATTATGCGTGCATGTGGTTTTCCAGAAAACGTGGAATAACTCCTGAATGGGTGCTCGGATCAGAAATATGAGGGCACTGTTGCATTCAGAACAACGATTTTATGTTAGGCAAGGCCTAATTTCGGCTGGCGCAGGTCGGTGGTGAAATCTGGTTTTTTGGACGCAATAGTAATAAAATATTTAATAAAAATATTTTATTTCTGTAGCAAGATCTTTAAATCTTATATCTTTATCCTCTTTAAAAAGAGGCTTGTGCCAGGTTCCAGGGTTACAACCCCATAACCCTGAAACCCCATGGCGGATCTAGAGGTTATGGAGGAAACCCCCAACGTGGCGGTGGCGACGTTCTTGACGGATTTCGACAGCAAGGACGATGCGGTGAGTGGATCTTCGCCGATAAATGCATATAATCCATGTAGGATGTTGTTATGATTTTAATTCTTCCCCATTTTTGATTTCTATGATGAAAGCGGACTAATCCATGAACAGATTAGCCCGCAGATTGATAGTTCATGCAGGATGGGTTTTGCGGGGATTTGTGGGGAATTGATTCTTGAATCTTGTTTGGTTTCGTTCACTTTCTAACGGTGACGAACTAAGATCGACACGAACATCGATCGAGGTTCATTCCTCTCGATTTGTTGTGTGTTATTCCCCAAATTCTTGTGTTCTTCATGAGCGTTCTTCGCGTTCTTCACGAGGTGATGAACAATGGATCGTTGTGCATCTGTTCTGTGACGCAACGATCCCAAACTGAAGGATCAATACCTCATCAGTCTTGCGGAGGTGTGAAGACGGTTTTGGCGGACGGATCGAAGCTGGTTGGAAGAAATAATTCTTCAGATTATTTCCGTTCGGATGGCCGGAATCGGATTTTGGAGCCAATTGATGACCCGCAACCAACAGATTCGGCTTCAAGGAGACGAGGCGACCCGGTATCTAGTGTTTCGGGATGAACGGACGAGAAAATGAAGATCCAGAGGATCAGCTGAGGAGCTCGGAGGAATAACAGCGATTCTGAAAATTTCCCGACTACACGCCGTGTAGTCTGGATACACGTCGTGTGTTCGTCGGTAGGGTTACCCGGCGTGTACTCCGGGAGTACACGGACATGTGCATGGTACATGGCCACATACACGCCGTGTATACCCCTCCACGGATAGACCCGTCCAGATACATAGGATACCCTGTGTACTGGTACACAGGCAGGCGACTCGAACACGGGCAAAGACCATGTACGGGCACTTGGCCAGCATACACGGAGAGAGCCCAGGCACTCGAACACGGCGTGTGTTTTCATCTACACGTAGTGTATTTGCTTTCTGTCTTCCAAGACGAGGGACATGGGCCATTTACACAGGTAGTACCCGGTGTCAAAGAGCACGGTGTGTACTTTTCTGCACGCCGTGTAGTTTGGTTTTTGCATGGCTTGAACGAACGACACAGGCCATTCACACGGGCAGTACCCAGGGTCAAGGCACACGGCGTGTATTCATACTACACACTGTGTAATAATTTCTTCAAGGCTTGAGCTACTTGCCTTCTGTGACTTGGACTAGTTCTTAGGGTTCGTACCCTTGGTAATTCCCTGAAGGTTCTGGTATCAATTCCACTATATAGGAGTATGATCCCTTTAGAAGAACTTCCTGAATAAAGTTGTTGGAATCCCCTCTATGAGACTTAGTGTCGGATCCTCTATTCATTCCTGGAACCCTAGGTAGAGTTCTTGGTATTGACGTGACCAACTATACCAGGGCTCTGATCCTCTGCTTAGCAGATTAGATCAGACTAAGTTGTTGGAATCACCCCATGACTTAGTTGTGATCCTCATCTGAGCATCTTGTTCCCAAGGTACCTGTAGAGTGTGTTCTCCCAGAACGAGTACTTCGTATCTCTCTCTTCAGACCTAGGAGTTTGTTCTTCCGATTGTATGCTTAGTGGAATCTTCGAGCTGGATCCTAGTGGCGGTATCACGATGGTCGTTTGTGTATGAGTATATCTGGATATTCTTGTTATATGTTCCATAGACATATACTGTGTAGAGCTGATTGTACCTTTCTTTGTGGTATATTTCCTTTGTTGTATTTTTCCTTTGTGGTTTTCGGGGTGTCATACTTTGTATTGTTATACTCACCCATGCACGGTCTTTTCCCACACGTGTCATGTCTTGTGCAGACGAGCGAGCCTTTGACAGGATTCTAGGCGGACCAGGACCGGATGGTGTTCAGTGAGATCAGACAGGCCGAGGTGTGTTCCTTCGGCGACAGGTTGCAGTCTCAGTACCTTCTTCTACAGGTTGGACTTTGTTGTAGACTACCTTTTTGGTGGGATTTTATTTTTGGCCCAGGTTTTTACTTTCCTGTCGCACTCAGTGGTTGGGTTTTAGTGTATGCATGCATGCATCTTTTTTTTGTAGTTTTTACTTTTCATCTTTGTGGGCTTGGAGATGTGTGGGCATGTGTACTGGTTTATAGGCAATTACTGCCATGTTATTAGCATACCTACTTGGTGCTATTCACCATCCCCTGGCCTATTGGAGTCGGGATTGGGGAGTTGCGGCTCGGGCCCCACTGGGACGGGTCGTGATAGTTTTGGTACTGTTTGTTTAATTTTTGATATTAAGAGTAGTATTTCTTATAAAAAATATTATCCTTTTTGGTTATTATCTGATCTCGTACTAAAAACTTTTATATTGTTAAATATCTAGACAATGATGAAATATATAGTTCAACTTTTTTGGATTATGTGATTCTCTAGTTATTGATTCTAGCACAACAGTTGTGACCATAACATCATGAATAATCATTATCTAGAGAAATGATCTGTTTGTTGTATAAATTTATAAAAGGATGAAACACTACATGAAAATTAAGTATATAAGCTTTTGTTTTTAGTCAATATCATAAATGAATTCTTCAAATTTATGAAAGGGAAATAAAAAAACATTGTTCATTCACGTTTCCTACCGGTGAATCAAAAACTGTTTAACCCATCACATGTATATGGTATTTTGGTTGTTTACTTTTCCTAATAATTTTTCAAAAACTATCCATCAGAACATAATGGTTAGTTTTTATTATATATCCATGTTTTCCTACATGTAATTCTAGTATATGTTATCTCGAGTGACCTTTTTACGTCTCTTTCTTTTTTTTAAATGATACTTTTGTTAACCATTTTTCTAGTGTGGGATATTCATTGATGTTTTTGAGACCAATTTGAAAATTGTGTCTTAACAATTTCCAAAAGGGGGGATGGATGTAATGACCCATCTCTTTATAGAATAAGAGTTTTTTATATATATTATTTTTCTAAAATAAAATATTAATTTTACGTTAAATAGGAAATTTTGTCTCAAAATGTACTCAACACGAACCAATGAGTTTCTTTGAAATCTTATGTTGCACACAACGTTGAGTTATACTAAAGAATAATATAACAATATTATAATACTATGTGATAAGTAACACCTACCCATTATAATGACGTGAATGAATTGAATTATCTACAGTATGGTAATAAATTTATGTTAAATGATTTACATTTATCCAATAAATTTTAGAGACATAAAAATTAGAATGAATCGAATTTTACGCATAAAATACTCTAATATTTTTTAAAAGGTCGGTTTAATACCTTTTTATAGAGAATCCTTTTTAAATGTATTTTTTTTAATTTTTATATGTTCAATTTGAAAAAATAAATTTATTCATTATAATCAGAACTTAAAAATTTACATTTAATAAAATTTTGGTATTTTTTTGATAAAATTCATATATTTATGAAAAGTAAAAAATATTGCATTTTAATTCTAATCTACCATTTAATATGATTTATTTATATATATAGATTATAAATTTAAATAGTTTTATTGTATAATAGGATTATATTTTTATCATTTAATCAAATACTGTAAATTGGATTTAATTTCACTTTAAAATTGGATATAAACAGATGTGAACCTTTTAAAGGTTATTACTTCTTAAAACTCAACATTTCAGTTTTGACATCAAGAATTAATTTTAAATAAATTTTTACCAATTATGTGTTTAAATTTCTATAAACTGGATTCCATATTTGGAATCTGATGGTCCAAATTATGTAAATAGGTAGGATTTTTTAGGCATTTGTAATAGTAAATACAGGAATAATTCTATATACCATGGTTAAAGGATATATCTAGTAAATAATGGTAAAAAGATATATTATAATAATATTTAACAACCCTTACATGAGTACTAATCATATTTTATGAGATATTTCCGACCACGGTCATCTTTGGATATATTTTTGGTACCCATGGAGCCACATGGATATGAAAATTACATTTTTTAACAATTAATTTAAAGTAAATAATGACGAAATATAAAGATGTATCATTTCGTAAAAAAACTTTTTATGTTATTATATAAGTTATATATTCATCTAAAAATATTAATTAGAAATATAAAACTATATCCTAAATCATAGTATTTTATTTAAAATTTTTAGACATCAAATAAATAAATTTATTTATGTGAAAATGATGATGTAGTGATTACTTTATTAATGAATAGTTTAAATAAATGAGATTATAAATATTAAAATAAATATATTTTGAAATTTTTTTCCCATCCATGAATTCTAGGGATGAAAATGAATTGTAATATATAATATCATGAATTTTTTTT
Source organism: Viscum album (assembly GCA_963277665.1). Classification (NCBI taxonomy): domain Eukaryota; kingdom Viridiplantae; phylum Streptophyta; class Magnoliopsida; order Santalales; family Viscaceae; genus Viscum; species Viscum album. The sequence continues at coordinate 1,756,325,017 of OY728158.1, read as the reverse complement.
GAAATAATATGGTTTTTATGGATTGAAAATAAAAATCATGATTTGAAAGGTATAAAAATTTACATAAATGAGATTTTAAAACAAATAATATTTTATTAATTGATATAATAGTCTTAGAAATATAATATTCAACCAAATGATTTATATTATGTGTAAAATGGAATTAATTAACCACTTTTGTTCTGATTTTTAATTTACAGTAAATATTTACTATATGGTATGAATCTACAAGAAGACATTTTAAGAGACAAACTAGTTAAATAATGGTTCATGATAAAAGATAAGGTTATATTTGTGACCTAGACTATTCTAAAACCTATTTTTGAAATTTTTACAACCCAAAATCATCATTTATTTTATATTAATTAATTTGGGGCAATTTTAATCCGATATAATTTTATAATAAAAAAATATTTCTATACTTTCCTAAGGTGCCCATCCTTCCGCTTATAAAAGGGAATCACCTCTACCCATTTAATCACACCTCTCAAGCCCCTATTATCATCCAACCTCTGGACAAATAAGATCTAAAAAGACATCTATTTCTCCTATAAGCCTTACCTGGGGTATAAAGAAATTTAAGAAATCCTTTTGGCTCAAATCCAATGAAGTTTCACATTTTAAGAGGTGATGTCTTCTCTAAATTCATTTCCATTATTTTACTCCTCCACAACCTATTATGTTTTTTCATTTAATAAATTAAAAAAATAAGTATCCTAAATATACAGGGATGTTTTTATGAGTAGTATTCAAACTATATATACACATATGTCTATCTAATTGATACAAAAATGTTGTTTCTATTTACAATGAACTACTGCCTCACAAAATGATGATTGTTCAATTTTCCTTACCACCTCTCATGGTGGCCAATTTGATAGAGGAATATTTGTATATGATATATATTATATATATATATATTGTCTCTATTCTAATGTTTTTTTATTTACAACTTATTGTTTTTCTTTAAATAATGTTTTAATATGATAATTTCATTTGAGGAACTGGGGGCTATCGACCCCTCAAAGTGATATGAATTGTTCATGCCATACATGGAATGTATAAATGATGTATTTAATTAACTTAATTAACATATATATTATAAGATATTGTATTATAAATATAATATACCTGTGTATAATTTATTTTTCATTTCATAAATATTAAAAATAAATTAAAGTTGCGTTTATGTGTACGTATGGCTTACCGTCTCTATGAACGGTGAATTTTTTTTCTATCTCCAAATGTTATGGACTATTATAATTTAATACATACAGGATATATATATTATTTTTAAATCATTAATACTATTATAGAGATAAATTAATTTTTAACACGTGGACAATTCTTATTTATAACAAGATCATTTTAGCCCAAAGTACCCAATATCAACAAAATGACTACTATTAACTAAAATAATTATGTTCTATTTATAAAATATTAATAAGTGATATAAAATATATAATAAACTTGAAAAGGGTTCTTAAGAAGGTATAATTTAACTTATTTTTATTATTAGGGATGAACGAGGAACATATCTAACGAATCAGACACAAGATACGGGACTTCGTCTTAATATCCATTCACTAAGACATATGTTGATAATATAAACCTAATTATTTTATACAGTGTATAATAAAATCCATTGACTTTTAATTTTTTCGAAAGGGAACCATTCACCCTCCTTTCATAGTGATAATATTATTTTATGTTATGTATTTTAATTTCAATTTTCTTATGTCGGGATATGTTCTTATATATCCTTATTTTTTTAAATTTTATGTCCTAGTGATGAGAGACCCTTTTATCTCTCATCAACTCATTTTTTGAATTTTTATGTGACACTATCATACTACCAAATTTTCGTAAGTGAATTTCTAAACTCAATTTAAGTTCATTGATTTTAACACATAAATCGTTGATTATATTGTGCCAAGATTATGTGTGGAATCCCTAGTTATTTATTTATGTCATAATTTACATTTCCCTTTACATGGATATACTTTTTCAACACATAATCACCACATTGATAAATTCTTACATCATTTATATGATCATTATAAGGGAATTCTTATCTGAATCCCCATTCATTGAGTTAAATATCAATGTCATTGGTTTTATTTTCCATGAATATGTGTGAATGACGTTTGATTGTTTTTCACTTAATATCAACTTATAATGGTTTTATTTATATTTTTCACAGATAATTATGTCATTAACATTTCTTTAATCTAATGATATGATCTTTTCAAGGTATTTTGTCTCAATTTACCTTCCATTAAGACTTATTTATTTTTATACACTAATTCACATTATATGGGGAATATAATTCTGTTTGAAATATTATACCTTGAATATCTATATTCTCATGATACTATAATCATTGTTTAATTTTATTAATTAATTGTTTTTATTCAATTATTTTATCATGTGTAATAGACTCTATAACTAAGACATTGTTTTTAATTTTTTAACTATTTATTCTTCTAAATTGCTGTCATTAATGACCACTTTTTCAAAATAGTTTTTAATGTCTTAAATTTTTAATTATTTTAAATGAATCAAATTTTTATGGGACATTATGATTTAAAAATAACATTATAAAATTATTTAAATGTTTTTTTAAATAGACTAAATATTCATATATCTGGAATTTATTTATTTTGATTAATTAGTGAAATGTTAATAAGTTCAATCTTTTATGTGGTATGATTATGTAATAGTACTTAGACCTTTGGCATGCGGTTACGTGATAAACCAAATAATTGGTGGTTCTCTGATAAACCAATTATGGGTGGTTACATTATAACCATTGATGCATTGGGTATGTAATATGGCCATATGGCTATTCCATTTAGTGATATTTGTGCATGTTGACCATATCGTTATTATATTTATGTATGATTACGTCCTAAGATACCTATATATGTTATATTTTTTGTTCTATGGGATTTATAATATTTCTATTAATACAAAAAGGAAAATCAATGAGCTTATAATCATAGATTTTTTTTGCTACATCTTCAGGTGAAAATTATTACTTTAGGATAAATATTTCATGGTTTACATGTATTTGTAATACTAACAATGTTCTTGAATTATGTGTCCCTTACTGATCTTTTTTTTCTCATCCCATGTTTTGAAATGATTTTCATTGGACATAAGGAAGAAAAGAGCCAATGATGGGATCAAGTAAAAGTTATGATGTTAAAACATGATATGATGTCATATTTTGTTTTAAAGAGTTTTTCATTTATAAAAAATGGATAGTGAGTATAAGTGTCTACTTGTAATATTAGATATGTTATGAATAAGTTATGAACTAATTCTATAATTTTCTAAACCAGAAAAGATCTTTGATGCGAATTAAATACAAATTATTGACTAATCTCAAGAACGAGTAATGTTTAATAATGTGGACTTATAATAACCCTTGGAAGAGAAATGGATGCCAAAATCCTAAAGAATTTATAGAAATAATAATAATTTTATCCACTGATGATATCCAAAAAAAATAATATGTAAGATAAATGGATTTAATCATATAAGTAAAATGTGTTTGAATCATCTTTTAAAAAATTTCTTGAGTAATATATCATTATCAATATGAAAAAACATTTTAAAATATAAAAAATTTTAAAAAATCAAAATTAAACTTGGAGGAAAATTAATTAATATTCAAATAAAATAATGTCCATAATGATGGAATGTTTCTTTCATGACACACGTGGTAAAAAAATTTATTTCAGATTTTTGGTATATACAAAATAAGAATTTTGTTGGAAAAAACATGATGATTCATTTCACAAAAACGAAAAAATTAAATCATTGGTAAAAAATCCTAATAAAAATAATTTGATAATAATAAAACATTTTTGAAATTAATTTTAGAAAACATGGTTCTAAAATAAAATAGTTTTCTCAACAAATAAAGAAATAGTATTGAATTTTCATTAAAAAATATTCTCATTTATTTTAAATTACAAATGGTGGGAAATTTTTTTATTAGATGAACTTATCATTAATAACCATAGGAGAAGAAAATTATTTATATTATTTAGATATGTATCATAATATTTTACCATTGGAAGAATAATCACAAAAATTCTTCATAAACATTACGATTAAAACATAAAAACAGTACATTTATTGTGACATTGAATCGTAAGACCATGAATTGATGACATAAAATCAGACATAAATTATAATTATAATAGGTAAATTAATGATATTACATTTAAAAGGGGATATATGTACACCTAGTGAAATAATTTGGGTTCCGGACATTATCTACATTTCAAAGAAGGAATCTTGATAACTTACTGCTTTAATGTCGTTAAAACTGAAAACCCCGTCAATGAGGTACATATAAAGGGGTATATAAATCACAATAATATTTATTATAATAATTATAAAATAAATTCCTAGTAGTTATATATAACTCAATAATGAAATGGGTTCTTAATATGGAACATATCATATGAAATGAAAAGAGAGAGATAGAAATCATATATCATAAGTCCCGACTTCCATCATACCAGTTCAAATATCTTGTATACTCAATTAATTTTTTGTTAATATATTATATAAGTTTATTTATATATATCAAAACATTTATTATTTTCATATGACCTTTTTCCCTCTTATTATCAATTCGATATAAATGTTTTGTTTTAGGTAATAAAAATGTTGTTTATCATATACGTTCTAATTTTTTATTTATGGACTGCTGATATTGATAATGAATCAATTATATACATACTGATAAACATCATATAATTATCATATTTATTTATTGTACATGTATTTATATTAATCCATAAAATTTATTTGATTGAAAATTAAATACACCATTCATGGATACGGTAGGTCATACATGCACATCAAGGATGATTCCATTTTCATAACAAATTTTAATAATCAAATATAAATTAAATAATTCTGTCATATAATTATTTTTATTTCATATATATATATCAAGTTATTATTATACTAATCCTTAATACCTTCTTTGAAAATCATGATCAATTCTCCTCACTTCGCAAGGCGGTAGTCCACCATACTCACGAGTGATGTTATTAAATTCCAAAAATGTGGATAATATAATGCTATATGTGATATAATTATTCCATTACATTAATAATATCATAAATAATATATATATATATATTTATTTATTTATTTATGTCCATTATATTTTGTATTGGGAAAATGAATGACATCAATTTACAAGGTGGTAGTCCCCCATACACATGAATGATGATTTCGTAACCAATTTGATGAAAGTGGATATGGTTTATATCATTAACATAACATAAAACAAATAAATATATGTTATATACCAATGATAGTTTATTATTTTGGTATTATAATTGTTGAATTCGGTGAAGGAGGAAATAAAAAACATAGATGATTAATGTTACCTCTATTTTGTATACCCTATGTAGGATTCCACCAAATTCATTCATAGCTTACATTTCATTCAATAAGAAGGATTATGTGAATAGGTGATTGAATTATAGTGGTGATTTTGGTAGTTATTTTCAAATGAAATATTTTTCACAGTATGAAGGGGGCGAGAAGTGGTTGTCTTTTATATGCGATTTGAGTGTCACACATGTAATATTTTGAATGATGGAATTCCATCCACATTGTTTTCAAGTAAAATTGCTCTAATTATGGGGTTTTCATGATTTTATAAGGGATAATGTCAATATATGTCCAAATAATGCATGATAGAAAATTTTGTAGTTTTTTTAACCCTTATATTTTTTGTATAACCTTTTTCAATTAATTTGACATTAATCATGAAAAATATTTATTATTGTATTTACCATTCATTTTGGTCAAAATTATGATTATATTATTAGATAATACAAATTATTTTTATTAAAAATAATTAATCAATTTATCCACATTCTATTCATAGAATCGAAAAAATTTATTTTAAAATTTATCACATAGAGTTGCGATAAATATTATTTTTAAAGAGAAAATATTTAATAGTTTATAAATACTTAAAATCAAAATTCAACATGAAATCAATTCTTAAAAACTATATTTTTTAAATGGGTGAATAATTGAACTAATATTCATTTAAAAATAATTTAAAATATAAATAAAATTTAAAAATATTATTAAAAAGAAATTTTTTATTTAAAATACATTATTCATCACTATTAATAAAAATATGAATTATTTCAAAAAAATCAAAAAACGTTTCCATATTATAATTATGATATTATGATTTAATAAAATATTTCCATTTTATCAAATTAATTTTTTTAAAATTGTGAAATATTATTTTTATTAATATTCAATGAAATAAATATAAATCCTTTTTTTAATAGTATTTTCGAAATGTATAAAGTCTTTATTGAAAATTATAAACTTATATATCAATATGTTTCCAATATATTAAATTACAATAGTAAAAAAATGAAATTGTTTATTAATATTCACATATATACATTTAATTTCAGTGTTACAATGGTAACGTTTAAATTTATATATTAATAATATTTCATGATTTTGTTATAACTGAATTTTGTGTGTAACACAAGTTAAAATTGTGTTGGGTGTATCAAAATATTAGTAGGGTGATTAGTGTAATAAATTATTAAAGTGGTATTTCATGTAATGTAATATAACATAGTGGTTTGTGTATAATAATTTTATTTTGGTGTTTGGTGTAACTAAATATTGACTTGTTGTTTTGGGTAACACAATATATCAAATAAATTAATTTAAATTAAAAAAATCACAAAAAAATTAAGATGTAACATTCATTACCCTTTAAAATAAATTTCACCCAAAAAATTTATCACTGTAGTATATAAATGAAGAATCCTCTGCCACATCCTATCACCAAGATCCCAGATTTTTTCCTCAAACTAGTGAGCTTTCCACAAAACATTCAACAAGTGAGTTGCCAGTTTTTGTAGACCATTCATTGTATGATTTATAATCTTTTCAATTAATTCCTCATATGAAATTTTATTCTCTTATTGTAGGACCTTTTTGTTTGTTATATGGGATGAATTATGTATGTATATCCTTAAGAATTATGTATGAATCACATCATGAACATATGAAGGTATGGTGGAAGCACCAAATTATAAGAAATTTTCATGATATGATCAATTTTATTACTGATATAGATATATGTAAGGATTATTTTACTGTTATTTTTTACATAGAAAATTTCATTGAAATCATTGATTCAAAACTAAAAATCTATGTCGTTTTGAAAGATATTATGATAAAAATTCATTCTTATTTGTGCAGTATATAAATGTTTTTTAATGCCTCTAACATTCACTTATATCTCATCATTTATCCTTGGTTTCAGTGGATTTATTTTTATAAATATATTCCATTACATATACAATTATTTATATGGTTCCATCTAAATGCTTGATTGAATTCTTTATAGTTGGAAACTCAACTAGAGGAAGGTTTTATCCAAACTAGATTTTAATTCCACTTAAAATATATTAACATATTATCTAGGATTTGAATTAATCATTCTATTATTAAATTAGATACTGTTAACCGATTGCAGAAAATATCAAAAAAACAATGAGGTAAACATTAGATCACGATCAGATATAATTGACTGTTGTATACCATTCAATCATACACCTTACTTAATGAATTTTTAGGCACGAGGATCCACAGATAAATATTCTTTGGTAGTCATGAAGTGTGATAACTTCATAAGTTGTTCATGTATAACCCATTATTTCCATAAAATTAATTAAAAGATGAACTCTAATGGTTAATAATACCATTATTCATATGTCCATAAAGTTTCATTACTAATTAAATGACATGTCACTTACACATATAAAAAATAAATAGGTGGTGTTTCAATAAATTTCTCTTCAATTTCATTAATATTGATAAGATTCCATTTAAAAAACATAAAAATGGGTTTCAATGACATTAAGATTATAATCAACCATAAAATCATTGACGAATTTTAATTCAACCTTAGAATGATACATATACAATTACAAATTTTAATTCATCCTTATTCATTATATAATAACATAACATATATAAAATAATTTCCATTGGATGGTAAGGTTCATCCTTGTATCTATAACATATTAAATGTGATTTAATCATTCCATTATACAATTAAAGGGGTATATTCACTTGAAAAATTACATAATGACGAAGAATAATATTTTCTTAGAATTTATTCATACAAAAAAAACATGAAATTCCAAACTAAGGATAGAGGATAAGGCTTATAAAAATATAAAAATTCACTTCATCCATTTTGAGTGCATAAGGTTCATCTATTTTCCTTTATCTTTATAGGTGATTTTGGATTATATTCCCTAATAAACCTTGGATTGTTGCACTGATTCACATAGTTCCCAAACTCGATACATGTAAAACATTGAATTTTCAGTGCTTTATACAACAATATTGTCTCCCTGCTAATTTATTTTGGTGAACTCTTCACATCACATATATATTATTTTTCTCAATGGATTGGCTTAAAAAAATGATATAACATAATATTCCTTTCCGGTAGTCACATAAGTTCTCTTTCCCTGAATTTTGGAAAATTGGAGTTTGAATACTTTTCTTCCCTCTATGTGAAAAATAATTTCATTTTCTAGGGAACTCCGTTTTATATTTCATATCACAATAACTGTGAGGTTTTACATATATTTATACTTTTAGTTAATATAAAATAATTTATTCATAGATTTCATAATACCCTATGGATAACTACTTTTAGATATTTGGTTCCAGTCTACATAAGAATCAGATTACCATACTATCGAGATTAATTACATTAATGAGGGGTATCTCAAATGTCTCATAAAACTCTATTCATATGTACACCATATTAGTCATCCTCCTACTTAATATTAAGTAATTCGAACATCATTTTTTTATGATGAATATAGGGAATGTACATGTTCAAAACATTTATTATAATCTCACCCCACATCATGGAGTTAATTTATTTTTATTTCCTCATTTTAGTTTTAGGATTACAACATTGATCTTCCCCACCATTAAATTGATAGATAAATGATTTTTTCATGAAATGAACACTAGTTAATGGAAAATATATATGTATTGGTACCGATCAATTTATTAGAAACAAGTGGATTATTAGAACCACTAAATGAATTTGGATGTTTCGCCATGAAGGACTAAAATGAACATTATTCCCATTATTTCTTATTTTTAATTACCTCATGATTCAATGTTGGATAATGTTGTGTGACCATAAAAAATGTAGTTATTCATTTTATATCCCACAAAAATATGTTTCAAATGAATATATAGATTTTATTTTCTATTTCATTCATCATTACCATGATTCCATAATTTTCTATCCATTGACTAAAACCAATAATAATAGTTTCATCAAATTATATCATATATGGAATAATATAATCAATATGTTTCACTTATTGTTTGTCTAAATCATGCAAACTTATTTTCAATCTATGAATCCTTTTATTTATTCGTTTTCATTTGTATCTATTATCTATTTTAATTTTTCAAGATAATTCAAAAATAATTTTTTAATATCTAATGCATATCCACAGGGAGTGTCAAAACTGGCATGTTGAATGGTCCATTTTAATGCACCATGTCATGATCGAGTACATCTCAATATTAAATTTTTTTACTTATTAACCCTATGTACCTCTATATAAGATCCATATGAACATGTAGTATCTAGAATAGGATTTAATTTCATGAGAACCGCTGGATATATAGTTAACCAAATTAATAGTAAAATTTCGTATATATGTTATCATCATTTGACTTATCCTTAGGAAATTTCATAGTCATATCCTTAGGAATAAAAATTGGGATATCACTAAATGTTTATCATCCATGATTCGATAGGTTATCTAAAAAATCATCATACAACAAATCATGCTCCAAATGATTATCATAGATAGATATTACATCATTTTAGATGAATATTAATTATATTAAAATCACATTCTCGAGGAGTATTATAGATTAGTGCCTTTGGAATAATGTAACCCAATATGCTTTATTGTGGAAAAATATTTAATGACTCTCATAAAGATATTCCCCTTTATTACTACCATATAAAAATAATTATTCATAATCTAGGGAAATGAAACATAAGAAATTGTGGCCTTATATTCCTATTGAGGGTCAACTAGAGAGAAAATGAGCATCAAAATTTAAAATCATACATTGAATGTCAATAATCATAAAATTGAGTAACATGATAAATATTGGATGAATTAAAATCATGAATAAAAAGTAATTAAAAATGAAATTACCCAATGGAACATAATATTCGATTAATATATTTATTTTTGGTATACACATCATATTATGACATTGTGAACATGTATTAATGGGGTCATGTCTACTCATTATGTAAAAATAACAAAAGTAGTGACATTGGAAAACATATGGATATACAGCCATATCCATGCATAACATTATGGAACTGATGGACATGACCATACATAAAATTATGAACATCTAATCAGGTTCATACATAAAAATGGTGAAAATATAATCATGTTATTGTATAACAATGTTAACATTTAATTAGGTTTATGAATATCTCTGTGAACATGTAATCAGTTTAACATGTAACATATTTACTAATGAGTTATAAATCATTAAACATATAATTGGAGGGAGATATAGGTCCCACCCATATAATAATGAAAACTATATTTATGCATGCAAAAAGATCATATAAAGTTAATTATATAATAACTAATGAAATGAAATGAGTTTCATAAACATTAAGTCATATCACTACCTATATAAAAAAACATTTTATATAATAATTTCATCATTTCATCACAGAATAACCTCTGGAATAAGATGTGAGCCACAAAAAATTAAAATATGATATAACCCATACAAAATAATCAGTTTTAATAAGAATAAACGATTATGAGAAATATTAAGAGCTATATCACAAGATCATATACCAATTAATTAATATGTAACATCAATGGTTGTCATCATAGATGGAAAATTATTTTTAATGATAATATAAATTATGTCAAAAAAATATCCATTCCACTTTGAAAACCCTTTTTTAAAACATAAAATATTTTAAAAAATATTATAATTTATTAATAAATATGAAATGTTATAATGGATTCATCAATTCATATAATTATAATGATTATGGGACATTTTTTCTTGTTGTACATGTAAAAATATATATTTTGTTCAAATTTTTGTTAAATTACAAGAAAGAATTCTTGTGAAAAAAGATGTGAATATTCATATAAAAAATATATTTATAAAAAAGAAACAATATATAGTAATTTATTCTATAAAACAATGGATAATATTAAAACATATTCTAATATATTTTAAGAAAACATGTTATTGGAAGAAAAAGCATTTCCCACCAAATAGGAAGATAAAGTCGGATTTTTGTAAAAATAAATTCGAATTGTTTTGTGTACTAAATAGTGAAAAAATAAATATTACACAAGAAAATAACATTTATAAGAAATTTACAATAAAATTTATTATTATTATCAATTTTGGATTAAATTATTTTTTCATATTAAACGTAATCTAAAACAATCCTCATAATTAATAAGACTGTAACATAAAATCAATATAACTTTGGTAACATTGAATCATAATCCCCATTAAGTTATAATTTAATATGGAACATAAAATATAATTAGGGTTAATACATTCAAGATATTACTTAAGAAATGGGATGTATATACACCTCATGAAATGATATATGTGCATAACATAACATACGCCTCAATGATGGAATATTGAGACAAAGATCCATTAAAAATTAGATAATAATAAAACTGAAAACCCCATGTAAGAGGTAACATAAAATGGAATATAAATTAATATAGTATTCAGGATAAGAATCACAAAATACATTCATGTTAATTATATAGACCTCATTTATGAAAATAGTTGTTAATATGACTTGTTTCACAATGAGTTAAATATTGTGAGAATGAAATCTCTCACCTTATGTCATGACATCCATCGTATACGTTCAAATATCCTATATTAAAAATAATAGTATATTATACATCAATCAAAGAAATATAGTTATATATATCTTATAAAATATTATTTTCTTTTGACCTTTTGTAAATTGCTTAAATAATAGTTGATGTTAATGTCACACTTTGGGTAATAACAGCTTTATATTTCGAATATGATTCGATTTTTAAATTTTTTCATATTATATTTATCTTGGTTTCATCATGTAAAGAAATTAAACCATGATATTATTATAATATATTTTCAGTATATATGTGTTTTGAGTAATCCGTAAAATTTAGTGATAGAATATGAATTACACCATTCATTGAGATGTTATGTCGTACATATGCATGAACATCATTTCCATTTTATTTATGTGTAGAATGAATGAAATTTAAATTATATATTATCATTATTAAATAATTATTATATCATATATATAATTTATTTAATCAATACAATCCATAATACCTTCTATGTAATGTTTGAACTAGTCTCATTGCTTCAGGAGGCGGTAGTCCGTCCTACACATGAGTGATGTTTTCGTGTTCCGACAATATAGAGTATAAGTTTATGTGTGAAGGAATGATTATAAATGTATAATAAAATATATAATAATATATATATATATATATAGTTAATAAATAACTATTACCCTCTTTAATAGGTAGTGATCGAAATAGGAATATCATCGGTTCATGAGGATGTATTTGGCCTTAAACATGAATGCTGATTTAGTATCCCCTTTGATGGAAGGGAAGAGCATTGTATGTCATAAAAATATCAAAAAACCATATTTCTATATGCAATAAACTTAGGATGTTATATTATCATTGTATTATACTAATTAACTAAAGAGGAATATGAAATTAAACAAAAACTTCTCATTGATGAATGATATCTGTTCATCGAGTTTCCTCCATAAGTTTGTAAAATAAGACATCATAAGTTGGATTTAAATAAAAAATAATGTATCTATGATGATTAAAATTAATTTGGTAAGTTATATGATAAGGTATTGGATGAATAAAAATAGTTTTATGCTGTTAATATGAGAGGATAAGGGGTGTCCTTTTATAAGTGAGGTGAGTGGAACAACTGTAATTGTTTTCAAAAACAATTATAACCACATTTTGCCACTAAAAAAGATATAATTAGTGGTCAATTATATATATTATAATTTATAATTTCAATATATTTATATCCAATGGGTTTTGGATTTTTTGGGGGGTTTTAACCATTACCTTTTAGTTTTACACCTCAGATAAACCAAATTTTATCTTAATGATGGTAAATATTTTTTTTCATTTTACAATTTATTTTAGTTTCGCATGTATAAAAATATATATATAGTATAAATTATTATTTTTCAAAATATGGAATCCATTTTCCAACATTCATTCCCATATGTGGGAAATTTTAATTAAAAATTAATCTCCCAGATGTGATTATAATTTGGGATTTTAATGAAAAATTGGTTAACATTTTATAATTCTTATATATCAAAATTAAATATGAAATTAATTAATATTCAATTATTGTACGAATGGATGTATAATTGACCTATTTATAAAATAAAATCATTTTTAAAAATAATTTACAATTCTAAATAAATAAATAAAATATGTTTCCAATTAAAATTAAGTATTTTTCACTATTAATAAGAACATGATATTTTTCATAAAAATCATAAAAGTTCACCCAATGATATTTTTTGACATTATGATAAAAAATAGTTTTATATTTCAAAATATATTATTATAATATTTCATAAATTAATTTTATAAATTTTCAAAAAAATGAATCGGAATGAAATGTTTGAGAGAATATTATTTTCTAAAATTATAGTGAAATTCATGAAAATTTAGTACTTTTTATCAATATTATTCATTTATATAAATAAATATAATTGATATGGAAAAATTATATACTACTATAAATATATATATATATAATTATAATATATGTAATAAAAGTCATGTTTAAATCACAATATTAATAATATGTTTTGGTTTTGTTAGATGTCATTGTTGTGTGGAATGCAATATTACACAGTGTTTCTTGTAGTGAAATATTAACATGGTGTTGCATATAAAATAGGATAAATTATTTTTTTGTATAACTAATGATTACCCATTTTAGCATGTATAGAAATCATAAAATGGTGAATCATGTAATGTAATCTGTAAATGAAATTTAATTATTGTGAAAATTGGTCACCAAAACTCAGCATTTTTCAAATAAAATATTTTATATATCAAAAATAATATAATAAATTATAAAATAAGTACCCAATGAATATTTGGAATCATGTTTATAAATGTACATTGGGACCCAATCCACTGACTAATATATTGATAATCTTTTTTTATTATAACACCCAAGATTTCATCCAATGATTGTGTGCCAATCAACAACTACATTGCTTTATCAACTACACCAAAAAAGTGACATCAAATCCCATTTATAGAATATTAATATACGAACAAAACAATATCTCCATATATTTAATACATTTCATAAAAATTCCACATAATTTACGTTGATTAATTTTATTTATATATTCTAATTGTGTGTAACTATAAAAATTAAATTCATAAAATTAACTAAAAATATTATTGAAAATATGAAACATAATTTAATTATATGTTATTGGAATTATTTATTAATATAAAAATACATTGTATTTGATTTTAATGTTTTCCATTATATGTGTATTTTATTTATAATTATGAACAAATAAATTATGAAGGATGTATAAAATCTAGGTAGTAGCAAAGTCATCCCATCATATAGTGTATGGGGGCCTCCCATGCCTTCAAGGAACTATGACAATGAATTTTTTGTTTCCGTATCAAAAATAATTCACGATCCACTTATATACAATATTTATATAAATAATTATTCATTTTAGGATTATTTTAGAATTCTATAAGAAATATATATTTAAATTATCATAAATATCATTTTGCACCATGATTTTGACAATGACTGTTTCTCAAATATTATAATTTATTTATCACACAATTTTATCTTGTAATCACATGATTAGTGATATCTAAAATTTAATTTTATAGATACGAAACCCTAAATTGAAGGTTATTTTAATCCTCCATTAATTTCAATAATTATATAAATGCATCTAGTTTTTTATGGGTACAAATATCATAGATAAAAATATATGTTTCCATTGAATTAGTGGATTAAGATTATTTTATTGCTTTATTTTTTTTACTTTCATATCCCCAGTTATATTAAACAGAAGACATTAATAAATTATAATTTATTTAAAATAGATTAATTAATGAGAATTATGAAAATAAATTATTCTGGAATTGTGAACTATTTATATACGTGATTTAACAAAGACTCCAATTGTATTAAGGGTCATGATGTGATAATTCTATTGAATCGATGAATTCTTCTCCACATGAAATGTTTTATTTGTTGGGATTAATCATGTTAGGTAATTCATTATATTATAGAATAATGAAACAAATTATATATGATATTGTAATTAATAATGGGTTTAGAGATGAATTCAATATGATGTTGTTGAGACATGGTATAATTATGAAAAAAATTCGTTTGACTATATTAGAATCATTGGTGAATGATAGTTTGAAATGGGTTATCTCATGATTTAAAGGATTTCCATAATGCAAAGATTTGAAATTGCCTTAGGTAAAGAGACATTAGAATGGATATACCTGTAGTCAACAAAAATACAATATATGGAAATGTATTCAATATATTTTTATCATTGATATATGATATTCCACAAATAACATATACATGAGGATGTTTCCTTGTGTGGAATACATTCATATTTATAATACACCATAGTGGAATCCAATGAATATAAAATATCTAGTGATTCTTCAAACAATATTTATCAATGAAACACATTTTGAGATAAATAATATTGATAATTTGTGAAAATATTATTTTCCTTCCCAATTTCGAATGTGTATGTCCCCTTTATTTGATAATCATTGTATCTAATTTCATTAGTTTTTTTATTTTTGGATTAAAACATTATCATATCATATATTTTAGTCATGTAATGATTGTATTCTTGTAACATCCCAGGTAAATAAAGAATAAGAAATTTTTTATATTTATTAATATTTGTGAATTAAATATTAATTTTACTTTAAAGGGGTTTCTATGTTCGATGGTGTACCCAATACACAACAACGGGTTTCTTTGAAATATTACGTTGCACACTAATAATATAATATTATTATTTAAAATAGTAGTTAAATCCTAGCTATTTTATTGGTGAGAATGAACAAAACTAACTAAAATATGATTATGCATGATTTTTAAATGTATTTACATCTATCCAATAAAAATATAGAGGCTAAATATATGAATGAATCTAATTTTAAGCATAATTTACATTAAAAGGCCGATTTACCACATTTTAATGGAGAACCCTTTTTAGATATAGTTTTTTTCATTTTTATAGGATCTAATTGAACAAATAAAATCCTTGTTTAGAATGAGGACATCAAAATTTACTTTGTGTAAATTTTTGGAATTTTTCAGAAAAGTTCATTTTTTATTGAATATTGAAAATACTGTATTATATTTCAAAATTATGTTTTAATATAATTTATTTATATGGTTAGATTATCTTTTTAATTAGATTTAAATATTATTTAGAATATATTTTTACCATATAATCCAATTATGGTCAATAGAATTAATTACACTTTGAAATTGGACATAAACAAGTGTCAATCTTTTGATAGTTATTGTTTCATAAAAACACGCTATTTGTTTTTACAACAGGAATTAATTTTAAAATTAATTAATTCCACTTTTATGTTTTGAATTTGGACAAATAGAAATAAATATTGAATTCTGAATATCAAATAATTATTTGGCTGAATTTTTGGTATTTTTCTGAAAAACTTCAATTTTTAATGAATAGTGAAACCACATAGTAATAGTTAAAAAACTGACTTTTTCATTTAAATGAAAATTTACCACTTCTGTGAATTGAATTTTGAAAATCTTACATACATTGTTGTTATCAATAAGTAAAATTTTGTTCAATAAGATGAAAATAATTTTGGTTAATAGTAACTGTTGACTTTTATTTACCGCAGTTAAAGGAAATATGGTAATTCAAGGTTAAAAGAATATTATAATAATTCAAAATTACATTAACAGTTGTCAAAAACTGATTTATTGAGTCATTAACGACCATGGGAATCTTTGGGTTGATTTTTTGACCCCATTGAGCCACTTGGGAGTGATAATGACAATTCACATTAATTAACTTAAAGTAATGGAAAAAATGACAAAACAAATATATTTTAGTAAATTAATTTTTAGAAGGGGTTATATAAATTATCTTTTTGACTACAAAGATTCATTGGAAAGGTAAAACAATTTCCTATATCATGGTAGTTTTGTTATAATTTTTAGACATAAAATAATTTAAATTCCTTATGACACAATAATGATGTAGTGTTTACCTCATTAACAAATCATTTGAATAAATAAGATTATATTGATGAAAATATAATCCAAAACTTGTACCACTTCTATTGGATGATTTTATTTCGAATATGAGTCATCCTATATTCGACCATAATGATTTTTTCACCTTTTTAAACTGAATATGTGTTTGTAATAAAATAATGTTTTCACACTTTCCTAAAGAGCCCCTCCTCCCCCTTATAAAGTGAGACCGTTGCTATCCAATTACACACACACCTATCAAGCCATTTAGATCATCCAAAATCTTCCCAATTAATCTCCCTACATCCCTCTCCTCCTCCTATAAGCCTTACATTAGGCATAAATAACTTCAATAACTCATTTGGTTCATACCAAAGGGAGTTACCCAAATTTAAGGTAACCGTTTCTCTAAATTGTTTTCTTTTATTTTACTTATCCAACCTCTAAACTCTTTTTATTCCTTTATTTTGTAACAAAACCAGTATCCTCAATATACTATCATGTTTTTGTGAGAATTATTCTAACTACACTTACACACACCTCCATCTAATGGATGAAAAACATAATTTTTTTGTGGATGGAAAACTAACACCTCATGAAACGATGATTGTTCGATTATCTCCTACCTCCTCTCATGGTGGCCATTATGATAGAAATGTATTTATATATGATATATATTATGTTTATGTTTTCTTTATGATTCTGTAATTTCCATTTATATAATTCCTTTATGGTTTCCATTACGGGTAAACACGATAATCTCATTAGAGGACCTGCGGACTACCGCCCCCTCAAAGTGATATGACTCATTATTACCATATGTGGTATGTATAAAGGATATATTTACTGATATTATATATTATAAAATACTGGAATTATAATACTACTATGTATCATTATGTTTTAATACCATTAAATATGAATATAAATGGGAGTAGTGTCAATGCGTACGTACGCCTTACCATCTCCATGAACAGTGCATTTCATTTCTTATCTCTAAATGTTATGTACTATTTTAAATACACGTATTTAATGGATATATATGATATATACAATATCTAAATCATGAATATATTTCTGGATATAATGAACCTTCGACCTCCTGAACAACATGTAATTATAAGAAGTCCATTTTTGACTCAAGTACCAAATATCGACAAAATAAACATTATTAACTTAAATGATTACATAATGATTATAACATAGTAATAAGTCATATAAAAACAAATAATAAACTTAAAAAAGGTTCTGAAGCAAGTATAAATTAACTTTAGTTTATTATTCAGGAGATTAAATAACGATCGAGTCATGTTGGATACGAGGTAAGGGGCTTCGTCTCAATCTCCTGTCATTGAGGATATTTTGTTTTAATACACGCCTTTATTTTATATTCTGTATAAACAACCTTTAATTTTCAATGGAAATATTTTTCTACCAAGAGTTTTACTAAATGACAAAAAGGAATGTTTCTTTTAACATAAGCGGGGACAACGACCTTTTCCACCACCGTGAGTATTATTTGATATTTGGCTTCCTCAACAAGCTATAATTTTTTTAAAAGAAAATAAATACCTTATACTCATTTACGTATTTTTGGTATTGAAAATGGTTTTGAAAATGGATTTGTAATGTAAATATATTTATGTGATATATTGTGATTGAAATGTGGAAATTGTTTCTTTCAATTTATATGTTTTATTCTTATGATTTTATAATGGTACTTGGATATTTGATTGGTGGTTTCATGATAAACCAAATGACGGGTGGTGCCGTGAATACTAGGATGAGTGGTTATGTTATAACCTCTAATGAATTGGGTATATAAGTCATCCGTCTGGCTATTCCATTTAGTGATATGTGTGGAAGTTGACCATATGGTTATTCCATTTAAGTATTTTTATGTACCAAGTTACCTTTATATGTTATGTGTTATTTATATGGGTTTTATGGTAATCTTTTTGTTTCAAAAGGGTAAGAAATGATCTTTTATTCAGTGAAGGGTATTTACTACTTCATAAAGGTTAAAAGTATTGCATATGATTAAGTATTCATGGTTTACTTGTTGTTTTGAAAAACTAACAGTTTCCTTTTTTTATCCCTTACTGATCTTTTTTATGCTCATCCCAAGTTATTGAAATGTTTTTCATAGGACATAAAGTGGAATAGGTTCAAGGATGGGATCAAGGAAAAATCATGTCATATAAAACATGGAACTAGACATCACACTTTTTTTCAAAGAGTTTTTATTTTAGGAAAAAATTGAAACTATGTAGAAGTGTCTACTTTGTAATATTTTGAAATGTAATAGTTATAGCCTAACTCTCTAAAACTCTAAACCTGAAAAGATCCTCAATGTGAATTATTCATTTAATTCAATATTAGGTAAGGTTTAAGGCCGAGTCCTTATAGTTGGTATCAGATGATGGTTAAGATAACTTTTGGAGTTAGGGTATTGTTAAATAAATGTCCATAAATTAATTTATGGTAATATTGAAATGATATAGCATTTAGAGATTACAATGTTGCTTCACCTAAGTTATTTTTGTGTTGGGATTGGTTTTTCATAGAGGGAAGAGGGAAGTTGTGATGGGAAGTCATACAGAGGGAAATGGACTTCCAAATAAGCATCCTTAGATGGTCAGAATCAAAATTGGACAATTTACTACAGTGATATATTAGTTGAATCAGATGATAAATGGTGGTTGTGTTCATTGATGATACTTTGGTTTATTCCAAAATTAAATAGGAACATGAAAGTCATTTAATGGTTGTCTTGCAATCCTTAAAAGAAAATAAACTATTTTGGGAAATTCAACATGTGTGAGTTTTGGTTACAAAAAATTTCTATCCTTGGTCACATCGTTTAAAAAAATGGCATAATTGTTGATCCTTCTAAAACAAAAGTTGTTGAAGAATTGCCAAGACCGAAAAATATAACCAAGATTCATAGTTTTCATGGTTTGGCAGGTTATTACTGGAGGTTTTGTTGAAAATGTTTCACAGTTATCTTTTCCAATGACTATGTTAACTCGAAAAGTTGTTATGTTCATCTGAACAAAAGAATGTGATGACTGTTTTTAGGAATTGAAAACGAGATTGGGGGATGCTCTAGTTTTGGCACTACCATCTAGAAATGGTGAGTTTGTTATCTACAGTGATTCTTCATTGAAAGGACTTGGTTGTGTCCTTATACAAAATGATCATGTAATTGTTTATGCTTCATGTCAGTTGAAACCCCATGAGTTAAATTACCCTACACATGATTTGGAATTAGCTTCTGTTGTTTTTGCTTTATAAATTTAGAGGCATAATTTTTATGGATTGAAGTGTGAAATATATACTGATCACAATGGTTTAAAGTATAAATTCACTCAAAATTAATTGAACATGAGATAGAGGAGATGGTTAGAATTAATCAAGGATTATGAATGCAGGATCCATTACCATCCGAGAAAAGTAAATAAAGTCGTTGATGCTTTGAGTCGAAAGAGTAATACTTCATTAACAATGTTATGTTTGGAACGATATCCTTTGGTTTTTGAATTGATGAACATTGGCATAGAGGTTTCTAGTGCAAGAAATTCTTCTGTTTTGTTTTAGGTCTCAGTAAAATCTTCTCTATCATACAGAATAAAGAAATCACAGAAAGAAGATAGTGATTTGTAGAAAAAGGTGGAGTTGGTTCAGAAGGATAAGTTTCCGGATTTTAACGTTGATAATGATTGTGTTTTGTGGTTTGGGAAGAGATTATGTGTGCCTTGTGATTCATATCTGAAGAATGAGTTGTTATGTGAAGATCATAGTTCTCCATTTTATTTTCATCCTAGAAGTACTAAGATGTACAGAGATCTTCGTGAGTATTACTGGTGGGATGGAATGAAAAGAGATATTACTGATTTTACTGTAAAGTGTTTTAATTGTCAGCAGGTTAAAGCAGAGTGGTAGTTACTGAAAGGTTTGATTCAGCCTCTACCGGTGCCAGAGTGAAAATGGGACCATATATCAATGGACTTTGTTGTGGGATTTCCAAAGAAAACTTGAGGTAATAATGAAATCTGGGTTATTATTGATTGATTGAAAAAATCTACTCATTTCCTTCCTATTCGGGATACATTGTCTCTATATCAACATTATCGATTGTATGTTAGAGAGATAGTGAGGTTGCATGGAGTTCCCCTCTCCATTGTATCTTATCGTGATCCCATGTTAACGTCTAACTTTTGGAAAGGCCTTCAAAAGTCATTGGGTACAGAATTAAATTTTAGTACAGCTTTTCATCCTCAATCAGATGGTACGTCAGAATGAATAATTCAGACATTGGAAGATATTCTACGTGCTTTTTCATTGGATTATCAGGGAAGTTGGGACCAACATATTTCTTTGGTTGATTTTTCATATAATAAAAGTTTTCATTCCAATATAAATATGGCTCCATTTGAGTCATTATATAGAAACCATTGTCGAACTCTATATTTTTAGGATGAAGTATGTGAAAGGAAGCTGATGGGACCAGAATTGGTAGAAGAGATGGAAAAAAAGTTCAGTTGATTCAGAATCACATGAGAATAGCTCAGAGTAGACATAAAAGTTATGCAGATAAATGGAGGAAGGATATTTCTTTTGAGGTAGGTTATCATGTCTTTCTCAACGTTTCTCCATGGAAAAGTGTGATGTATTTTTGTACGAAGGGAAATTTGAGTATGAGGTTCATTGACCTTATGAAATTCTGGAGAAAGTTGGATCAGTTTCGTACAGAGTGGATTTACCTCCATGTTTATCTCAGGTACACAATGTTTTTCATGTTTTGATGTTGAGAAAGTATATGCCATGTCCATCTCATGTTTTGAGCCTAGAGGTAGTTCGGTTGGAAGAGAATCTCTCTTATGAAGAACAACCAGTCCAAATTTTTGACTGTAGAGAGCAAGTGTTGTGGAATAAGGAAATTCACTAGGTAAAGGTTTTGTGGAAAAACCATAGGGTTGAAAAGGAAACGTGGGTATCTAAAAATGCTATGGGTGATAAATACCCGCACTTATTTGATAAGTGAATAAAATTTCGAGGACGTAATTTCCAAAAGGGGGGATGGATGTAACATCTCGGGTAAATAAGGAATAAGACATTTTTCATATTTATTAATATTTTTGAATTAAATATTAATTTTACTTTAAAGGGGTTTCTATGTTTGATAGCGTACCCAATACGCAACAACGAGTTTCTTTGAAATCTTACATTGCACACTAATAATATAATGTTATTATTTAAAATGGAAGTTAACTCCTAGTCATTTTATTGGAGGTAATTAACAAAACTAACTAAAATATGATTATACATGATTGTTAAATGTATTTACACTTATCCAATAAAAAGTTAGAGGCTTAAAATATGAATGAATATAATTTTAAGCATAATTTACATTAAAAGGCTGATTTACCTCATTTTAATGGAGAACCCTCTTTAAATATAGTTTTGGTCATTTTTATATTTTCTAATTGACCATATAAAATCCATTTTTATAATGGGTACATCAAAATTTACTTTGTATAAAGTTTTGGAATTTTTCCGATAAGGTTCATTTTTTATTGAATAGTGATAATATTGTATTTTAATTCAAAATTATGTTTTAATATAATTTATTTATATGGTTATATTATCTTTTTAATAGGTTTTAAAGTTTAATTAGAATATATTTTTACCATTTAATCCAATTTTGGTAATTTTAATTAATTTCACTTTGAAATTGGACATAAACAAGTGTCCGTCTTTTGATAGTTATTGTTTCTTAAAAACACGCTATTTGTTTTAACAATGAAAATTAATTTTAAAATTAATTAATGAAACTTCTATGTTTTGAATTTTGAAAAATAGACATAAATTTCAAATTCGGAATATCAAATAATTCTTAGGCTGAATTATTGGTATTTTTATGAAAAACATCAATTTTTGATTAATAGTGAAACCACTTAGTAGTAGTTAAAAAACTGACTTTTCCATTTAAATGAAATTTTACCACTTCTGTGAATTGAATTTCTAAAATCCAACATACATGGTTGTTATCAATAAGTAAAATTTGGTCCAATAAGATGAAAATAATTTTTGTTGAATAGTAACTTTTGACTTTTATTTACCGCGGTTAAAGGTAAATAGGGTAATTCAAGGTTAAAAGAATATTATAATAATTTAAAATTACCTTAACACTTGTCCAAACCTTATTGGTTGAGTAATTAACGACCCTAGTAATCTTTGTGTCGATTTTGGGACCCCATTGAGCTACTTGGTAGTGATAATGACAAATTAGATTAATTAACTTAAAGTAAAGGAAAAAATGACAAAAGAAAATATCTTTTAGTAAATTAATTTTTAGAAGCGGTTATATAAATTATAATTTCAACTATAAATATTCAATTTAAAGATAAAACTACTACCTATCTCATGGTATTTTTGTTATTATTTTTAGACATCAGATAATTTAAAGTATTTATGACACAATAATGATGCAGTGTTTACCTCATTAATAAATCATTAAATAAATAAGATTATAATGGTTAAACTATTATCCAAAACCTGTCCAATTTCTATTGAATGATTTTATTTAGAATATGAGTCATCGTATCTTTGACCATAATTATTTTTGGACCTTTTGAAACCGAATATGTTTTTATAATAAAATAATGTTTTCACACTTTCCTAAGGATCCCCTCCTCCCCTTTAAAAAAGGAGACTATTGCTAACCAATTCCACACACCTCTCAATCCATTTGGCTCATCCAAAATCTGACCAATTAAGCTCCCTAAATCCCTCTCATCCTCTTATAAGCCTTACCATAGGCAGACGGCACTTCAAGAAGTCCTTTGGTTCAAACCAAATGGAGTTACCCAAATTAAAGGTAACAGTTTCTCTTAAATTGTTTTTTTATTTTACTTCTCTAACCCCTAAACTCTTTTTATATCATTCATTTGTAACAACACCAGTATCCTAAATATACTATTATGTTTTTATGAGAAGGATTATAAATAAAATTACACACAAATCCATCTAAAGTATGAAAAACATAATGTTTATGTGGATGGAAAACTAACGCCTCACGAAACGATGATTGTTCGATTATCTTCTACCGCCTCTCATGGTGGTCATTATGAAGGCACTGTTTTTATATATGATATATATAATGTTTATATTTTCTTTATTCTTCTATAATTTCCATTTAAAGAATGCCTTTATGGTTTCCATTATGGGTAAACACAATAATCTCATTAGAGGAAGTGTAGACTACCGCCCCCTCAAAGAGATATGACTCGTTAATACCATATGTGGAACATATAATGGATAGATTGAATGATATTATATATTATTAAATACTGTAATTTTCATAATAATATGGATAATTATGTTTTAATTCCATTAAATATGAATAGAAATGGGATTAGCGTTCATGCGTACGTACGGCTTACCGTCTCCATGAACGATGCATTTCATTTCTTACCTCTAAATGTTATGTACTATTATAAATATATGTATATACTGGATATATATGATAAATATGATATCAAAATAATGAATATAATTCTAGATATAATTAACCATTGACCGCATGAACAACATGTAATTATTAGAAGTCCATTTTTGACTTAAGTACCAAATATCGACAAAATGAACATTTTTAAATTAAATGATAACATAATGATTATAACATGCTAATAAGTGATATAAAAAGGAATAATAAACTGAAAAAAAGGTTTTTAAGCAAGTAGAAATTAACTATAATTTATTATTCATGATATTAAAGAACAATCAAGTCAAGTTGGACACGAGGTAAGGGACTTCATCTCAATATCCTTTCAATGAGGCATATTTTGTTTTAATACATGACTTTATTTTATACGCTGCATAAACACCCTTGAATTTTTAAAGGGAATATTATTCTACCAATAATTTTACTAAATGAAAAAAGGTAATGTTTCTTTTAACAGAAGTGGTGACAACGACCTTTCCCACCGTCGTGAGTATTATTTGATCTTTGGATTCCTCAATAAGACGTAATATTTTTAAAAGAAAATAAATACCTTATACTCTTTTACGTATTTTTGGTATTGAAAAGGATTTTGATAATGGATTTTTTATGTCAATATATTTATGTGATATATTGTGATTGAAATGTGGAAATGTTTTCTTTCCTTTATATTTGTTTTATGTCTTATGATTTTATAATGATACTTAGACATTTGATGGGTGGTTATGTGACAAACCAAATGACAGGTGGTGCCGTGAATATCAAAATGGGTGGATACGTTATAACCTCCAATTCATTGGGTATAGAAGTTTCCCGTATGGCTATTCCATTTATTGATATGTTTGGAAGTCATTCGTATGGTTATTCCATTTAAGTATGTTTATGTCCCAAGTTACCTCTATTTGTTATGTGTTCTTTATATGGTTTTTATGGTAATATTTTGGTTACAAAAGGAAATGAAATGATATTTTATTCAGTGAAGGGTATTCACTACTATATAAAGGTTAAAAATATTACATATGATTAAGTATTCATGGTTTACTTGTTGTTTTGAAAAACTAACAGCTTCCATTTTTGTGTATCCCTTACTGAGATTTTTTATGCTAATCCCACGTTTTTGAAATGTTTTTCACAGGACATAACATGGAATTGGGTCAAGGATGGGATCACAGAAAAATCATTCCTTCTAAAACATGGAACTAGACATTACTCTTTTTTTCAAAGAGTTTTTATTTTTTGAAAAAAATGGAAAGTTAGTAGAAGTGTATACTTTTTAATATTTTGAAATGTAACAGTTATGGCCTAACACTCAAAAAATCTAATCCTGAAAAGATCCTCAATGTGAATTTTTCATTTAATTCAATATTATGTAAGGTTTATGGTCGGGTTCGTATATGTTTCCCTTGGAATCCGGGGATGACCACCTTGATGGGAGGTTCAAATATTCTGATCGGTTTCTAACGGATTTGTTCGTAGAACCGGAAACATCCAATGATTCCACATCCATTCGGACCAACTTTCTAATGGTAGGTGCTCATTATTTTGTAGACTGATGAGGCTTAAGAATTTTCATGGGTTGAGAGGATGGGAGGTCAGACTCATCACACATTTTTTAGGGGAATTATTGTCTACTCTGGGAGTCTCTTTATAGATTTAAATTATGTTCGTGAATCCTTATTACATTACTAAGTATAGAATGAGATTTCCTTCATATCTAAAAATGAATGAATAAATATTTAGGAAATTTAGAGAATATTTTATATGTATTCGAGGTTCTTCATCGATAGAGAATCATCTGTATTTATTAGAGATTATTGGTCAATGGTACCCTTCGACACATTTATATAGAAGTCTCTTAGTCATTCTGATGACCATGCTGGTTTTAAAGCCACTCTGTGGGGAACTTGATGTTTATTGTCATCTATAAGGACATTAATTAATTTAGATTTGGGATCGAACCTGTAGACAGGATACCTACATATCCTTTGTTTAGAAAAGGAATCATAACCCACGTAGTTCGAGAAAGGGAGTATGATGTTTATGATTGATGGCTCAAAGAAGGATGTCACAATTACTTTTACACTCTAAGCTCATGTGAGTCATGCTCGGTGTGAGAAACAAGACGTATTGGTAAAAATTAGACAATTGTTCCATGAAAGATGCAATCATAAGAAATAATGTGGGGCTTATTTATGTTTGACTGCCCAGATAAATGAAGGATAAGATTTACTTTAGGGAAGAAATCTAGGAACATGGTCCATAAAGGTATATGTGCTTCATGGAGATTTTGAATACTCTAACTTGGGGCTTACTCTTGAAAAGGAGGCCCAAATTAGGAGAAGACTTATGATTGGGTTTTACTCCTGAAAAGGAATCCCAGATCAATGGTAAATTAGTACTGGTTAAGAGAAATTAAGACTGGGGCATACTCCTGAAAAGGAATCCCAGGTTAAGAGAATTATGGTTGGGGAATACTCCTAAAGAGGATGCCCATATTTGAGACTGGGGCTTACTCCAGAAAAGGAATCCCAGGTTAGGGGATCTGGGGCCTACTCCTAAAGAGGATTCCCAAATTAGAGGACTTATGACTGGGGATTATTCCTGAAAAGGAGACCCAGGTTAAGGATTCTCTCATCTTAAAGGATGAGTTTGAATGAATGAAACCTCAATCTTTAGTGACATAAAGATGTGTAAATCACTAGGTTTTGAGAGATATTTCACAGAATTCCTTTCATATTAAGGAAGTAAAATCAATAAATCATGCCATAAATGGATTTGAAGGGTGTCTTGAAGACTGAATCTTGATAGGTAAGGTGGAATGGCTTAAGAGGGGTGAAATGGGCAAGAAGGGTACCCAAAAAAGGCAGGGGCATACAAGTCATGGCAGGCGCACAAGTACTGTGTGGGCGCGCAAGTCCTGGTCGCGCAGGTATGCCTGTGCGACACATGGTGTACTTGCGCGACGGTTAACCAGTAGGTTAATACTTGAGCGACTCTTCATTAAAGCCTTTAGAATCCTCTAGTGGTTCTTCCAGATGAAGGGTGCGCAAGATCTATTGAAGGAGTAAGGTGGCGTGCAAGTGTGGCCCTTTTCCCTTAAGGGATGGCCACTAAGGCGTGCATGTGTTGATGAGTTTCAACACTTAGGCCTTCCTCCCTCTCTTTAGATCTTTCTTTCTAGGTAAGAAATTACCTTAGAAGTGTTTGGGAATCTTTGAAAAGAGACTAGGGTGTCGGGAGCTCAAATCTGAGTTTCTAGAAAAAAATTCATCTTCGAATAGGGGGCCCACATGGTCTATTTATAGGCAGTAGAAGACCTCGGGCAGTTATTACTTATGTCTCGCAAGTCACTTGCGCGCCCACTAGACGACGCACAATTGGACTTGCACGACAGTGATAGAACTTGCGCTACACTTGTGCTTTTGATCCCTTGTTCACGCCTTTGTTGATTTTTTATATTTTCTTCAAAGGATGGATCAATTTGTGCTAAGTCATTTTCCTTTACATTACTTTGGACTCTGTGATGAATAAGGAGAATCAACAAAATTCCCCCCCTCAGATTTGGATCCGAAAGAAATAAGGATGTGACTCTGAGGAAAAATGAGACATCCAAAGGAATGGTGGCGCGCAATTCTTGATGGCACAGAGGGCGGAGCGCAAGTGCGCATCATGCAGGGCCTGGCACACAGGGGTACGGCGCGCAGGGTTCTAGCCACGTCTATAAATAGAGGGCCTCACTTTCGTACAAAGCATCCGGATTTCTAGATTTCAAACATTCGAGCTCTAGCTGCGCAGGTCACTTTAGCCGCGCAGATTGCTCTGTTTTCCGATGTTTCTTTGTTGTCATGCTGTTGTAGAGGTATTTGTACTTGTGCGGTGAAAACATGAGCAGCAAAAACTTGTGCGACACATTTAACACTTGTTTGAAACATCCATACTTGCACGCCTTAATGCCTTATCCATTTTTCTGAATTCTTTCACAAATATTATGAAAAATAAACCCATTTAAGAGTTAGTGTATTCAACTTTTGTGCAGAATGAATGGCTCATAGACCCGGAACGACTGATGAACTGGCTAGCAAGAAGATTGATGACATTATGAACAAAATTGTCCATGATTACTATGATATCTGTGACAGCACTCTCCTAGTTTTGGCTAAGTACTTGAATAAATATCATCTTAATTTCCCACAGAGCATCTACCTGCCTCTATATGGTCATGGTCATCTGCAAGGAGTCAATGTTCCAAATGCAAAGAACTATATGCCTGAGATGTAGCTGCACTACAACTCCTCTATTTCGGTTTTGATGTGCATTAAGAGCAACAATAATGGTGTGAAATTTCATATTCTTACTCCATGTCATTTCCTTGCAGATATGAAAATGGAAAACCCATGGGCTGAAATGTTTTCCGCTGCTGGTTGGTGGAGAGAAGACAAAAATGGAATTAGGGAAATATCTGAAAAGAGTACTCTCTCCAAATGGCTCTTTACTTCCAATGCTTAATTCTCAAATCCATGTATCCATCTTCCAAGTCTCTTGGATAGAAACAGAGTCACGGTTTGATCAGCAGAGAATTTTCTCAAACCGCACTCAAGAACATTCTTTTACATTTGTTCCAAAAAGATCTGGTATCCCTGCATCTTTTATGGTATCCAGTTGAATGAATGAATTCCAGTTGGCTGCTGATGAAGCTCGGGATGCTGTAAGTCAAATTAAAAGTTACGTTGAAAGTCTTTTGTAATTCCTGAAAAAAAGAGAAGAGACTCCAGTCTGTGGATGTCCTTCTAACTCTTTTTCATCAATGAAAAACACTTTCACCTTCAGTTATTTGAACCTCCATTCTCTTTTGCTACATTCTTTAGATTTTACCTAAGCCAATGGGCCTAGTAAGCATAGTTTTGTTTTTACTAGGATTAATGTAAATAACCCTACAAACTTCAATCCTTTTAATTTCTCAATGTTACCTAAATCATATAAAATGTATGTTTAGTGAGCTGGGAACTTGACTTTTATTCAGAGTTCCCCTGTCTTTTGTGGGAATTTTAAAGTCATGAACGTCAGAAATAAAAAAGGATAATGTTTAAGGTCAAAATATCTTTGACCGAAATGGATTATAATTGACTCAATTCCTTGAAAATTCATCTAAAAACATATTACCATACTCAAGTATGAGGGAAAATATGTAATCTATGACTTAAGAATATTTGAATCTGAGGAATGATATGAAAAAGAGATAAAAGGCATTAGAAGAAGTAGTTTCCAAGAATGAAGTTACCATTATTTAACAAACCCGTTAGGGGGTTGAATTATGTAGGACCACCTAAGGGAATTGGCTGCATAGTTA
Source organism: Viscum album (assembly GCA_963277665.1). Classification (NCBI taxonomy): domain Eukaryota; kingdom Viridiplantae; phylum Streptophyta; class Magnoliopsida; order Santalales; family Viscaceae; genus Viscum; species Viscum album. The sequence continues at coordinate 1,756,294,655 of OY728158.1, read as the reverse complement.
AATAAAATAGAATCTTTTGGATAACAAGTCTGTTATATAGACTGTTTATGCACGGCCGCCTATGGGCACGTGATGCATAGTCTGGAAAAAGAACTCTCATAAATTTACTTTCCTAGTGCTAAAATCCAGTGAAAGATTATGGAGATTCAAATCTTCTAATGTATAGAGTTTGCTATATGGAAAAAGGTACTTGAATATAGAGAATATATTTCCAAACATGATTATCGAAGAACTGGATGAATATCACTCCTACGAAGGTATGACCCAAACGTAGGGAAGGATAATATAAACCATAGACTTGAATACTTTCAGATCATGAAAAAGGATATGGGAAAAATATGTTAAGGATGGCTATTTTTTGTGGATCCCTACATACTATCATTTAAGACAAATAAGGACAAAAGAGGCATTCTTCCCAAGAATGATGTTACCATTATCCAACAAACCCGTTAGGGGGTTGAATTATGCATGGCCACATAAGGGAATTGGCTGCATAGTCAAATAATAATATCTTTTGGCTAAAAAGTCTGTTATGTAAACTGTTTATGCAAGGCCACCTATGGGCATGTGCTGCATAGTTAGACAAAAGAACTCTCAAAAGTTTGACATTGTTGTGACTAGAAGTCATGAAAAGGGTTATGAGGATCTGAAAATATTTAAGGTTAGGATTATGACACATAAAGATGTGTATTTTTCAATGTATATAGAGATACATAAATCAATGATAACCATAATTATGTTGTGGCTGGGTCCTGAATTGAAATGTTTGTAACACCCCAAGCTTCCACGGTACGTTTCCCTTCGAATAATGCGATAGCGTGTGTTGTACGCAACCTCGAGTTCTAACACACACCACAACTAATTAAACTAGACGTTGTGAATAGTAATACCTACTTTTTGAAATCATATATATTTTATATTTCAAAATGGACTTCATTTTTGGATTCGGAATATTGAAATTAGCCTAGGGTGAAATTTTGGTACTTTTCGGATAACTTTTATATTTTGATGAATAGTGAAAATTACTAAATGTTAATTAAAATCATCTTTTTTAATCAAAATAATTAATATTGATAAATTATGAATTTGAGTGGTTTTAAAGTATATTTAGAATATATTTTTACCATTTAATTTAATGTTTTTCATTGTACATAATTTCACAATTAAACCAGACATAAACAAGTGTCAATCATTTGATAGTTATTATCTCTTAAAAACACGCTTTTTATTTTAACAACGGGAATTAATTTTAAATTAATTTCTGCCACTTCTGTGTTTTGAATTTGGAAAAATGGATAACATATTTGTAATCAGGATGTCCAAATTATGTAAATAAGTAACTTTTATTTTTACAGATTTTGAATAATTACTGCGGTAAATATTTTATTTACCATGGTTAAAGGGTAAATCTGGTAAATAAGGGTTAACAAATAATATTATAATAATACAAAATTACCCTAAAACGTGTCCTAACCTTATTGGTGGACACATACCCGACCATGGGCATCCTTGGGTCGATTTGGGGACCCCTTAGAGCCACTTGTATGTGGTAGGGACACATTATATTAATAAAGTTAAAATAAAAATAAAAATGGCATACGCTTACATCTTTTAGAAGAACAATTTGTACATTGGGATATACATGTTGGATTTTCGATTATAAATATTCATTAGAAAGATCAAAAAATTTCCTACATAATGATATTTTATTTATAATTTTTAAACATCATATAATTTAAATTATTAATGACACAATAATGATGCAATGTTTACCTCATTAATAAATCATTTAAATAAATAAGATTATAATGATTACAATATTATCTAAAACCTGTCCAATTCTTATTGGTTGATGTTATTTAGAAAAGGAGTCATCTTATATTACACCTCAATGATTTTTGGACCATTATAAACCGAATATAATTATATTATAAAGTAATACTTTCACTCTTTCCTAAAGAGCCCCTCCTCTCCCTTATAAAAGGAGACCACTTCTACTCATTCCTCACACCTCTCAAGCCACTTGGCTCGTCCAAACCCTGCCCAAATACTCTCCCAACTTCCCTCACTACAAACTAGAGGCCTTAGTTTGATCAGAAAGCCACCCTAAGGATCCCTTTTTATCAAATCAAAAGGAAGAACCCGAAGAAGAGGTAATGTTTTCACCACCCCTTTTCAAGTTCCTTTCTTCTTCCACTTCTTCTTTCTTTGTTCTTAGCATTATAAAATAATAACTCCAGTATCTCACATATACTGTGATGTTATTATAAATATGGTACAACCATATTCAGTATTCTATCCACCCTTTGAATAACATGTCACCATACGTGCGTACGTACGGCTTACCATCTCCACGTCGTGGTGTAATTGTTATTCAATATATTATTATTTGGATGGGTATAATAATGATGTGAAACTCATGTAAATAATAAATATAACATGTTAATTATTCTGTATATATGATATAACATCCATTTATATATTATTTTAATATCAAAAGAATGATATTGTCGCTCGTGCGTATGTACGGACTACCGTCTCCACAAACGCGATAAGATTCATTCTCCATCGTATCCATTCAAGTATAATTATCATTTGATGATTTAAAAATGATGTTTAAGGACTTGATATCATTATGGATATGAATAATATACAACCTATCCATTACAAACATGGCTTACGTAACAAAACATATAAAATAAAACAAGTAAGTTAACACCCGAAACAACGATAATACTAAGATATTATTATCAAATAAATATTAAAAGATCATATATGATATCATATTAATGTGTATGATTCTTTTATAATTTAATAACAATTATTTCACCATTATACAGGAGGTTAACCTACCCCAACCAAGGAAAAGTACAAGGTAAGGTTTATTTCACAATCTCTTCATTATCCGAGGTTGTTTATACGTAATAATCTACTGGGATCTCGTTATCATCCACATCCATGTTTCTTCAAAATGTTTTTAAAAAAAAATTTAATATTTAAAAGAATATGGGTTAAAGTCATTTATACCCTTGTTTGACTTTTTATAAGAGGTTTATAAGGGAATCTTTCCGTCGTTTTCCAAACAAGGTGCTTTTTAACCTTTTCGACAGAATTAAGATAAGAATGTTTTTTTTAACTTATACGGCGGGTGCGGTTATTTTCCGCCGTTATAAAATCGTCAAGCTTCCCTTACAAGCTTATAAGAATATTTTCAAAGAAAATGTCTTATTTTATAAATATATGTCTCTTAAATGATTTCAAAATAGAAAGAGATATTTCATTAAAAAGAGTTTTGATTTCATCTATGTCAACATCCTTTAATGGATTTTATGCTTATTTGAGGATGATATATTATGATACAAAACTTTTATATTGTATTGAAGGTTTTGTGATATGTTTGACTGTGGATGTGCTATTTTTTTATATACCATTCATGTTTTATGGTGAATATATTGACATTTCGTATGCTATTTTTAATACGAATGTTTATGTTATGTTTAAACCTTTTCATATGGGAATGAATTGGACTTAATATGTGACGGGTGGAGCCCGCTATAGCTCCTCGATGCATCGGTAGGTCTCATGAGACAAACAAGTGTCTTGGCACAAGGCCTTTAAAAAATCTTATTTGTAGTCTTGGCACGAGGCCTTGGCTATGTGGTTATGATAGTCTGTCATTATGCATTCCATCATTATGAAAGCGGTTATTGATATTGCATGTGATTATTCGATTAGTAGAATATCCATGTGAATAAGTAAATGGCATTATTTAATTTTATTTATGCCATACTATGTTGAAGTTATAGTTTAAAAGGCTTTTGTTTTAGTCATACATTTCCTTAAATGTTTATTCTTATTTATGAAAGTTTCCGCTATATTGTTGTCCTTACTGGGCATTTGAGATCACCCCTTTTCTATGTTTTATTTTCCCAGGATGTGAAGAAGTAAATTATGAATGACTTGCAGGGATATTATGAGGGGTTAATAGTATGGACTATGGAGACAATATGTTGTTGTAGTAGTTTTTTTATTTTGATGATGTAATGTAAAACTTATGAACATATCTAGTGTTTCTAAGGCTACTAAACCAATCGGTCTTTCGAGATTTGATCTTTCTTGTGATCATGCCAATGTTATGTAATTAATTCACCGACTCTGGGTAACTGGGGTCGGGGCATTACAATGTTGGACTTCACTACGTATCCCATAAGGATGAGAATCAAGCCATACTTAGTTCTTAAACTATAGTTTAACGTCATGTGGGAAAAAAGGATTAGAGATCTAAGTTTAGGGTCATAGAGCTTGGACCATTGTAAGAAATACACAGTGTGTGTTTTCATGGGGACTTTTCAGCCAAGGGACTAAAAATTGAATTTGGGGTTAGGCCCAAAGACTTGGGGCAGGATTCGAGGGACACTCGAATGTTCCTACGTATCCCATAAGTATGGGAATCAAGCCCACATAGTTCTAGAAATACCCTCTGTACAAATTTGGTTCGTACATGTGAAGGGTGAAAGGGGGATTTAGTGCAATGAAGGTTTAACCAAAGATAAAACGTTCGGGCATTGCCATGTATGCTCGTAGTCTTTGAAATGAAACATGATTGAAAAATCAATAAAAATAATGGTTCCCTCTCAGGTGAGGGTATCAAATTAATTTGTAGTTTATTTTCATACTGTAAAAAAGTGTTGTATAGTTTAACGTCATATAACAAGGACGAAAGTGAACCAATGTAAAGATATTGATTCTAAGGGTGGTTTCATGAATTAACATCATATGAGATGGAGATGAACCGACGTGAAGAGATTGGTTTTGGACTTGAACCTTGGGAGGTTGCCTACATACCCATCCTAGAAGGCAAGGATCAAAGTCCGTGTAGTTCAATTAAATAATGAATTAATGATCAAGTTGTTCTTGGGGACAATGACCTAAAAAATGATGTTAGGACTTACACATGGTTAGCGGCACAGAGAGAGTGTTATGGTTGAGGTTTTCTCTAAGCTCACGTGAGTCATACTCAGTGTGAGAAAGAAGAGGTAACAACAACATTAATGATTCATAGTTCAATGTCATGTAGGACATATAAAGGGACTATGCAGTTTAAAGTCTTGCAGTTAGGACTATTGGTGCTTCACAGTTTAGTGTCATGTAGCAGGGGCAATATACAGTTTAATGTCATGTTGGACGTATCATGGACTTTATGTACAGTTTAGTGTCATGTAGTTAGGACGATGGGGACAATAAAGTTTAACATCATGTTGGACGAAAGGGGCACTGTGCAGTTTAATTTCATGCAGTGAGGATAAAAGAGTACACCATTTTAACGTCATATTGGACGCATTGGGGATTTTTTCCCCACAGTTTTATGTCATGTTGGACGAAAGTGAGAATAGTTGAAGGTCATATACGTAGACCGTGGATGGTGTAGTTTAATGTCATGCTGGAAAAAAGTGTAGTTTAAGGTCATATAGGACCTTTGATGATTATGTAGTTTAACGTCTTTCAGGACGTAAGGGACTTCTATACAGTTTAGTGTCATGTAGTTAGGACATCACAGTTTAACGTCTTGCTGGACATAAGGAAATCTCAAATAGTTTAGGGTCATATTCATGGACCGTTGATGATGCATTTTAAGGTCATACAGGACCTAGTTTTAGTTTAGGGTCATACAAGACCATTTAGGGAACTTTTTCACAGTTTAGCGTCACGTGGGACGAAAGTATAAATTTTTTAAGGTCATATGTATGGACCATTTCTGTATAGTTTAACGTCATATAGCAAAGACGAAAAAGGTACTTTGCAGTTTATACAAAATACTTCTTCAAAAATCTAGCATTGGTTAGAGTAGTGATGAGTTCTCCATCCATTGATATTAATGAATAAGCTCCATTGGAGTAGACCCTATGTATTGAATAAGGTCCTTCCCATTTTGGCTGAAGCGTAGGTGGTTTCTTTCCTAGTATCATTGGAGTTCTGAGAACTAATACCAATTCTCTCTGAGTGAATGAGCGAAGATGAACTTTTTTTTTAAAATCTTGTGCTATTCGATTCTGATAAACTCCCAAGTGGTGCAAAGTGCACACTATTTTCTCATCTAACTGTTCCAATTCATTCAATAACTTTTGAGATTGTTCATCTGTAAATGATTGATCACAAATGGAAACTCTAAGCAAGAGTATTTGAAATTCAATGGGAAAGATGGCTTCCGTTCCATATACCAATGAATATGGAGTTGACCGAGTTGCAGTGCAGGTGGTAGTATGATAAGTCCATAAAGCATGAAAGAGTTTATTTGGCCATGACCTCTTATCTTTATCCACCATCTTTTGCAGTATATTTGAAAGAGTCTTGTTAAAGGATTCTATCTGGTCGTTGGCCGCTGCATGATACCGAGATGAATGGTTGGATTTGATGTTGTATTCTTGATATAATTTCTTCATCTCGGATGAACAAATATTTGTGCCATTGTCCATCAATATGGTATGAGGGACACCAAATATGGTAATGATGATAGACTTTATGAAGCTAACAACGCATTTAGAACTGACTTCCTTGAGAGGTATTGCCTCTGCCCATTTGGAAAAGAAGTCACTAGCAGTAAGAATGTACTTAAACTGCTTGGTCGTAGCCGAAGGGTAAGGTCCCACCACATCCATTCCCCATATGGAAAATGGCCATGAGTATTTAGTTGTATGAAGAAACTCTGGAGGTTGATGAATGAAGTTGGCATGTACTTGGAATAAATGTCACATCTTTGGGAAATTGACATAATCTCGTATCATTGAAGTCCAAAAGTATCCAAGCCTTCGAATCTGATCAGACAGTCTATGTCCAGACTGGTGGGAACCACAGACTCCTGCATGCACTTCTTTCATGATAGTCATTGTCTCTTCACAATCAATGCATATGAAGAGAACTCCATCAAAACCACATTTGTAGAGAATTTTCTCTTGGTGATCTGGGACATCATAAAGAGTAAAATTAACCACACGTCACCGGATTTGTTCTATCTCAGCTCGATCAGGTGGAAGTGTTCCATTTTTAAGGTATTCCCTGATAGGTGGCATCCATCCTATAGTATGACCATACGGTTTAGGAATGGGAAAAATTTCATTAATTTCCTCTTTTCTGATTCGAACATAAGGTGAAATTTCACGACGGTGGGAAATACTGATGGTTGTCTCGTCCCGATTTGGATCTGCCAGAGCTGTTGCTATATTAGCCAATGCATCATCTTGAGCATTTTTTGATCTTGGGACATAAGAAAATGTCAGTTCCAAAGGGAATTCTTCCATTAACTCTCTGAAATAATCATATAAAGGGATTATTTCTTCTTTTTTGATGGAATACTCCCCATTGACTTGTTTGATTACTCGGTCTGAATCACCTTTCACCTTTAAGTGATTCACATCTGCTTGAAGTGCTAATTACAGACCTACGATGAGATCTTGGTATTCTGCTTCATTATTGGTACCACCTTCCCACAATAAGAAGGAATAAGATAACACTGCCTTTTCTGGAGAAATGAGCACAATTCCTAAGCCAACTTTGTTGAATTTAGGATTTTCCATTTTCCTCCCCGTTGGACTTCTGGAAGCACCATTAAAATAAATTTCCCACACCTGAGGACTTTCTTGAATATAGAAGACTTCCTCATCAGGGAGTTCAATATCTGATGTTGTGTCTTCTACTGAAGGGTGTTCAGTTAGGAAATCAGCCAGAGCTTGGCCCTTCATCGCCTTTTGAGGCACATACTGAATGTCGAATTGCTGAAAAATAACTACCCACCTTTCCAGACATCCTGTAAGCATTGGACGACTTAGGATAAATTTGAGCGGGTTATTGCAAGATACCAATTGGACTCGTGATGTTGCAGGTAGTGTCTCAACTTCTGAACTGCAAAGCTTAATGCCAGGACGCACTTCTCAATACTTGAATACCAGTTTTCTAATTCAAGCATGGTTCGACTGAGTTAGTGGAGACTATTTTCATTCCCAGCATCATTCTTTTGAGCTAGAAAGGCACCCAATGATCACTCTAGAGCTGTCACGTAGAGGATAAGTGGTATTCCTTCAACAGGTGTCATGAGTACAGGTGGACTCAAGAGGTATTTCATGAGAATATTGAATGCTTCTTGACATTCTTCATTCCACTGGTAAGTGACTCCCTTATTCATCAATTTGGTGAAGGGTAAACTTTTTCCTTCTAAATTGGCGATGAAACACCAAATATAGGCTAAGTGTCCTTGAAGTCCTATCAATTATTTAAAATTTTTAGGAGGTGACATACCAAGGATTGACTTGGTCTTCTCAGGATCGACATAATTACCACGATGGCGTACAACAAAGCCGATAAATTTTCCTGAGGTTACCCCAAAAGCACATTTTAAGGGGTTCATCTTCAAATTATGTTGTTGAAGATTGCAGAATATGAATTCCAAATCAGCCAAGTGATTAGAATGTTGTTTGGATTTAGCTACCAATTTGTCTACATAGAATTCAACAAACTTCCCTAAAAAGGGTTTGAAAATATGATGCATGGCCCACTGATAAGTTGCACCTGCATTCTTTAAGCCAAAGGGCATTACCTGGTAGCAAAACACACCCTGAGGGGCTCTGAAGGCTGTAGATTCATCTTCTTCTGAGGCCATTCGGATCTGATTATATCCGGAATATCCATCCATGAAGGAAAGTGCTTCATATCTAGCTGTTTCATCAATTAGAAGTTTTGTAATCGGAACTGGGAAATCAACTTTAGGACAATGTCGATTAATATCTCTGAAATCGATGCAAACTCTAATTTGTCCGTTCTTTTTCTTTACAGGGACTATATTAGCCAACCATTTGGGATATTGAACTTCTCGAACGATGTTATCTTTCATAAGCTTATCCACTTCAGATTCAATTTTGTAAGCATAAGTTGGGTGTGTTCTTCTCGCGGCTTGCTTAAATCCTCGATGTTATGTAGGTAAACCCAAATGATGAGTAGAAACATCAGGATCAAGCCCGGGAATTTCTGTATAGTTCCAGGAAAATATATCTCTATTTTTCTTTATAAAAGAAATATACATCTCTTTCTCTTCAAGAGTCATGACCGCACTGATTAATGTGGGGCGTGGATCTCCTTTTGTACCTAGATTTATTTCTCTGAGTTCATCCACAGTGGTAGAGATACTTTCTTCAAAAGCTGGAGGAGCATCTCTGAGATCTTCCTCTTCTTCTTCTTCATGTGTTATTTCTTTCATTTCTACTTTCATAGTAAATGATAAAGTATAATTCTCATGATCCGAAGAGATTTCAAAATTTTCATTTCTTGAAGAAGAAGCTTCCATTTCTGACCGGATTGATGATGAAGGGTCTTCTTTGGGTAATAAAGAGGAGATGATGGATTGAGAATCTACATCATTGTTCACCTCCGATGTTGGTATAACTTCTTCTGGACTAATTGGCGAAGCATAGACTTGTTGGATTTCAAAAGATGAAATGATGACGTTACCATTTGTTCTTTCATCACTTCTTGGTAGATTACCAATTTCTCTCATGTTGTATGGCTCGATTTCTGTAATTGACATTATGGATATTTCCATAAGAGTATTTAGATTTGGGTCTATCTTGTCAATTTGACGGATAGGCAACACATAATCTGTACTCACATGTGTAAATGGATTTACTGGATTTTTTTCAAACCATATGGAGCATTAACATTGGTAATCTCCTTTGTTATGGTTTTCTCCCTTTGCTTCATGTGATAGAATTCCGCCTCAATGTATTGAGACTCACATATCTTGAACGGGGAATTATCACCATAAAATTTCCCAACTTGACCGTCGAAACAATATTTGAGACATTGATGGTATGATGAAGGGATAGTCGCATTTTGATGTAGCCAGGGTCTTCCAAGCAAGATGTTGAAGGCTGAGTCTTGATCAACAACCATGAAATCTGAATTGGATATAAGATCTACAAACACGGTTTTGAGTGTAACTTCACCCAGTGGTTCTTGTTCATTTTTATCATATCCCTATATCATCATGGTGGATGGATATAAATCAGATTCCGTGAGGCCCAATCGACGAAGTGTACGAATGGGCATGAGGTTGACTCCTGAACCATTGTCAATGAAAGCTCATAAAACATCCACGCCATTGACCTTACCAGACAAGTACAATGGTCTAATATGTCCATGCACAACATCATCTTCATCTTCATCAGTAAAGGATATTATTGCATGGAATTATGTAGGATTATTCTCTATGTGATAGACTTCAGCTGCAGCAATTTCAGTTTCAAACTCCTGAGGACTTGACAAAGCCTCGATGAGTGCCTCTCGAAGATCTTTTGACAAATTTTGAGCATCCAAAATTGATAACTTGGCTGGTACTTGGGCCAAGTATTTCGATATATCATACTTTTGATCCAGAGGTCTGTGTTTCCCAATAGGAATATGTGGTTTAGCATGTACCTCGGAAGCAGATGCTTTGGAAGTTAATTCATCTTGTATTGGGATAAGAATTGGAAATATTTCTGGTTTTGGAAGATTAGACCGATTAGATCCATTTACTTGATGAGAGGAAGAAGATGGAACCTTCAACCTGTCTTCCAAAATAACTATGCTAGGACTGAATTTTTTATTGGTATAAGAACTTGCTTGTTCTTGCTTAACTCGCTGAAGGGCTCTACCATGATTTTCTACTACGTACATAGTTCTAGCCGGGCTAGAATTGGAATAGTGGCTTCTGAAAGATCCATGTCTTCCCATGTATCCTGATCCATGGAACATCCACCGATTCCTCTGTTTGATTCAAGGAATTCAGGCTCATTGAAATCAAAACATCGACTGGAATATGAATCTGTTAATTGAATCATATTAACAGAACCAAGGATTAACTCTTCGTCTGATGAAGACTCTGTCTGATTAGCCTGTTTAGGCTGTGCTGTTTGGTGGGGCGGTGCCTATGGCATTGAAGTATATGGAATGAAGTCCTCCAAAGTAAAAGACAACTTAGGCTTTGACACATACTCATCTTCTTCAGATTCTTTTTCTTTCTTTGAATCATGTCGTTTCTTTGAGGACTTTCCCTATGACAAAGAGGTTTTTTCCGCAACATTCATGGATGAAGACAAAATTGGTTTCTTTAATTGTATTCGCAAAATATCATGAGTTCGATTGATTGTCTTTCTGACCATCCAATCATCATACTTCTGTGTATTTTTTATTTTGACTTCTTGCCATTCACCTTCCTCCTCTGGAACTGTAGCAGTGACACATGCTACCTGGGCTGAGGAGCCTTTCAATGTTACTTGTCCTGAGTCGACCATCTTTTGTAGGAGGTCTTTGAAGAAAAAACACTCTTGGATGGGATGCCCCAACATTACATGAAAAAGGAAATAATTAGGAAAATATTCATCTCCTTTCATGTTTGGCCTCATGGGCGTTGGTAATTGAACCAAATTGTTTTCCAGATCCGAAATGAAATAACCAGGAACATGTTCATTTCGGAAAGAGTATGTTTTGCTCTTCAAATCCTCAAATTGTTTTCATCTTTGATCTTTTTGATCGTCTGAACAAAAAGGCCTTTGTTGTTGGTGCTCAGAAGGTGGAGCCCTTCGATAAGAGGAAGGATTTGAGGTAGAAACAGGTACGGGTGCTTGTTTAAGCATAACTATAGCAGTTTCTGCTTTACCCATTATTTGTCCTAGAGCTGAGGGAATTACACGAGATTTAGCCTTAGCCTGTATAAGGGAATCTTCAATCTACTGAGCGATTAAAGTAAGGTCTCGAAACCCTCCTGTGTATTTTACAGGGATTAACGGCATGCGTAATTCGTCACGCAAATTTTCCACACAGATTGGAAACAATTCTTCTTGAGGTAGTGCTAAACTCAAGGAATATGTTAATCCCTTCCATCGAGCAATGAAATCAGAGACCCTTTCATTCTCCCTTTGCTTACAGTTTGTAAGATCGAAAACTATTGTCTTTGGAAAAGTTGAGCTGAACTGAAGGAGGAATTTTTGGAGAAGATCCTCCCATCCGGTAATAGACCAGGATTGCAAGCTTGTATACCAAACAAAAGCTGGTCCTTGCAAGGTTTTCATGAAGCATCTGAGTTTCAGTGCTTCTTTCTGCTCCAGCGTTCCCATCATAGGATCGCAACAAGACACTTAATGCGTCAAATGCTGTTCAGGATCATTTGATCCATTGAAAATAGGTAATAAAGGATTCCCAAAACTGGATGGAGGAGAAATTGAATCTACCCATTCAGGGTAAACATTATTTTCTGGTTGAACTTGTGCACTTTTCACTTCCATAGTTTCTAACCGAGCTGTTAATAACTCAATAGTAGTTATAAACTTTTGAGAAACATCAGGTTGAACTTGGACTTAGGTAGGTGCAATGACTAGAGCTTGGACAGATTTGGCGATTGGTGCTGCAACTGATGGTAGTACTGCCTACTTTTGTTGCACTTGACCTGTATGATTAGACCTATGAGGGTGTACTGATAGAGGAGGATATTATTAATCCATCTCAGTAGCTGTAACAAATTCCTTTGGCTGAGTGACTCTAGAATTCTTAAGAAGAAGACTACTCTGAAGTAGTTATGCATTCAACCTTCTTAATTCCTTCATTTCTTCCTCCTTTTGTGAAAACCTCTACTCTAGTGAGAGCGATTCACCTTCTCCAGAGGAAGGATATGTAACCTGGTTCATTCCCATCCCTTTGTTGGATCCTTTTCGGAGTGGGGGAAGTGGGTTTCTCTAAGGATTACTTAGGTTCTGAGTAATCCTTTGACTTCGTGTACGCACACCTTCTTCATTTGTGTCTCTGCATACATCTTCTTGAGCAGGAACCTCTTTATCTGAGTCCGCTGAGTGAGCCTCATCTGGTTGATTAGCAACAACAACATTGGTGAAATTGATTGATGCATAACTCATCGCATCCCTTCTATCACCATTTTTGTGATATTTTATTCTTCCATGTCTTTGATGAGACATTGCCTTTTTTTGATTCGATCCCTCAGGAACTTCTTGACGAACCGTAATTTGGAGGGAATCTCCTGATAATTTGGCTCTTCGTTTTTCTTGAGGTTTCTTCCCCAATTGAGAAAAGACCAAATTTCTCTGAGGGGATTGGTGATTTGAAAAAGTCCCCAGTCCAGTGGACTCGGGATGTTCCTGCTGTTCTCGCTCAACTCCCCGAATCGTTTTTTTTTATTCCAAGGATTGGTTTAAAAGAGTCCCCAGTCTGGAAAGCTGGGGTGGTTCTTGACATGCTATGTCTGAGACTTTCTTGAAAGTCCTCCTGATCTTGTGAACCATAGTTCGGAAATTAGCGGGATGCATTAACCTCTATCTGCTTTTATCACCCAGTTCAAAATACTGTTGGATTATTTCCGACACATCAATAACTTGGTGACGTGCTTGCTCCAAACGAGAGGCATGTTCAATATTCTCATTTACATGATGCAAGAGTAATTCTACAACTTTTTCTCTGTATTCTTGATTTTCAGAGGAACTAGTTGAATCATGTTCTTGGGAAAGCTTTTGATTACAAACAAATCTCATTGATTGTGGTCGGCCATGGGAAATAACATTGCATGAGACCATTTTCGGCAGGCTTCGATGACTGGAGAGCACCGTGAAATTCAGTACTCCCTGAACACCCCATCCTCTGACAAGAATACCAGATAGGGCATTGGAAATTAACTGACACAATATTCTTAGTGCGCCAAGGCATGAATTTTGATGGGCTCTCTGCTGCTTTTCAGCCTTCGGATATCGTGATACTGATAGAGACGCCAAATCAATCTGACGTTGTAACCCTTCTATTATCATAAGATGTTTTTTATATTCATCATAAGATAATAATTTCTTTTTCAACTGACAATGAGTTTTCCATATGTTGAGACGAATATCATGAATTTCATCTTCCGTTAACATTTCTGGAATATTATACTGAGATTCAGCCAGAGTCCAAAACATGACTATCACTTCACCTTTCGCCAGTTGTTTTCTCATGTTCAGCATTTCCTCTTTATCATTTGATGAAGATTCATCTACCTGATTTGACCAAAGTTGGTGTTTTCTGGTTGCTTCATTGGATTCAACAGGATTGGTAGAGAAATCATTGATCAAATGAGAAGATGCATGCCTTAGGGGTGGTTCGGAGAATGACCTACACCATGGGATATCTTCTGATTGAGAAAGTATTTCACCTGCTAGCGATGAAGGTTCAGACAAGACTGGTTTTTCATTTGAAAGAGCATCAATATAAGAGGGATTTCTCGACACTACATTGTCCACTGGAGCATTTTCCAGGCAATGTGCATCACTACTGCGGAGAGGACTTTCGCAGCGAAATTCATCATCATGGGGAGGACCACCATAATGGGTTACAGCAAAGGATGAGATCTCTTTAACCTTGGCCTTCTGACCACACAGAGGGTTCCTGTGGCACTCATCTGAAGATGATACTTCGAGATCGACCGAATTGTCATGAAGCAAGCCTTCATGAGGAAGTGTCTATTGAAGACCTTTGGAATTAATGTTCCCACTATTGGAAAATGAGGGAGTTGAATCTTGAATTTCAACAGATAATTGTCTGAGGGCTTCAAGAACTCCAGCATCGACAAAGGACTTGTTACTGATTAGATCTTGATCTCCTGACTATGCTAGGCAGGTCTTTTTCATAGATGCCTTCTTACTCGACTTGGAAACCACTTGTTGATGAAAGTGGCTGCTCTGAGCATGTGTATATGCCTGATCAGGAAGGATGGCCAGGTTAGGCTGATGATCTCTACTCAAATCAGGTGTATGTGCCTGACCTGGTTGTCCGTATGCTATGGGGGAGTATGCCCCACAACCCTCTTGGACTGGAATAGATGTGTGTGTCTGTTACGGAGTGAATTTTTGATGTATCACTCCACTGGTAGGGATCGATTTATGTGTCTTTACCTGAGATGTCACTGAAGTTGTTATAATATCCTGACAGGCATCCAGAATATGAACAGGGATTTGCTTCTGCTCTTTCACCATTAATAGAATATGCTTGGTGACATCAGCTGCCAGAAAGGGAATATACGTCCATTCCAGGCTTGGAGCAGGTGTATACGCCTGCTAGTGTCCTCCTTTTCGTGTCCATGAATCCTGACAGTATTGAAGTGTGGGGACAGAGAGTTGAGTCTGCCTCCTATTTTATGTTGGGGATTTCCGACTAACTTCTCCGAATGCTGCCAAGCGAGACTGTTGGTAGGCTTGATTAATACTAGAATGTGTATGTTCCTGCTGATTGCACTTCACCAAATGTGGTTGATGAGATCCATCTTATGTAGTCAGACGAGCCTGCTGACTCGCTGATGATGTATAAACAGGTGTATATTCTTGCCTATAGTACTCTGCCGGAATTGCCCGGTGGGATTGGCGTGATGCTGCGAGACGAGTCTGCTGGACATCAGAATTAAAATGGGCAGGTGTGTGTGCCTGCTCATTGCTTTCCACCACGTTAGGTTGGTGGACTTCTCCGGAGATGGCAGAGATGAGAACCTGCTCACTGTTGACCGAATTCCGCCTCTAGTGGTTCTTCTTTCTTGCTTGGGTTTGAGGAACCTGAGCCGATCTTCTGGAGTTGGTACCCTCATCATGTTGAGGGCGCACTTCTGCATGAGTCTGGCGGTGATTGTTGGTGGGATCCCTCAAGAAGGACTCTTGTCTGTTTGAATTAAGGTCTTGAGGGACCTTCTCATTCACCTCCCCAGAATAAGGGAGTGAATGGTGATTGCGTTCCGGGGATAACGACCTGAAACGGTTGGAGACGGCAGTCAGCACCGCCTTCTTCTTGATCACTGGTCGTCATTGTCTGGACGACCAATGTGAGTTGTTTACTTGGAGGGCTTGTCGGGAAGCCTCCAGAGTTGGGATGGTACTGTGTTGACGGTACTCCTTAACCAGTGTGTTTGATACCCATCGTTGAAGCTGCTGAGTAGGTGATATTGTCCTAAGAGCGGACGATGATCAAGCAGAAGTAGCAGCAGTGGAATTTTCAGCAGCAGTATTCACATGTGTGAACTTGTGAGATGCCATTCTAGAAATGAAAATGATCTTGGGAAAAGAGTGCATGTTTGATATAACAGACGCAATCAAGATATTTTCAGCCACTACATCTTTTGGATGAGCACATATGTCAATGATTGTTTTTGTTGGCCCTCTCATTGAGTTTTAAATAGGGGCTTAACAAATAGTTAAAACACCATTTTAACTTGGTTAAGTATTCACGTCAGGTTCACCATTTTCGTTTCCCTCGGAATTCGGGGATGACCGCCTTGATGGGAGGTTCAAATATTCCGATCGGTTTCTAACGGTTTTGTTCGTAGAACCAGAAACATACAATGATTCCACATCCATTCGGACCTACTTTCGAAAGGAAGGTTCTCATTAGTTTGTGGACTAATGAGGCTTAGGAATTTTCATTGGTCGAGAGGATGGGACGTTAGACTCATCACACCTTTTTAAGGGGAATTATTTTCAACTCCGGGACTCTCTTTATAGATTTAAGTTATGTTCGTGAATCCTTATTACATTACCAAGTATAATATGAGCTTTCCTTTAGATCTGACAATCAATGATTAAATATTTAGGAAATTTAGAAAATATTTTTTATGTATTCGAGGTTCTTCATCGATAGAGAATCATCTATATTTATTAGAAATTATTGTTCAATGGTACCCTTTTACACATTTATATAGAAGTATCTTGGTCAATATGATGACCATGCTGGTTTTAAAGCCACTTAGTGGGGTACTTGAGGTTTATTGTCAGTCATAAGGACATAGATTATTTTAGAGTTGGGATCGAACACGTAGACGGGCTACCTACGTATCCTTTGTTTATAAAGGGAATCAAACCCCACGTAGTTCGAGAAAGAGAGTATGATGTTTATGATTGATGGCTCAAAGAAGGATGTCACAATTACTTTTACACTCTAAGCTCACGTGAGTCATGCTCGGTGTGAGAAAGAAGTGGTATTGGTAAAAATTAGACAATTGTGCCTTGAAAGATGCAATCATAAGAAATAATGTGGGGCTTATGTATGTATGACTGCCTAGATAAATGAAGGTTAGGATTTACATTAGGGAAGAAATCCAGGAATAGGGTCCATAAAGGTATATGTGCTTCATGGAGAATTTGAATACTCTCACTTGGGGCTTACTCCTGAAAAGGATGCCCAAATTAGGAGAAGACTTATGATTGGGTTTTAATCCTGAAATGGAATCCCAGATCAAAGGTAAATTAGGACTGGTTAAGAGAAATTAAGACTGGGGCCTACTCCTGAAAAGGAAACCCAGGTTAAGAGAATTATGGTTGGGGCTTACTCCTATGGTGGATGCCCATATTTGAGACTGGGGCTTACTCCTGAAAAGGAAGCCCATGTTAGGGGATGTGGGGCCTACTCCTAAAGAGGATGCCCAAATTAGAAGACTTATGATTGGTGATTATTCCTGAAAAGGAGACCCAGGTTACAGATTCTCTCATCTTAAAGGATGAGGTTGAATGAATGAAATCTCAATCTTTAGTGACATAAATATGTGTAAATAACCAGGTTTTGAGAGATATTCCACAGAATTTCTTTCAGATTAAGGATGTAAAATCAAGAAATCATGCCATAAATGGCTTTGAAAAGTGTCTTGAAGACTGAATCCTGAATAGGAAAGGTGGAATGGATTAAGAGTGGTGAAATGGGGAAGAAGGGCACCCAAAAAAGGCAGGGGTGAGCAAGTCCTGGAAGGAGCGCATGTACTGCGTGGGCGTGCAAGTCCTGGTCGCGCAGGTATGCCTGCGCGACACATGGTGTACTTGCGCGACGGTTAACTAGCAGGGTAATACTTGAGTGACTCTTCATTAAAGCCTTTATAATCATCTTGAGGTTTTTCCAGAAGAAGGGTGTGCAAGATCTATTGAAGGAGTAAGGCAGCGCGCAAGTGTGTCCCTTTTCCCTTAAGGGCTGGCCACTCAGGCACGCAATTGTTGATGAGTTTCAACACTTTGGACTTCCTCCCCCACTTTAGATCTTTTGTTCTAGGTAAGAAATTACCTTATAAGTGTTTTAGAAGCTTTGAGAAGAGACTAGGGCGTCGAGAGCTCAAATATGAGTTTCTGGAAAAAAACTCCTCTCCGAATGGGGTGCCCACAGGGTCTATTTATAGGCAAGAGAAGACCACAGGCGGTTATTACATAGGTCGCCCAAGTCACTTGTGCACCCACTAGACGGCGCGCAAGTGGACTCGCGCGACAGTGATAGAACTTGCGCGGCACATGTGCTTTTAATCCCTTGTTCATGCCTTTGTCGATTTTTGATATTTTCTTCAAAGGATGGATCAATTTGTGCTAAGTCATTTCCCTTTACATTCCTTTGGACTCTATGACGAAAAAGGAGCATCAACAGTATACTTCTGTTATTATATTGTGACATATTACATAATATATAGAAAACACCAATGTTTAGTAATTTTTGATGTCTAGATAAATTATTTAAAAATTTTAATTTATTAAATGGTTCATAAATTCATACCAATAACAAATTTTAATTCATACACAAATTATTTTGATTTCTCATCCACAACATTCATTGTGATCTCCTCTGTAACTGAGGAAAAATATGAATGTTTTGAGCTTATAGGCTCATTATGGTTTCACATTTTAAGAGGCCATGTATACATCAATAAATAATATTGAAATATAAATTATTATAAAAACCAATAATGAAAATATATAAATATTTTTCATAAAATAATAATAACATTGTGAAGGAATAATGTTATATTCTCTAAATTTTTTGAACAAAAAAATAAATTAAATGTCGTCTTATACTTTTATAATGTGAGTGAATTTCCACAACAAATCCCAAGTGTATAGATTTTAAAAGAATATTTTAATTTATTAATTTAAATTGAAAAAAATACCTTAATTAAAATATAATCAAAGTAATGTTTATCCATTAAATATTATTAAGTATATGAACTTGGAGGAGAATGATTCACAGCAAAAAATTTAAATATATAGTTTGATCAACATAAAAAAATAAATTCATTATAATTATGAACCAATTCGATTGGAAATTATAACAGGAAAAATAAACTACAAATTTAACCACTGAATAATAAAATATATATGTGTATAATATAATGAAAAAAATCATGGATTTTGATATGAGGCATATTCAATGAAAATTTTTGATTGTTATTATTATAAATAAATTTCATCATTTGAAAATTTTAATGAAGGACCGTTGAAAGATAATATATGAAAAAAATTTATAAATCACATAAATAGAATGAATTTTTTAAAAAGAAATTATATGGGTTGTATATAAAAAAGCATAATATTAAATAATTTATGAATTGAAAAAAATTCTCATATAATATAAATTGAGATTAATACCCCTTAATTTTATTCTCTGCATCCATGAGAGTAAATTAACATAATGTATAATAAACATAATCATATTAATAATATATCACATTATTAATATTTTTATGAATTCATTGTATTTAAAAAAAATAATTTATTAAACATATCTTAGTGGGTTCTATTTACTTTTATTTAATTGATGTTAGTAATTTAAATTATTTTGTACAAGTTCTATAATTGTGGTGTGGGTCATTATTCTGTGAAACAAAGTTCATCACTACTATCATAAAAAAAATGTTATATTACTTTCTAATTATTTATTTATTTAAATATAAATATTATTTAAGTTATTTTTTTGATTCCGTAAAATGGATCGATGAACAACTTCTTTACAGATAGTTAATTTATAAAAATGTATAATTTTATAATGATCAATAAATTTTACATCATAAATATAGAATCATATAAGTGAAATAATTCACTATGTAATATCTTATATTATAGGTTTTAATGAGTTCAAACTTACTAAGGATTAATAGATCATATTTTTATAAAATCTTTCATGTTGGGGTTCAAACTGACCTAAAAAACATGTTAAAATAATAAATATTTATGCTTATAAAGATATATAATTACAATTAAATATTTTATGAAAAATATTGATGTTAGGTTATCATAATTATAGTTGAAAATGTTATTTATAAATATATATTCTATAATAGTAATTTAAAATTATTGAGAAGAACATGGTCATTATATTAATAAATTTCATCATTCTCAACATGAGTTCTTACATATATTAGGTATATGGAATTAATCATGGAACTAAAATCTAAAAAAATATATGAAGAGTTTATGAAGGGAATATAGGGTATTTATTCAATAGGTGATAATATATTATTAGTGTGTTTTTAAGTGTGAATGTGAGGATTTTTACAGTGGTGTTTTTAGTAGGATCAACATGATTTCCATTTCTGTAATGTCTATAGATTCCATTATAAAACAATTGATAAAAACATTAAAATAATAATTTTTAAATATATTAAGTTAAATATGTTCATCATCAATACATTTGTAAATTGGTTAATATATATTTTTAGGATATTTCCACATTAATAAAACAACAATTACCTCAATTTACCTATATAGTTGTAACATATATTTATATTGTCACTTATTTTTCTAATAAAATGTCTTAGAACTTCTTTGGAAATACAGAAGAGAGGATTGTATATATTTGTTCCATTTAAGCTTAATTAATTTCAATATGTTGAAATATTTTCTTTTAAATTAAAACATATAATGTATAAAAGAAATGATGTTATTGAGAAATAAATTATAAGTTTTTACGTGTTCAAAGTACTATTTAAAATAAATTTATAATAAAATTGTTGATTATATATTTTTATATTTTGAAATTATTATTTATCCAATCCTATTAATATATCATATTTAGTTTATTATGATGTGAATAAAAATGATAATATATGATATTCAGTGAAAAATACCCCTTCTAATATTAAATTAATTTTTAATCATTTAAAAATTAAAAAAAAATCATTGGATTTTATTTAGTTATTTTATATAAAAAGAATAAATTTTTTAAAATTTCAAAAACATTCAAATAAAAACTGTCTTCTAAAATTTATATTATATGATATAAATAATTTTAAAAAAAATTAAGTGCATTTCATTGGAAATGAGACTATTAATTATTACTTTTTATAATTGAAATGTTATTAAAAAATTATTATATAAATTATAAAATATCCATCCCAATAATTTCTTCAATCAATTTTACTAAACATTTGGAATCCTGGAATATTATTACTCATATATATCCAAACCTATTTGGTCACATGGCCCCACGGTCAACTCTTCTTATGTTATAGTTTACCGAATAACGATGAGGTTCAATAATGATATGTTGGGGTGTTTATACCCTCATGATTAGATTGTTGGGAATCTGTATATAATAACTAGAATATTTTAAAAAAATATAAAAAATGGAATATCAATGTATATGTTATGATGAAATAATAAACATAAAGAAATATAATCATTTTAAAATACAAAATGTTGCACATGTTATGTGATATACAAAATGAATATATGGGTACAATAATATACATCCGTAGATATAATTTTTCAATAGATGGAAAGTTATATCCTCTATCATAATGAGTATAAGTTAAGTATATTGCTCCCATACATCATCCAATTATAATATTCAAGAATGAAAAGTTTGATGGATTTCTTTATCTTTTCATGCATCAATAAGATCTGTTCGGGTACCGATCGATAATCATAACTAGGAGAGACATATATCAAGTTGGACACCAAAATGGGGTATAGTAAAATTGTGATGGTGAGTATAAATAGATCATTCTTCATGTATACCAATCTTATAATAAATATAAATTGAAAATTGGTCATTTATGCTTACTAAAGGAAATTAGGCTATGACTACTTATTTTAGTCTATGTATGGTGGTCTATAAACAAATGACTATATATATGTAAGTATATTTCAAGTATCATACTGTTGTTGTATTTCATGACCGCATATCAAAAATATATTTGACATTATTCCTTATAATTACAAGTGCAAGGGATTCCATGAATGCATATCAAATGAATGTGGGATTCTATGACCGAGAATCACAATTGCATGGAATTACATTACCTTTTATTACATTATAATGGGATTACATTCTTGAGTATCACATGCATGTCGGTATCTGGGATCTATTATCATGTTTAATTGGTCATCCATAACCTTGTATGAAAAGTAGATGAGGCGAGTTTTTCAAGTGTCATCAATATATTGGAATACAAGCCTAGGCATTAAAGATTTATTACCAACTAGAAAATTTTTAATACATGCCAATTATTTTTTTACAAATAATTAATATTATATTTAATTTTTGTAATGAATAATGATTCAATGGTAGTCAAGTGATGTTGTGGTACCACACAATTTTAATTATTTTCAATAATGAATTCAATTAGGTGGAAATAAACACACGTTGAAGGTAGGATGGCCATGTTAACACTTAATATGCCAAGGGTTTGGAATGATAAAACACTAAACAATATAACTAGTTGGTGTGGGTGTCATGAGACCCTAAAAATAGAATACATGGAAATTATATCATAAAAACATTAATTAAATTATTTATTTTATGGAAACCCATTGAATGTCTGGCATTAAGAACAATGATGCCTATTTTAAATCATATCATCATTTGACAAAACACTATAACACATTTATTATCTTTGAGGTTATCTATAGTCCCATTTTAATCCATTTTTTGGATGAAGTCAAGGAAATCAGAAAAATAGAGAAATTAATTAAAAATAGGGAATATTAGATCAAATCAAAAATTGGATCATAGATGGGGACTGAAATTAAAAAAAGGATGTTAATATATTAATTCTCTTACTAGTATTCTTCCAAAAAATAACAATGAAATTATAGATCATAAGGAGATAGAGACTCAAATATTAATTGATGAGAATATGAATATTCTCAAATTATCGAATTCAAGAGAAAAATAAATGAAGATAAATGTTTTTAGTTGTTAATGTAATAAATAAATAAATATCATTTAACCTCATTTTAATCTGTGTGAAAGGCTTTATTTTATGGTCTTTCAAACCATGGGATTATCCATACACAAATAATTAATAAGTATAATTATGGTTCTATCCATTGTCACTTGGTTTATAAAACATTTACCTCCACTTATAGCCCATTGTATTACCATGTACAACCATGTGTCATGAATAGAATTTTTAAAACTAACTATTTAATTCACTTCAATTAACTACAAAAAAATGAATGTTTTAGTGACATTGTTAGCACTAACCATGCTAAAACATTGCAAATTAGTATAAAATTCCAAAATATAGAGTTTCATGCTTTGATCAATCCCAAAATGATCTGAAATTCCTCTTTAGACTCTTATGAACATCTATTAAGTAAAAATAAATTAATGAAAAAAATTAATGGGGACCATACCTCATTTTTAAATATGGGATGTTGAAATCTACCCTCGTTAAAAAACCCAACACTTCATTTTCATTATATGGGCGATTAATCCTCATCCTGAAATAACTGTGGAAAGAAAGAATCTATGGTAGCTTCAATGTCCTAGGACTCATCCTACACATTGGCAGGTTATCATAACACCAGTCAAACCCTATGTTTTTCAAGTTATTTTATTTAATTATTTTATGTCCTTGTGATTTATTCTCGGTTCGAGTTGAATCACGATTTAATTATTTGTGTTTTTTTGAGACAAAATACGCGTTTTGGATTAGTGTCATTGGTCACACATTCTGGGCACAGTTCAGAGACCATGTGACCAACCCAGTTTTTTAAAAAAATTAATAATTTAAAAATAATAATTAAATGATTAATATTATTGTTATTATTAAAATTTCTATTAATATCATTATAATTATTAAGAATAGTTTTCATATAGTTATATTCTTATTAATAGTGAAATTATTTTTTTCTTTTTTACTATTAGAATTTTGATGGGCCGCGCGGGGTAACCGTGCGGTTGCTAGACACATAAAAATAAATGACTAGAATGATATGAAATGTGGCCACTAATTCGAATTAAAATGAAGAACCTGTTTTCACTACAACAATAAAAATATCATTTCTTCTGCTAATAGTATTTTATTAGTGAAGTTCTTTTTTATACTATTAAAAAATTATTATTAACACTATTATAAAAAACTTATGTCTTTGATATTAATACCGCTAATAATAAAATTGAATAGTTTTGATTTTTCTATGATTTTTTGTGGTAATAGTTATAATATTCAAGTTTACTAATATGATCTACTTATTATTAGGATTACTGTTAACACCTTATTATGTTTTCATATTATTATTAATACTTTTATTATTATTATTATTATTATTATTAACCTGTATTATATTTTTCATATGAGTTAAAGAAGGTTAAAAAAGGAAGCTAATTCACCCTTTTTCCCCAAAGTGGTGAGACCCCCCTATCCCCCCTATAACTCTACGTCGCACCTCCCCCACCATAGCCATCTCCCCTCCCAGCGTCACCACTTCCCGTCCACTCCCCCAGCAATCCCACTCTGGTGAAACTCTCATTATAGATTCTCCCTATGATGTGTATAACCCAACCATCTCCTCCTCTTTAATGCCTCGCACAAACCCCTATATTTCGAGGTTGTCCAGATGACAATTGTTTTGCCTACCTATGATTCTCCCCTCCGTCACAACCTGCCTATATTACCCAGAACTCCTCTAGCCCCTCGCATAACCTACTCAGGTAGCTCTCCCTTCTTATAGGGTTTTATATTTATTTCATCTATTAGGGTTGTTCTTGCTTTTAAGGTTCTATCATGAATACTTTTAGTTCATTTGTTTGATTTAGGGTTCAATTGGATCTTTGTCTGATGCCTTTAGGGTACGATTACAGTTTCTCACCAATTTGGGGGAAATTAGATATCTATGGTAGGTAGTTCCATTCCATAACACTCATATATTATTTAATGTGTATATCTAATTAATTTTAACATGTTTTATTTTTAAATTGGTTTGTGAAAAATGTGTTTTTAAAATATTTTTACGTATATATGTGATGAAATTAGGGCTCCTTTTAGAAAAATTCGTGTTTTTTATGTGGGTAATGATCTAAGAATTCTTGGAAATGTTCATTTAATTATTATTAGGGGGAGAAGTATGTTTTGGTAGTAATTTAATATGTGTTGTATTGTGGGTTAATTTTTCTTCAAAATAAATGGTTGTGGTTAGGAATATTTTCTTGTAGTGTTACTTTAAAGTAGGTTCAAGGATTGTTTTAAAAGTGAAAAATGTTTTATAAATAGATTAAGGTTTAGGTGTATTAAAAATGTGTGTTGATGGAAAAAATATATTATTTTGTCATGTTGAACTTATTTCTAAATTTAAAATTTAAATTGTAAATAGTTTGAGTAACGAAAAAACATGTTATGGAATGGTTTTGTGGTGTATTTGTCTTTAAAATGGAATTTTTACATGAGGTCCGTAGAGGTTTTGGTGTAAACTATTAGATGCAGATCTGATGTGTTTTATAAACTATTTAGTTGGATTTATTTAATTAAATGTAATGTGTGAATATGGTTTTTGATTGGGTTAATTAAGTGTTAAATTTTAATGTGGCATTTTTATGTGAAAAATAGGTGTGTATTCATGTTCAATCACTCGATTTGCTTCTTATAAATGTTTAATTTATTGATTCAATAATTTATCATTTGTTAATATGGTGTCAATTATGATGATAAAATTATTTTTTGTCTGTTTGATTGAAAAAAATTATTTTATTATGTCTATGGGTGTAATTCATTGTAGTGCCTTCACAAGATATTATGGACACTTTTTAAAATGAACAGTTAATTTGAATAAGAGGTGCAAGGCATATTTTGAATGGTAATTTAGGGTGTGTATGATTTCAAAAGGGGGACCTGGGTAAACAACTGGTAGATTTGTTTTGTGTAATTTCTAGTTTGTCTTGTGAAATATAAAGTGATCTATTATGTGAACGTGGAACTTGACTGAGCACAAGTTAAAACCCCCAGGTACCTAGGTGGGAATATTAGGACTAGTACAATATATGATACTTAAGTGGTTTGTCCCTGTTTCATCGAGCA
This sequence comes from Viscum album, assembly GCA_963277665.1. Lineage (NCBI taxonomy): Eukaryota > Viridiplantae > Streptophyta > Magnoliopsida > Santalales > Viscaceae > Viscum > Viscum album. The sequence goes on along the minus strand of OY728158.1, from coordinate 1,756,268,572 downwards.
GGATTGACATTACAACACTAACTAAAATTTTGTGATATTTAGAGACTACATGGTTATGGATGTGTTTCCATATAAGTGTCTTGGGAACTATAATGTAGATCGGTTTGGTTACTATTACATGTTTACTCCAAGGTACGATATATCTTGAATCCCCCTGTTAGCGGCCTTAGGGGACTTACCCACTGTGCTATACTATTTATGACAAGGTTCCTTCCGTCGATATACAGAGGACCACATTGGTGAATTTCTGTTCTCTATGAATATTCCTCTTTCACTTTAAAGTATTGTTTGTGAAATGGGGTTTCTTCACATGTTACAATTTAACATTAGGCTTGTAATGGTTTTCCATAAAAGTGTTTTAAAAGTATAATTTTTAATGGACATATTAAATTATCTCTATATTTTTGTGGCATGGAATAGTTTTCTTAGGTAGTATCCAACTGGGATCTTGGCACACACCCTACATACACCTTTGGGTGTCTAGAGACCTTGCTCATTATTTACATCATGTGTAGGCATCCTGATTAGTGATTGGGATTCTAGTTGTTGATTGTATTCTCATGCTGGTCAGTGTTGGAATCTTTTGGATGATGCGCATAATGTTTCACAGAGGTTTGTGTTAGAGTTTTGGTTTTCATTCTTTATTGTAGTTCGCTATGGTTTTTGAGCTTTGTTGTGAACCCTAAACAGGATTCTAGTTTGAGGACCAATTTTGTTGTATTAATTTATTTTCATTACATTAAATAAGTTAGTTGTTTTATGTTTATTGTATCAGTTAAATCATTCACTTTAATTATTTTGAAACCTAGGAATATATTCCATTCCACGGTGATCAGGAATTCCCCTCACGCCTTTCAGTGGACCGGGTCAGGAACCAGGTCGGATGGAGACTTGACCTGGTTCATGAAAAAATGGTATCAGAGGAAGGTTTTATCTTTTTGGTATTTCTTTGGAACACGATTTTCTTGTTATGAGTAATGTTCCTGGACAACACACCTTGTGAAATGACTGATGTCTCCATGGTAAATCAGGTTTCATCTATGTCATTTGGTCCTCATTGTTTCATGTTGTTTGTGAAATGAAATTAGAGTTGGGTGAATGTTCATAGTGATCATGAATACAGTGTCAAGCCATGTGGAGCTGGTGAAGTTTTCCTAAAATACTATCTGTGATGGTGGTTTGACCAGTATATAGATACCAACCATATGTCTGAGTCACCAGCTGGCACAAATTTCCTCTTGCATTATCTTCTGTCTTCATTAATTTTTAGTAATTTTGTGGGTTGTATTGTTATTGGAAACCCTTAGTTTGAATGATGTATTTTCTTTGTCGGTAGTTAGTATATTTGTTTGAAATAATGGGTTGTGGTGTCCATTGATAGGTGTTTTGGGAAGCCTTTCCAGTGTCTCCCCATGTGAGTTTAATCTTGTATTATGGCATGTTCTGGCTAACAAAACAATTTGATTGGGTCCTTGTGTTCTCTTGTTAGCAAGTGAATTCCTTTATAAGGAATTGATACATATTCAAAATTTGGCCATGTATTATTCGTTGTTGGAAGGACCTCCAGTTTATCAAAGTACATAATATCTTCTTGTGTTTTAGCATTGATTTATCTTGCTTCTTTTTCAGTTTAACATGATCCTTCTGCATCAACAGAGTCAATGCCTAAGGGTATGATATAAATAGTAATATCACGAGTTTCCTAAATCTCTAATGGTGAGGTCAGACATTTTCAAGCCTATGGATCTATTCTAGAAGTGGTGAAGGAAAATTATTATGAGGAATGTGGAAATAAGTCTGGGATTTTGTTGTGGGCCATGTATTAATGGTTATTTGTACTTTTATTTGGTTTCTGTTACAATAGGGTTTAGGCTAGGCCACCAGTGTGGCAAGCCTGGTCCAAAGGGGCTGTTGTGACCTGATATAGGAATTGTGTGCAGTTTGGGAATTGGTTCAAGATTCCACTACCTATAATGTCTTTGATTCACTCAAGGGTCACGTTTGATGGTGTCTTGTTGTGTCATGTTCACTTTTAATGGATTGGGTGTATGTTATAGAACCTTTCAAAGGACTTATACTGAAATGAATGTGTGTTTCTCTTCTGAGAATTCAAAATTATTTTTTTCTGAGTAAAGGTGTATTTTTTGTGTTCTTTCTTTTGTTTCTTCTTGTTTGGAGTGAGATTAGGAATGTGTATACATATTTTAGGACAATTTCATGGTGGTGTGGTCTAATTGTGGTGGGGTTTCTCATGGAACTAGAAGAATAAGTTTAGTTCGGGGGTTTTTATCTCTTGATTGCGAGGTCAGAGATGCTTCTACTATCCAATCTCCAACTGTAGGAACCAGAGTGAAGCTGACACATAGTCATGAAACCCCAAGGGATTGAATTTTCTTGGGTTAACTATTGTCTCTATTGTGGGTGGAGGAGATGATTTATGATTGGTGTGGAAACTCCGTTTTAATGGATTCAATTAGAAAAAGGAGACATGGATACTTCATCACCACATTGTGACCCATGTGGGTAGATGATTTCTTCCTTGGTTATGAAGAGGAACATTTTTATAATTTCCTTGAACGTCAGTTCTTATACCCATGTTGGTGTGAATCTCCAAGTCGTTGTCCTAGTATGAAAAACCTTGTATGACCATTTTTATTTCAGGTTTTGATTTGGGCTTACCTAAAAATGGTGATTACCGACAAGAGTGGTGCACCATGTAAAGTATTTTTTTGATTTATATTTCCTTCCATCAGTCCCCTTGATGTGGGTATTAGGTCATTCTGGTGTTTTTGTATTATTGAGTGTTAGTCGGTTAAGCTATATAGTTCTAATGGTGGTGAGACCCAATGTCGGTCTCCCTGAAATTCCCTCTGAAATGAAATGGTGTCAACCTATTCTTTATGGTGGGGTGTTTGTTCAGGGCACCCCATATTGGTTTTCCAGTTCTATCTCAAAAATTAAATTGTTTCATAGGTTGGGGATTCCACTTGAGCCACACCACGTCATTAATTTGGTTATATTTTTGGTTTCAGTGGGGTGATTAGTGGTCTTGTTCACAGCTATCTAACCCCAATCCCATCTCTCTAGTAAAACGTTGGGGTCAAAGATCACCTAATGATGTTGTGAAGCAAAGATGTGGTAGCCTGCTTTTAACTCTTTAATTTTTTCTCGTAAACTGTTTGTTCCTCTTTCAAAATGTTTAAGGCCCTTTGTCTCAGGAAGTTGAAATGGTGGATTGTGAGGGTTCCTATTATTTGATTATCAATTGGAAGTATCATTGCTTTTGGGGATGGATGACACTTAACAGAGAGTCTTTATACATTTTTATGGAGGTTTTCATTTGAGTAACATTCTATAAGAACAATGTGTTTCATCTTTCCTCTTTTTTTGGATCTTCTTTGAACCATGATGGGGGTATCAGTTCTAATTTGGGTGTTTATCAATAGTTGTAGCTTTCCAGAGATATAAATACTTATGCTCATGATAATTGTCACACACTATGTTTTTAAAATTATTTTATTTTACTATTTTATGTCCTCCTAATTTATTGTGGGTGTTTGGGATGAAACATGATTTAATGTTTTTTTGATAAAAATACCTTTTCGGTTTAGAGTTATCGGTCTCATGTGCAGGGCATGGTTTGGAGACCCTCCAACTTACCCAATTTTCAAAAAAAAATATAAAATTGGAATGTATAATCAAATGATTAATATTATTATTAGTATTAAAAGTGATATTAATATTATTATAACTAATAATAATGTTGTTAATAATAATATTAATAATATTATGATTAAGAGTTCAATAACTTATATCATCATTACTATTAGAATTTTGATGGTCCACGTGGAGTAACTGTATAGTTTCTAGGCACATCAAAACAAATTACTAGAAAGAAATAAAGTGTGGTAAGTTATTTGAATTAATACAAATAATATGTTTTAACTGTACTAATAAAAATATTATCACATCAACTAACAGTATTTTATTAATCATGTTTTTTATACTATTATAAAAATTATTATTAACAGTATTATAAATAAACCATTATTTATTTTAATACCACTAATAAATAAACAGAATAAAAATTTATTTTTCATTTTTATATTATCATTTTTTATATTTTGATGTATAATAATAAGATCTTGTTATTATTAATTTTACTATAAACACATTGTTATGTAGTAGTGTTATTATTATAAACTTTATGATTTTTATTATTATATATTATTATATTATTTGTATGAGTGGATGAAGAATTTATAAAAGGTAATATAATTCTTCATTTACCTCAAGTTGGAACAACCCCTTTTCCACCTATAACCTTATATTGCGCCTCCCCCCTTGGACATCTCTTCTCTAAATGTCACTACTGGCGAACCTCTCCCCCGACGAACCCACTCCAGCATGCCTCCCATTCTAGATTCTCTCTACGATGTGCATGAACAAACCCTCTCCACCTCTTCCATGCTTCGTGTGAACCCCTGCTCCCCATATTTATCCATCTTACTTTCTATTTCCCTTTCAGCACTACCCCCCTCCAACATCACCCGCCTCTTGTACACCGGTCTCCTCGGGTCCCTTACGTGGCCTACCCTAATAGTTATCCCTTATTTTAGGGTTTTATATTTCCTTATTTTTCATTATTTATTGTTTTTCTTGTTTTTAGGGATCGATATTGAATACTTTTTGTTTCATTTTTTGATTTAGGGTTTAATTTGATATCTGTTTGGTGCGTTTGTGGTGGGATTGTAGTTCCACCCCAATTTGTGTTAAATTTTACATCAAAGGTATGTAGTTCCATTCCATTACACTCTTAGGTGATTTAATTTGTATATAAAATTTATTTTTACATGTATTATAGTTAAACTGGGTAGTGAGAAATGTGTTTTGAAACTATTTTGGCTTGCATGTTTCATGAAAATGGGTTTACTTTTATATTCACTCATGTTTTTCATGGGGTTCTTGATGTGGGAATTCATGGAAATGTTAATTTAATTATTATTTTTTGGAATGTATTTTTTGGTGAAAATTTATTATGTGTTGAGTAAGAATTGAATTTTTATTCAAAATAAATGGGTTTGGGTCGGGCGTGTTGTATAGTAGTGTTACTTGAAAGGAGTTTGAAATATTTTTTCTAAAAGTAAAAAAAATTACTATAGAAATAATGGTGATGTTGTGTTATAAATGTGGGTTGAAGTAAAAAAATGTATTATTTATTCATTTTGGACTTATAGCGCACTTTTAAATTTCATTTGTAAATAGTTTGTGTAATTAAAAAAAATTTTGGTATGGTTGTTTGGTGTATTAATTTTTAAAATTGTGTTTCTACATGAGATCAATTGATTTTTTTGTGTCAAATAATTTCTTATTATCTATTTTTTTTATCAATTATTTAGTTGGATTTATTTAATTAAATATTATGTGTGTATGTGGTGTTTCATTAGGTTAAATATGTGTTAAATTTTAAAGTGTCATTTTTTATGTGATAATTAGGAATTTTGCATGTTCAATCCCTCTATGTTATACTTATATATGTTTTTTTGGTTGTTTTTACAATTTAACTAGTCATGAATATGGTGATAATTCTGATTGAAAATAATTTTGTGTGTGTTTTATTGAAAATTTTTATTTCAGTATGTATTCTGGCCTAAATCTTTGCAGTGCCTTCAATTTTTTTTTTTGAAAACCTCTAAAATTAACTATTACATTGCATAAGAGGTGAGAGGAATACATTTAAAGACTCTTTGCTATGTGTTTGATTTCAATAGGGTGACTTTGATACGTAAGTTTCTGCTTTTGTGTGTGTGATTCCTTGATTGTCATGCGAAATGTAAAGGTGATTTGTTGTGTGAATGTGGAACTCGACTGAGCACAAGGTAAAACCCCTAAATACCTAGGTGGGTGTAGGTGGAAGTGTACGCTAGGTGATACATAATTGGTTCATCCCGATTTCATATAGCAGGATTTACATTACAACAATAACTAAACTTTTGTGATGTTTGGATACCACTAGGTTATAGATGTGTTTCTCTATTTGATACTTGTGAATGAGAATGTAGATCTTTTGGTTCCTATGAGACGTTTACACCAAGGTATGATGACTCTAGATTCCCACGCATGCTATCATTGTTAGGGGTTTTACCCATGGTGCTCTACTTTAAATTATGTGGATCCAGGTGTCGGCATATGGAGGACCTCATTGGTGTGTGGGTGTTATTTATGAATCTTCCTCTTTCACATTAATGTAGTGTTTGTGAAATGGTATTTATTCAAGTGTTCTTATTTAACTTTTTTTCTTGTAAATTTTTATCATAAAAGTGTTTTAAAAGTATTATTTTTAATGGAATTATTAAATTATGTCTCTTTTGTTGTGTCATGGAATCTTTTTACTAGGTGGTATCCTACTGGGCTCTTGTCTCACACCCTACATTTACATTTGGGTGTATAAAGACCTTGTTCTTTGTCTACATTATGTTTAAGGCATCATTTTTAGTGATGGGGATTTTGGGTTTTTGATGTTCCTCTCATTCAGGTTGGTGTTGGTAGCATAAGGATGATTCACCTCGTGTTTCTTTGAGGTTTGTGTTAGAGTACTGGATTTCTTTCCTTATTTTAATTCCCTTTCATTTTTTGAGTTTTTTTGTAAACCATAAACATGATCCTAGTTTAAGTACATTTCTGGTTGTATAAATTAATATTCTTTACATTATGTAATTTAGTGTTTTTATGTTTATTATTTAGGGTAAATTTTTCCCTTGAATTATTTTGATACCTAGTTACTTCATCCAGTCCGTGGGTATCCAGAACACCCCTCGAGCTTTACCGCAAACTGGGTTGGGTGGCGGGTCATATGATGACCCAAACTAGATCTTAACAACACCATCATTAGAGAAACAAATAAACCACATAGTATTTTACAAATACATTTATAGTTACTAATAGGATATTAGTCAAATGAAGCATGGAATTCTTATTCAACATGTACAAGATCCAAAGCATGAGATGAGTCTCAACAGTAATGGAAATGATGAGTTGCATTGATGATGTTATGAAATAAGTGATACATTTTGGGAAAATATTACTAATAGGAAATTTTCCCAAATCCCTCTATGATCTACAAATACCAAACGTAATTCAGTGATAGGTTTCCTTATTATTGAATTCATATTTGACCCAACCTAGGAGAACCTCTTATAATGAACTGATGTATTACGTTAAACTCTAGTGGTTTTTGAGGAATGCGAGTATAATATTTATTCCAAGAATGTGTTATATCCATACACATATAGATATTTTATACCTACACTAAATCATTATAAATAGGATAATATCTTTATACTGTTGCCTCACCTAACTCTATCTAGGAAAATGGTCAACAGAATGAACTATGCTATCATACCTCATATGGACCATTCTTTAGAGTTTGGTAAGGTAATTTTTTTGAAAAAAAAATAAATAGATAGGTATTTCTCCCATGAACCATTAAAATCATGTAAACAAGCTTAGAGAATTTCCTCCCAAACTGAAGTCATATTCTTAGATTGCTCATCGGTATGGGGGTGAGAGGTTGTTCTCAGAAACACTTGTGTATTGAGTTCCTTCTAAAACCCCTTCCAAAATCAAGATATAAACATACTGAAACTATATGATATATTATAACGGGGTACACACTGAATGAATTTACATTCCCAAAACTAATTCCTCCCATGCTCATATACATAAATGTTATCTATGATTGTAAAAAGATAGATAATTTAGTCATGAAACGACTCAGACTATTATAAATCAAATTCCACATTTTATTAAATTAAATGTACTATTAATTAATATGGTTATATAAAAAACATGAATATAGTTTGTTATATTATTTTCAATTTGATTTAAATGACCTTTTTTTATTTTTACTATTGATAATATTGCCATTGAAAAGTGATTTCATGAAAATTATTAATATAGGGTTTTAAAAACCCCAGTTGACATAGACAAAGGAAGTGATGTCATCAACTAGTACGATTATACCCTACGTAGCCAGTTTATCAGAGATTTCAAGGGAGATATCATTTTTTGGGGTTTCTCTAGACTACGACCAACATGGGATCCAATAATTTTAGCATGAGAGAAATCGTTTATGAAATAATTTAAAGCTCATCAAGATCACAACCAAAACCATGTTCACAGAATCTCCCCTTGAATGTCCCACCATCAAACACCTTACCCTTAAGTAATTTCCTGATGTATTAAAGGGATATTAAATAATACCCAAACCATATTAGTATGTATATTATTTTTTTATGTAATAATGAATATACTTCCATCGTATTATTAATAATTTATAAATGATTTTTATTTTCATTCAATAAAACACAAATTGCATTTTTTATTAATATTAAAATTCATTTACGAATTATATTATTATGGATTAATTATATTTCTTATTAAATAAAATTTTACTAAAATATTATTATTAAATAACTTTTATTAAATATAAATTTTATTTTATTATGTAAAATGTGATTTTTATAATGGTTTAAAAATGTTATTATCAAAAACCCTTCATTTTCAATAAATAATCGTATTTATTTTTAAGTGAAACCTCACCTATTTAGAAAATTATTTATATAAAATTAATATTATTTATGGAATCAGGATATCAAAATTTTATAATGGTTAATTTTTCATAATTTTCGGAGATAGTCAAATTTCTGAGTAAAAAATAAATACCGTATAAAATTAATTTTTGGTTTATGACATCAAAATGAACCAACAATGTTGTAATAAATAATATAAATGGTTTAAACTGTAACGCCCCGACCCTAGTTACCCAGAGTCGGTGCATTATTACATAACATTGGCATGATCACGAGAAAGATCATGTCTCGAAAGACCGATTGGTTTAGTAGCCTTGGAAACACTAGATATATTCATAAGTTTTACATTTCATCATAAAATGAAAAACTACTACAAAAACATAATTTCTCCATAATCCACACTCATATCCCCACATAATATCCCTACAGGTCATTCATAATTTACTTCTTCACTTCCTGGGAAAAATAAAACATAGAAAAGGGGTGAGCTCAAATGCCCAGTAAGTATAAAAAAATAGCGAAAACTTTCATAAATAAGAATAAACATTTAAGGCAATGTATAACTAAAACAAAAGCCTTTCAAACATGAACTTCAAACATGGTACGACATAAATAAAATGAAATAATGCCATTTACTTATTCACATTGATATTCTACTAATCGAATAACCACATGCAAAAATCAATAACCACTTTCATAATGTTGGAATGCATAATGCCAGACTATCATAACCACATAGTCAAGGCCTCGTGCCAAGACTACAAATACGATTTTGTCAAGGACTTGTGCCAAGACACTAGTTTGTCTCATGAGACCTACCGATGCATCGAGGAGCTATAGCGGGCTCGACCCGTCACATATTAAGTCCAATGCATTCCCATATGAAAAGGTTTAAACATAACATAAACATTCGTATTAAAACTAGCATACGAACTGTTAATAATTTCACCATAAACTATGAATGGTATAAAAATAGCACATCCACAGTCAAAAATATCACAAAACCTTCAATACAATATAGAATTTTTGTATCATAATAAATCAACATCAAATAAGCGTAAAATCCATCAAAGGATGTTGACATAGATGAAATCAAAACTCTTTTTAGGGAAATATCTCTTTCTATTTTTGAAATCATTTAAGAGCCATATAAAATAAAACATTTTCTTTGAAAATATTCATATAAGCTTGTAAGGAAATCTTTCAAGATTTTATAACGGCGGAAAATAGCCGTACCCGCCGTATAAGTTAAAAAAAATTCGTACCTTAATTCTGTCGAAAACGTTAAAAAGGCCCTTGTTTTGAAAACGACGGAAAGATTCCTCTTATAAAAAGTCAAACAAGGGTATAAATGACTTTAACCCATATTATTGTAAATAATAAAAATGTTTTGAAATAAATTATTAAGAAAACATGGATGTGGATGACAAAGAGATCCCAGTAGATTATTACATATAAACAACCTCGGATAATGAAGAGATTGTGAAATAACCCTTACCAATTTGGTAACTTATGAAACATACAACCCATGAAAGAGGTATCATACAATGAATATGTAAATAAACATAAATTAGAGTGTATTACACAAAGAATATAATTATGGGCAGTACATATACCACACAAAAGGTGATGGTGGCAATATGGCATGAATCTCACGGAAATAAGAAGTGAGATGAAAACCACTTACCTTGTACTATTCCTTGGTTGGGGTAAGTTAACCTCATTTATAATGGTGAAATAATTGTTATTAAATTATACAAGAATCATATACATTAATATGATATCATATATGATCTTTTAATAGTGATTTGATAATAATATCTTAGTATTATCGTTGTTTCGGGTGTTAACTTACTTGTTTTCTTTTATATGTTTTGTTACGTAAGACATGTTTGTAAAGGATAGGTTGTATATTATTCATATCCATAATGATATCAAGTCCTTAAACATTATTTTTTAAATCATCAAATGATAATTATACTTGAATGGATACGATGGAGAATGAATCTCATCGCGTTCGTGGAGATGGTAGTCTGTACGTACGCACGAGCGACAATATCATTCTTTTGAAATTAAAATAATATATAAATGGATGGTATATCATATATACAGAATAATTAACATGTTATATTTATTATTTACATGAGTTACACATCATTATTATACCCATCCAAATAATATTATATTGAATAACAATTACACCACGACGTGGAGACGGTAAGCCGTACGTACGCACGTATGGTGACATGTTATTCAAAGGGTGGATAGAATACTGAATATGGTTGTACCATATTTATAATAAAATCACAGTATATGTGAGATACTGGAGTTATTATTTTAGAAGGTAAGAACAAAGAATGAAGAAGTGGAAGAAGAAAGGAACTTGAAAAGGGGTGGTGAAAACATTACCTCTTCTTCGGGTTCTTCCTATTGATTTGATCAAAAGGGCTCCTTAGGTTGGCATTATGATCTAACTAAGGCCTCTAGGTTGTAGTGAAGGATGTTGGGAGAGTATTGGGGCAGAGTTTGACCGAACCAAAATGCTTTGAAGGTGTGAAGAAATGAGAAGGAGGAGTGCCCTTTTATAAGAGGGGTGAGGGGCACCTTTGGAAAAGCAAGAAATATTAATTTATAATAAATTCATATTCAGTTTATAATGGCTCAAAAGTTGATTATTTAACTTTTAAGGTGGGGATAGGTCGCAAAAAACTCAACCAATAGAAGTTAGACAGGTTTGGGTACTTATATTAACCTTTTCTTTAAGTTTTAACTCTATGTTAATTAGTTTCACTTTTACAATGTCCCTTTGTATTTTTATATTATATGGTGAATAAACATACCACATACATCCAAGAGACCCCCAAGTGGTCCATTAATGATGAAAATATCATTATATAAGTCTCTTGGCTGAACCTTAGATTTTTAGGAATTTAATATCAATTAATAATATAATATATGTTTTAAGAACTCTTTTATGTCAATTTTGACACTATTCAATAGTTGATTTTTGTGAAACTCATAACAGATTGATTACTTCGAAAAAAGTAAATTAAATCAATACTAATATATCATATTATCCTAGAAAATTAGTTTAATTCATTAAAAGTTTCATATTATTTTTATTTGGGTATTTATAATATCAATTAATATTATTTTTCTCTATTATAGTAATTACTGCATCATCATTGTGTCATAAATAAATTAAATTATTTAATGTATAAAAATTATAAATAAAATATCATTATGTATGAAATCATTTTATCTTTCTAATTAATATTTATAATCTAAATTCCAACATATATAACCTTATGTAAAAATTGTTTTTCTAAAAGATATATGCTTGTGTCATTTTTGTATTTATTTTAACATAATTAGAATAATGTGTCCCTATCACCTACAAGTGGCACCATGGGGTCCCAAAATCGACCCAAAGATGCCTATGGTCGAACATGTATCAACCAATAAGGCTAGGACACGTTTTAGGGTAATTTAGTATTATTATAATATTATTTGTTAACCCTTATTTACCGGATTTACCCTTAACCATGGTAAATAAAATATTTACCGCAGTAATTATTCAAAATGTCTAAAAATAAAAGTTACCTATTTACACAATTTGAACATCCTGATTCCAAATATGGAATCCATTTTTCTAAATTCAAAACACAGAAGTGGCAGAAATTAATTTAAAATTAATTCCCGCTGTCAAAACAAAAAAGTGTGTTTTTAAGAGATAATAACTATCAAAAGATTGACACTTGTTTATGTTCGGTTTAATTGTAAAATTATGTCCAATGAACAAAATTATATTAAATGGTAAAAAAATATTCTAAATATACTTTAAACCCACTAAAATTCATAATTTATCACTATTAATTATTTTTATTAAAAAGATTGTTTTTAATTAAAATTTAGTAATTTTCACTATTCATCAAAATATGAAAGTTATTCAAAAAGTACCAAAATTTCACCTTAGGCAAAATTAGATATTCCAAATCCAAAAATGAATTCCATTTTGAAATATAAAATATATATAATTTCAAAAATTAGTTATTACTATTCATAACGGTTAGTTTGATTGGTTGTGGTGTGTGTTAAAACTCAAAGTTGCGTACAAGACACGCTATTGTATTATTCAAAGAAAGCGAACCGTGGAAGCATGGGATGTTTCATTTTAAATTTTTGGTGTCTCCATTTAGTCAAAAAGTTTAAAATATTGTATTTAAAAAGGGTTCACTATTAAAAGTTGATAAAAGTGCAATACTGAAAATGAATTTGTTCTTGCATTATGTCTAAGATACTCATAATATGGATTCTAAAATTATAAGGTTTATATAAAGTTTAAAATTTAGTTAATACTATTCATAACCTCTTTTGAATGGCTTTTTGGTAATTCATGGTGCAATTGAACTCGGTGTTGCGTGTAGTGCAAGTTATTGAATTATTTTGAAGAAATAACAGACTATGAATTCTTGGGGTGTTACATTCTCCCCTCCTTAAATAAATTGCGTCCTCGCAATTTGAAATTGTTCTTCGAAAATAAAAGGTTGAAAATAGAAAATATATTTGTGGGAAAACCCACATCGGAAATTGGGTTACTAAAATTTATTCTTAATATGAGGAAAAGACAAATGAAAGGGTCACCATCGAATTTTGATCTCGATTAGGAGAACATTGGTGGTAATTAGAGACATATAATTGGAGGAAAAATGTAAATATTTATAGGTAGTGATTGAGGTCATAAATCACAAACAAGTATAAAATTTAGGTCCTTAAACTCATCAATCTATGATGATTTGAAATACCATCGGTCCAACAAAACATAGGGTATTGGGATAACACATTTTTGACGTTTCAAAATATCTTAGTTGAAATCCCACATCAAAAAATGAATTAATGAGGCCTCTATTTAAAATAAAGAGTGGAAAGTATAAATATTACCAAAAATAACACATATTAGGGTTCCATGTAGGAAAATATGGATATGGAAAAAAATCAAACCATCAATTATCTGATCGAGAGTGGTAGAGAACATGGCTATGAAAAGGCCAACAATCCCAAAGCCATAAATTAGTGATGATTTAAGGTACCATCTAGGAAAACATTTTTGTTCTAAGTTGCTTTTCTTAATGTTGAGGAATTTATTTATGAGATTGGCTAAGATCATAAGGAGATATACTTACTTTATAATTAGAGTTTTATCCATTAATAAATTTCTACCACCAACTCATCTTTCACTCTAAAAGATAATAGAATCTAAAACATTCTATTTACACTATTCGTATAGGGTTCCAAAATAAACGAATTTATAATTCATCTACAAGATCTTTTAATAAAAACTACATTATTTAATCCAGGACATCTCGTGGGCCAGTGGTAGGTGATACACCCTTGTCGCCCTTCGGTTGCGGGTTCAAGTCTCGCAGCCTTTCCGGACGCGACGGGTTGCCGCCCGACCTCCGGGTTGTCCTTTTATGGCAATCCAAAATAATCCAAACTAGAACTATCCAAAATACTTCTATCCAAACTCACAGTCCAACATTTATAAGGAAGGTAAACATAATATAGATCCTTTTTACCCCGTAATAGCATATGAATACCTTCATCATGTATTCCCATATTCCTTATTGATTACATTCAGGCTCCCTTATTCCATATAGAATGCTGGATATACTTCATTAATCCAGAAATGTTTTAAACCCCAACAATGATGGAATATACAAAAAATTAATCAGTTCCAAGGTAGTCAAGAATATCCAATATAATTTATCACATATTATTCCAAAATCACTTCCTCAGTATCAGAACTATATTATGATTTATCATTCTCTCAACCATATATTTTCCAAAACTTTATCCTACTATTGAGTCACTTTTCTTTGTTCCACACAATCTCAAGTCCTTAATGAAATAGTACTGCTGTACAATCCTTATATACTCCATAATTATTATAACAAGTACATTGTTGATACAACACTCAATTGACATAATCAACATAAGAACTCTAATCATTCCTCTTCATCTGTGGTAGTATCATAACTTGATTATTATCCAATAACATCATTTGTGGCATAGTATGATGACTGGGACATAGGTTCGCGTAGTGTCCAAACTCCTTGCAAATGAAGCATTGTACATTTGAAACCATTTTCTTACCCTTGCAGTCACGTACTTTGTGCCCTTTTTCTCCACACTTATAACAAACTCCCATTCCTTTCAGGCAAGTTCCAGGGTGTTTCTTTCCACAGTTTCCACATATGAGAAAATTCTTCTTCTCCCTCTTCCCTTTATCCATCTTTCTCTCTTCCATCGTTTTCTTCTCTTGCTTCCCTTCAAAGCCATAGGACTCAGTAAACTCTTTACTTATCTTATCAACACATGATATTATTTCTTCACATGATTATAATACATGGGAGACTATTTCTCTTATAAATTCTAGCTTAAGACCATGAAAGATATTATCCTTCCTTCTCTTTGGATCATGTGCATTTCTGGAGTTCTCATTCCTTCTACTGGGCGCCATTTCTAAACAATGGCATACACTAGATCAGTTTATGAATCAAAATACATAATCCCATACTTATAAAACACTTAACATAAATTGAACTATTTATGGATATAATCCATAATCATAAGAAATATTTTTTTTGAGGAAGTATATACTCATAAACCCTTCATAATGATTTGTAAAGAAAATGAGAGTTATCCTAAGCATATCCCCCAGGAGTGTCGTAACCAAAGTGCAGTAAGGCCCGTTGTCGTGCACCAGTTCCCGTTCAAGTCAAGCTCAAAGTGGGGTTTTCGGGTTTTACCCCTAGGTACATCTGTGCCAGAGCCGCCTCTACCTGCTCGTATCCAGACAGGGATGTATTGCTCGGAAAACTCACAAAATCTCTACAATACCAAAATTCTAGGGAGTTCTTCTACACTAATCCTCAAAGTTCATCTTAGGTCTACGTGCTCTAATCAGAGTTTATCTAATTCTATCTTCCAAGGTTTGTACTAAACTTCCTCTGATACCAACTGTAACGCCCCGACCCTCGTTACCCAGAGTCGGTGCATTATTACATAACATTGGCATGATCACGAGAAAGATCAAGTCTCGAATGACCGATTGGTTTAGTAGCCTTGGAAACACTAGATATATTCATAAGTTTTACATTACATCATAAAATGAAAAACTACTACAAAAACATAATGTCTCCATAATCCACACTCATATCCCCACATAATATCCCTGCATGTCATTCATAATTTACTTCTTCACTTCCTGGGAAAAATAAAACATAGAAAAGGGGTGAGCTCAAATGCCCAGTAAGTATAACAATATAGCGGAAACATTCATAAATAAGAATAAACACTTAAGGCAATGTATAACTAAAAAAAATCCTTTCAAACATGAACTTTAAACATGGTACGGCATAAATAAAATGAAATAATGCCATTTACTTATTCACATGGATATTCTACTAATCGAATAATCACATGCAAAAATCAATAACCACTTTCATAATGTTGGAATGCATAATGCCAGACTATCATAACCACATAGTCAAGGCCTCGTGCCAAGACTACAAATAAGATTTTGTCAAGTCCTTGTGCCAAGAAACTAGTTTGTCTCATGAGAAATACCGATGCATTGAGGAGCTATAGCGGGCTCCACCCGTCACATATTAAGTCCATTACATTCCCATATGAAAAGGTTTAAACATAACATAAACATTCGTATTAAAACTAGCATACGAAATGTTAATAATTTCACCATAAACTATGAATGGTATAAAAATAGAACATCCACAGTCAAAAATATCACAAAACCTTCAATACAATATAGAAGTTTTGTATCATAATAAATCAACTTCAAATAAGCGTAAAATCCATCAAAGGATGTTGACATAGATGAAATCAAAACTCTTTTTAGGGAAATATATCTTTCTATTTTTGAAATAATATAAGAGCCATATAAAATAAAACATTTCCTTTGAAAATATTCATATAAGATTGTAAGGAAATCTTTCAAGATTTTATAATGGCGGAAAATAGCCGTACCCGCCGTATAAGTTAAAAAAACATTCTTACCTTAATTCTGTCGAAAAGGTTAAAAAGGTCCTTGTTTTGAAAACGACGGAAATATTCCTCTTATAAAAAGTCAAACAAGGGTATAAATGACTTTAACCCATATTCTTGTAAATAATAAAAATGTTTTGAAATACATTATTAAGAAAACATGGATGTGGATGACAAAGAGATCCCAGTAGATTATTACATATAAACAACCTCGGATAATGAAGAGATTGTGAAAAAACCCTTACAAATTTTGTAACTTATGAAACATACAACCCATGAAAGAGGTATCATACAATGAATATGTAAATACACATAAATTAGAGTGTATTACACAAAGAATATAATTATGGGCAGTACATACACCACACAAAAGGTGATGGTGGCAATATGGCATGAATCTCACGGAAATAAGAAGTGATATGAAAACCACTTACCTTGTACTATTCCTTGGTTGGGGTAAGTTAACCTCATTTATAATGGTGAAATAATTTTTATTAAATTGTACATGAATCATATACATTAATATGATATCATATATGATCTTTTAATAGTGACTTGATAATAATATCTTAGTATTATCGTTGTTTCGGGTGTTAGCTTACTTGTTTTCTTTTATATGTTTTGTTACGTAAGACATGTTTTTAAAGGATAGGTTGTATATTATTCATATCCAGAATGATATCAAGTCCTTAAACATCATTTTTTAAATCATCAAATCATAATTATACATGAATGGATACGATGGAGAATGAATCTCATCGCGTTCGTGGAGACGGTAGTCCGTACGTACGCACGAGCGACAATATCATTCTTTTGATATTAAAATAATATATAAATGGATGGTATATCATATATAAAGAATAATTAACATGTTATATTTATTATTTAAATGAGTTACACATCATTATTATACCCATCCAAATAATATTATATTGAATAACAATTACACCACGACGTGGAGACGGTAAGCCGTACGTACGCACGTATGGTGACATGTTATTCAAAGGGTGGATAGAATACTGAATATGGTTGTACCATATTTAAAATAACATCACAGTATATGTGAGATACTGTATTTATTATTTTAGAATGGTAAGAACAAAGAAAGAAGAAGTGGAAGAAGAAATGAACTTGAAAATGGGTGGTGAAAACATTACCTCTTCTTCGGGTTCTTCCTTTTGATTTGATCAAAAGGCCTCCTTAGGTTGGCATTCTGATCAAAATAAGGCATCTAGGTTGTAGTTAGGGATGTTGGGGGAGTATTGGGGCAGATTTTTACCGAACCAAAAGGCTTTGAAGGTGTGAAGAAATGAGAATGAGGAGTGCCCTTTTATAAGAGGGGTGAGGGGCACCTTTGGAAAAGCTAGAAATATTAATTTATAATAAATTAATATTCGGTTTATAATGGCTAAAAAGTTGATTATAAAAATGTTAAGGTGGGGATAGGTCGAAAACAACTCAACCAATAGAATTTAGACAGGTTTGGGTACTTATATTAACCTTTTCATTAAGTATTAACTCTATGTTAATTAGTTTCACTTTTACAATGTCCCTTTGTATTTTTATATTATATGGTGAATAAACATACCATATACATCCAAGCGACCCCCAAGTGGTCCATTAATGATTCCCCTATCATGATATAAGTCTCTTGGACGAACCTTAGATTTTTAGGAATTTAATATCAATTAATAATATAATATATTTTTTAAGAACTCTTTTATGTCAATTTTGACACTATTCAATAGTTGATTTTTGTGAAACTCATAACAGATTGATTACTTCGAAAAAAGTAAATTAAATCAATACTAATATATCATATTATCCTATAAAATTAGTTTAATTCATTAAAAGGTTCATATTATATTTATTTGGGTATTTATAATATCAATTAATGTTATTTTTCACTATTATAGTAATTACTGCATCATCATTGTGTCATAAATAAATTAACATATTTAATGCCTAAAATTTATAAATAAAATATAATTATGTAGGAAATCGTTTTATCTTTCCAATTAATATTTATAATTTAAATTCCAACATATATAACCCTATGTAAAAATTGGTTTTCTAAAAGATATATGCTTGTGTCATTTTTGTATTCATTTTGACATAATTAAAATAATGTGTCCCTATCACCTACAAGTGGCACCATGGGGTCCCAAAATCGACCCAAATATGCCTATGGTCGAACATGTATCAACCAATAAGGCTAGGACACGTTTTAGGGTAATTTAGTATTATTATAATATTATTTTTTAAGCCTTATTTACCGGATTTACCCTTAACCATGGTAAATAAAATATTTACCGCAGTAATTATTCAAAATGTCTAAAAATAAAGGTTACCTATTTACACAATTTGAACATCCTGATTCAAAATATGGAATCCATTTTTCTAAATTAAAAACACAGAAGTGGCAGAAATTAATTTAAAATTAATTCCCGCTGTCAAAACAAAAAGCGTGTTTTTAAGAGATAATAACTATCAAAAGATTGACACTTATTTATGTTCGGTTTAATTGTAAAATTATGTCCAATGGCCAAATTTATATTAAATGGTAAAAATATATTATAAATATACTTCAAAACCACTCAAATTCATAATTTATCACTATTAATTATTTTGATTAAAAAAGTTGTTTTTAATTAAAATTTAGTAATTTTCACTATTCATCAAAATATGAAAGTTATTCGAAAAGTACCAAAATTTCACCTTAGGAAAAATTAGATATTCCGAATCCAAAAATGAATTCCATTTTGAAATATAAAATATATATAATTTCAAAAAGTAGGTATTACTATTCATAACGGTTAGTTTGATTGGTTGTGGTGTGTGTTAAAACTCAAAGTTGCGTACAACACACGCTACTGTATTATTCAAAGAAAGCGAACCGTGGAAGCATGGGATGTTTCATTTTAAATTTTTGATGTCTCCATTTAGTCAAAATGTTTAAAATATTGTATTTAAAAAGGGTTCACTATTAAAAGTTTATAAAAGTGCAATACTGAAAACGAATTTGTTCTTGCATTATGTCTAAGATACTCATAATATGGATTCTAAAATTATAAGGTTTATATAAAGTTTAAAATTTAGTTAATACTGTTCATAACCTCTTTTGAATGGCTTTTTGGTAAGTCATGGTGCAATTGAACTCAGTGTTGCATGTAGTGCAAGTTATTGAATTATTTTGAAGAAATAACAGACTATGAATTCTTGGGGTGTTACATAAACGACCAAAAATATTTTTTACCATTAAATTAATGTAATTATATGTTTATTCTATTTATTTTGTAATACCATTATGAACCCCCCAAGACTTATAAATCATTTTTATATTTTTAAATCATTTCATTGAGAGTTTGACTCACTTCCACATCACTAATGGTAATATTATAATAAGTTAAGAAGATTACCTTATTAATTTTTTTTTTCAAAATCCCATATGAATGAAAAAATAGGATGCATACATTGGATGGTTTATAGTTTTTGGTATTTTATTATGTATACTCGTAAACAAAAATAATAATGAAATCCCCATAATTTCCTATATAAAACCTCTAATGATACCATTTATCTTCACATAAAAATACTTGTTGAATTTACATAATCGTTCATCAACTCTCTGGAGTCCTGTGAAGGTTCCACCAAGCTCTCAAGAGGTCCTCATATGCCTTTGGAGTCACAGAGTCAAGTATGTGATCTTCCACTATAATCATCAATCATGTAATCCTTTTATGGTATGTCTTTTATATTACATTTTCTTATTAGGGAATATGATATTCCATATTAATAATACAATCCATTATATTTATAAATTATGATATTTTTCTTTCATTCCAATTATTCGTCCCCTGACCTTTACGTACACACGATACCATGCCAAAATATCACAAGGATTCCTTTCTCTATTAATGTTTCTTTATTACCGTGTGCCATATATATAGAAATTTCTAATTTTGGGATATTTATTTAGCTGTACGTAATACCACCAATATTATGAACATGTAATGAGATACCACTTTATCACTAATCAACCATGTTTAGGATTTTGTATGTAATTTCATTATACTTCCTAAATTCCACCCAAATATCCATGTTAAAAAAATTGCATTCTGGATACCATAACCATTATTATATCAACGGTATTCATCTCTATGCACATACAGTTATTTATTGGGTAATTACATGGATTTATTATTCATTCCATGATTGTGGATAAAACTATGATGATAAATGAATCCTTGTCATGTGATCTATATAGAACACTTATGCATCATAATGAAATGATAATAATGGGTGTACCCATATAATAGTCCAATGAATTGGGTAATTTTTAGAATAATGATATATCATTTTAGGATGGGGTATACCAGATTACAATAACTGAATTGTTCCACCATGTGGTCTTTGATGATTTGTCCTCGAACTATGTTTATCACTCATTTTTTTAGTTCCTACCATATTTTTTATGTTCTGATTTTCATGCTATATCATGAATTATTATTCTTATACCTCTTATTATCAATTGATATGCCTATTTTCTAACATGTATTATGTTAATCATGTAATGAATCATTTATTCACTTAATGGTGTTTGTAGTTCACCTTTTTCTTATGTTTCTCCCCCGGTTATCCGGTGTAGTTTAAAATTCCATTTATTTTAGAAGCATGTTAAGGATGTTTTTAATAATGTTGTTGAATTCCATGTTAAATATGTTTTTCCATATACCTAATTCAAATATACACTAAATATTTCACTATTTTTTGTTTTATTATGTGTAATTTTATATAATTAATCATGAATTAACAAGTAATAATGAGTAGTATTTTCATATTTGGTATCAGATAGAATGTTTAATAATATTGGGGACTAGAATTAGAAAACTCTACTAAAAGTCTTAGGAAAATGAAAAAGATTAAGAAAAAAATTCTATATTTTTGTTAGTATATATTAAGTTGTTTATAAATAAAATATATCCCTTTTTGGATACTACAGGTAGGAATGGTTCTTTTACATATGTACCTATGAATAAAAACAGATAAAATATGTTCTGATCCAAACATGGGGTAACCTACAACAAAACAACATGCCCAACTATGCACCTTATTTGACACTCCTATGAGATAATCATTTAAAAATTCAAAATCTCATTAAAACTCATTATTAGTGTAAGGTAAAAATTCTATTAAGATTTTATATTTGGAAATAGATCATGGATAACATATATTAAAGCATAGAAAATCATAATTTAAAGAGATAAATATAATTTGTATGTTATCCATTAAAATTCATTGGATTCCCCTTTATGAGTTTAATATTTTAAAATACAAATATCTGATTTTCATTTTAGTATAGAAAATTGAAAGAGGTGGGATAAATTTGGTAAACAATCAATGAAATTGGAAATGTGATGACTGCCTTAATGTGGTACCCAATCCAACGAGAGAGAAAATTGATTTGTTTTTCATGATACTCTTTCAACTAACTCATGTTATAAATACATTCCAGGATCAATAGAAGCATCCTAACCCCCTAAATAGATATGAATCCACAATATAGAGCTTCAAATGACAATCTAATCCTACATTAAATGTATCATCTGATGCACTAATAATAGAAAAATTGATCAAATCAATTCAGAAGAGAATATCTATTCTTCAATGTTATGTGCAAGAGAAGGTTATACTAGATGATTATCGTATGGATGGAGAAGTGGAACAGTGGTGGAAATTTACCAGGAATATGATGCCTAGGGAAGATATTTAATCAATGAAATTGAAGTTATTCCATATAAGGTTTTTCAAAAAACCATATTTCTTGTACTCTCTATCTTAATATGGAATGGTATATTCATGTACTCATGAAAAAATACATGGAATATATTGGATTGTATGAGGAAAACATCACAGGAATTTTATTTCATGCCATTAATTTTTTCATAACCCCCAAATGAAAGGCTAACCACTTCATTGGTTGGATAAAACAAAGTCTATGAAAATCCATAGAAATGAATGAAATTGAAAACTATGAGAAAATTATTTGATGTTCCCTTAAATTTGAAATGGAGATAAGTGAATCTCAAGGGTGTCATGGGGATAAAAAGTGAAAAGTGAAGTTTTATTTTGAGGGATTGATAGAGAGATATAACTTTTCCAAAAAATTTAATAATCCATATTTCTAAAGGTATGGGAGGAACCACCCCTGGAATATCCTAAATGGAACATGGAAATACATTCAATGTGGGATGGAAGGACACCAAGCTTGCAATTACAGTCAAGAGAATCCAATGAATGTGACTGAATAACAGATTTCTCCAATAAACCCTAATTGAATTGTCTATGGCTTCAACATCAAGGAACTAGGGCATATTTTAAACCATTTCACTATGCCAATCATTTTTGAGGATAGCCAACATCTTCTGATGCATCATGGGAGACATTGGTCCATCACTACTACCGATGTAAATCCTAAAAATGATGTGGTTTTAGGTATACTATAATTTTAATCAATATTATCAAATTTACTATTTGATTCTCATTCCACGAATTCCATCATATCAAAAAATTTTATTATAACTATTAAAACACCACCACAATTTATGGTAGTAGATATTTCAATCAAAATGAAAATATGTCAATTATTGCATCACATGTATATAAATCCTCCCCTATAATAATTTGTGGGATGAACTCCCCAAAAAATCATTATAATACTTAATTTAGTATAATTTTATGAAATTATTGAATTGGATTTGATTTCCCTATATAGAAGGTATATAAATTTTCATGATAAAGAAATTACTATGGGTGTGGAGAATCGACCCCTGATTCTATACAAGTGAAGGGACAAGGATGTATGTTCTTAGAACCATCATCTCATGAATGTAATTTACTACCTAATGATCTAGTTTATCTTCATCAATTAATTGATTCCATGGAAAGAAAAATCCTTCAATAGTAGCATGTTTTGAGTGAATAAGCTGGTGTGTTTCGTGATTAATTTCTTAGTCTTCCTCCTAGATAAGAGGTTGAATTTTCAATTGATCTTATACATAGTATGTTTCTAGTATCCAATACTCCATATAGAATTAATGTTTTTGAACATTAGGAGATAAAGAAATAAGTACTGGAGAATCTAGGTAAATGGCATATATGGCCATGTTCTTCATGATGGTGTGTATTAGTCCACTTTTAAAAGAAGAAATATTGGACAATATGCTTTTCATTTAATATCATGATCGTAAAAAGAAAGAGATAAATGAAAAGTAAAACTTTCCATATATTTATGACTTATTCGATCAACAATGTGTGGAAAAATACTTCTCCAAGGTGAATCTTTGGTTGATATATTACTATGTTATTGTTTCTAAGGAGGATATCCTGAAGAATACTTTCCACTCATGATATGGGCATTACGAGTTCATTTTAATGCATTCAGATCCTCTAATCCTATAAAAATATTCATTAACATAATTAATAGAGTATTTATAGATTACATCAACAAATATTTTATAGTATTTATAGATGATGTTCTAATATAATCCAAAACCAAGTAGGATCATGATGACCATATGAGGACTATACTATATACCTTTCTAAAGGATAAGCTCTATGAAATGAATATAAAGTTTGACTTCTAATTAAAGGATGTATCATTTATAGGGAATATCATCAAAATAAATGAGATATTTTTGGATCCTTTTTAGAAAAAATCAATTAAAGGATGTATGAGTCCAACATCCATGAAAATTATCTATAGCTTCCTTGGGATTAATAGATATTATCACTGATTTGTGAGAACATTTTAACGATTTTCAAATCCTCTTTCAAATATAATTCAAAGGGATTAAACTTTTCTTGGATAGATGAAAGTGAATAAGAATTCATGTAGTTGAAAGGGAAGATTATCACTACCCTTGTACTCACACTACCAAAAACTGGAGAAAATTTCTTATTTTTATGTGATTCTTAGCAGAGCAGATTGGGTTTTGCATTGAGTAAAAATGAAAAAGTCATTGCCTACACTAGAAGATAGTTAGAGATTCATGAGAAATATTATCCCACAAATGATCTAATGTGGGGTTTTAATCTTTTCATTGATAATATTGTGTCATTTTTCTCATGGTGAGAAGTTTGAGATATATACTAATCAAAAGACCCTCATATATAATATTCACATATAAATATTAATTATATGATCCATCAAAGACGGTTTTGGATCAACAATGATTACAAATGAGCAATCCACTACTATCATGGTAATGTAATTAACATGCATGATTCTCCATGTTTAAAGGACCCATAAATTATATGATGGATGGGAATTTATAATTATTCGATGTTCGAGCAGTTGAAGAGAGTGGACATGAGAATTATAATGAAATTAAGAGCATTGATACTTTAAAACTTAATTTCTCATCCATATCTTTTGGAATAGTGAAAGGATGATCAAAAAGATGATGTGAGAATTTAGAGGAAAGTGGAAACTATATGAAATGGGAAATCCTCAGAGTTAAATGTTAACGAGGAAGGAAATTTCCAGATTTTTGTAAAGACTATGTTTTCCATCAAATCATGAGTTGAACAAGTAACTATTGGATAATACACATAGTTCTAATTTCACAATTCACCGAGGAAACATAATGATGTATAATGATATCTATGATCATAATTACTGGGACTATATAATGAATGAGATCATTGAATATACATTATTGTTCTTGATATGTTAAAATGTGAATGGTGAAATGAAGAAATCGAAGGGGATGATTAAACCATTACCCATACAAACATGTAAAGGGGAAACCCAACCATTGAAATTGTCACCAGAATTTTAAAGATATCCAAAGGAAATAAAGTTATTGGCGTTTTTGTGGAACTTCTTACAAAAAGTACACACTTCATTGGGATTTGAGAGGATTTATAAATGGATAAAATTTCATATAAATACATCATAGAAGTTGTAAGGGTGTATAGAGTACCTCTATAGACTGTTTCTGATTGAGATCTATGATTCACCTCAATGTTCTAGAAGAATCACCAACATCCTATAAACACAGAGCTGATGTTCAGTATGACTTATCACCCTCAAACTGAAAACCAATCTATGTGGAGTATCAAAATACCTGAGGGTATGTTTAGATCATGATCAATTGGATGAGTTTTTTTCTAAAAAAATATCCTTGTGATAATTTTATTGTGTTTGGAATCTAAATCAAGGGAAATTGAAATTTATAATATTTTATTCAAATAAAATTCAATTTTGACACTCTTTTATGTTTAACAAATGAAACATTTTTAATATGACATAATATAAGAGATATTTTAACCTAAAAATATTACATTTAAAGTTAAATGTTTTATATTTATCATTATTTTTTTATGTTTTTGGGAATGAGTAATTTAATTAAATTATTTCATAATGTTACTGTAGTAATTGTTTAAATAAAGGAATTTAACAATACATGATATTTAAAATTATAAAATAAATATATTTGAAGTTATTAATGTCATCCAAAAATTTTATAATTGTATGAGATATATTATTTATGTTTTTAAATTATTTATTAGTATTTTTATTACTATTATCCAATTTTTAAAATGACTTTTAATGAGTTGTTTCAAAATTGACATTACTGAAATTTTAAAATAATTAATATTTTATTAAAAGATAGAAATTTCATAAAAATATGAAATTTATCCAAATAATTGGTATTAAAATACAAATTTCTTTAAATACTCATTTTAAGGCATTTATAATTTTATAGTGATTATATTGACCATCAATGTGATAATTATATGAGATTAGGGTATGAAATAAAAAGGATAAATAATTGTTACAAAATATAACTATTATACAATTTTAAAAAAATATAGTTTTCATTAGATAAATTTTATTTATCCCAAAATAATCCTACATTAAAAACAAATCAATTTTTACCCTTCTGGAATATAAAATTTATATATATTAAACTAATATTTTAAATAATTTTAAGAGTACCTATCCCCTCTCATATAAAAGGTCACCCAATCATAAAATTTTAATACACTTTAGAAGATATTTAATTAGTAAAATATCTACAAAACAGTTTTCATAAAATCCTTCACCAAATTATAGATGACTTATTTTATGCATTACATGCTCTTTAGAGGTGTTAAGGAGATAATCCAAAGATATTGTTGGAGGAAGAGGAATAGTTTTTATTTTAAGAGTTTCTATTTTATTTCGTTACCAACACACACAAAATATTTTTCACCAATGATAAAATAATACATAATAAATCATAAATATAATGATATGTTATTATATTAATATTGTGACCTATCTCTATTTCAAATTACATCAAATGTGAAATGAATTATTCCTCTGTCTGTGTGGTGAACTACAACCTCACAGACTGATATAATTTGTTTTCAGTAACCACACATAAAGACTAGTTTTAATGATTTAAATAATTAATATATAATATATTCATTATATATTTATCATTTTTATGTAGTATCATATCAGTTATATTCTTACATTTCAATGAATATAAAAATTTGAATGTTGTTCGTGTGTATGTGTGAATTATCACCTCCACGATGTGATGCGATTCTTCTTTCATCACCACATCACATGGATGATATATATAAGTATATTTAAATTACTAATTTATTATTTATGATGTTTTTATAGTATTAAATTTGTAAAATAATAATTACCTTTTTTCTATAATGATCATCAAAAAATGTAAACTATACTAGTGTGTAGGTACGGCCTACCATCTACATGGTTATAACATTTATCATTCTTCATTTCCATATATGTATGGTTTGATTTAAAAGTGTAATTTTTGTATAAATGTTATTATTATATCATTTATATTATTATGAGGATGAGGGAATGCTGACCAAATTTCTTATAAACATTATACCATATTCATTTTGGACACAAATATCGATTATCATCAAAATATATAACAGGAAAATAAATAATTAAGTGTTATATTATACTAATAGGTGATATAAAAGGAATAATAAACATGTAAAAGGATATAAAAAGTAAAATAAAGAGACTATCTCAATTATTAATGATTTTAAGGTAAATACATGATTATTTTAACTCCAGGTAAAGGAATTTTTAAATAAAAACATAATTTTCAATGTTTTAATTATTTATTACTCAAAATAATTATTTTTCATATACATATTTAAAAAATGGTTTTATGAATGAATTTATATATAAATAAATGATTTTAAATGGTATGTTTTGAATTTTCATCAACATTTTTCATAATGTTATTTTTTAAGGACATTATTTTAAAAAAACTCTATTAATGTTACCTTTTACAGAAGTCGACAGGAATGTTTTTCAACTTGTAAAACAATATTAATTTTTCTATCATTCATGATGTTTATTACATTCATTTATTATTTATATGTTTTTAAATATCATTTCTATCAAAAAAAATTCATTATTATCTGTGCGTTTTTTATTCAAAAAGGTATTTTACATCAAAGGTTATGTTGATATCTTATAGTTATTTTCTCATGAGATTAAAATATTTTTCATGTTTTTTATTCATGATATGTTATATGGAATTTTTTTTTGTGTTCATCCAATAATAGTACATGATATGATTTATTGTGTAGAGACCCGAAGCTTAATGTACATGGACATTACATTAATTTTGCGGAATAATTAGTACATAACAAAAACACATACACAAGGACCGTAATAGTTTAGTGTCTTTGGAAACTCGGAATATAATCTTCTAATCGTGGTGAAAGATCTTCAACATCTCCCATAAAGATCTGTTTTTTTTTACCTAAAACCATTCTTTATATCCTGGGGAAAAGAAAACATAAAAGGGTGAGCTCAAATTATCAGTAAGGGTAAACAAAAGAAATATCAATCAAATCATATTCATAAGAACATAACATTTTGGAAATCTTAACCTGCAAAAGAGATCATAATATCATAACATGGGATAAATCATAGTAGTGAAATGTAATCCCAATAATCATAACATAAAACATGAAACTTTGTGGAATACACACATAATCATAGAGAATCATTTTTTATTAGTCAAGACTCATTTCCAAGACTATCTTAGTGGACAAAGTCCATTTCTGAACCGAGTTCACTCCCCGTTTCAGTCCTGTTTCACGGAACCGGTATAACCTACCGTTCCAGCCATGTCTATCTCATGAGATATAAAATCATTACCCAATGCATTGGAGGGAGATATAGGTCCCACCCATCTCATAATTATACCATTATTATGTGTTCCACAAAATCATAAATCATACATCATTGCATAACTCATGTAATAAAAATGGGAATCTTAAACATCGTGACATCATCAAACAATTCATATAAGATAAAGGAATTCATAAAAATAAATCCATCACAAAATAATCAAATCAATGTAATAATAGGGATATAAATAGAACCCTATATTATCATAGATGGAAAACAATTTTGATAAAACACTTGAACTCCATTCTTGAGAAAAATATCCTTTCAAATTCAAAAACAGTTTCTTTTCTTAAGATGTCATACAATTTTAAACTAAAAGAAGTTGATTAAAAATAAACTTGAAAACTTGTAAAGGAAGCTTCTTGGAAATTATGTTTTAAAAACCCATTCATTCCGTATAATTTAAAAAAACATTCTTCTCATACTTTTGTCAGAAAATTCAAAAAGTACCTCGTATGAAAAACGACAAAAGATTCCTTTCATATCTTTTACTAAAAACTCGCCGAATGGTAAAATTGAATATAAACTATTGTAGAAGGATATAAATATTAAATATAGAGGAAACATTGATGTGTATGATAAAATACACCCCATTAAATTCAAAAGTATAAACAATCTCAGATAAAAATAAGATTGTGATATTTCCCTTACTTAGGTCTGATTTGCTTCGTAAGTGTCAGAACCTCCGCTTCTTTGAAGCGCCTCTTTGAGATCTCCTTTTAGGGCACTAAAATTGGTCTTTGAAGAAGACCAGAACCTATAGGATGTTACTAAGGAAGTGGAGAAGAGAATTTGGCAGGTTTTTGCCTAGCTTGAAGGCTCAATGTGGTGTGAGGAAGAGAGGGAGGAGGTGCCCTTTTATAAGGGAGGAGAGGGGCTCCTTTGGAAAACTAAAAATATTATTTTATTATAAAGTCATATTCGGTTTTAAATATCTCCAAATTGATTTATTTAGAATCTAAGGTGGGGATGGACCGAAATACTCTCATCCAATAGATTTTAGACAAGTTTAGGTTCCTATTTTATCCTTATCATTTAGATTTAACATTAAGTTAAATAATTTTACTTTTACTGTGTCTTCTTGTGTTCTTACACTATAAGGTTAATAAACATACAATAACAAGACAAAAGAACCCCAATTTGTTTATAATTAGTATATATAACCTTATCTAAGTCATTTGGCCAAACATTAGATTTTTAGGAATAAAATAACAATTACTAATATAATATTTGTTTTAAAAACTATTTTATGTCAATTTTGACACTATTTAGTAATTGATTTTTGTGAAAATCATAACAGAATTATTAGTTCTAAAAAAGTTAATTAAATCACTACTAACATGTAAAATTATCCTATAAAATTAGTGGAATTCATAAAAAGTCTAAAATTATATTTATTTGGGTATTTATAATATCAATTATTATAATATTTCACTATTATGGTAATTACTGCATCATCATTCATTCATAAATAAATTAATCTATTTAAGGTCTAAAAATTATAAAAAAAATATAATTATTTAGTAAATCTTATTATATTTCTAATGAATATTTAAAATCGAATTTATCTTATGTATAACCCTATATTAAAAATGTTTTAGTAAATAAACATTGACTTTAACTCTTTTAACTCTTCTTTGAATTAAATAATAATAAATGCCCTAATCTAATCCAAGTGGGCCTAAATGGTCATATTTTATTCTTAAGGTTGTTTTTGGTCGAATTAAACTTATCCAATAGAATTAGGACATGTGTTAGTGTAATAATAATATCATTTTTACCCTTAATTACCCTATTTACTTTTAACCGTGGTAAAAAAAAGTAAAAAGTTACTATTCACCAAAAATTATTTTCATCTAATTGAACCACATTTTACTTACTGAAATCAACCGTGTCTCTCGGATTTTTGAAATTCCACTCACAGAAGCGGTAAAATTAAGTTTTATGAAAAATTCATTTTTTTTACTACCACTTAGGGGTTTCACTATTCATCAAAAAATGAAAGTTTCCAGATAAATACCAAAAATTAAGCCTAAGCTATATTTGATATTATGAACTCAAAAATGATGTCTATTTTACAAAATTCAAAACATATCAGTTACATTAACTAATTTAAAAATTAATTCTCGTCGTCAAAACAAATAGCGTGTTTTTAATAGATAATAACTATCAAAAGATTGACACTTGTTTATAACTGGTTTAAATGTGAAATTACATCCAATGACCAAAATTGTATTAAATTGTAAAAATATATTCTAAATATAATTTAAAACCACAAAAATTAATAATTTATCATTATTAATTATTTCAATTAAAAATATTTTTTTTAAATAAAATTTTGTAATTTTCACTATTCATCACATATGAAAGTTATTCGAAAAGTACCAAAATTTCACCCAAAGCAAATTTCGATATTCCGAATCCAAAAATGAAGTCCATTTTTTAAAATAAAATTTACAAAATTTTAAAAAGTGGTTATTACTATTCATAATGGCTAGTTGTAATAATAACATATCGGTGTTTAGTGAAACTCAGTATTGCGTACTACACACGCTATCGAGGTAGGTCGTGATTGCGTGTAATGCAAGGCAAGTCAAGGATGTGTATTGTGCAAGCTCCTTTCGGTTTAGCGTACAACACAAGACATTAATGAAATTAAAAATAATATTTTTCATAAATTCTCATGGTGTTACATTCTACCCCCCTTAAAATGAATTTCACCCTCGAAATTCGTCGGGGTTATAAATGGTTTACTATTAGAAAGTTTCTTTGATAGAAACCCACATAGTAAAAAGGAATACCAAAACTAATCTTAAAAAAAGTATGAAACGTAACGGTTACCCAAATAAACTAATCACTGGGTTTCCACATAGGTGAAAATATGGATATGGAAGAGAAATCTAACCATCATGTTCTGATGGAGAGTGGTAGAGAACATGGCTATGGAAAAGCCAGCAATCACAAAGCCATAAATTTTTGACAATCTAAGGTACCATATGATTCATCAGATATAAGAGCACTAGGACAACATTTTTGGTTTTCAAGATCGTTTCCCTAAAGTTGATGAAATTGGAATTAGAAGAAATACTTTCGTGATTTTGGTATAGTCTCACTATTGGTCGTTCTTTGGACAGTTTCCACTTCATCTCTTAAATAAATGAAGTTGAATTTGTCATTCGTGATGTGTTAGCAGATCATGTGATAGAATGATGGGTCATTCCATTTTTCTCAAACAAAAGGTTAGAAAAGTTATCAAAAAATACATAAGTCCATCTATATTGAGATTAATCATATATGGTTCCTAAAAAGGACTTATACTTAATATATCATATTGATTAATATAATAAAACTAGTTTCTACTAAATAGGGACTTCCTGTATTCCATTGGTAGGCGATAAAGTCTAGTCGCACTTCGGTTGTGGGTTCGATTCCCACGGCCTTGTCCGACGTGATGGGATGTCGCCCGTCCTGTAGGTTGTCCTTTTTCTAAAACTATATTACTATAACATCCCATCAATAATATCAAAAAAACTTTTATCCTTAAACAATACTAACTTATTTTCAACATAATCCATTCCAATCTTTAGGCTTATCCATAATACTGCAGTCCACTCTCATAATGTAGTGAAAACGATTACCAGAGATTTAATACCATCGTTGATCCCCATATATCATAAGATATGTCTTGTTGGTCACATTCCAAACATTCAAAGGCCTTAATCATGTATTCTATTGAATACCCATTGAACCTTAGTGAAAACATGAATGCAGTTAAAAGTTAACACTTTCCACATACCAAAATCACCAAAATTCTATATACTCAAACCATGATATCACTTAGTCCTTATATCAATCATGAGATCATGAATACTGTCAAACGTTTCATTTTTTCCTTATCCCTTCATTATGCGCATATCATCTTTTTTCCAAAAATATCTCAATCACTTTCCATGGTTACTGGTACCATAAAATTATTGAAAACCACAATAGACCAATACATAAATATTCCAATATTCCATGATACTATATACAACATTATTTTGGAATCCCATTACAAAAACACTTAATCATTCCACCACATCGTTGTCATATTCAACATCGCCAATGGTGATCGCATGTGACATCCCTCTGTCCTTTGCCATAAGTGGTTTCTCATGTCGATCATCACTAACCCTTGGATTAGGGAATTTATTAGCATAATTCCCCATTTCCTTGCACTTGAAGCATTGAAGTGTAGTAGGTTCATTCTGTGTATCCCTTCATTTGTTTTCATCATTATACATCTTCTTCCCATCATTGCAGCATTCAGATTCCTGATGACCTTCCTTTCCACATTTGAAACATTTACTTGTCCCTTTAAGACAATCTCCACTATGCTTCTTTCCACACTTTGAGCATAAGGAAACATTCATCTTCTATTCACAATTATTATGATATTTCTCCTTGAACTCCATCTTTCGTTTCTTGTCAAAACTATGAGATAGATAAGTAACACCAACTTCCATTTCTACCTTGATAGCACAATGCACAATTTCTTCATAGCTACTGAAGTCTCTTATAGCTAATTCCCTTCGAATATTTGGTTTCAAGCCACTGAAGAATCGAACAACTTTACTTTCAGGTTGGATGATAAATCCAGATGAATACCTTGAAAGCCTTGTAAAATTCGCTTCGTATATACCAACAGATTCATCATCCTTTTTCTTTATTTCAAGAAACTCCTTGTCCATCTTTGTTCGAAGAATACGAGGGAAGTACTTATTGAAAAATATGTTCTTGAACTCGTCCCATTCCATGGAATCAATTTCATCTCTTTACCTCGTATTCTTGATAAGATTCCACCATTGATCAGCTTCACCTTCAAACGATATTCTGCTAAGATGACTTTATCATGTTCAGAACATTGAAGAACTGAAAATATCATTTTAGTGGTACTGATCTATTGTTCAGCAACAAGTGGATCAGAAGACCCAGTGAATCAAGGTGGACTTTTCCTCATGAAGGACTCAATAGAATATTGTTCCCTTATCTGCTCATTTGGAAGTCCAGAATGATTCATAGCTTGTGTAAGTATAGCAATAAGATTTTGCACTCCATCTCCCATAACATTTTTTTGTTCAGGAGGACAATCATTGCATTGTCCATTGCATTGATCAACATGGTTCCTTCAGGTTCCAGCCATCATCTAAAACCCAAAAAGAATAGTGTGAGAGGAAAAAATCATGCTAGGGAAAACAATATAATAAAGGGGGAGTACCTTCAATATCTAACATCTTAGGTTTAATTATAATATCGTTACCGTAATTATAGGACTATAACCTATACTTATACTTAACCTTAGGGACATCCCTAGACATACCAAAGAAATATCTCTAGGGATCTCACTAAAGTTCTCGCATCCTAGTTTCCAAAGGTTGACTAAACCTTTCCTCTGATACCAACTGTAGAGTCCCAAAGAATAACGTACATCGACCTTACATTACTTTTTCGGAATACATAATACATAACAAAAACACACACACAAAGACCGTAATAGTTTAGTGTCTTTGGAAACTCGGAATATAATCTTCTAATCTTGGTGAAAGATCATCAACATCTCCCATAAAGATCTCTTTTTTTACCTAGAACCTTTCTTTATATCCTGGGGAAAAGAAAACATAAAATGGTGAGCTCAAATGCTCAGTAAGGGTAAACAAAAGAAATATCAATCACATCATATTCATAAGAACATAACATTTTGGAAATCTCAACCTGAAAAAGAGATCATAATATCATAACATGGGATAAATAATAGTAGTGAAATGTAATTCCAATAATCATAACATAAATCATGAAACTTTGCAGAATACTCACATAATCATATCGAATCATTTCTTATTAGTCAAGACTCATTGCCAAGAATATCTTAGTGGATAAAGTCCATTTCTGAACCAAGTTCACTCCCCGTTTCAGTCCTGTTTCACTGAACCAGTATAACCTACCGTTCTAGCCATGTCTATCTCATGAGATATAAAATCGTTACCCAATGCATTGGAGGGAGATATTGGTCCCACCCATATCATAATGATACCATTCTTATGTGTGACACAAAATCATAAATCATACATCATTTCATAACCCATGTAATAAAAATGGGAATCTGAAACATCGTGACATCATCAAACAATTCATATAAGATAAAGGAATTCATAAAAATAATTCCATCACAACATAATAAAATAAATTTAATAATAGGGATATAAACAGAACCCTATATTATCTTAGATGGAAAATAATTTTGACAAAACACTTGAACTCCATTCTTGAGGAAAATATCCTTTCAAATTCAAAAATATTTTCCTTTCTTAACATGTCATACAATTTTAAAATAAAATAAGTTGATTAAAAATAAACTTGAAAACCTGTTAAGGAAGATTCTTGGAAATAATGTTTTAAAAACCCATTCATGTCATATAAGTTAAAAAAACATTCTTCTCATACTTTTGTCAGAAACGTAAAAAAGTACCTCGTACGAAAAACGACAAAAGATTTCTTTCATATCTTTCACTAAAAACTCACTGAAGGGTAAAATTGAATATAAACTATTGTATAAGGATATAATTAATACATATTGAGGAAACATTGATTTGGATGATAAAATACACCCCATTAAATTCCAATGTACAAACACTCTCGGATAAAAATGATATTGTGATATTTCCCTTACCTTAGGTCTGATTTGCTTCGTAAGTGTCTCGACCTCCTCTTCTTTGAAGCGCCTCTTTGAGATATCCTTTTAGGGCACTAAAATTGGTCATTGAAGAAGACCAGAACCTCTAGGATGTTCCTAAGGAAGTGGAGAAAAGAATTTTATAGGGGTTGTCCGAGCTTGAAGGATCAATGTGGTGTGAGGAAGAGAGGGAGGAGGTGCCCATTTATAAGGGAGGAGAGTGGCTCCTTTGGAAAACTAAAAATAATATTTTATTATAAAGTCATATTCAGTTTTAAATACCTCTAAATTGATTTATTTAGAATCTAAGGTGGGGATGGATTGAAATCCTCTAATCCAATATAATCTAGAGAAGTTTATGTTCCTATTTTAACTTTATCATTTAGATTTAACATTAAGTTAAATAATTTTACTTTTACCGTGTCTTCTTCTATTCTTACACTATAAGGATAATAAACATACTATAACAAGACAAACAAACCCCAAGTTGTTTATTATTAATTTATATAACCTTATCTAAGTAATTTGGCTAAAACCTATATTTTTAGGAATAAAATAACAATTAATAATATAATATTTGTTATAAAAACTATTTTATGTCAATTTTGACACTATTTAGTAATTGATTTTTGTGAAACTCCTAACAGAATTATTAGTTAAAAAAAGTTAATTAAATCAACACTATCATGTCATATTGACCTATAAAATTAGTGGAATTCATAAAAAGTCTCAAATTATATTGATTTGGGTATTTATAATATCAATTATTATAATGTTTCACTATTATGGTAATTATTGCATCATCATTGTGTCATAAATAAATTACTTTATTTAATGTCTAAAAATTATAAAGAAAATATCATTATGTAGGAAATCTTATTCGCTTTCTAATGAATCTTTACAATAGAATTTATCTTATGTATAACTCTGTATTAAAAATGTTTTAGTAAATAAACATTGATTTTAACTCTTTTAACTCTTCTTTGAATTAAATAATAATAAATGTCCTAATCTAATCCAAGTGGGCCTAAATGGTCATATTGTATTACTAAGATTGTTTTTGGTCGAATTACACTTATCCAATAGAATTAGGACATGTGTTAGGGTAATAATAACATCATTTTTACCCTTAATTACCCTATATGCTTTTAACCGTGGTAAAAAAAGTAAAAAGTTACTATTCACCAAAAATTATTTTCATCTCATTGAACCACATTTTACTTAGTGACATCAACCGTGTCTCTAGGATTTTTGAAATTCCACTCACAGAAGCGGCAAAATTATGTTTTATGAAAAATTCATTTTTTTACTACCACTTAGTGGTTTCACTATTCATCAAAAAATGAAAGTTTCCAGAAAAATACCAAAAATTAGGCCTAAGCTATATTTGATATTATGAACTCAAAAATGATGTCTATTTTACCAAATTAAAAACATATCAGTTACATTAACTAATTTAAAAATTATTTCCTGTCGTCAAAACAAATAGCTTGTTTTTAAGAGATAATAACTATCAAAAGCTTGACACTTGTTTATAACTGGTTTAAATGTGAAATTACATCAAATGACCAACATTGTATTAAATTGTAACAATATATTCTAAATATACTTTAAAAGAACTCAAATTAATAATTTATCACTATTAATTATTTCAATTAAAAAAGTTGTTTTTAATTAAAATTTAGTAATTTTCACTATTCATCGGAATATGAATGTTATTCGAAAAGTACCAAAATTTCACCCTAGGCTAATTTCTATATTCCGAATCCAAAAATGAAGTCCATTTTGAAAAATTTAAATTACAAAATTTCAAAAAGTGGTTATTACTATTCATAACGGCTAGTTTTAATAATAACATATCGTTGTTTATTGAAACTCGGTATTGCGTACTACACCCACTATCGAGGAAGGTCGTGATTGCGTGTAATGCAAGGCAAGTCAAGGATGCGTGTTGTGCAATCTCATTTTGGTGTAGCGTAAAACACAAAACATTAATGAAATTAAAAATAATATTTTTCATAAAATCTCGGGGTGTTACATATTGAGCCCCATTATAGCTTATGATATAATAGTTGGGCCTCATTATAGCTTTGCAATGCATTGTGTACTCTAAAGATATAAGTCAAGAAAAGTATTGTTCCATTTGTGTTGGTGAATGTAAGATTGATATGGTAACTTTTTTTTCAAGGAACCTGGGTGATTTTACAATGATCTCAAATGGTTTATTAGGAAATGGTATTAATTTGATTTTAGGTTTTCACTAGACTAGTGATTTTCTTTTATTATTTCACTTACTGAGATTTTTTTTCCATCCCATGTTTTGAAACATATTCATAAGGATTAAGGAATATTTAATACAAGAATAATGTAATGGGAATATTTTTTAGATATATAAATAGAAAATATGGTTTTATTTTAAATTTTTTTCTTGTTGGAAAATATTGATACTAAGTATTAGTGTCCACTTGTAATGTATTGGTTTATATTGAAAGAGTTAGATAAAATTATATGTTGGCTTTTGTGTACAGTTCACACTCTACCAAAAAATATATTTATTGAAAAATAATAATAATATTATAAAAACAATAATTATAAATTCTAAAAACATAATAATATCCTTGTGTGCATTTTTTTTGTGAATGGATACACTGATATAAATAATCTGTTCTTCTTGGATTTTATAAAAAAATTAGTATTGTTCTAATGTAAATACCGAATAAAAAAATTTCATTATGAATGATAATGAATAGAATTTTCTAGAAATACATAAAAAATTTAAATAAAAAAATATTACAATAACTTTTTTAATCCAAAAGCAATATTAGAAAATTTTTTAGTTCAGAAAATATTAAAGAGCATGGCATACCAGAATACATGTTACGTATTATGGATCCTAATTTTTATAAAAATATGCTATCAAAAAACTATTTTTGAAAATAGTATTAGAAAATATAATATTTTTAAAAAACTATTTGTTTTAATAAAAAATTAATATCTTTGAAGAAAATAAAACATATGTACAACCCCTATGAAAATGACTAAAATATTGACAGGACATGTTTAAAAAGAATATGATATGAATGATTGGATAATATTGATCATTCACATATCTATTAAATTTATTCAAATCAATCAAAATGTAGTGGGTTTGTAAAATATGAGCAAGTTAATCATGTTTTTTTATAAATTTTAAAATGATATATATTTTATGTGTGTCATACTGATGTAATTTTTTTATTATTTCTATGTGTTACATAGGTGAGTTATGTGGTGGTGTTTTATATAAGGAAATGTTATATATATTAACAAAATTTACATTAGTTTTATAAAAACTCACACCACAATAAATGAGTGTGTTTTTCATCCACAACACTTGAGCAAAAAAATTTCAATCTACCACATAATCATCTTTAGTAGATAAAAGATATACTAATTTTTGTTTCGTAGATAACATAAAATATACATAATCTCATATTAAATGAAATGTTCCTTATTTTATATTCTTATAAATTCTATATCCCACCATTTCTATATAAAATAAAAATTTTAATTCGAAAACATTTATTGAATTATAGAAAATAAATAAATTAGTAGTTCCCTTGATATAATTTTTTTACATATTTTAATAGGGATTCCATTAGATAATCCTAATATATTAATCACCACATTATATAAAATATGAAATCTGGATGACTAGTACTTAAGTAAGGTAACCATCCCAGCATAACTATAAAAATATTTTTATCTTCTACTTGTTCAACCTCATCCGAATCTACAGTATTTGAGGTGCTTATAGGAGTAATAATACTTTCAGTACTCTCATATGAAAATTTATTTTGAATGTTATTTATATCTTTATTATGATATATAAAGCTTCTTCTAGTATATGTTAAACATGAAATGAAACAAAATAGGTTCACTCACCCACTATGCTCATTTAAAACATAGAATTAATAAGATTTGTAAAAATCTATGTTAATGACTATTGACTTGAATAAGATATAATTTCAACAAAAAAATGTTTAATAATAATAATATCTTGAAAAAATATTTTTTAAAAAATAAATTGTATATGTAGCTCCCATTAAGATATTGTTATAACAAAAAAATTAATTTTACCTATCATACCAATATTAATGGGAATTTTTAAGGCCATATAATTCTTCAGAAAGATTAAAAAACATTTATAGGTTATATATTTTCCAAAACTAGTGTTTTTCCTATTTAATATTCATTGTGAACTTATCCATTTTCAAAAGAACACTTTTTTCCATTCGAAAAGGATTGAAATTAATGAATGCAGAAATGGATAAACATACATATATATCTTCAAGTATAGGTACCAGAGCATGTGATTATTCATAATCCATTTAATACTATTTATTATAATACAAATAAATAATTATATTTTTTTTCTGTAAAATATTTCTTTTTCATAAATTTTATTCCAAAAAAAGATTTTACTCCAATTATTAATGTTTTTTAGGTCATTAAATTATATTCTATAATTTTTCTTACCAACCTCATTGAGTACATACTTATTGATTTAATATAATCCTTAGCACCTAAAACATCACCAAGGCTCTTAGGATCAAATTATGATAATAAAACTTCATATTTAATTTCATTTCATAATGTACTTCTTTTCCTAATTGGTTGATCTACATCAACAATGATATTAACACATTGATTATTCATATGGAAATAAGACACAAAAGTTTCTAAAAGGTATTTTCTTCAATAATAGGTAGTAAATAATCTTAACAAAACACATCAAAAAAATATTCTTCAGGGGTTCTATTCATCAAATAATATTCTAACAATGGTTTAAATTTTGTTTATAAATAAAATATGAATATGTATATTGATGTTGTTTGAAAAAAAATGTGCATGCCTCATTAAAGATAACATAAACTATTTCCTCAGGTATATTAATTTTTATTGAAAACTCTACTAGCCTTAGAAGTAGTGTAATAACCTTAAAATATTCTTTCATCCAATTTGAGTGAAAAGATATGTTTATTATCTTTCATATTCTAAATGAATAAAATGAAACCAAAAACTCTAAACTATGTAA
Source organism: Viscum album (assembly GCA_963277665.1). NCBI lineage: Eukaryota > Viridiplantae > Streptophyta > Magnoliopsida > Santalales > Viscaceae > Viscum > Viscum album. Next base: position 1,756,227,878 of record OY728158.1, on the reverse strand, counting down.
TTTTTTTATTCTCTCTTTTCATAACTCATAATGTGTTTTATAAATAAAATATTTAATTAAACATTCATTTATGGTATGGGATGTATTAATAATCGCTTCCGCCCGAAAACATTTAGTAACTAATTATTCACTGATCATGGTTCTATGTATTTCAAAAAAAATCTATTTTCTCCTAGATCTATACCATTCTGTTATGTGGGTTATAGGTACTAAAATATTATGCTAAATACCTATCATACATCAAAATGTTTCATAATTTTATTTTTTAAATCCATCACCATGATCAATATGGATTGATATCATGGGAATGTTTTCATTATTGTTATATTTTTCTAAGAATGGTTTGAAATTAAAAAAATACATTAAGTTATTTTTTAAGTAATAAACTGAAGTATATCGACCATAATAATTTTCCATGACAGATACATAGTGACTTCCACAAACAATTCAAGTTTTTTTATGAACAAATAAATAAATTTTCACAAACTATAATGATTCTATTTTGATAATTCCTTAATATATTAAAAAATTTGTTTCGTTTCAAAACTTATTTACTAGAGTCGCAATTTTTTGATATATCTAACATAAGTTATGATTAATCCATTACAAGTCCTGTCATTGTCATTTTAGATATTTTTATATGGTAATAATTTCTTAACCATCTATTCCATAACAAATATTGATCTTCCATTACACTATGGTAAGGTATGTATGGGATATTAATGGAAACTAGGATCATTTTGTTGACTTTATCAATCTGAATGGAAGAATGAATAATTTCATCCAGAGAACTATGTACTAAATATTTATAATACAAAATGATTTTAAGGTATCACTCATTACATAATTGATATATGATTATAATATTTTTATTTAGAACGTTAAAAAATATATCATTTAAAATAAGTGTTCTTCCAAAATGAACAATGCTACCTATAATGATAATCTCTATTTATAATAATCTAAGACAGTTACTTTTCCACCCTTCAATTTTATTATCATATTTAATAAATATTTTTTTACAATTCATGTTCCAAGAAAAACTAATATACCTATTCGATTTATTTTTTTTTATTATCTCTGGTTTCTGAAAAAAAAACTGGAATTTCGGTACCCAAATATTCTTGGTTAAGGTAATGTAAAAAAACATTAGGAATCCATATTTTTTTTAAAATATGATTTGTTAAACCTAATATATTGAAAATTATATAATGAACAATTTTTTTCCAATTCCTATAAATTTTATTCTTATTACACAATGGTCAACGTTTTTGAACATCGAAATTGTTTCATAGAACTGGGGTTTTGCATATATACTCATTACACAACTATTACAGTGAGGTCTAATTTGTTTGTAAATCTTATAAAAAATTTCTATGTGATAAGGTTTGGTAAATAATTTCTCAAAATATTGATTTTAGATTTTAGTTTTTCAATTATATTTTTATCTGTGTTTCTATTATATTTATAACTATATCTTATTTCTAAAACATTTTACTTAGAAAAAATTCCAATACATTTAAAAATGTTACATTTTAAGAAAATGTTTCATTAAATATTTAAAAAGATATGATATTTATATAGTCAAAATATATATTATTTATTTTAAAATAGTGGGTTCCCTCAACCCAACTATTCAGTGATTATGATTAACATATTGTCTATACAGTTACGTATACATGATTTCATCTTACTAGTATAGTGTACAGTTTTCTGTATCCACTATTAAAATGGTAATTTCAGAAGATTAATTTTTATATCGATTGGTTATAGCAGTTCCCAAGCTATAGTGAGAACCTCTAGATATTATGTCATAAATAATAAATATATGTTCTACAGTCTACATACAACATACTGATCGGAAATTGTAGATTATTGACTATTAGGTGCTGGTGGATCATAAGAATTGAGACTTCATCTCATGAAGTCCGCACATGGTGATCGCATGTAGTGAGATCATGAGGGCTAACCCGCCAATAGGAACACCACATGATTCAGGTGTCATTGGATGTTCTTATATATGATCATGTGTAATGGTCTTCGAAGTTGAGATAATTACCTATGTATGTCAATTTATTGTGTAGATTGATGTAAGACGAAAACCATGGAAAAGAAGACATGGCGAGGTAGTTTGTGTTGGGTGTGTCATTGGTGTCAAGGTATTGGTTGAATGTTCAAAAAAGGATTTGTCGCTTATAGATTATAGAAGTAACATATCATAGGCCATGTTGATATGAATGGTGGTACCATTATAAGACCCTAGCCATGGTATTCAAGGGTAAATCTATCCAGTTAAATCAATAAACTATAAAGAAAAAAAAGTACGATAACACGTGAGTGTGTCCTGCATTATGATATATTACAGACAAATAGATTAGATTACCCAGTGCATGTTTGTAGGTTGTTTTTGGCTGCTATGACAATATTTATCACTTCAGGGGCCATGATGGGTTGCTAAACCCCACTCTTGGTCTGTAAATATTATTCACTCATCCCGGGATAAGGTCCTCAAGGGTCACACACAATAGAGTATTCAAGAATCTTCACTATTCATTTGAATAGGAGTTTTGGAAATTGTAGGCTCCACCACAGGGTTCTGAGATTTGTCCAAAGTTAAAAGATCTCTATTGAAATAAATAAATTAATATTATTTGAGTTTAGAATAATGAGTATTGAGTTTATTTATTAAATTTATTTATGGGTTTTATTAAATACATGAAAAAATATTAATTGATGAATATTAAATATATTCCATGTTCAATTAACATTTATAGGAATAGTGAGTCGATTTATTGACTCAAATATTGTCATGTAATATATTATAATATATTACAAGTAAATGATAATAATATTTATGACTTAGTTTAGTAGTGATAAAATGTTGTTGAGAGTGAATTAAATATTCAAGGTTGGCGAGGCGATACCATTTATTTTAATTAACCGTTATAAATTGAAGAGGAGGGGCTTTTGCCATGAAATATCCATGGGGATTCTCTCTCCGATTCTCTCTCCCATGATCTAGAGAGAGTTTCCCTATATCGAAGGATCTCAGATTGACATCTCTCTGAGGAATCTCTAGTGAAGAGATGTGGTGATCGTTGGAGCATCGAAGGTGTCGTCTCAATTCTGTGCTTGTATCCCGATTATGAAGAACGACGCACCCGCAAATTTATTGAAGTGTGGTTGATGATCTAGAGGAATTTGAATTCGGATTCTTCAATAAGTGATCACCAATGAAGAGCATATGTCATGCACGGATTCTGATTTAAACTAGGTAGTTTATGGTTTATATTTGTTCTTAAAACCCTTCACGTGAGATCCTCTTATTTGATTAGGATTCTCTTCACCAACATCGACATGTTTATGTCATTCCTCAGTGGAAAAGTTTTAAATCCCACATGTTTGGCGCTTCCATTGCATGCCCGATTCCAATATGTGGTATTAGAGGGGCACGTTTCAATTTTAAGTCAACTGAAAAATTAAATTTTCATTAATCTATAAATCGGGAATTGATATGGTTGAAATGCCACAGATGAATCTGAATCAGATATCCAGTATATAGGAATTTGAATTTATGAATTTGGATTGAAAAATTGTGTACAGGTCACAAGAATATTTTTTTCCAGTGATTTTAATAATTATTATTATTATTATAATAATAATGACTTTATCATAATAATAATTTGGTTATTATAATAATAATAATTATATTATTTTAATTATAATATTTTTTTAAAATCCTAAATAAGCATTAGATATTTAAAAGGGGAATGGGGGTGCAGGAATCGATGAAAACAATTAATATGGAGACATGTAAGGTGGTATTATTAGAAAAATAGGAAATGGGCGGGCTGACCAACAAAGTAGATCATTAAAGTAAAAAAAGGAAACAAAATAAAAAAGGGAGGAGCTGCATGTTCAAGTCACAAAAAATGGTATGGATGGGGTGGCCGAGCAGCCCCCCATTTTACTCCTGAAGAAGTGCATAGTGGTGCACCCGAAAACGAGGCTCCTCTACCGCCCTATCCAGTCCAGCAATGCTTCAGCCGGCCACTGGCCCACCTTCAGTCTAGTGCCCCTGGACCCGGATGACCACCTCCCTCCTATAACCATGGTCTTCCCATGTAGATGCTATCATGTGGGGCCCCTTACCATGGATCCTTCAAGGCTCACCCCACTGTCATGTCGATTCAACTTTCTCCGCAACCGGTTGCATCTGGAGAATCCCTCTTGACCTGCAGCACACTGTGCCCAACAGGATGCCACACCAGGTCCCTGCTGATGCTGCCTCTCCCATGCCACCCGACTACTGGCTCCGCCTCCTCCCATCCCTAAGCAGCGGTCCCATCCCACCTTTCTTAAGAAGCAATGCCTCCCGCACTAGCTTCAGCACTGATGCCGCGCCCATCGGTCCGCTTGTCTCCCTCCAAAAGAGAACCAACACTTCTAGCCCATTCACCACTTCCGTTACAGGAAAACCATCAACAGCCAGACATGGATTCTGCCTCCTGTCCTCCCACGGGGCCTTGTGTGGTCTCCCTCTTCCTTCATGTTGTGGACCACGTCTTTATGGCATGCCTCTTGATGCACTCCTAATTAGGAAAATGAGACAACTAGCATCAGCCTCCAGCTCGCACAGCCCTGCCGGACCAACTTAGGTTGTCGCCCCTACTGGTCATGGAAACCCCCACCGGGATGCCTTTCACCACAAGAGAATCTTTCCAGGGCCACCGGTCCCACTCCTCTGGGCAAGTGTGTCTCACATGCACTCTCTGGTCCCTCCCTTCTTGAACCATCAGGCATGCACTACTACAAAAACAGCCTATATCAGCGCTAAAAAAGGGGTTTAACAGCGCTAAAAAATGATGTAAAGCTCAGCACTAATATAGGGGTCCATTTTATCAGTGCTCTGAAAAGCGCTGCTAAAGGCCGCTTTTATTAGCGCTAAAAAACGCTGATAAAAGACTTCTTTATCAACGCTATTTTTAGCACTGATAAAATGGTCCTTTATCAGTGCTTTCAAAAACCGATGATAAAGGTCAAAAACATTTAAGAAAATAAAATAAAAATTAAAAATAATATGGGGGGAGTGCTTTTATCAGCGCTTCACACCCATTTTTTCAGCGCTAGGAGGTCTCCCGCGCACTGCCCTTCCCGTGCATCCCCCATAAGAATGCACCCCCTTCCCACGCATCCCCCATACACGCGCACCCCCTTCACTTCCACCCAAACTCGAACCCAGGACCTTCCCCCTTTCGTGGCCGCACCTTTACCTCTATGGAATTTCATTTTGTTCTCTATGTAATGATATATCTATATATATATAGTTATATTTATTCATATTCTGATATAGATGCATATTAATATAAATATATTTATTCATATATTAGTATATATATATTAATTCGTATATTAATATATATATATAGTTATAATTTTTTATACGTATATTTATTTTTATATTAATCTTTACTTATAAGATTTGTTTTAAATACATTTATGAAAAAATATGTTTTTTATGTGTGTTTATAAATAAATAAATTCACACATACATACATAGATTGATATAAACAAAACACAGACACATAGAGAGACACACAGACACAAACACATATATTTACGAATAAACACATATATATGTGTATTTGAATAGCCATAGAATGTACTTATAAGATTAGTTTTAAAAAAATTTATTAAAAAGTATGTTTTTGATGTGTGTTTATAAGTAAGTAAATAAATAAATAAATACATATATACATATATAAAACACACAGACACACACATAGACAGCCACACAAACACGGACAGATATATATTTATGAATAAATACATATATATGTGTATTTGAAAAGACATAGAATATTAAAACGACCATAACTTATAATCTAGAATTCCGTTTCAACATCAAAACCAGTCAAATCGAAGAAAATAAAACAATCTTCAATATGATATGTGGTACAGTCCTAATAGATACTTGGATCAGAAGTTATACTTGTTTGAATGTTAACAAATATGGGTATCCCAACTAAAAACTCAGTTTTGGAGGCCTTCTGAGCCTTTTTTGGGCTCTAAATATGTGATAATGGATTTGCCTTAGTCATTATCGCGTAGAGCTCATCGCAGGCTTCGATTTGATATGCTGTAGAGCTCAAACAGACACTCGGATCAAAAGTTATGTCTGTTTGATGTTTGAGTTACATTTTCAACCTAATTTAGATCTTGTATTAATTGTTTTTATTTTTTGTGTCCTCAAATTGTTCTTAAATGGTTTTTAATCGATAATAATTAGAAAATTATTAATTAATAATATTTTTTTAAAATATTTTGAAGCTATTTTCACTAAATTTTTTATATATTAAATGTAAGTCTATTTATACGTATCTATAACATATTTAAAATATGTATATTGTATTTATATCAATATAAATATACCTATCTTACAAAATATTATTTTTCATGAATTGTTTTTTTGAAACACAACATTTATCAGCGCTCGGTAATAGCACTGATAAATCCCACCTTTATCAGCGCTACTTAAGGAAGCGCTGATAAAGGGTGGCCTTTATCAGCACTCAAAAAAAGCGCTTATAAAGGCCCCCCTTTATCAGCGCTTTTTTTGAGCACTGATAAAGGCCACCCTTTATCAGCGCTTTTTTTGAGCGCTGATAAAATTCCCCTTTATCAGCGCTTTTGGGTAGCGCTTCCCTTGCCAGTGTTTGGCGTAGTGATGCGTAAACAGCCGCACTAAGTTCTCTCCATTGTGGAAACATCGGTCGTTTCAAACTATCTCACTTCACCACGGACATGCCGCGTTCCAGTCGCCACTCGATCATCTTAGCGAGAAGGTAACGTTCTATACCCCATGAATGAGTCTGAGCAGGTCAGCCTAGCCTAGCACGATTTGGGCTGACCAGCACGGCCCTGAATAACCCACCAAGGGGTCGTAACCACCCGGACTAGGTCACTGCAGGTTTTCCCAGACCCGCACAGGCTCTGACCAAGGTTTAATGGGATCAGTTGAATTAATTTAATAAAAATCTAATAAAAAATTAATTTAGTTATATGCGGCGTAATTAATTTTTTTTGGGAGATTAATTAAATTAATTAATAAATATAATTTTTAGTTCTTTTAATTAAATTAATTAAATCCGGACTGAAAGACATTAAATTTAATTAAAAACATTTGTGATGTTTTTAATTAGATTAAATGCCTTCATGATTTATTTAATGCAAGATTAATTTTAATTATGTATTTATTATACATACGTGAGTTCAATACATATGTTGATTAAGAGCTGGAGACCGACTAATGTATGTTTTGGGTGTTTATTTAATTTATTTATTTAATTATTTCATGGTATTATAATAGTTAGTTTAATTAAATAAAAGATGTTTTCTTTTTAATTTATTTTATTAATATTTTCATGACTTTTATATAATCCATTTTCTTATTTTATATGAAATGTGCATAATTTGTGTGAAATATTAATGTTTTAATATTAAGTATAATTTTTGAGCATTTTTAGAAGTTTCTCACTTGAGTCAGTTTACTATTTTTATTATAACTATCACTATACTGATCCGAATTGTGTGGTTCTTGTTTTTTAGAATTCCCCATTAAATATAAAGCATTTTGTCAGAAGGTACCATGAGCCAATTCTGCAATTTGAAGGGTCATATGGTCCTCACAATCAAGACCAAAGAATCTGTGAAGAAACTGGACTATTCATAAAGATTGATTTACTGGGCTAGATACAGAAGTCCAAATTCCATTTCTCCACCATAGTTAGGAGTACAATGTAAGGAGTCTTGGATAAACCTTTCAAGGCCCAAATCCAAAAACAAGGGGCCCAACATATGACTTGAAGTCCATCCCACCATTATGTCCGAGAAATAAAATCAGTACACTATTAATGACATATCTCATGATGTAAGCATCCAATCAAGCTGATAATTTTCGGTGTAAAAGAGGAGATATAGGTGGCCGACTTTTCTGAATAAATCAGTCGGATTTGAAGGAATCTTCCTGTTCACAAACCCTTTCACATTTTTAACTTTAAAAAGACTGGATTGAAATGGACAGATTAATATTGTTTAATCAACCGGCCATAAATTTGGATACACTTGTTCAAAGGACTCTAAATTTTGAGAGTAGTCAGTCAACTTTATTATCTACAAACTTGGAGAATGATATATCTCAATATTCTTCTGTATGAATAGCCATCTTGGCGATGAACGTGGAAGGACAGATTGGGAATGCAAATAGTCCACTCCTTGGGCAATAAATACTCTCCCCTTCTCTCCTTGAGAGGGGTTGGAATTTCAGAAGAGAGGAGATCATATTGGCACGACCAATGCCTTGAAAAATCTTGGGAGGACCTTCCATACTCATATTTTCACTTGATATACCTTTCCTCCTCTCTTAGTTTTCACTTAATTTTGTGTTCTTCATTGTTGTAATTTTGTAAGTCTCTTTCTTGGTATTTTTTTTAATGAAAGTTTCTTCTTAAATATATCTTATTCTCATGAACCTTCTATAGTTTAATATTTATGTTCTTAAAATAGTTTAAATTTAGTTTAATCCCCTTCGCTACTTTTTCCTCCTCATTCAATTGAAAATCCATTTTTAATTTTCTTCATCATTTGTGTGTGTGTTCAGCGCACTACTCTCATCTTGTCCCTTTCTTTTTCTTCTCTTTATAATTCATCACCATAAACATATATTACCAGATTAATAACCATCATAATGGATGAGTAAATCTCTCATTGGGGTGAGTTTTAATTTAGGTATGTTAAGCGATTGAGATCTTTCGCTCGATGAGTATTCGTTGAATTAAGATTGTGTATGTTGGACATAGCATGTCATGGATTAATGACTTGTTTTGTTTAATGTGTGGTTTCCATGGGTTATTGGAACCGTAAATACACTACCATAACCAAGATATTATCAATATTAGAAACCTAAGTTACTTTAAGGCTTGTATTAAAGCCATACCACTTGAGAATTAAAATCAACGTCAACTTGTGATATGAATGTTCATTTAAATTCAATATAAAGCAAAGCTCAAGGATATCACAAGCTTAACTAACCTAATGATGAACTCAGCCCAATATCTTTCAATTTGTTAAATCAATTATAGTCAATAAATAATTTAAATTAAGCTCTGCAAACAAACCCCCATGATCAAAATACAATCAACTAAAAACAAACGATTATTACAAAGTATCATCACCGAGGATTCGACCCGAGTGCTGCTATACACATTAGCAGAGCACCAGATCTTTGACCGGTCGATAGGCGACAATCGACCGTGCATTTCAAATGGAGCCATTACCAGGGATGGTGATTTATTTAGTCATTAGTTTCTGGTTTTTTTAATTAAAAAAATACAAAATTTTAAAAAATTGGAAAAAAACAAAGAAAACCACGTCTTCTCATAAAAATCATAAGCCGAAAAAAATAAAAAGAAAACCCCGTCTTCCTCTTTCTTCCAAAATCTCTCTGAATTCCCCGTAGCCTTCCAAACAATCCCTCGGATTTGTTTGACCCTGAAATTGAGATAACACTTCTCCAAATTAGGAGGAACATAAGAGATAATCAAATAATTCAAGAACCGGTCCTTGTCCAACCAATTGAATTAGATATGGCCAATCTTAGGGAACAAACACTTAAAGAACTCGCTGCCCTTGATATGAATTACCAACCTCTTGGTATTCAATATCCAAATATAGAGGCTGAATTTGAACTCAGATCAGGTTTGATTCATCTTCTCCCTCATTTCCACAGGCTAGCTGGTGAGGATCCACATCTCCACCTTAAAGAGTTCCAAGTAGTGTGCTTTACCATGAAGCCTCAAGGGGTTTCTAAGGAACAAATAAAACTCCGAGCATTTCCTTTATCCCTAGCTTACACTGCTTAGTCATGGATTTACTACCTACCTCCTGGTTCCATAACCACATGGAATGACATGAAGCGACTTTTCTTAGAAAATTTTTTTCCTGCTTCTCGTACTGCTTCTATCCGAAAGGAAATAAGTGGTATCTGTCAGTTCCCAAGTGAATCACTCCACGAGTACTGGGAGAGGATCAAAAAGCTTGTTGCAACCTTCCCACACCATGAAATCCCTGACCTACTCTTGAACCAATACTTCTATGAGGGGTTATTGTCTATGAAGAGAACTCTCATAGATGCTGCAAGTGGCGGTGCTCTTGTTGATAAAACTCCTGCTGAAGAAAGAGATCTCATTAGTATCATGGCTTTAAACACACAAAAATTCCATACTCGAGCACATGCTCAAGTCAAACAAGCCCAAGATAATCAATCAATTGAGCCGAAAAAGATGACTGAGTGGATGAGTGAACTTACAAGACTTGTGCGACAACTAGTTGTGGCTACCAAATCCCCAACCTCGTCTTCTCCACAATCAATGTTTCCTGGACCTGTCAAAAATTGTGGAATCTGCAACTCTCCATCTCATACAACTGAAACATATCCACAACTTCTAGAGGATCAATCTGATTCATCTGGACCAATGGAACTCAATGTAGCATATGCTCAGCGGAACACCAACCCTCAACTATCAGGTCAGTTTGTTAGAAACATCAACCAACCACACTCCGAGCCCTTCTCTTCTTCCTATAACCAAGTCCATAGGTATGGTAATCCCATATCTCATCCTCCTCAATTCCCTCCTCAAAACCCAAACCAGTTTCAATATGGTCAAGGTGTTGGTAACTTCCAACAACCTTATCCTTTTATACCTCAACCTCAAAGGAACAATCCTCCTCCTGGATTCCATTATCCTACGGAGCCTTCCCAATTCCAAAACCAATAAAATCCCTTTCCCAAGTACAAAAATCAAGGTAATCCCAATACCGGACAAGCCTCTTCTTCCAACCAACCATGGTAAACTGCAGTGGAAGATCATTCCTCCTTCACCCGTTCCAGCCTCAGGAACATTGAAACCCAAATTGGTCAACTTGCATCTCACCTTAGTCAGCAGCAACCATCAAATTCTTCCCAACTTCTATCTCAACCATTACCCAACCCCAAGGGTAATGTAAGTGCAATTGCACTTAGATCGGGAAATCAAATTTCTATGCCTCAAGATAAGTCTTCCAACCCTCCTTTGAATTTTGACCTAGAAAATGAAAATAAAATGAAAATTGAAAAGGAACCTAAAACCATTCCCTCACCTCCTTCAATTCCACTTAGGAATCTAATTCATTTTCCTCAAGACATTTCTAAGCCAAAGAAGTCCTTTGAAGACGATCCTGAAATGATCGACATGTTTAGATGTGTTGATGTCAACATTCCCCTCATAGATGCCATAAAACAATTTCCTAAGTATTCCATGTTTCTTAAAGAATTGTGAACCCACAAGAGGAAACATAGGACCTTTGAAAATGTTTCCACCCAGCAGTCTATTCCCATAAAGTTCATAGATCCAGGGACGTTTACGGTTCCATGCAAAATTGGAAGTTACAACTTTGATGATGCACTAATAGTCCTAGGAACCTCAATTAATGTCATTCCTAAATCTATATTCTCCAACCTTGGTCTAGGTCCCTTACATATAACAGGTATTTTCATTCAGTTAGCCAATCGAAGCATAGCCAGTCCTGACAGAATAATTGAAGATGTACTTGTTCGTGTGAATGATCGTATCTTCACTGCGGATTTCTATGTCCTTGACATGGAAGGTGAGACAAAATCTTCTTGATCTCCCTTAATTCTAGGAATACCTTTCATAATGTCATCTAAAACCAAAATTGATGTCCATGATGGCATCTTATCCATGGAATTTGGTGACTAACTGGTCTGGTTCAATATTTTTCAATCCATGTGATACCCATCAGAGAATGAATCTGCATTCTCTATCCATTCTTCTGATACTCTCTCTGAGAGTGTATTGAATCCCAATCCACCATGTTCGTCATGTTCTACTAATAGAGGAGTTTGTGAAAATTGTATCGTCATTAACCAAGTCATAAATGGAGAAGTTGATGTTGACATTACAAATGTAGACTCCATTGACCTAAAGGATCTTGAAAACTCTTTGGAATCTCATCTCACCCCTGAACTACAATGCTCCCACATGAATGGTAATAAATAAAATTAAATTGAATGCTCATTTGTTGATTCAAATATGATTATCCCACATTCAACATTTCCTATCCATGATTCTAAAAATTCTGTTATATGTGAAGTGAACCCTGAACAAATGTGTTTATATTGTCCTGATGGTAGGGATGTTTTTGATATTTGTACCCTTATTAATAAAGTTATCACTGGTGATATAGAAATTTACCATTCTTTGGTGAACAAACTTGAAATAAAGGATATTGAAAATTGTATTCATTCTTATGACTCCACTGATCCCCATTACTTTACATCAGTAAGTGATGATATAAATGAGTCAAAACAATTGGGATGTCATACTGTTGTTTTGTGTTATCCGATCCTTATATAAATGAACCATCAGAATTGAGCCATCTTCCTGAATTTCCAAGCATAGAAAACCATCACTTTGTGGATAAAATCATTCCTCAGGTTGAAGACTAAATCAAGGATAGAAATACTCTCTTTACACCCCCCCCCCCATTTAATTTCAAGCACACAAACAAGGATGGGAAGAAATTATCCAATGAATCATCAGGCCTCCCAGAGGAGAAGTTTTTCTGGAAGCACACTAGAGTTGAGAAAATACGATGGCCACCGTCAGACTATGGGTAGTCCACTGCAACTATCTAGCTGTAGACAAATAAATGCAGCGCTTCTTAGGAGGTAACATCCCACAATCTTGGATCAACATTGACTTCCATTGGATCCCCAACTTCTATACTCGGCCCACCACTAGATGGAGATGGCGACCCGCCAAATCCAACCAGGGGGCGCCTCTTTCCCTTTAACTCTATCTCTATCTCTTCCTCAATATACCTCTTTCTTCTTCTTCTTCTCTCTTTTATTTTATTTACCAGTTTCTTTTTCAAAACCTTTCTTTTTCACTTTCTCTTTTTTGTGGGTTTATCTTTATAAAATACCAAAAATAAAAACCTAAAAAACAAAAAAAACAAAAAAAAAACAATCACATAAAACAAATACAAAAAACTCAAGAGTCATGCTTACTCTCCATCGAATTTTGAAATTTTTTCCAAACATTTTAGGGAGTTAACAGGAATGTCTTCATCTGAAAAGTTTTGTATTTTCATAATGACTTTGGATAAATAATTTTTTGTCAAAATTAAAAAAATACGAATTCTCAAATTTCTATTTGGAAAATGCTTTTCCCAAACCGTGAGGAAAAACATTTGATTTCATGCCAAGGCCACCTATGGCCATCTTTTCAAAATGTGAGTTTTCACCCCCATTTTGGAGTCATGAGTTTGTGGACCATCGAGATGAATTTCTTACTTTAGTGTGCATTAATATGATACAGTAATTTTATGAACCACATGTGAATCACAATAGCCAAATAGCCTCCCATTTCCATTACATTAATCCTCCTTTTGAATTCCCCTTGGAGCCTATGAAAACCTTTTCTTCGATAGCCAATTTACAAGCCCAATACCATTTCCTACCCAATATCAACATGTATTTTCATTGCATATTTTTTTTTGAAATTTATGTGTGGGGGGAATGGATTTAATTGTTTGGGTACCCTATTTTTGATTTTCAACGAGTTGTCATCTGCTTGAGGGCAAGCATCCATTTCAGTGTGGTGGAGAGGTTTTCATTCAGTGTGTTTTGGGGAATGTAATGTAAATTCATTTATGTAATTTTTTAAATTCTATTGACAAGTGTTCAAAAAAAAACTCAAAATAATCAAATAAAAAATGGGTTGTTTCTTGGGTAGGTCAAAAATCACTCTTCCTCAACCTTTGATGTTGTTATAACCATTAAAATTAGTGTCGTGAGGAGATCAATAATGGGTTTGGATATGAGTGTGAGATATTTTCCAAGGTTAACTTTCGAAAAAAGGAAAAAAAGAAAAAAAGAACAGTTGTATTACATTTTTATTCGGAGAAGTTTTTTGTTTTGCAAATATTCCATCTTCTCATTACCTTCATATTTTCTTCCTCTATTATGTCTTTCTTCACACAATCATTCCCTTATAAATATGTGTTTTCATTTCCTTCCATGTTTTATTTCAATAAAATGTGCATTACTTTTTCTTTGTTGGTATTTTAACCCTCTTCGTTATCTCTCTTGGACATTATATTCCTACCATCCCATAGCTATAGAAAAACCCCTTAAAAAGACCTCTTGATTCTTGTTCACTTTGGATAGGTATGTGATGTTGAGATCTCTTTTCAAACTCTATGATTTTCACTTTTGGTTGGTGAAAGTGTGAACCTCCACAAATGAATTTTATCATCTTGAGAGGTGTCTGTTTTGAGTGTCCACATTTTCCATTTCTAAATTTGAGCATGATAAAATGAATTAGTTTTGGAACATGGTTTCTGTATCAACTTGTGGTGGATTTCAAAATGGATGAGTGAAATAGTCTAAACCTCCCCTGATTTAAGAAAACAAAAATTTAATATTTGTTGGTGAGTGAAAAAGATTTTGTCATGTATTTATATTTGTTGCACATGATGACATGCACAAAACTAAGTGTGGGGGATTTGATGTTATTAATATTTTCATGACTTATTATATACTCCATTTACTTATTTTATATGAAATGTGCATAATTTGTGTGAAATATTAATGTTTTAATATTAAGTATAATATATGAGCATTTTTAGAAGTAGTGCAATTGAGTCTGTTTACTGTTTTAATTATACCTATCACTATACTGATCCGAATTGTGTGGTTATTGTTTTTTATGATTCCCCTTTAAATATAAAACATTTATTCAGAAGGTACCATGAGCCAATTCTTCCATTTGAAGGGTCATATAGTCCTCACAATCAAGACCAATGAATCTGTGAAGAAACTGGACTATTCATAAATATTGATTTACTTGTCTAGATACAGAAGTCCAAATTCCATTATTCTTAACCATAGTTTTGGGGAGAATGTAAGGAGTCTTGGATAAAAATTTCAAGGCCCAAATACAAATACAAGGGGCCCAACATATGACTTGAAGTTCATCCCACCATTCTGTCAGAGAAATAACATCAGTACAATAATGACATATCTCTTGATGTAAGCATCCAATCAAGATGATAATTTTTAGTGTAAAATAGGAGATATAGGTGGTAGACTTTATTGAAGAAATCATTCGTATTTGAAGTCATCTTCCTATTAAAAAGCCCTTTCACATTTTGAACTTCAAAAAGACTGGATTGAAATGGACAGATTAATATTGTTTAATCAACCGACCATAACATTGGCTAAATTTGTTCAAATGAATCCAAATTTTTAGAGTAGTCGTCTAAATTTATTATCTACAACTTTGAAGAAGGATATTTCTGATGATTCTTCTGTCTGAATAGCCAACTGGGTGATGCAAGTGGAAGTACATATTGGGAATGCAAATAGTCCACTCCTTGGGCTATAAATACTCTCCCCTTCTCTCCTTGAGAGGGGTTGGAATTTGAGAATAGAGGAGTTAATATTGGCATGACCAAAGCCTTGACAAAGGCTTGGTAGGACCTTCCATACTCATGTTTTAACTTGAGATATATTTCCTCCTCTCTTTGTTTTCACATAATTTCATGTTCTTCGTTGTTGTAATTTTTTAAGTCTCTTTCTTTGTAATTCTGTTTTAATGCAAGTTTATTCTTAAATATCTCTTATTCTCCTCCACCATCTTTAGTTTAATATTTATGTTCGTAAAATATTTTAAATTCAGTTAAATCCCCATCTCTTCTTTTGCTTCCTCATTCAATCGAAAATCCATGTTTAATTTTCTTCATCGTTTGTGTGTGTGTTCAGCGCACTACTCTAATATTGTCCCTTTCTTTTTCTTCTATTTACAATTAATAACCATAAAAATTTATTACCAGACTTATAACCATCTTAATGGATGAGTAAATCTCTCATTGGGGTGAGTTTTAATTTAGGTATGTTAAGTGATTGAGAGCTTTCGCTCGATGCGTATTCATTGGATTTACATTGTGTATGTTGGAATTAGCATGTCATGGATTAATGACTTTTTTTTGTTTAACGTGTGGTTTTAATGGATTATTGGATCCATAAATACACTACCATAAACAAGATATGATCAATATTAGAACACTAATTTAAGTTAAGGCTTGGATTAAATCCTCAACACTTGGGAATTCAAATCAACGTCAACTTGTGACATGAGTGTTAATTTAAATGTAATATAAAGCAAAGCATAAGGATATAACAAGCTTAACTAACCTAATGATGAACTCACGCCAATATTTATCAATTTTATAAATCAATTAGAGTTAATCAATCATTTCAATTAAGACTTGCAAAAAAAACCCCTGATCAAAATACAATCAAATGAAAACAAACGACTATTACAAAGTATCGTCACCGAGGATTCGACCCAAGTGCTGCTATACACATTAGCAGAGCACCGGAACTTTGACCAGTCGATAGGCGACCATTGGTCTTGAGTTTTAGTAATCTCAAGTGTCATTATATGTATATGGTCCAGTGCGCCCATTCTTAGAGTTTACATTTTACTCCCAGAGATCCCCACACCTACATTCAAGTAATGTCATATAATGACGAGACAAGGTATGATGCACTTCAGGCCAAGTGATGGAGACACACCAAACATGAGTTGGATGGATTATATGAGTAGACGTTTCTATTCATGTTACAAGCCTCACGACTAATGGTATAGTCCCTAGGGTCTCGATTGGTGTGTTATTCACTAAATGAATCAACCATTAGATTCGGATCCATGATCTGATGTTCAATTTGTTTTGCATGGTTTATTATTTTTGTGCATGTGTATTTTATTGCATGATCACGTAGAATAATAATAAAAAAGTATGAAAGGTAGAACAAAAATGTGACACGATGAAATTTCCATATCTTTCATGATTAGTTATGAGTGATATCACATTGTACATGATTCTTAGAATTGGAAAATGAATTCATATGTCACATTGAAAATAATGAAACCTAGAAACATATATATTGTCATAATTTCCACCCTTCATTCCAATTCTGACAAAACCGGTTGTTTGAGGTGTCGTTCATGCCATAACTGAGGGTGCATATTACTACTACAGAGTCCTCATGAAAATGATGTGTTGAATTAACTAAAATTTCTGCAACGAAATAGTCATAGAAATATTGTTGTAATTTTAGAGGCAAGTATTGAGTAAATAATGTTCTTATTTTTGGAATTTGGGACTTTACTCAAAATATCAGGGAACCACAAGTTAAAGTGGACAACCAGCCAAAATCCTACCTCTAACCCTCCAAGTAGTTTCATAGCCATATCTTGTAAACTATGTGGGGTGGTTCAGAGATCCATGCCACTAAAATAGTCAAGTGGAAAAGTATTCCAATTTTAGAAAAGAGGGTTCCTAGAATCCGATAAAATAGTGGGAGGCATTAAGATGATAAAAATAATTAATCAAAATGTCCAAACTGGTAATCCAGATAAAAATCACTGATCTGCTAAAAAAATTTGTAGAAAATTATAATGTTTTATCCCGAAGCATAAAAACTATGATATTTTAATAAAAATTGTAAATTACCTCACAGACACGAGTATCCATGTATAGTACATGCACATGCTCAATATACAATGTTATTAGAAGCTCAATGTGTCTATGTCCCCTACACTATTAGACTTCTTCAAGAAACGAGGGTGAAAATTGCATACCAGATAATAATGTATAATTCATATGATGGTTATACCATTATTCTATCATCAACGTCCAGTGTTAGTTGTGGCTGCTACACCAGGACGTGGATAACATAACATAATATGTCATCTCTGAGAAGTCTACAAGGATAAATTGAGTCAATGATATGAATAAGGAAAAATTTACACCAGTTTTTGGAAATTGAAAGATTGATCATTATCTTTAAATGGAACATTTAATCATATATTTTTTAACCCCTTTACTCAACATTCTTTTTTTTGTCACAAAAAGAACAAGTATTGAGTAAATTCGCTATAACCAATTTTTTTTATGGTTTTCCAAGGGAATAAGAATAAAAGATAGTTATTTTTTAATTCATATGGTGAATAAATTAAAAGAAAATTTGCAATGGTCAAAGGCATTTAATGACAATGGATCATTTGTGACATCCTTAAATTAATGAGGTATTAAGAAAGGTTATTTTAATTTCATATTATTAAATAATATGATTGATGTTTATAATCAATAACCTGATATAAGGAAGAATGTTGCCACTTCTACATCAAGAATATTCATCAATGTGATGTTTCATTTTACTACATGGATATTTAATACTATATGTTTTTACATAGGTGTTTTGAAATACACTTACCAAGTAATTATATAAATATTAATAGATGTAATGTGTATTCTCTATGTGGCTGCAAAAATTTGATACCTATGACATTGATGAGTAGTACACGACTTCTTTAATTTCCAATTAAAAGATTCATGTTTAACTATTTTTTAGTATAACCACAAACATTAATCTCATCTATCCTTGGATACAAGGATCCATTCTTTTAGTTTCTGGAATGAATGTTGTTTTTGGTAAAGTCAATTACTAGTTTAGTGGTACATGAATTGTAAGAAATTAGTGATGAAAATAATATTATTATACCCATTAGTGACAAGATAATTCTTTGTGATGTAATAATTAAACTGGACTTCATTAATATACAATGTATGGTATTTACCCTTAGCACAAATAAATACTTTTGGGATTATTGACATATTATGTTTGGATAATGGATCCTTTAGTAATAATGGATTTTCAAAAATCTTATGGAAATAGTTCAACATGCTTGTATGAAAATTTCTAAAATTCAGCTAGAGGTATATAGACTTTATAAGCTTCCATTAAGTAAATAAAGAATAATAAAGTGATGTATATTCATGGTCAAATGATATGTGTTTCTTTGTGTTGGGATACCGAAGAATACCTCGACCAAGCATTCATCATATCATAATAATGTAGCGTGGAGAAATTTTTAAATGCACATTACCTTATCGACATTGTAACATTGATGTTAATGAGGATGATAGTTTACAAAGTCTGACATATCCAAATGGATCAACACATATGTATCATGGATAAATTCCTAAATGCATATTTTATACATCAATGTATTGATTTATGTGATATGAATGTTGCAACTGGCTAAAACATCCATTATAATTTATGTAATGATTTGAAAATAATTGGGTTACCCTATAATCAAATGCCAACTAAAATGAAAAATGGATATCATCTAAGTCATAGTATGATGTAAATCTATTATGTCATAAGGGCATGTGTTTTGACGCCATTGGTTTGTTCAGATACAAACAAACATGCATCAAGAGAAACAGATTCTGCATCTGTGGTACTTATCCTAACGACATCTTAAGATATTACATAAATCCCTAAAATTGAGAAATTCAAGTCATGTGATAGACAACACTTATATATGAGGGTTCACAACACTATTATATATAGTTGGAGATATATTGACCCTGGTTTAGTCAATGATCATGATGCACAAATAGTTGTCATAGTAACTAGTTCTACAAGTGCATGTGGAACAGAATATCTTCCAGAGACACACAATACATAGGAATTAAAAAGCCATGTTGATGGTGTTATATTCACTGCGGTCGGTGATCTATTATTCCATGTGAATAATATATCCTCTAAGTAATCTATGTATTGAAATTAACTAAAATTGATAAGACCAATTAATATTCAATTAGTAGTTTCCATGTATCAAAGTGCTAAGGGGCTTATTATTTTGAATACTTTGGTGGGTATTCAAGTGAGTTGATACATGGATGGTACAAGCTTAGTACCGATAAGGCTAAATTTTTTTCACCAAGTCATTATTCCTAAATTGATTAGAATTTTACAAATAATATCTAATATTTATGATCAAGTTATTTTGCATTGGATTTCATGACCAGAAATTGTTGATAATGTCAATACGACACAACCAAAAAGTGATAGTCACGTCATAGAATTCTTATAAAGGTTCCAAGGTACTAAAATCCTTCTTATGATTAATTTAAGCAACATGATCATAAAATATACATTTGAAAAAAGTTAATTTATTGTGTCTATGATATTTTATGGTGAGAATAAATGTTTTTCAAGTAAATTATGTTTCACATCATATGGAAAACATTCTTCGGTTTTACAATTAGTTAAAAATAAAATAAAATTTATTCTCCAGTTATTGTCTTAAAGAAGAAACCAAAGTTCTAGGGAATGTGATATACTAAATTAGATCTCTAGGTTGTCTTAGTCTTAGTCAATCATATATATTGTGACATTGTCTTAAAAAATACAATTTGGAATAATTCGTGAGATGAATTGTTGCCTATATCACATGGAATAATCTCTCCATGTTGACCTATCTGTGACATTGGAAGAGATAAACGTGGTGAGTTATGATCTATACGTCGATTTGATGGATCAAAAATTTATTCCATGATATGTAAAAGAACCGATATTTCCAAGGTATATTTTACAATAGGAAAATATCAGTTATATCCAGGGGCACAGAAAGGGGTGTGGTCAGAACTATCTAATTTTCCTTCGGCAATTACAAAAGATATGTACATAGTAAATGGGGAAGAAGAGTACTATTTTTAGTGGAAATAAACTAGTCTTGCATATATCAATATGATCTGGTATTGCAGTTAGGCTAAAGATGATGACTCATTCAAGCTCATATCAGCCAGCGGTAGCCATACCTACAATGACCTAGTACATTGCATCTTCTTAGGCAGCTAAGAATCATTTAATAAATGAAATAGTTTGTTCCAATACTTGGAGTCACACCTAGTGAGAAAAGAATTATCATAATTCAAATTATTATCTTCTTACTAGCCAGGAGATCAAGTTATGACATTAGACAAAAGGGATATACTCAGGATACCATCTCTTCAGTAGTTTTTAACAAGGAGACAAAGTCTCAATAGCAGAATCTCCACATAGAAGAACCTTGGTAGGCCAAGTAGCTAAATCCATTACTCAGAAGAAACATTATGTTAATCATGTGAGTAGATAACAATATTGGTTAGAAAGTTGTCCCAAGTGCAAGTGAGAGTGTTGAAATTGTGGGTTCCAAAAACCAAACTATTCAGTTCTTTTGACAACCATATCTTGTATAAAGTTAGCTATACATGATGTCATTATACAATTATAATGTATAATTTTCTGTATCCACAATTTAAATTGTAATTTACAAATATTAATTTTCATATCGAATGATTGTAGCAGTTCCCAGGAAATAAAGAGAAACTCTAGATACTATGAAATTAATCTTAAATATTTATTTTATAGACTATATACATATTACTGATTGGAAAAATTAGATGTTTGATTATCAGGTGCAGGGGGCTCATAAGCATTGAGATATTTCTCATGAAGTTCGAACTTCGTGATCTCAGGTAGTGAGATCATGAGGACTGACCGACCGATAGGAACACCACTTGTTTCGGGTGTCATTGGATGTTTTTATCTCCAGTCATGTGTAATGATGTCCTGACATGAGATCATTACCAATTTATGTAATTTGATTGTGTACTTTGATGCAAGACAAAAACAATCGTAATGAAGTTTTGGTGATGTAGTTTATATTGGGTGAGCCATTGATGGCATGGCATTGGTTGAATGCTATAGAAATTATTTTGTCGCTTTTGGGTTACATAATTAATATATCTCAGGACATGTTGATATGGATGGCAGTACCGTTATAACACCATGTCCATGGCCATCAAGGATAAATCCATTCAGTTAAATCAATAAACTGTAAAGCAAGAAAAGGGTGATGGAATGTTAGTGTATCCTTCTTTATGATATATTACAGACAAAGAGTCTATATTACACAGTGCATACTCATAGTTTGGTTGTCACTTCTATGACAAGCCTTATCCCTTCAGGAGACATGATGGGTTTCTAGATCCTGCTCATGGTCTTTGAATACTATTCACTAGTTTGGAGATAACGGCCAAGAGGGTCACACACAATAGAGTATTCATGAATCTTCCATATTCAGTTTACATGGAGTTTTGGAAATGGTGGACCCCACCCAGGGGTTCAGGATTGGTCCAAAGTTAAACGATCACCAATGAAATAAATAAATTCATATTATTCGAGTTTATAATTATGACTATTTATTTTATTTATTAAATGTATTTATGAGTTTTTGTAAATAAATGAATAAAATATTAATCGACGAATATTAAATATATTCAAGGTTTAATTAATATTTATGTGAATAACGAGTCGAGTTAATGAATAAATTATTATCATGTAATATATTTTATTATATTAAAAGTAAATTATAATAATATTTATGACTTAGTTTAGTAGACATAAAATGTCATTGAAATTGAGTTATGTATTCGGGGTCGATGAGGCAATATTGAGTATTTTAAATAACCACTATAAATAGAATTGGAGGGGATTTTACCCGGCACTATTCATGGGACTTCTCTCTCCTCTTCTCTCTTCCTTGATCTAGAGAGAGGTTTTCAGGATTTAATTATCTCGGATGGAGATCTCCCTGAATTTTTTATAGTGAAACGATGCGGTGATTATTGGAGCACTGAATGCATTGTCGCTATTCCTCGCTAGTACCCGGATTATGACGAATGACGCTCCTGTGAATTCCTTGAAGCGTGTGTGGATGATCAAGATGAATTTGACTTCTGATTCCCTAAGCAGCGCTTGCCAACAATGAGAAGACATCATGTGTGGCCTTGGATTTTAACCTGGTATTTTACGGCTTAAGTTTTTTCTTAAAACCATTCATGTTAGATCCTCAGATTTGATCAGGATTCTCTTCACCAACATCGAAAAGTTTATGTCGATCATTGGTAGAAAAGTTTTAAATCCCACCTGTTTGGGGAGTCCACTGCACACCTAGTTCCAACACTTTATTCATCCCTATAATTATTATATTTACCATTATCAATATATATTTTTAAAATTTAAAAATTAACATTTTATAAATATTAGTAAAATATGAAACATCATCATAATAAGTTAAAGGATTATCATAACTATATGAGAAATATTATTCACCATATGATTTGGGAATTTTCCCAATAGGATAATTATCAATTAAGGACATGTTGGTTAGGGATATAGCTGTCTATACCTTATCCATGATATAATTATTTACATGTTGTACATTAGAAAAAAGGACTATGCATCTTTTTCGGGGACATTGAATCTAATATGATATTTTTGAAGAATCACCTCCACTAACACTACACATATTAAATGATTTAAAGAATATTTTTCCTTTAAATTGGTAATACATTTTTTATTTTCATTATGAATTTCTTTAAAATAATTCTTTCTATTCATCTTAAGACAATATTGGTAGATATTTCCTACATTAAGACATTAATAACACGGCACTTCATCATTATTTTCAAATTTATCCTTATGACTTTTCTTGTTTTGGTAATGAAATATTTATTTCCCAAAATATTATTCATCCTTATGGATATATTGTTTAATTCATTCATAGAATTTTCAGAAGTGCTAGAATCATATTGAATAACAACTTTCTTCATCCTTCAATATTTAACAACATTCTCAGGCGTTTCAACATCAAAAGTAATAGTAGTAGTATAAAATTAAACACCTCAATTTTTATTTATATATTTCTCAGAATCTCACTTATGTCTTATTTCATATTCTATAAGGAATCCAATGAGATCATCAAGTATATTATTATTAATAATTATTCTCTTATGCACTACTATAATCATTGATTCCCACTCATTGGTCATAATGTATATAAAAATTTGCACAGGATTTTCATCATGAATAAATTTATTTAAAATTTTATATAATCAATTTTTGATTTTCCAATTTCACTTGTGAATAATTTCAATGGATTCTCCATTTATGAAATCAAAATCCTGATATTTTGTTCTAAGAATAGCTCTTATAGTTTCTAAAACATTAGAAGTACCAAAGTGTGTATCTTTCGGATTTTCTAATATAATGTTAGCAGCTTCTCATAAAGACACCTGAATATAAATACTTCATTCTCTGGAACATAAAAAGTAATTTATTAATCCGTAATTCCATTGGTACTCTTTTATTTTATGATTTGTTAAAGTAGTGACGTCTTTATCAGGAATCTTATAATCTCTATTGAAAATTACAATATTGTCTACTCGATTATTGAATCCAAAATTTTTAATCCTCTATCTATAGCCTTCATAATCATAACCATCATATAAAGGTGGTCTATTTAGATTCATATAGCCTATAGACAAAAAATTATGTCCTTACATCATAAAAATGATATTATTTCTTTTCCACATTTACATGTTTGTTTAAAAAGGGTTATTAAATGAATGATTATATAGAAACATTTACAATACTTTTAATCAGTATAATAAATAAAATAATATGATTTATTTAAGCAATATAATCCAACTCTGATACCAATTATTTTATCATTATATATTTAATAATAATTATAGGATAATAATAATTTTCATACGATTTAAATTCATTCAAGTTGGTTGGGGGGGATTTTTTTAAAAAAACATTTTCCTTGAATTTTAAACTAATTAACACACAATCCACCTAATGTGTGGTTATAAAACATGAAATTAGAACGACTAACAATGTCAATGTGTCAGATTTAGAATGCACTGATTATATCATAGTAAATGATCAGTATCATGATAGACATGACTATCAGATTGAATATCATAATAAGATATAATACAATAAAATCAATCTATATAGAATGTAGAGTATGATGAAAAAATTCCATAACATATAGTATAATTGTAACTTGTAATTAAACCAGCAATAATATCGAAATATAATAGTTTGAATGAATTTAAATATATTATAAAAAATTAAATCTCTTTTAATCATAGAATTAAGGTAGTTAATGACATTTAAAAAAGGAATCCACTATGTAATACTTACCTTAAAGTCTGTCTTTTCATACAAGGAAAGTGTTTGATATAAAGTTCAGAATGTTATGAATTTATATATTCATAATCCATCGATATATAGATTAGATTATATGTATTACAAACCCTCTAGGCCCTTGATATAAGGGATCAGAATCACCTTCCTCTTTTCCCTTGATTCCCTCAGTCGTAACCATGATTGGATGTGGATACAATAACAAATGTAATTAGAGAAACATCCCTAGAAATGACTCTTTCAGAATAAAACTCTCTAATGAAATACAATTTCTAATAATGAGTTGTTCACGCTAGGTATTCTCCTAAAAAACTAACAGATAACGTAATCAACCAATTCGAAACACATTAAATGACATAGTATTTAAAAAAAGATATCCAAACGGTCACATAAAAATGAATTTTCATGTTTGATGCAATGACCTTAGACACATGGAACTTTCCAACTCATCCTAATTGAATGTCTACTGTCATATTACATAACACCATTATAGTATTAAAATTATTCCATATATTATAAAATATTTTATGTAATCTGATTATAAACAAAAGTTAATCGGATGGACTTCCTTATCAATGTGAATAAAATAATCATTTTGAGAGTAATTAAGATTATATTTATAACATTATCAGTCTGATAGTCATTACTTTTGTTTGTATGATGGGGTAAACTAATGTCTATGATATGGTCTATTTATGGTCAGTTTGATTATCATCCTCATGCTCAATACGATCATTGTAATGAATAGTATTATTTTATTCAAAATACTTCAAGACAATTCTAGGTATGGTAAAAAATAACGATTTCTAAATAACATTCTAAAACACTTGGGACATAAAAATATAGTAATCACGTTTTATGTTATTATTTTTGATTTCCAAAACTAAATGATTGGGAAAGTAAGAAGTTGAACATATGTCTCAAAAATGAATCCATTGGATAATTAGGTATGGAAAATAATAAATAAATATTTAAATATGAATTGGTAAATTTATTAAAATTATTTCATTTCTTTTAAGATAACTCTAATTATAAATAAATAAAAATTAAAATAAAATATATGTTTTTTGAAAAACTATTTTTATATATGAAATGTGTTTCTATCCTAATAAAATAAATTTGAAAACATTTGTGATTGAATTGAATTAATTTTAATAAATATATATTCATTAAAATAATTTTAAATTCATCTAATATTTCAAAAATGAATGAGATAAGGATAAATTGGGTTTTATTAATGAAAGCATTTTTTTTGTAAAACAGGATTTATCGTGTTTCAAAAACTTATTTTTAAATTAATTTATGAAACTTAGAGGTATTTAATTTGATAAAATAGAATATATTTTTTAATTATGAGGTAATATTTTGTTAAATATGAACCTTTGTTTTAGAAACATTATGAATAGTAATCGTGTAAAAATTTGTCCCCTTGGTAAATCGTAAATCAAGTTAATCTAGGTTAAAACTACGTCATTTATATGATTCTATTTATTATTGTATGGATACAATTAGAACCTCATAACAATATTCTTGAAGGTTAATTTTTTAATGGGAACATATCCTTGAATATGACATATATAATATTTAAATAAATGAAAAATAAAACTTCTTACTAACATTGTTTTAAATATAATATTTGAGTTCAAATAGTGGAAAAATAATGTTATAAATGAATATAAATGTATGTTTTTATAAAAAAATGATTTTATTTGAATGGTGTAAATTTATATCTATTTTTTATTAATTTTATAATTTTTTAATATTTTATGAAGTAGTGACCCAAAATTTCTTACATTAGTATAAAAAATAAATTATTACCAATATATTAAAAGTAATATAGTTTGAATAACTTATTATATTTTAAGTAACTATCCTAAATTATTTTATAATATTTCATTTTATAGAAAAATTTAGTTCTCTAACATTTTGTAATATTTTTAGGTTTAGAGTTTTAGAGAATTTTTCCATTACACATACATAAAAACCCGTAAATACAAAGTGAAATCTTTTATTAGTATTAATATTTCAATTAATATAAATATTTATGTATGATGAATGATTTATATTTATGGAATATCCCCCATTATATTTTATATGACATATTATTTTATCATACACATCCTTACACCATATGATCCGGATATTAATACATGGGTTGAGAAAAAACACAATAAGGGATTTAGAGAGGGAGAATTGTCATACCATCAGAAAAATGAAATCTCATACGACTTATTCAATTATCTTCGATGTTAATCGAGAATATGAAATAAAAAAATCAGATTAGATGAACAGAAACTTTTTTCACATTGGAAAAGTAATAACATATCAAGAATATAAAACCATTTTATATAACATAGAGAATCATATTTATAAAACAATTAAAAACCCTTGATAATTGGAATGACCATATGGGTGATGTCCTATATATCAATTTTACCTTTATTGAGAGTGATTTAATGGGGATAACCCATTGTATGTTCTATATTGGGAACACCCTTGAGATACACCATAGATTAAACAATCATATAAGATATATCAGGCTCGCCTATATTTAATGATCTATAGTGGGGCATGACCCTTCGTAAAAGATATAACATGCTCACCATTGAGCTATAATGGGGCCCAACCCATTCATATAATTTATATCAATCTCTCCTATTTTTTTATATGATTATTTATTATAATATCTGGAAGAAAACATTTTATTACTTCCTCATTTCATTATAAATCCCTTTTTAATAAATCATTCAAACCAATATGAAGAACCATTCCAGATATTATAATACCCATTCCATTAAAAACTAATATTCATTTCGAAAATACCCAGAAAAATGTAATGGGGGTATTCATTGAATAAAACCAGTATTATTTCAATGGTATATCAAATTTAAATATGGTAATGGTTCCATAAAAAAATATATGTCTCCATTTATGTTAAAATTATATTATTCCTTTAGCATTTTATTGAAACATTATCTAAAAACACATAAAAGGAATATTTTTTAAAACCATAAAAAATATTGTAAAAATATACATAAAATTAAATTTTAATATATTATATTTCAATATAAAATATTAGTTGAATCATTCTTTAAAATATTACTTGTAATAGAATGAGTTGAAAGTAAAACATTAAAATAAGACGTTTTAAAAAAATTCCCCTAACAATTCAAAAATAGTTCAATGATAATAACCATGATGGAGTAAAATTTTAAAAAACATTAAATACAACTATAATTAGTAAATTCATGATATAACATGTAATATAGGGTTTATATACTCACTAGTGAATAATAATAGTTCCCAACATCAAAATATGACACAATTAAAGGATATATAGACGAAGTCCCTTACAATGAGACCAATTTCTCACATTTGTCTTTATATTACTAAATAATATTCCTGCATTAATTATTTAATTCTATATATACATTTTAATATTTTTTATTACTTTTATTTCATTTTTTACAATGTTATATACAATAAATGTATGACTTCAATTTATGTAGGATGTTTTTACCATATTGAACTTATGTTTAAAAATTACATTAACAATATGAAAAGGGTAAAAGAGTTAATTATTAAAAAATATAAATAATAATAATAATGAACATATTATCATATCTAAAAATTAATTTTACTTTAATATCTATCATGATTTATGGTAAGGAAATATGTACAATTATGAAATCATGGATACAGTAGGATGTACATAATCTTGAGTAACATTTATATTTTAAGACCACTATTAAGGAAAGAATTTGTGTGTTATTTTATCATTACGTGTTTATATTAATATAATAAATATATTATTAATTTTTTAATCTATGTTTATGTTTTATCCATGTGATTTATTGATGATAAAAGAGTCACATCACTTTATGGGAGGTTCTAGTCCACACATAGAAAGAACGACGTTATCATTATTCTTGGATTGGAAATGTATGAAATTAAAAAAAGTATTTTGTTTTATAAATGAAAAATATTTCTAAAATAACATAATTTTGTAATTTATATCACATATAATCATTATAATTACCCTTAGTACCATTAATTATAAGAAGTAGTGAAGAAAATTACATTTTATCACCAAATAGTAGTCCCTTATACATAAAAAACAAAATTATTTAATACACTGCTAATTAAAATGAAGAAATTAATATGTGATATAATAACTATGGAGGTATATTGATGTTATAAATATTACATATATTATTTATATATATCATCATAAAAATGTATGAGTGTTGGTAATGGAAAAATGATTGACATCGGTTTGGGAGGTGGTATTCCACGGTACACATGGATGATGATTTAATTGCCCATTTTTTTGTGTAAGATATGTATTTAGGTTATAAACCTAACAAAATAACATATAATTATATGAAATATAATATTTATATTATATAATCATGGTTTAAGAATAAATTATTGGGGTGTTCGATGAAATAAAATTGGAACACTTTTTAAAGAATGTAACCTCATCTTCGGTAAACTTCGTTTGGTTTCTACAAAAGGGCTTCCTTGATTTCATTTCTAAAAAATTAATATATTAACATATTATGGATGATAGTAATTTAATTTGGATGTTATTTGATAGAATATTGGGTTTTGATTTTTTGGAGAGGATATAAGTGTGGCTAGTTTTTATAATTGAGTAGTGTTTTTTTAAAATACTCAAATTTATTCAACAATTGATGGTCAGTATCCACTCATGAGGATCAATAATTTATTAATAACATATTATTGGGTTTTCTTGGTTAATTAAAACATCCATAAAACATAATTAAACATATTTTTATATTTTTATTCCTTAGTCATTATATTTACTAACCTTAACCATTTTAATTTTTATAATGGTTACTTTATTTTTTTATTTACATAGGTACATTATGATATTAGAAATAAAGTTAAAATTATATTAATTATTTAATTTGGACCTAAATATTATAAATATTAAACAAAATTTATTAAATATAAATATTATGTGTGGGGAAAATTAATTTTAACATAAGCGCATCCAAAATCCCCAGTTTTCACCATAATTGTTACGCCCTGACCCTAGTTACCTAGAGTCGGTGCATTATTACATAACATTGGCATGATCACGAGAAAGATCAAGTCTCTAAAGAACGATTAGTTTAGTAGCCTTGGAATAACTAGATACATCCATAAATTTTTACATTACATCATAAAAAAACATCTTGTCTTCATATCACCTCATACTGTCCCTGCAGGTCATTCATAAATTACTTCTTCATAATCCTGGTAAAAATAAAACATTGAAATGGGTGAGCTCAGATGCTCATAAGGATAACATTATAGCAGAAGCTTTCATAAATAATCATACACACTTAAGGCAGTTTATAACTAAAACAAAAGCCTTTTAAACTTGAACTTCAGCATAAAATGGAAAAGAAATAATAAAATAATTCCATTTACTTACTCACATGGATATTCTACTAGTCGAACAATCCCATGCATTATCAATAACCACTTTCATAATGATGGAATGCATAATGCCAGACTATCATAACCACATAGCCAAGGCCTCGTGCCAAGACTACAAATAAGATTTTGCCAAGGCCTTGTTCCAAAACACTAATTTGTCTCATGAGACCTACCGATGCATCGAGGAGCTATAGCGGGCTCCACCCGTCACTTATTATGTCCACTTCATTCCTCATATGAACAGGTTTAAACATAACATAAACATTCGTATTAAAACTAGCATATGAAATGTCAATACTTCTACCACAAACCATGAATG
The DNA here is from genome assembly GCA_963277665.1 of Viscum album. Taxonomy (NCBI): domain Eukaryota; kingdom Viridiplantae; phylum Streptophyta; class Magnoliopsida; order Santalales; family Viscaceae; genus Viscum; species Viscum album. The sequence continues at coordinate 1,756,197,078 of OY728158.1, read as the reverse complement.
GTATAAAAATAGCACATCCACAGTGAAACATAACTCATTGGATACAATATGGAAGATTGTATTGTATCACATTAACCTCAATCAAGAATAATGAATGATGTTTACATAGATGAAAATAATCATCAAAACTATTTGAGAGAAATATCCCCCTTTTCTTGAAAACATTTAAAAGTCACACTATTTGTCAAGAAGCCATTTAAAAATAGATTTTTGAATCAAAGTGTCCCATAACACTTTGAAACTTTTTAAAAGGAGTTTTAATTTCTAAACTTTAATTTCCATATAAATAAATCCTTAAAATGATTTTTAAAACATGGACATTAATGAGAAAGATTTAGATGAATAAGTCTTTAAAACATTTAAAAATGGTATTTTAGTTAGAGATTCTAACCAAAAGAGACACCTGAATAAAAATAATTGAGGTAATCAAAACTTTTTAATATTATGAGAATAAAGGGATTCATGATATACTATGTCAAAGTACATTATATACACCACATAAAAGTGATTTGGTGTATATCAACAAAGAAGTCTCAATGGAATGTAAATTGAGATGAAATCTCTTATAAAGGCCGTATCTTTAGGTTAAGGATAAATCAACAACATAATTATTTGTGACAAATATAAATACACTAAATATGATTGGATATTTAGTGTAAAACAATCAAAGGATATTCACACATATTCTTGTAAAAACAACACAAACAAATTGGATGTTTAACTCAACAAATGGTGAATGAGTTAAAATTACTCTTATCAAATTCATATCAATAACTTGAGAATTACCAATGAGTGATTATGTGTATCAAACTTATATCCACAGGAAGGGGATTGGAAATTATGACATAATCAAATGAATAGTGATTCCACACATAATCATGGAGTAATATAATCAATGAAATATGCGTAAAGCCAAATGAGTGGGAATTGAAATCTCAAATTCCCTTATCGATTAGGTAACATACGAAACATACACCCATGGAAGAAGTATCATACCATGATGATGTAAATAACCCTAAATTAAAGTATATTACACAATGAATACAATCATGGGTAGTACACATACACCACATGCAATAATTAAGTGGTGATCAATGGAAATCTCACGAAATTAAAAGTGAGATAAGAAACCCCTTACCACGTTAATCAACTGAGTCGTATGGCCAAAAGTTAATAACCACCAAATTATTTAAATAATAACAAGAATATAAATATAATCATGACAATATATATATCAAATGGCAGTACACAATACACCACTTTCAATAATTTAGTGGCGAACAATGGAAATCTCGCGCAATTGAATGTGAGATAAGAAAATCCCTTACTTTGTACTTTTTCCTTGGTCGATGGTAGGTTTACCTCCTGTATAATGGTGAAATAATTGTTATTGAATTATACAAGAATCATTTACTTTAATATGATATCATATATGATCTTTTAACATTGATTTGTTAATAATATCATAGAATTATCGTCATTTCGGGTGTTAACGGGTTCATTTTACTTTATATTCTTTGTTATGTGAGCCATATTTATTAATGAGATGTATATTATTAAAATCCAGAATTATATCAAGTCCTTAGATACTATTTTTAAATCATCAAATTATAATTATACTTGAATGGATATGATGGAGAATGAATCTCATCGCGTTCGTGGAGACGGTAGTCCGTACATACGCACGAGCGACAATATCATTCTTTTGATATTAAAATAATATATAATTGGATGTTATATCATATATAAAGAATCATTATCATGTTATATTTATTATTTACATGAGTTACATATCATTATTATACCCATCCAAATAATAATATATTGAATAACAATTACACCACGACGTGGAGACGGTAAGCCGTACTTACGCACGTATGGTGACATGTTATTCAAAGGATGGATAGAATACTGAATATGGTTGTACAATATTTATAATAACATCACATTATATATATTATACTGGAGTTATTATTTTATAATGGTAATAACAAAGAAAGAGGAAGTGGAAGAAGAAAGGAACTTGAAAAGGGGTGGTGGAGACATTACCTCTTCTTCGGGTTCTTCCTTTTGATTTGATCAAAAGGGCTCCATAGGTTGGATTTATGATCAAACTACGGCCTTTAGGTTGTAGTGAGGGATGTTGAGATAGTATTTGGGCAGGGTTTGGCCGAAACAAAGGGCTTCGAAGGTGTGATGAAATGAGAAGGAGGAGTGCCCTTTTATAAGAGGGGTGAGGGGCACCTTTGGAAAAGATAGAAATATTAATTTATAATAAATTCATATTCGGTTTATAATGGCTCCAAAGTTTATTATTTAAATTTTAAGGTGGGGATGGGTCGAAAAAAACTCAACCAATAGAATTTAGACAGGTTTGGGTCATTATATTAACCTTATCTTTAAGTATTAACTCTTAGTTAATTAGTTTCACTTTTACAATGTCTCTTTGTATTTTTATATTATATGGTTAATAAACATACTATATACATCCAAGCGACCCCCAAGTGGTCCATTAATGATTAACCTATCATGATATAAGTCTCTTGGCCGAACCTTAGATTTTTAAGAAGTTAATATCAATTAATTATATAATATTTGTTTTAAGAACTCTTTTATGTCAATTTTGACACTATTCAATAGTTGATTTTTGTGAAACTCATAACAGATTGATTACTTCGAAAAAAGTAAATTAAATCAATACTGATATGTCATATTATCCTAGAAAAGTATTTTAATTCCTTCAAAGGTTCATATTAAATTTATTTTGTTATTTATAATATCAATTATTGTAATTTTTCACTATTAAAGTAATTAATTCATCATCATTGTGTCATAAATAAATTAAATTATTTAATGTCTAAAAATTATAAATAAAATATCATTATGTTTGAAATCATTTTATCTTTCTAATTAATATTTATAATCTAAAATACAACATATATAATCCTCTGTAACAATTGTTTTGTTAGAAGATATATGCTTGTGTCATTTTTGTATTTATTTTAACTTAATTAAAATAAAGTGTCATTATCACTTACAAGTGGATCCATGGGGTCCTAAAATCTACCCAAAGATGCCCATGGTCGACCATGTATCAAAAAATAGGGTTAAGACACGTTTTAGGGTAATTTATTATTATTATAATATTATTTTGTAACCCTTGTTTACCGGATTTACCCTTTAACCATGGTAAATAAAATATTTACCGGAGTAATTATCCAAAATGTTTAAAAATAAAAGTTACCTATTTACACAATTTGAACATCATTATTCCAAATATGGAATCCATTTTTCCAAATTCAAAACACATAAGTGGCAGAAATTAATTTAAAATTAATTCCCGTTGTTAAAACAAAAAAGCGTGTTTTTTAGAGATAATAACTATCAAAAGATTGTCACTTGTTTATGTCTGGTTTAAATGTGAAATTTTTTCAATGACCCACATTGTATTATATGGTAAAAATATATTCTAAATATACTTTAAAACCACTCAAATTCATAATTTATCACTATTAATTATTTTGATTAAAAAAGTTGTTTTTAATTAAAATTTAGTAATTTTCACTATTCATCAAAATATGAAAGTTATCCGAAAAGTACCAAAATTTCACCCTTGGATAATTTCGGTATTATGAATCCAAAAATGAAGTCCATTTTGAGATATAAAATTTATAAAATTTCAAAAAGTAGGTATTACTATTCATAACGGCAAGTTTGATTGGTTATGGTGTGTTAAAATCTCGAAGTTGCGTACAATGCACGCCATTGCATTATTCGAAAGGATACATACCAAGGATGCTTGGGGTGTTACATTCTCCCCTCCTTCAATACATTGTGTCCTCACAATTTTTTAAAATTTTTCTTGGGAATATAATGGAAATTCCCACATCGGAAAAATAGTCAATAAAACTATCACTTTAAATGAAAGAAAGAGAGGTATAAGGGTCATCCAAGATAACCCATACTAGGATTCCATGTAGGAAAACATGGATATGGATGATAAACTAAGTTTCAAGTTCTGATGGAGAGGGATAGAAATCATGATCAGGAGAAAGTTAACAATAAGAAAACCACAAACTTCTGTTGGGACAAACGACCATTAGTCTCCTAGTAGAAAAGTAAACAGACAACATTTTTTTTAAGTTACATTACATAAGGACGAGGAATTCATTTATGATATTTACTAAGAACATTATGAGATATACATAAATTTTAATTAGAGTTTCATTCTTTAATAAATTTCCACCGCTAACTCAATTTTTTTTAAACGATGAGTATTCAAGAAGACTTGGTCACACTGGAAGAGCTAGAATAAACTTCTATATAATAACATGATCCATGCAGGATAAACTATATATTTACATTGTCTTTGAAGATTAATCAAAACCAAATTGGTTAGGGAATGATCTAATGATCCCCCAACAGGATATTCCTTGAGAAAAATATGCACTAATCTTAATTTCTAAATTTGAACCAACAATACCCCAAAGTAAAATAAATACCATTCAATAATCAATTGTCCTTACAATCCTTCAATATAATCCAAACTAATATTGAAACCCAAAACATAGAATAATTTGATTATGTAGTCTCCCATGTTAAATTGTATCTCCAAATGACATCAAATACTCTAAAAGTCACATACTTAAAAGTAATTAACATCATCACATATTCTCTCTTATAGGTTAATCATTTCCATAAATAACCCAAATCACTATAAATCCACAATAAAAACGTAGATAAAAATCTAACATTACTCTACAAATGAAACCCCATTGTATTCTATTTTCCATGGGCATATAGTGTTCCCAAAAAAGCGAACATCTTCCAAAATAATATTTATCACTTAATCACCAAATCATTTTCCTATACCAAGGGTATTCATTTGATAAGACATAAGAACCCAAGTCATCTTATTATTGATCAATAAAATCATTTAACAAAAAAAATAGTCACACTAACCAGGGACTTCACGTAGTCCAGTGGTAGGCGATAACTCCCAATCGCACTTTGGTTGTGGGTTCGATTCCCACAGCTTTTTCCGACGCGACGGGTTGTCACACGTTCTATGTGTTGTCCTTTTTAAAAACCTATATTTTATAATATTTCCAAAATGAGATAAATTCCTCAAAATAACATAATTTAACCACAAATGTTATATCATACCTTGCATTTTCATCCCAAATTATAATAACTTATAATTTTCTCAAACTCCAATGATCATATAAAACCAAATGGTTATTTATACCTATATCCACAAGAGAAGAGACAATTCTTCCTCAAATATCATTCTCACATGGAAAACTGTGGGGTTACAAATACAAGAGAAAATTATTCCAAAGTAAACCCATCAACAAGGAGTGCTAATAATTTTTAAATTTTTCTCCTACCATTTATTTCCACATAGCTTCTTCTTTGAATAAGAAAATTTCCTATAGAATAGGACATTCACTCGGGTAATGGCCAGGTCCCCTACATTTACGTCAAATGACTGTAAATGGACTCTTGGGACCATTTTTATCTTCTTCCATAGTGCTCTTCATTTTTCTTCGACAATTCTTCACTTTATGTCCTTCCTTCCCGCACGTAAAACATTCCGTTGTCCCATTGAGACACTTTCTTGGGTGTCTCTTTCCACATTTCCTGCATGATGAAAATTGAGGGTTCTTTTCTCCATGGTCTCGATTGCTGGAGCTCTTATCATTTATCACCTTTCTCTTCCTTGTTGAGTCTGGGATTTGGTTAATATATATGTTGTTGATCATATTTTTGGAAAACCGATTTGGCATAAAGACGATATCTTTTACACCGATCAACATTTCATTTTGTTGCTCATTGCCACCATCGTTCCCACCTTTTACATCATTCTCAAAGTCACTATGACTTCCTTGGAATCCAGCCATTGACTAAAACTAGAAAGCATTGTGTGAGTAATAGTAGTCGTAAAATCATTTAGAGATTAAAATGTCACCATATTCTCAATTTGAAACATATTAGGATTAACCAAGGTCATTTACTCTCATCTTATATATATATTACTTAAATCGGTTTGTAAAGAAAATGTAAATTATCCTAAGCATATCCCCCGAGAGTGTCGTAACCAAGAGTGCAGCAAGGTCCGTTGTCGTGCACCAGTTCCCATTCGAGTCTAGCTCAAAGCAGTGTTTTCGGGTTTTACCCCTAGGTACATCTGTGCCAGATCCACCTCTACCTGCTCGTATCCAGACAGGGATGTATTGCTCAGAAAACTCACAAAATCTCTACAATACCAAAATTCTTGGAAGTTCTTTTATACTAATCCTCAAAGTTCATCTTAGGTCTACGTGCTCTAATCAGAGCTTATCTAAATCTAGATTCCATGGTTTGTACTAAACTTCCTTTGATACCAACTGTAACACCCCGACCCTAGTTACCTAGAGTCGGTGCATTATTATATAACATTGGCATGATCACGAGAAAGATCAAGTCTCTAAAGAACGATTAGTTTAGTAGCCTTGGAATAACTAGATACATCCATAAATTTTTACATTACATCATAAAAAAACATCTTGTCTTCATATCACCTCATACTGTCCCTGCAGGTCATTCATAAATTACTTCTTCATAATCCTGGTAAAAATAAAACATTGAAATGGGTGAGCTCAGATGCTCATAAGGATAACATTATAGCAGAAGCTTTCATAAATAATCATACACACTTAAGGCAGTTTATAACTAAAACAAAAGCCTTTTAAACTTGAACTTCAGCATAAAATGGAAAAGAAATAATAAAATAATTCCATTTACTTACTCACATGGATATTCTACTAGTCGAACAATCCCATGCATTATCAATAACCACTTTCCTAATGATGGAATGCATAATGCCAGACTATCATAACCACATAGCCAAGGCCTCGTGCCAAGACTACAAATAAGATTTTGCCAAGGCCTTGTTCCAAAACACTAATTTGTCTCATGAGACCTACCGATGCATCGAGGAGCTATAGCGGGCTCCACCCGTCACTTATTATGTCCACTTCATTCCTCATATGAACAGGTTTAAACATAACATAAACATTCGTATTAAAACTAGCATATGAAATGTCAATACTTCTACCACAAACCATGAATGGTATAAAAATAGCACATCCACAGTGAAACATAACTCATTGGATACAATATGGAAGATTGTATTGTATCACATTAACCTCAATCAAGAATAATGAATGATGTTTACATAGATGAAAATAATCATCAAAACTATTTGAGAGAAATATCCCCCTTTTCTTGAAAACATTTAAAAGTCACACTATTTGTCAAGAAGCCATTTAAAAATAGATTTTTGAATCAAAGTGTCCCATAACACTTTGAAACTTTTTAAAAGGAGTTTTAATTTCTAAACTTTAATTTCCATATAAATAAATCCTTAAAATGATTTTTAAAACATGGACATTAATGAGAAAGATTTAGATGAATAAGTCTTTAAAACATTTAAAAATGGTATTTTAGTTAGAGATTCTAACCAAAAGAGACACCTGAATAAAAATAATTGAGGTAATCAAAACTTTTTAATATTATGAGAATAAAGGGATTCATGATATACTATGTCAAAGTACATTATATACACCACATAAAAGTGATTTGGTGTATATCAACAAAGAAGTCTCAATGGAATGTAAATTGAGATGAAATCTCTTATAAAGGTCGTATCTTTAGGTTAAGGATAAATCAACGACATAATTATTTGTGACAAATATAAATACACTAAATATGATTGGATATTTAGTGTAAAACAATCAAAGGATATTCACACATATTCTTGTAAAAACAACACAAACAAATTGGATGTTTAACTCAACAAATGGTGAATGAGTTAAAATTACTCTTATCAAATTCATATCAATAACTTGAGAATTACCAATGAGTGATTATGTGTATCAAACTTATATCCACAGGAAGGGGATTGGAAATTATGACATAATCAAATGAATAGTGATTCCACACATAATCATGGAGTAATATAATCAATGAAATATGCGTAAAGCCAAATGAGTTGGAATTGAAATCTCAAATTCCCTTATCGATTAGGTAACATACGAAACATACACCCATGAAAGAGGTATCATACCATGATGATGTAAATACCCATAAATTAAAGTATATTACACAATGAATACAATCATGGGCAGTACACATACACCACATGCAATAATTAAGTGGTGATCAATGGAAATCTCACGAAATTAAAAGTGAGATAAGAAACCCCTTACCACGTTAATCAACTGAGTCGTATGGCCAAAAGTTAATAACCACCAAATGATTTATAGAATAACATGAATATAAATAGAATCATGATAATATATATATCAAATGGCAGTACACAATACACCACTTTCAATAATTTAGAGGCGAACAATGGAAATCTCACGGAATTGAAAGTGAGATAAGAAAATCCCTTACTTTGTACTTTTTCCTTGGTCGACGGTAGGTTTACCTCCTGTATAATGGTGAAATAATTGTTATTAAATTATAGAAGAATCATTTACTTTAATATGATATCATATATGATCTTTTAACATTGATTTGTTAATAATATCTTAGAATTATCGTCATTTCGGGTGTTAACGGGTTCATTTTACTTTATATTCTTTGTTATGTGAGCCATATTTATTAATGAGATGTATATTATTAAAATCCAGAATGATATCAAGTCCTTGGATACTATTTTTAAATCATTAAATTATAATTATACTTGAATGGATATGATGGAGAATGAATCTCATCGCGTCCGTGGAGACGGTAGTCCGTACATACGCACGAGCGACAATATCATTCTTTTGATATTAAAATAATATATAATTGGATGTTATATCATATATACAGAATCATTATCATGTTATATTTATTATTTATATGAGTTACATATAATTATTATACCCATCCAAATAATAATATATTGAATAACAATTACACCACGACGTGGAGACGGTAAGCCATACGTACGCACGTATGGTGACATGTTATTCAAAGGATGGATAGAATACTGAATATCGTTGTACCATATTTATAATAACATCACAGTATATATATGCTACTGGATTTATTATTTTATAATGGTAATAACAAAGAAAGAGGAAGTGGAAGAAGAAAGGAACTTGAAAAGGGGTGGTGAAGACATTACCTCTTCTTCGGGTTCTTCCTTTTGATTTGATCAAAACGGCTCCATAGGTTGGCTTTCTGATCAAAATAAGGCTTTTAGGTTGTAGTGAGGGAAGTTGAGATAGTAGTTGGGAAGGGGTTGTCCGAACCAAATGGCTTTTAAGGTGTGAAGAAATGAGAAGGAGGAGTGCCCTTTTATAAGAGGGGTGAGAGGCACCTTTGGAAAAGCTAGAAATATTAATTTATAATAAATTCATATTCGGTTTATAATGGCTCAAAAGTTTATTATTTAAATTTTAAGGTTGGGATGGGTCGAAAACAACTCAACCAATAGAATTTAGACAGGTTTGGGTCATTATATTAACCTTATCTTTAAGTATTAACTCTTAGTTAATTAGTTTCACTTTTACAATGTCTCTTTGTATTTTTATATTATATGGTTAATAAACTTACTATATACATCCAAGTGACCCCCAAGTGGTCCATTAATGATTAACCAATCATGATATAAGTCTCTTGGTAGAACCTTAGATTTTTAGGAATTTAATATCAATTAATAATATAATATTTGTTTAAAGAACTCTTTTATGTCAATTTTGACACTATTCAATAGTTGATTTTTGTGAAACTCATAACAGATTGATTACTTCGAACAAAGTCAATTAAAGAAATAATAATATGTCATATTATCCTAGAAAATTAATTTAATTCCTTAAAAGTTTCATATTATATTTATTTGGGTATTTATAATATCAATTATTGTAATTTTTTACTATTAAAGTAATTAATTCATCATCATTGTGTCATAAATAAATTAAATTATTTAAGGTCTAAATATTATAAATAAAATATAATTATGTATGAAATATTTTTATCTTTCTAATTAATATTTATAATCTAAAATACAACATATATAACCCACTGTAACAATTGTTTTGTTAAAAGATATATGCTTGTGTCATTTTTGTATTTATTTTAACTTAATTAAAATGAAGTGTCATTATCACTTACAAGTGGATCCATGGGGTCCCAAAATCAACCCAAAGATGCCCATGGTCGACCATGTATCAACCTATAGGGTTAAGACACGTTTTATGGTGATTTAGTATTATTATAATATTATTTTCTAACCCTTGTTTACCGGATTTACCCTTTAACCATGGTAAATAAAATATTTACCGGAGTAATTATCCAAAATGTTTAAAAATAAAATTTACCTATTTACACAATTTTAACATCCTGATTCCAAATATGGAATCCATTTTTCCAAATTCAAAACATAGAAGTGGCAGAAATTAATTTAAAATTAATTCCCGTTGTAAAAACAAAAAGCATGTTTTTTAGAGATAATAACTATCAAAAGATTGTCACTTGTTTATGTCTGGTTTAAATGTGAAATTTTGTTCAATGACCCACATTGTATTATATGGTAAAAATATATTCTAAATATACTTTAAAACCACTCAAATTCATAATTTATGACTATTAATTATTTTGATTAAAAAAGTTTTTTTTAATTAAAATTTAGTAATTTTCACTATTCATCAAAATATGAAAGTTATCTGAAAAATACCAAAATTTCACCCTAGGCTAATTTAGATATTCCGAATCCAAATATGAAGTCCATTTTGAGAGATAGAATTTATAAAATTTTAAAAAGTAGGTATTACTATTCATAACGGCTAGTTTGATTGGTTATGGTGTCTTAAAATCTCGAAGTTGCGTACAATGCACGCCATTGAATTATTCAAAAGGATACATACCAAGGAAGCTTGGGGTGTTACAATAATCATGACAATAAATTGTTACTATTTTTAGTAATAATTAATTTAAAAATGAATTTTACTATATTCAATTATAAAAATTAATCTCATACTATATATTTAATCGTCCTTATCAAAATTAATTCACATAAGTGGAATAATTTAATTTAATGCAAACCTCGTACACATGATTAAGAAGTGGGTACTATGAAAAATAATTTCTATGTAAAAAATGATTTTGTTTTATCTTTATGACTAATATTAATCCTTATAAGGAAGAAAGCTAATATTTATCTATATAAAATATATGAATTTCATTTAAATAATTACATATCATGTATTATTTTAACTCATTAAAAATATAAATAATATGTCTTTGAAAAATGTTTTTATAAAAACCCATTTTCAAACCCATAAAAAATATATACGTCTAAAAATATTAAAATAATTAAATTGTAATAATATTTATAAAATTTTAATAAATAATAAAAAATTTACATGAAATTTTATTCATAAAATATTGTATCATTTAAAGTACATATATTATAAAAAAGAAGATATTTTAATAATAAAAATCAGTTTTTCCACTATTCATAGGAACATCAATATTTTCTAAAACATCTCTAAATTTCTCAAAAAAATTATATGTTGATTTTAAAAATTAATTTCATTTTATAAAATAATTTTGGTTGATATTCCAAGATTTTAATATAATATTTCATTAAAAATTTAGAAATATAATTTTTAAAGAAATTAACTTTTGAAAAATAACATTACTTTTCTAAAACATTTTGATTTTTTACTAAACATTTATCAATAATTTAAATTTCATAGTAAAATTATATATATATATCATCAATTAGATAATACTATTAATTACCACAAATTAGTAGCCATGATACAATTTTAATATGTTTATTTTGTCACTTAAGTTCAATGTTGTGTATCTTTTATGATATCAATAAAACAAATTTCATGGTTTCTTATACAAAAATATAATTAACTGATTAAATGTATTATATATATATATACATATAGTAATATAAAGGGGTGTTCTATTCTCTTATAAGACTATTCATGCATATTAGAAGAGTTGTGGGAGATATTTTTCATTTCAAAAATATCCGGGTTGATATATCCTTTAACATTAATAAATAAATTAATAATAATTTGAACATTATATAATTAATAAATAGATTTTAATTAAATATTAAATCTATTATAAATCCTCCTCATAAAAATGGTGAACAAAAAATCCCCTTGATATGAGAGAAAACCATCAAAAAAAATTCTTCTATAAATCAACATGAATTGATTACCAAGGAGGATAAAATATGTTAAATGTGAAGCTTTTAAAATGGAAGATTATTCTAATGTGAAAATAATGATAGATATTGATGGCGGTTATAGATTACAAGAACTTTAATGGTAAATATATATTTTCGTAGATCGAAACCATAAATATGTGATGTGTCAAAAAGGGAATTTCTTTCTTAAGAAAATTATGTAATAGGGTAACATTTTAATTTTCAAGATATTTTCCACAGAGGTGAGGTATACATTTTCTATATCAACTAAAATCATTAGGAATTATACCTAATTTTCTAGTATAATTTTATCAAAAAATCAATTTTCACTAATGTCTTCATTTTTCCAACATTGAGTATCCAAAAATGAATGTTTAATTACTGAACCACTAAAACGATCTTATAATGGTTCACATAATACCCAAAAGCATAAACATATAATAATTATATCTATAAAATTAATTAAAACTATAATTGTTAGAATAAGGTATTATTTCATCGATACTTTATATTTTTATTATTAGAAATCAAAATTAATCACCAAATCTATAAAATAAAATTAATACCATGTTTTTTAAATTATAATACAAATGTTTTGGAAATATAAATTGTAATTATATTCAAAACATATTAATTTAAGAAAATAGATTCACTCTAACCATGATGTCACATAGATGAATGGTAGGCATTACACCCTTTTCAGCAATCGGTTGTTCTCTGAATCCACATATCAATTTTTTATAGTTCATTGCACATCCTTCGATATGTCATTATTTCATAAAATTTAATCATTAATGTAAGAAACAGGTTCTTCCATTAAGGTGTGGATCTTTCCTTTTCAGATTGTTCTTAATGGATTGAGGGGAAAAGGTTGATGATCTAGTTTTAGGCATATTACAAGACGTGATTGTGATCTACATGTCGTGTACTTATAGGTACATGCTGTGTCTGGAAGGCTACATGCCATGTATAACCGATAAACCACCACATAATGGTCCGACCATAGAACTGTATGAACATGGAATGTAATCTCAAGTATGCACAATGTACTTCTTTTTAATGATTAAATCGAGCAGTAGCATTGTTTTTTGTCATATGGATTAAATTCTTATCTAAGGTCACGAACAGTAGTGTTGATAACTGTTTTCCTCCCCGATTGATTATCCGAACACTAATTCCTTCACTGTGGGTTCTGTTCGAAGCCTGTCAGCATTCTCTCTATTAATCTTTATCATTTCTTCATAAATTATTATCTATATCTAGTTATTTATAGTCGAGTTTTTATTACTACTTTTTAGACATACTTCGTTCTTGTAAAAATCAAATCCAAATGATGAATGAGGAGAATCGCACTAGGATGAGGTAGGTGCTCTTGTGCCTTTTGCGAATTTTCTTTATTTTTATATATGTCGGAGTGTCGTGCAACAACTTTTAGGTTGTCTCTTGATCGATAAATTAATCTTGTTATGTCCTATTGACTAATAGGTAATTGATAAGATGATTTGAAAGCATGTTTGGGTTTGTGAGCCTTGATTTAGGGTGTAACGCCCCCGAAGACTTGTGTTTCACATAATGGTAACTTATATAATTTATGTTTTCTACTAATCAATTGAAACAAATTTATTATAAAATAATGATATGATGAAATGGAGTAAAGCACACAAAAAAGACACAAGGAGTTTTATTCAAATAAGAACATCGTAGTGTTTACAACAAACTGAGATTAACTAGAGAAATTAAGCTAACCAAAGATACCAATTAAAACCCCTATTATGATTATAGTAAGACCATGAAAAACAACGAGAACCCCGAGGAGATGATAGGTGTATTTAGTATCAATCATAAAGAACATAAGGATGACCAACACCACCATAGCCACACTAAGATTCAAAGGTATAATGCAAGCCATTTCCTTCAATTAAATTTATTTTTAGGAAACCCTAGGTCTTGGATTTATAAGATACTAATGTGACCATTTCCTTGCGAAACCATGGAACTCTAACAACTATAAATTTTTCATTGGCCTTGTTGGAGTTCAAATGAAGCAACCGTTGGAGTTTTTGTCTAATGATCTTTAGTGTTTAATTAAATGTATATAGTTATAATTTAACGATAGTTTTTTGTAAATAAGAACAGAAAATTTATATTGTGTAATTTAGACGTACAATTTAAAATAATTATTTTAATCTTTCAGAATTATTAATTAATAGAATATTTTTAATAATAAATATGAATACAACTACTTTATTGCTTGTTTTTCAAATATAGTAAATATATATAAGCATAAGCATATTATAATTATATAAAACTAATACAATAATTCTATATATAACATCGAGATTGATTTTTTTAAAATGCCGCATCTCCCGAGAACGTCGATCTCCCGAGAGATCTAATCCGAGCCGTCCATTCTTTTTAAAATGATCGATCATCTCCCACTACGTCCACGCCATCCGATCCAACATCAGGTGACCACAGTCGTCTACCCTATCTTAGCTCTGCCGTGTCGTCTTCTTCTTCTGCAAGCTGAAATAGCTGTTGTCGCCCTCACCCCTCTTCCTCTCCACTACTCTACGATGGACCATGATCCTCAGGGAATTACATTGTCCCCTCTTTTCCACGAGCCTACCCTCCACTACCGCATAACTTATCCGCTCGAGCTAAGCTCCTCGGGTAAGATAATACAATATATATATATATAACCCTTCTTTATTATATCTTTGATGTATCTCCAAATCGAAGCCTTGTCCTCTCCCTCGGAACTCAAGTGGTAGGGTCTCCTATTGTTTGAGTCGAGGCTCATTGGTTTTTTTAAACCCTCTCCCATGAGGACGAAACCCTACAGGTTCATTATCCCCACCTCTCCTTCAATCCCTCCAAGACCTCCAACGATCTCATCCAATCCGACTCTCCTCTTCCATCTTGGCAAGAGGATTAAACCATTTATTTCTATGAAGAAAAACCGATTATACACACAGTGTGTATAATCAGATATTCTATATATATATATATATATATTCTTCCCAGAGCAGGAGTTGTCCTTCTCCTTCTCTTTTGAAATAGGGTGTTTGGGTGGGGTGATCTTTTAAATGGTGTACGGATTTTATTTTAAAGGTTTTAGTTTTACAAAACTTATATTGGGAGGTTCTGCACATACTATTTATAAGAAATACATACATATATATGTATATACAAACATATTTCTATCTCGAGCTCTCCAAGTGTATTTTCTAGAGGATTGCTTATAAAATTTTACGTGAAATAATCTAATTTCAATTACATACACAAAACCCTGTTTTATTTATACGGTTTTATAATATATATGTATAATTATAAAATTATGTATATATGTTTTCCAATACAGAGATTTATGATTTTTAAGACATGAGTATCCATACTTTAATAATATTTAATGTGCGAACTAAGTCTTGGGTTAAATAGAATTATGTTTTTAAAACCTAAGTATATACATAGGTACATATTTAAGTGACACAATCCAAATCCGTTTTATAATTTTTAAAAGGTGATTTCCAAGCCTTAAGTAATATTTTAGATGCAAAATGTCATTCGGGTACAATTGGATTTATACTTGGTATGCAAAACCCTAATTTCTATATATGTGTATACATCTTGTCATATTTGTTACAAACCTAACATGTATTGGTTTTCAATAAAGTAGAGTCAATAAATAAATATGTTATGGAAGTATTTATTACATGTAGGAAATTATTAAACCTTATTTGGTTATGGAGATTTAAATACATATTCCTTGAGTATATATGGTTATATATAATTATATAGTTTCCAAAACCCTAATTTCCAGTATTGATTATTAGAGTCAGTTAATGAAGTTAATTTTTGAAGGATTATTAATAAATGTTAGTTTGGTGTTTGCCAAACTAATATGCACTTGTGTGTATAAGTATGCAATAATACATTTAACATGTCATGTTTATTTTAAATAATGTAGTTTTGATAATATTATCCACGATTTCATTTAAAATAATATATTTTAACTTGACCAAAATATATTAGAGAATAAATGGATTTTTAAATCATGTTATGATATATATCAGGTTGTGCTCACATATAGTCTTATTACATAATGAACCTTCTTAATTAGAGAAGTTATTCTAACATGTACCCTCGATGTAATTTATATTTTAAATGAATGTGCTTCGGTCTGTTTTAATTTAAAGGACTAAGAATTTATGGGTTTATGTTATCATGTACTAACCATTTATTATTAGATGCTAATCCTTCTACAGTGATTATTAGTGGTTAATCTGGTTATGGTTAAATTTCAAGTTCAAAGTCATGTTTATCATAATAATTAATTTTAAGTATTTTCAGTAAGTGTTTCATTATCTTGTATTGGAATTTAAAAGTTCTATCATTTAACTCCCCTTATGGAAAAGCATACCAATTGATGTACATTAGTAATTATCTTTTTTACCTATAAGGTTTACTAAACCGTACCTTCTTTAGATTATTATTCCATATTTACATTGTTATATGTAATGTCATTGTAATTCAAAATGTATATTGGTTTCCTTATTTTTCATTCATGCATATGAAATACCATGATAATTAACTAAGAATTAAATTACCCAAAGTGGTTTGGGACACCTTGGGTAATATGAAGTAACGGTCAAATATTCAAAGTGGTATAGGACACCTTGAACAAAATGAAAAGTGAATTAAGAAACCAAGTAATTTGTATGTCATATGTTATTTAAATAAATCAAAGTGGTACGTGCACTTTTATTTATGAGGAATGAGGAATCCATTGGACTTTTATGTGATGGGTAGGGCCCGCTACAGCTCCTCGATACATCGGTAGGTCTCATGAGACAGTTAGAAGGGGAATTGACCGAGGCCTTTCCCAATTATGAGTTATGGATTTTGGTCGAGGCCTTAATCATTAGACGTCTTGGCATGAGGCCTTAACATAGTCTGACATATGCATTTTCCTCATTATGACAATGTAATTTAATCCATAAAATATTCGGCTAGTAGAATATTTGTTAAAGAGCTTATGGATTATGGTCGAGGCCTTACTCATTAGATTTCTTCTCCAAGGCCTCGACTATAAGTTTTCAAGATGATTAGCATTATAATCCCTCATTTTGTGTAAGTTGATTAAGAGAAATTATTTAAGAGTACCAGAAAAGAAAAAGTTTATGGGATGACATATGTATAGCACTCAGTGATTTTAGTATTTGATGTGTAAAAAAATGAAGTGATTACATTTATGTGCAACTCTGATTATTCATTACCCTTAGCTTTTTAAATTGTGCATGCATATTATTATGTCATACGTGATTGTATTTTCTTTTATTAAGAAAGCCTATAATTGAATTATGTATCCTTTTAATTCCAATAGCATGTTTTATATGATCACTTTTATGATGTGTACTAGTGTAACCGCTTTTCTTTTGACAAAATGTTTTATGGAAATTTAAAGAATGTTTCAACAAGTTAATATGGGTATATAATGTTATTTTTAAACCCCTTACTGGGCATTCGTATGCTCACCCTATGGTTTTGATAATTGTTTCAGGTGTCAGTCATGTCTTCAATGAAGTTTCAGATTGGAGCTGGTTTTCCAAGAACATGAACCTCACGATCCTCTGTAGCATGGGAAAATATGTGATAAATGTAAATGAGTGTAATGTAATAATTATGGTACATCTTGTCTCATGGTAACATTCTCTGGACAGTCAGGGTCCGGGTCTTTATAGTTGGTATCAGATGATAGGTTTAGAAAATTATGGAAAACTAGGTAATAGAAATATGTAGCTATAACTGAACCATACTAAGTGATTTTATTATAACATTAAGATGGCAGATGAAAATGTTCCTACCAATATAATATCACTCCCCGCTGAAGCCCTAGAGACCATTGTGTCTATAGCTATCTGAGAGAATTTTATTAACTATTATTATATATGCATGACATCCAAACACATGTATGATGTTTCAAACTCACATCGGGTGCTTCAGCTACATTGAGGATTAGGATTTGATTACCTTCATATGATGATGACCCAATTACCCTCCTATGTACATCAGGGAAGATACCATGAGTGACTTTTCCAAGTGTTCATGGTAGGTGAGGACATTGGATTAATGGCCCTCGACACTTTTCAAGAAGCTACTGCTGCCGGAGACCACCAAGCGACCTACCATTTCCAAATCATGAACTACGGCTTCTGGGGCCAATTGTTGGACTTAAAATTATTAAAAGATGAGTCCACCCAACTATCATACAGGAAACAAGTGTAATTAAGTGTCTCCAAACTTCATACCCATCATGCCACACTCAGGAGACGTCATAGGTGTCCCCATGAGTTTAACCCTGAATTCTCAGCTTGTGTTTGGTTTGAGGAGATATGAAGTTTTTCTTCTCTGTGTGGAGTTCATATAGTAGGTCGTTAAGGGAAAATCCGTCACTGATGTACAAACTTATGTTTTATTGAAATAATGTTTTTTTTCCTTTCCTACCTTTACTTTGTCTGAACTTTCAAAGTGAATTCTCACAAATATTTTTTCAGATGTGTTGGACGAAAAAATATCTCATCTCTACCTGATGAGATTTTGGAGGATATCTTAATTAGGACGTGCACTATAGACTATCCTTCATTCCTCAACTAGCGAGGATCATGTCAACGCATATTTGACTTGTCTAACATCCATTAAACCATTCGTTCCTATCACAAAATTGACCATGACTTCCACCTCATCGCCATTACCCAACTATCGTGTTATAGGTGAAGGGGAAGATACTTTGAGGATCTGTTTCTATGTTTCACTCTGGCACAAAAAGTTTCTACCAGAGCATGTTTCCTAGTGGCTGCCCAAGATGGGAACCTCAAATCATCCTTTATGTTCTAGATTCTAAACCTCAATTTGTTTAATCGCATCATTCCAATGAAATATATTGAGCATGATGTAGTCCGGTGGAGCACCATAGAATATGTCCATTCGAACATCCGGAATTTTTTACTGCTCGTGCCTCCCTATAGAAGCTTGAGTGTACAATGCATGAGTCGGAGTTCAAAAAGTGTTTCTCAATGTGTATCTAGGCCAGAGAAGCATAGGAACTTAGTACCAACCTGGGTATTCTGTTCATCAACCTAAATCTGCCGTTTTGGTAATCGTATGTGAATTTATTTTTCGGTTTATGATGATAATTGCGAGGATGAAATTATTTGTTGGGGGGAATAATGTAACTCCCTGAATACTTTTGTTTTACATAATGGTAACTTATATAGTATATTTTTTTTTTAATCAAATGAAAATTATTTCATATAAAATAATTTTATGATGCAATGGAGTAAATCACACGAAATAGACACAAGGAGTTTCATTCAAATAAGAACACCATAGTGTTTACAACAAACTGATATTAAAAAGGGAAATTAAGCTAACCAAAGATACCAATCAGAAACCCCTATTAAGATTATAGTAAGGCCACTCAAAACAACGAGAACCCCGATAAGATGATAGGGGTATTTAGTATCCATCATAACGAACATAAGGATGGCCAAAGCCACCGCAGCCACACTAAGCACCAAAGATATAATGCGAACCTTTTACTTCAATAAACATGAGTTTTAGGACACCCTATGTCCTGGATTTATAAGATACTAATGTGACTGTTGCCTTGGGAAACCATGGAACTCTAACAGCTATAAATTTATTCGTTGGACTCATTGGAGTTCAAATGGAGCAATTGTTGGAGTTTTTGTCTAATGATATTTAGTGTTTAATTAGATTTATATAGCCAAAATTTAACGATAGTTTCTTGTAAATAACAACAGAACATTTATATTGTGTAATTTAGACGTACAATTTAAAATAGTAATTTTATTCTTTCTGAATTATTAATTAATGTAATATTTTTAATAATAAATATGAATACAACTACTTTATTGCTTGTTTTTAAAATATGATATATATATATATAAGAATAAGAATATTATAATTATATAAAACTAATACAATAATTTTATATATAACATCGAGATTTATTTTTTTTAAATGATGCGTCTCCCGTGACAGTCGATCTTCAGAGAGATCTAATCCATGACATCCAATGTTTTTAAAACGATCAAGCATCTACCATTTCATCCACAACCATCTGATCCAGCATTGGGTGACCACAGCTACCTGCCCCATCTCAGCTCCACTATGTCGTCTTCTTCCCCAGAAAGCCGAACCAGTAGTTGTCTCCCTCACCCCTCTCCCTCTCCACTACTCTCAGATGGCCCGTTTCCCTCAAGGAATGACTTTGGCCTCTCCTTTCTCGAGCCTACCCTCAACTACCTCCTAACTTATCCACCTGAGATAAGCTCCTTGGGTAAGATAACATAAACTGTATATATATAACCCTACTTTATTATATCGTTGATATATCTCCAACTCGAACCCTTGTCTTCTCCCTCAGAACTAAAGTGTTAGGGTCTTCTATTGTGTGAGTAGAGGCTCATTGGTTGTTTTTCAACCCGCTCCTATGCAGATGAAACCCTACGGGTTCATTATATCCACCTCTCCTTAAATCCCTCCAAGACCTCCAAAGATCTCTTCCAATCTGACTCTCCTCCTCCATCTCAGTATGGGGCTTAAACCATATATTTCTATGAAGCAAAACCAATTATACACACACTGTGTATAATCAGATATTCTATATATATATATATATATATATATATTCTTCCCAGAACTGGAGTTTTCCATCTCCTTCTCTATTAAAATTGGGTGTTTGGGTGGGGTGATCTTTTAAAATGCATAAGGGTTTTATTTTAAAGGTTTTAGTTTTATAAAACTTATATTTGGAGGTTCTGCATATATTATTTATAAGATATACATATATATATATATACGTATATACAAATATATTTCTATCTCGATCTCTCCAAGTGTATTTTCCAGAGGATTGCTTATGAATTTTACATGAAATAATCTAATTTCAATTACATTCACAAAACCCTTTTTTATATATACAGTTTTATAATATATATGTATAATTATTTAATTATGCATATATGTTTTTGAATACAAACATTTATGATTTTTAAGACTTGAGTATCCATCCTTTAATAATATTTTATGTGTAAACTAAGTCTTGGGTTAAATGGAATTATGTTTTTAAAACCTAAGTATATACATAGGTACATTTTTAAGTGACAAAATCCAAATCCATTTTCTAAATTTTAAAAGGTGATTTCTGATCCTTAAGTAATGTTTTAGATGTTAAATGTCATTCGGGGTCAATTGGATTTATACTTGGTATGAAAAACCCTAATTTTTATATATGTATATACATCCAGTAAATATATGTCACAAACCTAACATGTTTTGGTTTTCAATCAAGAAGAGTCAATAAATAAATATGTTATGGAAGTATTTATTACATGTGGGAAATTATTAAACTATATTTGGTTATGGAGATTTAAATACATATACCTTTTGTATATAAGGTTATATATAATTATATAGTTTCCAAAACACTAATTTCTAGTATTGATTATTAGAATTAGTTAATATAGTTAATGTTTGAAGGATTATTAATAAATTTTAGTTTGCTGTTTTCTAAACTAATATAAACTTGTGTGTATAAGTAAAAAATAGTACATTTAACATGTCAATTTTATTTTAATTAAAGAGGTTTTGATAATATTATCCATGTTTTATTTTAAAAGAATATATTTTAACATGACCAAAATATATTAGATAATAAATGTATTTTTCAATCATGTTATGTTATATATCATGTTGTTCTCACAAATAGTCGTATAACATAAGGAACATGCCTAATTAGAGAAGTTATTCTAACATGTACCCTCGATGTAATTTATATTTTAAAGGAATGTGCTTCGGCCTATTTTAAAGTAAAGGACTATGAATTTATGGGTATACGTTATCATGTAGTAACCATTTATTATTTGATCCTTATCCTGCTATAGTGATTATTAGTGGTTAATCTGGTTAGGGTTAAATTTCAAGTTCAAAGTCATGTTTATCAAAATAATTAATGTCAGGTATTTTCTTTAAGTGTTTCATTATCATGTATTGGAATTTAAAAGAGCTATAATTTAACTCCCCTTGTGGCAAACCATACCATTTGATGTACTTTAGTAATTATCATTTGTACCTAGAATGTTTACTAAACTGTAGCTTCTTTAGATTATTATTCCATATTTACATTGTTATCTGTCATGTCATTGTAATTCAAATGTATATTGGTTTTCTTATTATTCATTCATGCATATGACATAACATGATAATGAACTAAGAATTAAATTACCCAAAGTGGTATAGGAATCATTGGGTAAAGTGAAACGGAATTTAAATTACCCAAAGTGGTGTGGGACACCCTGGGTAATATGATGTAAAGGTTAAATATTCAAAGTGGTATGGGACACCTTGAACAAAATTAAATGTGAATTAAGAAACCATGTAAATTATAAGTGATAAGTTATTTAAATAAATCAAAGTGGTATATGCACTTTGATTTATGAGGTATGAGGAATACATTGGACTTTTATGTGATGGGTAGGGACCGCTACAGCCCCTCGATGCATCGGTAGGTCTCATGAGTTAGCTAGCAGGGTAATTGGCTGAGGAATTTCCCAACTATGAGTTATAGATTTTGGTCGAGGCCTTAATCATTAGACGTCTTGGCATGAGGCCATGATACAGTCTGGAAAATGCATTTTCCTCATTATGACTATGTAATTTAATCTAGAAAATATTCAACTAGTAGAGTATTGGTGTCGGCGCCAAAAATGTGGCCCGAAACAAAGGAACGAAAAAGGTGGGCGCGCTGCCTCGCGAAGCTCCGCCGCGAAGCTCCGTCGCGAAGCCTCGCCGCGAAGCGCCCCGGCCATGGCGACGCCGCGAAGCTCCAGAGGCGGTAATCCTCCGCGAACCCGTTTGACGTTCGCGAGCCGCCGCGAAGCTCCAGAGGCGGTAATCCTCCGCGAACCCGTTTGACGTTCGCGAGCCGCTGCGAAGCCCCGAAGGCGGCGCGCGAGCCCTGCTTCGCGGCGCCCCTTCCCTATAAATACTCGACTCCCCCTGAGTCCCAGAGGACGGACAATCCGACCTTTCGGCTTCTCCTCTCCCGAATCGCGAAGCACGCTTTGCCCCGGGAATCATGAGCCCCGTGAGGTATTTCTACTTCGCGAGACGACTCTGCTTTGTCTCGTTTTGAGCCCCTCTTCCGAGAGGGATGCCCTTCGCGAAGCTCAAGGGTATTTGCGAAGGAAGGGGATTCCCAAGGGAACCCGGGCAGCCGCGGAGCACTTGTGCTTCGCGAAACACCCAACCCATACGACTCATCCCTATGCTAAGGTAGGATCGCTCCACTTCGCGAAGCACATTGCATGGCAGGACCCTGCTTCGCGAACCACACCTTCTTCGCGAGGCAGTGCTCCGCGAACACTGTTCCACTTCGCGAAGCACCTCCCATTCACACCTACGCCCCATGCTAAGGCTAAGGCACCCCACTTCGCAAGGCACACTCCTCTGCTTAGCGATTCCCCTTTCCATGCGACCCTCCAGGCTTGCACGATGTGATTTCAAAGTCCCATGGACAACACCACCCGTAGCGTTGCTTCGCCTAATGCTTCATCGCATAGGCACGCTAACGGCTATTGCTTCTTCTCATAGCCACGCTAACGTGGACCCCTCGATGGTTCACCCCACTACCCCCCTTTACCATGGCCTTACCGATACCTTCCCTTCCTCAAGGACCAGAGGGTACCGGTTATGTAAGTCCTAGGGGTGTGGAGTGAACCCACCTCGTCCGAGCTGCAGGATGTTAAACTGCCAAGCACCACGTCCTCAACACATGACGTTAAAATGTGACCCAACCTCGTCTCCCTCACGAAGGGTCCCCCAGCTCGAACATTCTTTACACCACTCGTCTCCACGGGAATGGAACTCTTCCGCACATGGAATGAGATCCTCCTTGTCGGAGTGGCTTATGTTCGTAGGGGAAGGGCTGCCTCAGAGCGTAACCCCCTAACCTTTGTTACAGATGATTGCACCCGTGCATCTCTGTACTTCCCCACTACCAAGGTCAGTGGAGGACGTGATAGGGAAAGAGGCACCCCCATATGGGCCTCCATCCTGGAGTAAGTCCCAACACCACGGGCCGCCCAACGCGTAATCCCCTCTTCGCTTCTCACGGACGCACCCTTCACGACGTGATCGTCAGGTCCATGCAACCTCTTGTTTCTCACACCGAGCATGACTCACGTGGGCTTAGAGTGAGCACCGACCCTGACAACCCACCTGAACTACGAGGTCTTTGATCCATGTCAAGGCATGGTACGTAGGAAGCCTCCACGAGGTTCAAGACCACCAATATTGGACCAAGGTCTACTTTCACGTCGGTTCACCGGTGAAACCCATTTGACCTACGAGGTCTTTGATCCATGTCAAGGCATGGTACGTAGGAAGCCTCCACGAGGTTCAAGCCCACCAATAGTGGACCAAGGTCCACTTTCACGTCGGTTCACTGACAAACCCATTCGAACTACGAGGTCTTTGATCCATGTCAAGGCATGGTACGTAGGAAGCCTCCACGAGGTTCAAGCCCACCAATAGTGGACCAAGGTCTACTTTCACGTCGGTTCACCGGCGAAACCCACCTGAACTACGAGGTCTTTGATCCATGTCAAGGCATGGTACGTAGGAATCCTCCACGTGGTTCAAGCCCACCCATCACCCAATTCACGTCGTGTTCTACCTACATCCAGCATGACGTTAAACTACATTCTGGTCCAGTGGTAAGCCATTGCGACCCAACCCCATTTGAACTACGAGGTCTTTGATCCATGTCAAGGAATGGTACGTAGGAATCCTTTATGAGGTTCAAGCCCACCAATAGTGGACCAAGGTCTACTTTCACGTCGGTTCACCGACACACCCACCCGTCGTTTCTTCACGTCGGGTCCCATCTTCGTCCGGCATGACGTTAAACTACATTCTGGTCCAGTGGTAAGCCATCGCGACCCAACCCCATTTGAACTACGAGGTCTTTGATCCATGTCAAGGCATGGTACGTAGGAATCCTCCCAGAGGTTCAAGCCCAACTCCCATCGGACCAAGGTCCATCTTCACGTCGGTACGCTGACGATGCCCATCGGACCAAGGTCCACCTTCACGTCGGTATGCTGACGACATTCATCGGGCCAAGGTCCAGCTTCACGTCGGTTTACCGGCACCATCCCGAACTACGCTGACTTTGATTCCCTGCCACGGGGATACGTAGGAGGCCTCGTCAAGGCTCAAGCCCAACTTCACTGTCGCCCCCCTGCGATTGTTCTACTTCACTCTCCTTCTACTCCATTCACTGTCTCCCACGGGCTAGCCCCGGTGTCGATATCCCTTCAAGGAGGATCCCTCAATCCGATTTATCCCTGCTAATGCTCTGGTTGGGTTGATCCGTCCCCGATGGACGTTAAACTCGCGGAATACCCTGTTTTGAGCACGGGAAGCTGAGGAAAACCTCAGATATGTGTATACGACATGTAATTCCCCGCGCCCGATGTGGGATGCCTCGGGCTTCCACGCCCTCGAGAAGCCTTGTGATCAAGGATAACAGACAGACATGCCAGGTACCCCAGCATCCAGACACGCTACTGATGCCTCAACGTGACTACTCCCCTGACCGAAGGTTGCTGCCCTGATTGGACCCTTTGGAATGACCCGACAGAAGCAGTGTAATTAACCGGTGTCCATGGAAACATGGCACTGGGAAGAGTTTCACGAACTACATATTAAATCTATAAGGGAGACCCGGACTAGGTGACGAGTTCCGAGGAGGAATCCACGGAAGGAAGAACTGACATCCCATCATCCCGTTTCGATCAAGGATCATACGTCCCTGAATAAGGAGCGAATGTCGCCCACCTTTGGAAAGTGGGAATGCGGGGCAACAAAGCCGTGTGTCCTCCGCAGACGGATGCGCGCGCCCCGGTGAAAGCTTCGGAAACAGAAATGGTGAACCCGGCATGAAATTCTTCTCCTCAATATGGAGATTAGTAGCGTTCGAGACACCAGTAGATTGACGTGTCACCGGATCCAGATATCCGTTGCCTGGTCCCGCCAAGCAAATGGCGGGCCCGTCGTGAAACTCAACGGAAGTCGGGGTAGTAGGAAGTGGGGCACTCCGCTCTGCAGCGTGTTGGCGTGGATCCTTCTCACAGACATGGAGGATGGAAGAACGGTGGGGCACTGGCCGTCAATCCTTTTCCCCTCAGTACTGATGAGTTGATCCCTTCGTTTCTCAGGAACCAGGTTGCTATTTCAGAGATGCGGTCACCATCCGCTCCTCGCCCGCGCAGGGGAAGGGGCAACACCACTACGGCCACTCCACACGGCGCCACTACCGCCAGGACGGCTGCCACGTCACGGGATGCGGGACGCCCACGTCCCCTTTCCCCATCAGAGGTCATCCAACGAAGGGTGATCAACAGCCTCGTGCACAGGTATGAGGAAGAAGGGGTCATCCCATCCCGGGATATGGCCCGCCTGGACCTGGAGGCCTCTAGGCCCCGCCGTCAACACCACCCTAACAGGCCGCGCAGGGAGCCCCTGCTCCCCACCCCGACATTCAACCATTTCGGGAGCCTATCCCCGGAATGCCTTGACGACTCTTCGTCTTACGCTGAAGAGGCAGGCGTTGTCCGGCTCAGTCCGCTTAGGGCCCCGACCCGGGGCCCCCAGGCGAGAGCTCCCGTCCGGCTGCGTCAGCGCCGCCGTTCGGCCCCGCAGGAAGAGCAGGAAGACTACGTCCCTGCACCACCTGCACCGGCTCGCCTAACCCAACGTCAGCGCCGAGTCCGGGCTGAGGACGCTCGCTCAGGCGCATCCACGTCGACAGCTACAGTGGCCCAAGCCACCGCCGACGTACATTATGAAGCCCCCGCGTACATTGAGCAGGGGCACCCCTTCGCCCAACCAAGATTGAGACCCCAGTCGCCCCATGGGCAGGCTGGGTTGACTCTCCTGGTTGCAGGCCCCAGTGGTGATCGACGCGAGCTAGCCCGCGGTGATGCCACCCCGTACCGAGGTCCTCCCCGTACCACTACTCCACAGAGCATGGGCCTTCCCCTCTCCGAGGTTCGTCATGGAGGCATGCCTCGTGCTTCCCCCATCCTGCAGGAGGACCTGCCCCGTGGCAGTGGCGCTCAGCGCGGAGACATTTCCCGCACCCGCTGTACAGGGTATGGGGTCCATCCTTCTGAAGGCACCGTCCATCCGGTCCTTCTCCAACGTGGGGGCCCTCCCTACGTCCTCTCTGCAACCGGCGAAGGTCCTCCTCGCCCCAGCAACCCGAGGAGTGAAGGTCAGCCTCGCTCCACTCGCATCGACCATGGAGGTCTTCCCCATGCTCCTGCCAGTTCCAACAGAGGCCCCGCCCACATGGGTACTGTTCATGGAGGTCCTCCCCATGTACCCTTTGACATTTGCCCTGGTGCCCCTCGCACCCCGGTTGTCTCGAGTGGGGGCCCTCTCCGCCACGGCGCCAGCGCCGCCCCAAGGCTGCCTGATAGGGGTCAACCCTGTCCCGAAGAGCCACCCAGGGGCAGAAGAGCGGGTCGTCACCGCCACAAGAAGAATCCTGGGAAGGCCCAGGTGGAGATCAAACCTACCCGCTTCTCCGATTCGGAAGCGGAATGCGATTCAGCGATGGAACCTTCTCCCAGCTCCTCCGTATCAAGGACTGGGGCAGGAACCAGATGCATCGGCCTCGTTCTCCCAGAATTTGAGGCCCACCGGATTCCCGTCTCTCTCCGCAGGTACATTCAGGAGGAAGAAATCCTGGGAATTCCGCAGGTCTCGGCCATGCAATCATCGCCCCTGTCACCAGAAGAGCCCTCTACCTCTACCAGGGATCACGTAGAGTTATTTTGGGGGCCCACGACGGTAGAGCGACGACACGACCCATCGCCGGTAGCCGCGGCTCCTGTTCCGAAAGCTGTGATTATCAGCCCGTCGTATCGTGACATCGAGGCTAGGTCACCTCACTCTTCGGAGGATGGCCCGGAATTCGGCGGCCAGTCAGCTCGTTTGCCGTATTCTCCACCGACGAGCTTATTATCCCAAAGGTCTGCCTCGGTACCGCTTCCGGTTCCTCAGCCACCCCCGATTGACGAGTGGGGAAACACAGGGCCAGACCCTGAGTCCGAGCCTAGGAGCTTCTGGAGTATCCTTGCAGCGGATTATTTCCCAGAGAAGTTCTGGCCCACGGCGTCGCTGAATTTCCGCGTACCCGAGTCTCTTACCCCTGAAGAAGTGGGATGCTTTTGTCGAACCCTCTGGGCGACGCACTTCCGCCTCCATTGCGAACGAGTAGTGTACCCCAGAAGTCGAGAGCACTTCGAGGAGATTGGGGAACAATGCCGCCTGATCGATGCGACCGCACTCCTTGTGGCCCAGCACCCCGAGTCACCAGGCCACCAGAGCGCCCTTCAACGAAAATGCGTTCAGAGTCTTAAAGCACTCCGCAGAATCATCAGGGAAGCCACCCCCCATGTGCAAGTCTGTGGTTGGGGACGCTATGCCGCTCTCCTCTTCGACCCTATCCGACGACAGCCCGATTCGCTATGAGACATTGAGGATATGCCCTCAACAGGGGTCACAATCCACATGGCCGACGTTGTGGATAAGGAAGATGAGCTTGAGTTCCTTGATGGAGACTTACCATCCGAGGGCGTACTGCCACTACTCGACCTATCAGGGAGAGTTACCCGTCATCAGAGGAACCTGCTAGGCCTCCCCGTACCCACCGAGTCGCTGGCACTCGGTCGAAGCACTGACAAGGGTAAGGAGCACGTCAGAATAGTCAAGCACTCTGACCCGTCCGCCTCTGTGCAGAAAACGGACGAAGATCCTGAGAAGGCCACGTTGCGCCAGCAGCTTGCTGAGCAGAAGAGGCTGGTTGACGAACTCTTGGCTGAACGCGCCGCAGAGCGACGACCCGACTATGGTAATTCCAGGCCGGGGCAGGAACAACTTCCCCCCGGCGAGATGCCTCTGGGAAACCCTGATCATGCTACTGCCGCGGACAGGGCGGAAGCCGGAACATACGGCAAGAGGGCGCGATATGTCTCGCCAAACCCCCCTGAGCGACGGGGCAATCTGAAGAATCCAACCCGGGTTCCCCCAGTCGCCTAGCAGGTCGTCCAGCCAGTCGACCCGCGAGCAGCCGAAGCCGTCTACCGTGTTGAAGAACCTGGTAATGCACTTGTGGTTAGGGATCCCCGTCAAGACAGGGACCCCCACCCGGAGGACCTTATTGCGGCACTCACAGCCTGCCACGAGGCGTTGGAATCACGGCAGGTGGCGGTCCCACCGGATGGCAAGCCTTATCCCACGTGGGTGGATGATATGCCCGCGCCTCCGGGTTTTGGGAACCCCACTTTCTCTCCTTTTAACGGGACAGGGGACCCACCCCAGCACTTGGCTCATTTCTCTTCCAGGTGTGGCCTCATGCTGGGGACCCCGGCTCAGCAAGAAGCCGCCAAGCTCCGATGTTTCGTACAGACATTGGAAGGTCCGGCATTCGTTTGGTACAACCAACTCTCTATCGGATCGGTGACCGGTTGGGAGGATCTTCGCCGGCAGTTCTTATACCAGTTCAGCTCCACCACGCGAAAGACCAGCATTGCGGACCTCTTCAAGTGCAAACAGAGGCCTGATGAGCGGGTTGCAGACTTCATCGCCCGGTGGAAAGGACTTACGTATTCCCTCGATATGCCACTGACTCAGGAGAAATTACTGACGATGTGTGTGGGGAACGTTAAGACAGAGCTGGTACCCTCCTTGATTACCCAGAACTATCCTGGAGGGTTCAGAGATTTCTCGGATAAGGCCCAGCGCCTCGAGGAGGCCCTGCAACAGGCTAGTCAGGCACGTTTGCTGCCCCCTATGATCCCAGCCAGGAGGGCCGCCAGGGCTAAACACGCCGCAGTGGCTCAAATAGAAGCCCCGGGGCAGCTGGAATTGCTGCCGGCGGCACCACCTCTGCAACCCCGCAGAGGTCCTCCCCCTCAAGCACAGGCTCCTGCCCAGCAGCGACCGCCTCAGAACCGACAGGTTCCCCCACGCAATGCGCCACCGCCACCTAGGCGAGACAACCAGGCGCCGCCTCCTCGGCAGGCCCCTCCGGTCCATCGACAGGACCAGGACCCCAGGGCCCCCTATCCGGAAAGAAGGTACCAGACCTATTCGTTCAACGAAAATCAGGTCCCTGGCTACTTCCGAAGTGCTCTAGAGAAAGGGATTGTGCGTCTGCCTGAATGCCGAAGGCCGGCAGAGGCGCATCTCACCGATCACCCCAACTACTGCCCTTATCATCGGATCCTGGGGCACTTCCTCAAGCGATGCTATGTGTTTAAAGACTGGCTTCAGGACCAGGTCAACAACAACATATTCATGTTGGGCCCAGCGCCAGCGCAAGTGGCAGGCGTCTTTGCGGGATCAGAAATCGACAGCGACGGCGAAGGTGAGCGGCAGCAGGTCCCTAGCCGCGGGTCCCAGAAATACGACAACTGGATGGCTCGAAAAACCATCGTCCGTGCCCAGGGTATCATCCGGGCATTCCTGAAGCAGTCGGAACCTTCAGAAGAAGTAGCCGGTGCCTCAGCATCGTCTTCACAGTCGACCTCTGCCCAAAAGGGCAAGCAGCGGCGACGCAAGAAGAAGCAACGTGCACTGCCAGTGCCGTCGTCATCCCGAACTCTTGGCGACTTTATGCCTCCCAAAATGGGCATTCCTCCCAGAATCCGCCCAGCGGTGGATGACTCTTCGAGCGACAGTCAAGGGTACGCTTCGGTTAACACCGTGGAGCTGGTAAAGCCCTATATGACCCCCGACGAGGGGGAACCCCAGGAAGACCGCCCCAACGTTTCCAGTCGACGTCAACGTCAGCGGAATCGCAATCGCGCCGGTCATCGAGGTACGTCAGCAGGCACTTGCGGCCAAGCCGTGCACGCTACCGAGACCAGGCAGCAGGCTCAGTGTAGATCTCAGCACGCGCAGACCCATCCAGCACCCTCGTCTCTACCTCCACCACCGTTCATGTTGCTAGATCAGGGAGAGCCGCCTCGTTCGTATCACAGCCAGTCTTGCCCGGTGACAGGCCAGCCTCCGCTGTCCGATCTTAGTCCGGCGACTACTCTCCAGGCTTCTACTAGCAGGCAGTAGGATGTACCCAGTGATAGCCGACCTCCAGTTCAACCGGCAGGACCCGCTATGTCTCCAAATGCCGAAAAACCCCCTGTAAGCAGAGGTTCGCGTTTGGCATGCATGTATGATGTCCTAAAGCACCTGGACGGAATTCTGGCGAGACTTTCCATCCTTGAGGCCCTGTGCCTGTCATCCGAGATGCGCGAGGCACTTGCCGAGGCCCTGAGGAGTCCCCTCCAGTTCGAGACGGAGGTAGCAGCTGCGGAAGCCTTCCATACTGAGACGTTTGAAAACGCCGAATTTCAGGCGGTTATCTCGTTCTCCGGTGAAGACAAAGACCCTCCTATACAGGGGCACATTCGCCCACTGTATATCACTGGCCACTTTAACGGTGTGGAAGTCTGTCACTGCCTCATTGACACGGGTTCTGGAATCAATCTAATTCCGACCCGGACGCTGCGAAAGCTGGGTCTGTCCGAAGGTGATTTGACTCCCTCTGACCACAGGATCCAGGGGTGCGACAGGACAGAGCAAACCCCGGTCGGCAAGATCCTCCTGAAGACTCAGTTCGGTGGCTTAATTGCCAGCACCGAGTTCATGGTTGTTTCTCAGGACACCGCCTACAACACATTGATGGGTAGGCCATGGCTCCATCTACATGCAGCGGTCCCCTCGTCGTATCACCAGTGCCTTAAGTACTCGCTCAACGGTCGAGTAGGCGTGCTCCAAGGAGACGCGTCCCCTTTCGATTCTTGTGAGGCCCGCTATCTGGATGCGGGTTATTACAAAAGTAAGGACAAGCAAATCCTGGTAAGAGAGGATGAGCCCGCCCCGATCACAAGTGTTCCCTAGGCAAGCATGGATGACGCCTACATCCTCCCAATCCATCGGTTGGAGGCCACGACCCCCGACATGGGACAATGTTTCGTTGTTTCGGGTACGCAAGGAAGGCATGTTCCAGTGTCCAAGCGACAGCGGAAAATCACCTCGTACTCCTACATCAACCAGGCTCGGGTCATCCCGGAACCTCCTACCCCTGTACGGTACCGGGACGTCAAGCTCATGACAACGGCAGTGCGCCATACGTGTCTATTCCGCCGGGCTGGAATTAACCGACTCAGGCCGACACGTTACCACTACATTGATATCATCAAGCGTGGCCCCTTAGGCTGAAGGCCAGATGGGATCGAATCAAATGCATTCATTGCTATGGTCTCAACGACAAGTGAGTCTCCTGATGTGATGACCGCTGCTGCCCAAGTCGGCACCAGCTGCCCCTCAGGTTTTGAGAGCCCATAAGTATCTTCCGTCGCAGGAAGTCCCCCCACGGCTGGGGAGGAAGACTTGGAGGATGCTCCCCCAGCCTTCGAAGAAGGCGTCTCTACCACGGTTGATGAACTGGTACAGGTGAACCTTGGTAGCGAGGCAGATCCAAGACCCACATTGATCAGTGCGGCCATGTCCCTCGAGGAGCGGCAGCAGTATGTAGGCTTCCTCAAACAGCACCGCGATGTGTTTGCCTGGAGTTACGATGAGATTCTAGGGCTGGATCCCCAAGTGGTCGTCCACCGTCTGGGCCTCCCAGCAAAACATCGTGGGTTCAAGCAGCCTCCCAGGAAAATTCACCCTTCTCATGGTGCTATGGTTGAGGCCGATGTTGACAAGCTTATCAAAGACAACTTCATTAAGGAGGTCCAGTACCCCAAATGGCTCGCCAACATTGTGCCGGTCAAGAATAAGAATGGGCAGATCAGAGTCTGCATCGACTTCCGCGATCTCAATCGCCACTGCCCAAAGGATGACTTCCCACTCCCAGTGACAGAGCTGTTGATTGATGCCACGACCGGGTTCCAAGCCCTCTCTTTCATGGATGGGTATTCCGGGTATAACCAGATCCGGATGGCCCCCGAAGACGAGGAGTCCACTGCCTTCAGGGCTCCCCAGGGTACCTTTTGCTACCGGGTAATGCCATTCGGTTTGAAAAATGCAGGTGCCACTTATCAGAGGGCCATGCATCGCATATTCAAACCGATCCTCGGGACATTGGTGGAATTCTATGTGGATGACCTTGTAGTCAAATCATGCCAGCGCCAGGACCATCTCAAAGACCTTGAGAAAGTGTTCAGTTTCCTCCGTTCCCGTCACCTGAAGATGAACCCGCTGAAGTGTGCCTTCGGAGTCACCTCCGGGAAGTTTCTGGGTTTTGTTGTCAGATACCGAGGTATCGAGATCGACCCGGAGAAGATCAAGGCCATCAGCCAAATGCCTCCCTCGAGCAACATTCGAGAGCTCCGAGGCCTCCAAGGCCACATAGCCTATATACGCCGATTCATTGCGAATCAGGCCGGCAAGTGTATGCCCTTTTCCCGGCTCATGAAGAAAGGCGCTGCCTACGAATGGGATGAGGAGTGTCGGATCGCCTTCGAGGAAATCAAGCAGTATCTGCTCCAACCTCCGGTCTTGATGCCACCCATCTCTGGAAAGCCGCTGGTCCTTTACGTGACCGCCCTGGAGAGATCCCTCGGCGCGCTGCTCGCCCAGAAGAATAACGAGGGCACTGAGAACAGTCTCTACTATCTCAGTCGCATTCTTCTCGATACGGAGGTCAGATATTCCCTTATCGAAAAGAGCTGCCTTGCGCTCGTCTTCGCCGTGCAGAAGTTGCGACACTACCTGCAACACCACGAGGTGAAATTGATCTCTCGGGTGGATCCGCTGAAGTACATCCTGAACCGCCCCATGCTGACTGGCCGAGTAGCACGGTGGGCGGTGATTCTCCAGCAGTTTGACATCAGGTTTGTTCCTCAGAAGGCCGTTAAGGGACAGGCGTTGGCAGACTTTTTAGCTGCCCATCCAACCTCCATGGATCAATCCCTGGACCTGAATTTCCCCGACGAGACGATCCTCTCGGTCGATCATGCTATCCCGTGTTGGCAAATGCATTTCGACGGCACCTCCCAGAGCCCCACCGGTAGAAGGCTCAACGACACCAAGCTCAACAGAGTGGGTCTGGGTATTGTTTTCATTACCCCAGTGCAAGCCGTCCTGCCGTACTCGTTCCTGTTGTCAGAAGGTTGTACGAACAACGAGGCAGAGTACCAAGCTCTCATCACCGGCCTCGAGTTGGCCCTTGAGATCCATGTACCCCATCTACATGTGAAGGGAGATTCCGAGCTGGTAATCAAACAGGTTAATGGCGACTACGTCGTCAGGAAGCTAGAGCTTGCACCGTTGCTGGAGTACACCCTCCTCTTAATGGCCCAGTTCTCTTCTCGACCAGAGGTTACCCATGTCTCACGGTCGCAGAACGGCCAAGCGGACTCCCTAGCTGGCTTAGCCGCGTGGCTCGCAGAACCCGAGCAAGATGATTTGGTCATACATGTGGCCCATCGGAGAGTCATTGCTCCCGTCACCCAAGAGGACCGTGATAGCCTGGGGTAAGTCATCTCACCGCCGGACCCTCCATATCGGGAGTCCCGGGTTCGTCAGACGCAGTGGTTGAAACCACCCCCGACTTGAGATCACCTTTTGTCGAGTATCTCCAAAATGGTCAGCTCCCGGACGACCGGGCCGAGCGCGAGCGAATCCGACGCCGCGCAATTCAATTTACCCTCCAGAGCGGCCCCAGTCTTGAGCAGATCCTCTGTAAACGGGGTTTCGATGGTGTCCTCCTCCGTTGCATCCAAGGAGTAGAGATACCTCAAGTTATGCAAGTGGTTCACGCCGGTTCCTGTGGCGCCCACCAAGCTGGGCCGAAGCTGTCCCATCAAATCCGGAGGTTAGGGTACTTCTGGCCCTCCATGATCCACGATTGCATTGGATACGCCAAGAGATGCCACGCGTGCCAAGTACACGCCAACTTCTTGCATCGGCCGCCAGAACCCCTCCACCCCACCAAGTACTCTTGGCCATTTGCAGTATGGGGACTCGATGTAGTGGGACCGTATTCGCCGGCAACAGCCCACCAATGCAGGTCCATCCTGACAGCTACAGATTTCTTTCCAAGTGGGCAGAAGCAGTTCCGCTCAAAGAAGTCAAGGCCCGTTCCATCATTGACTTTGTGAGCTCCAACATTATCCACCGGTTTTGAGTCCCTCACGCCGTCCTCACCGATAACGGCACCAACTTCCGAGCAGCTGAATTGAAGAAATTGTACGCTAAGTACGACATCCGGTCGAACCATACCTCCCGCTACCACGCGCAGGCGAATGGGCAGATCGAGGCGTTCAACAAGACCCTCTCTAACATTCTGCAGAAGATGGTTGGTCGGAACAAGAAAAGTTGTCTGGACAAGCTCCCCAACGCCCTCTGGGCTTACCGGATGACGACTCGCAACTCTACCCAGGTGACCCCGTATTCCCTGGTATATAGAGCTAAGGCCGTCCTACCCATTGAGATCCAGCTGCCGTCGCTACGCACTGCAGTTTATGATCACCAGACATCAGATGAGGTAGCCGAGATCCGTCTAGCTGAATTAGAGGCACTGGACGAGAACCTTCTTCGTGCCCTGCACAATCTGGAAAGGCATCAGGACAAGATAGCGAGAGCTGTTGACAAGAAGGTTCGTCTCCACTCTTTTCTACAGGGTGACCTGGTACTGGCCCTGCGAGCGCCAATGATTCCCGGTAGGAAAGCGCCCAAGTTAGAACCCAAATGGGAAGGGCCTTATATCATCCATAAGGTTTACCCCAATAGAGCATACTCCTTGGTGACCACATATGGAGAGTGTATAACCCCTCCCACCAATTCCAGATTCCTCAAGCGATACTTTGCCTAGGGAAAAAGTGGTCCTGCACGACCCTAAACTGCGAGAGGGTCCTGCACGACCCTAAACTGCGACTTGGTCCCGCATGACCTTAAACTGCATCTCCGTCCTCACTGCAAGACGTTAAACTGCAAGTCAGTCAGGTCTTCCTAACCGAGGCTCAGCCTCAGGCCCCTCGGCCTCTTTGGGCCCCTGGCCCCGTCTACACCGTGGTCTGGCCCCAGGCCCCCTCGTTTCTCTCCGATTTACCCTCTTACGGGATCATACGGTACAGTGTAGGACTACGTCCTCACGTTGGGATCATGTACCATACCGCACACATCCCCGAATGAGATGCCCCTCGTCCCGCATGACGTTAAACTGCATGTCGAGAACTACGTATGGCTTGATTCTCATCTTCATGGGATACGTAGGAACGCTCGGACGCCTTGTCTTGAGCCCAGCCCCAAGCTTTTCCCTTCCGCTATTCCCCCTGGGAATAGTCTCCTTGGAGGATCATTGTGTAGCAGGGAGTGGTCTTTCTTGGCCCCTCTCATGCAACCCCACTCGCGCAAAGATTGTAAAGGTCGCACCATGCGCCCACTCCCGTTCTTCTACCCTCCCACGTCCTCACCGCATGACGCTAAACTGCATGGCCTTCAAGAACTATGTATGGCTTGATTCTCATCCTTATGAGATAAGTAGGAACGCTCGGACATTTCGTCCATTGGCCCAGCCCAAAAGCCAAAATCTTCCCCTCGGGTCAAGACATGGCAGGGTGCACACTTTTGCCCCGACCCACGTCGAGCAAGCCTCGACCCAGCTGCACATTCCCCCCTGGAGGTGTTTTCCCCTTTTGTGGATGAACGCAACAGAGCTTCACCCACTCATTGACTGGGATTCTGTCACCTTTCACACCCGTAGGGACCCCCGATAACGGCCTGGATACAATTCCCAAGGTCTCTCCTACCGATACTGGCCAACGTCCCCGAGGGTTTTCAAGCAACAAATTGATACAAGTCCCGCGTTGCGAATTTGGTCAATGGTCGACGCTCATTTGTTGCCCCCATATGGGTCACCATAGGAATGATGTGTTTCGAACATGGTCAACAGTGTCCTGGATCTTCGGTTCCACCCCGAGATGCCCCAGGCATCAAGAACAGTGATCCCCTCTGCCCCATCCCGAGGTGACAAACTTCCCCCAGGTGGTGCTAGCGATCCGGGCCACGGCCCAGGATTCCTTATAAGGGTGTACGGTGTGATGTAGGACTACGTCC
Source organism: Viscum album (assembly GCA_963277665.1). Classification (NCBI taxonomy): domain Eukaryota; kingdom Viridiplantae; phylum Streptophyta; class Magnoliopsida; order Santalales; family Viscaceae; genus Viscum; species Viscum album. The sequence continues at coordinate 1,756,159,634 of OY728158.1, read as the reverse complement.
TCATTCACGTCGGGATCATGTACCATGTCGTACGCCCTCCCTTTACGAGGCTCAGCCTCAGGCCCCTTGGCCTTTTCGGGTCCCCGACCCTCGTCCTCATGTAAGACGTTAAACTACGAACCAGTCAGGCCTTCCTGACTGATAACTTCCCCTTTTCTCCGGGCCACGGCCCAGGATTCCTCACCTGGAGTGTACGGTGTGATGTAGGACTACGTCCTCATTCACGTCGTGATCATGTACCATGCCGTACAAATCCCCTTACGAGGCCCAGCCTCATGCCCCTTGGCCTCCTCGGGTCCCCGACCCCCGTCCTCATGTAAGACGTTAAACTGCAAGCCAGTCAGGTCTTCCTGATTGATGCTTGACCTTAGGCCCCTTGGCCTTTCCAGGTCACAGCCTAGGTCCCTTCTTACCCGGAGTGTACGGTGTGGTGTGGGACTATGTCCTCATTCTCGTTGGGATCATGTGCCATGCCGTGCAACTCCCTTTACGAGGCCCAGCCTCAGGCCCTTTGGCATCCTTGGGCCCCTGGCCCCCCGTCCTCATGTAAGACATTAAACTACAAACCAGTCAGGCCTTCCTGACCGAGGCTCAGCCCCAGGCCCCTTGGCCTTTCCGGGCCGCGGCCCAGGACCTATCTTATAGGATCGTATGGTGTGACGTAGGACTACGTCTTTATTCACGAAGGCTTCTTTACCATGTCATACACCTCCCTTATTTAGGGGTATATTACTCCCCTCCTCGTCCAGTATGACGTTAAACTACATTTTAAGAACTACGTATGGCTTGATTCCCATCTTAATGGGATACGTAGGACCACCTGAACGTCTAGGCTTCGGGTCCAGCCCCATCTCTCGGGAATCCTCATCCCATCATGGCCCCTTGGCCCATCCTTCCTCCATGAGGGGATCATATGGTGTGGTGTGGGATTATGTCCTCATTCACGACGGTCTCATGATGACCACGCCATGCTCCCACCCCCTACTGAGCTGTTTCGTCGATCCCTTTTTCGGCGGTTCACCAATGTACTTAATACTCTGGTTCATTACCTGGAATGCCAAGCTTTACTCGGACACGTCCGCACCCGCTTTCCAGGCTTTCTGTATCCCCGCATCAGGGCTTTCACCATCTTTCACACCCATAGGGACCCCCAAGAATGGCCTGGATACAATGCCCAAGGGCTCTCCTACCGATACGGGCCAACGCCCCCCAGGGTTTCGGACAACAAATCGATAAAATCCCGCGTTGCGAATATGGTCAGCGGTCGATGCTCGTTTGTTGTTCCCACCTCAGGCTAACGCGATACAGACGCTGTGTTTCCGTCATGGATAACAGTTTTCCTCTATCGTCACGCCAACCCATTAAGCCCAAATGTCGGGTACACGATTCACACCCTTCGTCATTTCACCATGTCCGAGTAGAATCTCAGAACCCCCGGTACTTTTCCTCCGTGCACGTCCGCGCATTGGGAGAACAAGCTACATCAAAGGTGTCCATCGAAACTCTCTGCTGACTCCCCTTTGATGGATGCCCCAAGTATTGCAATGAGGATACCCCCCTTGTTTCCCACACCGAGTTTATCTCACGTGGGCTTAGGGATTGGGTTGACATCTGTGCTTACTCGGGAGTTGTCACCACCCACGGTCCGAGCTCTAAGACCATAAACTAAGACTCTCATCTGGAACTACATTCAAGATCCCTTGTCTTCGGACCCAGCTTGAGTTCAGCAAATTTACCTCTCTAATCCTACCTTCAGGACCATGATCACAGGGCCGCGTGGCGCATTGTAGGACTACGTCCTCATTCACGTCGGGTTTGCAACAACTGCACCACGCATGCCCCCATTCTGAGGTTCAGTCCTCCTATTTCCTGTCCTGCATGACGTTAAAAGGCACCCTTCAGAACTATGTGTGGCTTGATTCCCATCCTAATGGGATACGTAGGACCACCTGGATGTTTAAGATTCGGGTCCAGCCCCACCTCCTGGTGATCTCCTGATCTCCCGGTCACCTAGGCCACTTGGTTTATCCCTCCCCAGAAGGGGGATGTGTAGGTATGATGCAAGGTTTTTGGCACCGTGCCCCTTCTCCCGGGGACCTGCCATCTCTCGGTCACCCTCAAAGTTGAGTCCCTTGACTCCTTGCAGTGGTTCACCCATGTATTAAGAGCACTCTAGTCTAGGACCAAGAGTGTCAGATTCAACTTGATCAAGTTCCTTCCACTTGTCAAGCTTCGTGTTCCCCTCTATTCGGACTTCCATCATCTTTCAGACCCGGAGGGACCCCCAAGAATGGCCTGGATACAATGACCAAGGGATCTCCTACCGATACGGGCCAACGCCCCCCAGGGTTTCGGACAGCAAATCGATAAAATCCCGCATTGCGAATATGGTCAACGGTCGATGCTCGTTTTGTTAGTCCTAATTTCAGGCTAACGCGACAGGATGCTGTGTTGCGAACATGGTCAGTAGTAATCATCTGTCGTCACGCCAGCCCCTTCAGTCCATGAATTTTGGTTGCATGATTCACATCATTTTCCACCCCATCATGTCCAGGTGGAATCTTGACACTTTTGGCGCTATCCCTCAGTGCACCTTTGCATGCTAGGGGGGCAAAAGCTGCAATTTGGCGTCCTTTGGGGCTCCCATGGTCCGAGATCTAAGACCATAAACTAAGATCCATTCGGGACCACGTCCAACTTAATTCCCATCCTCATGGGATACGTAGGACCACCCAGACGCCCTGTCTCTGGGTACAACCCATTCGGGAAGCCAGTCTCTCTTCCTGTTTCACCTCTGTGTAGGCCCCTCGGCCTAAGGTTTCCCTCTCCGGATGGCGTAAAATTTGATGTGGGATTATGTCTTTGTCAATTGTGTTTTATAACACTGTGCACATTTCCCACCTAGCATCGTCCCTGCTACGTCTGCGCTGCATGACGATAAAATGCATGCTTGGTCCTATCATATGACCCTAAACTGTGACATTATCGTCCTGGTCGCACGACGAAAAACGGCATTGCATGGTGGTGACCTCATTGTAGAGGACATCACGTTGGGTATTGGTCACATGCCATGCCATTTGTCAACGCCCATCACGGCTTGATTCTTGTGGCGACATCACGACCTACTGTTCTAGGCCGGTCGCTTCACAAAAAAAACCATTCAACTTAAAGAACAAACAAGATACATCAAATTCCGCTTCTCTTAGTGCAAGGGCTATGCCCACACTTCCCTTTTCCCCTGGCACTGGTACCTTACCGTGCCACCCTCCAGAACTACGTATGGCTTGATTCTCATCCTTATGAGATACGTAGGAGCGCCCGGGTACTTCCCCGTGGGCCCAGCCTAACCCTTGTATTCGGTCCCTCGACTCGAGCATTTCCTCGGAGAACGCATGGTAAGCAGGACTATGTCCTCATTCACGTCAGGTTTTGATGTCATGCGTCCCCTGATCCCTTTTTTCCATCCATGGTCCGAATTCTATGACCATAAACTATGATCCCCCCAAGGGAAAGGAATCTTCTCCCTCTCTCTAATACGTTTCGTTGCCGTATTCAGGTGTGTTCTGAAAAAGAGCCCGAAGCGTGGGATTTTCACAGGTACATTCTTCTCATCTCATGACCAAGATTCGTGAGCTCGCTATTTGGATCCTCATCCTCTTCCACATCCAAAAGGACCCTCGGACGACGTGGATACTAAGCTTAAGGGCTCTCCATGAGTGCTGGACCTAAGGGCCCTTCAATCGTTTCGGGCCAACGTCCCTACGGATATTTGACAACATTTGTGACATGGTCCCATGTTTCGAACGTGGTCAACGGTCGACCCTCATTTGTTTGTCCCCATTTTAGGCTAACGCGATAGGATACTGTGTTGCGAACATGGTCAGCAGTAATCCTCCATCGCCAGGCCGCCATCATTGTGATCCGAATCTCTAGCATCATGATTCACACGTTTCCACTTCCTTATGTTCAAGTGGAACTCCATCATACTCGGCTCTTTCTCTTCTCGCATCTAGGTGTGCTAAATGATCGTGTTAGTGTCATTGGGCCGGTAGTCTCCGGGTGTCCCTTTTTCCTAACTTGCCCCCTCTGCGTCGGGAAATTCCCACCACTACTGCTTGTTTCCCACACCGAGCGCGACTCACGTGGGCTTAACAGTTTTGGCTGGATGTGTACCAACACGGTCAGGCTGCTCCTCGTCCAGTATGACGTTAAACTGCACTTCTAGAACTACGTGTGGCTTGATTCTCATCCTCACGTGGGATACGTAGAGACACCCAGGCGTCTTGTCTAGGGTTCAGCCCCTAGAATCACGAAATCTTGTTCCTCCCCATTTCCAGCCCCCGCCAGAGAGGCCCTATCTGGAAGAAAGAATGATCCGTGATCAGGCCGATGCGCCCATCTGGCGTACTCCCACCACGGTGGTGCAACTACCGAAGTGTTGGATTCTGTTTGAACAAACCATCACTCCATATTCCACGCTTTGCGTGCCCCTTATTCGGACCCTCGTCCTCTTTCATGTCTGAAGGAACCCCCTAACGGCCTGGTCTCATGCCGCATCGGCTCACCTACCATCCTGGGCCAACGTTCCGGAAGACTGGTCATGTTTGGAGGGACCCCCAATAACGGCCTGGATGCTACGCCCAAGGGCTCTCCTACCGTTACGCGTCAATGTCCCGAAGGATTGATCGACGACAAATTCATAAAATCCCGCGTTGTGAATATGGTCAGTGGTCGATGCTCATTTGTTGTCCCCACTTCAGGCTAACGCAGTAGGGATACCGTTTGTCCGCCACGGCTAACAGTTGTCCTTTATTGTCACGCCATCCCCACATTGTTCCGAATTTGGGTTTCGTGATTCACACTTCCCATTTTCATCTGTTTAAACTGATTTCAGCGCCCCTGGCGTTGCCCCGGTCGTGCATAAGAGCACGTTGAAGAAACAGTAATTCAGCTATCCTGGAATTTCCTCCTCCGATCAAGCCTTCCCCATCTTTCGGAAATCTGGACTGGCTCGGGAAATTGTCTTCAAACGTCCCGCAAACATTGTAGGGATGTAACAAGGCAATTCAACAGTGGAAATCGTGCGTGCCACGGCACTCAAAACAAAGGAGAAAGAAAGAGTTGAAGCACAAAAGTGTTAATAAAAGTTTCTTTCAAGTTTGTTACAATACTCGGGGGTTGACTTCCCCCATGGACGGGTTGACCCCGTCAAAGGAGCGTTGCAGCTCCGCCACCCGTTGACTTGCGGTGTCCAAAGCCTGTTGCCGCTGATTCAACTCCCGCTCCACTTCAGCAGCGGCAGGGCGTAATTCGTCAACTCTGTCCCTGGCCCTTTCTACCTCGTCCCGGACGGCAGCCATACTTCCAGAGGTCTGCCCCATATGCTCCTCAGCCTCTGCCAGCTGGGCCTTCAATCGTGAGACCAGCTCAGACTGCACATCAAGAGTGGCTGAAAGCTCGTTGGCCCGGATCTGCATCTGTTGGACCTCGCCTTCAGCCTCCTGGAGCTTCCTAATGCTGGTCTCCTTCCCCCACTGCCATCCCACGCTCAGCCCACGATCATGCTCCCGGATCTTCTCAGCCATGAGGTCTTGGATGAGCACGTGAGGGCGTTGGGCATCCACTCCCCCAGCACACAGTTCGCGCAACCGCGAGCAGAGTCTATCCATTTCGGCCAGCCATTGCGCTTGGGGAGTGTCCCTGATAAAGCGTGTGATCAGCTTCCACGACCGGCGACGGACTATGCTGCTGTCTTCCTCATCAGAAGCCGTTTCGTCCCAATCCGCGCGGTCGGCAGGCTCGTACGCAGGATATGCCTGCAGGAATTCCTCAGCAGGATCTGCATCTGGTGTTGAGTCTGGTACAACACCTGACGCCGACGCAGGCAGGACAGGACTGGGACCGACCGGTTGATCCTCTTCTTTAGAGTCTACCTCGATGACTTCAGGTACGGCCCTGCTGGTGGTCCCGCCAGTGATGGTGTGCGCCGCAGCTTGAGGAGGTGAAGGGACTATCGCCGCCATCACCGGCATGCCCCTGGGAGGGACGCCGCCAGACATCCCGACCAGCCTCGCTGCAGCAGCCCACGCCAGTCGAAGAACTATATGACAGAAAGAGACATAAACGTTAGTTGGCATGGCCTACATGTGACAACGAGGAGACCGGTGGAGGAGACTTACGAAGATCGACCTCCGAGCGCTGCTCCTGGGCCGGTACTGATCGGACTCCGAGACGAGGCCCCCCGTATACTGTTGGAAGGTCTGGGGATTCCAGAGGAGCCGCCTCAGGCCCCCTGGTCCCACCAGACGCAGAACTGGATGCAGCCATATGCGCTGGTTCCGAAGGTCCCACAACATCACCCGCCAAGGAGCGATAACGAGGCCTACGAACAAGTTCCTCCTGCATGGCTCAAACATTGGTAAGAAGTCCATAGGGATTCAAGAATAGATCGTAAGAAGAGAAGTTCGGAATGCTACCTCGAGAGCCTCCACGAAATCGTCGGATTCTGAGCCTCGGTCTCCGACCTCGCCCTCCTCCAGCGGGCTCCCTCCTCCAGCCTCATCCTCCCAAGAGGAGCCCTCTGATTCCTCCGGCAAGGGGAAGCGCTCCCTCAGATCGGCAGCCGATAACTGTGGGGGGACCGTCTGATTCAACAGTATCCTCACCCGGTCTATCATTGGGCGAGGGACACCACTGGAGTGGACGTAATCCTCCAACTCGTCCAGGTATTGTCCCGCCTCCGCCGGAGACACCATGAATCCAGACCGAAATGGGCCTATGCCCGGCAGTTCCATCCCGAGGCGATTCAGGTGGGCCCACATCTCAGGTGAGCTGAGGAATTGCCGGTTGACATCCCAAATGTCCCAAGCTTCCGGAAATACGGCATCTTCTGCCATGTCGATGTGACGCAGCCGCTTCCCCGGAGCCTGAGTGGATATCCGACGGAATCCCCTCGGTGGCCGCCCCTCCGAATGACCCTGCTCGCCCAGAATCACCGGATCCACCGATGCTTCCGAACCCTCGGCCGGTGTGGGTCTCTCCGCCATGGCAACCCCGCTGCCGCGAGCGGCCCTAGCTGCCCTCCAACCCCGACCTCGAGATAAAGGAGGCCCACCGTCACCAACCCAGATCGTTGGCTGCTTCAGTATCTCCCCGGGATAAGCGGCCTCCCAGCTGATGGCGTACTCCTTCACTAAGCCGAAGGCGGCGGTGGACGGAGGCAATGCGATCTGCATCTTTCCATCCTCACGTGTGAACATGAGCCACAGCTGCCTCATCACACATGGGTGCTCCTCGTGACGCACCTCCTAGTATACCTGCGGGGTCAGCCGCTGGAGGCACCGGAACTGCCTCGCAAAACGATGCGGGGTGTACAGTTCACAGATTGGTTCACGATCTATCCGAGCCACCAAAACTCCGCCTCGGAAGGCCAGGAGGTAAGCCCGATGTTCTTCTGTTCCCCATCCATCATCAGTAATCCTCCCCGTCGGCAGTGGGAAGGGATGAAAGTTGAACTCGTCCGCCCTCCACACCCTATTTAGCACCATCGGAATGGCCAGTTTAAATGGGAAGCTCCCAACTGCGTTCAGAATGGAGGGGCGAAAGTCTGATCCCGGCGGCGAAATGGGGTTTGGATACTCGTAAATCCCCCTGATAAGCGCCGCGATCCACCCATACAGGAGGTGGAAGGGCCCGCATATTCTTGGCGGCTTCTTTCCCTTGCTAATATGCCGCAACATTCTGTACAGTTTGGTGAGCATCGGGATCCCCAGGTTGATCTGCTGCCCCATGGCCAACATCGACGCCATGATGAACGAGCTGGGCCGTACCCCCATGCTTGTATCTCTCACTGGTTGGATCCACCCACATATGAGAGCCACGATGAACGCCGCCAGCCTGACTATTGGCTGTTGTTCGGTGCTGACGCTGAAACCCCAAGTCTTCCATTTGCTGTCCTCCAAAACCCGCCAATACGAGTGCCCCTCGCCCCGTTGGGCTGCCCTTGGACAAGTTAGAGGCTTTGGAGGGAACTCTCGATTCTCTGGGAAGTTCAGGAAGCATTTGAACCACCTCTTGAAGTGGACGTCCCTCACTGCCTCCTTGTCCTCTCCAGGGACGAGCACCATCAGCGCCGACGCCAATCGCGGCATTTGCTCCAGATCCCCCCACGCGCTGGAAACGGGGAGGAACTCGTCATACATGGCCCCCAAGATCGGGACCCCGGAAATCTGGTGGACATCCCACAGGCTGATTCCCACCTCCCCGTGATGCAGGTGAAAAGTGTTGGTCCTGGACGACCATCTACTCAGTAGTTCCGGCATCAGCTGCTTTGGCTGGTAAATGTGGAACTGGGAGGCCCATGCCGCCTCATACAATCCCACTCTCCTCAGCTCGGCCTCGAACTCCTCGCATGAGGCGCCTACCCAGTAGGCCCAGGCCCAGTCATCGGTAAAGTTGCCGCCCTGACGCAGGTCCCACTCATCAGACCATCCCTTCTTCGGATCCTGCAGAGCCGCCTTCAGCATGGTGCAGTAGAGAGGAGGGGACGTCTCCGGTTGCAGTGGCCTCCCGTCAATGTCGTTCACATGATTGTAGAGGCAATCAGCGGTGACGGGTGTGAAATCCTCCTGCGCATGACCACCGGCCGCCCTGAACCATTGGTGCTGGCATGGTGTGCTCCTGAACCAGCAAGCTGGTTCATCCCTTCTTGCCTCAGGGATGAAGACGTCATCCCTTAGCCCGAAGCCGTACAACGGCAGTTTCTTGCACTGCGGGTAATCCTTCTGACCTTCCGATAGCAGGTCTGTCAAGGAAGTGTGGTCCGAGTGGCTCCGAACCATTTCCCCCAAGCCTGGACGGTTGGCCATCTCATCTCGACGAGCAGCTTCTGCAAGCACTCCCAGCACAGCCTCTTGATGGTCCATTTTGATGCCGACCCTCAGAAAAGTTGTTTTTGCCCTTGGATCGCGAAGCTCGGCCGCGAAGTTGAATCGTGAAGCTCGACCGCGAAGTGGAATCGTGAAGATCGGTCGCGAGTCCAAGTCGCGAAGTCTGGCCAAGGCCGACAAGAAGTTCGCCTAGCGCGGACGCGGAGTCGGAGACTCGCGGTTCGCCGCGAAGCTCGATTCGCGGAGTGCTGTCACGGAGTACGCGGAGCTTCGCGAAGTCGAGAGTGCACAAAAAGACAAGGCACGTGAAGACAAAAGAGGGTGGACCCCCGATTTATAGGCGGCAACCACAGAGCATCGCGGCGCGCCTCAACCGCGCGAAGCATCGCGGCGCGTCCGGACCCGGCAAGCATCGCGGGGTCCCTTCGCGATGCCGCATCGCGAACCACCAACAATTTTGGTGATTTTCCCTCAGACTTCGACCCTTCGCCCTCCGCGGCTCCAAGTCTGAGGGGGGGCATTTTTTGGTGCCAAAAATGTGGCCCGAAACAAAGGAACGAAAAAGGCGGGCGCGCTGCCTCGCGAAGCTCCGCCGCGAAGCTCCGTCGCGAAGCCTCGCCGCGAAGCGCCCCGGCCATGGCGACGCCGCGATTCTCCAGAGGCGGTAATCCTCCGTGAACCCGTTTGACGTTCATGAGCCGCCGCGAAGCTCCAGAGGCGGTAATCCTCCGCGAACCCGTTTGACGTTCGCGAGCCGCTGCGAAGCCCCGAAAGCGGCGCGTGAGCCCTGCTTCGCGGCGCCCCTTCCCTATTAATACTCGACTCCCCCTGAGTCCCAGAGGACGGACAATCCGACCTTTCGGCTTCTCCTCTCCTGAATCGCAAAGCACTCTTTGCCCCGGGATTCATGAGCTCCGGGAGGTATTTCTACTTCACGAGACGACTCTGCTTTGTCTCGTTTTGAGCCCCTCTTCCGAGAGGGATGCCCTTCGCGAAGCTCAAGGGTATTCGCGAAGGAAGGGGATTCCAAAGGGAACCCGAGCAGCCGCGGAGCACTTGTGCTTCGCGAAACACCCAACCCATACGAGTCATCCCTATGCTAAGGCAGGATCGCTCCACTTCGCGAAGCACATTGCTTGGCAGGACCCTGCTTCGCGAACCACACCTTCTTCGCGAGGCAGTGCTCCGCGAACACTGTTCCACTTCGCGAAGCACCTCCCATTCACACCTACGCCACATGCTAAGGCTAAGGCACCCCACTTCGCAAGACACACTCCTCTGCTTAGCGATTCCCCTTTCCGTGCGACCCTCCAGGCTTGCACGATGTGATTTCAAAGTCCCATGGACAACACCACCCGTAGCGTTGCTTTGCCTAATGCTTCTTCGCATAGGCACGCTAACGGCTATTGCTTCTTCGCATAGCCACGCTAACGTGGACCCCTCGATGGTTCTCCCCACTACCCCCCTTTACCATGGCCTTACCGATACCTTCCCTTCCCCAAGGACCAGAGGGTACCAGTTATGTAAGTCCTACGGGTGTGGAGTGAACCCACCTCGTCCGAGCTGCAGGACGTTAAACTGCCAAGCACCACGTCCTCAACACATGATGTTAAACTGTGACCCAACCTCGTCTCCCTCACGAAGGGTCCCCCCAGCTCGAACATTCTTTACACCACTCGTCTCCACGGGAATGGAACTCTTCCGCACATGGAATGAGATCCTCCTTGTCAGAGTGGCGTATGTTCGTAGGGGAAGGGCTGCCTCAGAGCGTAACCCCCTAACCTTTGGTACGGATGATTGCACCCGTGCATCTCTGTACTTCCCCACTACCAAGGTCAGTGGAGGATGTGATAGGGAACGAGGAACCCCCATATGGCCCTCCATCCTGGAGTAAGTCCCAACACCACGGGCTGCCCAATGCGTAAGCCCCTCTTCGCTTCTCACGGACGCACCCTTCGCGACATGATCGTCAGGTCCATACAACCTCTTTTTTCTCACACCGAGCATGACTCACGTGGGCTTAGAGTGAGCACCGACCCTGAAAACCCACCTGAACTACGAGGTCTTTGATCCATGTCAAGGCATGGTATGTAGGATGCCTCCACGTGGTTGAAGCCCACCAATAGTGGACCAAGGTCTACTTTCATGTCGGTTCACCAGTGAAACCCATTTGAACTACGAGGTCTTTGATCCATGTCAAGGCATGGTACGTAGGAAGCCTCCACGAGGTTCAAGCCCACCAATAGTGGACCAAGGTCCACTTTCACGTCGGTTCACCGATAAACCCATTCGAACTACGAGGTCTTTGATCCATGTCAAGGCATGGTACGTAGGAAGCCTCCACGAGGTTCAAGCCCACCAATAGTGGACCAAGGTCTACTTTCACGTCGGTTCACCGGCGAAACCCACCTGAACTACGAGGTCTTTGATCCATGTCAAGGCATGGTACGTAGGAAGCCTCCACGAGGTTCAAGCCCACCCATCACCCAATTCACGTCGTGTTCTACCTACGTCCAGCATGACGTTAAACTACATTCTGGTCTAGTGGTAAGCCATTGCAACCCAACCCCATTTGAAATACGAGGTCTTTGATCCATGTCAAGGCATGGTACGTAGGAAGCCTTTATGAGGTTCAAGCCCACCAATAGTGGACCAAGGTCTACTTTCACGTCGGTTCACCGACACACCCACCCGTCGTTTCTTCACGTCGGGTCCCATCTTCGTCCGGCATGACGTTAAACTACATTCTGATCCAGTGGTAAGCCATCGCGACCCAACCCATTTGAACTACGAGGTCTTTGATCCATGTCAAGGCATGGTACGTAGGAATCCTCCCAGAGGTTCAATCCCAACTCCCATCGGACCAAGGTCCATCTTCACGTCGGTACGCTGACGATGCCCATCGGACCAAGGTCCACCTTCACGTCGGTACGCTGACGACATTCATCGGGCCAAGGTCCAGCTTCACATCGGTTTACCGGCACCATCCCGAACTACACGGTCATTGATTCCCTGCCACGGGGATACGTAGGAGGCCTCGTCAAGGCTCAAGACCAACTTCACTGTCGCCCCCCTGCGATGGTTCTACTTCACTCTCCTTCTACTCCATTCACTGTCGCCCACAGGCTAGCCCCGGTGTCGATATACCTTCAAGGAGGATCCCTCAATCCAATTTATCCCAGCTAATGCTCTGGTTGGGTTGATCCGTCCCCGCTGGACGTTAAACTCGCGGCATACCCTGTGTTGAGCACGGGAAGCTGAGGAAAACCTCAGATATGTGTCTACGACATGTAATTCCCCGCGCCCGATGTGGGATGCCTCGGGCATCCACGCCCTCGAGAAGCCTTGTGATCAAGGATAACAGACAGACATGCCAGGTACCCCAGCATCCAGACACGCTACTGATGCCTCAACGTGACTACTCCCCTGACCGAAGGTTGCTGCCCTGATTGGACCCTTTGGAGTGTCCCGACAGAAGCAGTGTAACTAACCGGTGTCCATGGAAACATGTCACTGGGAAGAGTTTCACGAACTACGTATTAAATCTATAAGGGAGACCCGGACTAGGTGACGAGTTCCGAGGAGGAATCCATGGAAGGAAGAACCGACATCCCATCATCCCGTTTGGATCAAGGAGCAGACGTCCCTGAATAAGGAGCGAATGCCGCCCGCCTTTGGAAAGCGAGAATGCGGGGCAACAAAGCCACGCGTCCTCCGCAGACGGATGCGTGCGCCCCGGCGAAAGCGTCGGAAACAATTGGTTAATGAGCTTATGGATTATGGTTGATCCCTTAATCATTAGATGTCTTGGCCAAGGCCTCGACTATATGTTTTCAAGATGATCAGCATTATAATCCCTCATTTTGTTTAAGTTGATTAAGAGCCATTATTTAAGAGTATCAGAAAAGAAAAAGTTTATGGCCTAAAATATGTATAGGACTCAGTGATTTTAGTATTTGATGTGTAAAAAAATGAAGTGAATAACTTTATGCGCAACTCTGATTATTCATTACCCTTAGCTGTTTAAATTGTGAATGCATATTATTACGTCATATGTGTTTGGATTTTATTTTATTCAGCAAGAATATAATTGAATTATGTATCCTTGTAATTCCAATAGCATGTTTTATTTGAGCACTTTTATGATGTGTACTAGTGTAGCCACTTTTCTATTGACAAAATGTTTTATGGAAATTTAAATAATGATTTCAAAGGTTAATATGGGTATAGTATGTTATTTTTAAACCCCTTACTGGGCATTCGTATGCTCACCCTAAGTTTTTGGTAAAATATTTAGGTATCAGTCACGACTTCAATGATGTTTCAGAATGCAGCTTGTTTTCCCAAACCTTAAACCTCACGATCCTCTATAGCATGGGACATGATGTGATAAATTTAAATGAATGCAATATAATAATTATGGCACATCATGTCTCATGGGCACCATCTCCGAACACTCGGGGGCTAGGTCCTTACATAGGGCCACCACATGGGTGGGTTTATCTTGGATGGTCATGTGGCCTAGAATAGTTATGAATCATGACTTGAACACCAAATCTTGGGTTGATCAAAATGTATTTCTCACAATATGAATTTCCCATGTAATATAAATGTTGTTTTAATCCTTTTAATTTTTTAAATTTCATCATAGGCTTCTTATATTTTTTCCAGTTGTGTATTCCTTGTTCGATAAAGTAATAGTTTAATTTAAATTAATTTGTTATTATGTATACAGATCCCATGAGAGGTGATTATTTTAACGCAATGTGATAGTTTAATTCACATGTGTTCCATTTAAGATGGAATGTGTAGTTGTATTAAATTATGAAGAATGTATGTATTAGTATTGGGAGAGCCAAAATCTCGATTAAAAGACAAGGTTGGTTATAGGTGACTAATTGCACCTTATATAAATTGGGTGAAGTGTTTTCATAGTTAAATGATAATTGATGGGATCAAAAAAGTACCAATGTAAAGGATGTGATAGATCTACTTATATAGTTTTCAGGATCATTGAGTCTTATTTTAAAATGTCAAGTGATCCTAGGATCCCTTGATGGATATCCTTGCCGGAATCAATTTGAAAATGATCAAATAATTAAATGATTAAATGATTAAATGACAAAATTATTAAATGATTAAATGATTATTGTTTCATGAGTTTATGGTTACATTGATACGAGGGGCCGTCATGCCCATGTCGGGCCTCAAAAATTTATATAATTCACTCAACATGACTAATGAAATATATGACTTATGAAGTGTCTTCCATGATAAAGTAGAATCTTGTATTTGGACTTCATGCATACTTGTATACCATTATCTTCTGAGACATTTATTATTCTTAGTTTAGAGTACATATTGTTTACAGCTTTCACAATTGTAAAATTCCTGTTATATATGTAAACTGACATAATGGAAAAAACCTATGGTGGTTACGTATTGGGATTTATTGTCACATTCTATTTGGGTTGTGAATTTGGCCCAAATAGTTTATTTGATTCCATGTATTAATCATGGAATGCGCCCTGCAATAGGTACCTGATGTGCAGCATAGGAGTCAGAGGGAATGGGACCAAGCCAAGGGTTGTGATTCTAGTTATATTATTTTAGTTACTCTTTTAATTTGAGACATTTATTTTTTATTGCTACTGTGTTTTTACTTCTTTTCTAGAACAGGTGACATGTTGCTTCATCTTTGGTATTGAATGATTCATCGTTACTTATATTATGATCCTTCGCTATTTTTTCAGGGATATATTGTTTACTACTTCTGATTATGTTGGTTTTTTATTTCACGTGTTACACTTTTACAATGAGGTAATAGTTTTCACACTACCAGAACCTAGACCCTCACAAGTAGTTGGCAGCCTCTGGTGTCTAAGGAAATGCACATGTGACCATTTGGCCAACTGGGTACGGTGCACCAGTTTAGTGGAATCCGGATCCGAGTCATTACAATGTGGTATCAGATCCAAAATTCATTCCGTATTTTCTTTAATATTTATAGACGATATAATGAAAATGGGATTTAGTAATTAGCCATGCCCGAGATTAGCTACCATATGTATAGGGAAAATCGAAATTGTCTCTAATTGTCTTGTGATTTTTGGATTTTTTGTTGTTATAGATGATTCAATTTCACCTTTGGATGTCACACTTGTTTGGTGATGTTATTATTGATATCATTGTGGTTCTATTAGATTGAAACCCAATGATTTGAGTATATTCCATCACATGCATCATATATTAACTTCATAGAAATCACATCCCATGGATTCTTTCCATGTAATTTAAAGAGCATTAGTGATTATATGATATTGGGGTAGAAGTGGTGCAATATATTCATTTTGTTTTCATAGATATCATGATATTTATGACCATTGGTGTGATATGTGTATTGGTATGTGTTATGGTTGAATAGGGTGGACACTAAACATTGATCCCTGAGGATTATGGGCCCTCAAGGATCAGAAATTGGTTGATCATATTTCAGACATGGGATATAAATTGTGTTGTTATGTGCTATATGTTATTGCCAATATTTGATTCACAAAGATTATATCCCACCACATATCGTAATTTGTCACACTAGTGGTATATTTTTCAAAAAAAATGGATTATGTAGATGTTTTTTATGCTCACTATTCAGAAACCTAGACAACACGATGTGTGGTCCAATGAACACACACCATGTGTTCTTATTTATGGGAGGAAAAGAATTTTCCAATTACAAACTTTGTACTCTGAGTAAACACCATGTGGTAGAATTCCATTTCACCAGCCTTTTGAGAGAAAACATGAGTTGATTATTTTTTATCCGAATAGTCTGTGTATCTTATGTACACTCCATGTAGTTAGACATATGAAAACATGTGTGTCACTGGCCATATAAATGTGCATTGCAAGTAGGGAATTCCTGAGTACATTCTGTTTGTAGGTTTGACATGCTGGGAACCTAGGCCCTGTACATGACCAAAAAGGATTGGTTACACGCTCATCTGATAGTATAAAGATACATGTCGTGGGTTGGGATGATATTCAATGTACCTAGGGTGTTTACATGCCTAGGATAGTAGGATTACACGGCCTTGTATGGGCTTAAATGTACACACTATGTATGGTTCCTAAAAACAGTGTACTCATCATTTCTTATCATGTGACGATTTTCTTCCCCTATTTAGTTTATAGACTATTGAACTATGTACCTTGATAAATAAGCTCATACTGAGGTGAATGTTCTAGACTCTACATAACAATGCTACCATGACAACCTCCAGTAGTACTCCATGAGTGTAGCGATGATCATACTTCATATGTGGTCAGCCAGGGGATAACAGTGGGACCTCTATATATTTCAATTATGGAACTAGATGTTTAATAAAACATAGGTCCTGATGAAATTTTCTGTAAAGGCTTTAACAGGTTCATGAAATCCTTTTATGGAGCACCAGAGCCCACCACATCTATAGTAGAACTCAACTGAGTGTCCTTGCTGCAGCATCCACCCATGTTTTCTAGGAAATGCGGGCCACAGGCTGTAGAGTCTTGGATAAAGGCCATGTTATTGATCATCGAACATCGGTAAATTCATCCATTGAATTGGTTCATTCTAGAGACTTATATGTTTTGAGATTCCACCAATAGGTGGTGGGATTTTACAACACAAATAGAGAATCAGCAGGAAATAGCATGTGTATATTTTCAGATATTCTTCTATGACTATTTCTATTTGGAGATGTTGGGACCAAAAAATACCATGAAATTATTCATCTAGAGAAGGGCACAGTTTCAATTAAATAATAAATCACCGACTTTACTAATCTCTAGCGCTTCCACCAATTCTGATGGGTGGTAATCAGTCAAAGGCCATGCGATTTGAGGATTGTCTCATTTACAAAATCTACTCAGAAATGAATATCATCTAGATGACTATTGTATCTCTTATAGTGAACAAGTATCTGATTTATGAGAAGTTTCATAGGAAATATAGATATGCAAGCCAGGGCGGTTCTGCATCGAGTTATACTACTATCTTGATTGGATGTAGGAACCATCATGTAGTTCTTACGAGTGGAAAATCTAGTACTCAAAATGCATCATCTGGTAGACAATTGAGGTGCTCCCAATGTCGAAGAATTGGGAATACTAGATCTTATTGACCAACGGACTAAATATTTTTCCAATCATGCCACAATATGGGCCACTAACTTCATTTATAGGGGATATTTCCACCGTCACCTAGTGATAGAGGTTGTACATCAACTCCACATATAGGAGTATAGTACACAACTTCTCACTAGTCTGGGAACATGAATGCGTCCAGCCATTCATGCCGAGGTAGTGGTCATGGACATGGTATCTAGACCCCAAATCTCTACAACTGCAGGGAGGTTCAGCTCTGGGTAGCCAGGTAGGTTCTCGGGACTGCGGTACATGTCGAACTTATGTTGTGAAATATACCTGACAAGAGAAGGATATCAATCCATCTACTATAAGAGGTACTATTCTAGACCCATCTATTTTATATTCTGCACTTTTTTATTTGGGGGATTCACATATTTTCATATATGTTTCTATTGTGGAAAGCCTATGTCTCCTTGTTTTATGTTCTGATAACATTAGGAAACTAGATACTCCATAATGGATTAGAACGGAAGTTGTGCCACAGTGCAAGGAGTTACCTTTGAAATTGTGGGGTATCACGTCTCTTGGGATCTCTATGTCACATAGATGATTTTATTTTATGTTATAATCATAATGTACTAGGTAGTATCCTTTCTAGACATCCTCAATTTTTGTTGTCGTAGGGTGAGTTTTACGTCACCAGAAGGTGGATTGTTTCTATATAAGGGAATGTGGGATATCTAGGAATGTTGAGCTACACCCGAACATCATGGGTTGAGTGGGATGACAACATTGATTGAAATTGTATATCTGGATAATCTGGGAACATGTAAAATAGATTTCCCTCCCGTGGTTTATTTTTTAAAGTATTTTTTCCATGAAAACATTGCATGTTTGCCTCTGAAAAGAGAGGGGTGGTTCATGATAGAGATAGTTTTAGGAGCTACACCGATATCCATTCCTCCTCAATGGATGGATATGATGGATTTAATGGAGCATAAGAGGTATCCATAGGATTTAGAAGCAATGGTTTTTATTCAACTATGTATGTCTCTGTGGGGTTCATCCATCCTTTTTTTATTAATGCAGATAGTACCCTCAGGATATACATAGACTATTGGAAAATGTACCACATGTGGGTTAAAAACTCATATCCCTTACCAATGATAGATGAAATGTTTTATCAGATTTGATGAGATTCAGTATTCTTGAATGTCGACTTACGGTCAGGATATCACCAAGTATGTTTTCTATTTTCAGACACCCCTCATACTGTGTTTCATAACAAGTAAGGTTTGTATGATTATGTGGTTATTCTTTTCGTTATCACAAACACGCCAGAATTTTTCATGGAACTAATCAACCGAGTGTTTCTTACGTAATAGGAATCATTTTTGGTTGATTTCTTGGATGATATCTTGGAATATTTTCACAACTTACATGACCATGGGACTAATATTGAGATCATTTTGAGTACACTAAGAGTGCATCCGTTATATGATAAACACTAAAGGTGCCACATCTGGATGGATCATATTCATTTCATTAGTCACTTCATTTAAAATATAGGAGTATTCGTGGAACCATAGATGGTGAGATCAGTTGTTACCTAAACGATTCCCAAGAACGGCTATGGGGTGTGATGTTTCATAGGGCTAACTGGTTACTATATGAGTTTCATATAGAACTTCACACGCTTTTCAACCCGGATGAAGATCTCGAAAAGGAAGGGTGTAAAGTACGTATAGTTAGATTTTTGTGAGATAGCCCTTTAGGACATAAATGGGAGATTAACTATAGCACCAATACTACATTTTCGAGATCCATAAAGAAGTTACACAGTGTACTGTGATTTATCAGGTATCGGGATTGTAGAAGTTCTTGTGTAGGGGATCAACTCATTGTGTATAGGTCTTAATATTTGAGGCGATATGAGAGGAACAATCTGACACACAATCTCAAGTTAGCCACATTTTTTCTTCTTTACTCTATTTGAGACATTATTTATTAGGGGAGAGTTTTTTAGTGTACACATTCAAGAAAATTATCTAGAATATCTTTAGTCAGTGTGATCTAAATATGATGTAGCAAAGGAGGGAGGAGTACCTTTAGTATTTTGATATAGATCATTCCAACATGACTGGAAAATTCAATGTCGTGGCTAATACACTGAGATAGAGGACTCAAATATAGGCAGTGTATCAGGATAGAAGCGTGTGACAACTAATGGAAGTCTACTATGAGGTGAACCTGGAGGTGCAAGATAGTCCAGGGTAGACTTTTCATACATCCTTCTCTATTACCTCCACCAAACAAGAAGAAGTGAAGATGAATAAGCTATTGGATTCCAATGTCCTAGTTCTATGGGAGAGTGTAATAGGCGAGGATACACCTCGGGATTGTATGGTAGGTTATGATGAGATCTTTTAGATCCATGGTTGTGATTGTGTTCTAGTCAACATATCATTGGTGTTTATGTAGATGGTTCGTTCTTTTTCTTGGGAAGTGCATTTTAGAGTTACCAAAATTTATAGTTAGTTACACCATTAGTACTGGTGACCATGTATGAAGAGGGAGGTGACTAGATTTTTTTGACGTGTTCCACCTGTCAGCAGTTGAAGGAAGAAAATTATCAACCATCCGGGCTTTTATAAGAGTTACCTCTTTCGAAGAGGAAATGGGATGATGGTGTGACAAATTTTGTGATGGGGTTTTTGAGGTTAGTCATATGTGATGATTCAGTGTGGGTGTGGTTAGTAGACTTATGAAGGATACTCAATTCATGTTGAAAATGGAGTCCTTCAGTGTTGACGTGCTTGGGAAGCTGTATATTCATGAGGTGGTACTCCTTCATGAGGTTCCTCATTATGTTTTTCAGATAGGCACACCAACTTTACATCCCGTTTTTTTTTGCATATTTTGCAGAGGGAACTGTGTACTCCCATGATTTTGAGCACAAAATATTGCCGTTAGACTAATGGATAGTCAGGGCGTATGATATAACTACTAGAGGATATAATGAGATAATTTTTTTCAAAACTATGGGGGCTCTTGGGGGAAGCATATTACCCTAGTGAAATTTTCAAAAAAATATAACTATTTTCAAGAGACTGTAGATATGGAACCCTATGAGGAATTGTACAGTATTCCATGCTAATCCCCCCTATGCTGGTTAGAGGTGGGTGAGGCAGATTTATTGGGAACACATCACGTTTAGGAGACTTATGAATAGGTCAAAATGATTCATAAGTGGAGGACTATTGTGAAACATTATCCTAAATCTTATTTTGATCACCGTAGACATCATATGGAGTTCATGGTTGGGACATAAGAGAATCAGTAGAGAACATAGTCATTCACTGAGATACATCAGTCCAAATCAGATTCTAGAGCGGGTTGAGTCAGTGATCTATAGATTGTAGTTACATCAGAGTTATTGGGCTATGAATGATGTATTTATAATTTTTCAGTCGTGAAAATACATTTTAGAACCATCTCACAAATTTTATCCTAAGGAAGTGGAGTTACAAGAAGATGATTCCATTGGGGAGCATTCTGTTCATAATGTGGATCATAGCATGAAGGTTCTCTGTGGCCAGTATGTTCATTTGATATGAGTGTTATCGAATAATGAAATAGTATGAGATGAGACAATGGAGAGGGAGGATGATGTATGATCACAATGGCCATATTTGTTCTAAGATATTTCTTCACCACCCTTGGAAGGTAAATCTGAGGAAAACATTATTTGTGGTGTGTTTTATAAGAACATGATTCTTGTTTTGAGGTATTGAACATTCCTTTTCATTTTCTACTTAATAAATTGGGGGGAAAGAGGTCGAGGGTCTAGCTATAGGCCTATTACAAAATGTGAATAATAACTACAAAACATGTACTTTTAGGTACAAGCCATGTATGGAAGGCTGCACAACATGAAATCTTGGTACATGACCACATAAATGTTGGGAACAAATATGAACACAACATGTTTTATAATGCACATTCCGAGTACTTTTTTTAAATTATTAAATCATGTAATTGTGTTGTTTTCATCTATTAGAAGAAATTCTCATCTTGGGTCACAAATAGAATCTCTGAGTGTTGTTTTCCTTCCCGATTGATCATATGAACCCTGATTCCTTTTCCATCGGTAGTGTTCGATCCCAATCAGTGTTTTCTATATTCATCGTGAAACATTATTAATAATTTCATCTATTTATCTAGTTATTTAATATTGATAATTTATACCAGTTATCTAGACTTACTCTGTTCTAGGTAGAATCATTGCTCTGTGTTGGACAAGGAGAGTAGTACAATAAAGTGGTAGGTGATCTTGTGCCTTTTCCAAATTACCTTGATGTTTATCTATATCGGAGTATCGTGCTCCATCATTAAGGCTATATATTGATTGAATAATGATCATTTTTCTTTCCTATTAATTATTATGTTATTTATTAAATGATCTGAAATCATGTTTAGGGTTGTGAACCTTTATTTAGAGCCACCCTATGATAGTGTTTAACTTCGTGGTTGTGCAGCTGGGAATTCCTATAAATCATTACATAAAATCCCATTCATGGGTTGTTGAAAATGTATTTCCCATTATTTGAATTTCCCACATGACATAAAATTTTTTATAAGACATTAAATTTTTTAAATTTCATAATAGGCTTGTTATATGTCATTTTTATGTGATTTATCCTTCATTGAAATTGTAATAGTTTAATTTACATGTGTTGGTTATTATGTATATTGATCCCACATGAGTTGCCTATGTTAACACAAAGTGATTTTTTAATTACCATGTCTCTCTTTTTAGATGGAATGTGTAAATGAATTAAATGATAAATATAGTAACCAGAAATTCCCATGCCACTGTATTGGTTAATTGATAAGGCCAGGCTAAAGTGACTAATTGAACCTTATATACCTTGGGTGAACCATTTTATTAGTTGAAAGATAATGGACGGGATCAAGAGGGTAACTATGTAAATGCCCTAGGGGAGCCACTTATATGGTTGTTGGGTTTATTGAGTCTTATTTTAAAATATCGTGCAAACCATGTATCCATTGAGGGATACCCATTCCAGACTCTATTAGAAAATGATAAAATGTTTTATTGATTAAATCATTATATCATTAAATAATTGAATGATTAATATATCATGATTTTATTGTTACTTTTATATGAGGGGTTGTGTAGCTTAGGTGGGACCATGATACTCTATAAAATTCACATAACATGAATAATGAAATCGATGAATTATAACACGTCTTCCAAGTCAAAGAATAATCATGGATTCGGTCTTCATTTATACCTTTGTATTATTATCTTCTGAGTCATATGTTGTGCTTACATTTGAGTAACCATTGTTTCCTGTTTTCACTTTTTTGCACACCCTTATATATATATTCACTGATACATTGGCACAAATGTTTGGGGGTTGCCTATTAGGATATAGTCTCACACCAATTTTGGGTCATGCTTTGGGTCCAAATAGATTATATGATTGCATGCATTGGTCAAGTAAAACACCCTTTTACAGGTACATTTTTTATAATAATTTAGTGTGTTGGTTGATGAAATAAAAGAAAAACGACAATTGAGGAATGTTACCTCTTCTTGGGGTATTCATTGGGTTACAACCAAAGGTCATTATTGGTTGATTTTATTCTGAATGTAAGGCTTCTAGTATGATATTAGGTAATTCATAAAATTACTAATTCAAGAAGTGTTCAATCCAAGAAGTGTTTGAAGGTTTTATGAACAGAATATGGGGGTGTCCAATTATAATTGATGAGGAATAGAGTTTTTATCAACACTCAGATGTATTAATTAATTTGATTTCACTCTCACACCATGTGGCTATAATATGAATTAACAAACTAGGTTTTGGTTTATTTAATCAATAAAAGTTCTATCATCAAAATAAAAACTTATTTTAATCCTGTTAATCCTTATCTAAACGTTTGCTCAATTTTACACATTTAGTTTATGTATAGAAACTTTTATGTTTTTTAACCATGAAATCAATATATTAATTAAAAAATTAAAATTATATTTATTAGATAAATTTTAACTAATCATTATAAAAAAATTAATTTATTATATAAAAATAATATGTGTTGAAAATAATTTTTTGCATGAATACATTAATTTAAAAACACCATTTTAACATTAATCATTATAATTAATGCTAACTATATTCACTTATAAGTATCATACATAAATATGCTGAACTTATTATATGTTAAAAATTATTAACAATACAAATATTAAATCCGTTTTTTAATTCAAATTCATTTATGTGGCAGAATTTCATTTGAATCAAAACTCACAAACTCGATGAATGATAGGTTTATTAAGAATAACATATATTGATAATAATATTATATTATATTAAATATATTAAAAATGATAATAATTTTATAAAACATTATTAAAATTTAATAAAGCACAATATATATATATACATATATATGTTATTCAAAAATATTTTCCATTATGGAGTATTTTAAAAAATTAATAATGTGGAAATTAAAAAAATTAATGCGTTTTTAGAAATCCACATTTTTTAAAATAAAAAAATAATACTAAAAACAAATAAAAGTTTTAATTAAATTTAATTATATGGATTATATTGAAATAAAAAATATAAATTTTAATTTAAATAATAATCATTACATATTTCGGAAATTAGAATAATTAAATTATTTAATATAATATATGATTTTAAAAAAAAAATCAATATGCACAGAAAATTCAATATTTTATGAAAAATTCCAAAATCATGCAAAACTTGTATTTTGATATGGAAAATTTAAAAATGTATTTTATTTTATCAAAAATATTTAATAAATATTCCTTAAATTTATAATATTATTTTTTATAAAAACACTTTAAATATTATTTAAATGATTTTTGTTTCAAATATTTCATTACATTCCAAAAAATTGATTAATTATGTACTCAGAATATTAAAATAATGAAATATTAGTAGTACCTATATATATATATATATTTCATAAATTTCGTAATATTATTTAAACTAAACTATATAACTACTAGGTTATAACCGTTGTATATTTCTTGGATTTTCAAAACATCTTTTTTTCTGTTAGGTACGCTATCAATCCTAATATTATTGGGGTTTCATATACGAAATAATTTTGAAGAGAATAAATTTATTTTAAATGAAATATTTCATAATGTTTTGGGGTGTTACATTCTCTACTAAAATTAATGTTATCTGTCAAACACAATATTTAAATTTTTCTTATTTATATAATTGTGGTGTTCTACAAGTGTTAAATGAATTTTGTAGATGAATTAGAAATATTGCCACTGTGGTAAAGGGTTATATTTTAATACCAATTTTTTTATGTCAATTTAAATTACTCATCTCACATCACACATAAATGATATTATAAAAAAATAATATTGTATTAAATTATTAAGAAATTAGAGAAAAAATAAAAAAGGAATGCGAGGATAATATTCAGTTAAAAATTTCATCCCCAACACCTTTATGAGATAATTGTATCCTTATATGTAAAATTATAAATCTTTGTGAATGAAAATGAAATTATTTTGGTAAAGGTTAAAATAGGATAACTACGTGGTTAGACCAAATGATATGGTTTAAAAACATAACTAATGTGATCCAAATTTTATTATTTTATGGGATTTCAACACCATACTATCTTATATTCTAATCCCTATCCTATTGGATGAATATGGGAAATAAAATTTCTTTAAAATATTTAAATATTTCATTGAATCCCAATAATTTACCTCTAAACAATTATTAAAGGGAACAAATAATTTATCTTCATTTCACAACAATAACCCTTCTACTTCTACAAAAACCTATGAATACCCATTCTATGCCACCCTAGACACATTGTATCATTATTTTATTCTAAGACATATTCCCTAGGGTAATTAACAAGATATATAAAAGAGTTGTTTCAATGAATTTGTAATCTCCTTGACCAATCACTTCCATTAAAATTATTCTTTTACCTTACTTAATTTTTTTAATATAAAATATCCTCTTATGTATAATAAACATAATAATATGGTATTATGATTAGTAAACCACCATTATGAATACTATATATTGTCAAATTGGAATTTAATTTATTGCTCAAGTGTATATATGAATACTTATCTCCATGTAGCCATTCAATTTATTTTTCATCACCGTCACTCTGGTACTTTCATTATAGTAGTTTTAAATTTTACATATCATCTCGATGAAATAATTTTTTTTCTATAATGATACATTCATAGAACTCTTTATAATATACAAACTAATTAAAAATTATTTTTTCCATCATTTTTATGTGTGGATTACAATCACAAAAAATAAATGTGGTTCCTTTTTCATCATCACATTACTTGGAAAGTAATAATGTTGGTTTTGAATAAAATAATTTTTTTACGATGTAATAATTACTCTTGAATGATTAGTTATTTGTAAAAATTATTTTATTCTATTTTTTATGGAGAAAAAAACATTAATTTTTACATAAGACCAACCTTCTAAATGAATGACGTTATTCACATTTCTATATATAAAAATTATAGACAACTCTAAAAATATATAAAATGGATATATATTTTATTTCGAAAACTATTTTCATTATCAATTTGAATTTACCATTAACAATGTACAAATAAAAAGACTACTGAACCAAAACATGCATGAAATATGAGGTTTCTTTCACATATAATAGTGATTTTAATAAAAAAATTATTAATAAATGGTTGATAAGTTTTCAAAAGTAAATAAGAATTTGTATGATAGATATGAGTATGTTTATATTTGAAATGACTAATAAATACACAATTATTATACATGAGTTTGAAACATGAATAAAAAAATGTTTTACATTACTAAATAGTTTTATAATTCAGTCATATTTTAATCGAGATTGTTAGTGCTTGAATTCACATTGAGGAAATTATATGTTCCATAACTGATTATTAAATTACTAAAATATATCCCAATGGATATATTTTAATAATAATTTTTACATTCATTTTCCCCACTTTAAGGCTCATAATATTTTAGTATTATTTTTAATTGAAAACAAATTTTATTTCTGTCTTCGATAAAAATACAATTTTTGTAGTTGTCTATGATTTATACTTTTTTGAATAAATTTTTTATTATTTACTTATGATTATTTAATTTCCTGTTAACAACTATTTAATATAAATTACATAATGGTTTAAAAGGAATCATTATTTTTTTTGAAAGAAGGTTGTTTTGGAATTTTTATAACATTTTGAAATGAATTAATTCTTTTAACATATATGAAATGATCAAAATTTTCAACAGTCATTACCATAAAATTAATTGAATATTACAATAAAATATTATACTATTTTTTTCAAAGGAATTTGTTTCATTAAAATTGTTGATATATTTATATTGAATAATTAATTACAACATGAAAATTTTATTTTAATACAAAAATATTCCATTGATTCATTTAAAATAATTTTCATCTATGATTGCATCCTCTTATGATAATAATGTTTCTGTAATGATATGATCAAATACTTTCATTCTAATTCATTATTTTAAAGGGTTATTATTATGTAAATGATATGTTTACAAAACTAGTTAATTTTCAATGGGTTATGATATGATGATATTATGAAATATTTTTTAAACCCCATTTCCTTACATGGGATTTGATTTTATGATATGATGAATTTTTTATGATAATGAGGAACAAACAAGTGTTAAATTAATTATGTTATTAGTGGGATCTAAATTATATATACCTACTATGTATTGGCTAATTTATTATATCACATGAGAAAAATATTGGAAATATGTCAATGTGATTGATACACTATAGAAATCAAGTAGATACTCTTGGCTTGTTGTGGGAACCTATTTAATGTGCATGATCCACTACAGTAAATAGGTGTTGATGAAGAGTCTATAATGATTTGATGGGATTTTTTGTTAACTATTATATATAATATGGTTTCGTTAATTATGATGATTACATAAAATTATGAAATTAATATAA
The DNA here is from genome assembly GCA_963277665.1 of Viscum album. Lineage (NCBI taxonomy): Eukaryota > Viridiplantae > Streptophyta > Magnoliopsida > Santalales > Viscaceae > Viscum > Viscum album. Next base: position 1,756,132,563 of record OY728158.1, on the reverse strand, counting down.
TATTTTTATATATTTATAATGTTTTCTCACTCTTAAGAATCTTTTCATTTGAAATTATAATGCATTATCTGCCAAATAATGTATATATTTGTTGATATATTATGTATGAATATTTTATGTGATATTTATAATATTATAATATTATTCATATCTGATGCTTTCACATGATAAAATATTTATTCCAATTTGTTTTAACTTACTAAGCATCTTAGATCACCTATTATTATGTTTTCATTCCCTGGGTTATGAATAAATGTATTATAATGTAATTATTTCATGTATAGTACTAAATGGGGAAATTATTTTGGGATATGTTCGGGATCCTTCAAAATAAATTTTTATTGTGTACTAGGTCTCTAAATACCCTAAAAATTTATTATCCTTGGGAATGTGTTTGTGAAATGTATCAAAATATTCATATAAAATGATGTAATATTTATCTAGGAAATAAAATAGACTTTACATGGATTGAATTGAAAGATAATATCACCTGTTAATATTAACAATAACTAATTTATAATGACATATATAAAAAATACTTTTATAATGGAATTAAAATATATTCTATTAATAATAAGAGAAGAAATACATTATTGGGAAACATATGAAAATAAAAAATCATTAAATAAATAAAAAATGATTTCATTTGAAACCCCATTTAAATTTTTTATTGAACCCCCTTGGAGTTGAATGTAAATAGTGATTCAAGTATTTTTTCTTGTTGTAGCTGTAAAATTGTCTTATTTTTTCACTTTTGAAAAGAATGATAAAATTGACCTAGATGGGAAAAGCATCATGATTCATTCAATATTGTTTAATGAATTTAATATAAAGTATACATATACTATTATCAATAAATTTAAATTATACAAGTTATTACTTCAAATAATTTTTAGGAATATATATATGAATAAGAATGATTCCCTCCAAAAACGGAAAAATAATGTCAGCTTATATTAACATAGTCTTTTCTATTTCTAGTACAACAAATTGAATAAATGAATATAATACCTCAAAATTCCATAAATTATAAACGGATACATAAATATTTTTATTTTATAATTTAAATCTCAATCATTTTAAAACAATGGATTTTGAAACATTATCAATCTTGAAAATTTTGATATTGTAACATAAATCCTTACATAAAGACCTCAAATGATTCATATGATCTAAAAACTTACTTATAATAAATTTACATATCATATAAATATATAAATAAAATATATTATTTATTAACTAATTATATATAATTCCATTAAACATTCATAATTGAAATCAATATTTTATTTTAAATATTCTTTTATTCATGAATGACATGATCTTGTGATTCTTTTCAATATATAATTTTAATTATTTAATCATTTTTATAATTTTAACAATTTCATAAATATAAAATATGTTTTTTTATAAATGTTTTTAAAATAAACCTCATAATTTGGTGATGAAAAATGAGATACATGGATTATAAAGGATAGTAGTCTTCCCAATCTCATAAGATATGTCATCGTTATTAAATGGATGAAAAATTGAAGATAAATAATAATATATATAAAATATTCATATTTATTTTATAAATAAAAAATAAATTCACTAAATATATCTTATTAAAATTCTATATTTATTGATGGTGAAAAATTAAATATTCCATGTTATTGAGGCAATGTTCTGCATGTACAAAAAAGAAAAACATTCATTTTATAATGGACGATTGGGAAGTAGGTAATTATTTTTACATGAGTATAAAAAAAATTAGTTAATTTAGGATATTTATTTCATCATATTACTATATATATAATATATATATATGTTATTGAATAATAAATAATTCTAAAATGAATCTGTTAATTTGATTAACTATTCATTGGGTTTTCTCCGTTGGATCCCTCCATAATACATCATAGGATCACATTTTATGGAGACCTAATCAACTAGATCATTTTTAAAGTTGTTGAAAATTTATTTATTATTAAAATTTTAATGATATTGTGGAACACCCTGACCATAGATAACATTATATTTCTATTTACATTGGGGTTATTCTGGTTTCCTATATATTCCAGTTGTCTTTTCCTTAAAACCTTGAAAATTTTAAAGTGAAAATATGTTGGTTTATATTTCAGGGAAACCATAAAAAGTCAGTATAAAATTTTGAATCTTTTTTTTATTCTTATAGAAGGTTTATTGTTGTTACATGGAAGATCCAAACCATTCATCATTCTCTAAGAAATTATACACCATTGTTTAGAGGAATTATGAAATATTTGTGCATTGTTAGTGATGAAATATTTATGAAACATAAAGTCTATATATTAAAACAAAAAAAATTATATATTTAAGAATACAATATTTAAATATATTTGGCCAATCAATGTTATTATAATTAAATATTCCCAAAAAATAATTTAGGACTTGAACTGCCTCCCATCCAGATCAATAATTCACCCTCACATTATGGTCTTGAACTATAGATGATTACAAGGAGTTTTTATGGATATAAACAATTACTATGATATATTATAATGAATAATTTTTAGTCTATTCTATTTGTTAATGGTACCATCCCATTCACCGAACGTATTAATCATTTCTACCGATATATTCTCTTTTCATTGAAAGTAATATTACATCTGGGGTCTGGTTTCACAATATAGGGTTCTTGTTGTGGTCTAGTTATTATTCTATTATATTTTACATTGGAATTGGTTTCATCGATTTCATTTTAGTCTATTTTTTTATGAATAATTAATATACTTTTGAACACTTTCTTTCTTTTATTTGACAAAATCATTGAATTGTCGGGGTTTCTAATAGTTCAATATTGTATGTATTATCACATCTAATTATATTTGAATAAATGATTCCACATAATTTATCATAATCCTATAATGTATTTTAATATTTCTACTGGTATCTAATATCTATGTTAATGTTTGATGAATTATTTACATTATTTTTAAATATGATATGTGTATTTTTGAAAAGAAAAGATTTGAAAACTCATTATAATTATTATGCACATATTATGGAATTTTATATTCCATGTATGATAATGTTATACTCATGATATTTTTATGATAATTATTATATGGAAAAATAATGGGACATGGTTTATTAAATCCTAGGTTAATTGAACATGTTTTTAATTATTATATCAAAATGTTATTTTTAAATTTAAATGATTTATAAATTTTTTTTATAAATACCCTTACGTTTTTTTGAAGGCATCCATATTATATGTGGAATGTGGAGGCTCTAGATTTGAACAATAAATGATTTATTGGAAAATGGAAAACCCATAAGTCGTTAATTTTTTTATGATGGATATTATTGATTCTTCAATTCCATGAAATTAAATATACCAATGAGGGATGTTTAAATGAATTTAAATTATTTTATTCATAAATTATAATGTTTATATGAAGTTCTCTATAGGGGTTATAATTATTTATGGATCATTGTGAATATTATTATTTGATATTAATTATGGAATGATAATATGTTTGAGATTCTGACAACAATTTGAATTTAATGGTAAGACCTGAGATTTTAGTTGTTTGGTCTCACTTACTATGTTAACCAATATGTAATAATTCTGTAGTAAGTGTAATTATGTATGAAATAGGTAAAAATTATATTTTTCACCACAATTAGTCTAGGTGGGTGAGGATATGGTGTCTCGTATGAGGGTGATTGATTGGTTTATTTTATTCTCGTTTTAAAATATGGTTTGATCAATGACCATGTTGACTCTATTTGGGACCATTATCATTTAGCGCATTCTTATTGAATAAAATAGATTTGACGATATTTTAAAAGATATGTTAAATTTTAAAATTATAATCTAATTTCAATTTTCATCATGTTTTTCATTTTTAAAGTATATGAATCATTAATTTATTATTTATTTTTATGTTAAAATAATTTTTGAATTTATTTAGAAAGGCTTGGATTTATGAAAATGTGATTGTTCATGGGAAATGATTGAAACATGTTTTATTATATGATAAAATTAAAAAATAAATTAAATCCTTAATTTCAAACATACAACATCTGAGTTCTCTTTTAATTTCGTATTAATTGGGTTGGTTGTTGGAAGCCTTATATAATTGTTTCTCAAGATAATATATATTATTCATTTATTATGTTTCTTGATGTAGAGTAAATTTTATTATATATTATGGTTTGAGATTTGGTGAAGGTTCATGTAGAATTTTCTCACGTGAATATATAGATATTGGTATTTCGGGATCATTATACAAATAATACATTTTATCGTCCATCAATATTTTTTTGAGTCAATCATTCTTCATGTTTTTTTTTAATTTTTTGATATATCATTGTAAAACTTTTAGGATTTTAATTCCATTATTTATCATTTAATTTTTTAGATACATATTTACCTCCTCATTGTTAATAATTCATGTGTTCTTGTTTAGAACAACTATATATTAAGAACTACGTTTGGACTAAAATATGATGGATTCTTGTGTTGGATCATATTATTATTTGGGACAGTTTGTTTAATACGTTATGAATGTGAGGTTTTTACTTGTTGTTCTAGTATGCCATTTTTTTTAAATTAGGATAATCATAATTCTATTATTTATTCAAGATATGGTTACCGATCAACACAAATCTAGGATGATTATAACATTACCAGGGTTGTTATGGATAAGTATGTATCATGTTTTTTATTCTTCCCTGATTTTTTTGGAATCATTGTATTTTATTTATACTCTACAATTTTGATAATTTCAAATGATGATGTTCATTGAGATGACCATATTTTAGGATTAGGTTTTATAAGGACACTAAAGGTTGAATAATTATTTTACATTTTATGAAACCATTTTATGTGTTTTTCAACAAGCACTAGGTGACACGTGGGGTACATAGCAATATTGGGGCATAGTCTTCCAAACAATGCATCCAAACCATATAGGAAATATATTTCATGGAATTTTTATGTTATCTATTATTTTAATGGTATTTTCATTCAATTTATATTTCTTCAGTTTATTCTAGTTTTATTATATATAAAAAGTGTTACGAATATTATTGTAAAATTTTTTAATAAAAATTAAAATCATCATCGAATATTTTGAAAAAAAAATTACATAAAGAAATAATTTGATCTTAAAAATATTTTATTTATAATACTATATTTTCATATTTAATTATGGGAATATTTTGAATATTAAACGATTAGTTTTTTTTCATAAAATCTTGTGGATACATTCAGGGATGTGTAAAACTCATCATTGTTCTCAAAAATTTCATGTGATATTCATAACACTTAATAATATCTTTTCAAAAAGTTATAATTAAATGTTTTCAAAACCCATTATTAAAATATTTATATGTTATGTTATTTTTCAATAAATTTATTAAATTAATTTAAATTATGGATTAGCAAAATGGGGAAACTATTTAAAAATTAATTTGGTGAAAACCAACTTATGTCAAATTAGCTATTTGATTCCATAATGAAATTCTTACTGAGGTTAATTTCGTAGAATTTTATAAGTGTTTAATTATTATTTTTTAGTGGTGAATAAAGGTAGTTGATTTTTTTTTCTTTTGCGCTATAAATTATAATTTTTTGGATGTGTTTCTTTTCTTTCATTTTGGAGTATTCCTCCATTCAGTTTTACTGAAATCCATATTTGACCAAAATTATAAGGTACTGATTTTTCTTGTTTTCCAATCCTTATGACCCTATATTATTCCAATCATACTACATGGTACGGATATCCGTGTAGGGTTATAATGAAAAAATACATATCAAATTTTTTGGATACATGTATTATTATGAAGATGATATATTGTTGGTAAATATTGAATAGATATTCATCAAAATTTAACTCACAATTTCCTTTAATTTAATTCATTTTACAATAGTTATGACAACCCTGATGTTTATTACACACTTAAACCTGATTTATTACATAAACATCACTTCATACCACATTTTAGATCGATAGTTCTAGTGTATTTGGGGCTTATCATCATTACATAACAACTCAAAACATTAAATACAACATCTTTATTGAAAACTTGCTTTACATGACCACTACATTCCATCATACTTCGCATTGAAAGGGATAACCTGATGAACTGCATAAGAAAAGGGTGAGCTATAAATCACACTAAGGTAATAAACATGTAATAACAGGAGGAATGAAATACATGATAGAAAATAGGATGATCAATGGAGAACATAAGAAACATGAACATAAATGCATGATAATGATTGATAATCATAACATGGAGTTGTGGCAACAACACTTAACATGGAATTAGCATGAGCCAAGGCTCATTGCACATGAATCATGAGTAAACCATCATTTGAAATGATGCTTGAGTAAACCCTCTTTTCTCATGAATTATCATTAGTCAAGACCCATAACACATGAGGTATCATGATAATATTCCTTAACCAATGCATTGGAGTGCTATCTGGGCGCACCCTTCTTAAACATTTCACTCTATGCTTTAGTGTGGCACATGGATCATAAAACTAGGATTAAATCAACATTATTATTTATTTCCTGATAAATTAATTTAGAATTAATTAATTAAACTCTATATTATATATGTAAATGTCCATAATTTAGAATACCCTTAATAGAGAAATGGGTATGGTATTCACTACACAATAATTTCGGCTTGGAAAATCGTGGTGCAATTTCGGTAGCATAAAGACGTGACATAAGAACTCATAAAAAATAGTTGATTATGGAGAAATGGGTTTATCATCATAAGTAAATGAAATTGTAAATAAGGGGGTCATATTGATACATGTACCAACAAATGTAATGTAATTTAGATAAATAATACAAAATAATTGCTTAAATGAGAATGGGGAGAGAGAAATTACTTACAGAATTTTGACATGGTAACAAGTGTACATGGGAGGAATTAATGAGATAGAAAAGGGATCTCTCATTATTCAAACAAGAATAGGAAATTATGTGGGAGCTGAGAAATCATACCACAACATATATAATTTAAAATAAAAGAGAACAACAATATATGTAAAATTGGACATAAAGAAGAAAACTGAGAATCCCTTACTTGGAAGTGTGATCCCAAAGACCTGAAAGGGGCTTGGGAGAGACTTCTTAAGTGATTGGGGGTGATATGGAAGGATTATAGAAGGAAGTGGGCATAGTATGGATGAAATCCAAAGGATTTGAGTGAAGAGGAAGTGGGAGATTGTGTGTGTTTATATAAGAAAGGAGGGGGAATTCTTTATTATTTAGGTTTGGGACACCACACATTAATATAATCGAAACCAAAAAATATCCCAATGTTATTGCCCATGGTTTTTGCTAATGGGGATTGGAAAAAAATATTTTATATGCACAATGGTATAAATTCTTAAAATATTAGGGTTTCTTATGTGGAGGTGAGTCACACACTCAAGGAAAACAATTTAAATATACAAAATGTTTCATAATTCATGATGGGTCCAATAAAGCATTGTAAATTAAGTCAAAAAAACCCAAAATCACAATCTTTTAAATTTAAAAAATATATTTGAACAACATAATGTTTATAGTATTTTATTGTAATGTCCCGGAAATTTCAAAGAAAATTGTTTCATAAATACTTTGGAATTTTAAGAGTTTGTGGCTTCTAACGACACTTGATACCGAGGCCCGGTGTGCCCGGAATCAATTTCCATTGTTTAGCTAAGGTACGTTTATTGAACGAATGAGTGGGTTTTTCTATCTCTTGAACTGGTGCTCAGAATTGAAATCTGAGGGCACCGATGAATTCGTAGCACCGGTAATTGTTTAATGGCACATTTATTCCAGTTACATTTTATGCGGGTTGTAAATTAAAAATTCGGGTTTAGTTAATAAGTTAAATAATTTTTTTGGACAATTTTATGCCTTTGGAAGTTAATCCCTCCCATGGGAAGTTATTGGTGGAGCCCACAACCACCCAAATTCCCATGTGTGGATATTTGAGAGGTGGGTCCCACATGAGCCCTAACCTTTCACCTCCCCCTAAACTCCCTTCAATAAATTGGAAACCCCCTTAATTAATGAGACTCTTCCTCTCCCTCTCTCTCCCTCTTTATTTTTTCCAAAATACCTTAATTAATGAAATTAACCTCTTCATTTAATTAATTAAGTGATTTGAAATTTTGAATTGGTTGTGTAAATAAAATATTAGCCAAGCCTAATATATTATTTTGGGGGAGCTTTTTTGTGTGGGAAAAACATTGGGAGAGAGATCTTGAGAAAAGAGAGAGAAGTATTCATCTCCTTCACAGATGAACGGTTTTCTTCTCTAACGAAGAACACCCACCTTCAATGAAGATTGACTCGGTGATGTACGCTCCATGTTTCTCCAATCTTCTACTTCCTCCGCATAAAGAGAGGAAATACAACCGCGTGGAACTTTCCAATGATGACCGTTCCTTCTCAGCATTAACGGAGTGACATCTCTTTCTGTGTCTATGACGAACGAACCATATTCGAGGTAGGGGGATTATATACAATTTTTTAGTTGATTAAAATTGTACTTGTTCCTCATTTATTTTTTTTCTGAAACGAATTTGGCCATGTTTTACCACCTAATACAGAGGGAACAGGCCGAACGAACACTGCTCGATGACCCTCTACTGGAACTTGATCTTTTTGGAATCGGCGATTGGAGGAGGAAGGTGGAAGAGGCTGGCGGCACAAGGGTCGTTGTTGCACACGCAATGAAATTCCGCGACCAAGAGAGCCACGACGGAGGAAGCGTGGAGTCGTCGTGCCATGCTGGGAACGCGGAGCCACGGTCAGGGTAAGCCACAGCGGAGGAAGCCGGCGCTGTCACGCCGGCTGTGTGGATGGAACTGCAGCCCGCTTTGTGGGATGTTTTGGTAGGAGAACCGGCCGACCCGTCGTCCGGCCGGGTGGAGGAGGGTCGCGACGCTAGGAGGGCGCCACATCGGACAAACCCTTGCCCGCCCATGCGGGCCCCTTTCACCAAGACGGCTGGACAGGATCAGCCGGCTGGTTAGGGAGGGCGGTGTTGCTTGGCACCACCGGTTCGGGCAGCCGAGGGGTCGCCCCTCCCCCGCCCCCCCAGACCGCTTGACCAACTGGCCGAGCCAAGTGGGTCGCGCCTAGCTAGGCCGCACCCCTCGGGCCGAGCCGTGCATTTCTTCGGGCTGGTCCGACACCCCTGTCGGGTCGGACCCGTCAAAACATGATTGACCCGACCTGCCAACCCAATGGGCTTAACAGGCCAGACCCGTTTCCACTTAAAGTAGAATAACTTAATGACTATGTGTACGATCGACGCGCCGTCTGTGAAACTAGAACCCTCGCGACGAGGCGGTACATTTTCGATACAATAAGTAAGTTTTGGATTACTTGAATAACGACCAGGATAGAAACAAGAATATTTTTAATTGTCCCCCTGGAACGAAAAGGCCAATATCTCTCAGAGAGGCCATCCGATTGACGTGGCATATGTCACGTTGATTTTTTTTATGAGACAGAACTTCGGGATACATCAACTATGGACTTCGTGACAGTTGATGTATCGACACCCTTTACTCGAGGAGTGGACCCACCTAGAATTGAGTACGTTGTGTGCGGGAAAACTAGAGCTGGCTGCTACTACGACGACTACCGTGCTGGGATCCTCCGTGCGTTCGACGACGATGATGACTACACATGGATACTTTGTGGGTTCGGTAGTGAGGACGACTGTACCTGGATCCTCCATGGGTTCGGCAGCGATGACGACTGTACTTTGATCCTACGTGGGTTCGACAGTGATGGTTATTGTACATGGATAGTAAATGGGTTTGGTAGTGATGACTTCTGTACTTGGATTCTATGTGGGTTCGACAGAGGAGATGATTCAGAGGCTACATCTAATCATTTCCACCTCACTTCATAAGCATTATACCTATGTAAGCTGAGTCTTGACTTGCAATCATTACCAATGGTGTGATTGACTTATTTCCCGTGTGGAATGGGTTGTGCTTGGGCTTGAGAGTTAGAGCCGGACTGGAATTGATGACTTAGGTATATTTATGGTCATATACCTAAGTAAAGTTGGTTGATATTTCGTGATTGTATCTTTCCTTTGTGGTTTATACTTTGTGGATTCTGGGAGACCTTCGGGGGACTCAGGGTCCCTACTGAGTATCGTATACTCACCCCTGCATGGGCTACGCCTGCACTACATTGTGTTGGATGCAGACGACAGATATCACTGATCAGGGTAGAGGTTTTTGGGGCTAGACGGTACCCGGAGGCGGATCACTTGGCGGGACATACATGGGGCAGATGGCCAGACCTGAGGAGCTGAGGAGATCATCTGTACCCACCTTTCAGGTGGGATATCCAGAGGATGACTAAGTGGTTTCCACTTTACTTTACTATTTATGTACATTCTTTTCCATTGTACTATACTATCAGTTGGGTTTGTATACTGGCACATTTACTTTCTAGCACATACTTTTGTATTCTGTTTTACTTAGTTCTTACTTCACTTGCATACTTTGTTGTGTTTGATTACTATTATAAAGGCAATTCCTTCCCTATTACTGGGATTTACGCCTTCGGTGCTAGTCGCCAGCCCCTGGCCTATAGATGGTGGGTTTGGGGTAGTGACGGCACGAGCCCTAAGGACGGGTCATAAAAAATTGTTTTGAGAGAAGTTGGTTCTACCGCAGAAATCAAGACTGTGATAATTTATTTACTTGAAGAAATAGTGTTTAGTGTATTGATTGTGGCTATCTGTCCAGGGAATATAGTTTTGGTACGGTGGCCGACGTATCCATACACCAGGACCCTAACTTCTCATTTCCGACTCAATGCACGAAAACATTGATTTCATGTGTGTTTCAAATGTTTTCCTTATGATTACATTGTGTCATCTCACCAAGTATACTGTATTAACCGTGGCACACCTGTTTCTTTTCAAGATGGCCCCACAAAGGCAGCCAGCTAGGGTTTCGATCTACGTTCAAGATTGTAGCCCACCGAGTGACGAGGCCTCAGTGTAGGGCCCCATTACAGCGGAGGCACCAACGGTACCACTACCTGCTGGGCCACTAATACCACCAGCCCCAGAAGCAGAGAGTGCACACCACCTAAGTGCACTGCACAAGTTTAAGCAAAAGAGGCCGCCCAGGTTCCATGGAGAGACGGACCCTCCAGCAGCCGAGGATTGGTTGAAGGCTATCATCAGAGTCTTTAGATTGGTAGGGACACCAGCTGACCTTATGGTGATCCTTGATGCAAGTCTACTCCAAGCAGAAGCAGGTAGATGGTGGAGCCAGATGCTTTAGGTTCAGGATGAGGCATCTCTACTTTGGATGGTCTTCGAGAGTCTCTTCCGCTCTAAGTTTATTCTTTCCACCCTTCGTACAGTGCAGATTCAGGAGTTACTTCATCTGCGGTAGGGCAGCATGATAGTAGCTCAGTATTCAGCGAGGTTTACCGAACTATCGCGCTACTCCATGGACATTGTACGGGACCCATTCTTCTTAGCCCAGACCTTCGATTAGGGACTGAGGCATGAGATCAGGGCTTCAATAGTCTCCCTCAGCATTCCAACGTAGGTAGGAGTGCTGGAGAGAGCCCTTACTGTTGAGAGCTTTCTTGCTGAGCTGACACCAGCAGCAAGACCCACCATAGGGTTCCACGTAGTAGATTCTTCTATAGCTGACAGTAGATAGATATCGAAAAGGTTCAAGGGGACAAGGCCATCTGGTGTGAGACCTTAGGATACTGGTTCGGATGTGTGGGGCACACGAAGCAAGGCCATCCATACGAGGGGTAGGCAATGCTATTCATGTGGCGGGCATGGCCACATGGCTCATGACTTCCCGAACCGCCATGCAGATGAGCAGCTGACAGTAGTGGGACCTCCCAGGCATAGGCAGAGGTTCAACCGTGGTGGTCCGCAGGGAGCAGGCGAACTAGGTAGAGGAGTTGGCCGAGCAGCGGGTGGTGGCCGATGCTTCGAGGCTCTACCATCACCACCACCAGGAGGACCTCCCCGACCATAGGGAGCTAGCAGACAAGGGAAAGATCAGGTAAAGGCATTTGAGGCCAATGACCACGACGCACCTGAGATGATTCGAGGTACTATCTATGTCTACTCCACCTTTGCTGCAGTTCTTATAGACACAGGATCAAGTCATTATTTTATTCCTGCTACCCATGTTCGGAGCTTGGAGATTCCGACGAAGTAATTGGATCGATCCTTACAGCGAGAGATTCCTATGGGACCAGACTCGATGATTACGCACTATTTTCGGCAGTGTGAGCTTACTCTAGGAAGTGAGATCTTTGGCTAGGATCTTCTTGTAGCAGCATCGAGTCCTTATGATGTCATCTTGGGTATGGACTGGTTATCTACAGTCCATGCCCAGATCGACTGTATTAGGCGCAATGTGCAGTGTGTCCGCACAGATGGGAGCAGGTTCACCTTCACCGGTGAGAAGTGAGCCTTGTCAGCAAAGATTGAATTCTGCAGAGGAGTGGGAATCCAATCAAACATCAGTTGGCTAGTGTCATCCTAGAAGAGGATTATGTACGGAGTCCGAGTTTTCCACTTGTGGTGGATCAGTATACAGATGTTTTTCCTGACAATGTTCCAAGACATCCTCCTCGCAGAGAGGTAGACTTCTACATTGACCTATACCCCGGTAAAACACTGATATCTACTCCAGCATATCGGATGGCACCCACCGAGCTTCGTGAGCTGCGAGTATAGCTGGAAGACTTATAGGGAAAAGGATTCATTCGACCCAGTGTTTCACCATAGGCTTCTCCGATTTTATTCTCCAAGAAGGAGGATGGGAGATTATGACTACGTGTCAACTACCGTCAACTGAATCCGGTGATAGTAAAGAACAAGTACCCACTTCCGAGGATTGATGACCTCTTTGATCAGCTCAAGGGAGAACAATGGTTATCAACAATAGACCTCAGGTCGGGCTATCACCAGCTCATAGTTCTAGACGAGGATGTGCAGAAGACAACCTTCAGGTGTTAGTACGGCCATTATGAGTTCATGGTTATGCCCTTTGGCATGACCAACACTCCAGCAGTGTTCATGAGTCTGAAGAATAGGATATTCCATCATTACCTCAATCAGTTTGTTATAAACTTCATCGACGACATACTGATTTACTTGACTACTGAGGAGAGGCACTCCTACCACTTGCGGGTTGTACTGGACACACTCTGAGAGCACCAGCTTTATGGTAAGCTCTCGAAGTTCCAGTTCTGGATTCAAGAGGTTCACTTCATGGGGCACGTCATCTCGGAGGTGGGAGTTTCAGTAGATCCTGTGAAGATCGAGGAAGTACTTGCTTGGTAGCCACCCAAGAGCGTGATGGAGGTGCTGAGTTTCCTAGGTCTTGCTGGGTACTATCAGATATTTGTACCAGACTTCTCCATAGTGGCATAACCACATTCATCATTGACAAATAAGGGGAAACCCTTCATGTGGACAGATAGATGCTAGCAGGGATTTCAGGAGCTGAGACAGAGATTGACCAGTGCGCCCATCTTGAGGCTACGGGATGAGGGCGTAGGGTACGTAGTTTACAGCGATGCATCAGGGACTGGACACAGGTGTGTCCTGATGTTGGAGTGAGTAGTGATCGCTTACAGTTCGGTGTAGTTGAAGCAGAATGAGTAGAACTACGCTACCCATGACCTGGAGTTAGCAGCAGTGGTCTTCGCCCATAAGATGTGGCGACACTATCTGATGGGCGATCACTTTACAGTCTACTCTGATCACCAGAGTCTCAGGTACATCTTATCGTAGAAGGACCTGAACCTGAGATAGTGGCAATGGCTTGAGTTCCTCTAGGACTATGACGTTGAGATAGTCTATACCCCTAGGAAGGGGAACATTGTGGCTGATTCTCTCATCAATATATCAGGTATTCAACTACTTGGAGATGCGACAGAGAAGTTAGCCGCTTTGAAGATATCCTTCGTGGATAGAGATGGGGAAGCCTTTCTACAGTCCCTCACAGTCACTCCCCCACTACTTTAATGGGTTATAGAGGTACATCATGGGGATGTTGACTGTCAGACGCGACGTGCTCATATTTCCACAGGGTAGGCGCCTGATGGATTTTCTTAAGGGGGAGAGCACATCATCCTCTTCAAGGGACGTACCATGGTGCCAGTTTCACAATAGAATGAAGTTCTAAGAGAGTTTCAGACTTCCCCTATAGCAGTACATCCTATAATGGCAAAGATGTACCAAGACCTCAAACGACAGCACTGGTGGCCAGGTATGAAGAATGATGTAGTAGAGATCATCTCACGATGACTCAATTGCGAGTAAGTGAAGGCGGAGCACCAGGTACCAAAAGGCTTGGTAAAACCCTTAGAGGTTCCAGAGTATAAGTGGGATGGCATATCCATGGATTTCAGGATGGGGCTTCCACGTACATCCAGGGGACACGACTCTATTTTGGTGATCATCGACCGACTCACCAAGTCGGCCCACTTCCTACCGATTAGAGAGCTGGGCTCAGTAGAGTGCTTGAGATGCCTCTTCATTCAGGAGATTGTACGGCTTCATCGTGTGCCATCATCTATCATCTCTGATCGGGATGATCACATTACATCTTGGATTTGTAAGGGGTTACAGGAGGATTTTGGGACGAATCTACGTCTGAGTACTGCCTTCCATCCTCAGACGGATGACCATATGGAGATGACCATTCAGAAACTCGAGGACATGCTCCATGCATGTTTCCTTGACATTGGTCACAGCTGGGAGGATCACCTACCCTTTGTGGAGTTTGCATACAACAATAGCTACCACTCCACCATTTGGATGACACCATATGAGGCACTGTATGACCGAACATGCAGATCACCTATGTGCTGGACTGACCCTGGGGTGTCAGCACTTGTAGGACCAGAGATGGTTCAGGCTATGACGGAGAAGGAGCAGATCATCCAGGAGTGGATGAAGACAACATAGAGTAGACATAAGTCCTATGCTGATAGGATAAATAGACCACTGTAATTCGAGGATGGCGACCACATTTTCTTACGGGTCTCACCTAGACAAGATTACGGAGATTTGGTCGGGGTGGAAAGTTATCTCCACATTTCATCGGGCCTTTCCAAGTCCTCGACAGAGTAGGAAAGGTGGCTTAATGTCGGGCCCTTCCACATTAGTTGCACTGGGTGCACGACGTCTTCCACGTATCTCAGCTGAGGAGATACGTGCCCAACCCGACCCACATCATCGGTCACGGGGAGCTGGACATCGATGATGGGGTGATATTCACGGAGGTCCCGGTGGAGATCGAAGATCGATAGGAGAGGGTCCTACGTGGACGGTCGATTCCTCTGGTGCGCATTCGTTGGCATCACGAGAACCTCTTGGAGAGCACATTGGAGCGGGATGCTCAGATGCATGCTCAGTGCCCTCATTTGTTTCCCTAGTTTATGTTTTAACTTTACTGGGATGTAAATCCCTGAGGTGGGAGTAATGTAAAGTCCTGTAAATTTCATGGAAATTTTTTTGATAAATACTTTGGAATTTTATGAGTATGTGGCTTCTGACGGCACATGATACAGAGACCCGGTGTGCCCGGAATCAATTTCCGAAGTTTATCTCGGGTACGTTCAGTGAACGAAGAAGTGGGTTTGTCTATATTTTGAATTGGTGCTCGGAATTGAAATCTGAGGGCACCAATGAACTCGCAGCGATGGTAACTGCTTAAGGGGACCTTTACCATAGTTTCATTTTATGCGGGTTGTAAATTAAAAATTGTGGTTTAGTTAATAAGTTAAATAAACTTGTGGGGACAATTTTATGTCTTTGGAAGTTAATCCCTCCCATGGGAAGTTATTGGTGGATCCCACAACCACCCAACTTCCCATGTGTGGATATTTCAGAGGTGGGTCCCACACGAGCCCCAACCTTTCACCTCCCCCTAAACTTCTGTAAACACCCTTCAATAAATTGGAAACCCCCTTAATAAATGAGACTCTTCCTCTCCCTCTCTCTCCCTCTTTATTTTTTCAAACATACCTTAATTAATGAAATGAACATCTTCATTTAATTAATTTAGTGTTTTGAAATTTTGAATTGGTTGTGTTAATAAAATACTTTCAAAGCCTAATATTTTATTTTGGTGGAGCTTTGTTGTGTTGGAAAAACATTGGAAGAGAGCTCTTGAGAAAAGAGAGAGAAGTATTCATCTCCTTCAATGAAGAACGATTTTCTTCTCCGACGAAGAGCACCCACCTTCAACGAAGAACGGCTCGGCGAAGAACGCTCCACATTTCTCCAATCTTCTACTTCCTCTATATCAATGGAGAAAATACAACTGCAGATAACTCGCCAACGATGATGGTTCTTTCCTGGAGTTGACGGAGCAACATCGCTTTCCGTGTCTACGACGAACGAACCATATTCAAGGTAGGGGAATTATATACAATTTTTTAGTTGATTAAATTGTACTTGTTCCTGGTTGATATTTTTCTGAAACGAATTTGGCCATGTGTTACCACCTAACACGGAGGGCGCGGTCCGAATGAACACGGCCTAATGACCCTCCGCTGGAACATGATCTTTTTGGAATCGGTGACCTGAGTCGGAACGTGGAAGAGGCCGACGGCGCAAGGGCCTTAGTCGCACACACAAAGAAAATCCATGGCCAAGTGAGCCATGGTGGAGGAAGATGGCGCTGTCATGCCGGCTGTGCGGAAGGAACTGTGGCATGCTTTGCGGGCCGCATCGGCAGGAGAACCGGCCGGCCCGTCGGACGGCCAGGCGGAGGAGAGTCGCGACGCCATGAGGGAGCCGCATCGGACGAACCGACGCCCGCCCATACGGGCCGCTTATGCCAACAAGGCAGGTCGGCATCAGCTGAACGGTTAGGGAGGGCAGTGCCGCTTGACGTCGCCGGTTCAGGCAGCCGGGGGGCCGCGACCCCCCCCCCCCCCTCAGATCGCTCGACCTTCAGGCCGAGCTAGCCGGCTCGCGCCCAGCCGGGCCGCGCCCCGCCGGGCAGCTCCAGGCCTGGCCGGGCCGCGCCCCTCTGGCCGAGCCATGCATTTCTTCGGGTTGGTCCAACACCCATGTCGGGTCGAACCTGTCAAAAGTGGATTGACCCGCCTGCCAGCCCACCGGGCATAATGGGCCAGCCCCGTTTCCACTTAAAGGTGAATAACTTTATGGTCGCACGTCCGATCGACGTGCCGTCTGCGTCACAATGACCCTCATGATGAGACGGTACATTTTTGATACTCTAAGTGACTTTTTTATGACTTGGATAATAAATGGATTTGAAACGAGCATATTTCTAACCGGGCCCCTGGAAAGAAAAAGGAAATATCTCTCAGACCAGGCGTCTGATTAACGCGCCGTCTGTCGCGTTGAGTTCCATTTGACAAGGCAGAACATCAAGATACATTAACTCTGGAATTCGTGACAGCTAATGTATCGACCCTATTTACTCGAGGAGCAGACCCTCCTGGAATCAAGTACGCTATGTGGGAGAACCCTAGAGCTGGCTTCGACTACGACGACTACCGTGCTGGGATCCTCTGTGGGTTCGATGATGATGACGACTTTACATGGATCCTCCATGGCTTCGGCAGTGAGGACGATAGTACTTGGATCCTCTGTGGGTTCGGCAGTGATGGATACTGTACATGGATCTTACGTGGGTTCGATAGCGATGGTTACTGTACTTGGATCCTATGTGGGTTCGTCATGGATGACTTTTGTAATTGGATCCTACGTGGGTTCGGCAGATGATATGATTCAGAGGCTACATGTAATCATCTCCACCCTCTTCGTAAGTAGTATACCTTTGTGAGATGAGTCTTAAATTTCAATCATTACCAACGATGTGATTGAATTTGTTCCTGTATAGACTGGGTTGTGCTTGGGCTCGAGAGTTGGAACCAGACTGGAATTGACGACTTAGGTATATGTATGGGAATATACCTAAGTAAAGTCAGTTGATATTTTGTGATTGTATCTTTCCTTTTTGGTTTATCTTTTGTGGATTATGGGAGACCTTCAGGGGTCTTGGGGTCCCTACTGAGTATCTTATGATCACCCCTGATAGGCTATGCCCACACTACTTTCTGTTGGATTCAGATGACGGACAACACTAACCCGGGTAGAGGTTTGTGGGGATGGACGGTACTCGGAGGTGGACCACATGGCGGGACGTACACGGGGCAGACGACCAAACCTGAGGATCGGAGAAGATCATCTGTACCCACCCTATAGGTGGGATATCAGGAGGACGACTCAGTGGTTGCCGCTTTACTTTACTGCTATTGTGCTTTCTTTTCAGTGGAACTATAATTTCAATTGGGTTTGTATACTGTCCCATTTACTTTCCATCACTTACTTTTGTACTTTGTTTTACTTAGTGCTTACTTAACTTGCAAACTCTATTGTGTTTGTTTACTATTATAAAGGCAATGCCTTCCCTATTACCGGGATTTATGCCTTTGGAGATAGTCAATGACCCATGGCCTATAGAAGGCGGGGTTGGGGTAGTCACGACACAAGACCCTAGGATGGGTCGTGACATTTAGCACATCACTATTGGGTCATTATGTTGTCCTAAAACACATTATATATTTAAACGTTATTTAATTTTTAGTCAGAAATTTTACTGTCTCGGAAAATTATGAAAAATTCTCAATTAGATAATTTTTACATCATGATTCCAAAAATTATATTCATTTTTTCTTTCTATATGAAATTTTTATTTTAAAATAAAAAACTACATTTATCGAAAATTAATGTGTTTTACAAAAAAACAACTTTCAAACCATAATAAAAATTACAATTGTATTCATAAAATTATACGATAATTTATATTTAATAAAATCTAATTTAAAAATAATAATAATATTTTATAAAAATATTATTTAATTAAAAAATCCATTAATTTATAAAAATATATTTATTAGTGGAATATTAACTAAAAATCATATTTTCGCTTAAAAAACTATTAACAAAGTAACAATAAGAAAATGAATGTATATTCTCTATACTGGAATAATGTATATAATATTAGTACTAGGGTCTTGTTACATAACCCCTTCTAAATCCCACATAAGACCTTATGGTACGTTTCACGATGGTGATAGACTCTTGGGGTGGCTCGAATAACATTGCTCGAGTGGTAATCTCTATCAACATATGCTTCTCTCATAGGTGGTTCCGCTCGAGCTTAACGTATTCAAGATTAGATTTGGACTGGTCAAGAGAAAAGCCCAAATATTTCACCTCTTTTCTGAGCGCCAACAAATGGGCTTCATATGGTGCAAGTCTACTGGATGAGGCCATCACTTGCTTTTTCTAAGTAAATTGGATTTGTAAAATCCCTATATTTATACTATTCATGTGATTACTATTCAAAGACTATACTAGAAATGGCCACAATTACTAAAAATATTTCAAAAATCCAAAACATAGGACCAAATAAGGGCATACATTTTACATAACCATAAGAAAACATTAAAGGAAACCAAGAGGAATTTTCATTAATGAAATTTTGGATCATTACAATCTACCCACCTTATGAATTTTCACCATCAAAATTTTCATTTCCCACACTAAAAAATATGGGGATAACTCTTTTTAATCACTTCCTTAGATTCCCACGTTGCTTCTTCAAACTTGTGCATTCTCCAGAACACCTTGATGAGGGGCATTGTCTTATTTCGTAGATCTTTTTATCTACGATCTATGATCTTCACGGGTTAAACCACGTAGAAACTATCATCCTCTAAATTTATTACCTATGAAGAGAGCACATGTGAAGGGATTTGTATGTACTTCCTTAAGAAGGATACATGAAAGAAATGATTTACTTTGGCTATGGTATGTGGAAGTGCTAGTCAATAGGCCACACCCCCGATACGATCAAGAATCTCAAAGGGGCCGATGTACCTTGGACATAACATCCCCTTATTTCCAAACGCTTGACCTTATTCCATGGAGATATGCATAGAAATAACATGTCTCCAAATTTTTATTCATGGTCTCATTAATAGTTATCGACATAAATCTTTTTTCGAATCTAGGCTTCCTTGATATGCTGCTAAATGGTTATCACCTTCTACACCATTTCATCGATCATTTCTGGTCCAAGAAGCTTACGCTCTTTGAATTAAACCCTACATGCCGGTGTTCTACACCTCTTCCCATACATGGCTTTATAAGCTTCCATTCGGATGCTTGAGTGTGAATTTATATTATGAGAGAATTCAACCAGAGGAAGTTGTTGATTCCAGCATTCTTTAAAGTCCATTGAACATGATTTTAACATAACTTCTTTGTGTGTGAATAGTTCAATCAGATTTTCCATTAGTTTGTGGTTGATAGTCATACTGATTTTCAGTTCAGTATCAAGAGCATGTTGAATACTCTTCCAAATCATTGAGGAGAGTCTTGGATCTTGATCAGATACAATAGATAGTGGTACTCCATGTAGTCTTACCACTTCCCTGATATATATCTGTATCAGTTGATCCAATGAGAAATTCTCCTGAATTGCAATGAAGTGTTCAAACATTGTAAGACGATCCAAAACTATAGAAATTTAATTATTGTCATTGGATGTCTTTGGAAGTCCGGTGACAGTGTCCATGGTGATGTTATCCCATTTCAATGATGGTATGGGCAATGGTTCCATCATCCCCTTAGAATTATGACTCTCTGCCTTCACTTGCTGACACACCAGGCGCTTTGATATATACTCAGTGATCTCCTTCTTCATATTATCCCTCCGATAATGCTCTCAAATATCTTGATACATCTTTAGGTTCCCTAGGTTGAATAAAAAAATTTGAACAATGTGCATCGTCCAAAATATTTTTCATCAACTCCAGACATGATGGGACACATATCCTTTTCCCAAATCTCAAAATTAATTCTTTATTGAAATTGAACCCCGAGGATTATCCTTTTTGGATAGTTTCCACCTTCTTATAAATTCCCAGATCATCATTTTGAGCATCTTTTAACCGTTCCAAAAGAGATGGTTGATAAATCATTTGTGAAAGGATTGATTATGTCCTATTATTTATGATTCCCATGTCTATATTCATCAAATCTACCGTTATTGGATCCATTTAAATTCTCATCAATGACATAATCACTGGATCTTTTGTACTTTGACCATCTTCCACCTTGTATTCTTTCCCATGGTGGTAATAGATTGACCGTTCATATTCATTGATCAGTTATAACCATCTTCGTTGGTGCATATTCAACCCTTTATGTATAAATATATAGATGGGGATTTTGTGGTCCATATATATCTCACACATATCCCCCAAAGAGATAATGTATCCAAATTTATAAAGAAAATATCACTACATCCAACTCCAGATCATGTGTGGGATAATTCTGCTCATGAACATTCAAATTCTTTTAATCATAGGCAATGACATTGTCATTTCTCATCAACACATATCCCAGGCCCTTCCTCGTAGAATCATTGAATACTGTTTCCAACGCTTTTTTCGGGGAGTTCACATCCGTCCATCTATGGAGGAGGACGTGCTGCATTGTTGCCCCGCAGTCCCGCTTTCCAAAGGCGGGCGACATTCTCTCCTTATTCCGGGACGTCTACTCCTTGATTGAAATAGGATTATGGGATGTCGGTTCTTCCTTCTGCGGATTCCTCCTTAGAACTCATCACCTAGTCCGGGTCTCCCTCATAGATTTAATACGTTGTTCGTGAAACTCTTCCCAGTGCCATGTTTCCGTGGACGCCTGTTAATTACACTACTTCAGTCGGGACATTCCAAAGGGTCCGGTCAAGGCAGCAACCTTCAGTCAGGGGATTAGTCACGTCGAGGCATCAATAGCGTGTCTGGATGCTGGGGAACTAGAATGCATGTCTATTATCCCTAGTCATATGGCTTCTCAAGGCCATGGAAGCCCGAGGTAGACCACATCGAGTGTGGGTGGTTATATACCATAAGCATATATCTGAGGTTTTCCTCAGCTTCCTGTGTTTGACACAGGGTATGCCGTGAGTTTAACGTCCAGTGGAGATGGATCAGCCTGATCATAGCATTATCTAGAATGGGTCGGATTGAGGGATCTCCCTTGAAGGGGTTCCGATACCTGGACCAGCCCATGGGCGGTTGTGAAGAGGAGCGGACCGACATGGTCTCACCGGGATATGACAGTCGAGGTGAGAATCAGGGTGGTTGATGGATGAATGAATTAAGTGGATGGGGTAATGGCAAGGGACCATAGCAAGGGCGATAGTGAAGTTGGGTTTGAGCCTCAATGAGACCTCCTACGTATCCCTGTGGTAGGGAATCAAAGTCCACGTAGTTTGGGATGGTGCCGGTGAACCGGCATGAAGCTGGACCTTGGTCCGATGGATGTCGGCAGCGAACCAATGTGAAGGTGGGCCTTGGTCCGATGCGTCAGCGAACCGACGCGAAGGTGGACCTTGGTCTAGATGGTGTGGGGCTTACACACTAGGTTGCCCGTGTGTGGATGAACCGACGTGAAGAAGGTTGGAGTGACCAACATATGGTGGGCTTGAACCTCTGAGAGGCTTCCTACGTACCATGCCCTGACACGGATCAAAGACCACGTAGTTCAGGTTGGTCACATCGGCTTGCCGTCGGACTGGAATGTAGTTTAAAGTCATACATGACGAAGATGAACCCTGACGTGAATAAATGAATAGAGGTGGGCTTGAACCTCATAGAGGCTTCCTACGTATCGTTCCTTGACATAGATCAAAGACCTCGTAGTTCAAAGGGGCTTCGTCGACGAACCGACATGAAGGTGGACCTTGGTCCGATGGGTGGTGGGCTTGAACCTTAGGAAGGCTTCCTACGTACCATGCCTGACATGGATCAATGACCTCATAGTTAAAATGATGGAAGTCTCCAGCGAACCGATGTGAAGGTGGACCCAGGGGTCCACTAGTGGTGGGTGTCGGCGAACCGACGTGAATGTAGACCCAGGGTTCCACTAGTGGTGGGTTTGAGCCTCATGAAGGCTTCCTACGTACCATGCCTTGACATGGATCAAAGTCCTTGTTGTTCGGATGGTGGGTGTTGGCGAACTGACATGAGGAAAGAGGGACCTTTGTCCAAAGGGGGATGGGATTGAACCTCAGGGAGGCTTCCTACGTACCATGCCTTGACATCGACCAAAGTCCTCGTAGTTCGGGTGGTCACAACAGCTTTCCATCGGACTAAAATTTAGTTTAACATCATGTTGGATGCAAGTGGAACTTGACGTGAATTGGATGACGGGTGCGATTGAACCTCATGGAGGCTTCCTACGTACCATGCCTTGACATGGATCAAAGACCTCGTAGTTCAAATGGGTGTGTAGTTTAATGTCATCATGGATGGGGGAATACAGTTTAACGACATGCTTGAGGAGGGTATACAATTTAACGTCATGCTGGACGAGGGTATACAGTTTAACGTCATGCTGGATGAGGGTATTTCCATGGTCGATTCTTACTCTAAGCCCACGTGAGTCATGCTCGGTGTGAGAAACAAGAGGAAGCAAGGACCTGACGATCACGTCGTGAAGGGTGCATCCGTGAGAAGCGATGAGGGGCTTATGCGTTAGGCGGCCCATGGTGCTGGGACTTACTCCAGGATAGAGGCCCGAAGTGCGGTAAAGCGCAGCGAAAGATGGATTTGGGACCAATGATGGGAGGTGCCTCATTCCCTACCGCTCCCTCCCCTGACCTTGGTAATGGGGGAGTATGGAGATCTAGGGGTGCAGCCATCCGTTGGGGAACTAGGCTCGCCCTTCTCCTGTGAACATATGTCGCTCCGATAATGATGATATCATCCCTTGTGGGGGGAGTGGTTCCACTCCCGTGGAGACGAGTGGAAAAAAAAATGTTCTAGCTGGGGGGACCCTTCGTGCGAGGCACGAGTTCTGATCACAGTTTAATGTCATGTGTTTAGGACGTGGTGCTTGGCAGTTTAACGTCCTGCAACTCCGATGAGGTGGGTTCACTCCACACCCCTAGGAATTAAATAACTAGTACCCTTTGCTCCTTGGGGTAGGGAAGGTACAAGTAAGGCCGTGGTCAAGGGGGGTTGTAGAGCTGACCATCGAGAGGTCCACTTTAGCGTGGCTATGCGAAGGAGCAATAGCCTTTAGTGTGCCTATGCGACGAAGCATTAGGCGAGTCAACGCTACGAGTGGTATTGTCCATGGGACATTGAAATCACATCTTGCATACCTGGAGGGTCGCACGGGAAGGATAATTGCCAAGCAATGGTGTGTGCTTTGCGAAGCGGAGTGCCTTGGCCTTAGCATGGGGAAAAAGTGTGAGTGGAGGGTGCTTCGCGAAGTAGAACAGTATTCACATAGCACTGCCTCACGAAGAGGAGGTGCCTTGAGAAGCAGGGTGCTGCGAAGCAGTGTGCTTCGCGATGTGTAGCGATCCTGCCTTAGCATGGGGAACACTAATACGGGATGGGTGTTTCGCGAAGCATAAATGCTCTGTGACTGCCTGGGTTCCCTTGGGAATCCCCCTCCTTCGCGAATGCCCTTGTGCTTCGTGAAGGGCATCCCTCTCAGAAGAGGGGGCTCAAAATGAGACAAAGCGAAGGCGTCACGTGAAGTAGAAGTACCTCGCGGAGCTCATGATTCCCAGGGAAAAGGTTGCTTCGCGATTCGGGAGAGGAGAAGCCGAATGGTCGGATTGTCTGTCCCTCCGGACTCAGGGGGAGACTGGTATTTATAGGCAAGGGGCACTGCGAATCCGGACTCCAGTGCCACCTCCTGTGCTTCACGGCGCGCTCGCGAACGTCAAATGCGTTTGCGGAGAGGTACTGCCTCCGGTTCTTCGTGGCGGGCTCACGAACGTCAAATCCATTCGCGGAGAGGTACCGCTTCCGGAGCTTTGCGGTGGGCTCGCGAACGTCAAATCCATTCTCGGAGAGGTACCGCATCTGGAGATTCTCAGCGAGCTCGCGAACATCAAATTCGTTCACAGAGAGGTAACGCCTCTGGAGATTCGCAGGACCGTGATGCTCGGGGTGCTTCGCGTCGGAGCTTCGCGGGGCAGTGTTCGGACCTTCTTTTTCATCCCTTCCTTTCGTGCAATATTTTTATGCCAACAAATACCACAAAAATTTCTCCACTTGTGGGTAATGTGAGCATGGGCGCAGTGATAAGACTCTTTTCAACTATGTGATTCTTTCCTCGCATTCATCACTCCAATCAATATTTACTCATTTTAGAGTTTTCTTGGTAAGAGAGATGGACTATCATGAGAAATTTCTCACAAATCATTGGTGATATCAATCTAACCCCATGAATCTAAAAATATCAGTTACCAATGATGGCCTCATCCATCTCTTTATTACAAATGTCTTGGAGGGATCCACAAATATCTCATTTCTTTCGATGATATGTCCCAATAATGAGACCTTCGTCAAATAGAACTCATATTTTCTGTAATTTATATAGAGTTAATCCTTTCGCAAGGTCTCCAGTATAGTTCTTAGATTCTCCTCATGGTCCTCCTTAAGTTTGAATTATATTAAAATATCATCTATAAAGACTACACCAAATTTCTCAAGGTAATATCTAAATAATATATTCATGAAGTCCATGATTATTTCTAGTGAATTAGTGAGTCCGAAAGTCATTACTATGAATTCAGATTTCCCGTATCTTGTACGAAAAGCAGTCATGGGGATATCTTCCTTCTTTACTGTTACTTGATAATATCTTGACTGAAAATATACCTTAGAGATGTATTGGGCTCCATGAAGCAGATTGAACAAGTCATCAATTCGGGGTTGAGGATACGTTTTCTTTATTGTTATATTGGTAAGCTCATGATAATCGATTCAACGATGCATTGATCCATCCTTCTTCTTGATGAAGAGGACAGGTGCACTCCATGGTGAAGCACTTGGGCGTATAAACCCTTTATCCAGATTCTCTTATTTTTGTTCATTAAACTACCCAATTTCCAATAAAGACATTCTGTACATAGTATTGGATATTGGAAATGACCCAGGTATAAGATCAATTGTGAATCTAACATCTTTTCAAGGAGGAAGTCCAGGCAAATCCTCAGGAAACACTTCAGCGAAGTTTCTCACAGTAGGCATGTCTTGAAAAATGGTTTCCTCCTTAGACTCAATCATCTGAGACAGATATGTGTGTAAATAGGTCAATAATATCCACACATGAGATGATGGAGCTAAATGAGATTCATCATCCTCCTTACACTTGTACAGAATCGGTGGTCGATTCTCCACAAGGAGAGTGATTTCCCTATCATGAGAATTTAAGTTGGCTCTATATAGGGAAAGCCAACACATGCCAATAATTGCATCAAATTCTACCATAGGGTGTACGATGAGGTTCTTCGGGAAGTTAAATTCACTAATTGTGATAGGGGAGGAGTTATATTATTGGGATGTAATGATTTCCCAATTTTCCAAAGTCACCAACAACTTTACTTCCATGATTTTGGGTGAAGTTGGGATTGTCCTACTAAACGTTCGGGGTATAAAAGAATGCTTAGACCCTAAATCAAAAAGTATGTTTTCTATTATTGAATGAATAACTAGTGTACCTATCACCACTTCATTTTTGGGGTTCACTTTACCAGTAGTGATGGAAAAATCTCACCATTTCTACCTTGGAGGTTGTTGGTTTCCTCCGAAGGCCCTTGTCTGAGGGAACTGATTTTCTAGTTGCCTGGGTTATTTGCAGTTAAAGAAATAGACTATGGTTTGAAAGTCGAACGGATCATTCTCTCCTCTGTTGTAGCCATGGGTTTTTTCTTGTCAACAATTAATGGCTAGGTTCCTTTCTCTCCCACACCTAATGCATTTCCTCATCCCCTTTGAGAAATTTTCGGGGTTCTTCATTTCACACCTTTGGAAACTGTGGTGATGTATTTTTTAGCACAATTGGATTTATCTATTAGACTGTCAGAATTGAATTCCACCTTATTTTTCTTATCCCCATGATAACCCTGTGATTCACCAATGTCCATTTCAACCTTGAGGGAACATCTGACAATTTCCTCATAGCTGTTGAAGTCATGGGTCTATATGGATTTCTGTAGGATAGGTTTTAGCCCACCAAATAATCAGTCAACCATTAATTTGGGGGGAATGACAATTACTAAGTCATATCGTCCAATCCTTTTGATGTTAGCCTCATACTCTCCAACAGATTCGTGGTCATTTTCCAAGAGGGAAATGAAGTCCCTTTCCTTCTTAAGTTGGAGAGTGCATAGAAAATATTTATCAAAAAACATCATCCGAAAATACATCCATTCCAACGCCTCAATCTCCTCCTCGGGATTTTTATTTTGGATCAATGTACACCATTGATCAACTTCACCATCCATATGATAAGCATCTTGGAGAACCTTCTCTTCTTCAGAACATTTAAGGATATATAACATATTTTCAATGGTGTTTATCCATTGTTCGTAAATTGAGTGATAAGATGATCCCTTAAAAGTAGGATGTCTTAGACGCTTGATGCTCTTGAAAGAGACTTTTTCTTTGTTAAAGGGGTTTAAGGTTCCCCATGACCCATGTTTATATTAAAATGATGAGTTAACTGGGAGATAATTGTGACAATGTTCACTATTACTACTGCTATCAAATTGGGAATCACGTTAGCAAAGTCATCACATTGATCTTCACATCTGTTATTAGCCCGAGTCCTCATATTACTGGCCATTGGCTAGAATAAAGAGAAATTTATAGGTAACACATAAAGGGTAATCCAATGACCAAACATATGACTTATAAATATCTTTTATTTCCTTAACTTATGTATATATAGGCTTCAATCTACTTTATCCATGATCTACATCCCAATATATATTTTTAGGGGGATTTTTTTTGAATTCCCTTAATAATGGTTCAGACTAAGCTTGTGAATTTTCCAAAGCATATCCCTCGAGAGTGTTGTAACCACGAGTTCATCAAGACCTGTTTTCATGTACCGTGATACCCTGGGTGAATCCCAAAACCCCTTTTCACGGTTTTTACCCATAGGTACCTAGGTACATCTGTGTGAGAGCTGCCTCTACCTTGTCGTATCCAGACATGGATATATTTTCTTGATAATCCTCTTACTCAACACTCACCTAAATCTATGGATGTTTTTATTATAATTAGTCTTTTATCTGATGCTTTATTATAGTTTTCTAATCCAAATCCCAAAATTAACTAAAACTATCCAATGATACAAACTATGAAAACCCTGATTTTTTTACACATTCTTAACGGATTTATTACATAGACATCTCTAAATATATCATAGAACATCAAGAGGGATAGTTTATATAGGGATTAGGATCATTACATAACAACTTAAAACATGAAATAAAACACATTTATTGAAAACTTGCTTTAGTTGACAACTACATTCCTTCGTACTTAGTATTGCATGGGATAACCTGAGGACATGCTTCAGAAAAGAGTGAAATATAAATCCTGGTATGGGAATAAACATGGAATAACATGAGGAATAAAATACATGTTAGAAAATAGGTATATCGATGGATAAAAAGAGAAACATTAACATAAAGGCATGATAAATCATGATAATCATAACATGGAGATGTGAAACAAAACTTATCATGGAATTATCATTAACCAAGGCTCATTACACAAGGAGCATGAGTAAACCCTCATTACAAATGAAGAATGAGTATACCATCATTTCACATGAATTATAATGATTCAACACTCATTGAACATGATGTATCATGATACTATACTTTACCCAATGCATTGGAGTGCTATCAGGACGCACCCGTCTTAACATTTCATTTCATGCATAAGTGTGTGACATGGATCATGAAACATGGACTCATTAATCATAATCATTTATTCCAAAATAAATAAATGCAGAATTATTTAACGAAACTCTATAATCAATAAGTTAATGTGAATAAAGGTGAATACCCTTGATAGAGGAATGAGCTGGTATTCACTACACAATGACTTTGGCTTGGAAAAACATGGTGCACTTTCGGAAGCATAACAACCTGACATATAAAATCATAAAAAATGGTTGATGAGAGAGAATGGGGTGTCTGATCATATGTACATGTAATGGAATATAAGGTGTGGTCATATAGATATACGTCTCTTAAAATTTAATGGAATTTAGATATGTAATACAAAATAATTTCTTGAATTTAAATGTGAAGAGAAAAATACCTTACGGAATTTCGGCATGGTAAGAGGTGTAAATGGGTAGAATTAATGTGAAAGAAATGGGATCACTAATTATTAAAAAATGAATAGGTAACTATTATGAAGGTAAAAAATCATACCCCAACATTTATAATTTAAAATAAAAGGGCATAATAATATAAGGAAATGTGGACATAAATAACGAATGTGAAAATCCCTTATATGGAAGTGTGATCCCAAAGGCTTGGGATGGGCTTGAGAGAGACTTCCTGGGATCCTTGGGATCCTTGGGAGAATTATATAAATAGTGGGGAAGATATTTAAAGAACTCCAATTTCTTTTATGATGAGGAAGTGGGAGCTTGGGAGGGTTTATATAAGAAAGAAATGGGAATTCATTATTATTTATGTTTGGGACAACACACATTAAATTAATCAAAACCAAAAACCATCCCATGATTTTTGCCCATGGTTTCTTCCAAAGGTGAGTGGAAAACAATATATTATATGTCCAATTCCCTAACTTCTCATAATAACAGGGTTGATTATGTGGAGGCGGATCACACTCTCAAGGAAATAATTTTAAAAGACAAAATGATTTATAATCCTTGAAGGGTCCACTCAAGCTTTGTAAAATAAATCAAACAAACCCAAAATAACAATATTTAAGGTTAAAAAATATTTTGGCCGAAAATAATGTTTATAGTATTTTATTACGACACTATTGGGTCATTATTATGTCATAAAACACATTATATATTTAAATGGTATTTATTTTTAACCCAAAAATTCGACTATCTCAGAAAATTTTTAAAAAATTTCTATTTGATAATTTCAACATCCTGATTCCAAAAAAAATTTTCATTTTATCTAAATTTTTTTTCAAACATGTTAATTTTTACATTTAATATAAAAACATACATTTGTCCAAAAATTATGGTTTTGACAAAAACAACATTGAAATGTTAATAAAAATTGAAATCGCATTCATAAAATTATATGATCATTTATATTTAATAAAAATTAATTTATTAATAATAATAATATTTTATTAAAATATTATTTAATTCAAAAATCCATTAATTCATAAAAATATATTTCATAATTTAATATTAACGTAAAATACTATTTGCACTTTAAAAACAATTTACAAAGTAACAATAATAATATGAATGTATATTCATTATAAAATAATAATGTATATAATAGTACTACTAGTGTCTTGTTACATAACCCCTTATAACACCCCCATAAGACCTTATGATATGGTGTGTGATGGTGACAGACTCTTTGGGTGGCATGGATAACATTGCTCGAGTGTAATCACTATCAACATCCACTTCTTTCGTAGGTTATTCCACTCGAGCATAACATGTTCAAGATCATCTTGCGCTTGGTGAAGAGTGAAGCCCAATGACACAACCTCCTTTTAGATCTCCTATAACTGGGATTTGTGTGGGGAAAGTATAGTAGATGAGGCCATCACTTCCTTTGTCTGACTAAATTGGATTTTTTAAAGCCCTATATTTATACTAATCATGTGATCACTATTCAATGAATATATTATAAATGTTCACAACTCTAAATATTATTTTAAAATTAAAAAATGTAGGATGAAATAAGTGCATATATTTTACTTAACCATAAGAAGACATTTAAATAGGCCAATAGGAATTTTCATTAATGAATTTTTGGTTCGTTACTATAGTTCTCAAGAGTATGTTATGTAAGTGGTGGTAGTGTATTATGTAGGATAAGATAAAAATGATATGCACTTTTGGAATTTTTTAAAGAATATGTCATTCTATAATTTATTTTCATTTCATTGTAGTGATTAATGTTTATGGAATATATTTTTCTCAGAAAGGATATAAAAGTATATTCACATATTCATTCCATTTTCTTGTGTTGACACCACTTATCCCTCATTTAACAATGGATGAATCCCTAATGTATTGGTAATATTAATAATTTAATTGAATAGATTAAACATGGGAAGGTTTTAATCTCATCCTAGAATCTTATGAAACTATATTGAATCACAATTTCATGATTTTAGTTAGCATTGAATGAGAACTAAAGGAATTAAATGTTTTTCATGTTCATAGGTATAATGAATAATGTTCTATTAAAGGAAAAATTAATTCCACATAAAACACTATGATTAGTATAAATTTTTTTTATGTTTTATATAAATGGATTCATTCAGATTTTATAAATTTTCTTTCTAATATTTTGGGATGTTAGTCTGTATAAAGATAAATTGTATGAATATCATAAACTATTCCAACACTTGTGGTCATATACGTTATATGAAGATGTTGGTCAAACAATGTATAAACACTAGCATGGAAATGGTTTATCATATCCTATGGAAACTGCAGAATATCATAACCATTAAGAATGTGTAGATCTAACAATATGCATCAGTGTTATGTTTGGTCACATAGACATGGAGTAGATATCAGATGTTCATAATGGAACGCCATTTTCTTTCTAATGTATGTATAGAGATCATATCTGTTTTCATTGATTTAGTTTTCCCCCTTATATACTTTGTGATTTTTGGAGTTCTCTTTTCTTGTTTCCATTGTTTCATTATAGAGGTGTTTTATTATTTTTACACACAATTTTCGATTCCAAATTACTTATTTAAAAATTTATTTTTATATATATATATTTATCGTTATTAATTTTTTTGAATTATAAATTTTAATGGACTGGAGTTAAGGGAGTCTGGATCTATGGTATATGAAAATAAAGTTGGGATACTAAGATTAAATTTATGGTAATTTCAAATATGGTGGAGATACCAATATTAATGGATATTTCTAATTAAAAAGTTATACAAAATATTCTTGGTTGTTCTTTAACTTGTTTTTACTCAAATAAACATCATTATTCTATGATTTTTCCCCTAGTTCATACTTGAGAGAGGGCTTGGAATGTGTGAGTTTCTCTGATATAGGGTTGTTCAGGAATTCTGTTGAAAATAGTCTACATGGAAAGTTGTGTTTTAAACTCCATGTGTGTTCCTGGTTAGAGTTGTAATTTATATGGTCTTCATTTTGTGGGATATAATTCATGTTTTATCATTTTATTGTATAATTTATTAAAAATATCAATATGGGATAAATTTTGATAAATAAGTTCTTTAGTTCCACTTGTTTTTTATCCCCCTAATGTCCTTTTCACATCATTTCATAGAGCATTATGTTCTTTAAAATTATTCTAAATCATCTACCTTATATAAGAATCTTTATATCATTTTTTTGGTTTATAATGTAGTGAGACTATTTGAAACACAATTAATCCAAATCATGTAGACTTCTTTATGAAACCATATATATTTGGTCAAAGTCATTATGCATAGGTTGAGTAAAGTTAGTCCAACTATTAATCCAATCTGCGAGGCCTCCATAGTATCCCATAACTAGGTATACATTTATCTTAATCACACTATAAAAATAATTAGTTTCAAATAATTATTCTACAAATTATTTACCAAACCAAAAACTCCACCCACTCGCCTCATTCATTAAACATTTATCTAGGTTCTTAAAATATATCTCCATCATATCCTATATTTGGGATCCATTTCCATTCAATGGTAGGTTCTGATAAATCATTAGTCATGGGATATTATTTTCCAACTTTATTATAGTTTCATCATAATTATTATTTATTTTATATGATAACCTATACTACCACAAAAATGAATCATAGAGTAGGGATTTTTTAACTAGATCTATATTACAAATTTTATCTATCATTAATTTTTAAGCCATTCATTATAGTATGTTTGAATCCATTGGATTTTAGTTGATCATTTTGTGAATTATTGAATTACATATAATATATCATATTATTTATTTTCCATATCTCATAGAATTATTAGGGATTTTAATTTCTCATGAAATGTCACTGAATCAACACATTTAATAAATAAATCTATGATAGCATGATATTTCAAATTTATTTAATGTATTCAAATGTATCCCATTATTTCTCATTTCAATATCAACGATAGATTATATCATTAGATTTTGATAATAAGGGAAAATGTAATTTTTTGTTTTAGTTGATTTCAAAAGTAGTTTAAAGGATTATGATATTTTTATTTAAAGTAATATTTTAGGTTTGATCTTTTTAATTTTACATGACATGTTTATGATAATTATTAAAAAAATGGGAAAATTTTCGTTTTTAAATTCATGGGGTCTTTTTAACCATATTTATTTGTTATTTCACAATAAGAATGTGTAAATGTGAAAATATTTATAAATGCCTTTTTAAATGTCCTTACATTTCATTGAATGTTTATATATTCCAAGGGTAATGTATAAAGTTATAGTTGGAACATCAAATGGTTTGTTGAAAAATTGAAAATTATTTTCCAATCTTCATTTCTTTGTGTCAATGAAATTGCATGAAATAATTTCATGGAATAAAATATATAAATATTAGGGATGTTTAATAATACTTGAATTATATTATATATAATAAGGAATGATCATATTTGGGTGTCAAAAAGTGTAATATTGATTTATTATTTGTATCAGAGCATTAGCTAGAATGGGTCGGATTAAGGGATCTCTCTTGAATGGGTTCCGATACTGGGACCGACCCATGGGTGGCTGTGAAGAGGAGCGGACCAACATGGTCTCACCGGGATATGACGGTCCGGGTGAGAATCAGGGTGGATGATGGATGGATGAATGAAGTGGAGGGGGTAATGGCAAGGGACCATCACAAGGGCGACGGTGAAGTTGGGCTTGAGCCTCGAAGAGACCTCCTACGTATCCCCGTGGCAGGGAATCAAAGTCCACGTAGTTTGGGATGGTGTCGGTGAACCAGCATGAAGGTGGACCTTGGTCTGATGGATGTCGTCAGTGAACCAACGTGAAGGTGAGCCTTGGTCCGATGCGTCAGCGAACCAACGCAAAGGTGGACATTGGTCCAGATGGTGTGGGGCTTACACACTAGGCTACCCGGGTGTGGATAAACCAACCTGAAGAAGGTCGGAGTGACCAACAGATGGTGGGCTTGAACCTCTGAAAGGCTTCCTATGTACCATGTCGTGACATGGATCAAAGGCCACGTAGTTCAGGTTGGTCACAACGACTTGCCGTCTGACTGGAATGTAGTTTAAAGTCATACTGGACGAAGATGAACCCTGACGTGAATAAATGACGAGAGGTGGAATTGAAACTCATAGAGGATTCCTCCGTACCGTGCCTTGACATGGATCAAAGACATCGTAGTTCAAAGGGACTTCATCGGTGAACTGACGTGAAGGTGGACCGTGGTCCGATGGGTGGTGGGCTTGAACCTAATTAAGGCTTCCTACGTACCATGCCTTAACATGGATCAAAGACCTTGTAGTTCAAATGATGGAAGTCTCCAGCGAACCGACGTGAAGGTGGACCCAGTGTTCCAATAGTGGTGGGTGTCGGCGAACCAAATTGAATGTAGACCCAGGGGTCCATTAGTGGTGGGCTTGAACCTCGTGAAGGCTTCCTACGTACTGTGCCTTGACATTGATCAATGTCCTCGTATTTCGGATGGTGGGTGTCGGTGAACCGATGTGAGGTAGTAGGGACCTTCGTCCAAAGAGGGATTGTCTTGAACCTCAGGGAGGCTTCCTACGTACAATGCCTTAACATGGATCAATTTCCTCGTAGTTCCGGAGGTCAGAATGGCTTTCCATCGGATTGAAATGCAGTTTAACATCATGTTGGATGTAAGTGGAACTTGACGCGAATTGGATGACGGGTGGGCTTGAACCTCAGGGAGGCTTCCTACATACCGTGCCTTGACTTTGATCAAAGACCTCGTAGTTCAAATGGGTGTGCAGTTTAATTTCATGCTGGACGGGGGAATACAGTTTAACGTCATGCTGGACGTGGGTATACTGTTTAACGTCATGCTGGATGAGGGTATACAGTTGAACATCATGCTGGACGAGGGTATTGCCAAGGCCGATGCTTACTCTAAGCCCACGTGAGTCATGATCGGTGTGAGAAACAAAAGGCAGCAAGGACATGATGATCACGTCGCGAAGGGTGCGTCCGTGAGAAGCGATGAGGGGCTTATGCGTTAGGCGGACCATGGTGCTGGGACTTACTTCAGAATGGAGGCCCGAAGTGCGGCAAAGCGCAACGAAAGAGGGATTTGGGACCAATGATGGGAGGTGCCTCGTTCCCTACCGCGCCCTCCCATGACCTTGGTAATGGGGAAGTACGGAGATGCAGGGGTGCAACCATCCATTGGAGAACTAGGTTCCCCCTTCTCCTGTGAACATATGCCGCTCCGATAAGGAGGATATCATCCCTTGTGGGGGGAGTGATTCCACTCCCGTGGAGACGAGTGGCATAAAAAATGTTCGAGCTGGGGGGACCCTTCGTGCGAGGCACGAGGTCGGGTCACAGTTTAATGTCATGTGTTTAGGACGTGGTGCTTGGCATTTTAACGTCCTGCTGCTCGGACGAGGTGGGTTCACTCCACACCCCTAGGACTTACATAACCGGTACCCTTTGCTCCTTGGGGGAGGGAAGGTACCCGTAAGGTCGTGGTCAAGGGGTGTTGTAGAGAGAACCAGTGAGAGGTCCACGTTATCATGGATATTTGAAGAAGAAATAGCCGTTAGTGTGCCTGTAACACCCCAAGCTTCTACGGTACGCTTCTCATTGAATAATGTGATAGCGTGTGTTGTACGCAACACCGAGTTCTAACACACCATAACCAATTAAACTAGTCATTATGAATAGTAATACCTACTTTTTGAAATTATATATATTTTATATTTTAAAATGGACTTCATTTTTGGATTCGGAATATCGAATTTAGCCTAAGGTGAAATTTTGGTACTTTTCGGATAACTTTCATATTTTCATGAATAGTGAAAATTACTAAATTTTAATTAAAAACAACTTTTTTAATCAAAATAATTAATAGTGATAAATTATGAATTTGAGTGGTTTTAAAGTATATTTAGAATATATTTTTACCATTTAATATAATGTTGGTCATTGGAAATAATTTTACAATTAAACCGAACATAAACAAGTGTCAATCTTTTGATAGTTATTATCTCTTAAAAACACGCTTTTTGTTTTGACAGCGGGAATTAATTTTAAATTAATTTCTACCACTTCTGTGTTTTGAATTTAGAATAATGGATTCCATATTTGGAATCAGGATTTCAAAATTGTTTAAATAGGTAACTTTTATTTTTAGACATTTTGAATAATTACTGTGGTAAATATTTTATTTACCATGGTTAAGGGTAAATCTGGTAAATAAGGAATAAAAAATAATATTATAATAATTATAAATTACCCTGAAACGTGTCCTAGCCTTATTGGTTGATACATGTTCGACCATGGGCATCTTTGGGTCGATTTTGGGACCCCATGGTGCCACTTGTAGGTGATAGGGACACTTTTTTTAATTAAGTTAAAATGAATACAAAAATGACACAAGGATATATCTTTTAGAAAAACAATTTTTACATAGGGTTATATATGTTGTATTTTAGATTATAAATATTCATTATAAAGATAAAATGATTTCATACATAATGATATTTTATTTGTAATTTTTAGACATTAAATAATTTATTTTATTTATGACACAATGATGATGCAGTAATTACTAAAATATTGAAAAATTAAATTAATTGATATTATAAATACCCAAATAAATATAATATGAAACTTTTAATGAATTAAACTAATTTTCTAGGATAATATGACATATTAGGATTTATTTAATTTAAGTTTTCGAAGTAATCAATCTGTTATGAGTTTCAAAAAAATCAACAATTGAATAGTGTCAAAATTGACATAAAATAGTTCTTAAAACAAATATTATATTATTAATTGATATTAAATTCTTAAAAATCTATGGTTCGGCCAAGAGACTTATATCATGATAGGTTCAGCATTAGAGGACCACTTTGGGGTCGCTTGGATGTATATAGTATGTTTATTAACCATATTATATAAATATACAAAGAGACATTGTAACAGTGAAACTAATTAACTTAGAGTTAATACTTAAAGATAAGGTTAATATAAGTACCCAAACCTATCTAAATTCTATTGGCTGAGTTGTTTTCGACCCATCCCCACCTTAACATTTGAATACTCAACTTTGGAGCCATTGTAAACTGATTATGAATTTATTATAAACTAATATCTCTAACTTTTCCAAAGGTGCCCCTCACCCCTCTTATAAAAGGGCACTCCTCCTTCTCATTTCTTCACACCTTCAAAGCCTTTTGGTTCGGCCAAAATCTGGCCAAATACTCTCCCAACTTCCGTCACTACAACCTAGAGGCCTTAGTTTGATCAGAAAGCCAACCTAAGGAGCCCTTTTGATCAAATCAAAAGGAAGAACCCAAAGAAGAGGTAATGATTTCACCACCCTTTTTCCAAGTTCATTTATTCTTCCACTTCTTCTTCCTTTGTTGTTACCATTCTAAAATAATAACTCCAGTATATCACATATACTGTGATGTTATTATAAATATGGTACAACCATATTCAGTATTCTATCCACCCTTTTAATAACATGTCACCATACGTGTGTACGTACGGCTTACCGTCTCCACGTCGTGGTGTAATTGTTATTCAATATATTATTAATTGGATGGGTATAATAATGATGTGTAACTCATGTAAATAATAAATATAACATGTTAATTATTATGTATATATGATATAACATCCATTTATATATTATTTTAATATCAAAAGAATGATATTGTCGCTCGTGCGTACGTACGGACTACCGTCTCCACGAACGCGATAAGATTCATTCTCCATCGTATCCATTCAAGTATAATTATCATTTGATGATTTAAAAATGATGTTTAAGGACTTGATATAATTATGTAAATGAATAATATAAAACCTATTCATTACAAACATGGCTTACGTAACAAAACATATAAAAGAAAACAAGTAAGTTAACACCCGAAACAATGATAATACTAAGATATTATTATCAAATCAATATTAAAAGATCATATATGATATCATATTAATATATATGATTCTTGTATAATTTAATAACAATTATTTCACCATTATACAGGAGGTTAACCTACCCCAACCAAGGAAAAGTACAAGGTAAGGGTTATTTCACAATCTCTTCATTATCCGAGGTTGTTTATACGTAATAATCTACTGGGATCTTGTTATCATCCACATCCATGTTTCTTAAAAATGTATTTCAAAACATTTTTACAATAATATGGGTTAAAGATATTTATACCCTTGTTTTACTTTTTATAAAAGGAATCTTTCCTTCGTTTTCAAAACAAGGTCCTTTTTAACCTTTTCGACAGAATTAAGGTAAGAATGTTTTATTAACTTATACGGTGGGTGAGTTTATTTTCTGCCGTTATAAAATATTCAAAGCTTTCATTACAAGCCTATAAGAATATTTTCAAGAAAATGTTTTATTTTATATGGCTCTTAAATGATTTCAAAAATAGAAAGATATATTTCTCTAAAAAGAGTTTTGATTTCATCTATGTCAACATCCTTTGATAGATTTTACGCTTATTTGAAGTTGATTTATTATGATACAAAACTTCTATATTGTATTGAAGCTTTTGTGATATGTTTGACTGTGGATGTGCTATTTTTATACCATTAATAGTTTATGGTGAAATTATTGACATTTCGTATGCTATTTTTAATACGAATGTTTATGTTATGTTTAAACCTTTTCATATGGGAATGCATTGAACTTAATATGTGACGGGTCGATCCCGCTATAACTCCTCGATGCATCGGTAGGTCTCATTAGACAAAATAGTGTCTTGGCACAAGGCCTTGGCAAAATCTTATTTGTAGTCTTGGCACGAGGCCTTGGCTATGTGGTTATGATAGTCTGGCATTATGCATTCCAACATTATGAAAGTGGTTATTGATATTTCATGTGATTATTCGATTAGTAGAATATCCATGTGAACAAGTAAATGGAATTATTTCATTTTACTTTTTCCATACTATATTTAAGTTCATGTTTAAAAGGCTTTTGTTTTAGTAATTCATTGCCTTAAATGTTTATGCTTATTTTTGAATGTTCCGCTATATTGTTATCCTTACTGGGCATTTGAGCTCACCCCTTTTCTATGTTTTATTTTTCCCAGGATGTGAAGAAGTAAGTCATGAATGACCTGCAGGGATATTATGAGGGGATAATAGTGTGGACTGTGGATACATTATGTTGTTGTAGTAGTTTTTCATTTTATGATGTAATGTAAAACTTATGAATATATCTAGTGTTTCCAAGGCTACTAAACCAATCGGTCTTTCTAGATTTGATCTTTCTTGTGATCATGCCAATGTTATGTAATAATGCACCGACTCTGGGTAACTAGGGTCGGGGCGTTACAGTTGGTATCAACGGAAGTTTAGTACAAACCATGGAAACTAGATTTAGATAAAATCTGATTAGAGCACGTAGACCTAAGATGAACATTGAGGATTAGTATAGAAGAACTTCCTAGAATTTTGGTATTGTAGAGATTTTGTGAGTTTTCCGAGCAATACATTCCTTTCTGGATACGAGCAGGTAGAGGCGGCTCTGGCACATATGTACCTAGGGGTAAAACCCGAAAACACCGCTTTGAGCTAGACTCGAATGGGAACTGGTGCACGACAACGGGCCTTGCTGCACTCTTGGTTACGACACTCCCCGGGGATATTCTTAGGATAACTCTCATTTTATTTACAAATCATTTTGAAGGGATTATGAGTATATACTTCCTCAAAGAAAAAATTCTTATGATTATGGATTATATCCATAAATAGTTCAATTTATGTTAAGTGTTTTATAAGTATGGGATTATGTATTTTGATTCATAAACTGATCTAGTTTATGACATTGTTTAGAAATGGCGCCTAGTGGAAGAAATGGGAACCGTATCAATGCACGCACTCCATGTAGGGATTGCCCTCCTGCTCAAGATAATTATAGTGGGGCTGGTGATGCAACTGGTGCCGATCATCTAGTCACCATACTGGGACAACTCACTCAAGTTATGAATAATAACCTTACCCGTATGGAGCACCCTGATCCGCAGCGTGGAGGATCAATGTTAGATCGATTCATGAGGAAACAACCACCAACGTTCAATGGGAGTACAAATCCCTTAGCAGCTGAGCAATAGATATTTTCCCTAGAGAAAATATTTCAGGATTTGGGGAGTAATGAAAGGGAAAAAGTTATCATGGTCGTTTACCGCCTCACTGGAGATGCTGATCAATGGTGGTCATTGATTCAAAATACGAAGGAAGATGATGAAGTATCAAATATGGAATGGAGGGATTTCAACGATCTGTTTTTAGAAAAATAATTTCCTCGCGACCATCGAGAAGATATGGAAAGGCAATTTCTGAGTTTGAGACAGAAGGAGGATTAGAATGTCACAAAGTATGAGGCTATCTTTACAAGGTTAGCAAGGTATGATGGAGATTATATACGTAACACATGAAGTAAGATTGATCGTTTCTTTGATGGGTTAAAACCATTTCTCTGTCGAGCATTAGTCTCACAATCCTTTTCATCGTACGAAGACATTGTCTCATGTGCTATCAAGACCGAAAAGGAATTCTCTAAGTCTTATGACTTTAAAGAAAAGAAAGAGAAGAAGAGGCCTGCTGATCAATCTGGGAATGGAAATAAGGGGAAGAAAGGAAAGGTTGAATATCCATCTTGTGGTAAATGTGGGAAGAAACAGCCCAGTACTTTCTTGAAGGGAATGGGAGTCTGTTACAAGTGTGTTGAAAAAGGCCACCAAGCTCGTGATTGCAAAGGGAAGAAGGAAGCCACCAACGTTCAGTGCTACAATTGCAGGGAGATGGGACATTATGCAAATGAATGTCCTAAGCGTCAGGAGAACTTACCTCAGAAAAGGCCAAGGGATCAAGGCCAAGATTATTCTATCACTACTACTGAGGTAGAAGCTCTGAAAGACGTGGTGGCAGGTAATTTAATGGTTTCCTCAAGTTTAGAAAATTCATTATTTGATTCTGGATCATCGCATTGTTTCATATCTTCCCAGTTTTCTAAGAAAATTAGATATTTCCAATTTGATTTAGCAAGGGAGTTGTCAGTTAAAACTCTTAAGGGAAGTATCATTGCAACAAAGTTTTGTGAATCAGTCCCCATTAGGGCACATAAATGTTCGTTATCTGCTGATCTCATCGTCATAACTATGATTGAGTTTGACATAATCCTCGGTATGGACTGACTTTCGGACTATGATGCGAATATTTATTGTAAGAAGAAAGAGGTTACGATTCTTGATGATAATGATAAGGAACACCTTATCTTTAGAGCAGAATCGTCACCACCTAATTCTTATTTAGATCCACCCTCAATAGCTCAACTAAATTCAATTATTGGGGAGGAAGAGAATAAAATAACTGTGGGTGAGGAAAGGAATGTTCAAATAGAGGATGTACCTATTGTGAAATAATTTGTAGATGTATTTCGGGAAGATTAACCTGGACATCCTCCAGAACGAGAAGTTGAGTTTTCCATTGATTTGATTCCTGGATCAAGGCCTATATCGAAGACCCCTTATAGAATGGCCACTGTAGAATTAGTTTAACTAAAGAAACAACTAGAGGAATTGAGTAATAAAGGATTTATTCGCCCTAGTGTTTCTCCATGGGGAGCCCCTGTTCTTTTTGTTAAAATGAATGATGGATCTATGAGGTTGTGTATCGCCTACAGGGAGATCAATGCTATAACGATAAAGAACAAGTATCCCCTACCTCGCATTGATGATTTATTTGACCAACTACATGGAGATCAATACTTTTCAAAGATTGACCTTCGATCTGGATACCATCAGTTGTGTGTAAAGAAGGAAGACATTCCGAAGACAACATTTCGAACCAGGTACGGGCATTACGAGTTTACCATAATGCCGTTTGGATTGACTAATGCACCCTCTGTATTCATGGATCTGATGAATAGAGTTTTCAAGGAGTATCTCTATGAATTTGTGGTGTTATTTATTGATAATATCTTGGTATACTCCAAAACCTATGAAGATCATGAAAATCACTTGCGCATTATCTTGAAGACTCTGAGGAGGCATGAATTATATGGGAAGTTTAGCAAGTGTTAATTCTGGCTTCAGGAGATTTCTTTTCTTGGCCATATTGTCTCTAAAGATGGAATCTCTGTTGATCCTTCTAAGACCAAGGCAATCCAAGAATGGCCAGCACCTACGAGTATAACTGAGGTACGTAGTTTTATTGGTTTGGCAGGTTATTATCGACGTTTCGTCCAGAATTTTGCCCGATTGGCTAACCCATTAACGAAGCTCACACGTAAAGGGGTTAAATTTGTTTGTACAAAAGAGTGTGAATAATGGTTCGAAGAACTGAAGAGAAGATTAGTCAATGCTCCTATATTGACTCTACCATCGGGGAATGATGGGTTTGTTATTTATAGTGATGCATCAAAGAAAGGACTTGGTTGTGTCCTTATGCAGAATGATAGAGTTATTGCCTATGCATCACGACAGTTGAAAATTCATGAACAAAACTATCCTACTCATGATCTCAAGTTAGCAGCTGTGATCTTTGCTTTGAAGATATGGAGGCACTACCTCTATGGTGAAAAATGTGAGATTTATACTGATCACAAGAGTTTGAAGTATATTTTCTCACAAAAAGAACTCAACATGAGGCAAAGGAGATGGCTTGAATTACTCAAGGATTATGATTGCACGATACACTACCACCCGGGGAAAGCAAACAAGGTGGCAGATGCTTTGAGTAGAAAAGACCATGGAGTTTTGAACAATATGAGAATGGAAAGGGATCCAATTTTCATGGATCTAGTGAAGATGGACATGGGAATAACCAGGGAAGGTGAAACATCAATGCTTTTTCAAATGGTTGCGAAACCATCTTTACTAGAAAGGATTAAGATTTCTCAGACCGATGATGAAGAATTTAAAAAGATGATTAAAGCTATGAATGATGGGATATTGAGAGACATTGTGTATGAGGATGGAATTTTGAAATTTGGGAAGAGACTTTGTGTTCCCGATATACCTGATCTAAAAAGGGAATTGCTGGATGATACTCATAGTTCCAATTTCTCTATACACCCTGGGAGAACCAAAATGTAGAGAGATTTGAAGGGACATTTTTGGTGGGACAACATGAAGAGGGAGATTGCTGATTTTGTGTCAAGATG
This sequence comes from Viscum album, assembly GCA_963277665.1. Taxonomy (NCBI): domain Eukaryota; kingdom Viridiplantae; phylum Streptophyta; class Magnoliopsida; order Santalales; family Viscaceae; genus Viscum; species Viscum album. The sequence continues at coordinate 1,756,089,116 of OY728158.1, read as the reverse complement.
TATGGTTTGTCAGCAAGTGAAAGCTGGAAGGCAACAGCCTGGAGGAGTCATGCAACCTCTTCCCATACCGGAGTGGAAATGGGACAATATTACGATGGACTTTGTCATGGGGCTACCAAAGACTCCTAGAAGGAATGATGCAATATGGGTTATTGTTGATCATCTTACCAATTCAGCACATTTTCTTTCTATAAGAGAAGATCTACCCCTGGAACGTCCAGCAAGACTATATATTAATGTAGTTGTGAGACTTCATGGAGTACCCCTATCAATTGTTTCTGATCGTGATCCCCGTTTTACTTCAATATTTTGGAAAAGTCTTCAGAAATCCCTGGATACTGAACTTCATTTGAGCACTGCTTACCACCCTCAGACAGATGGACAATCAGAACGGACTACTCAAACCCTAGAAGACATGTTGAGATCTTGCTCACTTGACTTTCAGGGTATGTGGGATCAATACTTACCTCTCGTAGAATATTTCTATAACAATAGCTTCCATTAGAGTATTCAGATGGCATCATATGAAGCGTTATACGGAAAGAGATGTCGAACACCAAACTGTTGGGATGACGTTGGTGAAAGAAAACTTGTAGGCCCAGAACTGGTGGAGGAAACGGTGGAAAAGGTGAAAGTAATCCAAAATCACATCAAAGCAGCTCAAAGTAGGCAGAAGAGCTATGCCGATAATGGAAGGAAGGATTTGGAATTTCAAGTCGTGGATCATGTTTTCCTGAAGGTATCCCCATGGAAGGGAGTCATACGTTTTGGTAAGAAAGGTAAATTGAGTCCCAGGTACATCGGACCTTTCGAAATTCTAGAACGAATTGGGGCTGTAGCTTACCGATTGGCAATACCGCCAAGTCTCTCTAAAGTTCACGATGTGTTCCACGTATCTCTGTTGAGGAAATACATGCCTGACCCAACGCATGTACTCACCTATGAAGAATTTGAACTGGAACCCGATCTGTCTTATTGCGAAGAGCCCGTCAAGATTCTTGATACGAGAGAACAAGTGCTGAGAAACCGGACGACGCGTCTGGTAAAAGTTTTGTGGAGAAACCATAAGATGGAAGAGGCAACGTGGGAACCCGAGGAACTTATGATGAAGAACCACCCGAGTCTTTTCATGAGGTAGTATTCTAGAAATTTTGAGGACGAAATTATTTGAAGGAGGGGAGAATGTAACACCCCAAGCTTCTACGGTATGCTTCTCATTGAATAATGTGATAGCGTGTGTTGTACGCAACACCGAGTTCTAACACACCATAACCAATTAAACTAGCTGTTATGAATAGTAATACCTACTTTTTGAAATTATATATATTTTATATTTTAAAATGGACTTCATTTTTGGATTCGGAATATCGAATTTAGCCTAAGGTTAAATTTTGGTACTTTTCGGATAATTTTCATATTTTGATGAATAGTGAAAATTACTAAATTTTAATTAAAAACAACATTTTTAATCAAAATAATTAATAGTGATAAATTATGAATTTGAGTGGTTTTAAAGTATATTTAGAATATATTTTTACCATTTAATATAATGTTGGTCATTGGACATAATTTTACAATTAAACTGAACATAAACAAGTGTCAATCTTTTGATAGTTATTATCTCTTAAAAACACGCTTTTTGTTTTCACAGCGGGAATTAATTTTAAATTAATTTCTGCCACTTCTATGTATTGAATTTATAAAAATGGATTCCATATTTGGAATCAGTATGTCCAAATTGTGTAAATAGGTAACTTTTATTTTTAGACATTTTAAATAATTACTGTGGTAAATATTTTATGTACCATGGTTAAGGGTAAATCTGGTAAATAAGGGTTAACAAATATTATTATAATAATAATAAATTACATTAAAACGTGTCCTAGACTTATTGGGTGATACATGTTCGACCATGGGCATATTTGGGTCGATTTTGGGACCCCATGGTGCCACTTGTAGGTGATAGGGACACTTTTTTTAATTAAGTTAAAATGAATACAAAAATGACACAAGCACATATCTTTTAGAAAAACAAGTTTTACATAGGGTTATATATGTTTTATTTTAGATTATAAATATTCATTAGAAATATAAAACTATTTCCTACATAATTATATTTTATTTATAATTTTTAGACATTAAATAATTTATTTTATTTATGACAAAATGATGATGCAGTAATTACTAAAATAGTAAAAAATTAAATTAATTGATATTATAAATACCCGAATAAATATAATATGAAACCTTTAATGAATTAAAATAATTTTATAGGATAATATGATATATTAGTATTGATTTAATTTACTTTGTTCGAAGTAATCAATCTGTTATGAGTTTCAAAAAAATCAACAATTGAATAGTGTGAAAATTGACATAAAAGAGTTCTTAAAACAAATATTATATTATTAATTGATATTAAATTCATAAAAATCTACGGTTCGGACAAGAGAATTATATCATGATAGGTTCATCATTAATGGACCACTTGCGGGTCTCTTGGATGTATATAGTATGTTTATTAACCATATTATATAAAAATTCAAAGAGACATTGTAAAAGTGAAACTAATTAACTTAGAGTTAATACTTAAAGATAAGGTTAATATAAGTAACCAAACCTCTCTAAATTCTATTGGTAGAGTTGTTTTAGACCCATACCCATCTTAACCTTTGAATAGTCAACTTTGTAGCCATTGGAAACCGATTATGAATTTATTATAAACTAATATCTCTAGCTTTTCCAAAGGTGCCCCTCACCCCTCTTATAAAATGGAACCCCTCCTTCTCATTTCTTCACACCTTCAAAGCCTTTTGGTTCGGCCCAACTCTGCCCAAATACTCTCCCAAATTCCCTAACTACAACCTAGAGGCCTTAGTTGGATCAAAAATACAACCTATAGTGCCCTTTTGATCAAATCAAAAGGAAGAACCCGAAGAAGAGGTAATGATTTCACCACCCTTTTTCCAAGTTCATTTCTTCTTCCACTTCTTCTTCCTTTGTTGTTACCATTCTAAAATAATAACTCCAGTATCTCACATATACTGTGATGTTATTATAAATATGGTACAAACATATTCAGTATTCTATCCACCCTTTGAATAACATGTCACCATACGTGCGTACGTACGGCTTACCGTCTCCACGTCGTGGTGTAATTGTTATTCAATATATTATTATTTGGATGGGTATAATAATGATGTGTAACTCATGTAAATAATAAATATAACATGTTAATTATTCTTTATATATGATATAACATCCATTTATATATTATTTTAATATCAAAAGAATGATATTGTCGCTCGTGCGTACGTACGCACTACCGTCTCCACGAACGCGATAAGATTCATTCTCCATCGTATCCATTCAAGTATAATTATCATTTGATGATTTAAAAATGATTTTTAAGGACTTGATATCATTCTAGATATGAATAATATACAACCTATTCATTACAAAAATGGCTTACGTAACAAAACATATAAAAGGAAACAAGTTAACACCCGAAACAACGATAATACTAAGATATTATTATCAAATCAATATTAAAAGATCATATATGATATCATATTAATATATATGATTCTTTTAAAATTTAATAACAATTATTTCACCATTATAAAGGAGGTTAACCTACCCCAACCAAGGAAAAGTACAAGGTAAGGGTTATTTCACAATCTCTTCATTATCCGAGGTTGTTTATACGTAATAATCTACTGGGATTTCGTTATCATCCACATCCATGTTTCTTCAAAATGTATTTCAAAACATTTTTACAATAATATGGGTTAAATTCATTTATACCCTTGTTTTACTTTTTATAAAAGGAATATTTCTGTCTTTTTCAAAACAAGGTCCTTTTTAACCTTTTCGACAGAATTAAGGTAAGAATGTTTTTTTTAACTTATACAGCGGGTGCGGTAATTTTCTGCCGTTATAAAATATTCAAAGCTTTCCTTACAAGCTTATAAGAATATTTTCAAGAAAATGTTTTATTTTATATGGCTCTTAAAGGATTTCAAAAATAGAAAGAGATATTTCTCTAAAAATTGTTTTTATTTCATCTATGTCAACATCCTTTGATAGATTTTACGCTTATTTGAAGTTGATTTATTATGATACAAAACATTAATATTGTATTGAAGGTTTTGTGATATGTTTGACTGTGGATGTGATATTTTTATACCATTCATAGTTTATGGTGAAATTATTGACATTTCGTATGCTAGTTTTAATACGAATGTTTATGTTATCTTTAAACCTTTTCATATGGGAATGCATTGGACTTAATATGTGACGGGTGGAGCCCGCTATAGCTCCTCGATGCATCGGTAGGTCTCATGAGACAAACTAGTGTCTTGTCACAAGGCCTTGGAAATATCTTATTTGTAGTCTTGGCACGAGGCCTTGGCTATGTGGTTATGATAGTCTGGCATTATGCATTCCAACATTATGAAAGTGGTTATTGATATTGCATGTGATTATTCTATTAGTAGAATATCCATGTGAACAAGTAAATGGCATTATTTCATTTTACTTTTTCCATACTATGTTGAATTTCAAGTTTAAAAGGCTTTTGTTTTAGTAATTCATTGCCTTAAATGTTTATGCTTATTTTTGAATGTTCCGCTATATTGTTATCCTTACTGGGCATTTGAGCTCACCCCTTTTCTATGTTTTATTTTTCCCAGGATGTCAAGTAGTAAGTTATGAATGACCTGCAGGGATATTATGAGGGGATAATAGTGTGGACTGTGGAGACATTATGTTGTTGTAGTAGTTTTTCATTTTATGATGTAATGTAAAACTTATGAATATATCTAGTGTTTCAAAGGCTACTAAACCAATCGGTCTTTCGAGATTTGATCTTTCTTGTGATCGTGCCAATGTTATGTAATAATGCACTGACTCTGGGTAACTAGGGTCGGGGAGTTACAGGGCCTATGCGAAGAAGCATTAGGCGAAGCAACGCTACGAGTGGTATTGTCCGTGGGAGTTTGAAATCACATCGTTCATACATGGAGGGTTGCACGGGAAGGGTAATTGCAAAGAAAAGGAGTGTGCTTCGCTAATCGGAGTGCCTTTCCCTTAGCATGGGGAAAAGGTGTGAGTGGAGGGTGCTTCGTGAAGTACAACAGTATTCGCGGAGCACTGCCTCTTGAAGAGGAGGTGCCTTGTGAAGCAGGGTGCTGCGAAGCAGTGTGCTTCACGATGTGTAGCGATCCTGCCTTAGCATGGGGATCACTAATACAGGATGGGTGTTTTGCGAAACATAAATGCTCTGCGGCTGCCCGGGTTCCCTTGGGAATCCCCCTCCTTCACGAATTCCCTTCTTCTTCGACAAGGGCATCCCTCTCGGAAGAGGGGATCAAAACGAGACAAAGTGAAGGCGTCACACGAAGTAGAAGTACCTCGCAGAGCTCATGATTCCTGGGGAAAAGGGTGCTTTGCGATTCGGGAGAGGAGAAGCTGAAGGGTCGGATTGTTCATCCCTCTGGACTTAGGGGGATCCCGTTATTTATAGGCATGGGGCGTCGCGAAGCCGAATTCCAGTGTCGCCTCTGGTGCTTCGCGGCGCGCTCTCGAATGTCAAATGCGTTCGCGGAGAGGTACCGCCTCCGGTGCTTCGCGGCGGGCTCGTGAACGTCAAATCCGTTCGTAGAGAGGTACCGCCTCCGGAGATTCACGGCGGGCTCGCGAACGTCAAATCCGTTCGCGGAGAGGTACCACCTCCGGAGCTTCACGGCGGGCTCGCGAACTTCAAATTCGTTCGTGGATAGGTACCGCCTCCGAAGCTTCGCGGCGGGCTCGTGAACGTCAAATTAGTTTGCGGAGAAGTACCGCCTCCGGAGCTTCGCGGGACCGCGATGCTCGGGGTGCTTCGCGTCAGAGCTTCACGGGGCAGCGTGCGGGCCGTCTTTTTCGTCCCTTACTTTAGTGAAATATTTCGGCACCAACAAATCCCCCCCCCCTCTCAGACATGGAGTCGTGGAGGGCTAAACGGTAGAAGTCTGAGGAAAAATCACCAAAATTGTTGGCGGTTCGCGATGCAACTTCGCGAAGAGGGCCCGCGGTGCTGATTGGGGCCACGGGTCTGGATGCGCCGCGATGCGCTGGGGTCGCCGCCTATAAATAGGGGGGTCTACCTCTTTTTTCTTCACGTGATTTCCTTGTATTTTTGTGCTCTCTATTTCACGAAGCTCCACGTACTCCGCGCCCGATCTCCGTGAATCGCGCTTCGCGGCAAAGCGCAATTCTCTGACTCCGCGACCGCGCCAAGCGAACTCCTGTTTTCCGGCCTAGGTCAGACTCTGCGGCTTGGTCTCGTGACCGACCTTCACGAGCCGGCTTCACAATCCAGCTTCGCGATCCGTTCTGGAAAAATTATTTTCTGAGTGTCGTAGCCGAAATGGCCCATTGAGAAGCTATATTGGGGGTGCTTACAGATGTCGCCCGTCGGGATGAGATGGCCAACTGTCCAGGCCTTGGGGATATAGTCCGAAGCCACTCGGACCACGTTTATTTGACAGATCTGATATCGGAGGGTCAGATAAATTATCCTTAGTGTAAGAAGCTGCCATTATACGGCTTCGGATTGAGGGATGACGTCTTCATCCCTGAGGCGAGTAGGGACGAACCAGTTTGCTGGTTTAAGAGCACGCCATGTTAGCACCAATGGTTCAGGGAGGCCGATGGTCATGCACGGGAGGACTTCACACCCATTACCGCTGACTATCTCTACAACGACGTGAACAATATTGACCGGAAGCCACTGCAACCGGAGACATCCCCTTCTCTCTACCGTACCATGCTGAAGGCGGCTTTGTAGGATTCTAAGAAAGGATGGTCCGATGAGTGGGACCTGTGCCATGGCGGTAACTTTACTGATGGCTGGGACTGGGCCTACTGGGTAGGCGCCTCATGCAATGAGTTTGGGGTCGAGCTGAGGAGGATGGGGTTATATGAGGCGGCATGGGCCTCCCAATTTCACATTTACCAACCGAAACAACTGTTGCTGGAATTGCTGAGCATATGGTCATCTAGGACCAATACCTTTCACCTGCACCACGGGGAGGTGGGCATCAGCCTGTGGGATGTCCACCAGATTTCTAGAGTTCCGATCTTGGGGTCCATGTATGATGAGTTCCTCCCCGTCATGAGAGCATGGGAGGATACATAGAAAATGCCGCGACTGGCGTCAATGATGATGGCACTCGTCCTTGGAGATGACAAGGAGGCAGTGAGGGATTTCTACTTTAAGAAATGGTTCAAGTGATTCCTGGATTTCCAAGAGAATCAATAGTTCCCTCTGAGGCTTCGAACTTGTCCGAGGGCGGCCCAACGGGGTAAGGATCACTTGTATTGGAGGGTCTCGGAGGACAGCCAATGGAAAACTTGGGGTTTCGGTGTCAGCACTGAACAACAGCCGATAGTCAGGCTGGTGGCACTCATCGCGGCTCTCATCTGCGGTTGGATCTTACCGGTGAGGCATACAAGCATGGGGGTGTGGCCCAGCTTGTTTATTATGGCGTCCATGTTGGCCATGGGGCAGTGGGTCAATCTGGGGATTCCAATGCTTGCGAAGATGTACAGAATGCTGCGGCACATTAGTGAGGGCATGAAGCCACCATGGATATGCGGGCCCGTCCAACTCCTGTATTGGTGGATTGCGGTGCACATCACGGGGATCTATGAGTATCCAAACATTATTTCTCCACCAGGATCAAACCTCCTCCCCTCAATCCTGAATGCAGTTGGGAGTTTCCCGTTCAAACTAATTATGCTGATGGTGCTGAATCGGGTGTGGAGGGAGGATGAGTTTAATTTCCACCCCTTCCCACTGCCGACGGGGATACTTACTGACGACAGGCGGGGAATGGAAGAGCACCGGGCTTACCTCCTGGCCTTTCGAGGTGGAGTTTTGGTGGTACGAGTGGATCGTGATCTGCTTTGCGAACTGTACACCCCACATCGGTTTGTGAGGCAGTTCTGGTGCCTCCAGTGGCTGACCCCGCAGGTGTACTGGGAGGTGCGTCACGAGGAGAACTCGTGTGTGATGAGGAAGTTGTGTCTCATGTTCACACGGGAATATGGGAAGATACGAATTGCATTGTCTCCATCCACCGCTGTTTTCGGATTGGTGAGGGAGTATGCCATTAGTTGGGAAGCTACTTACCCAGGGGATATGCTGAAGCAGACAACTATTAGAGTCTGTGATGGTGGGCCTCCTCTATCCCAAGGTCGGGGTCAGAGGGCAGCTAGGGCCTCTCGTGGTGGCGGGGCTGCCATGGTGGCGAGACCTGCACTGGCCGAGGGTGTGGCAGCATCGGCGGATCTGGTGATTCCGGAAGAGCAGGGCCATCAGGAGGGACGACCATAGAGGGGATTTCATAGGATATCCACTCAGGCTCTGGGGAAGCGGCTGCGTCATATCGACATGGCAGAGGATGTCGTTTTCCCGGAAGCCTGGTACATTTGGGATGATAACCAGAATTCCTCAGCCCACCCGAGATATGGGCGCACATGAATCACCTCAGGATGGAGTTACCAAGAATAGGACTAGTCCGGGATGGTTTCATGGCGTCTCCGGTGGAGGCAGAGCAATACTTGGATGAGCTGGAGGATTACGCTCACTCCAGTGGTGTCCCTCGCCCAATGACAGATCGGGTGAGGGTACTTCTGAATCGATCGGTCCCCCCACAGTTATCGGCCTCTGATCTAAGGGAGCATTTCTCCCTACTGGAAGATTAAAAGGACTCCTCTCGGGAGAATGAGGCTGGAGGAGGGATCCCGTTGGAGGATGGAGAGGTCGGAGATCAAGGATCAGATTCCGACGATTTCAGAGAGGCTCTCGAGGTAGCATTCTGAGCTTCCTTCCTCATGGTCCGTTCTTGGGTCATTATGGACTTCTCACCGACGTTTGAGCCATGCAGGAGGAACTCGTTCGTAGGCCTCGTTCTCGCCCCTTGGCGGGTGATGATTCGGGAACTTTAGAACCCACGCCTATGGCTACGTCCAGTTCCACGTCTGGTGGGACCAGAGCACCCGAGGTGGATCCTCTGGAATCTCCAGACCTTCCAACAGTATATGGAGGGCCTCGCCTTGGGGTCCCGTCAGTATCGGCTCAAGAGCAGCACCAGGAGGTCAATCTCTGTAAGTTTCTTCTACCGGTTTCTTTGTTGTCATATGTAGACTATGCCAGCTAACGTTTATGTACCTCTATCTCGTACAGTTCTCCGACTGGCGTGGGCTGCTGTGGCAAGACTAGTCGGGATGTCTGGTGGAATCCCTCCTAGGGGAATGCCGGTGATGGTGGCGATAGTCCCCCCATCTCCCTGAGCTGCAACACACATCATCACCGGCGGGACCACCATCAGGGCCGTGCCTAAGGTCATCGAGGTGGAATTCGATGAAGAGGATCGGTCGGCCGATCCCACTCCTGTCGTACCTACTTTGGTGCCAGATGTCGTGCCGGATTCAACGCCAGATGCAGATCCTGTCGAGGACTTACTGCAGGTGTATCCTGTGTACGAGCCTGCCAATCACGTAGACTGGGACGAAACGGCCTCCGACGAGGAAGACAGTAGCATAGTCTGCCGCCGGTCGTGGAAGCTAATCACGCGCTTCATCAAGGACACCCCCTAAGCGCTATGCCTAGCTGAAATGGACAGAATCCGCTCACAGTTGCGCGAACTGTGTGATGGGGGAGTGGATGCCCAACTTCCTCATGCGCTCATCCGAGATCTTATAGCTGAGAAGATCCGGGAGCATGATCATGGGATCAGCGTGGGCTGGCAGCAGTGGAAGGAGACAAACATCAAGAAGCTCCAGGAGGCTGGAAGTGAGGTCCAACAGCTGCAGACCAAGGCAGATGAGCACTCAGCCTCTCTTAATGCGCAATCTGAGCTGATCTCCCGGTTGAAGGCCCAGCTGGCAGATGAAGAGTAGCTTATGAGGCAAGCTTCTGGAAAGATGGCTGCCATTCAGGCTGAGGTAGAGAGGGCCATAGCAAAGGATGACGAACTACGCCCCGCCGCTACTGAGGAGGAGCGGGATCTGAGTCAGCGGCAACAAGTCTTGGACGCCACAAGCCAACGGGTGGCGGACCTGCAATGCTCTTTTGACGGGGTCAACCCTTCCATGGTAGGAGTCGACCCCCGGGTATTGTAATAAACCAAAAACCTTTTATTGGTACTTCTGTGCTTCAATTTCTTCCTTCTTTGTTTTGAATGTCGTAGCGCGCTTGATTTCCACTGTTTGAATCACCTTATTACATCCCTATAATGTTTACGGGATGTTTGGTGATAATTCCCCAATCCCACATGGGTCGAGCCCAATGTGAGAAACAGGAGATAGTTTCCTTCTCGTCCCACCTATCATATGAGTGGAGACCATGCTCCGGGCATCCGGGATTTGGATTACCAGTCCGGATTTCCAAAAGATGGGAGAGGCTTGACCGGAGAAGGAACGTTTCAGAACAGCCGAATTAACATTTCTTTAGCGTGCCCTCATGCACGAACGGTGCAACACCAGGGGCACTAGAATCAGTCCGAATAGACTGAAACGGGAAGCGTGAATTACGATGCCCAAGATTAGGAGCATTGTGGGGATTGCATGACAATAAGGGACAATCGTTAACCATGGAGGAGAAGCGGTATGCTTACTGTGTTAGCCTGTAATGGAGACAAAAATGAGGGTCAACTGTTGACCATGTTTGAAACACAGGACCATGTCACAAATATTGTCAGTCAATCTTTCGGGACATTGACCCAGGACAGTTGGCGGACCATAGGTCAAAAATCCATACTATTAGGGGGTCCTTCCAAACATGACCATTCTTCCAGAACGTTGGACCAGGACGGTAGGTGAGCTGATGCGTCATGAGACCAGGCCATTAGGGGGTCCCGTCAAACATGAAAGGGGACGAGGGTCCGAATAAGGGGCACGCAAAGCATGGAATATGGAGTGACGGTTTGTCCGAACAGAATCCAACACTTAGGTAGTTACACCACTATAACGACCCATACTTTACATACATTGTTTTTACTTCAGAATTGAAGCACACTTATTACAACATATAACAAAACCAAGAATGGACCGTATAGGTATAGTGTCTTTAGAAACTGGGAAACATAAACAACTGGTTCATAAAGCATCTACTTTGCCTCCCATTTATTTCATCATATCTAGAGTCCCTTTTTGGAATATTCTACTTAATAAACTTCTTCCTGACCTGGGGAAACAAAAAATGCAAAAGGGTGAGCTCAAATGCTCAGTAAGGGTAAACAAAATAAATATCAATCACATCATATTCATAAGAACGTAACATTTTAGAGATCTTAACCTGCAAAAGAGAGCATAATTTCATAACATGGGATAAATCATAGTAGTAAAATGAAATCCCAATAATTATAACATAAAACACGAAACGTTGTGGCATACACACATAATCATAGAGAATCACATCTTATTAGTCAAGACTCATTGCCAAGACTATCGTAGTGGACAAATACCATTTCTGAACCGAGTCACCCTCGTTTCAGTCCTGTTTCACTGAACCGGTATAACCTACCGTTCCAGCCATGTCTATCACATGAGATATAAAATATTTACCCAATGCATTAGAGGGAGATATAGGTCCCACCCATCTCATAATGATACCATTCTTATGTGTGCCACAAAATCATAAATCATACATCATTACATAACCCAAATAATAAAAATGGGATTCTTAAACAACATGACATCATAAAAAAATTCATATAAGATAAACGAATTTATAAAAATAATTCCACCAGAACATAATCAAATCAATGTAATAATAGGGATAGAAACAGAACCCTATATTATCTTAGATGGAAAATAATTTTGTTAAAACACTTGAACTCCATTCTTGAGGAAAATATCCTTTCTACTTCAATTTTTTTTTTCCTTTCTTAACATGTCATATAATTTTAAACTAAAAGAAGTTGATTAAAAATAAACTTGAAAACTTGTAAAGGAAGATTCTTGGATATAATTTTTTGAAAATACATTCATGCCGTATAAGTTAAAAACAACATTCTTCTCGTACTTTTGTCGGAAAAGTCAAAAAGTACCTCAAACGAAAAACGAAAAAAGATTCATTTCATATCTTTTACTAAAAACTCACCGAAAGGTAAAATTGGATTTAAACAATTGTAGGTGAATGGAAATAATATTACATATTGTGGAAATATGGATGTGGATGATAAAATACACCCCAGTAAATGCCAAAGTATAAACAATCTCGGATAAAAATGAGATTGTGATATTTCCCTTACCTTAGGTCCGATATGCTTTGTACGTGTCTGAACCTCCTGTATAATGATTTAAATAATTTTATTTACTTATTCCAGAATCATAATTATTTTTATGATATCATATTTGGTCATATTCTTAGCTTATTAGTAGTGATATTTCATTGCTACTTGTTATTCAGCTGTTTATAACTTTTTGTTCTTATGCGTGTTTTGTCGAATAAATTCTTATTCTTATCTTTAAGTTATAGTACCTCATTTCCAGAATGGTATTAGTTTAATATATATCATATTCATTAATTCAATTTATTTAATTTATATAATCATTATGAAATGAAGATCATGTAGAACGAGTCGCATCACACCGTGGAGACGGTATTCCGTACGTACGCACAAGTGATGATATCGTTCCTATGATCGTGGAATTGTATTGGAGTGTATGTATACTATTTCAGAATCAGTATCACTTTATAATAGTCATATATAGTCATTATTTACACCATTATACCCATCCATGTAAGGTGGTGGTGGAAAATAGATTACACCACGGCATGGAGACGGTATTCCGTACGTACGCACGCGCGGTGATTTCTTTTTCTGTAGGATGGATAGATGGTGAAATAGGGTTGTTTCATACTTATAATAACATATCAGTATATGAGTGATACTTATGTTATTACTTCATAATGAAACAACTAAAGAAGAAGAAGTGGAAGAAGAAATAAAGATGAATGAATCGGTAACGAACATTACCTCTTCTTTGAAGTGATTCTTTGAGACCTCCTCATAGGGAACTAAAACAGGTCTTTGAAGAAGACCAGAACCTCTAGGATGTCTCTAGGGAAGTGGAGAGGAGAAAGTGTCAGGGGATGGCAGAGCTTGAAGGCTCAAAGTGGTGTGAGGAAGAGAGGGAGGAGGTTCCCTTTTATAAGGGAGGAGAGGGGCACCTTTGGAATAAATAAAAATATTATTTTATTATAAAGTCAAGTTCGGTTTTAAATAGCTCCAAATTGATTTATTTCTATGCTAAGGTGGGGATGGGTCGAAAAACTCTCATCAAATATAATTTAGACAAGTTTAGGTTCCTATTTTAACCTAATCATTTAGATTTAACATTAAGTTAAATAATTTTACATTTACCATGTCTTCTTGTGTTCTTATACTATAAGGTTAATAAACATACTATAAGCAGCCAAAAGAACCCCAAGTTGTTTATTATTAATTTATATAAGTCATTTGGCCGAACCTTAGATTTTTAGGAATGAAATAACAATTAATAATATAACATTTGTTTTAAAAACTATTTTATGTCAATTTTGACACTATTTAGTAATTAATTTTTGTGAAAATCATAACAGAATGATTAGTTCGAACAAAGTTAATTAAAGCAATACTAACATGTCATATTAATCTAGAAAATTAGTGGAATTCATAAAAAGTGTCAAATTACATTTATTTTGGTGTTTATAACATCAATTATGTCAATATTTCATTAATTCTTTAATTACTGCATCATCTTTGTGTCATAAATAAATTAACTTATTTAATGTCTAAAAATTAAAAATAAAATACCATTATGTAGGAAATATTTTTAGCTTTCAAATGAATATTTATAGTGGAATTTATCTTATGTATAACCACATATTAAAAATGATTTAGTTATTAAACATTGATTTTCACTATTTTAACCCTTCATTAAATAAATTAATAATAAATGTCCTAATCTAATAAAAGTGGGCCTAAATGTTCATCTTTTATTCCTAAGTTTGTTTTTGGTCGAATTAAACTTGTCCAATAGAATTAGGACGTGTGTTAGGGTAATAATAATATCATTTTTACCCTTAATTACCCTATTTAATTTTAACCGTGGTAAAAAAAATTAAAAAGAAACTATTCACCAAAAAATTATTTTCATCTTATTGAACCGCATTTTATTTACTGACATCAACCGTGTCTCTCGGATTTTTGAAATTCCACTCACAGAAGCGGTAATATTATGTTTTATGAAAAATTCAGTTTTTTAACTACCACTTAGTGGTTTCACTATTCATCAAAAATTGAAAGGTTTCAGAAAAATACCAAAATTTCACCCTAGTCTAATTTCGATATTACGAATCCACAAATGAAGTCCATTTTGAAAGATAAAATTTATAAAATTTCAAAAAGTTGTTATTACTATTCATATCGGCTAGTTTTAATAATATTTTAATAGTATATCGTTGTTTAGTGAAACTCGGTATTGTGTACGACGCAAGCTATCAGGGAAGGTCGTGATTTTGTGTAAAGAAATCAAAGAAAGTGTTGTGTAGAAAAATATTCCTTTGATGATTTATATAACATAAAAGTCTCGGGTGTTACATTCTACCCCCCTTAAAATGAATTTCACCCTCGAAATTTGTCACTTTGTAACAAACAGATGAGGATACCTCTCCCTCATCACATCCTCAATCTCCCATGTAGCTTCTTCTAATTGGTGGTTCCTCCATAAAACATTCACCAATCGAGTGGTCTTGTTTCGTAGGACTTTTTCACTACGATCTAGAATCTCTATCGGTTGTTCTTCATAAGATAGATCTTGCTCCAGCGGCACAACTTTTGAGCTGAGTACATTTGAAGGATCAGGTATGTACTTTCTCAGGAGAGATAAATGGAACACATCGTGAACTTGAGAGAGATTCGGTGGAAGCACCAATCGGTAAGCTACCTTCCCAACACGATCCAGTATTTCTAAAGGACCGATATATCTAGGGCTCAACTTCCCCTTCTTTCCAAATCTCATGACCCTCTTCCAGGGAGATATTCGTAAGAAAACTTTATCACCCACTTCAAACTCTAGGTCTTTTCTTCGGTTTTCGTCATAGATTTTCTGTCGACTCTGAGCTTCTCTTATGTGTTGTTGAATAGATCTGTCCTTTTCTGCTATTTCATCCACGAGATCGGGTCCTAATATCTTTCTTTCCCCAAATTCATCCTAGCAAGTTGGAGTCCTGCATTTCTTTCCATAGAGAGCTTCATAAGGAGCCATCTGAATACTGGAGTGAAAGATATTATTATATGAAAATTCCACCAAAGGTAGGTGTTGATCCCAACCACCTTTTAAATCCATAGAGCAAGATCTCAACATATCTTCTAGAGTTTGAATTGTTCTCTCAGACTGACCGTCTGTCTGAGGATGATAAGCAGTGCTAAAACTCAACTCTGTATCCAGAGTATGCTGAAGACTTCGCCAGAACTTCGAGGTAAATCTTGTATCCTGATCAGATATAATAGAAAGTGGTACTCCATGAAATCTTACCACTTCTTTTACATATATCCTGGAAAGCTGATCCAGAGAGAAATCCTATCTAATAGCAATGAAGTGTGCAGACTTTTGTAAGACGATCAACTATGACCCAGATAGCATTATTACGTTTGGATGTTTTAGGAAGTCCTGTGACAAAGTCCATAGTGATGTTTTCCCATTTTCATTCGGGTATGGTTAATGGTTGTAACATCCCCTTAGACTTCTGTCTCTCAGCATTAACTTGTTGACAAACTAAGCATCGAGAGACATATTCAGTAACATCTCTTTTCATGCCATCCCACCAGAAGTACTCCTTCAGGTCCCTATACATCTTCGTGCTTCCAGGATGAATAGAGAATGAATAACTATGAGCCTCATCCAGCAGCTCCTTCTTTAATTCCAGGATGGGAGGAACACAAACCCTATTCCTGAACTTTATTATCCCATCATAATCAAGGTTGAATTCAGGAACCTTTCTCACCTTCTTTTGTAACTCGACATCTTCTTTCTGTGCCTCTTTAATCTTCACATGTATAGATGGTTGAACATTCATTTGAGAAAGGTACGATTTTTCCCCATTCATTATAATTCGAAGATCCATCCTTTGTAAATCCATAAATATTGGATCTTTTGTGATCCTCATCATGGATAAACTAGCATGGTCTTGTCGACTTAATGCATCTATCACCTTGTTTGCTTTCCCAGGGTGGTAATGAATTGAGCAGTCATAGTCCTTAATCAGCTCCAACCCTCTTCTTTGGCGCATATTCAGCACCTTTTGTGTGAAAATGTACTTTAAACTTTTATGACCAGTATAAATATCACACCTTTTACCATACAGGTAATTCCTCCAAATATTTAATGCAAAGATTACCGCAGCTAACTCCAAATCATGAGTTGGGTAATTTTGCTCATGTATTTTCAACTTTCGTGAGGCATAAGCTATCACCATATCATTTTTCATAATAACACACCCCAATCCCTTCTTGGATTCATCACTGTAGATCACAAACCTTTCTCCACTACAAGGTAGTGTGAGCACAGGTGCACTGGATAACCTTCTTTTCAACTCCTTGAAATTCTCTTCACATTCCTCCGTCCAAAAAAACTTAACTCCTTTCCGAGTCAACTTGGTGAGTGGATTAGATAATCGTAAAAAATCATTAACAAAACATTGATAATATCCAGCTAAAACAAGAAAACTTTGGATCTCAGTTACTTTTGTTGGTCTCGACCATCTTTCGATAACCTTTGTTTTTGCTGGATCCACAGATATCCCCTCTTTTTAGATTATGTGACCCAAAAATGAAACTTTTTGAAGCCAAAATTCACAATTGGTAAATTTGGCATAAAGCTTCTCCTTTCTCAGGGTCATAAAAATAATTCTCAAGTGATCTTCATGTTCTTCCTTGCTCTTTTAATAGACAAGAATATCATCTATAAAGACTACCACAAACTGATCAAGATAGTATCTAAAGACTCTATTCATCAGATCCATGAAGATAGCAGGGGCATTAGTAAGACCAAATGGCATCAGTATAAATTCATAGTGCCCATACCTTGTACGGAAAGCCATCTTTGGTATATCCTCTCTTTTAATCCTTAATTGATGATACCCTGAACAAAGATCAATATTGGAAAAGTATTGACCTCTGCGTAGTTGGTCAAATAGGTCATCAATGCACGGGAGATGATATTTGTTCTTTATAGTGATCTTGTTAAGTTCTCGATAATCAATGCAGAGTCTCATTGATCCATTATTCTTATTAACAAACAGAACAGGTGCTCCCCAAAGTGACGCACTAGGGCATATGAACCCCTTATCAAGATTCTCATGGAGCTGCTTCTTCAATTCCTACAACTCAATTGGGGCCATTCTATAAGGTGTCTTTGAAATAGGCAAAGCACCCTGTACGAGTTCTATTGAAAACTCAACTTCACGATTCGGTGGAAGACCCGGTAATTCCTCCGGAAAGACATCATCAAACTCTCGTACAATGGAAATATTCTTAATCGTGAGTTTCTCACCAACCATTTGAGATAAATAACCTTCATTTAGAGGAATCAATACCCATAAAATGGAAGAAATTTCCACAGGAAGGTTATGTTTATCCTTGCATCGATATACGATCATAGATTGATCTGGAATATGAAATGTGACTTCCCTTCTTTGGAAATTGATATGAGCTCCATGTAAAGAAAGCAAATCCATGCCAATAATCACATCAAATTCCACTATAGGAAGGATCACAAGATTTGCAGGAAGCACTTTCCCACAAACTTCAATCAGAGAAGAATTATAAACTTTTGATGTGATTGTTGTGCCATTAGGTGTTGTCACAACTAACTCAACATCTAATTGTTGAGGTAATACGGCGATACCCTTAGAAAATTCTTCAGAAATAAAGGAGTGGGTGGATCCAAAATCAAATAAAACATTATATACTTTAGATTCGATGGTAAGTGTACCTTTCACCACATCGTTATCGTACTCCACATCGCTGATAGAAATTTCATGTGACTTTCCTTTGTCTTTAGCCTTAAGAGTTTGTTGACGTCGACCATCATCATCAACCCTTGGATTAGGGAATTTATTGGCATAAGGTCCCATCCCCTTGCACTTGAAACATTGAAGTGTTGTAGGGTCATCTTGTGTATCCCTTCCTTTGTTTTCATCATTAGACATCTTCTTCCCATCATTTCGGCATTCAAATGCCCGATGACCTTCCTATACACATTTGAAACATTTACTTGTCCCTTTAAGACAACTCCCTCCATGTTTCTTTCCACACTTTGAGCATAAGGGAAAGCTCATCTTCTTTTCAGTGTGCTCTTTAGATTTTCCTTTGAATTCCATTTTCCTCTTCTTATCAAACCCATATGACTGATGGGTTACTTCAATCTCCATCTTGACTTTGAGAGAACATCGAACGATTTCCTCATAGCAATTGAAGTCCCTTATGGCTAACGCCCTTTTAAGACTTGGTTTTAAGCCACTAAAGAATCGATCGATCTTACTCTCAGGTTAGATAATAATACCAGAAGAGCACCTTGAAAGTCTTGTAAAATTTTCTTCATAGGTACCAACAGATTCATCATCCTTTTGATTCAGTTCAAGAAACTCTTTCTCCATCTTTGTTCAGAGAATATGAGGGAAGTACTTATTGAAAAATATTTTTTTTAACTCGTCCCATTCCATGGACTCAATTTCATCCCTTTTCCTCGTATTCTTAATAAGATTCCACCATTGATCAGCATCACCTTCCAAACGATACACTTCTAAGATGACATTATCATGCTCAGAACATTGAAGAACTGAAAATATCTTTTCAGTAGTACTAATCCATTGTTTAGCAACTAATGGATCAGTAAACCCGCTTAATGAAGGTGGATGCTCTCTCTTGAAGGATTCAACATAATGTTGCTCCTTACTTTGCTCGTTTGGAAGTCCTGCATGATTCATAGCTTGAGAAAGTTGTGTGATCATGGCTACAAGATTTTGCATTCCAGATCCCATAACGTTTGGTTGCTCAGGGGGACAATCATTTCATTGCCCGTCGCATTCTGCATTAACATGGTTCCTTCGGGTTCCAGCCATTGACTAAAACCAAGAAGAATAGTGTGAGCATCACTAATTATAATAGGAAAACCACATAATCAAAAATAAAATTTCACACTTAAGGTCTTATCCATAGTTATTAATGGCCATTTATAAAACACTATGATTGTGTTCTATGCTTAGACTTATCCTTATGGTTATTACTAAGGCTTTCACATCCTAGTTTCCAAAGGTTGGCTATACCTTTCCTCTGATACCAACTATAACGACCCATACTTTACATACATTGTTTTTACATCAGAATTGAAGAACAATTATTAAAACATATAACAAAAACAAGAAAGGACCATATAGGTATATTGTCTTTAGAAACTGGGAAACATAAACAACTGGTTCATAAAGCATCTACTTTGCCTCCCATTTATTTCATCATATCTAGAGTCCCTTTTTGGCATATTCTACTTAATAACCTTCTTCCTGACCTGGGGAAACAAAACATACAAAAGGATGAGCTCAAATGATCAGTAAGGGTAAACAAAATAAATATCAATCACATCATATTCATAAGAACATAACATATTAGAGATCTTAACCTGCAAAAGAGAGCATAATTTCATAACATGGGATAAATCATAGTAGTGAAATGAAATCCCAATAATCATAACATAAAACATGAAACTTTGTGGCATACACACATAATCATATAGAATCATATCTTATTAGTCAAGACTCATTTCCAAGACTATCTTAGTGGACAAAGTCAATTTCTGAACCGAGTCACCCTCGTTTCAGTCCTGTTTCACTGAACCGGTATAACCTACCGTTCCAGCCATGTCTATCTCATGAGATATAAAATCTATATCCAATGAATTGGAGGGAGATATAGGTCCCACCCATCTCATAATGATACCATTCTTATGTGTGCCACAAAATCATAAATCATACATCATTAAATAACCCAAGTAATAAAAATGGGATTCTTAAACAACATGACATCATAAAAAAATTCATATAAGATAAAGGAATTCATAAAAATAATTCCATTACAACATAATCAAATCAATGTAATAATAGGGATAGAAACAGAACCCTATATTATCTTAGATGAAAAATAATTTTGATAAAACACTTGAACTCCATTCTTGAGGAAAATATCCTTTCTACTTCAAAAACATTTTTCCTTTCTTAACATGTCATAAAATTTTAAACTAAAATAAGTTGATTAAAAATAAACTTGAAAACATAAAAAGGAAACTTCTTGGAAATAATTTTTTAAAAATACATTCATGTCGTATAAGTTAAAAACAACATTCTTCTCGTACTTTTGTCGAAAAAGTCAAAAAGTACCTCGTACGAAAAACAACAAAATATTTCGTTCATATCTTTTACTAAAAACTCACCGAAGGGTAAAATTGGATTTATACAATTTTAGGTTAATAGAAATAATATTACATATTGAGTAAACATGGATGTGTATGATAAAATACACCCCAGTAAATGCCAAAGTATAAACAATCTCGGATAAAAATGAGATTGTGATATTTCCCTTACCTTAGGTCCTATATGATTTGTACATGTCTGAACCTCTTGTATAATGATTTAAATAATGTTATTGACTTCTTCCATAATCATACTTTTTTTTATGATATCATATTTGGTCATATTATTTTCTTCTTAGTGGTAATATTTCATTGCTACTTGTTATTCGGGTGTTTATAACTTTTTGTTCTTATGCGTGTTTTGTCGAATAAATTCTTATTCTTCTCTTTATGTTATAGATACCTCATTTACAGAATGGTATTAGTGTAATATATATCATATTCATCCATTCAATTCATTTAATTTATATAATCATTATGAAATGAAGATCATGTAGAACGAGTCGCATCACATCGTGGATACGGTATTCCTTACATACGCACAAGTGATGATATCGTTCCTATGATCATGGAATTGTATTGGAGTGTATGTATACTATTTCATAATTAGTATCACTTTATAATAGTCATATATAGTCATTATTTACACCATTATACCCATCCAAGTAAGGTGGTGGTGGAAAATAGATTACACCACGGCGTGGAGACGGTATTCCGTACGCACGCATGCGCGGTGATTTCTTTTTCCGTAGGATTGATAGATGGTAAAATAGGGTTTTTTCAAAATTATAATAACATATCAGTATATGATTGATACTGATGTTATTACTTCATAATGAAACAACTAAATAAGAAGAAGTGGAAGAATAAAAAAAGATGACAGAATCGGTAACAGACATTACCTCTTCTTTGAAGTGCTTCTTTGAGACCTCCTTTTAAGGCACTAAAATAGGTCATTAAAGAATACCAAAACCTCTAGGATGTCACTAGGGAATTGGAGAGGAGAAAGTGGCAGGGTTTGTCCGAGCTTGAATGCTCAAAGTGGTGTGAGGAAGAGAGGGAGGAGGTGCCCTTTTATAAGGGAGGATAGGGGCACCATTGGAATAACTAGACATATTATTTTATTATAAAGTCAAGTTCGGTTTTAAATAGCTCCAAATTTATTTATTTAGAAGATAAGGTGGGGATGGGTCGAAATCCTGTCATCCAATAGAATTTATACAAGTTTAGATTCCTATTTTAACCTTATCATTTAGATTTAACATTAAGTTAAATAATTTTACTTTTACCGTGTCTTCTTGTGTTCTTATACTATAAGGTTAATAAACTTACTATAAGCAGCCAAAATAACCCCAAGTTGTTTATTATTAATTTATCTAAGTCATTTGGCCAATACTTAGATTTTTAGGAATAAAATAACAATTAATTATATAATATTTGTTTTAAAAACTATTTATGTCAATTTTGACACTATTTAGTAATTAATTTTTGTGAAAATAATAACTGAATTATTAGTTCGAACAAAGTTAATTACATCAATACTAGCATGCCATATTAATCTATAAAATTAGTGTAATTCATAAAAAGTGTCAAATTACATTTATTTTGGTGTTTATAACATCAATTATGTCAATATTTCATTAATAAGTTAATTACTGCATCATCTTTGTGTCATAAATAAATTAAATTATCTAATGTCTAAAAATTACAATTAAAATACCATTATGTAGGAAATCTTTTAGATTTCAAATGAATATTTATAGTCGAATTTATCTTATGTATAACCCCATATTAAAAATGATTTAGTTATTAAACATTGATTTTAACTATTTTAACCCTTCTTTAAATAAATTAATAATAAATGTCCTAATCTAATCCATGTGGGCCTAAATGGTCATATTTTATTCCTAAGTTTGTTTTTGGTCGAATTAAACTTTTCCAATAGAATTAGGACATGTGTTAGGGTAATAATAATATCATTTTTACCCTTAATTACCCTATTTACTTTTAACTGTGGTTAAAAAAAGTAAAAAGTTACTATTCACCAAAAATTATTTTCATCTTATTGAAACACATTTTACTTACTGAAATCAACTGTGTCTCTCAGATTTTTGAAATTCCACTCACAGAAGTGGTAAAATTATGTTTTATGAAAAAATCAGTTTTTTAACTACCACTTAGTGGTTTCACTATTCATCAAAAATTTAAAGTTTTCAGAAAAATACCAAAATTTCACCCTAGGCTAATTTCGATATTACAAATCCAAAAATGAAGTCCATTTTGAAAAGTAAAATTTATAAAATTTCAAAAAGTGGTTATTAGTATTCATAATGGCTAGTTTTAATAATATTTTAATAGTATATCATTGTTTAGTGAAACTCTGTATCACGTACGACGCAAGCTATCAGGGAAGGTCGCGATTTCGTGTAAAGTAAGCCGAGCGAGTGTTGTGTAGAAAACGATTCCTTTGATGATTTATATAACATAAAAGTATTGGGTGTTACAACCACCATGGTGGGAGTACGCCAGATGGGCGCGTTGGTTTGGTCATGGATCCTTCCTTCTTTGGGACAGGGCCTCTCTAGCGAGGGGTCCGACCAGGGGGCCGGAAAGGGGAAGTATGGGATTAATGATTTCTATAGGCTGGACCCTAGGAAAAATACCAGGGTGTCTTTACGTATCCCATGAGGATTAGAATTAAGCCATACGTAGTTCTGGAAGCGTAGTTTAACGTCATGCAGGACGATGAGAAGCCTGGCCATGTTGGTACACATCCCTCCAAAACTACTAACCCCACATGAGTCATGCTCAGTGTGGGAAACAAGAAGTAGTGGTGGGACTTTCCCGACACAGAAAAGGGCAGGTTAGGGTGAAGGGATTCTTGGTGAATACCAACCCCATGATACTAACACGCCCATGTGGCACACATAGATGTGCGAAGAGATAGAGCCGATTATGCTGGAATTCCACTTGAACATGAGGAAGTAGAAATGTGTGAATCGTGTTGCTCGAGAGTTGGATCACAATTATGGTGGCGTGATGATAGAGGATAACTGTTAACCATGGCGGAAATGCAGCATCCATATCACGTTAGCCTAGAATGTGGACAAACAAATGAGGGTTGGCCTCTGACCATGTTCGAAACACAGGACCATGTCTCAAATGTTGCCAAAGATCCTTAGGGACGTTGGATCGAAACGATTGGAGGGCCCTTAGGTCCAGCATCCATGGAGCGCCCTTAATCCTAGTATCCATGTCGTCCGAGGGTCCTTTTGGATGTGGAAGAGGATGAGGATCCAAATAGAGAGCTCATGAAGCTTGGTCATGGGGCGAAGGGAATGTCCCCATGAAAATTCCACACTTCAGGCTTTGTCAAAGCACATCTGAGTATGAAAATTAGACCTATTAGACAGAGGGAGAAAACATAAGAGGCACATGGTGGAGTAACTCAAACACCTGGCGTGAATGGGAATAGGGGGTGTGTGTGGTACGGTGAACAACCCAACGCGAATGAGGACACAATCCCATATCACACCGCATGACCTCCATGGGAGAGGTTTTTGGTCAAGGAACCGAAAATGAATGTTTGGCTGGGCTCGTGGGGAAGTGCCCAGGCACTCCTACGTATCTCATAAGGATGTGAATCAAGCCTCACATAGTTCTTGATGGATCTTAGACCAAAAATGGGTAAAGGGAGAAGGGGACACATGGCAACAAAATCCGACGTAAATGAGGACCTAAGCCCTACTTACCATGCGTTCTCTGGGGAAATGCTCGAGTCGAGGGACCGAACACAAAGGTTATGTTGGGCCTGCGGGGAAGTGCCCGGGCGCTCCTACGTATCTCATGAGGATGAGAATTAAGCCATACATAGTTCTGAAAGGTGACATGGTAAGATACAAGTGTCGGGGGAAAAGGGGAGTGCGGGCGTGGCCCTTGCACTAAAAGAAGTGGAATTCGATAAATCTTGTTTGTCCTTTAAGCTGAGTGGTTTTTTTTTCTGAAGTGACAGGCCTAGAGTAGTAGGTCGTGGTGTCTCCACAAGAATCAATCCGTGATAGGGGTTGACAAATGGCATGGCACATGACCAATACCCAACGTGATGTCTTCTACAACGAGGTCATCACAATGCAGTGCCATTTTTCGTCGTGCGTCCAGGAAGATAATGTCACAGTTTAGGGTCATGTGATAGGACCAAGCGTGCATTTTATCGTCATGTAGCGCAGACATAGAAGAGGTGATGCTAAGCCCACTCCAAGAGGGAGACCTCAGGCCGAGGGGCATATATGGGGGTAAGAGGCGAAAAAAGGGGGGAGAGACTAGATCCCTAAATGGGATGGACCCGAAGACGAGACGTTTGGGCGGTCCTACGTATCCCATGAGTATGGGAATCAAGATGAACGTAGTTCTAGATGGATCTTAGTTTATGGTCTTAGAGCTCAGACCATGAATAGTAACAACTTCCCAGGTTAGCACATACGTCAATCCGATCCCTAAGCCCACGTGAGTTAAACATGGTGTGGGAAACAAGGGGGGATCCTCATCGCAATACTTGGCACGTCCATCAGAGGGGAGTCGGCAGAGAGCCCCTAAGGACACCTTTGACGTGGCTTGTTTCCCCAACACGCAGACGTGCACAGAGGAAAAGTACCCAGAGTTCCGAGACTCTACTTGGACACGATGAAGTGATGAAGGGTGTGAATCGTGTAACCGACATTTTGGGCTTAATGGGTTGGTGTGGCGATAGAGGAAAACTATTAACCATGGTGGAAACGCAGCGTCCATATCACGTTAGCCTGAGGTGGGAACAAAAAACGAGCATCGACCGCTGACCATATTCGCAATGCGGGATTTTATCGATTTGTTGTCCGGAACCCTCGGGGGCGTTGGCCCATAACGGTAGGAGATCCCTTGGGTGTGGTATCCAGGCCATTCATGGGGGTCCCTCCAGGTGTGAAAGATGATGGAATCCATGATGCAGGGATACAGAAAGCCTGGAAAGCGGGTGCAGATGCGTTCGAGTAAATCTTGGCATTCCAGGTAATAAACCAGAGTCCCCTTGGGCACATTGGTGAACCGCCAAAAAGGGGTCGACGAAACAGCTCAGGAGGGAGAGGTACATGGCGTGGTCATTACGAGACCGAAGTGAATGAGGACATAATCCCACACCACACCATATAATCCTCTCATGGAGGAAGGGTAGACCAAGGGGCCAAGGTGGGATGAAGATTCCCGAGAGATGGGGCTGGACCCGAATCCTAGACATTCAGGTGGTCCTACGTATCCCATGACGATGGGAATCAAGCCACACGTAGTTCTCTAGATGTATTTTAACGTCATACGAGACGAGGATGGGAGTAATATACCCCCATACAAGGGAGGTGTATGGTACAGAGAATAAACCGACATTAAGGGGGAAATAATCTCACACCACACCATACACTCCTATAATAGAGGACCAGGGCCGGGGCCCGAAAAGGAAAAGGGCCCTGAGGCTGGGCCTCCTGAGGGAAGGTGTACGACATGCTACATTATCCTGACATGAATGAGGACATAATACCTCACCAAACCGTACACCCCGGGTAAGAGGTTGGGTGAATGGGCCCGAGAAGGCCAAGGGGCCTAAGGATAGGCATCGGTCAGGAAGGCCTGACTGGTTTTTAGTATAACATCTTACAGTAAGGACGGGAAAAGAGATAACTGTATCTAATCCGGGGGTGTGTACGACATGACAAGTAACCTGACGTGAATGAGGACGTAATCCTACACCACGCCGTACATTCCTCATTGGGGAATTGGGGCTATGGGCCCGACCGCTAGGACCACCCGGAGGGAAGTTTGTCACTTTGGGATGGGGTAGAACGAATCACTGCACTCAATGTTTGGGACATCTCGGGGTGGACCCGAAGATCCAGGACACTGTTGACCATGTTCAAAACACAACGTTCCTATGGTGACCTGATATGGGAGCAACAAATGAGCATCGACATTTAACAAAATTCGCAACGCGGGACTTGTATCGGCTTGTTGCTTGGAAACCCTCAGGGGTGTTGGCCCGTATCGGTAGGAGATCCCTTTGGCGTAGTATCCAGGCCGTTCATTGGTGTCCCTCTGGGTGTTCAAAAATGATGGAATCCCAGTCAAGGAGTGGGTGAAGCACAGCTGTATCCATCCACGAAAGAGGCGAACATCTCAAGGGGGGACGTGTAGCCGGGTCGAGGCTTGATCGTTATGAGTTGGGTAAAAAGTGTGCACCATGGCATATGTCATGAACCGAGGGGAGGATTTTGGCTTTTGGGCTGGGCCAACGGACGAAATGTCCGGGAGTTCCTACGTATCCCAATAGGATGGGAATCATGCCATATGTAGTTCTTGAAGGCCATGCAATTTAACGTCATGTGGTGAGAACGTGGGAGGATAGAAGAACGAGAGTGGGAACATGGTGCAACCCTTACAATCCTTGTGTAAGCGGGGTTGTATGAGCGGGGCTTAAGAAATCCTACTCCTTCCTACGCAAGGATCCTCTAAGGAAACTATTCCCAGGGGGGATAGTGGAAGAGAAGATCTTGGGGATGGGCTTAAGATGAGGCGTCTGAGCGTTCCAACGTATCCCATTAAGATGGTAATCAAGCCACCCGTAGTTCTTGAAGTGCGGTTTAGCGTTGCTATGGATGAGAAATGTGTCTCAACTGGGTATATGTACAGTACGGCAGGAAACCTGACGTGGATGAGGATGTAATCCCACACCAGACCGTACAATCCCATTAGAGAGCCAGATTTGACGCAGGGCAAGGGGCCAGAGGCTGAGCCTCAGTCAGGAAGGCCTGACTGGCCTGCAGTTTAACGTCTTACAGTAAGGACGGGGGCCGGGGGCCCGAGGAGGCCAAGGGGCCTGAGGCTGAGCCTCGGTCAGAAAGGCCTGACTGTCTTTCATTTTAATGTCTTACAGTAAGGAAGAGGGGAGATCTTAGGTTAAGGTCATAGAGCTCGGACCATTTTGCAGTTTAACGTCCTGTAGGACAGCGGTGCAGTTTATGGTCATGGAGGACCATACAGTTTAAAGTTGTGTTGGACCATAACGTGCAGTTTAAGGTTGTGCGGGACCCTCTAGGATCAGGCGATGTACCGCTTATGGAACTTGGAATTGGTGGGAGGAGTTACGCGCTCACCATCCGTGGTCAAAATGGAGTACGCCCCGTTTGGGTAAACCTTATGGATGATATAAGGCCCTTCCCATTTGGGTTCTAGCTTGGGCGGTTTCCTGCCGGGGATCATTGGTGCTCGAAGGTCTAGTACTAGGTCAACCTGTAGAAAAGAAAAGAGGCAAACCTTCTTGTTTAAGGCCCTCGCTATAATATCTTGATTCCTTTCCAGATTGTGCAGGGCACAAAATTGGTTCTCGTCCAGTTCTTCAAATTCAGCTAGACAGATTTCGGCCACCTCATCTGATTCCTGGTGATCATAGACTGTAGTGTGTAATGATGGCAACTGGATCTCAATGGATAGGACGGCCTCTGCCCCACACACCAGAGAATATGGGGTCACCTGGGTAGAGTTGCGAGTCGTCGTCCGATAAGCCCAGAGGGCATTGGGGAGCTTGTACGGACAAATTTTCTTATTATGACCAACCATATTCTGCAAAATGTTAGAGAGGGTTTTTTTGAACGCCTCGATCTGTCTGTTTGCCTACGCGTGGTAGCAGGAGGTATAGTTCGAACAGATGTCATACTTGGCGTACAATTTCTTCAGTTCAGCCGCTCAGAAGTTTGTGTCGTTATCGGTGAGGATAGTGTGAGGGACCCCAAACTGGTGGATAATATTGGAGCTCACAAAGTCGACAATGGAACATGCCTTGACCTATTTGAGGGGAACTGCCTCTTCCCACTTGGAAAAGAAATCTGTAGCAGTCAGGATGAACCTACACTGACGAGCTATTGCCGGTGGATATGGTCCCACTACATCAAGTCCTCATACCGCAAATGGCCAAGAGTACTTGTTGGGGTGGAGGGGCTCTGGCGACCGATGCAGGAATTTGGCGTGAACTTGTCACGCGTGGAATCTCTTGGCATACCCTATACACTCGTGGATCATAGAGGGCCATAAGTAACCCAACCTCTGGATTTGATGGGACAGCTTTGGCCCAGCTTGATGGGCGCCACAGGAACCGGCGTGAACCTCTTGAATAACATGAGGAATCTCTACTCCTTGAATGCAACGGAGGAGGACGTCATTGAAGCTCCGCTTATAAAGGATCTGTTCAAGACTAGGGCTGCTCTGGAGGGTAAATTGTAGCGTGCGACATCGGATTCGCTCGCGCTCGGCCTGATCGTCCGAGAGGCGACCATTTTTGAGATACTCGACAAAAAGGTTCCCTCTAGTCGGGAGTGGCTTCAACCACTGTGTCTGACGAACCCGGGACCCCTGACGTAGAGGGTCCGGCGGTGAGATGACTTACCCGCAGGACATCATTGTCCTCTTCGGTGACGGGGGAAATGACTCTCCGGTGTGCTACATGTATGATCAGAACATCTTGCTCGGGTTCGGTGAGCGACGCGGCTAAGCCAGCCAAGGCGTCTGCTTGACCGTTCTGTGACCGTGGGACATGGGTAATTTCTGGTCGAGAAGAGAACTGGGCCATTAGGCAAAGGGTGTACCCCAGCAACGGTAGAAGCTCCGGCTTCCTGACGAAGTAGTCTCCATTGACCTATTTGATTACCAGCTTGGAATCTCCTTTCACATGTAGATGGGTCACGTCGATCTCAAGGGCCAACTCAAGGCCAGTGATGAGAGCCTGGTACTCTGCCTTGTTGTTTGTACATCCTTCTGACAACAGGAATGAGTATAGAAGGACGGATTACGATGGGGTAATGAAGACAATACCCAGGCCCACTCTGTTGAGCTTAGGATCATTGAGCCTTCAACTGGTGGGGCTCCGGGAGGCACCGTCGAAATGCAGTTTCCAACACGGGACGACATGATCGACTGAGAGGATTGTCTCATCAGGAAAATCCAAGTCCAGGGATTGATCCGTAGAGGTTGGATGGGCAGATAAAAAGTCTTCCAATGTCTGTCCCTTAATGTCCTGCTGAGGTATGAACCTGATATCAAACTGCTGGATAATCACCGCCCACCGTGCTAGTCATCCAGTCAGCATGGGGCGGTTCAGGAAGTACTTCAGTGGGTTTACCCGGGAGACCAATTGTACCTCATGGTGCTGCAGGTAATTCCGTAACTTATGTACGGCGAAGACGAGGGAAAGGCAGCTCTTTTCGATAGGGGTGTACCTGACCTCCGTATCAAGAAGCATGCGGCTGAGATAGTAGAGACTATTCTAAGTACCCTCATTATTCTTCTGGGCGAGCAGTGCACCGAGGGATCATTCCAGGGCGGTCACGTAAAGGGCCAGCGGCTTTCCGCAGATGGGTGGCATCAAAACTGTAGGTTGGAGCAGATACTACTTGATTTCCTCGAAGGCGGTCCGACACTCCTCATCCCATTCGTAGGCGGCACCCTTCTTTATGAGCCGGGAAAATGGCTTACACTTTCCGGCCAGATTCGTGATGAATCAGCGTGTATTGGCTAAGTGGCCTTGGAGGCCTCGAAGTTCCCGAATGTTGCATGGGGGAGGAATTTGGCTGATGGCCTTGATCTTCTCTAGGTCGATCTCAATGCCTCGGTATCTAACAAAAATGCCCAGAAACTTCCCAGAGGTGACCCTGAAGGCTCATTTAAACAGGTTCATCTTCAGGTGACGGGAACGGAGGAAACTGAACACCTTCTCAAGGTCTTTGAGATGGTCCTAGCACTGACATGATTTGACCACTAGTTCTTCTACGTATCATTCCACCAGCGTCCTGAGAATCGGCTTGAATATGCGATGCATGGCCCTCTGATAAGTGGAACCTATATTATTCATGCCGAAGGGAATAACCTGGTAGCAAAAGGTACCTTGTGGAGCCCTGAAGGTAGTGGACTCCTCGTCCTAGAGGGCCATCAGGATCAGGTTGAACCCGGAATACCCATCCATGAAAGAGAGAGCTTGGAACCCGGCCGTGGCATCAATCAATAACTCCGTCACTAGGAGTGGGACGTCATCCTTTGGGAAGTGGCAATTAAGGTCGCAGAAGTAAATGCAGACTCTAATCTGCCAATTCTTCTTCATGACTGGAACAATGTTGGCAAGCCACTTGGGGTACTGTACATCCTTAATGAAGTTGGATTTGATAAGCTTGTCAACTTTGGCCTCAACCATAGCACCATTAGAGGGGTGCATCTTCCTGGGAGGCTGTTTAAACCCACGATGGTTTGCCGGGAGGCCCAGACAGTGAACAGATACCTCGAGATCTAGTTCTGGCATCTCGTTGTAACTCTAGGAAAACACGTCACGGTGTTGTTTGAGGAAGTCTACGTATTGCTGCTGCTCCTCGGGTGACATGGCCGCACTGATCAATGTGGGTTTCGTATCTGCCTCACTACCAAGGTTCACATGTACCAGTTCATCAACCGTGGTAGAGACGCCTTCTTCAAAGGTGGGGGGAGAATCCTCCAGGTCTTCCTCTCCACCCGTGGGGGGGTTTCCCGTGACGGGAGATACTTTGGGGCTATCAAAACCTGAGGGGAAGCTTGTGCCGGCTTGGGCAGTAGTGGTCATCATATCAGGAGACTCACTCGCCATTGAGACCATAGAAATGAAGGCAGTCGACCCTATCCCATCTGGCCTTGGACCTAAGGGTCCACGTTTGATGACATCAAAGTAGTGGTGATGTGTCGGCCTGAGTCGTTTGATTCCAGCCCGGCGGAAGAGACATGTATGGCGTACCGCCGTTGTCATAAGCTTCAAATTTTGGTACCGTACAAGGGTAGGAGGTTCCGTGATCACCTGATCCTGGTTGATGTAATAGTGCGAGGTGATTTTCTACTATCTCTTGGACACAGGGACACGCCTTCCTTTTGTACCCTAAACAACAATGAATTGCCCCATTTTGGGGGTCATGGCTTCCAATCAGTGGATCGGGAGGATGTAGGCGTCATCCATGCTTTCCCAGCGATCACTTGTGACCGGGGCGGGTTCATCCTCACTTACTAGGATTTTCTTATCTTTACTCTTTTAATAATCAGCATCCAGATATCGGGCCTCACAAGAGGCGAAAGGAGACGCATCTCCTTGGAGAACGCCTACTCGACCGTTGAGTGAGTATTTGAGGCACTGGTGATACGACGAAGGGACCGCTGCATGCAGATGGAGCCATGGACTACCCATCAACGCGTTGTAAGCGGTGTCCTGAGAGATTACCATGAACTCGGTGCTAGCAATTAAGCCACCGAAATGAGTCTTCAGAAGGATCATGCTGACTAGGGTTTTCTCGGTCCTGTGGTACCCCTGAATTCTGAGGTCAGAGAGAGTTAAATCACCTTCAGACAGACCTATCTTTCGCAATGTCCGAGTCAGAATTAGGTCGATTCTGGAACCCGTGTCAACAAGGTAGCGGCAGACTTCCACACCATTGAAGTGGCCAATGATTTACAGCGGGCGAATATTCCCCTGTATAGGAGGGTCCTCATCTTCACCGGAGAATGAGATAACCTCCTGACATTCAGCGTTCTCAATTGTCTCGGCATGGAAGGCTTCTGCAGCTGCTACCTCCATCTAAAACTGGAGGGGGCTTCTTAGGGCCTCGAAAAGTGCCTCGCGCATTTCAGATGACATGCGAAGGTCCTCAAGGATAGAAAGCCTTTCGGAATGCCGGCCAGGTGCTTCAAGAAATCATACTTTCATGCCAAACACGAACCTCTACTTACAGGAGGTCGTTCGGCAGTTGGAGGCATAGCGGGTCCTGCCGGTTAAACCGGTGGCTGGCTAGTACTGGGTACATCCTGCTGCCTACTAGTTGAATCCTAGAGAGTAGTCGCTGGACTACGATCGGACAGCGGAGACTGGCCTGTAGCCGGGAAAGACAGACTATGATATGAACGAGGCATCTCTCCATGATCTTGTAGCACAAACGGCGGTGGAGGTAGAGCTAAGGGCGTTAGATAGGGTTGCGTGTGCTGAGCTCTGCACTGAGCCTACTGTCTGGTCTGAGTAGCATGCACGGCTTGGCTGAAAGTGCCCGCTAAAGTGCCTCGACGACCGGCATGGTTGTGGTTCTGCTGACGTTGACGTCGGCTAGGGACATTGGGGAGGCTTGCCTGGCGTTCCCCTTCATCGGGAGTCATATAAGGCTATACCATCTCCACGGTGTTAACCGAAGCATACCCCTGGCTGTCGCTCGACGAGTCATCCATCACCGGGAGGGTTCTTGGAGGAATCTCCATTTCAGGGGGCATAAATTCACTGAGAGTACGGGATGATGACGACACCAGCGGAGCACATTGTTTCTTCTTTCGTCGTTGCTGCTTGCCCTTTTGGGAAGAGGTCGACTGTGAAGGCGATGCAGAGGTACTGACCACTTCATCTGAAGGTTCCGGCTGCTTCAGGCACGCTCGGATGATACCATGGGCACAGACGACAGTTTTTCGAGCCATCCAGTCGTTGTATTTCTGGGATCCACGGCTGGGAACCTGCTGCCACTCTCTTTCACTGTCACTACCGATCTCTGACCCTGCAAAGACACCCGACACTTGTGTTGGTGCCGACCCCAACCTGAATATGTTGTTGTTGACCTGGTCTTGAAGCCAGTTTTTAAACACATAGCATTGCTCGAGGGTGTGCCCCAGAATCCGATGATAAGGACAGTAGTTGGGGTGATCGGTGAGATTCGCCTCTACCGGCCTTCAGCACTCGGGTAGGTGCACAATACCTTGCTCTAGAGCACTTCGGATGTACCCATGGACCTGATTTTTGTTGAATGAATAAGTATGGTGCCTTCTTTCCGGATAGGGGGCCCTAGGGGCCTGGCCCTGATGAGGGGCCGGAGGGGCCTGCCGAGGAGGCGGCGCCTAATTGTCTCGCCTAGGTGGAGGTGGTGCATTGCGCGGGGGAACCTGTCGATTCTGAGGCGGTCGTTGCTGGGCAGGAGCATATGCTTGAGGTGGAGGACCTCTGCGGGGTTGCGGGGATGGGGCCGCTGGCAGTAATTCTAGCTGCCCAGGGGCTTCTATTTGGGCCACCATGGCGGGTTCAGCTCTGGCGGTCCTCCTGGATGGGATCATAGGGGGAAACGAATGTGCCTGACTAGCCTATTGTAGAGCCTCCTCAAGGCGCTGAGCCTTATCTGAGAAATCTCGGAACCCTCCACGGTAGTTCTGGGTAATCAGGGAGGGTACCGGCTCCGTTTTAATGTTCCCTACACACATCGTCAGTAATTTCTCCTGAGTCAGTGGCATATCGAGGGATTACGTAAGTCTCTTGCACCGAGCGATGAAATCTGTGACTTGCTCATCAGGACTTTTCTTGCACGTGAAGAGTTCTGCAATGCTGGTCTTCCATGTGGTGGAGCTGAACTGGTATATGAACTGCTGGCGGAGATCCTCCCAACTGGTCACCGATCCGATAGGGAGCTGGCTATACTAGACGAGTGCGGGACCTTCCAATATCTGCACGAAACATCGGATATTGGCGGCTTCTTGCTGGGACGGGGTCCCCAGCATGAGGTCACACCTGGAAGAAAAATTAGCCAAGTGCTTCGGTGGGTCCCCTGTCCCATTGAAGGGAGGGAAAGTGGGGTTCCCAAAACCCGGGGGTGCAGGCATATCATCCACCCACGTGGGATACGGCTTGCCATCCGGTGGGACAACCACCTCCACGTTTACAACGCCTCGAGGCGGGCTATGAGTACCGCTATAAGATCATCCGGGTGGGGGTCCCTGTCTTGACGGGGATCCCTAATCACAAGGGCGTCGCCAGGTTCTTCAACCCAGTAGATGGCTTCGGCAGCTCATGGATCGACTGGCAGAACGACCTGTGTGGCGACTAGGGGAACCCAGACTGGATTCTTCAGATTTCCCCTGTCATTCAGGTGGGTTTGGCGAGACCTATCACGCCCTCTTGCCGTAAGATCCGGATTCTGCCCTATCCACGGAAGTAGCATGATCAGGGTTTCCTGGAGGCATCTCACCGGGGGAAATTGTTCCTGCCCCTGCTGCCCTAGCTTGGGATTACCATAGTCGGGTCGCCGCTCTGCAGCGCGCTCAGCCAAGAGTTCGTCAACCAGCCTCTTCTGCTCAGCAAGCTGCTGGAATAACGTGGCCTTCTCAAAATCTTCGTCCGTTTTCTATACAGATGCAGATGGGTCGGAGTGCTTGAAAGTTCCGACGTGCTCCTTACCCTTTCCGGCATTTCGACCGAGTACCAGCGACTCGATGGGTATATGGAGGCCTAGAAGGGTCCTCTGCTGACGGGTAACCCTCTCTGATGGGTCCAGCAGTGGCGGTACACACTCGGGGGGTAAGACTCCATCAAGAAATTCAAGCTCATCTTCCTTGTCCACCACATCAGTCATGTGGACCACGACCCCTCTCGAGGGCATGTCCTCAATATCGCATAACGAATCGGGATGCCGACAGATAGGGTCGAAGAGGAGAGTGGCATAGTGTCGCCACCCATGGACTTGCACATGGGAGGGAGCTTCCCTGATGACTCTGCGGAGTACATTGAAACACTGAACACATTCCCGTTGAAGGGCGGTCTGATGGCCTGGTGACTCAGGGTGCTGGGAAACCAGGAGTGCGGCCAAATCGATCAGGCGGCATTGCTCGCCGATTTCTTCAAAGTGCTCTCGACTTCTGGGGTACATCACATGCTCGTAAGGAAGGCAGAAGTGTGTCTCCCATAGGGTTCGATAAAATAACCCCACTTCTTCAGGGGTAATGGTCTCTGGTGCACAAAAGTTCGGGGCCGCCATCTGCCCGAACTTCTCCAGGAAGTGATCCGCTATGAGAATGCTCCAGAAGCTCCTAGGTTTAGACTCGGGGTCTTCCCCTGTATTGCCCCACTCGTCAACCGAGGGTGGCTGAGGGACCGGTAGCGGTACCAAGGCGGACCTCTGGGATAGTCAACTCGGTGGTGGAGAATACGGAGAACGAGCTGACTGGCCGCCGAATTCCGGGCCATCCTCTGAAGAGTGAGGTGACATGGCCACGATATCACGATACGACGGGCTGATAGCCACAGCTTCCGGCACAGGAGTCGTAGATGCTGGCGATAGGTCATGTTGTTGCTCTACCGTCGTTGGTCCCCAAAATAGCTCTCTGTGATCTCTGGTAGAGGTAGAGGGTGCTTCTGGTGACAACGGTGGTGATTTCACGGTCGAGATCTGTGGAATTTCCACGATTTCTTCCTCCTGGATGTACCTGCGGAGAGAGGTGGGAATCTGGTGGACCTCGCATTCCGGGAGAATGAGGCTAACGCGTCTGGTTCCTGCCCCAGTCCTTGATACGGAGGAGCGGGGAGAAGGTTCCATCGCTGAGTCACATTCCGATTCAGAATCTGAGAAAAGAGCCGGTTTGATCTCCACCCGCTCCCCCCAGGATTCTTCCTGTGTCGGTGACGACCCGCTATTCTACCCCGGGGTGGCTCTTCGGGACAGGGTTATCCTTAATAGGTAGTCTTGGGGCGGCGATGGCGACGTGGTGGAGAGGGCCCCCGCTCGAGGTGGCCGGGGTGCGAGGGGCACTAGGGAAAATGTCTAAGGGTACATGGGGAGGACCTCCATGGACGGTGTGGGCGGAGCGAGGCTGACCTTCACTCCCCAAGTTGCCGGGGCGAGGAGGACATTCGCTAGTTGCAGAGAGGACGTAGGGAGGACCCCCACGTTGGAGAAGGACCGGATGGACAGTGACTTCAGATCGGCAGTCGGGGGCAGGAGGATGGACTCCATACCCTGTATAGTGGGCGCGGGAGAGGCTTCCGCGCCGAGCGTCACTACCGCGGGGCGGGTCTTCCTTCGGGATGGAGGTAGCACAAGGCATACATCCATGATGAGCTTCGGAGTGGGGAAATCCCATGCTCTGTGGAATATCGGTATGGAGAGGACCTCCGTATGGAGTGATGTTACCATGGATTGGTTCACGGTAATCAACTCCCAGGCCTACGACTCTGAGAGTCAAACCATCCTGCCCGTGGGGCGGCTGAGGCCTCGATCCTGGTCGGGTGAAGGAGTGCCCCTGCTCAGTTTCTGCAGGAACTCCATGATGTGCGTCGGCGGTGTCTTGGGCCACGGTAGTTGTTGACATCGACGTATCTGGGTGAGCGTCCTCAGCCCGACCCGTCACTGACGTCGGGTCAGACGAGCTGGCGCAGGTGGTGCAGGGGCATGACCTGCTTGCTCTTCCTGTGGAGTCAGACGGCGGCGCTGACGCGACCGAATGGGAGCCCTTTCCTGGAGCCCTTGGGTCGGGACCCTGAGTGAGCCGAGCCGA
The DNA here is from genome assembly GCA_963277665.1 of Viscum album. Taxonomy (NCBI): domain Eukaryota; kingdom Viridiplantae; phylum Streptophyta; class Magnoliopsida; order Santalales; family Viscaceae; genus Viscum; species Viscum album. Next base: position 1,756,052,255 of record OY728158.1, on the reverse strand, counting down.
ACGTTACCCGTCTCATCAGCATAAGGCGATGATTCGTCGAGGCGTTCAGGGGACAGGCTCCCGAAACGATTGAACGTTGGGGTGGGGAGCAAGGGCTCCCTGCGCGGCCTATTAGGGTGGCATTGACGGCGGGGCCTGGATGCCTCCAGGTCCAGGCGGGCCATATCCCGAGTTGGGATGACCCCTTCCTCCTTGTACCTCATACAAGGTTGTTGATCACCCTTCGCTGGATAATCTCTGATGGGGAGAGGGGATGTGGGAACCCCATATTCACGGATGTGGAGGCCGTCATGGTGGTAGCAGAGCCGGGCTGGGTGGTTGTGCAGGTGTTTCCACTGCCCCTGCGTAGGCGAGCGGGCGGTGATCATGTCTCCATAACAGCAACCTGGTTCCTGAGAAATGAAGGGATCAACTCATCAGCACTACGAGGAAAAGGATTGACAACCAGTGCCCCAGCGTCCTTCCATTCTCTACGTCTTTAAGAAGGATCCACGCAAACACATTGCAGAACGGACTACCCCACGTTCTACTGCCCCGACTTCCGGTGAGTTTCACGACAGGCCCACTATTTGCTTGGCGGGACCAGGTGCCGGATATCTGGATCTGGTGACATGTCAATCTACTGGTGTCTCAAACTCTACTAATCTCCACATTGAGGAGAAGAATTTCACGTCGGGTTCACCATTTCTATTTCCAACGCTTTCGCCGAGGCACGCGCATCCGTCCGTCTGCGGAGGAGGACGTGCTGCATTGTTTCCCCATAGTCCCACTTTCCAAAGGCAGGCGGAAGTCGCTCCTTATTCAGGGACATCTGCTCCTTGATCGAAACGGGATGATGGGATGTCAGTTCTTCCTTCTATGAATTCCTCCTCAGAACTCTTCACCTAGTCCGGGTCTCCCTCATAGATTTAATACGTTTTTCGTGAAACTCTTTCCACTTCCATGTTTCCATGGACGCCGGTTAATTACACTGCTTCTGTTGGGACATTCCAAAGGGTCCGATCAGGGCAGCAACCTTCAGTTGGGGGAGTAGTCACGTCGAGGCATCAATAATGTGTCTGGATGCGGGGGAACTGGCATGACTGTCTATTATCCCTGGTCATAGGGCTTCTCAAGGGCATGGAAGCTTGAGGCAACCCACATCGAGCGTGGGGGGTTATATACCATAGAAATATATCATAGGTTTTCCTCAGCTTACTGTGTTTAACACAGGGTATGCCACAAGTTTAACATCCAGTGGAGACGGATCAGCCCGATCAGAGCATTAGCTAGAATGGGTCAGATTGAGGGATCTCCCTTGAAGGGGTTTCGATACCGGGACCAGCCCATGGGCGGCTGTGAAAGGGATCGGACCGACATGGTCTCACCGGGATATGACATTCCGGGTGAGATTCAGGGTGGATGATGGATGGATGAATTATGTGGAGGGGGAATGGAAAGGGACCATCGCAAGGGAGATGGTGAAGTCAGGTTTGAGCCTCAAAGAGACCTCCTACATATCCCCGTGGTAGGGAATCAATGTCCACGTAGTTTAGGATGGTGCTGGTGAACCGGCATGAAGGTGGACCTTGGTCCGATGGATGTCGTCAGCGAACCAACTTGACGGTGGGCCTTGGTCCGATGCGTCAGCGAACCCACACGAAGGTGGACCTTGGTCAATATGGTGTGGGGATTACACACTAGGCTGCCCAGGTGTGGATGAACCGACGTGAAGAAGTTCATAGTGACCAACATATGGTGGGCTTGATCCTCTGAGAGGCTTCTTATGTACCATGCCGTGACATGTATCAAAGACCACGTAGTTCAGGTTGGTCACAACGGCTTGCCGTCAGACTGGAATGTAGTTTACAGTCATACTGGACGAAGATGAACCCTGACGTGAATAAATGACGAGAGGTGGGCTTGAACCTCAAAGAGGATTCCTACGTACCATGCCTTGACATGGATCAAAGACCTCGTAGTTCAAAGGGGCTTTGTCGGCAAACCGACGTGAACGTGGACCTTGGTCCGATGGGTGGTGGGCTTGAACCTCAGGAAGGCTTCCTACGTTCCATGCCTTGACATGGATCAAAGACCTCATAGTTCAAATGATGGAAGTCTCCAGCGAACCGACGTGAAGGTGGACCCAGGGGTCAACTAGTGGTGGGTGTCGGCGAACCGACGTGAAAGTAGACCCAGGGGTCCACTAGTGGTGGGCTTGAACCTCGTGAAGGCATCCTACGTACCATGCCTTGACGTGGATCAAAGTACTCGTTGTTCGGATGGTGGGTGTTGGCTAACTGACGTGAGGAAGGAGGGACCTTGGTCCAAAGTGGGATGGGATTGAACCACTTGGAGGATTCCTACATACCATGCCTTGACATGGATCAAAGTCCTCGTAGTTTGGGTGGTCACAACGGCATTCCATCGGACTGAAATGCAGTTTAACATCATGTTGGACGCAAGTGGAACTTGACGTGAATTGGATGACGGGTGGGCTTGAACCTTAGGGTGGCTTCCAACGTACCATGCCTTGACATTGATCAAAGACCTCGTAGTTAAAATGGTTGTGTAGTTTAATGTCATGTTGGATGGGGGAATAGAGTTTAACGTCATGCTGGATGAGGGTATACAGTTTAAGGTCATGCTGGACGAGGGTATACAGTTTAACGTCATGCTGGACGAGGGTATTGCCATGGTCGATGCTTACTCTAAGCCCACGTGAGTCATGCTTGGTGTGAGAAACAAGAGGCAGCAAGGACCTGATGATCGCGTCGCGAAGGGTGCGTATATGAGAAGCGATGAGGGGCTTATGCATTAGGCGGCCCATGGTGCTGGGACTTACTCCATGATAGAGGCCTGAAGTGCAACAAAGTGTAGCGAAAGAGGGATTTGGGAGCAATGATGGGAGGTGTCTCATTACCTACCACTCCCTCCCCTGACCTTGGTAATGGGGAAGTATGGAGATGTAGGGGTGCATCCATTCGTTGGGTAACTATGGTCACCCTTCTCCTATGAACATACGCCGCTCTGATAAGGAGGATATCGTCCCTTATGGGGGGGAGTGAGTCCACTCCCATGGAGACGAGTGGCGTAAAAAATGGTCGAGCTGGGGGGACCCTTCATGCGAGGCACGAGGTCGGGTCACAGTTTAACGTCATGTGTTTAGGACGTGGTGCTTGGCAGGTTAACGTCCTGCAGCTCGGATGAAGTGGGTTCACTCCACACCCCTAGGACTTACATAACCAGTACCCTTTTCTCCTTGGGGGAGGGATGCTACCAGTAAGGCTGTGGTCAAGGGGGGTTGTAGAGCGGACCATCGAGAGGTCCACGTTAGTGTGGCTATGCGACGAAGCAATAGCCTTTAGTGTGCCTATGCGAAGAAGCATTAGGAGAAGCAACTCTATGAGTGGTATTATCCGTGGGACATTAAAATCACATCTTACATACCTAGAGGGTCGCACGGGAAGGATAATTTCCAAGCAAAGGAGTGTGCTTTGTGAAGCAGAGTGCCTTGGCCTTAGCATGGGGAAAAGTGTGAGTGGAGGGTGCATCGCGAAGTAGAACAGTATTCGTGGAACACTGCCTCGCGAAGAGGAGGTGCCTCGCGAAGCAGTGTTCTTCACGATGTGTAGCGATCCTTCCATAGCATGGGGATCACTAATATAGGATGGGTGTTTCGCGAAGCATAAACACTCTGTGGCTACCTGGGTTCCCTTGGGAATCCCCCTCCTTCGCGAATTCCATTGAGCTTCACGAAGGGCATCCCTCTCAGAAGAGGGGGCTCAAAATGAGACAAAGAGAAGGCGTCACATGAAGTAGAAGTACCTCGTGGAGCCCATGATTCTCAGGGAAAAGGGTGCTTCGCGATTCGGGAGAGGAGAAGCCAAAAGGTCAGATTGTATGTCCCTCCGGACTCAGGGGGAGCCTGGTATTTATAGGAAAGGGGCACCGCAAAGCCGAACTCCAGTGCCACCTCATGTGCTTCGCGGAGCGCTCGTGAACGTCAAATGCCTTCACGGAGAGGTACTGCCTCTGGTGCTTCGCGGCGGTCTCACGAACATCAAATCCATTCATGGAGAGGTACCCCCTCCGGAGCTTCGTAGTGGGCCCGCGAACGTCAAATCCGTTCACGGAGAGGTACCGCCTCAGGAGCTTCGCGGCGGGCTCGCGAACGTCAAATTCGTTCGCGGAGTAGTAACGCCTCTGGAGCTTTGCGGGACCGCAATGCTCGGGGTGCATCGCGTTGGAGCTTCGCGGGGCAGCGTGCGGGCCTTCGTTTTCATCCCTTCTTTTCTTGCAATATTTTTGCGCCAAAAAATACCACAAAAAGTTCTCCACTTGTGGGTAATTTGAGCATGGGTGCAGTGATAAGACTCTTTTCAACTACGTGATTCTTTCCTTGCATTCATCACTCCAATAAATATTTACTCCTTTTAGAGTTTTCTTGGTAAGAGAGTTGGACAATCATGAGAAATTTCTCAGAAATCATCGTTGATATCAATCTAACCCCAAGAATCCAAAAATATCAGTTACCAATGATGGCCTCAGCCATCTCTTTATTAAAAATGTCTTGGAGGGATCCACAAATATCTCATTTATTTTTATGATATGACCCAATAATGAGACCTTCGTCCAATAGAACTCATATTTGCTATAATTTATATAGAGTTAATCCTTTTGCAAGGTCTCCAGTAAAGTTCTTAGATGCTCCTCATGGTCCTCCTTAAGTTTGAATTATATTAAAATATCATCTATAAAGACTACACCAAATTTCTCGAGGTAATATCTATATAATATATTCATGAAGTCCATGATTATTTATGGTGCATTAGTGAGTCCGAAAGTCATTACTATGAATTCAGATTTCCCGTATCTTGTACAAAAAGCAGTCATGGGGATATCTTCCTTCTTTACTGTTACTTGTTAATATCTTGACTGAAAATATAACTTAGAGATGTATTGGGATCCATGAAGCAGATCGAACAAGTCATCAATTCGGGGTTGAGAATAGTTTTTCCTTATTTTGATATTGGTAAGCTCGTGATAATCGATTCAAAGGTGCATTGATCCATCCTTCTTCTTGACGAAGAGGACAGGTGCACTCCACGGTGAGGCACTTGGGCGTATATACCCTTTATCCAGATTCTCCTATTTTTGTTTCTTAAACTCCCCATGTTCCAAAAAAGACATTCTATACGTAGTCTTGGATATTGGAAATGACCCAGGTATAACATCAATTGTTAATCTAACATCTTTTCAAGGAGGAAGTCTAGGAAATTCCTCGGGAAACACTTCAGTGAAGTTTCTCACAGTAGGCATGTCTTGAAGGATGGTTTCCTCCTTAGACTCAATCATATGAGATATATATGTGTGTAAATAGGTCAATAATATCCACACATGAGATGATGTAGCTAAATGAGATTCATCTTCCTCCTTACACTTGTACAGAATCGGTGGTCGATTCTCCACAAGGAGAGTGATTTCCCTATCATGACAATTTAAGTTGGCTCTATATAGGGAAAGCCAACACATGCCAATAATTGCATCAAATTCCACCATAGGGTGTACGATGAGGTTCTTAGGGAAGTTAGATTCACTAATTATGATAGGGGAGGAGTTATATTAATGGGATGTAATGATTGACCCATTTTCCAAAATCACCAACAACTTTACTTCCATGATTTTGGGTGAAGTTGGGATTGTCCTACTAAACTTTCGGGGTATAAAAGAATGCGTAGACCCTAAATCAAAAAGTATGTATTCTATTATTGATTGAATAACTAGTGTACCTATCACCACTTCATTTTTGGGGTTCAGTTTACCGGTAGTGATGGAAAAATCTCACCATTTATACCTTGGAGGTTGTTGGTTTCCTCCGAAGGCCCTTGTCTTAGGGCACTGATTTTCTAGTTGCCTGGGTTATTTGCAGTTAAAGTAATAGAATATGCTTTGAAAGTCGAACGAATCATTCCTATATTCTGTTGTAGCCATGGGTTTTTCTTGTCAGCAATTAATGGCTAGGTTCCCTTCTCTCCCACACCAAATGCATATCCTCATCCCCTTTGAGAAATTTTAGGGGTTCTTCTTTCCACACCTTTGGAAACTTTGGTGATGTACTTTTTTTAGCACAATTGGATTTATCTATTAGACTGTCAGAATTGAATTCCACCTTATGCTTCTTCTCCCTATGATAACCCTATGATTCACCAATATACATTTAAACCTTGAGGGAACATCTGACAATTTCTTCATAGCTGTTGAAGTCATGGGTCTATATGGATTTCTCTATGATAGGTTTTATCCCACCAAATAAGCAGTCAACCATTAATTTTGGGGGAATGACAATGCCTAAGTCATATCGACCAATCCTTGTGATGTTGGCCTCATACTCTCCAACAGATTCGTGGTCATTTTGCGAGGGAAAGAAAGTCCCTTTCCTTCTTAAGTTGGAGGGTTCATAGAAAATATTTATCAAAAAAAATCATCCGAAAATACTTCCATTCCAACGCCTCAATCTCCTCCTCGGGATTTGTATTTTGGATCAATGTACATCATTGATCAACTTCACCATCCATACGATAAGCAGCCAGGAGAACATTCTCTTGTTCGGAACATTTAAGGATATATAACATCTTTTCAATGGTGTTGATCCATTGTTCGGAAATTTAGTGATAAGATGGTCCCTTAAAAGTTGGATGCCTTAGACGCTCGATGCTCATGAAAGAGACTTTTTCTTTGTTAAAGGGGTTGAAGGTTCCTCATGACCCATGTTTCTATTAAAATCATGAGTTAACTGGGAGAGAAGTGTGACAATGATCACTATTACTGCTGCTATCAAATTGGGAATAACGTTAGCAAAGTCATCACATTGATCTTCACATCGGTTATTAGCCCGAGTCCTCATATTACCGGCCATTGGCTAGAATAAAGATAAATTTAGAGGTAACACATAAAGGGTAATCCAATGACCAAACATATGACTTATAAATATCTTTTATTTCCTTAACTTATGTATATATAGGCTTCAATATATTTTATCCATGATCTACATCCCAATATATATTTTTAGGGGGATTTTTTTTAAATTACCCTAATAATGGTTCAGACTAAGATTGTGAATTTACCAAAGCATATCCCACGAGAGTGTTATAACCACGACTTCATCAATCCCTGTTTTCATGTACCATGATACCCTGGGTGAATCCCAAAACCCCTTTTCGCGGTTTTTACCCATAGGTACCTAGGTACATTTGTGCGAGAGCTGCCTCTACCTTGTCGTATCTAGAAAGGGATATATTTTCTTGATAAACCTCTTACTCAACACTCACCTAAATCTATGGATGTTTTTATTATAATTATCTTTTATCTGATGCTTTATTATAGTTTTCTAATCCAAATACCAAAATTAACTAAAACTATCCAATGATACAAACTATGAAAACCCTGATTTTTATTACACATTCATACCTGATTTATTACATAGATATCACTAAATATATCATAGAACATCAAGAGGTATAGTTTATTTAGGGATTAGTATCATTACATAACAACTTAAAACATGAAATAAAACACATTTATTGAAAAATTCCTTTACTTGAAAACTACATTGCTTCGTACTTAGTATTGCATGGGATAACCTAAGTACAAGCATCAGAAAAGGGTGAGATATAAATCCTGGTATGGGAATAAACATAGAATAACATGAGGAATAAAATACATGTTAGACAATAGGTATATCGATGGATAACAAGAGAAACATTAACATAAAGGCATGATATATCATGATAATCATAACATGGAGATGTGAAACAAAACTTATCATGGAATTAGCATTAACCAAGGCTCATTACACAAGGAGCATGAGTAAACCCTCCTTGAAAATGAAGAACAAGTATACCATCATTTCACATGAATTATAATGATTCAACACTGATTTAACATGACGTATCATGATACTATACTTTACCCAATGCATTGGAGTGCTCTCAGGACGCACTCTTCTTAAACATTTCATTTCATGCATAAGTGTGCGGCATGGATCATGAAACATGGACTCATTAATCATAATCTTTAATTCCAAAATATGTAAATGCAGAATTATTTAATGAAATTATATAATCAATAAGTTAATGTGAAAAAAGGTGAATACCCTTGATAGTGGAATGAGCATGGTATTCACTACACAATGACTTTGGCTTGGAAAAACATGGTGCACTTTCGGAAGCATAACAACGTGACATATAAATTCATAAAAAATGGTTGATGAGAGAGAATGGGGTTTCTGATCATATATACATGTAATGGAATATAAGGTGTAGTCATATAGATATATTTCTCTTAAAATTTAATGGAATTTAGATATGTAATACAAAATAATTTATTGAATTTAAATGTGAAGAGAAAAATACCTTACGGAATTTCGGCATGGTAGCAGGTGTAAATGGGTAGAATTAATGAGAGAGAAATGGGATCACTAATTATTAAAAAATTAATAGGTAAGTATGCTGGAGGTAAAAAATCATACCCCAATATTTATAATTGAAAATAAAAGGGCATAATAATATAAGGAAATGTGGACGTAAATAACGAATGTGAAAATCTGTTATATGGAAGTGTGATCCCAAAGGCATGGGATGGGCTTGAGAGAGACTTCTTGGGATCCTGGGGATCCTTGGGAGAATTATATAGATAATGGGGAATATGTTCAAAGAACACCAATGACTTTTATGATGAGGAAGTGGGAGCTTGGGAGGGTTTATATAAGAAAGAAATGGGAATTCATTATTATTTAGGTTTGGGACAATATTTTTAAGGCCAATTCCCTAACTTCTTATAATAACAGGGTTGATAATGTGGAGGCGGATCACACTCTCAAGGAAATAATTTTGAAAGACAAAATGATTTATAAGCCTTGAAGGGTCCACTCAAGCTTTGTAAAATAAATCAAACAAACCCAAAATAAGAATATTTTAAGGTTAAAAAATATTTTGGCCGAAAATAATGTTTATAGTATTTTATTACAACACTGTTGGGTAATTATTATGTTATAAAACACATTATATATTTAAATGGTATTTAATTTTAACCCAAAAATTCGACTATCTCAGAAAATTTTAAAAAAATTACTATTTGATAATTTCAACATCCTGATTCCAAAAATAATTTTCATTTTATCTAAGTTTTTTTCATACATGTTATTTTTTACATTTAATATAAAAACATACATTTGTCCAAAAATTATGGTTTTGACAAAAACAACATTGAAACCTTAATAAAAATGGAAATCACATTCATAAAATTATATCATCATTTATATTTAATAAAAATTAATTTATTAATAATAATAATATTTTATTAAAATATTATTTAATTCAAAAATCCATTAATTTATAAAAATATATTTCTTAGTTTAATATTAACCTAACATACTATTTGCACTTTAAAAACAATTTACAATGTAACAATAATAAAATGAATTTATATTCATTATACAATAATAATGTATATAATAGTAGTACTAGTGTCTTGTTACATAACCCCTTATAACACCCCCATAAGACCTTATGGTATGGTGTGTGATGGTGACAGACTCTTTTGGTGGCATGGATATCGTTGCTCGAGTGTAATCACTATCAACATCCACTTCTTTCGTAGGATATTCCACTCGAGCATAACATGTTCAAGCTCATATTGCGCTTGGTGAAGAGTGAAGCCCAAAGACGCAACCTCCTTTCAGATCTCTTATAACTGGGCTTTGTATGGGGAAAGTATAATAGATGAGGCCATCACTTCCTTTGTCTGATTAAATTTTATTTGTTAAAGCCCTATATTTATACTAATCATGTGGTCACTATTCAATGAATATATTAGAAATGTTCACAACTCTAAATATTATTTTAAAATTCCAAAATGTAGGGTGAAATAAGTTCATACATTTTACTTAACCATAAGTAGACATTTAAATAGGCCAAGAGGAATTTTCATTACTGAATTTTTGGTTCGTTACTATAGTTCTCAAGAGTATGTTATGTAAGTGGTGGTAGTGTATTAGGTAGGATAAGATAAAAATGATATACACATTTGGAATTTTTTAAAGAATATGTCATTCTATAATTTATTTTCATTTCATTGAAGTGATTAATGTTTATGGAATATATTTTTCTCAGAAAGGATATAAAATTATATTCACATATTCATTCCATTTTATTGTTTTGACACCACTTATCCCTCATTTAACAATGGATGAATCCCTAATGTATTGGTAATATCAATAATTTAATTTAATAGATTAAACATGGGAAGGTTTTAATCTCATCCTAGAATCTTATGAAACTATATTGAATCACAATTTCATGATTTCAATTAGCATGGAATGAGAACTAAAGGAATTAAATGTTTTTCATGTTCATAGGTATAATGAATAATGTTCTATTAAAGGAAAAAATAATTCCACATTAAACACTATGAGTAGTATAAAAACAATTTTATGTTTTATATAAATGGATTCATTCATATTTTATAAATTTTCCTTCCAATATTGTGGGATGTTAGTCTGTATGATGATAAATTGTATGAAGATCATAAACTATTCCAACACTTGTGGTCATATGTGTTATATGAAGATGTTTGTCAAAAAATGTATAAACACTATCATGGAAATTGTTTATCATATCCTATGGAAACTGCGGAATATCATAACCATTAAGAATGTGTTGATCTAACAATATGCATCAGTGTTATGTTTGGTCACATAGACATGGAGTAGATGTCAGATGTTCATAATGGAACGCCATTTTATTCCTAATGTCTGTATAGAGATCATATGTGTTTTCATTGATTTAGTTTTCCCCCTTATATACTTTTTGATTTTTGGGGTTCTCTTTTCTTGTTTCCATTGTTTCATTATAGTGGTGTTTTATTGTTTTTACAGACAATTTTGGTTTCCAAATTACTTATTCAAAAATTTAGTTTTATATATTTATTTATCGTTATTAATTTTTTTGAATTATAAATTTTAATGGACTGGAGATAAGGGAGTATGGATCTATGGTATATGAAAATAAAGTTGGGATAATAAGATTAAATTTATGGTAATTTCAAATATGGTGGAGATACCAATATTAATGGATATTTCTAATTAAAAAGTCATACCAAATATTCTTGGTTGTTCTTTAACTTGTTTTTACTCAAATAAACATCATTATTCTATTATGTTTCCCTTAGTTCATACTTGAGAGAGGTCTTGGAATGTGTGAGTTTCTCTGATATAGGGTTTTTTAGGAATTCTGTTGAAAATAGTCTACATGGAAAGATGTGTTTTAAACTCCATGTGTGTTCCTGGTTTGAGTTGTAATTTATATGGTCTTCATTTTGTGGGATATAATTCATGTGTTATAATTTTATTGTATAATGTATTAAAAATATCACTATAGGATAAATTTGGATAAATAATTTCTTTAGTTCCACTTGTTTTTTATCCCCCCAATGTCTTTTTCACAACATTTTATAGAGCATTATGTTCTTTAAAATTATTCTATATCATCTACCTTATATAAGAAACTTTATATATTGTTTTTGGTTTATAATGTAGTGAGACTATTTGAAACACAATTAATCCAAATCATGTAGACTTCTGTAGGAAACCATATATATTTGGTCAATCATTATGCATAGGATGAGTAATGTTAGTCCAACTGTTCATCCAATCTATGAGGCCTCTTTAGTATCCCGTAACTAGGTATAAATTTATCTTAATCACACTATCAAAATAATTAGTTTCAAATAATTATTCTACAAATTATTTACCAAACCAAATACTCCACCCACTCACCTCATTCATTAAACATTTATCTAGGTTCTTAAAATATATCTCCATCATATCCTATATTTGGGATCCATATCCATTCAATGGTAGGTTCTGATAAATCATTAGTCATGGGATATTATTTTCCATATTTATTATATTTTCCTCATAATTATTATTTATTTTATATGATAACCTATACTACCAAAAAATGAATCATATAGTAGGGATGTTTTAACTAGATCTATATTACAAATTTTATCTATCATTATTTTTAAGCCATTCATTATAGTATGTTTGAATCCATTGGATTTTAGTTGATCATTTTGTGAATTATTGAATTACATATAATATATCATATTATTTATTTTCCATATCTCATAGAATTATTAGGGATTTTAATTTCTCATGAAATGTCACTGAATCAACACCTTTAATAAATAAATCTATGATAGCATGATATTTCAAATTTATTTAATGTATTCAAATTTATCCCATTATTTCTCGTTTCAATATCAACGATAGAATATATCATTACATTTTGATAATAAGGGAAAATGTAATTTTTTTTTGAGTTGATTTCAAAACTAGTTTTAAGGATTATGATAGTTTTATTTAAAGTAATATTTTAGGCTTGATCTTTTTAATTTTACTTGACGTGTTTATGATAATTATTAAAAAAATGGGAAAATTTTGGTTTTTAAATTCATGGGGTGTTTTTAACCATATTTATTTGTTATTTCACAATAAGAATGTGTAAATGCGAAAATATTTATAAATGCATTTTTAAATGTCCTTACATTTCATTTAATATTTATATATTCCAAGGGTAATGTATAAAGGTATAGTTGGAACATCAAATGGTTTGTTGAAAAATTGAAAATTATTTTCCAATTCTCATTTCTGTGTGTCAATGAAATTGCATGAAATAATTTCATGGAATAAAATATATAAATTTTAGGGATGTTTAATAATACTGGAATTATATTATATATAATAAGGAATGTTCATATTTGGGTGTCCAAAAGTGTGAGATTGATTTATTATTTGTATATAAATGTGATGACATGATATTATATAGAGAATGTTACAATCATTAAAATGGTCAGTTATATTAGAATGTGATGGGATTACTAGGGATTATTTTTTATAGGTCGGGGACCAAAAGTACCATATTTTTGAATTATGCTCTAGCTGGTGGCCATTGGTTTGATATTTTTCAAGAAAATGGGTTTTCTGATTCATACGCTAGGAACGTTAAGACATGGAATTTTGGAAGAGGTCAATAGAAATGTTATTTGTATTATAGCATGTGAACTTCAATAATTCTATGATCATATTAACCTATTTTAAGACCATTTACTTTAATGCAACCAGATTCCCAAATGATGAATAGGGAGTATATTCGAATGTTTGATTATTTAGAATGTTTTTACATAATATCTGATTCCCAAAAATGAAAATTTAAAAAAATTAAACAGATATTTATATTATTATAAAATAAATTTTGGATTTATATGAAAAAAATCATCATTTTATTAAAATAGTTGTCATAAAGGAATATTTTTTATACTTTTTTAAAGAATTAAATCTTGGATAACCTAGTTTGTATCCTTCATTTAATTACTATACAAGATAAATTTTCATTCAACGTTTTATGATTTGGATTAGTGGGTAGTGACCTACATGTATTTTTCACAAATATATAAATATTATATCATTATAATGTTATATCAAATAATTGATTCTTTTTATATTTGGTGGAGGTTTGTGTGGTGTTGTATCACTTTTACACTAATATATTGGTGTAGTGGTTTCAATTTTCCTTGTTATATGTGGTATAAACCATTGGATAATTTTTTTTCATTCAATGGTTTTATTTTATTGGTTTATATCACAAATTAATCATTTTTAAACATTTCATTCCATATTTCATCCTTTAATATTTGTTTTTTATAGAGTAATCATGACCCCATAAATTTTGTAAATAACATGGTTTATTTTTATAATCCATGGGGATAGATAAATCCATTATTTCTTATGGAATATAGATTTGGGCGACGTATCAAAATATACATATTTTCCGTTTGTGGAATAAGGTTCTCAATGATTTTTGGTAAGTTATATGAGGTGGATCAATTTTATATGTTAGGGGTGTTTAATCCATTATAATAAAATTAATAATGAAATAATAAAAATACTTTTTCATTTTTATGTGGAACAATTATGGTTGATTTTTAAGATAAGTCTAGGATGGATCTAAATACACTTATATAAAAAAATATGATTTGTGTGATATTTGAATACATATCCATTATTATTAACCTTTTCTAGCCCGTTTTTATCCATTATCGTTATGAAATACCATTTAACATGGTATCATTTCAATATCCCCAAAAATGAAATTGATCATATTGAAAAAATTTAAATGTAGATTAAAAATGATAAAACCATTTTTGAAAAATAAATTTGTTTGGGTCATACAATTTAATATTAATATTAGTATAAATAAGTCATTAATTCATTGTTTAGAAAAATACAGTTCAATTCAAATGTTTTAAATCAAACTAAAATCATGTACAATGATGATTCTCCAGAAATTTATATTTATATTGATTAAAAAATTATAGTTTTATTAAATTAAATGCAATCAAAACAATAATGAATACTTTTGAATGCATTTTTAATGGAAAACAAAAACAAATTACTAGAATAAAATATTAAGTTGGTTAAAAATCCAATAATATTTTTCCAAATTCAAAATAATAGTTCTACATGATTTATTATACTCTTTAAATATATATTTTTTATACACTAAATATAATATATTTTTCAATAATTTATAAATCATTATTATTTTCCCTAATTCATTGTATTTTACCCTTGTATTTTTAATTATTAACTTAAATGTAAAAACATTTGGCAAAGAATAACAAAACTCTCTAAAACTTTTTAACGGATTAATTATATTTTCTCATTTACACAAATTAATATTATTTTATTTTATAAAAATATAATTATATTTTAAAATAATAATATATAATAAACTGAACGTTTTTAGTTTTTTTTTAATTAGCCCTCAATAATTAAATTATTACATAATTTATTATAATAATTTTGATTTAAATAATTTTATAATAATACATTTAGTTTTTTAACATAATAAATCATTATTTATATAATATGGATATTGATTTCATAATAGTAAATCAAACATATATTATTTATTTTATATGAAAATATATATTTAAATCAAGGGACACTGCATTCTAATCTCGTCATAAGAATTGTTCCCTTAATATTCAATTTCACTAATGAACACTGATGAATAAAATTATATATCATTTTATCAATGGGATCCTATACAGATTCTTCAAACATTTGGTTTCATTGTGAAGAATTGACCAGTGTATTTGTCTAATTCTGTAATACTTTATATCTTCGACACCAAATCCTAACATGTTATTGTTCATAAGAAAAGTTACACAATGAAATTATAACCTCTGAGTAATGTATATATGTATTATTATATATGATTATCAAAAATAATTTTACATGGAACACAACATGATCTTCAATGAGGTTTTCTTCATGAACCATTTTGTATGTTACCATTCTATTTCTATAATTAATCACATATGGAACAATACGTTGAGGCCTAAACATAAACATATTTCCAAAAATCATAGATTTATTTTGTCATGATATTCATAGTAATAAGTTGTAGTTGATATTGAATGGTATATCTCACTAACTATTATCATTATAACCATAATATTGACTCTAATCTAATGGTATGAGTTGTTAAATGTATATATGTTTCTATTATATTTCTATAGTTAGCTCATTTACCATTATATTTTGTTCTACAACATCATGTTATCATGTTTGAGTTCTTCACTACATTAAATATAGGGGATTATTAGGATACTTTGTAATTCTATCATGATATATATTTTCAGTGAAAATTTCACCAGTGGGTGTTGTTGATCCTTAAAAAAATGAAATCTATTAAGAAATATCACAACATATATTACATAATTTTAATAGATCTCTTAAAATGACCATATTCTTGATAATGATATAATGTGATAATGTTTTACTTCATATTCAGTTATTTATAATGCCTTATTCAGATATCCGAGTTACATATCATATCTCGATCAAATATAATTAACAATCAAAGTCAAAGAAATCATACTATCTCATAAATATATATATTGGATTTATGGTCCCTATAGGAATATTATATGATATTAATGATATTAAATGACTTTATATGGTTATAAGAAAACGAAAATACAATTTTTGATGTTTTTAGGAATAGTAGAAGTGATAGATGATATATATATAACTCATATTAGATATGCCATTGATGATTATTTTGAGATGTGAATCAATAAAAAATACAATGAACAAAAAAATTAATCATTTCTAATTGATAGAATAATGATGGGGTTAAAATACATGATCCTAAAATAATGGATTATAGTTAATTAAACAATTAATAAATTTCCATAGCATGAATTTTATCTTCATTGATGAATTTGACAACATATCTAAACTATACCATTATTTCATTCTAAGAATGATGTGTAGATTCTCTACTATAGGGATCTATATGACATCCATGAACCTATGAACATTATCATAATGTATCTCTGAGTCCATCAATGTTACATCATAAAACATTAATGGTTTTTATTTGATATCTGTTTGAATTTAATAAAGAATAACATTTCATGTCCTCCTTGTAATCATGAATGGTGGATGAGGAGGATATATCTTAATTAATAATATTTTCCCTGTATATGGATATCTCTAGGGATTTCATAGAATAATATAAAGTTGGTTGTGAACAAAAAAAATGGAAATACCTTTAATAAATACTATAATCTGGTTTATATAGTGAATGAGTTAGAAAATAATAATTTCACATGTTCCCTTATTGTGTATTTAATAATTATGGAACCCATTCATACAATAATATATATAATATTTCTCAACATTCTCAAAATTATAATTTTAATATAATATTATTTATATAAATATTATTTAATATCTATTATTTATTATAGAACCATTTAACTTGGTCTACCATTCCTCCATGACAATTTGTTTTAATGTATATGTTTTGATTATTGAAGAATAATATAATATATATTATATTTAGTAAATATAATGTAAATATTAATTAAATATTCTACTCAATATATGTTATCTTGAATATATATAAACATAATACATGACCATAGAAATACATTATTAATCATTTAACAATTTTGATGTATAATATTTACTTAAAACGGTAAATAATTTATAAAATTAATAATTCACTAATGTTCTGTATACAATTAGATTGTAACCATATTTTCATCTATCCTAGTGTAATATATATATTTATCCAATGGTCCATGATTTATATATAGAAACTTCTATAGGAAGCCATTTAGAATAACGATGGTGTCTGAATGTCATAAATCTTCATACTAAGTTTTACTGCAAAATATAATTCCTTTATTGTGATATCTGTAGTCATGAGGGCTTCATGTTGGCTCCTTCACACAATGTACACAATGACACATTATTTATGTTTTCATGAATTGAACATTCCTAATGAACACTATATCTATGGAATTATTTTAGTGATATCACTTTCACTCATTATTTTGATATGCCAAATTATATTAAATAATAAAAGGGAAAAATAATGTTTCTCTCATGATTCATTAATGAATTATTACTCATTATACACCTAAGATATATTACAATTCCACAAACATATTTCATCCCTCTTTAAATCGTTACATAATTTTATGGGACTCAAAATAATATTTTATGACAATCACAAATTCTATGGATCAATATGAACATCCATAAAATGGAATATCCAATGACTAATATGATGGTATATATCCTACTAGATAATATATGTATCATAATATTCTAGACAAGAAATCATTAAGTGTATACACATTTATAATTTTCCTAAATACCATTTCAGTCTCAATCCTCGATATAATATATCATTTCACTCCCTCATAAGATTTCATCTAGGTTTGAAATATATAATTATTAATATAGTCATGGTACTTCTAGGTTTTCATCACGGTGGGGGACCCATATAACCTTTTAATATGAAAAATAAAATTTTGTGATTATCATATACAACATCACATAGATTAACAATCATGATTTGATAAATTTTTTATTAATATTAAAACTACGAAAACATGTAATCACAATGTTCACAGAAGTGGGTTCTTGGGAACCAACTCTAACAAACTGATACTTTGAGTTGAGGAAATTTAAATTTATTATAATATTTGTTTCCCTCAGATGTGACATATTAAATTTTTCGGTAACACATTATAAAAATAGTCTACCACGTTTTCATCATTAGAAACCCTTCTTCTTATAAATCACCCCTATGAAAAAATACATTAATTGATGATATGTCTAGATTACTTTTTTTTTAATTTTGTGACCCCTCATACTATAAAATATCTAAAACTTCATTATATTCATAATATAACTCAATTTGGTATTAAATTTATATAACCAAAATGAGATCTAATACAATGTTTTATTTATTACCATCTTCTTTATATACTCAGGCACTGTTGTACAATCGGAAAAAAATTGTTTCTTTGAACTATACTAGTGTGAGACTATCCCATTGAGATTGAAGAAATTTCAGGAATATAACCTTATATTAGTATGAACTATTTGAAAATCATAACCATTAGATCATGTGATTAAAATCTATACATATACTCTATACAATAGGAACATATCATTAAGTATTATTTTAAATTTTCGGATAGCCTTATTAGTAGAAAACTGTTGTTAACCTAGATAATCTTGTTATGTGTATAGAGGGATCAATGCATAGAAAACATCAATCCTATTACATAAAATGGAATATAGGATCGATCCGATACAAATATTGTATAGGATTATAATCATTATCTATTTATCAAATTCTGTTTGAGGACATATTTAATTTGACTAATTTATGCCATATGGCACAGAACAAGTCCCCTCTCAAATTATTCCACAATGAAGATATTTACTTTGTTGTAAATGAATTTAACTTGACATTTTCTATTAATACTTTTGAATCAATCCCAAATTATATTTATCTAGAAAGGTAGAATTATGTGCTCAGTGCCTTCTAAAAGAAACATTTCTTTAACCGGTAATTAATATAATGTAAGAATAGTATATTGATCTCATTTTGTAATATTCCACTGACATATAAAAATAGTATAACAAATGCATTCTCACTAAACACATTCCAATCACATGGTTCACTATTTTTCATAATGGAACTAAAATCAATTAAATATTCATAAAACTAAATGTTCCAATAATAGGATGTATGATTGAATCTTTAAATGGATCGATGAAACTTTTATATCCTTTTGGCATCACCTGGAGTAAAAAACCATTTGGTTTTTGCATATATTCATCTTCATGATGAATCCCATTATGTAATGCAATATTTATTTTCATTTCCAAATTGTAAATTAAATCCATTATATAATGTAAAATTACGGTGGACTTAAAAATGGAAAATAAGGAATGTATTTCATTGTATATAATGCCTTGATGGATCTTAAACCATTTATCTTCTGGAATTAAATTATATATTGTTACATTACCATCCATATCCATATTTTTAATAAATAACCTTTTTATCCAAAAAGTTTTATGTTATTTGGATTACTAAACATAACCCAAATGAGGATTTTTGTATTAAATACATTTCAAAATTCAATTATTATTTCTATCAAGAATATTATATGATCTCTTCAACCTCTTTGTACGATAAAGGTTCATTTTTATCAATAAATAATGGTTAAACATATTTAGTGACTAGAAAACCATATCTCTCATGTTATCTTTCCTCTCAAGTGCTACAATTTTTTATTTATTATCTTGGAACATCACTTTTAGGGGAGACCTAAGGAATTTGTTCCAACAACAACACTTATGAATATAGAGTATCAAATTCATCAATGTTAATATCATTCCCACCATCCTTCATGATGATGTTATCCCTCTCAAGAGTTTCATCTAGTCTAAATACAATCACATTATTTAAGAAGGGATTTATAGATATTATACCATTTTTACATATGATACCCTATATAGATAATATCTGTTCCCTATGGTGCTAGTTGTTTTCTTGATATCTTCGTAAAAATATTTCACCACCCCTTACATGTGTATTGGAAAAAAATTATTCTTTCCACATCATAACTCAAATGGAATATCATTTTTTGTTTTACTTGGTACTCGGTATAGCGTGTGGGTAGTAGTTTTTATTGTATATCCCCAAAAAGATAAAAAATTCCCTAATTGACTCATCAGTAACCATAAAATGTCAATAATGGTATAATTACTCCATTCACTTACACCACACCATTATGGTGTGTATGGAATATTGTGTTGGAAAAAAATCCAGAACTCCCATTGAAAAACAAAAAAAAATCATCCTTTAGATATGCACCTCTATGATGATATCTACTATTTCATATCATCTTTCCTTAATGACTTTCTACATTATTATTGAATTATTTTAATTTTTCAAAGGTTTAATACTTATACATTTGGAAGTAGAAATTACCATATCTACTCAAGTATGCATTAAATGTTATAAATGAAGAAAATTCACCTCTATCTTATATTGTATATGGTCTAAACAATTTATAATTTTCCAATGATAAAATATCTAGAGCCAATTCACCATAACCACCAAATGGTGGGTTAGAAATGTTTTGTTGTAATCAAATAGAAAATCATTATTTTTTTATCATAGAAGATTATAAATAACCACCTTCCTAGGGAATTTTAATATTTTTCTCATATACATGACTAAGATTATGATTCCATAGGTGGGAGTCATATAAGTCATGAGAACATGATTGATTATCAATTTATAATAAAATTGTTATTTTTATTAAATACATAAAGTAAATTATTTTATTATTTTATACCATTACATATATTGTCTTTATGAAAGAAATATGTTTTATTTTAAAAATTTAAAATACATCATATTATTTATTTGGATAAATATATTATGTTTATTATAATAGACATTACCAAGATTTCTTTTAAACAAACAATATTTTAATTGGAAGTGAAAGGAGTCAGTCACAAATGGTCACAGAAACCATTATTGTACCAATGGAATCCAAAAAATCCACCACTCCAATGGATGTATTTCAGAACCTATTCAGACGTGTTATTTGGATATATATGTGAATATATAATGTTTTATTTAATAAAAAAGGTTTATATGTACAATTATTACAGTTGATAACGAATTTCCCTTAGCCTCCAACTATATGTGGAATAATTTACTTTAATAGTGGCCTATATTTCAACATTAATAATATACTAATTCGATTTCCTTGGAAATCTTTTGGATAAGTCTCTCCTCAGATTTTTTTTTTCTCATGATAATTAAACATTTTATGAGTCTTAGTCTTTATTTGATCAATCTTTATTTTTTTATTCAACATATTGACTATTGGTTAATCAAAATCCTTTCATTTTTTTAACATACAGATTGAGACTAATAATTTATAAAATAATAATCTCTCTTCAAATACTAATTTAATTGAAAATAAAACTATGTAAAGAGTTGTGTTTTTTGGATAAGATTGGATCTATGAGAAACTCATCCTGAATTTAATTCCCAATATGTCTACGAATTTATTATTTCTAATAGGATTGACTACATGAGTCCCATCTAGTTACAACACTAAAAGCATACATGTATCTAATTAATTATAGATCTCATATCTCTCTTGTATCCCATTCTCTTGATAGATATCCTAAATTTGATACATGATGATATAGACAACAATTTATATAATGTTTATTTCAATTTGATAGTTAATTGATGATATATAAAACATTGTTTGTATAAGGATTTTTCCAAATTTTAATCAAACAGAGATAACACTTCCTCACTACAAATTTGGAAATGTGCTATAAGAGTACAGTTTTAAAGGATATATAACATATATTCATTGTTAATGATAATGTGTAAGTGGAGTTTCCATGAATGGAAATCAGTTTTAGTGATAAAGTTATCCTTCTCAAGTATTACTAATGAAAATAGATTTGATTTCATATATATTATCATTTTTACTGTTAATAAATTAAGGAAATTAGTTTTTTTCTTTCAATGTAGATATATTAAAATGATATTAATTAATCTCATTCTATTTAGTATAAACATAATATCCCTCATCGTCGGCTTCAAAAAATCATATTTTTTGATAAATTATTGGTTAGGGAACTAATAAATCCCTTCACATAACCCAATCATGGACCTGACAAGTCTTCAAATAGTTTTACAAAGGCATTAAAATTCCAAAATACTTTATGTCAATATTTCTTGATCATTTGAGTGGACTCCCCAACCATAAAATCATATAATTGGATATCCTCGTCATTTGGCTCATAGTTACACCATTAACATATTCAGGAACTATCCCTTTATGTAAAATATATTATTTCAACCAAACAAATCATGTTTATATGCTCCAACAGTTTAAATCTCCCAAATTTGGTCGATCACAAAATTTAAACTATGGTTTTATTTTATAATATATAGTCGTAGTCAATAGTGACTTAATAATTTTTTTATATTATTTACATTACATAAAACATTCTCGTTTTAACTTTATTACATTATTTTAAATATTATATTTATTAATATAAATTATTAAAAATGACATAGATAATACTAAAACATAAATCATTTTTTAATCTATATTTCATTCTGGTTAATTTTTTATTTAATGTCATCAAAGAATTAATCCCTAAAGAAACTAACAACGCAACATGATAGAAATAAAATAATAATATGTAATGATCATGAGATTTGAAAAATGGTATTTATATAGAGTATGATAATAAATCTATCAATAGGGGGTGCACAATAAACCCTAATTTGGTACTTGTTGCAGCTTTTCACATTTCCTATCATGCATATTTTATATTGGTTTCACATTTCATCCCAACATGAACCTCCTCCACCCTCATTGTATATCCATCTATTAAAATAGTTCTTACTCACACATAATTGATGATAGAAAAATTAATTGTAATAGAGTTTGTATAAAAATAAAATATGGAAAGATAAGAATTTGAATAATGATGAGAAGGATGATGTGAAGGCCTTGAATTAAACTAAATAACAAATAAAACATAAACCATAAACATAAATATTTCTGGTATATTCTCTTATCATCTATATACATAGAGGGAGTCATGAATTTTAAAATATAAGTCGACTATAATAATTAATATTTAATATAAATCAAGATTGAATCAATTAATTATATTCAGTAGTCAAAAAATAATTTTTCATCATTGTTATATAATCATTCAAGAGATTCACATTTTAATGAACTGACTTGGGATTCTGATGAAATGGAAAACACACTTAACACCTCTCAAGGTCTGAATGGTATTACATATCCCCTTGACCTAGAAACCTATTCCTGAAAATCATAGTAATCCTATTAGGAATTATTTTATCCAAATTAGAGATAAAAGACAATAAAATGTCTAAATATAAATAAAACAAATGAATAATAATGGAAACAATTTCCTCAAAAACTAAATTAATCTAACCCATTTCCATATGGATACTAATAATCCATAAATTAGAGGATACAAGAAGAAATATTATGATATAACACTAACCAGAAAATAAATGAATTGCAAACTAATACAACTTAAGCCCAAAACCAACTATGTGAAATCTATAGATTCTCTACACCAACTAACTCACAAAATGTTACTGAAGTGGATAAAAATAAAACTAATTATGGACATGTAACATGAAAATATATAGGTTTCAGCTAATAAACCTTGTATGTAACCACAACCCACAATACTTGTAATCTTTTATTCATAAGGAAACTCAAACATTATTGTTTTAAAATAACAATTTAAACTATTAACTTCAATAATATTATTTGGATAACCAAAATAATACAAATAAATTATATTTCAAAATCATTATATTTATTTTCCCAATCAAAAACAATATTTTTAATCATTTACATCATCATGTTCCATTTCAAAACCATGGAATCATTAAATTTTATCAAAATAAGTGATTCTTTTATATATATGAACATGTTAACGTTAAAAAACTCTCACCATAATAAGAAAATTTTAAACCAAAAAACAAATTTTGATACACATTTATATACTCACACAAGTGTTATTAAAATAAAAATAATATTTTCATATTAATTTCAAAACATATATTCTATTTTATATGACTCAACACACACACATGGGTCTAGTAAAAGAGGAAAAACACCATATACCATAAGGAATATAACAAATATAAATTTTGAGAATAATATATAAGAGTGAAATCATGGTAAATTATATAAACAATAAATAATTCGAACTCTAATATCTCATCAAATACTAATGAAATCAACATTGTCATGGGATCGACCCAAGATCCCTAATGTGTAAAGAATCTAACCATATAATAGAATTAAAACTCATGAACCAATTAAATTTGTATAATGATTTCCAAAAAATAAGTTATCCAAATATCCCACAGAAGCCTCATTGAGATGAAACCCCCTCCTAGAAATTGTTCATAGCATTTATAGGGGGACACTACTTCCAGTTAAACCAACTAGAGGAATAATCCTATATCTCTCACTTAGTACCGAAGATCCCATGACTTGAAAGTGAATTCTATAAAATGGTAATTGAATCCATGTATAACACATTTGGTTAAAAAATGGATTACCCTAACCCCCTGAATACCTAAAAATTAATAATCCTATATATTTCATGCAGCCATGACATAAAAAATAAAATTCTCACACAAGGGGATAAATAAGGATTTCATAGTATCGAATAACCCTACAAAGGGGTAATAAAGTTAATGGGTCACTCAATGGGGTGTTTTTATAATAAACCATATTAAATCCAATGTTCAAACTTGTCCATTAATACTAACACATTGCTTGAGATGACAATATTTTTTACATTACATAAAACCCAAAATTTTGAATTTCATAAATAATAATAGAAGTCACCAACAAATTCAAAAACATTTAAATGCCTCACATAAAACATGGGTGCTCATTATTAAAATAAAAAACAATAAAAAATAACTTATTTTCCCTGAAAAGCATTTTGAATGGTCCATTATTGAACTCTCTTATGGGTTAAAATACAAACTAATTTATAATAACCAATTTAAATATAATATAGAAAAAATTTATAAATGAATGTTATATCAAAATATCTATTTAAAAGAACACTCTTATTAAAATGTATTTTTAAATCATTGAAAAATAAAATCTATATTAATAATAATAAATTTTATTTAACCCCATTTCAAATGTCAAATTAAATTTTAAAAATAGAATACCCTAGGAATACATTACATTATAAAGATGAAAAAAACTAAAATTCTAATAGAAACAATTTCTGCCATGATTTGAACAAAATTCAATGGTTTTAAAACATGAAAATAATATTAAAAATTATGAACTCATAATACATGAAATACATCAATCAAAACGTCCTTTATAATTCCCAAATGAATCAATTTCATAGAAACAACTACATGGAAGAATATGAAACCAAGAAGAAACATGATTTCTTTGAATGAGAGTAAAGAAACATGGATGACAACAACATAAAAAAATGACACCTAATACCGCTGAATTATACCCACGTAGAACCCTAAAATTTTAATTAATTATTTTATAATTAATTGAATAAATTAATACCAAGAAGAAAGTATCATGAAATTGGATATGGGAAAAAAAGACAAAAATCAACTCAAAACATCGTGAAAATCGACAATTGATTAACATGAATGAATGGAAGAGGATTTAGGAGATACAATTTGGTATCATAAGGGGTTTTCAACACAAATTTTGAAGAAGAGGGTTGAAACCCCTCTTAATTTGAATGGTTTTTTAGGAAATTTGAAAAAAATCAACACCTTTCAATGTTGAATGGTTTCCCAAAATATGCTCCAACCATTCATGTTCCTCTACATAACATGAGAAAATTTATATTTTTTTGAAAAATAGTTTCCCAATATTTGTTCCCACCATTCCCCATTCCATTCCTATGAAAAAAGGGTACATGTTTTCCAGCGATCACAACACGATTTCAAAAATTATGTAGAATCCATGAAAAATTGATATGTCACCTTGAAAAATGCACCCCCTATGAACAATATGTTTACTAATAGACATATTTTTTGAACATGATTCTCTTAAAAAGAATCCTAAAATATTAAATTTAATCTCAAAAACAACTATCAGTCAAAATGAATTATGATATTATAAAATAATACAAAAATAATGACATTGTTACATAGTGTGTTCCACAAACTCCCCATCATAGGACTTTCTTCCCCCAGAAAGTCGATGGATAAATAGTATGATTATAAAAATTATAGAAAATTAATGAACTAAAGGGGACCTAACCAAAATAACATCTAAACAAAATTTTAAATTAACTAGAAAAATTGAAAGAGAACCACGTGAAAGAAGCCCAATTCCCAATAGGAGACCTACCATAATATCTAATGAATTTAGAATTCCTCTTTCATGGTTAAACAAAAGGTGACCCATTGATATATGAATCCTTGAAATAATGAGATACTATGATTGAAAATCATTCTTGAATGGAAAAAAAATTTGTAACCTAATTAAAGGATAAACCGCCATAATAAGTCTCAAAATGATGACCTGATATGTAACATCGAGTTACAACACATGTGGATAACCTAGTGTGAAAAACTAGTCACCCTCACATGATTCATCCGAATTAGACACAACATGAAATTCTATTATACATAGTTTACTGATGAATTACCCATATATGACCCAAATCATGAACCCAATTCCTTTATCAGACCCAAAGAGTGATCTCCTCAATTGATCAACACATGAATGGAAATAACTAAACCCCATAATGATGTTTCACCCAAACAATAAGGCATATAAAAATGGAACTCACATACAAACAAAAAATAATGTGTCAAATTATAGAAAAAACCAAGATCTATTGACATGGTTTATTCAATAAACTAATCAAATACTTTCACAAGAAAATTTCAACACCGTCAACAAACAATATTTGAAAACGTAACCATGTAAAAGCTTAAAAACCAAAAAATATGGTGCTCCAAAAACAATATTACAACCATCAATGGAAATATCCAAAAAAATAACTCATCTACAAGAAGATTATACTTGATGAATCTTTTGAAATCCCATCATTAAAAATATATGAATATCACCCAACTGGATACAGTTTATGAAAATTCATAAAAATATAATTAAGGAGGGACTATGAGACCTTTTATCACCCCCTTGAATGCATATGATAGATCATTTCATTACACCTGACATACTCTTTTCTGCAATCATTAAATGCTCCTAATTCTTCTCCTTACTCACCAAGTTATCCTCACACTGACTGGATAGAACTAAGGTACCATCAAATAATGATTTCATATAATATTCAATTTCCACCCACGTTTCCTCATTAAAAATCACTCAAAAAATTGTAGGATATATGAATGTATAACTGGACAAAATTATGGGTGAACACCGTATTTGAGGAAAATATATATTAAATAATATCTGAAACCTAGTTTTAGATGAAAATATGTCCCAATTTAAGATGGGATCAACCTACACTCCCACCGATTGGTCACCCAAATAAAGGATCACATGATCAAATGGTTTATCCCATTTAATAACCATAAGAATAAATAAACTAATTATCTCTATCCAAAATAAATACAATGACATACCTTCATGTTTATGTGAAGGTACCATCAACTCATACCAAATATGGCTGAAACAAATAAGTAATCTCTCGACAACTTTCACCCAAGAAGCTTCAGGTGTCCTATGGGAACGGAGGAACACCTCAGGATCTTCCAAACACCATTATACATCCAATAAAACATGATCACCATGAAATGATCCAAAATTATATTCAAGAATACCATGATATGATCCATGAATTAGGATGGATCCACACCCACATCTCCTCTAAGAATATGGGGAGGCATTAGAAGTAGGGAAACCATTTCAAAAATTCTCAATGTTGTGGAAATGAAAAAAAATTACAGAATACATGAGCCACAATAATTCATGAATCAATACATAAACCAAATAAATCTAACAATGATCCATGAATCGGAAAAAAAATCCATCATGAAAGGGAAAAATAACCCACAATATGAATAAAACAATTTCTTTTGAAATAAAAATTTTTTACAATGGAATATTAAAATAACCCTCCATCACGGTGTACACTTGAAAAATAATACAACACAATCATGAAGACACAAAAAACAAAAGTGAATAAAAACTCCATAGAAATTCAAACAACAAAACTATTTCAAAATTACTTTTGAAATAAATTTATTTAGGGAAATCCAACTGAAGATAATTTTGAGTACTCCATTATCCATAATCAAAAATAAAATAAAATTAATATATAAAATATTACATGAAAGTAAATGTAATTATCACGTCCAAAAAAATATTATAAAAACCATTTATTAAATAAAAATATTTATTTAGATACATAAATTTAAAATATATGATTTAAATTAAAGCATGACTGATGATTTATAGAGGTATTTATACCAGGTTCAAAAGAAGAACACCCAAAAAATCCAACAAAACACTCTTAATTCCACATTTATAATATGAGAATAGCTTCAGGTGAAATCCAAAAATAATATTTGTTACAAAAGGATAACTATGAGAATAAAAAATGTTAAAAAATCATTGTCCACACAAGTTTAGAAATTGTGATCCTATTGTGCATCACACTCTCTAATATTTTGAGACTCTACTACATGGTCACCACATGATTGCGCATTCCATTCAGAATAAGAGTGTAGCTCATGTTCTCTTATATTCTCAAACTGGAGAAAATGAAAGAGCCCCAATATCTCTCACATTTTTAATCGGGGTCAAAAACAAAATTCAAATAAATATTGTAATTCACCCACCCTAGTTACCCAGATATGGTTCATTTTTTTAATACGTTATCATGATTACAAGGATTCTATTTCTGAAGGACTGGTTGGTTTAGCAGCCTTGGAAAATAGATTACATACATAAAGGTTACATTACACTTTATAACATTAAATTCAGTATAAATAATATATTTATAATTAAACTATTACCCTATAATAACCATGAATATCAATCATAATAAACTTATTGGAATCTTGGGAAAATAAAACCAAAGAAATTGGTGAGATCAGATGCTCAGTAAGGGTAAATAATTCAGTAGAAGGTATAAAATTTTAACCCACAATGTATAAAAAATCATCCATTTAAACATTAAACATGAAAATAATATTGAAAAATATATATCAAGCATTTTTATATAAACATTCACATGGACATTATACAAGTCAAAAAATCACATGTAATCACTAATTTCATAATGAATGAATGGATAATGAAGGACATAATAACTAATTTGTAAAGGCCTTATGCCATGAAAATTCATAACTATTCTTTTCTTTCCTTGTACCAAGACACTAGTTTTTCTCATTATAAATACTAATGAATCTAGGGGATATTTATGGCCTCACCTATCAGTTACCATGTCCAATGCATTGCTCATTTGAAAAGGGTTAAACAAAACATAATAATTCGTATTAAATCTAGAATATGAAATGTCAATACTTTAAACATAAAAAAAGAATGGAATAAAAACTACACATACAAAGTCAATCAAATCATAATTCATTAAATATAATATGGAATATTTTATTATAACAAATCAACATTAACCAAGAATGATATTCAATAAAGGATTTTTACATAGTTAAAAATTATTTTTTAAAAATGTTTGTGAGAAAAGTCCATTTTTAAAGAAATAATTTAAAAGTCGTACAATTAATAAGATAAATAATTTACAATAAATTATTGATTCAATGTGTCTTATACCACTTTGAAAAATTTTAAAGGAATTAAATTTTTAAAACAATCATGTCTATATAAATAAATCATTAAATTGATATTGAAAACATGGACATTATTTAAATATATTTTGAAACCTAAACCATTAAAATAGTTAAAATGATTATATAGTTATTGATTCACATAAATAGAAAAATAAAATGTTTATTTTGAGAGAAAATTTATGAAACATGGACATGGATGATAAATATGTTTTATTAAATACATAAACTTAAACAATCTCTAATAATAATGATATTCAGGAAATAACCCTTAGCTAGTAATTTCCTTTTGTAGATGGTACATTTAACCTCATATATAATTACAATAATATGTTTAAAATTATACTAGAACCATATTTAGATTTATGATATCATACACATTTAATTTATGACTTTATACGACACATTTAATAATAATTTCCATGTTGAAGTAACATTTCGGGTAATAACCGATTTCTTTATCGTACATGTTTTAACTTGTTATTCTTGATTGTATCAATTATATCATGATTTAATAACTTGTAGAATATAAAAAATGTGTATATATCATATAAATATAGAATATAAATATGTATAATATATATATATATATATATGTGAAATAGAATACACTGTTTATGGATAGAGTAGGCCTTAGGTACGCATAAAGGATTTTTCAGTTTTCATATCATATTGAATGGAAGTAAGTGAATTTAATGTATGTTCATATATAAAGACATATATATATCATTCAAGTATACATATTATGAAATATATTTCATAATTATGATTCAAATTTTTTTCATAATCAATCTTGGATGGGGAACATTGAATATGAGTCTCATCGTGTCATGGAGACGGTATGTCATACGTACGCACGAGTGACAGTATGATTTCATAAATGGTTAAATGGTATTAAACTAGTTGAAATATAATTTTTAAAGAGACAATGAAATTTTATATTTATTATTTAAGTCCATTATATTCATTTTTATACCCAAAGATATAATGTGTACATTAAAAACAATTTACACCACAACATGGAGACAGTAAGTCGTATGTAGGCACACATGGTGGTAATGTTTTTCATAGGATAATTAAAAAGAGTAATGTGGTTGTACCATATTATTAAAAACATCTTAGAATATAGTAAATGGAGTATTTATTATTTTGTTATGGTAACAAAATAGAATTATTAAGTAGAAGAAGAAATGAACTTTGAAATAATGGATAAAACAATTACCTCTTCATCGGGTGTCACCTTTGGATTTTCCCAAAATGACTCCTTAAGTTGTATATAATTACAAAATGAGTGCATCTGAGATTATGTTAGGGAAGTTGGGAAGAAATTTGGGCTGGGTTTGGCCAAGCCAAAGGGCCTTGGTGGTGTGAATTAAAGTGAAATGGAGGATCCCTTTTATAAGAGAGGTGGGGGTCCCTTTCGGAAAAGCTTGAAATATTAATTTTTTATAAAATTATTATCGAATTATAATTTCCCCAAAATTATTTATTACTAGTATAAAATTATAATGGGTATAAATCCTCTCAAACAATAGGATTTAGACATGTTTAGGTAATAAAAGTGACCTTATCTTATAGATTTAACCCTTTGTAAAATAAGTTAACTCTTACCATGTCCTCTTGTATTTTTACACTACATGGTCAATCTCATTACAATAAAATTCCATGTGAAACTAAAGTGTATAACATATGAAATTTTTATCACTATCCATGTTATTTTTCCTAACTATATATTTTTAGTATTTTTATAACATTTAATAAAATAGTATTCTTTAAACTCATTTATGTCAATTTTGAAACTATTTAATTATTTATTTTTTTAATGTCATTAAAACTTGATTCCTTAGAAAAAAATGAATTAATTCATACCTTATATTTCAATGTCATCTATAAAATTTTTGTATCGCATCAAAATGTTCAAATTAGATTTATTTTAATATTTATAAGTTATTTTATTTGAATGATCCATTAATGAGGTAATTACTACATCATAATTGTGTCACAGACAAATATATTTATATAAGGTAAAAATATTATAAATAATATACCATGATGTAGTAAATAATTTAAATATTCAGTTACTATTTATAGGCATTGATATCAGTTATATTACCCTATATGATAATAAATTTAGTAAAAGATATATGTTTATGATATAATTATTTTTACTTTAAATTAATTCGTATAACATGACATTATACACCAATGTGGTCCTCAAATGAAAAATATTAGTCCTAAAGATGATCAAGGTCGAATATATATCATCAAATATAATTTTTACACGTTGTAGTGTTGTTTTATTCTATTATAATTTATTTATTTACTCTTATTTACCTTATTTACCCTTTCACAATGTTAGATAAAAATAATTACTAAAGTTACTATTAATAATGTCCAAAAATAAATGATAGCTATTTAAAAAATTTGTAACTTATGAGTCCTAATATGGAATCTATTTATCCAAATTAAAAACATATATTTTTAAGTAATTAATTTAAAATTAAATTCGATGGATGAAACCAAAAAGCGGGTTTTTAAGAAATAAAACCTATCAAAAGACTGATATGTGTTTATGTCCATTTTAAATATACATTACTTCCAATTAATTAAATTATATTAATAATAAAAATATTATATAATTATAAATAAAACCACTCAAATTTATAATTTATAACTATAAATTATTTCAATTAAAAAACTTAGTTTTCAATTAAAATTTGGTGTTTTCACTATTCATAAATTTATTTGAATATTTTCAGAAAAATACCAAACAATCACCCTAATCTACACTGATATTCTGAAATAAAAAATGAAATCTATTTCACATAATTCAATTCTTATGAGGGTCTAAATATTATTTTATTATTGTTCACAAATGAATATAAATAGTAGTTATTTTAGTGAACAAATTTTCAAAATATATAACTATTTTAACAAAACTTATACATTTTATTATAAAAAAGTTTTATTTATATGAAAACAATATAAATAATTTATTTTTTACAATTCATATCATACAATTTAATTGTTGAAAAATATATCATTTAAATAATTATAATACTAATCTGTTGTTTAACAGAAACTCAATCTTGCATATAACTCAAGACAAGTAGGTGTTCCATGCAATATAAGCTATTAAATTACTTTGAATAGAAATAATAATATGAAATCCCGGGGTGTTACATTATCTCTTCCTTTATTACAATACTTCATCCCATTTTGAAATTGTTCCTAAAAAATAAATGGTTGAAAATAGAAAAAACCATTGTAGAAAACTCCAATCGAAAATAGGGTTATTAAAATTTAGACTTAATAAGTGGGAAAGGGAAATTAAAACGACACCACAAAATTTTGATTTCGAGTAGATGAACAATGTTTGAAATTAGAGATTGATAATTGGAGGAAAATGTAAATATTTATAGGGAGTGATTGAGGCCATCCATCAGAACCAAGTGAACAATAAATGGAAAATAGAGGGCCTCAAATCCATAAAGCTATGATGACTTAAAATATCATCGGTTCAAAATATCATAAAGTATTAAGATAACACATTTTTTGATTTAATATTCTTTCCCTAATGTTTAAGAATTAATTTCGTCATAGATTAAGTAAAACAAAAAAACATGAAAAGTAGAGTTCCATCAATTAAATAATTTCTAACACAAACTCATTTTTCAATCCAAAAGATAATTTAACTAAAAAATATTATATCTAACATAATAATAAAGGGTTCAAAAAAATGAACCTATAATTAATCTGTCAATCCATTTTAGGAAAAATACATTAAAAAAACCAGGACATCGTGTAGGCCAGTGGTAGGTGATACACAATTTTCACCCTTTGATTGTGAGTTTAAGTCTCACATCCTTGCCAGAAACAACGAGTTGTCTCTTGACCTATATGTTCTACAGTTAATAACAATTAAAAAATAATATTAAGAAATGTTTTATCCTTAAAAAATATTATCCAATGTCCAACATAATCCATTTCATCCTTTAGACTTATCCCAAATAATTTTGTCCAAACCGTCTTTAAAGGGTCTCTAAACTGCCAAAATCAATGGTAACATCAGATTCCAAAACAATGTAAATGTGCTCTTACTGTCACATACTGAAAATATGTTTACCATAATGAAAAGAAATTAATGTATTAAAATTCTAATATATATCACATTTTTTCTCATAACAACAATATAATTCAGGAATCCAAAAACATGAAGACATAAATTATTCCACAACGTCTGTAGTAACAACATAAGATTGACCATGACACTTTTGGTTTTTATGAGGTATGTTTCTTTGGTCCTTTGGATAGTCATTTCCATAATGTCCCATATTTTACATTTATAACATTCCACATCATTTTTTCTTTCACTTATAATCACTATCCTAGTGACCTTTTAATCAACATTTTTACCCAACTCACTTTCCTTTTAAGAAAGTACTAGGGCGTTTCTTTCTAGAATTATTACATAATGGAAAATCAATTTTATCAATTTTCAATTTATCTATCTCTTGCAACATTATTATATTCTTCACATTATTTAAATTAATGTCATAATACATAGAGAATTATTTTTCTATTATTATTCCACCTAATGCAATATATTCGTACGATGAGAAAGATTGTGATACAAATTCCCACCAGAGGAATGGTTTTTAACCCATCATAGAATTGATCAATGTTACCTCTTGGGTTATGTATGTAGTCTTTAGAATTCCTTGATAACCTTGTGATGTTAGCCTCATACATTGAAACATTCTCATTCTTATTTATCCTTAGGCTTAGATACTGTATTTCCATATAATATAACTATTAACAAGGATACAATTTCTCTAGAAAGAGTTATTTAATCTCCTTTCACTACATATTTCTACGTTATTCATCCTCCTTGGTGTTTTGAATTAATTACCATAATTGATCTGTATCTCCTGGGAGATGATAATATTTCATGAAAAACATTTCCCATTCCTTACTTCCCAATGCCGGAAATATTTTCTATAAGGAACCTATCCACTGCTCAGCTACAGAAGGATTTTTAGTCCCATTGAATGTTGGATGTTGTTGTCTCATGAAGCGGTCTAACATTGATCATCCTCTTTGTGGATCAGGATGCTCTATACAGGTATGGTTTTTATTCATAACCTGAGTCAGTTTTCCCAATATGGTTATATGGTTTTTAGTACTAGTTGTGTCACCAAATCCACTATTATTATCTTTCATTTGTGTGAAATCCCTGCATGGATTACGTGTGTTGATTCAATTTACATTTCATCCACATCAAACCATTTCTAAACAATGGCATACACTAGATTAGGTTATGAATCATAGTGAATAATTCCTAACAATTAAACTACATAACATAAATTGAAACATTTATACATATCTAATCCAAAATCATAAATATGTTTCTCTTAATGTCATATTTTGTAACATCCTGACCTTTCTCACCACTAATATGGTGGTTGGACCGGTCTCCACATGACCTCAAGTGCACCTCCACGTACACCAGAGGCTGACAAATAATAGTGTGGGTGTATGAATAGTTAATGGGAAGACCATACCCTCTCATCAGGGCTGTACAGTGGTATAACAGAGTAAATAATAATCAAAAAAGGAAGAAGTAATACATAAATGTCAACGAATCGAAAGATAGATTTCTTATAAATGAACAAAAGTGGAAAATGCCCATTTATACAATAGATGAATACATGAAATGGTATTGATATATCACCAGAAGTGGTAAACAATAAAATATTCCTCTCAATAAAATACAATGTATCACTCAATTAAAGAAATGACCAAAATCCCAAAGGCAATATCCATGAGAATCCTGATCTCCAGCTTGGTCCTTTTCTCTAACTCCAGTTACAAGCAAATAGAAACAAGCATGGTCCAAGGCCCTGTGAAAAAGTAAGGTCTACTCGGGTACCCCAGTGAAATGGAGGCCAGAGTACGGTGTGATATATAAATCTCAGTTGTCCGGCACCACTTATGTCTAACCCAATCCTGACAGTGTAATATAAATTAAATAGGGTGAAGCATGCATAAATAATCAGTACAATGTGACTTTTGGCACTAGAAAAAGAGTCCATGTAGTAAACCAAATACTACGAGACATGATCTTTAAGGAAATATCATTCTACAGGCTTTTATTTGACTGGTCATGGAGCCCGAAACAAGTTATGAATCAGATTTTATTGTCTTTCGATGTCAGATAGTTGGTAATGGACATCCAGGATGATTTTGGGAAAAGTATGGGTTTGCAAGTAAAAAAGTAATATTGCACACAAAAAGGTAATATTGTGCACCAAATGGGATGTTGCGCTCAAAAAGGTAAACCTTCATGAAAAAAGGGAATCATACGTGCAATAAAATGAATTTTGTGTGCAACCCCTCATGTAAGCGTATTACACACCAAATGATACGTCAAGATCCCCTTTGTGCGCACACAGGCTACAGGTCATGTGGAAAAACACATGCGCGCATGGAATTTTACACGACCCATGTCCCAAGGTTTCTACAATAAATACTAGTTCACCCCCATCTTCAGAAAGACCCCTACAGGCCAGCCACAACCCTAATACATGTATGTCCGCATTTTTCACACCTGCACATAAAACCCCCCATATTGTGCATAAAACATCACTTTTGAGCATAAATGGGTCAACATGCCCAAATTTGCATGTAAAACATCACTTTTGCGCGCAATATTTCCATGGATCCCAATTTTATGCACACCAGTGTTGCATATGTTCAATTGCAGGCACACCTCCCCTATTGTGTGAAATCCTTCCCTATTGTGCCTTCATCTGCCATATTATGCGCACTCCTACCCCAATTGTGTGTAGGCCTTCCCTATTTCACGCAACCCTTCCCTCTTATGCGCATCCCATCCTACATACGGTGCATTATACGTGCAACAATATCCAGGCATGCACCTTCTAGTCCATACTGTGGGGACTGCCACCCCCCCCCACCCCCACTCGGGTTCATTTCTAGGTAGTAGTCCCAGCCCACCAGGATGGCCCCTTCGCTACCATCACTGACCCCCATGGAAACTGGACAGGTTCACCGTGATTTTTTTGGGCCCGGATGCAGACATTTTCTACTACGCCCTAATGTGCATCCACCTTCCTCCAATGGAATTCTGTGATTTGAGATACTCATACGCACAACATGAATCACCTTGACTCAACATATTCCTCATGGTTTGTTTCCTATGTCGTTCCATGATATTCTCATTGTCAATTCTACAAGTACCTGGAGTTGAACCATTCCTCAAGCAACCCATCCAATCCCTATCAAATGACTCCTATTCCATGTTGAACTAGAAAGGGATACTCTTTCATAAGTCCCAACACCAACCATTTATAGGCGCTTTATATCTAATAGTCTTATGTATATGACTATAAACTGTAGTACACCGAATGTGCCAAACATAGTATGCCTCTTGCTCTAAACGGGAGATGGCTTATGCTCCAAGAATAAGATTTCAATAGTCCTCTCTACATGACTATAAACTATAGTACACCATATGTTCCCAACATATGAGGCCTCTTGCTCCAAACATGAGATGCCTTATGCTCGAAGAATAAGATGCCTAATAGTCCTCTCTACATGACTATAAACTGTAGTACCCCCTATATGAAAAATATCAGTTCCCACATACACCAAACAAGCGGTGCCTTATAATCCAAGCATAAGATGATAATAGTCCTCTCTATATGTCTTTAAACTGTATCATTCCCTATCATTCAATAATAGGATACCACTTGTTCCAAATAAGAGATGTCTTATGTGAAAAGTATAAGATAACTCATAACATGATTACAGTGGTATAATTTCAAAAAAATTGGAATCCATTCAAATATTCCATCACTCCACCTCACACTTTGTGTGTCTTTCATTCGGATCTTCATCATCTTCCATGTCTGAAGATACCACCTAAATTCCTGGTCCTAGGCTGCATCGTCTCACCTACTGTACTGGGCCAATTCCCCAGAAGTCTTTGGACAACACTTCATGTTAGGACCTGTGTTTCGAACATGAACAACTGTCGACACTGATTTTATTGATCCCATTTTAAGCTAACGTGATATGGATGTTGTGTTTTGAAGATGGTCAATAGTTATCCTCTATCACCACAACACCCTCATTATGTCCCAAATGTCGGGAATGTGAATCACACTATTCATCTCCCTTTGTTGGGACTGATTCTAATGCCATTGGCGTTATCTCGCTTGTGCACTAGCGCATAA
Organism: Viscum album; assembly: GCA_963277665.1. NCBI lineage: Eukaryota > Viridiplantae > Streptophyta > Magnoliopsida > Santalales > Viscaceae > Viscum > Viscum album. The sequence continues at coordinate 1,756,014,166 of OY728158.1, read as the reverse complement.
GTGTAGACCTCAATTATATGTCTTGGCCATCCAGAAAGCTGAGATGCCCACATGACCAGACATGAGGAAGACACCCAGGAAATAACCTTGTGTAAACCTCATTCACCATTGTCTCTCCATAGCAGCACCCAGTCAACTTCCATGCGTAAGCCCCATTCACCATTACAACTCCATAACGTCACTCAGGTAGATTCTATACGTAAGCCCCGTTTGTCATTGCTGATCCATAGCAGCACCCGGACACCTTCAATGCGTAAGCCCCTTCCAGCATTGCTTTTCCTTAGTAGCACCCAGGAATCTTCCATGAGTAATCCCAATCCACCATTTCCACTCCTTAGCGGCACCCAGGAAGTTTCTAGGCATAAGCCCCATTCTCCATTTCCACTCCATAGCAGCATACGGGAGGCTTCCTTGAGTAAGCCCCATCCACCATTGCTACTCCATAGCGTCACCCGGGCAGCTTCCATGCTTAAGCCCCCGTCACCATTTCCATTCCTTAGAGGCACGTAAGTAGCTTCAATGTGATGCCCAAATCATAGTTACCCCAAGTCGGTGCATTATTACAAAATATTTTCATGATCATAAGGGATCAAATCCAGAAAGACCGATCAGTTTAGTATCCTTGGAAAAAGATACATACATAATTTCAACATTACAACATGAAAAGAAGTACAACACTAATTTATTACATTAGAAACATTAAAACCTCCTAGATTATGCATGAATGTCACTCATATCTGACTTCTTCATATCCTTGGAAAATGAAAAATAAGAAAGGGGTGTGCTCAAATAATCAGTAAGGGTAAGAAATACAGTGGAAGACAACATAAATATTACACATGGTGAATAATTAAAAACACATGCCTTTAAAAATAATAAACATGAACACTTTATGGTTGAAATAGGAGATATGTAAATAATGACATAATTAAACATAGTCATGGGTATTCTACTAGTTAAATAACCACCTGAACCATCAATTTTATTTTCATAATGGGAGAATGTATAATGCCAGAAATTCTGAAACATATTGTCAAGGACTCGTCCAAGATGTCTAAAAATGATTTAGGGTTTGTAGACGCCGGAAAAGTCCGTTGTTCCCAAACGAAGCTCCGGATGCGGAAAGCGAGGTCATATTTGGAGTCGGAAGGATGTTTCGGAGGGCCCGGAGGCCTTGCGCGGAATTTCAGAGGCCCGCGCGCAAAGGTGATGGTCCGCGCGCAAAACCCCCGGGATGCGCGCAATGCGCCGGGCCGGCGCGCAGATTTTGCGCGCCGCAGGCCCGCGCGGCTCACTTTGCGCGCCGTGTCCAATTCCACGCCCGCGAGAAGCATTTCGCGCTCGCGCCTTGGATTCCGCGCCCGGGGTTGCCTATAAATATAAGGTGACCCCCAACGTTTCAACGGTTGCTGGAAGTCGAAACGTCTCTCGTGCGCGCAATTCAACCCCTCCCGCGCGCAATGACGAACTTCAGGTAACCTCCTTTCTTTCGTGCAAGAAAGCCTCGAGGTCCGCCTTCGCGCGCAATCCCCGCTGGCTCCTTTCATTTGAATAAACACTCACCCTAAGGTCTTTGCGCGCAAAAGAACCCGCTTGCGCGCAATTGCCCCCGGGGTGCGCGCAATCCGGCCCGATTGCGCGCACCCCCCCTTCTTTCAAGTGGCCATTCGTTAAAGAATGAGCCGTTGCCCCCGCGCGCTATCCGAAGCCCGGTGTGAGCAATCTCAAACATCCGCGCGCAAGGCGCTGGCCCAATTGCGCGCCAGCCGCCCCGATTGCGCGCTGGCCCGCAGTATTGCGCGCAAAGCTTTCTTTTTGCGCGCAATCTGCCAGGGTCGTCCCCGTTGACCTCCTAAGGGTACCTGCCCGCGTGGCGCCCGATGCTCCTCATCCTGGGTGCCCGCACCGTGCGTTGTCTTCCCGTGCGGCCCTCCAGGTTCGTGCGAAGTGACATACACCCATCGTCCGGCAACCTCTGCCCTGCATGACGTTAAACTGCACATACGTCCGAGCTACAAGACGTTAAACTGTTCAGCATTCGTCCCGCATGACGTTAAACTGCGCATACGTCCAGCATGACGTTAAACTGCATATGCGTCCAGCATGACGTTAAACTGCACATCCGTCCAAGCTGCACGACGTTAAACTGCCTAGCCCCCATCGTCCGCGCTGCAAGACGTTAAACTGCCAAGTGCTTCGTCCTCAACACATGACGTTAAACTGTACTTCGTCCGGCAAGACGTTAAACCGTCCGCTTCGTCCTCAACACATGACGTTAAACTGTACTTCGTCCGGCAAGACGTTAAATCGTCCGCTTCGTCCTCAACACACGACGTTAAACTGTACTTCGTCCGGCAAGACGTTAAACCGTCCGCTTCATCCGATCCTGTGCTCTGCACGCAGGATCTCCCCCGGTTTGGATGTGGCCCCCACCCGCTCGTCTCTGCAGGGATGTCGGGATTGTCCCGCTTTCGGGGCGATTTAATGGGAGTGGCTTTTCCCTACGGGGGCAGGGTATTACAAACCCCTAATTTCTCGTGGGAGGCTGCACATGTGTATCTCCATTGCGCCTCCCCACTGCCGAAGCCAGTAGAGGGTCTGACTGGGATCGAGGTGTCTTCTGCTTTCGGTCCAAGTCCCTTCCAACTGAGTTTTGCAGCATCCGGGCTGCCCCAAGTGCGTAAGTCCTGACAGAATGAACTACGTGGACTTTGATCCCTGTCTCCTATACAGGGTACGTAGGAAGCCTCCCTGAGGTCCAAGCCCACCACCTGGTCGTCCCGGTCGTATTTACGTCGGTTCGTCCATCAGTGGACCCCTCCAGGGTTCACGCTTGTGTTGATTCACCTATGAATCCGCCCCTGTGGAAGACTGCCCGTGTGTATCTCCACGGTGCCTCCCCACAGCCCCCCTTTTCCATTTCCCCTTTTATCGTCCAGCATGACGTGAAACTGTGATCCACCCGGCCGTTCCATCCCCCTCTGTGCGAGGTGGTTCGGTTCAATCCTCCGCCTGGCGGCCTAGACCTCTTCGTGAGTCGGCTTGCCGACGTCCAGCATGACGTTAAACTGTATACCCGAACTACGTCGACTTTGATCCGTGTTAACGCGCGGTACGTAGGAAGCCCCTCTGGGGTCCAAGCTCTTCACTTCATCATCCATCCTGATCCTTACCCGGGCCGCCACATCCCGGTGGGGTCATGCCACTTCACTCCACTCCACATCATTTGGGAAGCCGCCCATGTGCTGGCCCCAGCGTCGGAGGTTCCCCGCAAGGGGTTCTGTCATCTGATCCGCTTTTCGTGTTGATCGGTCCGATGCCGTCCCCGCTGGACGTTAAACTCACGGCATACCCCGTGTTAAACATGGGAAGCTGAGGAAAACCTCAGGTGACACAGTTCCCCGCACCTAGTACGGGATGCCTCAGGCCATCATGCCTTCGAGAAGCCCTATTAGGGACGGAAGACAGATGTGCAGAGCCGCAGTGTTACGACATGCCCCCAGCACCCAGAGCCACCCGGCCTTCTCACCGCAGGTTGCTGCCCCGCCCAGACTCCTTGGAGCGTCCGGGCGGAAGCAGCGTAATTAACCGGTGTCCATGAAGATATGGCGTCGGGAACGAGATTCACGAACATTCTTAAGTCTATGAGGGAGACCCGGATTAGGCGACAAGTTCCAAGGAGACGTCCAAGGAAGGAGGAGCCGACATCCCATCATCCCGGTTTCGATCAAGGAGCAGACGCCCCTGAATAAGGGACGAATGCCGCCCGCCCTTGGAAAGCGGGACTGCGGGACCACAAGCCGCGCGCCCATCCCCTCGGGTTGACGGGTGCACGCGCGAACGCGTCCTGGCGGAACAGCGTAACCCGACGCACATCCGCACCGAAACAGAAAAATGGTGAACCCGACGTGAATCTCTTCTCCTCAATACGAAGACCGATGGCTTTCAGAGGTGTTGGAAGACCGGCGTGTTGCCCGGCCAAGCATTCAGTCTTACCCGCCAGGGGCTGGGGAAGTGAAATCGGGCACTCCGTCTCGCAACGTCGAGGGCCTGGGTTCCCCCCACGGAAGGCGTCGTGGCGCTAATGGTTGGTTGTCGATTCCTTTTTCCTGTCAGTATTAATGGGTCATTCTCCCTGCTTTCAGAAATCAGGTCGTCCGATCCAGTGCCCGATCGCCACCCGCCCACTGGCGCAGGGACAGGGGAAACACCGACGCGGCTACTCCGCGCGGTCCCGCCCGTTCCGCAGCCGTCCCAGCAGCCGCAATTGCGGGACGACCACGCCCTCTCTCCCCCTCGGAGGTCATCCAGAGAAGGGTGATCAACACCCTGGTGCGGAGATACGAGGAAGAGGGAGTCATCCCCACTAGGGAAATGGCTCGCCTAGACCTTGAGGAGGCTGCGCCTCGCCACCACCGCCGCCCCCGAGGGCCGCGCAGGGAGGCACCGCTGCCTACCTCAACGTCCAACCGCTTCAGGAGCTTATCCCCGGAGCGCTCTGACAGTTCCCTTCCCTACGCGGATGAGGTGGAAGAGGCCCGGGATCACCCTATCCGGGATTCGCTCCAGGGATCTTCGGTAAGGACTCCCGCCAGGCCACGGCGACACCGCCGCCAGGCCTCTCCAGTCGAAGAGCGGGCTCTCCACCTGCCCGCGCCGCTCATCCCGGCTCGTCTGTCTCGACGCCAACGTCGGGCACGAGCGGAAGAGGATGCCCACCTTGGGGCTCTGGCAACAGCGGCCGCATTGGCCCAAGCCACTGCTGGCTCCAGTCGCCAGGCCTCTGCGCATCCTGAGCGGGGGAACTCCTATGCCCGACCTGGATCGAGGCCCCGACCGCCCCAAAGGCAGGTTGGGTCGACTCTCCCGGTTGCTGGCACTGGCAGTAGCCACCGCGGACCACCTCACGGTAGCGCTATTCACCGGCAGGATCTACTCTGTGTGGCCGATCCAGGAGGCATGGGTCATCCCACCTTCCGATCCCGGCCCGGAGTCCTTCCCGGAATCATCTCTCCCCGCGTCCCCTTCGATATCTGTCCTGGTGCCCTTCGCACCTCGGTTCTCAGTCCTCTCGGCCCCAGCACCAGTGCGGCCGGAGGACGCCAGGACAGAGATCAGCCCTGCCCCGAAGAACCACCCAGGGGCAGGAAGGCAAGGCGTCGACGCCGAGGGAAGAATGTTGCGGAGTTCCGGACAGAGATCCGACCGGTTTGCTTCTCTGACTCAGAGGCGGAGTACGATTCGGCGACAGAGCCCCTTCCCCAATCCCGCCAGTCAAGGGCAGGGATAGGAATGCGGCACGTCAGCCTCGTGCTCCCCGAGAGCGAGATCGATGTGATCCCCGCGTCTCTCCGAAGGTATATCCGGAGTAACGAGGGCCTGGTAGACCCCCAGGGATCAAACTTGCGGTTGGTACCGGCCCCTCCGGAAGTGCCTTCCGTCTCGGTCGGAGAAGCCGGAGACTTTTTCTGGGGACCGACGGTCGAACCACGATCTGGTGCACCCTCGGCGAGCACCGATGCTACGGCAGGATGTTCGCTCGCCGGCCCGTCCTATCGTGATGTGGTAGCCAGGCCACCGCCACCCTCAGGGGGAGGTCCGGGATATGGAGGCCAATCGGCCTGCTCGCCGTATTCACCGCCGGCCAGCCCGTCGGCCCGGCGGCCCGCCTCGGCACCACTACCAGTTCCTCGTCCGTTCCCAGCCATTGAAGAGGACCAAGGAGATCTGAGTCCCGAGTTTGAGTCGTGGAGCTTCTGGACCGTCCTTGCAGAGGGCCACTTCCCTGAGAAGTTTTGGCCAGTCGCAGGACTGGGCTTTGATGCACCCGAATCGCTCACCCCGGATGAGTTCGAGTGCTTCCGCCGAACTCTCCGGGAGACTCACTCCCGTCTTCATTGCCTACAAATGCCATACCCCGGGAGTCAAGCGCACCTGGAGGATATTGGTGAGCAGTGCCGTCAAATTGACCTGGCCATGCTCCCCGCGGTTCGGCACCCCGGGTCATTTGGGCACCACGAGGCCCTCCAACAACGATGCGTTGAGTGTTTTCAAGTACTCCGCAAAGTTATCGAGGAAGCCACTCCCCACGTGTATATCCGTGGATGGGGGCAGTACGCTGCCCTACGCTTCAGTGTGATCCGCCGACCGCCCGATTCGCTGGGTGGCCTTGAGGGTATATCCCCAGGGACAGGAACGGTCAATATGGCTGACCTGTCGGGAGAGGGGAACGACTTGGAACTTCTCGACGGGGGCTTCCCCCCGAAGACAAGCCGTCGTCAGATCCATCAGTGAGAGTTACTCGTCATCAGAGAAACCTCCTGGGGCTCCCCGCACCCACTGAAGTACTGACGTTGAGCCGGAACGTCAGCAAAGGAAAAGAGCACAGCGAGGCTATAAGGCCCGCCGACCCATCTGCCTCCATGCAGAGGGCAGAGGAGGATCCCGAGAAGGCTACGCTACGTCAGCAGCTCGCCGAATAGAAGAGGCTGGTTGACCAGCTCCTCGCCGAGCGCGATGCAGAACGGCGGCCTGACTATGGTGATCCTAGGCCAGGACAGCAGGGACCGGAACAACCGCTCCTTGATGAGACTCTCCCGGGCAACCGTGATCATGCCGTGTTCGCCGACAGGAGAGAGGCCATTGCCTATGGCAAGAGGGCGCGGTATGTTTCTCCACACCCTCCCGAGCGGCGGGACTACTTGAGGGACCCCGCTCGGATTCCTCCCGCTGCCCCAAGGGCCGCTCCGCCAGCCATCCCACGAGCTGCCGAGTTCGACGACCCGGTCGACGACCCGGTTGAAGGGCCGTGCAATGCACTCGTGGTTAGAGATCCTCGCCAGGACTGGAACCCATGTCCGGACGATCCGATGGCGGCGCTCATTGCCCGCTTGGAATCCTTGGAGACTCGGCAGGTGGCGATCCCACCGGACGGCAAGCCCTACCCAGCATGGGTGGATGACATGCCGGCGCCTCCGGGATTCGGGAATCCCACTTTCGCCCCCTTCAATGGGACTGGAGATCCGCCACAGCATTTGGCCCACTTCAACTCGAGGTGCGGGCCTATGTTGGGGACTCCGGCGCAGCAGGAGGCCGCTAAGCTTCGCTGCTTTGTCCAGACACTGGAAGGGCCAGCATTTGTCTGGTACAGCCAGCTTCCCGTCGGGTCGATAACTAGCTGGGAGGACCTTCGTAGACAATTCCTCTACCAGTTCAGTTCCACGACCCGGAAGACGAGTATCGCAGACCTCTTCAAGTGCAAGCAGAGGCCTGATGAGCGAGTCGCGGACTTCGTCGCCCGATGGAAGGGTCTCACGTATTCCCTTGACATGCCATTGACTCAGGAGCAGTTGCTGACAATGTGCGTCGGGAACGTCAAGACCGAGCTGGTCCCTTCCCTGATCACTCAGAATTACCCCGGAGGGTTCAGGGACTTCTCAGACAAAGCTCAGCGTCTTGAGGAAGCCCTGCAACAGGCCAGCCAGGCACACCCGCTGCCTCCTATGATTCCTGCAAGGAGAGCCAGCAGGGCTGAGCCCGCTGCTGTGGCCCAGATAGAGGCTCCCAGGCCGTTGGAGCTGCTGCCGGTGAGGCCAGCTCCGCAGCCTCACAGGAATCCGCCTCCACGGGCTCAGTTCCCGGCCCAGCAGCGGCAGCCTCAGAACCGGCCGGCCCCTCCGCGTAATGTACCGCCACAACCTAGGCGAGATAATCAGGGTCCACCTCCTCGGCAGGCCCCTCCAGCCCCTCGTCAAGACCGCGCTCCCAGGGGCCCGCGACACCTGACGTACTCATTCCATGAGGATCAGGTCCCCGGTTATTTCCGGAGCGCCCTGGAGCAGAGGATTGTGCGACTGCCTGAGTGTTGGAAGCCAGAGGAGGCACATCTCACGGATAACCCCTGCTACTGCCCTTACCATCGAGCCTTGGGACACACCATCCAGCGGTGCTATGTGTTCAAGGACTGGCTCCAAGACCAGATTAACAACAATGTAATCAGGTTGGGCCCAGCTCCAGCACAAGTGGCGGGCATATTCGTGGGATCAGATGACGATAGTGGCAACGAGGACGAATGGCAGCTGGTCTCCGACCGCGGGTCCCAGAAGTATAATAACTGGATGGCCCGCAAGACGACCATTCGCGCCCGGGGAATCATCCGTGCGCGCTTGAATCAGCCTGAGCCCCCAGAATCTGCGGGTGCTGCTTCGGCGTCGTCGTCCCAGCCTGCCTCTTCCAAAAAGAGCAAACGGCGGCAGCGCAAGAAGGAAGAGCGCGCCCCGCCAGTTCCGCCACTATCCCGTACTCTCGGCGATTTCATGCCCCCGGAGATGGGGGTCCCTCCTCGGATCCGCCCGGTGGTGGATGATTCGTCCGATGAAAGTGTTGGGTACGCTTCGGTTAATACCGTCGAGCTGGTAAATCCCTTTTCTGTTCCCGACATTGAAGAACACCAGGTGGACCTCCCTAGTGTCCCCGGTCGTCGCCACCGTCGGAAGAACCGCAGCAGCAGGAGTCGCCGGGGCACAGCCGTCGGTACCTCCGGCCAGGCCGTGCACGCCACTGAGACTAGGCAGCAGGCTCAAGATCGAGCTCAACGTGCGCAGGCTCCCCATCCGGGGATGACGGATTCGCCTCCGCCACTGTTTGTGGTGTGGGACCAGGCAGAACCGCCTCAGCCGCGTCGCGACCAGCTCCGCCCTGCCACAAGTCCATCCCGGCCTCCTGACTCCAGTACGGTGACCATTTCCCGGACTGCGACCAGTGAACAGCGAGATGCGCCAAGTACCAGTCGGCCGCCGATCCAACCGGCAAGGCCCGTCATGCCACCAACCGCAGAGCAACCTCCTGCAACCAGGAACTCGCGCTTGGCCAAAAAGTATGATGTCCTGAAGCACTTGGCCGACATCCCAGCAAGGCTCTCCATCCTTGAGGCTCTGCGCATGTCATCTGAGATGCGCGAGGCACTCGCTGAAGCCCTGAAGAGCCCCCTCCAGTTTGAGACAGAGGTTGCGGCTGCAGAGGCCTTTCACGCCGAAACGATCGAGGACGCCGAATGTCAGGCAGTTATCTCGTTCTCTGGTAAGGATGAAGACCCTCCTATACAGGGACACATTCGTCCGCTGTATGTCACTGGCCAGTTCAACGGCCTTGAAGTCCGGCGTTGTCTTGTCGACACGGGGTCCGGGATTAACTTGATTCCAACTCGGACGCTCCGGAGATTGGGGTTGTCTGAGGATGACTTGATTCCCTCCGACCTCAGGATCCAGGGGTACGACCGCACCGAGCAAACCCCGGTCGGCAAGATACGTTTGAAGACCCAGTTCGGTGACTTGGTTGCCAACACCGAATTCATGGTAGTCTCTCAGGACACTGCGTATAACGCATTGATGGGCAGGCCATGGCTTCACCTTCACGCGGCGGTTCCCTCGTCATACCACCAATGCCTCAAATACTCCCTTAATGGTCGAGTAGGCGTGCTTCAAGGAGATGCCTCTCCTTTTGCCTCATGTGAAGCCCGTTACCTGGACGCGGAATATTACAAGAGCAAGGATAAGCAGATCCTGGCAGGTGAGGTTGAGCCTGTCGCTGTTGCGAGCGATCCCTGGGCAGGTCTGGATGACGCTTACGTCCTCCCGATTCACCGGTTGGACGTCGCCATGGTCTTGACGGTCCGCGAGTCTCCTGATGAGACGGCCGCGACCGCCCGCGCCAGCACCAGTGGCCCAGCAGGACCTGGTAGCCCCAATGCAGTTGCCAACGCAGTCTCTCCCGTGGACGATCCCTCCCCGAGTGGAGAGGACGTGGAAGATGCACCCCCAGCCTTTGAGGAGGGCGTCCCCGCCACGGTCGATGAGTTAATACAGGTGAACCTTGGAACCGAAGCCGATCCAAGACCCACGTTGGTCAGTGCCGCCATGCCCTCTGAGGAGCGGCAGCAGTACGTGGACTTTCTCAGGCAGCACCGTGATGTATTCGCTTGGGGCTATGACGAGATGCCGGGGCTAGATCCTCAGGTAGCCGTCCACCGGCTTGGTCTCCCGGCGAACCATCGCGGGTTCAAGCAGCCTCCCAGGAAGATGCACCCATCCCATGGTGCCATGGTTGAGGCCGAAGTTGACAAGCTTATCAAAGCCAACTTCGTGAGGGAAGTTCAGTACCCCAAATGGCTGGCCAACATTGTGCCGGTCAGGAAGAAGAACGGGCAGATTAGAGTCTGCATCGACTTCCGCGATCTCAACCGCCACTGTCCGAAGGATGATTTTCCCCTTCCAGTGACAGAGCTGTTGATTGATGCCACGGCAGGGTTCCAAGCCCTCTCCTTCATGGATGGATACTCCGGATACAACCAAATTCGGATGGCCCCTGAGGATGAGGAGTTCACTGCCTTCAGGGCCCCCCAAGGTACCTTTTGCTACCGGGTCATGCCCTTCGGCCTGAAGAATGCAGGTGCCACCTACCAACGGGCGATGCACCGCATATTCAAGCCAATCCTCGGCACACTGGTGGAATGCTACGTCGACGACTTGGTTGTCAAATCGCGCCAGCGTCAGGACCATCTCAAAGATCTTGAGAAAGTGTTCAGCTTCCTCCGGTCTCGCTGCCTGAAGATGAACCCGTTGAAGTGTGCCTTTGGGGTCACCTCCGGAAAGTTCCTTGGATTTGTGGTAAGATACCGGGGTATTGAGATCGACCCAGAGAAAATCAGGGCGATTAGCCAGATGCCTCCCCCGGGTACCGTCCGGGAACTACAAGGGTTCCAAGGCCACTTAGCCTATATACGCCGATTCATTGCGAATCTGGCCGGCAAGTGTAAGCCCTTTTCTCGGCTTATGAAGAAAGGTGCCACCTATGTATGGGATAAAGAGTGTCAGACCGCTTTCGAGGAAATCAAGCAGTACCTGCTTCAACCTCCGGTCCTGATGCCGCCCGTATCCGGAAAGCCGCTGGTCCTTTATGTGACCGCCCTGGAACGGTCCCTGGGTGCCCTTCTCGCCCAGAAGAACAAAGAGGGAACAGAGAATAGCCTCTATTACCTCAGTCGCATGCTCCTCGATGCGGAGGTTAGGTATTCCCCCATCGAGAAGAGCTGCCTGGCGCTCGTATTTGCCGTACAGAAATTACGGCACTACTTGCAGCACCATGAGGTACAGTTGGTTTCTCGGGTAGACCCGTTGAAATATATCCTGAGCCGACCTATGTTGACTGGCCGTCTAGCGCGGTGGGCTGTGATTCTCCAGCAGTTCGACATCAGGTATGTGTCTCAGAAGGCCATCAAAGGGCAGGCATTGGCAGACTTTCTGGCCGCTCACCCGACCTCCGCGGATCAGCCGCTGGATCTAGGCTTTCCTGATGAGACCATTCTCTCGGTTGATCGAGCCGATCCATGCTGGCAGATGCACTTTGACGGTGCCTCCCGGAGCCCCACCGGTAGAAGACTCGATAATCCTAAGCTCAATAGAGTGGGCTTGGGCATCGTCTTCATTACCCCGGAGCGAGCCGTGCTGCCATACTCTTTCCTGTTGTCAGAGGGCTGTACCAACAATGAGGCGGAATACCATGCCCTCATCACCGGCCTCGAGTTGGCTCTCGAGATCGACGTGCCCTGTCTGTGTGTGAAAGGGGACTCCGAGCTGGTCGTTAAGCAGATCAATGGCGACTACGTTGTCAGGAAGCCGGAACTTGTGCCATTGTTGGAGTGTACCCTTCTTCTGATGGCCCGGTTCCCTTCTCGGCCGGAAATTGTCCATGTTCCCCGGTCGCAGAACGGTCGAGCAGATGCTTTGGCCAGCCTGGCTGCGTCACTTGCGGAACCTGAACAGGACAACCTGATCGTCCGCGTGACGCGCCGCAGGCTCATCGCTCCCGTTATCCCGGAAGAAGATCGCGGCCCGTTGGTAAGTAACCTCACCACGGTTGCCCCTATGCCCGGAGCCCCGAGTACCCCAGATATAGCAGTCGAATCAGCCCGTGATTGGAGGGCGCCTTTGGTTGAGTACCTCCAACATGGCATTCTTCCGTCAGATCGGGCCGAGCGCGAGCGAGTTCGACGCCGCGCATCGCAGTTCGTCCTCCAGAGCAGTCCCGGCCTGGAGCAGATCCTCTACAAACGCGGATTTGATGGTGTTCTCCTCCGTTGCCTTCAGGGAGTTGAGATCCCACGAGTCATGCAAGAGGTTCATGCTGGTTCATGCGGCGCCCACCAGACTGGGCCGAAGCTGTCCCACCAGATTCGGAGGTTGGGATACTTCTGGCCCTCTATGATCCATGACTGCATCGAGTACGCCAGGAGGTGCCATGCGTGCCAGGTTCATGCGAACTTTGTGCATCGGCCGCCGGAGCCTCTCCATACCACAAGGTATTCCTGGCCCTTTGCAGTCTGGGGACTGGACGTTGTGGGACCTTACCCGCCGGCGACAGCTCGCCAGTGCCGGTTCATTCTGACCGCCACGGACTTCTTCTCCAAATGGGCAGAAGCGATTCCACTCAGAGAGGTCAAATCCTGTTCGATCGCTGACTTCGTGACCTCCAACATCATCTATCGATTTGGAGTGCCTCACGCTATCCTCACGGATAACGGAACCAATTTCCAAGCAGCCGAGTTGAAGAAGTTGTACGCCAAGTATAACATCCGCTCGAACCATACATCTCGCTATCATGCGCAGGCGAATGGACAGATCGAGGCGTTTAACAAAACCCTCTCTAACATTCTGCAAAAGATGGTTGGTCAGAACAAGAAGAGTTGGCCGGACAAGCTCCCCAACGCCCTCTGGGCTTATCGGACGACGACTCGCAATTCCACCCAGATGACCCCTTATTCCCTGGTGTATGGAGCTGAGGCCGTCCTGCCCATCGAGATCCAGTTACCGTCCTTGCGCACTGCGGTCTACGACCAGCAAGCGCCGGACAGAGTTGCTGAAGCCCGTCTAGTCGAGTTGGAAGCACTGGATGAGAATAGACTTCGCGCTTTGCACAACTTGGAGAGGCATCAAAGCAGAATGGCTCGAGCTTTCAATAAGAAGGTTCGCCTCCGCTCCTTCCTGCAGGGTGATCTAGTGCTAGCCCTAAGAGCACCGATGATCCCCGGCAGGAAGCCGCCCAAGTTGGAGCCCAAGTGGGAGGGACCTTTTGTTGTCCACAAGGTCTATCCCAATGGCGCGTACTCCCTAGCGACTATGGATGGTGAGCGTGTCACTCCTCCCACCAACGCTAGGTTCCTCAAGCAATACTTTGCCTGAGTGTCCATTCGTCCTGCATGACGCTAAACTGCACTTCGTCCTGCATGACGCTAAACTGCACTTCGTCCTGCATGACGCTAAACTGCACTACGTCCGAGCTACAAGACGTTAAACTGTTCAGCATTCGTCCTGCATGACGCTAAACTACACTTCGTCCTGCATGACGCTAAACTGCACTTCGTCCTGCATGACGCTAAACTGCACTACGTCCGAGCTACAAGACGTTAAACTGTTCAGCATTCGTCCTGCATGACGTAAAACTGCCTCTCAAGAACTACGTGCGGCTTGATTCCCATCCTTATGGGATACGTAGGACCGCCTGAACATTCATGTTTCAGGCCCAGCCCCATCCTTCGGGAATTTCCATCCCATCTCGGGCCCTTGGCCCAGTTGCCCCCGGGTGTGCGGCGTATGGTGTGAGTGCGGGGCTATGCCCTCATTCACGTCGGTTTGCTCGTCACGCTGTACGCCCCCCCCCCCCCACGTTTGGGGATGCCTTCTGCTCCCCCCTTCTTTTTTCCTCATCGTCCTGCATGACGTTAAACTGCACTTCAAGAACTACGTATGGCTTGATTCCCATCCTTATGGGATACGTAGGACCGCCTAGACATTCATGTTTCAGGCCCAGCCCCATTTCCTGGGAATCTCTATCCCGCGTTGGGCCTCTGGCCCCCAGTTCCCCTCCTTTTTGTGCGAGGCGTATCGCGTGAGCGGGGGATTACGTCCTCATTCACGTCGGTCTACTGGCCGCGCCGTACGCCTCCCCCGTGTGTGGGACTACCTCACACCCCTCATCGTCCTGCATGACGTTAAACTTCCTTTCCAGAACTACGTATGGCTTGATTCCCATCCTTATGGGATACGTAGGACCGCCTGGACGCTTGTGTCTCAGGTCCAGCCCCGTCTCTTGGTTGATCACGGGGATCTGCCCCCCTTCGGTTGCTCTCAGGGTGAGTCCTCCGACCCTTTCCGGAGATCTGTTAACATGTTTTGGGTGCTTCGGTCTATGACTCGTAGTGTCAGATTCAATCCCGACAAGTCCTGTGTTGCTTGTCAGGCCCCGCGCTTCCTCTTGTTCGAGCCTTCACTCAAAGGGATCCTCGTTAGCGGTTTGGGTACGATGCCTCAGTGCTCTCCCACCGCTCCGGGTCGATTTACCGGCGGGTTTTGGGCCGCAATTCGATATGAATCCTGCGATTGAGCGGTTGATGCTCGTTTTGCTTGCCCCGTCTTAGGCTGACGCGATCGGATGTTGTGTTGCGAATGCGTCAGCAACATCCTTGATCGCCATGTCAGCTCCTTCAGGCTCTGAACATTGGTTGCGCAGTCCTCATCACACTCCGCCTTTGTGCGTTGTAGTGGGATCTTGACACTCTCTTCATACTGACCTCCGGTACGCCTTTACACGTTAGGCAGACCAACCAGGGTAATGATGTCGTTCGAGGCTCCCATGATCTGAGCACCAAGGATGTATGCAGATATCCTCCCTAAGGGCCATGCGTAGCTGGACCCTCATCCCCATAAGGAGGAGGGAGTCGCCCGAACAATTGCGTTCTGGGCCCAGTATATCTGGAGGCTAGCATCTCTGCCCCTCGGGTGATGGACATGTGCAGACCCCTATCCCAAGACTCTTCTCCTGGAATCGTGCGTGACCGCAGGGCTGGGTATGTTCCCACCTCTGCCGTGTCCGCCGTACCGCAATAAGAGGATTCCTCCATGGTCCGAACCACACGACCTTAAACTGTGTTGTCTGGTCCTACCACACGACCGTAAACTGTGATCGTCTTGGCCGCCCGACGAGAAAACGGCACTGCATCGTGATGTTCCCCTCAGGGGACACTCACGTTGGGCGCTGGTTAATAACCACGCCATTCATCAATGCCTTCCGTGGCTTGATTATTGTGGCGACGCCAGAGATTTCTCAATCACGGGCATGTCGCCGCACAAAGAAAAACCATTCATCTTTAAGGACAAACAAGAAATATCAAATGCCGCTCCTTTTGTGTGTGAGGGTCAGACCCGCACTCTTCCCCGCGCTGGTGCCCGATTGTGTTGCACCGCGCTTCAAGAACTACGTGCGGCTTGATTCCCATCCTTATGGGATACGTAGGAACGCCCGGATGTTTGAAACTTCGGGTCCAGCCCCCCACCTCTTAGAGATTCCCCCTTCTCTGGGGAATCCGCCGCCTTCAGGTCACCCTCAAGGCGTGTTCCCCGACCCCTTGTCGTGGTCCACCGGTGTCGAGAGTACTCTGGTTTATTGCCAGGAGGGTCAGGATCCGCTTGGTCAGGTTTCCTCCACTTTTCAGGCTTCGTGCTCCCTTTCATTCGGACCCATCATCTACGCCCTGGGTGGAGCCCCCGTGAACGGTTCGGACACAATGCCTCAGTGCTCTCCCACCGACTCGGGCCGGTACCCCCAATGGCCTCGGGCAGCAAATCGATATGAATCCTGCGATTGAGCGGTCGATGCTCGTTTGCTGCCTCATCCCACCAACGGTTAGTGCGATATTGATGCTGCTTTTCCGCCACGGTCGGCAGTACTCCCATATCGTTGCGCCGGTGCCCCCAGTCCTTGAGTGAATTGCCGCATGATTCACATTTTCCACCTCCCATTCTAACCAGGCGAAACCTCGACACTCTTGACACTATCCCTCAGTGCATCTTCGCATATCCAGGGGATATGACCACGATGTGGCGTGCTTTGAGCCCTTATGGTCCGAGCTCTAAGACCTTAAACTAAGATCCTCTAGCCCATATGGTCCGAGCTCTAAGACCTTAAACTAAGATCCTCTAGCCCTATGGTCCGAGCTCTAAGACCTTAAACTAAGATCCTCCACCTTTATGGTCCGAGCTCTAAGACCTTAAACTAAGATCCAGCCCTTATGGTCCGAGCTCTAAGACCCTAAACTAAGATCTACCCTAAACGGGATTCTACGTCCTGCATGACGTTAAACTGCACTCACAGAACTACGTGTGGCTTGATCTCCAGCCTGATGGAGTACGTAGGAACGCCCGGGCATTTCGACTCGGGTCCAGCCTCAGGGATCGTTAAGTCCCGCCCCTCCTCATCGCCGGCCGTCTGGCCTGACTTCGGGTAGAGTGGTGCAGTTGTGATATTCTCCCCGATTCAGCTCGGGATGCCCCATCGCAAGGATGGGAAGCGACGGTTTCCTCGTCAGAGAGGTGCTGTCTGAGAATTGAGGTGACTCACGGCCAGATTAGTGCATCCGCCTAATACGCTTCCCCCACGGTGGCGCAATTTTGAGAGCGTTGGATTCTGTCCGAACAAATCGTCACTTCGCCCCACGCTTCGCATGCCCTGTTGATCTGGATTTTCCACCCTTGTGTCTGAAGGAACCCCAAAGCGGTATTCATGATGACATGTGGTCCGCCTCCTGCAATATGAATGATGGCCTTTTTCGGTCCGTCTATTGCAGTTGTTATGGTCGATCCACTGTCCGCCTACCGTCTTGGGCATTTCCTGGAAGGCCGACCGTTGTGGATGTCTGGATTCGGGACACGCGATTCACCCTTTCTCGTTTCCCTATGTTCGGATAAAATCTCAATGCCCCTAGCGTTGTCCCGCTCGTGTGTTGGAACAAGTTGGGGGATGATACATTGGTTAGGTCTGAGGTCTCCTTTCCTAGGAATGACCTCCCTCTTTTCTCCAGAAACCCAGGCCCATTATGGATGCCTGATGCTTGGTTAACACTCCCGCAAGACAACGAATTGTGGTTGAGCATATTAAACCAAAAGACGCAGATAAATATGGCGATTCATACAAGTGGATCAAAATATTAAGTAGCGGAAGCAAATGTTCTGGGAATGGCAAAAAACAGCCCTTAGGGATTAGCGTGCTGAATGAGTCTTTCTAATGCCGCTACCCTTTGGCTGGTGGCCTCCAGAGCTGCTTCTCGTTCTCTGCGTGCCCTCTCCTCATCGGCGGTCGCAACACGCAGTTCGTCGATCCTGACCTGTGCACGCTCCCGCTCGACTTGGAGTGTGACCATCTGTTGGCCCGCCTCCGTCAGCTGTACCTGAGCGTCGATCAGTTGTGCCGATAGTTGCTCCACAAGCTCGGTACATGCTGCGACGAAGGCCTCCTTCTCTGCCGCCTGCCCTTCGAGGCGCCGGACTTCCTGCTCTGCCGCGATGAGCGCCTGCGTGCTCTCTGACATGTCCCGACTTTGTGCGACGTCGGCACGCCGGCGGCTCTCGCGCATCTTCTCTGCCATGAAATCACGGACCGTCAGATGAAGGCGTTGAGCATCAACTCCCCCGGCACACAGGAAGCGCAGCCAGGTCTGAAGTGATCCCATGCGCCCCAGCCATTCCGATGGTTCTCGCTTGAGGAAGCGCTGGATGCACTTCCACCCCCTGCGTCGCGTTACCCGGCTATCCTCGACCGCCTCAGCGTCCGAGTCATCCATCTCCTCGGGGTCGGCGGGCCGGTAAGCAGGGAAGGCAGCCAGCAGGTCTGCTGCAGGGTCCGCCCCTGGGAGGTCCTCACGAGGGATAGGTTCCCCAACATCCGGGCAACCTTCTTCTCTCTCCCCAGCGGCGCTGACACCCTCGTCAGCCCCCAACCTCTCTCCGGTGGCAGCACCGCCGACGTCCGCAGCCCCTTGATCAGCAGTTGGTGGGGCCGGCTCGGTTTGGGAAGCCTGTTCCGGAGCAGGCGGCATGTCCACCACTGGTCCACTCGTAGATGGCCCGGGTTCGGCAACCCGACGAGCCTCCAATGTTGAGATCACTGCGCGGGGAATTCCATGGTTAGTCACGGATCGTCAATGGCAAGCACCAGCAGTAAAGTAGGGAGACTTACGGGAGTTCGGAGCGTCATCTTCCGCTACCCCGGTCGCCGCAGGAACAGTTGCAGCAGGGGACCCCTTAGCGCTTGTCAATTCGATAATGGGTGCCTGGCCCCCGCCTTGTCCTGCTGGCGCCTCTCCTACTCCTGTTGAGGACGCCTGACCGACGTCCGTGTGCTCCTGGGAAGGATGGAGAAACGGGTTAGAAGCTGCATAAGAGAATGGATGAAGCAAGTTGAGTAGGGATAGAAGCGGACCTCGAGGAGCTCAGTGACATCGACGTTGTCAGATCCGGCCACCTCGCCGCTCTCCCGTGGGCTCCCCCGATGGGACCTTCCCTCGGAGCCTTCATCCTCCCCCGTCTCCTCCTCCTCCTCGGAGTCGTTACTGTTATCTTCTCCCGGCGGCATCTGTTCTGGAGCGGGCTCGAGACCGAGCATCACCTTCACCAGAAGGGATGGCTCCGCACGCTGACCACGTTGGCGCGCGTACTCGTCCATGGCCGTCAGATATTCATATTGCCGGTTGAAGTCCACCCTGTCGGTGATCTGGAGGCGCCCGACCTCTGGCAGATAGATTCCTTCTCTGAGTATCTTTCGCCAGATAACGTCGGTCCCCAGTGACTGCCGCAGGGTCATCCAGGCCGACCACAGCGCCGGGAAGACTGCATCGTGGGAGGGTTCGAGCAGACGCCTCACCTGCTTCCCGGGCCGCTCCTCGACCGACGCATGCGCCCCCTCTCTGGGCGCCGAGGTCGTGGCGGCAGCCTGCGATGCGCCCGCCGCCGAAGTCCCTGCCCGCGCCGGCTCCGCTGCTTGGCGCGCCTCCGTTCTCCCCCGTGTGGCGGCGCCTCGCCTCCTTCCTTGACGCCCGGTCTCCGCACGGGTAGCCTCGAGCCGCCGAACTAGCTTCCGCAAGAGCCCCTCAGGGTACGCGATGGCCCAGTGTTCGGCGTACTCGGTTGCCAAGCCTGCGTCGATCCCGGTAGGAGGGAGAGTGATGACGTCGCCAGAGCCGAAGGCGACGAACATCAGCCACATCTGGCGAAGGACGCCAGGGTTCGTCTCCTCCCGGACAGCAGTGAATACCCTCTTCGGCATCCGCTGAAGGCACCCGAACTGCCTGGCGAACCGGGTCGGCACGTAAGGCTCGCAGATCACCTTCCCGTCGATCCGAGCCACGAGCACCCCGCCCCGCATGTTCAGGAAATATTCATGCTGCTCCAGCGGGCCCTGTCCGTTGTCGATCATCTGGCCGACAGGAGTGGGGAATGGGCTGAAGTTGAAATTGGCATGATTTCCAATCCGAACCCTCACGCCCTCCTCACTGAGGGTCATCGGAGCGACCCCCGCAATGTTCAGCAGGGAGGGTCGCAGGCCGTTGCCCGGAGGACTGATGGCATTTGGGAACGTATACCCACCGAGGTGAGCAGCCACCCATCCGTGGAAGAACTGAAAGGGCCCACAGATCCTTCGTGGCGACCCCCCTCGTGAGATGCGTCCCAGAATGGCATACAGCCTCGCCAGTACTGGGACCTCGAGGTTGTACCTCTTATTGGCAGCCATGGCGCCCGCCATCGCCAGCGTCGCCGGGCGGACACCCATCCTCGCATCCCGCACTGGCAGGAGCCACCCGCTCAGAAAGGCAGCCAGGAACGCTGCGTACCGGACGTTCGGGTCCCGGGCCTCGATGACGCGGTACCCCCATGAGCGGTAATCGCCCGTCTCCAGGACCCGCCAGTACGACCCGTTCCGGCTCCTCTGAGCTGCGGTCGGGCACCGCTTCCCCCTGCCTGGCATCTTGACCGCCGGGTCATGCTCCAGGAACTGGCCGAACCAATCCTTGTAGGCTATGTCCTTCTGGAAGTCTTGGATCCCGAGCCGCTGCGTAGCCAGGTCAAGCAGATGCCAGGTCAGAATGGGAGTCCGTGACCTGTCCTCCCAGATGTTCTTCGGTGGCAGGAACTCATCGTACTGGTAGCCCTCCAGCGGGATACCTCCGATGCAGTGGATGTCCCAGAGACCGATGCCGACCTCCCCATGGTGAAGATGGAAGGTGTTGGTATCCGGGGACCAGCGAGTGAACAGCTCCGGCCCGAGCTCAGACTGCTGGTAGAAGTGGAACTGCGACGTCCACACCGCCTCAAACAGGCCGATGTACCGCAGCTCCTCTGCGAAGTGATCGCAAGTGTGGCGTACCCAGAACGCCCAGGCCCATTCACTGGTAAAGTTGCCCCCAGATCGCAAGTCCCAGTCCTTCAGCCAGCCCTTGGTGTCGTCAGTGACACTCTGACGGTATGTGCTCGAGTAGAGGGCTGGAGAATTCTCCGCTGTAGGCTCACCCCCATCAATGGTTCGCGTCCTCGGGTTCAGGACATAGACATCCAAGTGCCTGGTTTCCCTGGCAGGATGCCCATTGTTGGTGATGTTATAGCGGTGAAGCTCGTCCTCCCGAGTCACCCAGGTTCGCGGCGCATCAACCTCGAACCCTGGCACTGGAACCTCATCCAGGATGCCGAAGTTCCAGAGCGGCAGGTTGTCCGACAGTGGATATGTCTTCTGGGCCGGCGTTAGTAAGTCGAACAAGGATTGATTGTTAGAAACAATCTCCTTGGCTCCGTAAACCTCCTCGTTCGTCGCCATCTCGGCTCTGCGAGTGGCGGCATCCCCTTCATTTCCTCTGTGCGCGGCCATCTCGGAAGATTCGGGAGTCGTGCGGGTTAAGGGATGAAGCGTGCGGGATCGGACGAGGCTGGTGGAAAAGTTTGAAGGTTGGCGCGCAATCCAAGTGGACGGCGCGCAATTGGGAAGACAGTCGCGCAAAGTTCCGGGTTTTCGCGCAAAAACAGGCGAAATCCGGACGGTTTTGGCGCGCCGATCGGGCGAATTTCGCGGCCGGAAGAGGCAATTTCGCGCACGAGAGATTTGGAGCTTATCGCGCGGAAGGCCAGAGTACGGAACGCGGGACCCAGCGCCCCTATTTATAGGCGAGTCCGGGGCCGCGCTGCGCGGAAAGCGCTTTGCGCGACCGCAGCGGCGAATTTCGCGACCGGCGCCCCTTTTTGCGCGCCTAAGTCCCGCGCCGCCCAGGACTTCGGCATTCCGGCGTCTCCCTCGGAACCCGATCGTTGCGAACTCTCGCCGATCAGATTCCGAGGGGGGGCTTTTGTAGACGCCGGAAAAGTCCGTTGTTCCCAAACGAAGCTCCGGATGCGGAAAGCGAGGTCATATTTGGAGTCGGAAGGATGTTTCGGAGGGCCCAGAGGCCTTGCGCGGAATTTCAGAGGCCCGCGCGCAAAGGTGATGGTCCGCGCGCAAAACCCCCGGGATGCGCGCAATGCGCCGGGCCGGCGCGCAGATTTTGCGCGCCGCAGGCCCGCGCGACTCACTTTGCGCGTCGTGTCCGATTCCGCGCCCGCGAGAAGCATTTCGCGCTCGCGCCTTGGATTCCGCGCCCGGGGTTGCCTATAAATATAAGGCGACCCCCAACGTTTCAAAGGTTGCTGGAAGTCGAAACGTCTCTCGTGCGCGCAATTCAACCCCTTCCGCGCGCAATGACGAACTTCAGGTAACCTCCTTTCTTTCGCGCAAGAAAGCCTCGGGGTCCGCCTTCGCGCGCAATCCCCGCTGGCTCCTTTCATTTGAATAAACACTCACCCTAAGGTCTTTGCGCGCAAAAGAACCCGCTTGCGCGCAATTGCCCCCGGGGTGCGCGCAATCCGGCCCGATTGCGCGCACCCCCCCTTCTTTCAAGTGGCCATTCGTTAAAGAATGAGCCGTTGCCCCCGCGCGCTATCCGAAGCCCGGTGTGAGCAATCTCAAACATCCGCGCGCAAGGCGCTGGCCCAATTGCGCGCCAGCCGCCCCGATTGCGCGCTGGCCCGCAGTATTGCGCGCAAAGCTTCCTTTTTGCACGCAATCTGCCAGGGTCGTCCCCGTTGACCTCCTAAGGGTACCTGCCCGCGTGGCGCCCGATGCTCCTCATCCTGGGTGCCCGCACCGTGCGTTGTCTTCCCGTGCGGCCCTCCAGGTTCGTGCGAAGTGACATACACCCATCGTCCGGCAACCTCTGCCCTGCATGACGTTAAACTGCACATACGTCCGAGCTACAAGACGTTAAACTGTTCAGCATTCGTCCCGCATGACGTTAAACTGCGCATACGTCCAGCATGACGTTAAACTGCATATGCGTCCAGCATGACGTTAAACTGCACATCCGTCCAAGCTGCACGACGTTAAACTGCCTAGCCCCCATCGTCCGCGCTGCAAGACGTTAAACTGCCAAGTGCTTCGTCCTCAACACATGACGTTAAACTGTACTTCATCCGGCAAGACGTTAAACCGTCCGCTTCGTCCTCAACACATGACGTTAAACTGTACTTCGTCCGGCAAGACGTTAAACCGTCCGCTTCGTCCTCAACACACGAAGTTAAACTGTACTTCGTCCGGCAAGACGTTAAACCGTCCGCTTCATCCGATCCCGTGCTCTGCACGCAGGATCTCCCCCGGTTTGGATGTGGCCCCCACCCGCTCGTCTCTGCAGGGATGTCGGGATTGTCCCGCTTTCGGGGCGATTTAATGGGAGTGGCTTTTCCCTACGGGGGCAGGGTATTACAAACCCCTAATTTCTCGTGGGAGGCTGCACATGTGTATCTCCATTGCGCCTCCCCACTGCCGAAGCCAGTAGAGGGTCTGACTGGGATCGAGGTGTCTTCTGCTTTCGGTCCAAGTCCCTTCCAACTGAGTTTTGCAGCATCCGGGCTGCCCCAAGTGCGTAAGTCCTGACAGAATGAACTACGTGGACTTTGATCCCTGTCTCCTATACAGGGTACGTAGGAAGCCTCCCTGAGGTCCAAGCCCACCACCTGGTCGTCCCGGTCGTATTTACGTCGGTTCGTCCATCAGTGGACCCCTCCAGGGTTCACGCTTGCGTTGATTCACCTATGAATCCGCCCCTGTGGAAGACTGCCCGTGTGTATCTCCACGGTGCCTCCCCACAGCCCCCCTTTTCCATTTCCCCTTTTATCGTCCAGCATGACGTGAAACTGTGATCCACCCGGCCGTTCCATCCCCCTCTGTGCGAGGTGGTTCGGTTCAATCCTCCGCCCGGCGGCCTAGACCTCTTCGTGAGTCGGCTTGCCGACGTCCAGCATGACGTTAAACTGTATACCCGAACTACGTCGACTTTGATCCGTGTTAACGCGCGGTACGTAGGAAGCCCCTCTGGGGTCCAAGCTCTTCACTTCATCATCCATCCTGATCCTTACCCGGGCCGCCACATCCCGGTGGGGTCATGCCACTTCACTCCACTCCACATCATTTGGGAAGCCGCCCATGTGCTGGCCCCAGCGTCGGAGGTTCCCCGCAAGGGGTTCTGTCATCTGATCCGCTTTTCGTGTTGATCGGTCCGATGCCGTCCCCGCTGGACGTTAAACTCGCGGCATACCCCGTGTTAAACATGGGAAGCTGAGGAAAACCTCAGGTGACACAGTTCCCCGCACCTAGTACGGGATGCCTCAGGCCATCATGCCTTCGAGAAGCCCTATTAGGGACGGAAGACAGATGTGCAGAGCCGCAGTGTTACGACATGCCCCCAGCACCCAGAGCCACCCGGCCTTCTCACCGCAGGTTGCTGCCCCGCCCAGACTCCTTGGAGCGTCCGGGCGGAAGCAGCGTAATTAACCGGTGTCCATGAAGATATGGCGCCGGGAACGAGATTCACGAACATTCTTAAGTCTATGAGGGAGACCCGGATTAGGCGACGAGTTCCAAGGAGACGTCCAAGGAAGGAGGAGCCGACATCCCATCATCCCGGTTTCGATCAAGGAGCAGACGCCCCTGAATAAGGGACGAATGCCGCCCGCCCTTGGAAAGCGGGACTGCGGGACCACAAGCCGCGCGCCCATCCCCTCGGGTTGACGGGTGCACGCGCGAACGCGTCCTGGCGGAACAGCGTAACCCGACGCACATCCGCACCGAAACAGGGTTAAGCCAAAACCAAATATCAAATTGGGAAAGGCCACAACCAATTACAAATCTAATTGTCTCATGAGACGTATTGATGCATCGAGGAGCTATAGCGGGCTCCACCTGTCATGTACTAAGTCCAATACATTCCTCATATGAAGAGGTTGAAATATAACATAAACATTCATATTAAAACTATCATATGAAATGTCAATAAATTAACCATAAACCATGAATGATATAAAACTAAAACATCCACAGTCAAACATATCATAACTCATTAAATACAATATGGGAGAATGTATTATAACAAATAAACTGTCAAACATGTGTATGATCCATCAATGGATGTTGACTTAGATGAATTAAAAACTACTTGTGAGAAATATCTCTTTCTATTTTGAAATCGTTTAAAATTATCATAATTATAGATGAAAAAATTTATTTTGAAAATATTCTTATGAGATTTTAAGGGAAGCTTAGAAGATGTTATAATGGTGGAAACTAGCAGCACCCTCCGTATAAGGAAAAAAACATTTTAACCTTAATTTTGTCGAAAAGGTAAAAAAGTACCTTGTTTAGAAAATGACATAAATATTCCTTTCGAACTATTTTATTAAAAGTCAAACATGGGTATAAATGACTTTAACCCGTAGTATAGTAAATAGTTAAAATGTTTTTTGAAATAAACTTTTATAAAACATGTATGTGGATGATAAAGTTTTCCCAGTAGATACTTATGTAAAAACAACCGTAGATAATAAAGAGCTTGGGAAATTGACCCTTACCTCTTGTCTGATGTGACCCGTTCATTCTATATTCTCTTGAATAGTAAAATTGAGTTAATTTATACTTTCTTCAGAAACTTTTTAATATTCATTATTCCTTTTATATCAATTTTTAGTACGTTATAATCATTACAAAATCATTTATGTTATTAATGGTCATTTTGTTGTTATTTCGTACTTGAGTCAAAAGTAAACTTATTATTATTACATGTTGTCCTTGTGGTCAAAATTAATTTATACACATAATGATATTAATGATTTATATAGCATATATATCTAATATATTTAGTATATATATGTATTTTTAACAATACATAACATTTTGAGGTATGAAATGAAATGCCACGTTCATGGAGACGGTAAGCCATACGTACGCATGAACGCTACATTCATTTAATTTTTTTTAATTTAATTGATTTAAAACATAAAGAAACATAGGTATCTTATAATTCTAGTATAATATTATATATCATATAATTAACTCCATCCTTTATACATCCTACACATGGCATAAACAGGTCATATCACTTTGAGGGTTGGTAGTCCGCCCTTTCTCGAATGAAATTATCACGTTTACCCATAATGAAAACCATAAAGGTATGGTATAAATGTAAAAAAAGAATAAAAAAACATAAATATAATATATATCTTATAAAAATACAGTGCCATCTTATTGGCCACCACGAGTGGCTGAATGAGATAATTGAACAATGGTCGTTTTTTGAGGCGTTAGTTTGTCATCCACACAAACAGTGTGTTCCATACCCATTAGATGAATGTGTGTGTATGTGTTGTTTTAATCCTCCTAAAAACAAAATCCTATTATATTTAGGATACATTTTTTGTTATAAATGAAATAAATAAACATATTTTAGGTGTTTGACAAAAAAAATAAAAGAAATAAAGTTAGGAGAAACCATTACCTTTAATTTGGGTAACTCCCTTTGATTTAAATCAAAATGACATAATGAAGTTACTTATGACAAAGGTAAGGCTTCTAGGTCGATGAGAGGGATCTTGAGATCTTTTTTGGGAAGGGTTTTGACGAGTCACGGGGATTGAGAGTTTTTTGGAATGGGTTAGAAGTGGTGTCCTTTTATAAGGGAGAGGTGGGGCTCTTTAAGAAAGTTTGAAGATGTTATTTTATGATAAATTAATCTTAGGTATAAAAAGGTCCAAAACAAATTAAAATTAGATATAAGATGACTAATGTTAGAAATAAAATCATCCAATAAGAATTGGAACTGTTTTTTATATTTTTTTAATATTAATAATCTTATTTATTTAAATCATTTATTAATGTGGTGAATACTGCATCTTTATTTTGTCATAAATAATTCAATTTATTTGGTGTATAAAAATTATTAAAGAAATACCATAATGTAGGAAATCGTATTATATTTCTAATGAATATTTATAGTTGATAATATTACTTATATTACCCCATGTTAAAATTGATATATTAAAAGATATTTGTTAATGTCATTTTGGACTTTACTTTAAGTTAATTAAAATAAAGTGTCATTATCACATTAATGTGGCTCCATGGGGTCCCAAAATCTACACAAGGATGACCATGGTCGGCCATTACTCATCCAATAAGGTTAGGACAAATGTTAAGGTAATTTTGTATTATCACAATATTCTTTTAACCTTGAATTACCCTATTTATCTTTAACCGTGGTAAATAAAAGTCAAAAGTTACTATTCACAAAAAATTGTTTTCAACTTATTGAACCTAATTTTACTTAATAATAACAACCAGGTATGTCGGATTTTTGAAAATAAATTTACAGAATCGGTAAAATTTCATTTAAATGAAAATTTCAGTTTTTTAACTACTACTAAGTGGTTTTACTATTCATAAAAAATTGATGTTTTTCAGAAAAATAGAAAAACATTATCCCTAGATATATTTGATATTATGAATTAAAAATGATGTCTATTTTACAAAATTCAAAAAATATATGTTTCATTAATTAATTTAAAATTAATTCCCATTGTCAAAACAAATAGCGTGTTTTTATGAAACAATAATTATCAAAAGCTTAACACTTTTTTATGTATAATTTCAAAATAAAATAATTTACAATGAACAAAATTAGATTAAATGGTAAAAATATAATCTAATTACACTTCCAAACCATTTAATTGTATAATAGAACACTATAAATTAATTTTATTAAAAAAGTTTTTTTCAATTAATATTTACTATTTCTCACTATTCTCCGAAATATGAATGTTTTCAGAAAAACAAAATTTTTTATCGAAACTAATTATTTATTTCTCAATTCAAAATAAGATTTTTATTTTGTAAAATATATTATATAAAAGTTTCAAATATTGTATTTAAAAATGGTTCTCTAGTAAAAGGTAGTGAAACTGCATTTTTTGAAAAATACTTCTTTTGTCTAAATAAATTAATTTGTCCCCAGATTATGTATAAGAAACAAAAAATATGAATGTTCAAATTATATGGAGTATATATAAATTTCTATATGTGGTTATTACTATTCATAACAGATTTTTAAATGGCTGGTTTGATAGGTCATGGGGCGTTTGAACACGGTGTTGCTTACATCGCACGCTATTGTATTATTTAAAGAGAAACGTAATGTGGAAGTTTGGGGTTTTATAATCTCCCCTCCTTCAATAAATTTCATCCTCACAATTTGAAATTTTTCCTTGAAAATTAAATGTTAAAAATTTAATATACCTTTGTGAAAAAACCACATTGGAAATAGGGTTAATAATATTTAGTCTTAATAAGAGGGAAAGGGAAATGAAAAAGTCACCACAAAATTATGATCTCAATTAAGAGAACATTGGTGGAAATCAGAGACACATTATTGGAGGGAAAAAGTAAATATTTAAATGGATTGATTAAGGTAATTAATCACAAACAATTGTAAAATTGAGGGCCTCAAATCCATCAATCTATGATGATTTAAAGTATCCTCAGTTTAAAAAAACATAAAGTATTAGGATAACACATTTTTGGTTTTAAGATCTCCTCCTTAATGTTTATTAATTAATTTCGTCATAGAATAAGAGAGAGAGAAATATACTTGACATGTATAGTTAAATCCTTTAACTAATTTCAACCACAAACTAATATTTCACTCCAAAATATAATAGAAATAAAAAATAATATATTTATCCTAATCGTATAAGGTTACAAACATATACAATTTATAAAACTAATTTATAATAACTAGGGACATCCTGTAGGCCAGTGGTAGGTCATAAAAACTTGTCGCACTTTGGTTGTGGGTTCAATTTCTGCAGCTTTGTCTGACGCGACGGGTTATCGCCTGACCTGCAGGTTGTTCTTTTTTTAAACTATAATATAATAACATTCAAAAAATAATCTTAATAAATACTATCCAAAGTTCCCCTTAATCCATTCCAACCTTTATAGCTATCCAAAATACTTCAGTCCAAATTCTCTCTAAAAGCACTGTAAATTCCAAAATCAATTATAACATCAGATTCGCAAAATAATGTAAAGTTTCTCATATTGTCACATATTGAAAATATTATTACCTTAATCATATTATAACCTTAATGAAAACAAAAAGTACTATATTACAATCCTTATATATATCTCATTTTTCATATAACCAGAAAATAATTCATGAATCCAAAAACCCAAATACATTAATTATTCCACTTCAACTATAACAAAAGCGTATGATTAGCCTTGCTCCCTTGTCATTCTCTGAGTTAATTTTACTTTGGAGCTAAATAAATTCATTTGAAAAATGACGCATTTCTCTACTTTTTTATCATTCACTATTGACAGCCTCTTTCTTTCCCTTACATTCACCAGCAAGATTGACTTTCTGTCCACATTTGTAGCATACTCCCATTACTTTTAGACTGGAACTAGTGTGATTCCTTCCATAATTATCACATGGTGGAAACTCAACTCTTTCCTTCTTCCCTATTTCATTATTTCATTTCCCATAGTGTTGTACAGATCCCTTCTTCTCTTGCTTTTCTTTAGTTTCATAAGACATAGAGAATTTCTTTTCTGTCTTGATTTCACATGAAACTATATCTTCATATGAAGAAAAGGATTGTGAGACTAATGATCTATAGAGAAATGGTTTTAACCCATCAATGAATAGATCAGTATTATTCCTTGGGTTGCGTATATAATCTATAACATGCCTTGTTAACCTGGTAATGTTAGCTTCATACTTTGTGACATTATCATCCTCTTTTTTCCTTAGACTCTGAAATTTCCCGTCCATATCTGCTCGATGGCCATGATGAATGTATTTTTCTATGAAAATATCATTAAACTCCCCCAATTACATACATGACACTTATTCATTCTCCATTATGTTTTGAATTAATGACCACCATTGATATGAATCTCCCGTGAGGTGATAAACTGACATGACAACCTTACCCTTTCGCTACTCTAGAAAGTATGAAATATTTTCTCTAATGAACTAATCCATTGCTCAGCAACAAGTGGATTTGTATTCCCCATGAATTTTGGTGGTTTTTCCCCATGAATCAATCTAACATGAATCCTCCGCGTTCTGGATCAGGTTGCTCCATACTTTTAGGGTTATTATTCATAACATGAGTGAGTTGTCCCAATATGGTGACAAGCTGATGAGAACCAGTTGCATCACTAGCTCCACTATAATTATCTTCAGTAGGAGGGAAATTCCTACATGGATTACTTGTGTTGATATGGTTTCCATTCCTTCCACTAGGCACCGTTTCTAAACAATGGTATACACAAGATTAGTTTATGAATCAAAATACATAATTCCAAACTAGTAAAACACATAACATAAATTTAACAGTTTATGGATGTAATCCATATTCATGAAAATGTTTTCTTTAAGGAGGTATATACTCATAAATCCTTAATAATGGTTTGTAAAGAAAATGTGAATTATCCTAAGCATATCACCCGGGAGTGTCGTAACCAAGAGTCCTACAAGGCTCGTTGTTGTGTACGAGGATACCCAGGTCAAGCCTGAAACTCAATGCCAGATTTTTTACTCCAAGGAAAATTTATACAGGAGCTGCCTCTACCTTCTTATTTCCAGACATGGATGTATTTCTTAGAAAATACACAAAATATATACATTACCAAAATTCTAGGATATTCTTCTATACTAATTCTCAAATTCTCTCATAGGGTAATGTTCTCTAATAAGAGTTTATCTAAATCTAATATCCAATGTCTATACTAAACATCTTCTGATACCAACTGTAATGACCCAACCCATGTTACCCAGATTAAGTGTATTTTTACATAATATTGGCATGATCACAAGGGATCAAACCCCGAAAGACCGATCAGTTTAGTATCCTTGGAAACAAGATACATACATAAGTTCAAAATTATAACTTGAAAAGAAATAAAACACTAATTTATTCCATTAGAGACATCCAAGCCTCCTAGATTATGCCTAAAAGTCACTCATAACTAACTTATTCTTATAATGGGAAATTAATCATAATAATGTGGTGATATCAAACACTCAGTAAGGGTAATAAATATAGTGAAAGATAAAATAAACATTAGGCATGATGAATAATTTAAAACACGTTCCATTCAAAGAAATAAAAAATGAACACATTACGGAAAAAATATGAGCTGAGTAAATAATGTCATAATAAAACATAGTCATGGGTATTCTACTAGTTGAATAACAACATGAACCATTAATATTATTTTCAAAATGAGGGAATCTGTAATGTCGGACATTCTGAAACATCTTGTCAGGGCCTCGGTAAAGAAATCTAAAAAAGATTTATTCCTCTGCAAAAAACCATATATCAAATTAGGAAAGGCCTTTTCCAATTCCACATCTTATTTTCTCATGAGACCTACCGATGCATTGAGGAGCTATAGCGGGCTCTACCCATCACTTACTAAGTCCAATACATTCCACATATGAAATGGTTGAAACATAAAATAATCATTCTTATTAAAACTATCATATGTAATGTCAATAAATTTACTATAAACCATGAATGGTATAAATAACACATCCACAGTCAAACATATCATAGCTCATTCAATAAAAATGGGAGATTTTATTATTACAAATCTACTTTCAATAAATTGTATAATCCATCAAAGGTTGTTGACATAGATGAAATCCAAACTACTTGAGAGAAATATCTCTTTCTATTTTGAAATTTTGTAAATGTAATATAATTATAGAAGAAAACATATATTTTGAAAATATTCATATTTTTTTGTTTGGGATGTTATGAAGATGTTATAATGGTGTAAAATAGTTTCAATCACTGTATAAGTTAAAAAAATATTACATTAATTTTGTCGAAAAGGTCATCAAGTACCATGTTTGGAAAACGATGGAATGATTCATTTCAAACCATATTATAAAAATTCAAAGAGGTTTATAAATGACTTTAAGCCATAGTTCAGTAAATAGTAAAAATGTTATGATATACAGTTTTAATAATCATTGATGTGGATGATAAAGAGGTCCTAGTATATACTTACGTAAAAATAACCTCGGATGACAAAGAGATTGTGAAATTAACCCTTACCTCGTGTCCGACATGACCCATTCGTTCCTTAATCTCCTGAATAATAAAATAATGTAAACTTATACTTTCTTTAGAACCTTTTTCAAATTTATTTTTCCTTTTATATAACTTATTAGTATGTTATAAACATTAGTAAATCATTTAAGGTATTAACGGTTATTCTGTTGATATTTGGTACTTGAGTGAAAAGTTAACATCTTATAATTACTTGTTGTCAATGTGGTCAAAATTAATTTATATAAAGAATGCTATTAATGATATAGATATAATATGTATATTACATATCAAGTATATATATATTTTTATTTATAAAAATACATAACATTTAGAGATAATAAATGAAATTCACCATTCATGGAGACAGTAAGTCGTACGTACGCATGAATGCTACTTTCATTTATATTTTGTGTTTTAATGGAATTAAAACATAATGATACATAGGTATATTATAATTACAGTATAATATCATATAAAATATAATTAACTCCATACTTTATACATCCCACATAAGGAATTAACGAGTCATATCACTTTGAGGGGGCGGTAGTATGCACTTCCAAAAATGAAATTATCGCATTTACCCATAATAGAAACCATAAAGATGTGATATAAATGAAAAATACAGAAGAATAATTAATACATAAACATAATATATATCATATATAAATACAGTTCCATCTTAATGTCCACCATGAGAGGCGGTAGGAGATAATTGAACAATCATCGTTTCGTGATGGGTTAGTTTTCCAACCATAGAAACTGTGTGTTCTTTACCCATTAGATCGAGGTGTTTGTTAGTGTAGTTTGAATCCTTCTCAAAACAAAAACCTAGTATATTTATGATATTTTATTGTTATAAATGAAATGAATAAAAGGTTTTTAGGGTTTGGAGAAGTAAAATAAAATAAAATATGCTAAGAGAAACCATTACCTATAATTTGGGTAAATCCCTTTGGTTTGATCCAAAAGGACTTATGGAAGTGGCTTCTGACTAAGCTAAAGCTTCTAGGTGGAAGAGTGGTATTCTAAGATCTTATTTCGGCAGGGTATGGATGATCCAAGGGTCATGAGAGGTGAGAGGAATTGGTTAGAAGTGGTGTCCTTTTATAAGGGAGAGGAGGGGCTCTTTAGGAATGTTTGAAAATGTTATTTTACTATAAACGTATCTTCGGTTTCAAAAGGTAAAAAACTCATTTAAGTAAAACATAAGAGGAATATTGTTTTAAATAAAATCATCCAATATGAATTGGTTAGGTTTTGGATATTGTTTTAATATTAATAATATTATTTATTTAAATCATTTATTAATTTGGTGAACACTTCCTCATTATTGTGTCATAAATAATTTAATTTATTTGATGTCTAAAAATTATAAAAAATACCATAATGTAGGAAATATTTTTATATTTCATATTAATATTTATAGTGGGAAATATGACTTATATAACCCCATGTAAAAATTGATAAACTAAAAGATATTCTTTAATGTCATTTTTGTATTTACTTTATGTTAATTAAAATGAAGTGTCATTATCACTCTTAAGTGGCTCCATGGGGTCCCAAAATATACCAAAGGATTCTAATATTCTTCTATGACTAATAAGATAAGGTTATGACAAGTTCTAAGGTAATTTTGTATTATTATAATATTTTGTTACCTTGAATTACCCTATTTACCTTTAACCGCGGTAAATAAAAGTCAACAATTACTATCCCCAAAATTATTTTAATCTTTTTGAACCACATTTTACTTACTAATAACAACCATGTATGTCAGATTTCCAAAATTCAATTCACATATGAGGTAAAGTTTCATTTAAATGAAAAAGTCAGTTTTTAACTACTACTAAGTGGTTTTACTATTTATCAAAAATTGAAGTTTTTCAGAAAAATCCCACAAAACAGCCTATGCTATATTTGATATTCTTAATTAAAAAATGATGTCTATTTTTCCAAATTAAAAACATATAAGTTGCATTATTTAATTTAAAATTAAATCCCATTGTCAAAACAAATAGCGTGTTTTTAAGAAGGTTATGTATAATTTCAATGTGAAATTAATTTCAATGACCAAAATTGGATTAAATTGTTAAAATATAATCTAATTATACATCCAAACTATTAAAATGTATAATTGAACACTATAAATATTTTTTATTTAAAAAATTGTTTTCAATTTATATTTAGTATTTTTCACTATTCTCCCAAATATGATGTTTGTCAGAAAAACACCAAAAATTTATCAAAACTAGATTTTTATGTCCAGATTCTAAATAAGAAGTTTATTTTTTCAAATATAATATATAAAAGTTTCAAATATTGTATTTAAAAATGTCTTTCCATTAAAAGATGGTAAAACTGCATTTTTTAAAAATACAACTTTTCTCTAAATTTTTTTTATTTGTCCTTATATTATGTCTAAGAAACACAAAATATGAATGTTAAAATTATATGGGATATATATAAGAAAAAAAATTGGTTATTAAAATTCATAACCGCTTTTTAAAAGGATACATTGATTGGTCGTGGTGCACTTGAACTAAGTGTTGTGTACATTTCATGCTATTGTATTATATAAAGAGAAACATACTGTGGATGGTAGGGGTATTACATTCAATGTGTAATCCCCATAAACAAATTTTTCTCCTTTGCAGCACTCGGAAAGATTCCATACCTAAACCCCATTCGCAATTACCACTCCTTTTCGGCACCCAAGCAACTTACTTATGTAAGCCCCTTTCACCATTGTCACTCCATAGCGGCACCTCGATAGATTTCTTCTGAAATCCCAATTCACCATTGCTGCTCCATAGCGGCACTGGTGGAATTTTTTTTTTAACATCGGTAGTTTAACATCGGTTCTAAGAGACCGACGTTAAAAGACCCTTTTTGGCGTCGGTTTTACAAAAAACCGACACCAACGATCAAAATAAAAGTTTTAGATAATTTACCAAGCATAAATTTGACAGGTCATGGAGGGAAGACAAACTTATGAATCAAAAATTATTGTCTTTGGAAGTTGGAGATTATATGACTTGATTTTTGGTGTCGGTTTTTTCCAATAACCGACGTTAAAAGACCCTTTTTTGCGTCGGTTTTACAAAACAAAGACGCCAAAGATAAAAATAAAACATTTAGGTAATTTTTCAATCTTCAATTTTACAGGTCGTGGAGTTAAAACAGACTTACGGATCAAAAGTTATGGGCATTGGAAGTTGGAGATTATATGACTTGATTTTTGGCGTCAGTTTTTTAATAACCGACGTTAAAAGGCCCTTTTTGGCGTCGGTTTTAAAAACAACTGATGCCAAATATTGGACCAAAAGTTTTAGATAATTTCCCAAGCTTCAATTTGACAGGTCGTGGAGAGAATCCAAACATACAGATCAAATTTTATGGGCATCAGAAGTTGGAGATTATATTACTTGATTTTGGGCATCGGTTTTTTTAATAACTGACGTTAAAAGTACCTTTTTGCGTCAGTTTTACAAAAACCTGACACCAAAGATCAAAATAAAAGTTTTAGATAATTTCAGAATATTTAATTTGACAGGTCTTGGAGTGAAAATGGACTTACAAATCAAATGTTATGGGCATTGGAATTTGGATATTATATGACATGATTTTTGGCGTCCGTTTTTTCAATAACTGATGTTAAAAGTCCCTTTTTTGAGTCAGTTTTACAAAATACCGACGCCAAAGATAAAATTTAATGTTTTAGATAATTTCCCAAGATTCCATTTTACAGGTCATGGAGTGAAAACGGACATACAGATCAAAAGTTATGGGCGTCAGAATCTGGAGATTATATGACTTGATTTTTGGCGTCGGTTTTTTTTCAATAACTGACGTTAAAAGTCCCTTTTTTGCGTCGGATTTACAAAAAAAATGACGCCACGATCAAAATGAATGTTTTAGATAATTTCAAAAGCTTCAATTTTGTAGGTCTTGGAGCAAAAAATGTCTTACGGATCAAAAGTTATGGGCGTAAGAAGTTGGAGATTATATGACTTAATTTTTGTTTTCGGTTTTTTTCCATAACTGACGTTTGAAGACCGTTTTTGCGTCGGTATTACAAAAAACCGATGCCAAAGATCAAAATTACAATTTTACAATTTCCCAAAATTCAATTTGACAGGTATTAGAGTGAAAAAAGACTTATGAATCAAAAGCTATGGGCGTCAGAATTTGGAGATTATATGACTTGATTTTTGTCGTCGGTTTTTTTCAATAACTGACGTTAAAAGTCCCTTTTGTGCGTCAGTTTTACAAAAAACCGAAGCCAAAGATCAAAAAAAAGTCTGAGATAATTTCCCAAGATTCAATTTGACAGGTCGTGGAGTGAAAATGGACTTATGGATAAAAGGTTATGGGTGTTGGAATTTGAAGATTATATGACTTGATTTTTGGCGTCGGTTTTTTTCAATAACCGATGTGAAAAGACTCCTTTTTGCATAGGTTTTACAAATAACCGATGTTAAAAGTCACTTTTTGCATCGTTTTTTCAAAAAATGATGTTAATACTCCAACATGAGAATATTTTTATCATCGATTATATATTTAACTGACATTAAAATTAAAATTTCAAATACGCAGCATCGATATTTCAATTTTTTCCCAACGCGTGTTCCTATTTTCAAAATCCCGCTCAAATTTTCTTGAATTGCCGCTGTAGAAATTTTTATTTACACTATATAAAATCTCATCCTCTTTCTTTCAACATTTTTTACATCTTCGATAAAATCAATATTTAAATTATTCTTCAATCGACGATTTGTACAAGGTATTTATTTTAATCATTTAATTTCATTATTATTGTTTTCCTTATCACTAAAAATCTTATTATTTTTATAATGATGATGAAGGATTCTTCTAATTGAGATACAAAAATAAAACTTCTGTATAAGATTCATTAGTTTTTGGGAAATGTTTTTTGTCACTCGCTATTTTCATTACCACATGAGTTCTCCCTTAAAACAAAGTGAAATAATGATAAACAACATATTGATTCAAATGGCCCAATAAAAGAATTAAATTTTGTTTCAATCATTAATTATATTTTTTTGTTCATTTGGGATATTCATTTTGGTTATTTTTTTTCTTGTATTCTTCAAAGAATGTTGTATCGATCGATCCATAATGTGGTACAACTTACGGGGACCATAACTTTTGATTCGTAAGTCCGTTTTAGCTCCATAACCAGTAAAATCGAAGCTTGGTAAATGATTTCTATTCCAATATTCATAGTTTAGAGGTTTTGACGTCAGTTGTTTTGAAAAAAGACGTGGATTTTTTTTATAAAACGTATTTTTCGCTTCGGTTTTTATAAAAAACCAACGTTAAAACTCATGTAGAAGCCAAATTTAGACGCCGGTTTTCTAAAAAACCGATGCCAATGACCCCCGAGGTCATGAATTTTGGAATCGGTTTAAAAAAAACCAACATCAAAGACCACCAGGGCCAGATTTTTGGCGTCGGTTTATATAAAAACCAACGCCAAAGATCCCAGAGGCCCTGAAATTTGGCCTCAGTTTTTATATAAACCGACGCCAAAGACCCGCATGGCGAAGGTTTTTTATGTCGGTTTATAAAAACCGACGTTGAAACATATATTTTTTACGTTGCCTTTGTTGACGTCGGTTAAAAACCGACAACAAAATGTAAAAAAAACCGATTTCGAAATACATTTTTCCACTAGTGGCACCCAGGAAACTTCCTTGTGTAACCACCATTCACCATTGTAGCTCCATAGAGGCTCACAAGAAGCTTCCTTATGTAATCCCCATTCACCATTGTAGCTTCATAGTGGCACCCGGGTAGCTTCCTTAGGTAAGCACCATTCCGCATTGCTGCTCCATAGCGGCACACAAGAAACATCCATTGTAAGCCCCATTCACTATTACCACACCATAGTAGCACATGGGCAGCTTCTGTGTGTTAGCCCCATTCATTTCTGCTCCAAGGTGGAATCAGGGAAGCTTCCACGCATAACCCCCATCCACTGTTTCCTCTAGGTAGCGGTATATGGGAAGCTTCCATGTGTAATCCCCATTCCCCACCCATCGTGGCTTCACCTCTGCACCATGATTGTTAGGTCTATTTCTGCCTCTTATTTCTCACACCAATCATGACTCATGTTATCTTAGAATAACCATCGACAATGGAATCCTTCCTGGGCCACCTTAGAGTTCAAGAACCAACACCCAACCCAAACTACGTGGACATTGATTCATTCCATTGAAAGGTACGTAAGAATCCTCCATGAGGCTCAATGCCAACAACTATTGGTCATGAACCCCATTATATATGTTCACCAACTCCTCTCTCGAACTATAGGGACATTGATCCTTTCCAAGGCAAGGAATGTAGGAATCCTCCCTAAGGTCCAAGCCCAACAACCAATGGTCCCGACCACTTCACGTAAATCCACCCCATCCCAATCTATGTGGAATTTGATCCTTTCAAAGGCAAGGATTGTAGGATGCCTCCCTGAGGTTCATGCCCAACAAACATTGATCCTGACCACTTCACATCAGTTCACCATCACCTCACTGAACTACATGGACTTTGATTCCCTACCTGAGGTTTCATAGGAATCCTCTTTGAATACTAAGCCCAACACTACTTTAACCTTCATGATGGTTCCATCTCATTCCCCCTCCACTTCATTCAACTATCCATCATCCATCCTGATTCTTACACGGTCCACCACATCCTGGAGAGATCATGCCATTTATCCCAACGCCGCTCCTTGCAGCACCTAGGAAACTAACCACGCATAAGCCACACATAATCCATAACCATCCAACCAAGGATTACCATAATACGATGGGATGTTAACCATTCTAATCCCTAGAGAGTCTCCAGGTCGTTGTCCTTTGTGTACTCCCATATTCATCAACCCTTCTAACTGCATGGTTTTTTATATATATCATCTACAAAGGGTATATAGGAATGCTCTATGAGGGTCAATCACAGCCAATGGTAAAACTTTTTGTACCTCATTTAGGAGTGCAATCTTTATGATCTACCCTTAGTGGTTTCTAGATCATACTTTATGGTGTGATGTCTTCCATCTATGGGACACACCACCTTGGATCTGTCCTCATTGGTCGTTCGAATCCATCCATCTGGTAATGACACCAGGTGCTCCCTCCATGGGAAGTACCAATCTAATCTGTCTCTATGGGACATTTTGATCACTCCCATTTCGTATTCAGAAGATATTAAACTCACTACCTACCCCGTTTGAAACAGGAGATTCCTAAGGAAAATTTTGGATGATACGCCTTAGGCGTAACCCTCTCCGCAAGATGTTAAACTCGCGACATACCTTGTGCTGATCATGGGATGATGAGTAAAACCTCAGAGACATTCCTCTAGCATAAGATACCCCACTACCAACCTAGGATATCTCAGGTTATGAACCCTTGAGATTCCCTCTTATGAAGAAGAATACAAGTTCGCCAATGTCCAGACATCCAATGATGCCCCGACATGCCTAATGTTTTCATCAACTCTGATCCAAGGTTGAAACCCTTACAAGACCACATGGAATATCCTGATGAAAGTAGTTTAATTAATTGGTGTCCAGAAATATATGGCACCACAAACAAGATTCATGGGCCACGAATCAAATCTATGAGGGAGACTCAGCTAAGGTAAAGAGTTTTGAGGAGGAATCCATGAAAGGAGGAACCAACATCACATCATCCTCTATTGATCAAGGAGAAAACATCCCTGAATAAGTGATGTTTGATTCCCACATATGGAAAGTAGGAATGCAGGTCCACCATCAGAGTTTCCTCCACATACAGATGTGTGCCCCGACGAAAGTCTCGGAAATACAAATGGTGAACCTGACATGAATCTCTTCTCCATCAGTGGTGCATTGACCAAATATGTCAGGAAAATTGAGGCATCGACCACGTGAATCCCCTCTACATCATATGTGAGAGTATGACTACCATCGTGTGTGTGAAGACTATGGTCCATCGGCTCCTCGTCGAACCCGCCACCATAAGAGACTATGCAGGGGGCATCTGCCCCAACTCCATCGGCTCCTTGCCGACCCCACCTCATTTAGAGGCCGCGCAGGGGGCTTTCCCCACCCAATTCTATTAGCTCATCACTGACTCCTCCGCCTTACGAGGTCGCACTGGGGGAATCCGCCCCCCGAAATCATCGGCTCCTTGAGGGAATCACCTCCTTAAGAGGCCTTGTTGAGGTTATCCACCCCATACTCAATCAACTCCTTGCCGACTCTGCCGCATTAAGAGCCCGCACAGGGGGTATTCCCCCCAGACTCCATCAGATCCTCTCCGACTCTGCCGCCTTAAGAGGCCATACAGGGGGGATACACCCCCGACTCTATCAGCTCCTCACCGACTCCGCCTCCATAAGAGGTTACATAGGGGGAATCTGCTCCTGACTCTATCGGCTCCTCGCCGAATCCACTACCTTAAGAGGACGCGTAGGGGGAATCCGTCTCACGAATCCCTCAACTCCTCAGCGAATCATTAACCATAAGAGGATATGAAGGGGGAATACACCCCCTACCCCCACTCCATCAGCTCCTCACCGACTTCACCACCTTAAGATTCTCTGAAGGGGGCATCTGACCCCCAAAACCATCGGCTTCTTGCCGACTCCACCACTTTAAGAGGCTGCGGAGGGGGGATCTATCCTAACTCCATCGGATCCTCACCGACTACTCTACCTTATAAGGCCATGCAGGAGGAATCCTTCCCCAGAATCCATAATCTCCTCTCCAACTCCTCCACCGTATGATCCCGTGCAAGTGGCATCCACCCCTGACTCCATTGGCTCCTAACTGACTCCTCCTACCTAAGAGCCCTCACAGGGTGCATCGGGCCCCAACTCCATCGGCTCATCACCGACTCTGACACCCTCATGGGATGTATAGGGGGAAACCACCCCCAATCTAATGGCTCATCTCCAACAGAACCACAATCCATTGTAGAGGTCCTCCCCACACAACTGTTATTTAGTCATGGGAGTCGTGCTCGTTGCCATCATCAACCAATGTGGAGATCCTCCACAAGCCTCTATCATTATTCACTAGAGTCCTCCACATCGCAACCATCATCCTATGCTAGGCCTCCATGCCTTATGCACTCTGTTTCCCCCATCGTACTGATGCTCCAGGAATCCATGCCATCCGGGCTCCATCGCCCCGTTGTACCGATGTTCCAGGCTTCAATGACTTCCGGGCTCCATCACCCCTCTCATACCAACATTCTAGGACTCCATTCCATTTGGGCTCCATTGACCCCATCATACCAATTCCCAATGCTTCCATGCCTTCCGAGAACTATCACCCATTGTTTTGATGCTTCAATAATCCATGCCTTCTGGGCTCTGCCACCCCCATCATTCTGACATTGAGGCTTCCATGTCTTTTGGGATCCATTTCCCCCTTCACACCGACGTTGAGGCTTCCACACCTTCCATGATCCATTAACCCCATCGTACCAACATTGAGGTTTTTGTGCCTTCCAGGATCCATCATCCTCATCATACCGACACTCTAGGCCTCCAGTCCTTTCAGGCTCTATCACCTCCGTCGTACTGACTCTCCAGGTTTCCAAGCCTTCTAGGCTCTAACACCCATGTATTATCGATGCTCTTGGCGTCCATGCCTTCCGATCTCCTCCATCCCCATCGTACCAACAATGAGACTTCCACCCCATCTAGGCTTCATTTCCCCCGTCGTACCGGCATTGAGGCTTCCATGCTTTACGGGCTCCATCGGCCATATCGTACCGACGCTACAGGCTTCCACGCCTTCTGAGATCTATCACCTCCATCATACCGACATTGAGGATATTACGCTTTCCGATCTCCATCACCCCTGTCATAACGACACTCTATGATCCCATGCCTATTGGGCTCTGTCACCACTGTCGAATTGATGATCCAGCTTTTCAAAACTTTTGAGCTCCATTCCCCCTGTCGTATCGATTCTCTAGGATTCCACACATTCCATGCTCCATCATCCCATCATACCGACATTCCAGGATTCAGCGCATTCTGGGATACATCACCCCCATCCTACCGACGCTCTAGGAATCAACACCTTTCAGGCTCTATCACCCTCGTGGTACCGATGTAGAGGCTTCCACGCCTTCTGAGCTTCATCTCCCACGTTGCACTGACGATCCATGCTTCCATTCCTTCCAAGCTCTATCACCCCTATTGTACCAGTTCTCCATGATTTTGTTCCTTCCATGCTCCATCGCCTATGTTGTATCGATGCTCCATGTTTCCACACATTCTGGGCTCTATCACCCCCATCATATCGATGTTGATGCTTCGGCGCCTTCCAAGTTTTATTTCCCCCATCGTACCGATGTTGAGGCTTACAAACCATTCATGATCCATCTCCCCTGTGGTACTGATGCCTAGGATTCCACACCTTCCGGGATTTGTCGCCTCCATCATACTGATGTTGAGTCTTCCAGGCATTTTGGGATCCATCGCTCCCATCGTACCAAATCTCTAGGATTCCACATATTTCGGGTTCTATTTCCACTTTTGTATAGGTGTTGTAGGATTCCACACCTTCTGGGCTCTGTCGTCCCCATCGTACTGACAATCTAGGCTTCCACGCCTTCCAGGATCCCTCGCCCCTATCGTATCGACGCTCCATGCTTCCACACCTTCTGGTCTCCATCGTCCTATCATACCGAAATTCATGGATTCAATGCCTTTCGGGCTCGATTTCCCCTTTCATACTGACGCACAAGGCATCTACACCTTCTGTACATCATCGCACCATCGTAACGATGCTCGAGGCTTCCACGCCTTTCAAGCTCCATCCCCCCACCGTGCTGATATTCCAGGCTTCGATGCCTTCCAGGATATGTCTCCATACTAGACCATTTTGATTCTATCATCTTATCCACCCTTTTGACACTCTTTGTCACCCCAACTACTTTATTTCATCGAATTTAAAGGACCTCCCATTAGTCGGGACACAAACTCTTGGAAGGTTCACTATAAGGTATCCCAGATCATTCAGGGAGAACATCCATGAATATGATCAAGGAATCTTAGGGAAATACAATCATATAGATTCCCACCTCATCCAAACCAACCATAATGTGTTAGATATTATCAACTCTATATTGACACAATCCTCGTGGTTTCACATCCTAGTTGCACGATGTTAAACTTCCTATCAATCTTGTCCTAGCTGCATCACATTAAGCTGCATAACAACCATCTTCTTGGTTTCATGATGTTAAAACGAGGTACAATGTCATGGTCTCCTGACGTGAAGCTATATAACATTTTGGTAAAATCACTCTGACCTAAAACTATAGAAAACATGGTCAAATCTATGTGACCCTAAATGGAAACCATCACTCATCCTAGCTACACGATGTTAAACTATGCACCAGTTCTGAACTCTATGACTATAAACT
Organism: Viscum album; assembly: GCA_963277665.1. Taxonomy (NCBI): domain Eukaryota; kingdom Viridiplantae; phylum Streptophyta; class Magnoliopsida; order Santalales; family Viscaceae; genus Viscum; species Viscum album. The sequence goes on along the minus strand of OY728158.1, from coordinate 1,755,971,355 downwards.
AAGAACCTTTAGTCAAATAAATAAGGCCTTAAACTATTTTCAATAGTAGGCTCTGTTACTCCGAGCCTGGCTATGTCTTTAAAATGACAGGCTCTGATCCATTGTGATGTAGAACCCATAGTTTTGGAATCCAAATGAACATAATCCCAATCTATCTCCATGCATAGTAGCATCCCTTTATTTTGATGCACACATTCTTTATTTTTTGAAGGGACCCCCTAATAGTATAGATGCTCGGTCTATTGCTCACCTACTGTCCTGGGCCAATGCCCTAGAAAACATTGGATTACATTTTACGATAGGTCATGTGTTTTGAACATGGTCAGCGGTCGACCTTCATTTGTCTATCGTCATTCTAAGTAACTTGATATGGACATTGTGTTTTGAACACGGTCAAAAAATATCCTCCATCATTGCACCACCATCATTGTGATCCAGATATCAAATTCTATGATTCCACCATTTTTCACCCTTTTATGGTTGGGTGGAACTCTAACACCCTTGATGTAACCCATTCGTGCATATTTTCATGTCGAATAAGTGGGCCAGTGTCATAGGGAAATTTCCAACCTAACATCTACATTCCCCATTCTGGTTGCTTCCATGTGTTCGGAAAATCTCTTCATTACCTCTTGTTTCCCACACTAAGAGTGAATCACGTGGGCTTAGTAGTTATGGTATGATATGTACTAATATGGTTTAGTGACACAAGCTTCTTCATCTGACATGACATTAAACATCATTATTGTGCTACATGATGTTAAACTATATCATCGTCTGTTATGATGTAAAACTACACATTATCATCCTGCATGAATTTAAACTGCTCATCTTCAACCTGCATGATGTTAAACTACAATATCTTCCATGATTATGTTAAACTATTCATATTCGTTCTTCGTGATGTTAAACTGCTCATTATCGTCCTGCATGACATTAAACTTCTCATATTTTTCCTGCATGGTGTTAAACTATATCGTTGTCTGTCATGATGTTAAAATTCTCATTATCATCCTTCATGACTTTAAACTGCTCATATTCATCCCACATGATGTTAAACTATATTATCTTCTGTCATGATGTTAAACTACTCAATATCATCTTTCATGACATTAAACTGCATCTTCATCATTCATGACATTAAACTACATTATTGTACTTTATGATGTTAATTTTTTCATCTTCATGATGCATGACGTTAAACAACATTAACATCCTCTATGATGTTAATCAGTTCATCTTCGTCCGTCATGACATTAAACTTCTCATTATCATCATTCATCACTTTATACGGCTCATCTTCGTTCCACATGATGTTAAACTGCATTATCACCCGTCATTATGTTAAACTGCTCATTATCATCATGCATGACATTAAACTGCTCATCTTCATCCTGCATGATGTTAAACAACATTATCATCCATCATGATGTTAAAATTGTCATTATTGTCATGAATGAATTTAACCTTCTCATCTTCATCCCGCATGAAGGTAATGTGCATTATCATCCATCATAATGTTAAACTACTCATTATCATCCTGCAAGACATTAAACTACTATTCTTTATCCCATATGATGTTAAACTACATTATAGTCTTGCATGACGTTAAACTATTAATATTCTTCCCAAATGACAATACACTGCATTATCGTCCTACAAGACGTTAAAATATTCATCCTTGTCCCGCATGATGTTAATCTACATTATCTCATGAATTAAGTTAAACTGTTCATCTTCATCCTACATGATGTTAAAATTTATTATCGCCCTACATGACATTAAACTATTTATCTTCATTGGTCAGGTCTTTTAACTGCTCCTTATCATCCAGCATGACGTTAAACTATTCATCTTCGTATGTCATGAAATTAAACTACTCATAATCGCCCTGTGTGACATTAAACTGCTCATCTTTGTCTATCATGATGATAAACTTCAAATCATCATCCAACATGATGCTAAACTGTATCATCACCCTCCATGAAGTTAAACTCGTCATTATCATCCTACAAGACTTTAAACTTATCATCTTTGTCCTGCATAGAGTTAAATTGTATTTCATCTCGCATGATGTTAAACATTATCTTGTCCCACATGATGTTAAACTATATAGAGTCTCCCATGACATTAAACTATTCTCTCTTCACTACACGGTGTTAAATTATGTGATCCTTCCAGGCTGAAGGACATAAAGCCCCACAAAACCCATCCTACATGGTGTTAAACTACTTTGTTGTCCCACATGACATTAAACTAAAAACTGGATGTGGATTTCCATTCGATACCCATCCTCATGTTCCTTGAACTTTCCAACCCCCTGAACAAAGTTCTCACCTAGGAATGTGTAGTGTGGTGTCGAATTTGTGTCCTTGTTCATGGTGGGTTCTATTATCTATGCCACATATATCCACAAGAGTCACCCCTCCTATTTTCATCCTTGTAGCAAAATGTTAAAACTGCACATCTCCCACCATTCTTTGTGTGTCCCATAATTTGGGTTTCCGCCATCATTCTTATCTAAGAGGCCCCCGAATGGCATGGATGTTTGGCCAATGGGCTATCCTAACATTTAAGTCCAACATCCTCAAGAATCATCAACTAACAATTCATACAAGTCCCATGATGTGAATATGGCCAATAGTCGATGCTCTATTTTTTCCCCATTCCTAGTCCCACAATACCGATACTGTGTTCCAAATATGACCAGTAGTTATCAATGATCATCATGCTAATCCATTGGTCTCCCACAGAATAAAACTAATGATTCTCCCTTTCTACCCATCTGTCCCACACACAAGACATTAAATTGGGCATTTACGGTCCCTGATCTATGTCCTTAAACTTAGATCACCAACGTTCGAACTACAAGACATTAAATAGAAAATTGGATGTGTCTTTCTGTTTATAGCCTAGCCTCAGGTGCCTCGGCATTTTTGGGCCGATGTCACAAGTTCTCACTTAGGATTGTACGGTGTGGTATGGGCTTAAGTCCTCATTTACATCAGGTTACTTGTCTTGCCATAAACAAACCTTGTTGAGATACCTTGCACCTATCTTCATCCTTACTTCTTGAAATTAAACTACATGGCACCCCAATAAATATTTATGGCTTGATTTCCATACTCATGGGATACGTAGGAACGCCAAGAGATTTTGTCTTCGAGTCCATCCCTATTTTATAGAAACCTCTTCTCTCTGGAACCTTGGCCTGAGTCATCCAATAGGGAGGGCATGTGGTGTGGTACATACTTATGTCCTAATTCACGTTGGGTTTGTAACAGCTATGCCACATTCCTCCCCCTTTTTGGTAGTTCACCAATGTTCGAAGAAGCACTCTGGTTCAACACCTAGAGCCTTGAATCCTTCATGGACATGTTATAACCCATCCTTAAGTTACATGTTCCCCTTTATTGGGGTCTCCATCATCTTTCACATCTAAATGGGCCCATAAATGGTTTGGATACTCATCACATGGGCTCTCCTATTATTTTGGGCCTACGTCCTTGATGGTTTTGAACAACAAATTGATACAACGCCCACGTTGCAAATACGGTCAGTGGTTAGCGCTCATTTGTTGTTCCCATTTCAAATCACATAATATGAATGCTATATTTCGAACACCGTCAATAGTTATCCTCATTTTTCACTCTAACCCCATAATTCGTTAAATGTAGGTTACATGATTCACATCATTTCCCACCCAATTATGTCCAAGCGGAATTTAGACACTCTTGGTATTATTCCTCAGTGCACAATTACACGTTTGGAGGACAGAGCCATGGTAAGGCATCATTTGGGGATCTGCAATCACATCCCCTTCATGTGTATCCCATGTGTTTCAAATACCTCTTATTCCATTATCTCTCACACTTAGTTTGACTCAAGTGGGCTTAGGGACCGGATCGAGGTCTACACTCAGTTGGTAGAGTTTGTTTCTATCTGGTCCGATATATAAGACCTTAAACTAAGATATCCTTACTCGTGCTCCTCTTAGAACTATGTGTGGCTTGAATCCCATATTCATGGGATACATAGTAACATCGAGACGTTTTGCCTATAGGTCCAACCCCATATGTTTCTTCCTCTGCTGGCCCCTCATCCCAATGTTTCTTCTTCATAATCTCGCATGGTGTGGTACATGCCTCATCCACATTCACATCGGGTATGAATTAGCATGTCATGCACAATCCGCATATAGTCCCTCAAGACTTTAAACTATTGTGTTTGTACTGAAAAATGTTAATATTCATGGTTGGTCCTACAACATGACCTGAACCTGTGCCCTATCATCCTGTCTGCACGACAAAAAATGAAACTACATCATGGTGTCCTCATCGAGATGACATTATGTTTGGTATTTGTCACCCACCATACCATTTTTCAACGTCTGTATATGGCATAATTCTTGTGGAAATGTCGGGAATCTCTTTCCTAGGTCCACCGCTTCACAATAAAAAACACACAATCTATCCTAAAGGATAAACATGATCTATCAAATACCGCCTCCATTGTTGCACCGTCAAGACCTCACCAACCAATCCCTGGCACTGGTACCTTACCATACTATCTCTATAACTACGTATGGCTTGATTCCCATTCTCATTGTGTATATAGGAACACCAAGTGATTTTCCCTCAAGCATAGCCTAACATTCACTTTTATTCCCCTAATCTATAAGATTCCCGGGTAGCACATTGTGGTGATTTGGACCCCTATTGTCTTCATTGAAGTCGGGTTTAGTAATTACTTCACCCCGTGTCTACCTCCTTCAGTTCTATCTATGGTTCGAGCTCTATGACCATAAACTAAGACCACTCCACTTCCTTGCTGCAAAACGTTAAAATGAATGAAATATTATAGAATTACGAATGTCTTGATTCCCATGCTCACGGGATATGTAGGAACACCCATGCATCTTGTCTCAAAGTCCATCCCCAGTAATCTAAAATTTGGCCCCCTCTCTTTAGCCCCTAGGCCCGAACTCTTTTGGGAACATGTGGGGAGGCGAGTAACTCTTGGGTTCTCATTCACGTCAGGTTTGGAACAGCCTCACCATGTGTCTCCCTTGTCTTTTCCCTATATAGTCCAAGTTCAATGATCGTAAAATATGATCTCCCTATATGAACAACATATTAGGTTCCGATACTTCACCACCCTATGTACAATCTATTAAATCAATATCCCCTTAATGGCCCATATTACAACCTTATGCTGGAAGTGTGAAATCCCATGAACCTTATCCTCAAAAAAGGGACTAGACTCCCTTTATTTGATATATCATATTGTCGTACTCAAATGTGTTGTGACAAAGCGCCCAAACTATGGAATTTTTATAGGGACATTCCCTCATTCCATTTCCAATTTTCGTGAGTCTGTTATTTGAATCCTCATTCTCTTCCACATCTGATGGGATAACCATTATGGCCTGGTCTCATGCCACATTGGCTCACCTACCATCTTGAGCCAATGTCCCTAAGGACCATAGATGAATTTTGAGATAGGTCCCATGTTTTGAAAATAGACATTGGTTGACCCTGATTTGTCTATTTCCATTCGAGGCTAACACAAAACAGATATTGTGTTTCGAACATAGTCAACAATTATCCCCTATCATCACTAAAACATCATTTTGGTCCGGATCTAGAGCACCATGATTCAAATATTTCCACTTCTTTATGTTCAATTTAAATTTCAACTTTCTTGGATTTACCCGATCACTCATCTAGGTGTGTTAAGTAGACGGGTCAGATTTATGGGGATGCCATTCACCTAGAGTCCCACTACCCTTAATTCATGCCTACCAGTTCTAAAAAAGTCTCATCATTACTCTTTGTTTCACAAATCGATCATGAATCATGCGGGCTTAGTTGATTTTGTAGGACTTGTACTGGTGCAGCCATGCCAAGAAAGCCATTCATCATCCCGCAGCTCGTTAAACTTTTCTCTTATAACTACGTTTGTCTTGATTCTTATTCTTATGATATAGGTAGTGATGCCCATGAATTTCACCTTAGGCATATCCTCAGGGTCATTAACCCTTCTGGCCCATCGACCCCAATTACGTTCCAGGCAGTGTGACCATAAAACATTGTGCATTGACTACACCGTGCGATGTTAAAGTACCTGTTCATCGTCATTCATGGTATAATGTATAACTGGAAGGTGTTTATAGTCCTCAATAGAGAGTTCCTATTTAGAAGTATATTTGATCCCTGATCAGACAAATACGCCCACCTATTGTGTTTCCACCATGGTAGTGTGATTTCAAGAGTATTGGACTCCATTCGAACAATCCATCAATCTACACTCCACGCTTTGTGTGCCCTTTATTCGGACCCTCGCCCTCTTTCATGTCTAGAAGAACCCCCTAACAGTATGGATTCTCGACCTATGGGTCGCCTACTATCTACGGCCAACGCTATGGAAGACTAAGTGATTACATTTCGAGTCAGGCCCCATGTTTCGAACATGGTCAACAGTCAGCCCTCATTTGTTATCCCCATTTCAGGCTAAAGAAATAGGGATGTTGTGTTTCGAAAAAGGTCAACAGTTATCCTTCATTATCATTCCACTGTTACACAGCTATGAACTTTGTGTATCGTAAATCACACATTCCACTACCCTATTTTTGGACTGATTCTAACTCCCCTAGTGTTACTCCACTCGTGCACTAGAACACATAGGAAAAATGGTAATTCGACTATTCTGAGAGCTTCATTATCCAGTCATGTCTCCCACTTTCTCCCTGAAAATAATGATCGGTTGTTCAAATAGCCCCATTGTCCAGTTGTAATCCCTATTTTAGGATTCTCCCAATGGTGATCGATGTCATTTTCCGATCACTTCACACCTTTCATTGGTTAACATTCTCATTCATGTGAATGAACTCCTATTATTTATTGTTTCTCGCACCGAGCATGGATTGCAAGGGCTTATATAGTTAGCCATAATTTTCCACAATGTGATAAAGACACAAAGAAATCCATGGGAGGAATTTTCCCCATTCGTTCCCTTGGAAGGCGGTCTGCCTCTCCCTCCTTGTCCTCATTGGACCTCTTTCTTGGCGGGGGGGGGGGGGGGTCACTAGAAAATGCATCCATTTAATTCACCAAATTTTATGAGACATGAACTCGGATAAAACCTCGTTCTTCAGGCTTTGATTTTACTAGACGTTGATACCAAACTATGTTATATATCAAAATTTATGGTCTTTCAAAGTCATGCAGTGGGAAATAGCCATCCATGACGGTATTGGGGAAAAGTATGGGTTTGTGGCAAAAAAATAGAATATCGATCACAAAAAGAGAATCTTGCCAGCAAATAGAATCTTGCGCGCAAAAGGGAATCTTTCGTGAGAAAAGGGAATCTTGTGCACAAAAATGGAATCTTATGCGATATAAGAGGAATGATTCACACAACCCCTCACGTAAGCCTATTATGCACCAAATGTGATGTCAAATGCCCCTTTCTGAGGGAACCAGCCACAAGTTCTGGGTAAAACCACATGAAAGCATGTATTTTTATGAGCACCGCATCCCTGGGGTTCGTCTATAAATACATGTGCACCCCCTTCTACAAGAGGTCCCCCCGGAGGCCGGCCTCCACTCTAATGCACGTAAGTCCTCATTTTCTATTCCTATACCTAAAACCCCCCACCATTCACGAAAACAACACATTTTCGCTTAAATGAGACATCATGAACAATTTTGCGTATGAAGTATAAATTTTTCATACAATAGTTCCAAGGTTACCAATTTTACGTGCACCAGTACTGCACCTGTTCAATTGCGTGCACACCTACCCATTTGTGCTCAATCCTTATATATTTTGCCACATCTCCCATATTTCATGCACTTCATCCCCTATTGTGTGCATGCATTCCCTATTGCATGCAATCCTTCCTTCTTATGCACAACCCATCCTGTATACGACACATTTTACATGAAACAGTATCCAGGACTGCACTTGCTGGAACATACGACGGGGGCTTCCCCCCACACCCCACTCGGTCTCAATTTTGTTGTGTAGTCTCGCCCCTATGGGATAGTCCCTTCGATACCGTCAGTGACCCCCATGAGAAATTGGGAGTCACACCGCGATGTTTTTGGGGTGAGATGCCGACATTTTCTACTGCGCCCTTTTGTGAATCCACCTTCCCCCTATGGAATTTCACAATTTGAGATTCTACTCTGCACCCCATGAAACACCTTGAGTCGACATATTCATCTTGGATTGATTACAATGTCATGAGTTGAGATTCACATCATCAATTCTCTGAGTACATTGAGTCAAATCATTCCTCAAGAAACTCATCCAAACCCTATCACCTGAATCCTATGTTACATTTAACCAGAAAGGGATACTCTTGCGTAAGTCCCAAAACAAAAAATTTCTTGGTTCCTTATGCCTAATAGTCCTATCTATATGATAATAAACTATAGTACACCCTATGTGCCAAACATATGATGTCTTCTGCTCTAAATTAGAGATGCCTTATGATCCAAGCATAAGATGCCAATTCTCCTCTCTACATGACTTTAAATTGTAGTTCTCCCTATGTTCCAAACATAGGATGCCTCTTTATTCAACAAATAGATTCCAAATAATCCACGAATATGATTCCTAATAGTCTTCTCTACATGACTATAAACTGTAATACTCCATATATGAAAAATATAGATTTCCTCTTACTCCAAAAAAGAGATGCCTTATGCTCCAAGCATAATATGCTAATAGACTTGTCTACATGACGTTAAAATATAGAATTCCCTATCATTCAATAATAGGATGTCTCTTTTTCCAAATAAGAAATGGATTATGTGAAAGGCATAAGATACCTCATACCATAATTATAGTGGCATACTTTCAAGAGAGTTGGAATCCGTTCAAAAATTCCATCACTCCACCTCACGCTTTACATGTCCATCATTCAGATCTTCACCCTATTCCATGTATAATAAAACCCCCTAGTGGCCTGGTCCCATGCCGCATCGGCTCACCAACCATTATGGGCCAACACCCCGGATGACGTTGGACAACACTTCGAGTCAGCTCATGTTTTTCGAACACAGTCAATAGTCGACCCAAATTTTTTTGTTCCCATTTTAGGATAACATGATATGGATGTTGTGTTTCAAAAATGGCAAATAGTTATCCCCCATCGCCACACCTACCTTATTGTGTCTCGAATGTTTGGCATGTGATTCACACTTTTCATCTCCCCTTTTTTGAACTGATTTTAGTTCCCTTAGCATAACCTCTATTGTGCACTAGTGCGTAAGTGTAGACATAAATTATATGTCTCGACCCACCAGTGAGTTGAGATACCCTCATGACTAGACATGAGGAAGACACCCGGGAAAATTCCTTGTGTATACCCTATTTACCATTGTGACTCCATAGAGGCACCCGAGTAGTTTCTATTACCAAGCCCCATTCACCCTTTTTTCTCCTTATCAGCACCCGGGCAGCTTCTATGCTTAAGCCCCATTTACCATTGCCTCTCCTTAGAGGATTCTAGGTAACATCCATGTTTATGCCCCATTCTCCATTGTTTCTCCTTAGCAGCACCTGGGAAGCTTCCTTGCATAAGCCCCATCCACCATTGCTTCTCTATAGAAGAACCAGGGAAACATCCATGTGTAATCTCCATTCTCCATAGCCTCTCTTTATAGGAACTCGAAAAGATTCCTTATGTAAGTCCCATCCACCATTGTCGCTCCTTAACGGCACTCAGGAACATCCCTGCGTAATCCTCTTTCCCCATTGCCACTCTTTAGTGGAACCTAGGTAGCTTCAATTCATAAACCCCATGCACAATTGCCGCTCCTTAGCAGCACCAGGGTAGCTTCCTTACGTAATCCATATTGACCATTGCCGCTTATTAGTGGCACCCGGGCAACTTATTTGCATAATACCTATTCACCATTACCGATCCATAGCGCCACTCGAGCAGCTTCCTTTTGTAACCCCCATTCACCATTTCTGCTCCATAGTGGCACCCGAGCAGCTCCCATGTGTTATCCCCATTCACCATTGCCACTCCATAGTGGAACCCGGACAGCTTCCTTGTGTAATCCCCATTCACCATTGTCGCTCCATAGTGACACCCAGGAAACTTCCTTCCGTAAGCCCCATTCACTATTGTCACTCCATAACGGCACACATATAGCATCCATATGTAATCTCCATTCACTATTACAGCTCCATAGCATCACACATGCATCTTCTAAGAGTAATTCCTATCCAATTCTGCTCAATAATAGCAACTGGGAAGCTTCCACGCATAAGCCCCATCCCTCATTGCCACACCTTAGGGGCACCCGGGAAGCCTCCTTGTGTAGTCCCCATTCACCGCCCTTCGTGGCCGCACCTCTGAAACTTTATTGTCATGTCTATCACTGCCTTTTTTTCACACCGAGCATGAATCATGTGAGATTAGATTAATCATTGACAAATGACATCCTTCTTGGGCAACCCTAGAGTGTAATCACCAACACCCATCCTAAACTACATGGACTTTGATCTATTCCAAGGTAAGGTGCATAGGATTCCTCACTGTGGATCATGACCAACACCTATTGGTCCGACCCCCCTTTATGTCGGTTCACCAACCCCTCTCTCGAACTACATAAACATTGATCCTTTCTAGGGAAATGTATGTAAAATGCCTATGTTAGGTTCAATCCCAAAAACCATTTGTCGTGACCACTACACGTCAGTCCAGCCCAACCAAAACTATGTAGAATTTGATCCTTTCCAAGGCAGGGTATGTAGGAAGCACCCCGGATGTTCAATCCCCACAACCATTGATCCCTACCACTTCATGTAGGTTCACCATCACCTCACCAAACTACGTGGACATTGATTCCCTTCAATGGAGATATGTAGGAATCCTCTTTTAGGTTTAATCCAATCACTACCATCACCTTCATGACAGTTCCATATCATTGCCCCTCTACTTCATTCAACTCTCCATCTTCCTTCGTGATTCTTACCCGGGCCGCCACATCCCAGTGAGATTATGACATTCATCCCAACTCCGCTCATTGTGGATCCCGGGCAGTTAACCACACATAATCCCCACACAATCCATAACCATAAAACCAAGGTTACCCTCTTGTGATGGTATGTTAACCATACATAAGCCCCATCATGTCTCCAGGGTCAATTTCCATTGTGTACACCCTAATTCATCACCCCTTCGAACTACGTGGGTTTTGATCCTTATCGTCTATATAGGGTATGTAGGAAACTTCCATGAGGTTCAATACCATCCAATGGTAAACCTAGGTGTCCCTCATTATGTGGTTCACTATGTCTGATCCACCCTCAGTTGTGTATAGATCATTTTTAATGGTGATATATCTTACCTCTATGGGACATACAACCTCAGTTCTGTCCTCATCTATCATTCTTATCCATCCATCTAGTAAACACTCTACGTACTCCCTCATAAGGAAGTACCAATCTGATCCATCTCAATGATATGTTTTAATCACTCTCATTTTATCTCTATAAGACATTAAACTCACGACCTACCTCGTTTTAAACATGAGATTCCTGAGGAAACCCTTTGGGGATATGTCTTTGGTGTAACCATCTCCTCAAGAAGTTAAACTCGTAGCATATCTCATGCTAATCATGGGAAGATGAGGAAAACCTCATAGACATGCATCCAAAATAAGATAACCTATGACTGACCTGGGATGCCTCAGGTTTTTCACGCTTGAGATACCCTCTTATGATGAAGAATACAGTTTCTCTAATGTCCACACATCCAATGATGCCCTAATAGGCCTGATGCTGTCATTGACATTGATCATAGGTTTCTACCCTATCAAGACCCCATGTAATGTCCTGACGGAAGTCATGTAATTAAATACCGTCCACAACGATATGGCACTGAGAATGAGATTCATGAACCACGACTCAAATCTAACGGGGATACCCAGACATGGTAATGATTTCATAGGAGGAATCCACATAAGGAGGAATTGACATCCCATCATCATGTTTCAATTAAGGACCAAACATCCTTGAATAAGGAATGGATGTTGCCTGCATTCAAAAAGTGGGAATGCGGGGAAACAATCAGCACACCCTCCACTGATGGATGCATGCCCTGGAGAAAGCATCAGAAACAGTGACAAAATACCCATGTACCTTCTTGAACCATCGGCTTGTTTCTTAAAATGTAACTAGTTCATCAATTGTGTATTACCATTTTATATATAAGTCACAAGTGAGTAAGTCGCCTACTGAGTCCAAGGAGTTTCTTCCCTGGAAAAGTGATGCTAAGAAATGACCAGGCCCATTGGGCATTAATCATGGCACCTACTTTTCAATGCTGGACCGAAGGAGTGTATCCAAGGCTTCCTTTGATTGTATATGTAATGTAGGTTCCAAGACCTAACAAGGAAACCTGAAAGATATATCTGGTGGGGGAGTTCCAGGGGAAATACAAAAGTAATGTAAACTCATAGAAATATAAATGTGTAGTATCTATTTATTTCTAGGGGTTAAGTGTGTAATCCAAGGAGGATAATTCATGTAATTCTAGAATAAGTCACCTACTGAGTCCAAGGTGTTCGACCAAGGAAAAATGGGGCTTAGAAAAGATAAGTTCTGAGGGGATTTAACAATGGAACCCGCTAGTCAATGTTGTATCCAAGGAGTGTATCTCATGTATCCTTTAAGAAGAAGGGACTCAGCAATAGTATTCCAAGTAAACAAGGAATATAAATGAATAGGAGTCTATTTGGGTATCAACTTAAGAAAACATTATCATAAAATTTAAATGGGGTTCCCAAGACCCAAGGTATTATCCTATTAGAATCCAAGGCATCCTCGAGTCAATCCATTACTATTGGATAAATAATTCATGTAATGATTCATCAGGTTCATGTATTTCCTCCCATTATTGTGGATAAGTAATTTAGAGTTGAAGCCATTATTTATTGATTCATTACTTTCCTTCCATTAGTGTCAATGGTCAAGTAGAATTATGAACAATTATTGATTGGTTCAAGCCTTTTATTCCAATATTTTGGAAATGTGAAGTTGTAATGAAACCATTCATTAGAAACCATTATGTCATTTTCAAAGGGCACGGTCCACACTGCTACCTTCCCTTAGCATGGTAAGGGTGGCCACATACATCGAACCAATCCTTGTCTTATAAACCCGGGTCCATCCATGGAGTTCCTAAATCGTAATCCATGTATCTCCGAAGGTATGATCATGAGAAACCATTGAGTCCATCATGGGATTCCTAATTTTGAAGCCACATGTCACCAAAGGTTTTATTAGTATTCAAAACATTTGAAAAAAAATTGGTAACTTGTTTTTAGGGTCAATTGTTAAGAATTAACCATTAATTTAACTCAACTCATTCCATTTACCAGAACAATTTATTTGAATTTAACAAGCTGCATGTATCCATACAAATAGAAATTACTTACATGGGTAATTCGAATAAAAAAACGGACCAAAAACATAGACGATGCTTCGGTCCATTGATCATTTTAGAAATGAAAATTAGGTGTTTTTACTATCATGAGGTCCACGTGATAATAATTCCTTATCTGAGAATAACATCAAGCATTGTGATTATAAACATGAAAAGTCAACTATGAAAGGTATAACCACTACTTTTAGGATTGAAGGCAGCACACCTCCATATGAGGGGTTTTATTATAAAAACATGATATGTTGTTCAACAAATCATTTATGATCATTAGAATTTAAAACATGATCAATCAAAATTTACATTTAAGTGGAATTGAGAAAAATACTTCATTATATGAGTTAATTTAAAGCAAAAGTGCATTACACAACTATATTAATTCATTTACAATGATTGATGACTTGGAAAGGGACACTACCTTAAGGTGGAACCCAACCATCCACTTCAGAAACGAACCAACATAATGTGAAACCACCTCGAGAATCTCAACTAACTACATGAAAGAAGCCGAGGGAACATATTTACCAAAAGCTGCAAATATCAACTAGGTGAGAAAGATAAATTATACCCCAAAGCAAAGTCTGCGAACTGGAACTACCCAAACCGCATCTCCTTTGGCGGTGGTTGCCAGAACTCAAACCCTAGTGCCCTGAGAGAACTTTCTCTCGACCATAGAATAAGGAAAATTTGAATTCAAGATTAACCCTAAAAAATATAGTCTTTAGTTAAGCTGATTCCATGCGTGGTAAAGGGAGGATAAGGGTGAAGATGACTCACCATGATGGATCGGCCAAGAATATTGAATGAAACTGGATGATGATCGAGGAGGATTGGAGGCCGAAAGGGGCCACGCACGTCGCTCAAAGGGGAGACCCCCCTTGTGCATCGCGATTCGATGGAGAGAGGGTACTATTTAGGTTTTAATAATAAAATTTAATTTAATTAATTTTAAACAATTTAAAATTTAAAAACTAGGAAGTGCACATGGTTTAGCCTACATGGTTTTTTGAACCATGCACAAGCCGTGCAGTGCCTACTACATCCTAGACACACCCTGAATGGGATAGGTTCACAGTTTAGTAGACCGTGAATAAAAATTGTGCAAAACCACTTCCCCTTTTAAAAAGGGGTCACACCATTACCTGCAATGGGACACACGGTTTAGTAGACAGTTTGAAAACCGGGATCACTCAACAGTCTTAAAAAACATGATGTTTTTCGGGTCCGACACTCCCGAAACTTCTTGATCCACTTGGGAAACTTCTCTTTCCATACCGCATGTCCGAAAACAACACGTATATGTGTTCCAATACACAAACATTAGTTTCAATCCTTGTTTTTAAAAACAACCAGTTTAGTAAACGAAGAAATTCAAAAACTATCATATTTCAACACAGTTCAGAACATGGGATTCTATAATCTACCCACCATAAAAACATATCATCCCAAGAATCCTATGGAAAAAACATAAACATCACCCATCTTAAAGGGGTTGTGGTTTATCATTCAGATGGTTGCATCATGTTCCCAACACTCGATTCACCTTTAGAATTTCCAACTCACTCCACACGTCAGCCCTTACAACCTAAATAACTGGTCAAAGTTAAACTCAAATAGGGAAATAGAGCTTACATTGGAACATTTAGATAGAGACATGATAACATAAATGTCTTGATAACATTCAAAAAATGATTCTCCCCACCATAGGTTTAATAATAAATAAGAGGAAAATCC
This sequence comes from Viscum album, assembly GCA_963277665.1. Classification (NCBI taxonomy): domain Eukaryota; kingdom Viridiplantae; phylum Streptophyta; class Magnoliopsida; order Santalales; family Viscaceae; genus Viscum; species Viscum album. Next base: position 1,755,956,150 of record OY728158.1, on the reverse strand, counting down.
ATTCCAAGCCACCTCCACTATTAGATATGTCATAAACAGAACAACTCTATGTATTCTTATGACACTCATGGAACAATTCAGTTAAAACGGAAACGGTCGAATTCTGATCGACCTTACATAACTAGTCGTACATGCTTTCTCAGAAGACACTACCGACCATGATATTCACATTATTTTACCTTGGAACATGAATTAGAATGAATCCATACAAATGTAAACTTTGAAATAAAGTAAGTGAGAATGAGTCGAGCCACTTGGCCGATGTATCTCATAGATCTTTTTCTTTTTCATCTAATTAAATTCAAAAGAATCAGCTGGAGTCACGGCGTGTGAACAAGTAATTCTTACATGGGAACCCGGTACTCACTCAAGAATAACCAAGCCTTGAGGAGAACCTTGCAATAGCACTTAACACCGACAATGTTCATCCAACAATCTCTGCACCTACTACAGATTATTCATGGTGCAATACCAATGATCTGTTAGTGTATCAAGGATGATGTCATGATAAGGGAACTGCTCATTTCTTATGAAGTGTACAGTAAGGGGATTTAAGATATGGTTTCCATTCAAACACACTGAGATTCTAAAAGGTAAAATAATCGAACCTGATCAAAGTCGTGCTGCCAAGCAAGCAATGACATGATTTTGGTCTTGCAAGCCTCAAGGGAATTCATGCAACCTGACCAATTCCCAATGTTCCCCTTAGGTGTCCCTTTTACATAGAAGGGAAGATTAAACATCTGGATAATAAACTACCCACCATAGGGGTTCCCTAATCGAAGGGGATAAAATCTAACCGCCCAAAAGCGTGATAGATTATAAAAACAAGATCAGTGTGTCAGAACACCTGGGTTTTTTTGAAAACCAATCCATGTATTGTAATGAAATGATTATTTGCCGCTCAAGTAACTCTAATATGGGATGACCTGAGACCATACTCAATAGTACAAGAATATTTGTTTTGGAGTTATATTGCATATTATGACCATTTTTCTAGATGATAACATACCAAGTCGTTCATCCCTAAGAAGGAGGAGTAAAAATACCTACAAAGCGACTGACCATGATCAAGGCACGTCTAAATAGCCCAAAAAAAGAATTAATAGATTTTAAAACTCATATAAAGGTCAATAGAAACATGAAAAACCATCTAAAAAAGGGTGTCAATTTAAAACAGAATGTCCTACTAGGGAAAAAGACACCTGAACGGCACCATGATTGAGAAAAGTAACTGAACCATCAAGCATTCAAGTTTTAAGGGAACCACCTATGTTGGGTTATCCCCCTTATGAATGAAATGTTTAAACCTTGAAACTGGGTCACATAAACCAAAATTCACTAGGCTCAAAATCTGATCATAAAGTCATTTCTATAGAAAATAATGCCTACATAAAGAACTCATGCTTCTGTTCCAAGGAAAGTCAAGAGAATTATGAACTACCCTTACACGAGGGTTTCAAACAGTGGACACCACTATAGTTTCAGTAACCATGCCTTTTATATTTAATCACACTTAGACATTTAATAATCAGCATATTTAACAAAAACACCATTGTACAATTTTCAAAACAAAACACAAGGCACTTGATTTTAACCAATGACCCAAGGAAAAACCGGTGAGTTTTATAAAACACACATTTAAAAACATTTTACATTAGTTGAAATCCCGTAATTTTCATGAAACATATCAAAATAAATTATTTTTTATGAAGATAAGGGGTCCTATGAGGGTCACATATTAACCAACATGGGTTCTCTATAATGAACCCCAATAGAAAATGCCCAATTCTAAAAATATTAAACATACAAATGGGTTATCTCATAAAAAGAATCCCTCAACCGACCAACATGGGTCTAGTTTTATTTTTAAGTATATCCATTTGATTTCAGATCAAATTTAAACCTCTTTTACACATATAGAATTTTACAAGTCATCTATCCATTTAATTTAATACAGGTTTCCGTTTCACAATTCATGAAGTGCCCATACAATTCATGAATTAAAAATTTGATCCCATTAATCGACACAAATGAAAATTCCTAATTTATCACGATCAAAATAATGGTCAAAAATATTGGATTGACACCTACCAACCGATAAAGATCCCATACACCCTACAGATTTGAATTTGGCTCCCTTTAGTCAAAACCATATTCACTTAAAAATTGAATTTAGAAACCTTGTTATAATGGTTCAATTACATGGGTTACCTTTTCCGATCTATAAGGCATCCATACACCATTAAATTTAGAATTGGCTCCCATTATAACCTAAACCAATAACCTAGCCCATGAAACCATTTACATATATCAAGGTAAGCTAGCATGTCACTACAAGAAACTAACACATATCTACAAGATGAAATCACAGAAGAATGGAACTTCAATCACAGGAGCATGCTATTATAATAAGTAAGCATAGAAGGCATTCTAGTGTATTACATAAACAGTTATAAACCTAATAATGGAATATTTATAAGGAAAAATATTATATATTGCAGAAAACCAACTAACAAAACTAAATAGAATTTCATATATCCATGGGATATGAATTTCTATGTTTTTAATATGGTGCATGTATCTTTCGTCCTAGCCATAACATGCCAAGGGTAAATATTTCCATAATTATTATGTAGCTGAAAGTACACTTGGTTAAATCATATCAATTGTAACAGCGAATATAATAACAAAAAATCTCATCCCTGGTTGCATGGTCATTCCCCGTACGTGGTGTGATCAGTCCCCAGAAAGGCTATTTTCCAAGCACTGACACTTTCCAAGTCTCCCCTCTACCTACTGAAAAAAGTAATCCATAAGGACAAAAAACATTTGATACCACTTTGTAACGTCATGACCTAGCATAACACTAAGACTGTGGCCGGACCAGTTGCCACATTACATCAAGTGTTCCTCCTGTTACGCCAAATGCAGCCAACTAGTAACAAGGGTGTAAGGATAGTCAGTGGGGAGACTAAACCCTCTTATAGGAGTTGCACAACAGAAGAACATTGTAAATAATAGTTAAAATCGGAAGTAGTAATACAAAATTGAAAATTCATTGGAAGTCATATTTCTTATATTTTTGAACAAAAGATCCCAATGGCCATTTATACAATAGATGAACACATGACATGGTATTGATATATCATGGGAAGCAGTAAACATTACAACATGCCTTTCAATAAAATACATTTTAGGACTCATGTAATGAAAAGAACAAAATCCAATAGGTGATCTACATTATCAACCTGAGCTCTAGCTTGGTCCTTAGATCCAACTCTAGAATCAAGATAGAAGCCACAAGAAAGGTCCAAGGACCTACGAACAAGAAATGTCTAGTTAGGTACCCCAGTGCAATGGATTCCCATGTATGGTGTGAGATATAAATCTCAGTAGGTTGGAACCACCATTATCTAACCCAATCCAAACAGTGTAATAAAAATTAAATAGGGTGAAAGAATGCATAAATAATGTAAGGCATACAATGTGACTAAATACCCAAGTACTTGCTTCAGCCATCATGTGGTGTCTGAACATGTAACCAGTTCATTAATTGAGTAGTTAAATTTTATATATATGTCACATGTGAGTATGTCGCGAACCGATTCAATGGAGTTTCCTCGCAGGTAAAACAGGTGTAAGAAATGACTGGGCTCGATGGGATTTCGCCATGGAACATATATGTCAATGCTAGACCCAAGGAGTGTATCCATGGAATCATGTGATAGTGAAAGTATTGAAGGTTCCAAGATTTAACAAGGAAACTTGGAAACATTATCCATTGAGGGTGTTCCAGGGTAATGAACAAGGAAACATAATCTCTTGGAAAGCTAACTCTGTTGTATTTGAGTCTAGCTAAGGTGTAAGAGTGTAATCCAAGGATCACAATCCACAGAATTCCACAACAATTCACCTAACGAGTCCATGGTGATCATCCAAAGTAAAATGAGGCTAAGAAAAGATAGGGACAAATGAGAATTAACCATGGAACCTAAAAGTCAATGGTGGATTAAATGACTGTCTCTGAGCCATCCTGTGAGAATAAGAGACCCAATAGTGGTATATAGATCATTCAATGAATAGAAATGAACAGGTTTTTAGGTGGTTATCGACCTAAGAAAACCATATCCATGAATCTGAACGGGGTACCCATGAACCAAGTTATTCTCCTCTCAGAATCTAAGGGGAACTCCAGTCACATCATTCTTATTTGATAAAGAAGTCATTTAATGGTTCATCTGGTTCATGTGTTGCCTCCCATTAGTGTGGATGGGTCAAGTATATTTTAAACCATTATTTATTACCACATAACATTCCTTATATTATTGTGGAATGGTCAATTATAAATGAAAACATTTATTGACTATTTTAAGTTGTGCCTTCCCTATGTTTGGAATGGTCAAGTAGCATTGCAACCATTAATAAATACTATTAAGGAATTTTCTAATGGAAAGGTACACACCTCTACTTTCGCTTAGCATGGTATATGTTTACACAGATATGGAACCAATCCATGTCTCATTAACCAGGTTCTATCCAAATAATTCCTATATGGGTATCCATGTATCTCCCATGGCATGAGAATGAAAACCCATCGAGTCCATCATTGAATTCCTACATGGAAACTGACATGTCACCCATGGTTTTATTAGCATTCAAAATATTTGGAAACAATTTGGTAACTTGTTTTAAGGGTAAATCATTATGCATTAACCATTCATTTAAATCAACTCATTTCATTTACCAGAACATATATATTTCATTTAAAGAGTTCCATGTATATATAAAAAGGGAAGTTACCTCCATGGGTAATTCCAATCCAAAACTATACCAAACACTTAGACAGTTCTTCGATTGTTTAATCATTTAAAAAAGGGGAAAACACTGTTTATAATGTCATTAGGGTGATGTTCTTAGAAATTAATATATCAACACAACATTTAGCATAATGTTTATAAACATGAAATGTCAAGAAAGAAAGGTCTGACCACTACTTTTTTTCTTGAAGGCAGCGCACCTCCATTGGAGGGGTTTTATTATAAAAACATGATATTGTTTATAAACAAATCATTACTAATCATTATCATTTAGAACACAAAACATAATAAATTCACATTTAATAGGAACTGATCATAATAATTCATTGTGTGAATTAATTTATAAAAAAATTGCGGTTAGATACTTTATTAATGAATTTATAATGATTGATGACTTGTAAATGGACCCTACCTCAAGATGGAAGCCAACCATAGAATTCAGAGATGAACAAAAATGTATTGAAATCACCAAGATATTCTTAACGTACTACAAGAAAAAAGTTGGGGACTCATAAATACTAAAATCTCAAAATATTAACTTGTTGAGAAAGAGAAAACATACCCTGAAGCAAATCCGGCCAACAGAACCCACCTGAACCGCATCACCTTTTGCAGTGGTTTTCAAAAGACTAATCATAGGGTCCTGAGATACCTTTCACTCGACCATAGAATAAGGGAAGATCGAAATTAAGATTAAACCTAAAAATATATTGTTCGGTTAGGCTTATTCGAAGCTGGGAAAAGGTAGGAGAAGGGAGAAAAGGAATCACTATGGTGAAAAAACAAGTAAAATTGAAGGAAACCGGACAGATATCAAAGAGGAGAGGAGGATGGGATGGGTCACACACACGGCTCAAAAGGGAGACCCTCTGATGTTTCCCAAATTGAGAGAAATAGGGGTGGGGGGGTTTAGATCGTAATTATTTTATTTTAATTAAATTAAATTAAAAGAATTTAAAATTTATAAATTGGGTATCACAGATGGTTTAGCCACATGGTTTCCCAAACCGTGAACAAACCATGCAGTGCCTACTACTTCCAAAAAACAATCTTCATGGGAAAGTAGAATGGTTTAGAAGACCATCTGCACCCCATATGAAATGACACTTTCACTTTTAAAAAGGGGTATCATGGTTACCTGCAATGGGCCGCATGGTTTAGCAGACTATGTGCAAATAGTGCACACTCTATAGTCCTGAAAAACATGATGTTTTTCACATACGATACTCTCAAATCTTCTTGAGACACTTCAGAGACCTATCGGGACATCACCCATGTCCGAAAGCCACATGTATAAGTGTTCCAACACTCAGAATTCAGTTTTGAATCTCATTTAAAAAAATAGATTTAGTAAATGAAGATGTTCAAAAACATCTGTATTTCAGTTCGGTTTAGAACTTGGGATTTTACATATTTACTCATAAATCATTTGTAATGGTTTTTAAATAAAATTTGAATTATGTTATCCATTTACCCTAGTTTTTTCAAACTAGGTGTACAGTAAGGCCCGTTATCGTGTACTAGATTACCACGAGTGAAGCGCAGAACACATTTTTGGAGTTTTCACCCCATGGTACATCTCTTCCAGAACCACATCCACATGTAGTATCTAGGAATGTATTTACTCTTTGGAATATTCACTTAATCCCTACTTTACAAACATTCAAGGTAGGTCTTTTATAATTATCCTCAAAGTCTATCTCAGGGTTAAGATCAATAATCTATTTTTTTAAAATCAATTTTCAAAGGTTGATACTAAACCACCTTTGATACAAACTGTAATGCCCTGACCATAGTTACTCAAAGCCGAAGCATTATTTTAGTACATTAGCATGATTACAAGGAATAAACTCCCAAAAGATTGATAAGTTTAGTAGACTTGGAAAATATATTACATACATAAATGATACATTACACATTCTAACATAAAACTATTGGAACCATGGTCTTCTATGCAAGATTTGGATTATGGTTTGTGTTTGTTGTCAATACTCAGTGGAAGTTCAGAATGTGTACCAGTAATGATATAATATAGTTCAAGCAAACAACAGTATTGAAGGTGGCATCGTTTCCCAGTTTTGCCAAATTTTTGGGCCTGCAAATCGACAAATGGAGAAAAGTGTTTTTGGAAAAGTTACATGCGCACCGTGTACTTGAAATATAGGAAACATGCGCGCCATATGTTTTTCAAGATTAGAACATGGGAAAATGGATAAGGGATAAGGGTCGCGCATGTTTTGGGATGGTCGCGCAAGTGACCTGTATGCCATGAAGAGTCTTGCGCGCCGCTACCTAGGAGGATTGGAAACTTTCACGTCTATTGTTTTTCAAGATTATTACTTCAAAATAAGGAAAAGGAAAGAAGGTTGCACAAGTATTTGTGTGGTCACGCAAATGAGTAGCGCGACAGAGGCTGGGGAGGATGAGCTGCTCACCGGAACCTGCGCGCCGAGGGAAGACTTGCACCCCACCGCGCAGGGGGTCCAGTTTTCCTATAAATAGAGGACCACCCCTCCTCATTTGTAATGAAGATCGAGGCCTAGAGATTATTCGATCTCTGTTCGTTCAAGTGGTTGAGTCGTGCAAGTGGTTTTTGAGTAGCGCAAGTAGAGGCTACGCGCCGGCTGTTGGCTGCGCGCCCAAGGTGATTTGGGCGAGAAAGGAAGTGAGTCGTGAAGGTTTGAAGTTCAAGATGGTAGTGTTGCTCAGGTGCTTTGGTGACACTTTCATGCCATTTTGGAATTGCGCATCGAGGACTTGTGCGACGTATTGGGACTTTCACGCTGTTTTGGGACTTGCGCGCTGGGCTTTGAGGAGACTGCTAGATATTGTTGAAGCACATCTGTCCTTTTGAAGCTGCATGAAAGCTGGAGGATCACCTGATACCCTCAGCGCAAAGTGAGATTCGTCTTCTGGTAAGAGTTGGACTTCAACAGAGCATCTACATACAACAGAGGATGCATTCTTATGAAATGATGAAGAGACCTTCATGTCTATAAACCGAGTGGGACTTCACCAATGGCAGTGAGTCAGGGGGAGTCAACAGGAGTGACCTGAGTGACACAGGGAGCTATCCCTGAACTTTTCTAAAGGCAGTGAGACCAGGACAGAGTGACTATTCCCGAACCATTGTAATCCACAACTAGTGATGTTTAGTGGAATTTGGTACGACCGGAAACTTGTCGGCGTATGCTCCTTGGACGTATCCCTTAGTGGTGAACCAAGTAAAAAAGTGATGTGTCTTCTATGTGCATGTGAATGTTTTCTTTTTGATCATATTCATCATTCAGGTTCAACAAGTTCCTACCAATGTGGGAACAAGATCCATCACATTAAATTTAAAATTTGTCACCCTGATTCACCCCTCCGCTCTTAGTGTGTCTCGGGGTCCTTCAAAAACTCAGTATAAATAATATTTTTAGAACACCATTATTCCCCCAGCTTAACATTGAATATCCAAAAAAATACACTTCTTGGAATCTTGGGAAAATTAAACATAATATAGGGGTGATCCCAGACGCTCAGTAAGGGTAAATAATTCATAGGAAGCTATAAACTATTAAGGAAAGAGTCATAATAACAAAAATTTCCTTTTAAAAAAGATACATGAACATAATATGGAAAAAATAAATAAATCATTACAATATACAAAATTACATGGACATTTTACAAGTCGAATAATCACATGTAATAACATATTTGATAACGAGGAAATACATAATGTCGAACATAATAACTACTACATCAAGGCCTTTTTCTGAGAACATTAACAAATATTCTATCAAGGCCTTTTACAATGACACTAGTTTTTATCATGAGACCTACCGATGCATCAAGGGGAAATATCAGGCCCCACCTGTCACTTACTAAGTCCAATTCATTCATCATTTGAATCGGTTGAAACATAACACAATCATTCGTATTAAAAATGAAATACAAAATGTCAATATGTTAACCATAACCCAAAAATTGTATAAAAATAGCACATTCATAGTCAAAACTATCATATCTCATTCTATAAAATATAGAAGACTGTATTATAATAAATCGACCTCAATCAAGAATGATATCTAGTCATGTATGTTGACATAGTAAAATATGATTTGTAAAACTCTTTGAGTGAAATATTAATTTTTCATGAAATCATATAAATTCAAAAAAAATTATAAGAGAATTAATTAAAATTTATTTCTTAATCAATGTGTCCCATACCACTTTGAAACATATGAAAGGAATTAAAATTTTAAAAAAAATAAGTCAATATAAATAAATCCTTAAAATCATTTTGACAACATAGACATTAATTAAATAGATTTAGAAAAATAAGTCATTAAAAAATTTAAAATGATTATATTGTAAAATATTCTCTTCCATATAAACATAAAATATTCATTTTAAATAATTTTTTATAAAACATGGACATGGATGATAAATATTTCTTAGTAAATACTTACACATATACAATCTCGAATGATAATGATATTGATGATTTAACCATTACCATATTATTTCCTTTGGTTGAGTGTATGTTTAACCTATTGTATAATGACCAAATAAGGTTAATAAATTATAATAGAACCATATTCAAATTTATGATATCATAATCATTTCATTTATGACATTATACTACCCATTTAATTATAATTTCCACGTTAAAGTAACATTTCGGGTAATAAGTTCTATCTTTATCATAAGTGTTTTAACTTGTTATTCTTGATCGTATCACTTATAAAATGATACAATTACTTCTAGAATATAAAATATTAACTACATATAATATATATTGAAAATATAAATTTGTATAATATATAGATATGTGAAATGTAATACACCAATTATGGATACGGTAGGTCGTACGTACACATAAATGTCGTTTTGGTTTCAATATCATATTGATTGGAAGTAATTGAATGAAATATATGTACACAAATATATATATATATATATATATATCATTATAATAGAATTATTGTGTAATATAATTCATTATTATGAATAATATTTTTTTATAATCATTCTTGGATGATGAACATGGAAGGAGAGTATCATCATGTTGTGGAGACGGTAAGCCTTACGTATGAACGAGTGACATAATATTTTCCATAACGGTTAATTGGTATTAAATTGGATGGAATATGAATTTTAAATAAACAATATCATGTTATGTTTATTATTTAGATCCACTATATTCATCTTTATATGTATATAATGTTTTTTACTGGAATAACAATTTACACCACATCGAGGAGATTGTAAGTTGTATGTACGCATACATTGTGGTATTTTTTTTCCTAGGATAGGTAAAAAGAGTAATATGGTTGTCCCGTAATCTTAAAAGCATCACAGAATATTCTATATTCTGGAGTTATAATTTTATTATGGTAACATCATAGATAGATGAAGGAGAAGAAGAAATGAACTTTGAAATAAGGGATAAAATGATTACCTCTTCTTCTGGTGTATCCTTTTGATATGCACAAAAGGAATCCATAAGTGTAATTTAATGCCCTATGTTTTGCATCTAAGAAGAATTTAGGGATGTTGGGAGGATATTTTGGAAGGTTTTGGCCGAGACAATGGGCCTTGGAGGTGTGAATTAAAGATGAAGGGAGGTTCCTTTTTATAAGAGAGGTGAGGGGCACTTTCAAAAAATCATGAAATATTAATTTATTATAAAACAATTGTCGGAATATAATTGTTCCAAATTGATTAATTTATAGTCTAAGATTATGAAGGGTCAAAATAATATTAACCAATTGGATTTATACATGTTAGGTCATAAAATTATCCTTAACTTTAATATTTAACACTTCGTAAAATAATATAACTCTTACTATGTCCTCTTGTATATTTATACTACATAGTTAATAACATTGATATAAAATGCCAAGGGAATCTAATATGGATAATTGATAAAATTTTAATCAAAATATATGTTATTTTGGAGAAATATATATTTTTAGGATTTTTATATCATTCAATAAAATAGTATTTGATTTAAAAACTCATTTATGTCAATTTTGACACTATATAGTAATTGAAATGTTCGAAGTCATAAGAAAATGAATAAATAAGAAAAATAGAAATTATTTCATAACTAATATGTCAATTCCATCTAGAAAATTATTTTATGGCATCAAAATGTTCAAATTACATTTATTTTAATATTTATAAATTCATTCATTTGAATCATTCATTAATGAGGTAATCACTACATCATAATTATGTCATAAATAAACATATTAAAAAAGGTCTAAATCTATAAATAAAATACCACAATGTAGGAAATATATTTATCTTTTTAATGAATTTTTTTAGATATTTTTATATATTTTATAATTCAACCTTAAAATCTATTTAGTAAAATATATATGTTTATCTTATATTTATCGTTATTTTTAATTATTTATTATAACATGTCATTATCACATCCAGTTGGTCCTCAAATGTGAACCAATAGGCCTCAAGATTACCATGGTCAAATATACATCATCAAATTGGATTAGGACATGTGCTAGGGTAGTTTTATATTATTATAATATTATTCTTTTACTCTCATTTACTTGATTTACCCTTTAAACATGGTAAATAAAAATAATTATTGAAGTCACTATTCATATTGTCAAAAAAAAGATAACTATGTACACAATTTAGAATTTATGATTCTAAATAAGGAATCCATTTTTAAAAATTCAAAATAAAAGAATTTTTATTAATTAATATAAAATTAATTCCAGTTGTCAAAACCAAATCGCAGGTTTTTAAGAAGTAAAAACAATCAAAATATTGACACGTGTTTATGTCCAATTTATATATGGAAATACTGAAAATGACCTATATTATCTTAAATGATTAAAACATTAATATAATTATACATTAAAAACACAGAAATATATAATTTTACACTATAATTAATTTCCATTAAAAAAAATTTTTCAATTAAAATTTGGTATTTTCACTGTTCATCAAAAAATGATGGTTTTTAGAAAAATAAAAAATACACACCATAATTTAATTATTATATTCTGAAATAAAAAATGATATCTATTTTATAAAATTAAAATATTAGTAGTGTCTAAAATTAAATTTTTTATTGTTCACAAAAGGACATAAAAAGTATTTATTTTAAGAAAACATGTTTTCAAAATAGATAACTATTTTAACAAAACATATTCATTTCATAATAAATATGTTTTATTTAAATGGAAACATTATAAAAAATTTATTTTTGACTCTTAATATCAAAATATTTAATTTATAAATAAATATATTGTTTATATATTTATAATACTAATATGTTGTTTTACAGAGACTCAATCTTGTGTATATTGCAAGACAGGTCGGTGATGCATTCTATATAAGCGAATAAATTACCATAAAAAGATAACATAATATGAAATCATGGGGTGTTACAAATATTCATCAGAAATATAATAAAATAAAATTTAATTAAGGAGTCAAAACCCAACTTCCTCAAGAATCATTAGGCTTGGGAGAAGAACGAGTTAGTTATAATCTAATCCACACCTCTATAGAACTAAAATCCATAATCTCCATTATAAAAGGAAATAATTAATTAAATATTCCATATCAAAAAGGACTAGATGGTTAATAAATAACTAAAATTAGTAGTTCAAATTTATAATGATGTAATATTGGATTCCAATTAACCTAACACCAAAATAAAATAGTCATGACGTTTGAATGAAGATGAAAATCCCAATGGACGAGTTATTAAAGCATGGATATGAAATGAATCCAAATGAAAATTATTTCCTTAAAATTAGAGGTAAAATAATGCTAGATGAATTAATATAATAAAACAAATAATTGTAACATCTGAGATTTTCTCAAATGTATGAATAAATTGTCTGTTGGTTAAATTAACATTGTTTAGACCTAATAAGGATGACTAATGATTTCATAAATGTCTGATGGATTTTAAGAGTTTGTTTGTAGCTATTAACCCTAAAATAAGAAGACATGTATTAGGCCACATGATTAGAAGAAAATGTGCCTCCCATCCCAGACAGTTTCCCCAACTGTGCTTCTTTAGAGAGTGGTGTGATGGAGGGATTCATAGTATGTTTCAAATTGTGTGGCCACAGGGGAACACCCGTGTATTCCCTCCATTAAATTTTTTATAGTGTAATTTTTTAGGTTATGCATGGTTAACCAAATAGTGTGCCTATCCTATTTGAGGGTCCTCTTTGGGATGTGACTTGGTGTATATAATGTCCAATCCTATGGTAAAACTGATTCCATCCTCCAATGTGGATGAATTTTCATTTCTTATTATGAATTGTTTTTGAACATAATTCCATAGAAATTTATCTTTCTCTTACATACCAGCTCGCTTCCCACAATCAGATCCCTCTCATCTCCTCCTCAATGTTTCTTGTTATCTCCCACATCGAATCATAAAATCTCTCAATATCAGATCCATTAGAAATCTAGAGGAAAGATTCAAAATAATTTCCATTGTATTTTGAGTTGATACATATCAATTTTTTTAAATTTTGGTGGATGATAATTTTCCCATAATCCTGGAATTTGAGGATTTATTAAATATCAACCATTCTAGAAAAAATCAAAGATTGATACTGGATATGGGAAGAACAGCAAGAATAATGTAGATGGTCTAGGATCATTCCCAATTTTCATTTGAAATTTACATATTTTACCATTTTCACATGATCTAAAACCATCTAGATTCTACCCTAGTATAATAAATAAATTCAATTGAGTTTTTTTCCATTCATGTTATGACCATATTGATTAATGAATCACCTTATCGGTTTCTCCCTTTGACATGACCCATCCCATTGGCTGTTCACAATAAATGACATCCTATCTGCCCCAATACAAATTTCGAGAACACATATTGAAGAGTTTTTTTTACATTTAATGGACTCCTTAAATTGATACATTAAATTGAAAAGAGTTATGTATCCAGAGTTTCTCACTACAACTTATTCCATACGTTTTTTTCTTAATTTAATTCTTGGTCCACATTTATATAGCTTGTTATAAATGATTGATTTTTTACTAATAAGGTTTTATTTTCGAAGTCATAACTTTATCTCCAATTGTGGTAGATACAATGGGTTATGAATTATGGACCCAATCTATTGGATCATCATGACTTAATTAGAATTTACTCATGCATTGTAACAACACCTTTGGTGACACTTTCTATGTTCAGTATGAGATCTGTATGATTTTACTTTTAATCTATAGATGAATGAAACAATCACCATAAGGGAGAACCTATAGATGGGATTGGAATCATGATGGTTTTAAAATATCACAATAGTGACATGGGCCCTTAGTTTTGATACCAAGGATGGACTCAGTGGTTAGTTCATGTTATCTTCACACCATATTTGGAGCATCACACGAGACCTCAATATTGGGTCACATTGGATAGCTTCCCTTAGAATTGGACATATTCCAATCCCCTAGAGTTATAATTTGTATTCTACAATAATTTTCATGGATGGGATCAATGTGACTCTCAATAATTTATAATGAAATTAATTAAAATTATGGGAAGGGAAATATTTTAAATGATAAATGAATAATGGAATTGAAAATATCATGAGACATATTCCAAGATCAATCATATGCTTCAGGATTGTCCGTATTCATGGAAATTTTGTCACTCACATTACATATGTAGTATCCCATGGTTTATATTCATCCAATTAGTCCAATGAATGTATTACTATATTTGTGTCCAAAATGTAACCCCATACAATGTGCTTAATTATTTATTCCTACATTTTGTTTATTATAAATGGAACATTATACATGTGATATTTAATTAAAAGTATTTATCTAGAAATCATTGGTGGAGTCCAACTAAAATTATTTCTCACAACCTTCTAGGGCCACCATTGGTACCCAAGAAGAACTCTTGTCTGTGGGTTTAGATAAAGGGAAGGGGGAAATGTCTGATGCTCTTTTGATAGATCTTGGATGGAATTTACGTGCAGAGGATCGAGCCTCCACACATTATGATAGTGGTGAAAATTCTTTTTTTCCTTTTCCTATTTTGATAGCATGTGGTATATTCATACTTTACCTATTCCACACATAATAATATTTTTATTTCTACTTGAGCATCATCATCACTATGTATTATATTATTATCTAGCTTCTTATCATTGTAAATTTATCATAAACGTATCATTTTTATTGTTTGATGCTACTTGTTTATTGGCACAACATCCCCTATGACTGGTTATCGGTCTGATCAAATAGTGTATTCTTTTTATATTTATTTTTTCATATATATTTTTTCACTCCACTTTAATCAGTGACTATCGAGTCTCAACAAGAACATACCCTAGGAAATTTCTAACAGTGGGAAGCCTCTGGTGTCTAGATGGGCATGATTAAGGTCTTCTGACTATCATCTTAGGGAACTATTTAGTTGAATCTGGGACAGGATGTTACAAAGTGGTATTAGATAAATTTTCATTATCCATTCTATTTAGGTTAGATAAGAGAATAATATATTAAAATTGTGTAATGAAACTTTCCCTGAGAGTAGCTAACCCACATAAATGGGAA
The DNA here is from genome assembly GCA_963277665.1 of Viscum album. Taxonomy (NCBI): domain Eukaryota; kingdom Viridiplantae; phylum Streptophyta; class Magnoliopsida; order Santalales; family Viscaceae; genus Viscum; species Viscum album. Next base: position 1,755,940,752 of record OY728158.1, on the reverse strand, counting down.
ACCCAAATAATCTATGATGAGTAAATGTGGTTATTTTTTCACTGTTGTATTTTGATAGATTTCACCATTTGGTGACACAATTATTTTGTGCTGTTATTAATGTTGATGTTATTAAACAAGTTTTTTTTATCATTTTTTTATTATATGAGTTTATACTATGATCAAGCATTATACAATTAAGTATAGTACATACATGTCATGCATTTAGACATTCCATATGTACTTTTCTCTAAGCATTTCCTATGTTTCATGTTATTTTTTAGTGTTTTAGTTGGTATGTAAGGTATTACTATAAGATTAATACCTTGAATACTTGAAGTTTGATGAAAATACAATGGGAACATAAAGTTTGGTCTTTATCCTAATAGTGTTTTCCTACATAGTTTAAAGCTGATAAATAAATCTACAATTTTAAGCACATTGAGCCATGAACCATTATCTACAAGAGAATGAACACATTATTGTTATCATTTAATTGGAAACCACATTTCAATTTATAAGGTCTATGAGCCCTTATAAGTTTGATATGGTGATCAATAAAATTCACAATTTTAAATATAATTAAAATAAATTAATGAATCAAATTTAAAATGATCATTAAAATGATATGGTCACATTACATGTGTGCTGTGAGACCTTGAACATAACCCAACCTTAGTAGTTGGTGATAGGTAATGTTATCAATGATATATCTACATTAATTTATCACCCAAAATTTTCTCGTAGAGTAAGGGTTAATCCATGTAATGTGAATTCATTGATCCTATCCATTATTCAACCCATTCCATTTATATTTTATACCCCATATGTGAAATATTTTTTGAAAATATATTTCAACGACAATGTGACGTCCTCATGATGTATTCTATGAATTTAAAGATTAGAACACTAATATGTGTTTGTCCCCCATGCCATGCATGATAACTCCATTAGTGCCTTTTGAGACACCACATGATGGTCTTTCACTAGACAATGTTGTTCAGTTTCATGATAGTTTATTTATTTTCATGCAGCCGATTTTGGGTGCTCCCCGACCCGCCCCATCTTTGCAGTAGTTTAAAATAGAGTAATATTAGTATATTCCCCCCATGTTCTTAGGGGATGGTATTCCTCAATAGAAGAATCATGGATAGATTCCTTCCAATCTATATTTGACCATATCGATATTCCTCTAGAGTAGATGGTGAATATATCCATGTACATGATATGTTAGATTACTAGGCATTGGTAGGATGTACTTACTAAGGTTAATCGAAATTAGTGAATTCTTTATGGGTATTTCCATATTTACTTATTCGAATACTTATTTCCATAGAACTTTAGAACAGACGGTGCTTAAGAGTTCATGCACCTTCATCATGGTGGCATTTTGGTGATGGAATATTATTCTCACTTGACAAAAATAGAGAATTTCACACTGCACATATTCAATAATGGAATGATGACTATGAGTTTATTCATGTATGGGATTTCATACACCATCCAATAATAGGTTAATTTCATTTAGCTTACCACCATTTCAGAAATATTTAACATTTCCCTTACCACAGAGTTGAACAAGATGGAATCTGGAAATGTATCCTAATGCAGTTCAACTTCCAGGAAGAGTAGTAGTTTATAAAGTGGGAGGAAAAATTGACATGGGGGAACATGAGAGGGATGTTCTAGAAATATGTTTCTCACAAAAATCTATGTGTTGTATTACTAGTCTAGAATGCAATGCAATAAAAGAACCTGCGTAAGGGCACCTGATATATTTTTAGTCTTGCGACATGATGGGTCACATTAAGTGAATTTATTGATATTGTCCTCCATTTTATAGTGAATTTTTTTCTATACCTATTCAACTTTATATTATCAGATTAGAGATACCACATCAGGATATATGATGTTCTTATACATTTCTTTCAGTCCGAGTAGGTGGTCTTGGATGAGGTAGCCCAAATTTAGAGTTTCAGTGTCAGTGGAGTGGACCTTCTCATGTTATTCAGGCATCATTGCATGGCCATGCTACATGACATATCTTTACAGTGAATCAAAATTCATATGATAAGAGTGAAACAATTACTACTTTTATAGGTACTATTTTTTAAACATTCATTTAAGTAACTACATTGTTTGATATATGTGAATCAATCTTATTTCTATTTTTTGGTACTATGGGAATGTAACACCCCAAGCTTCCACGGTACGTTTCCCTTCGAATAATGCAATAGCGTGTGTTGTACGCAACCTCGAGCTCTAACACACACCACAACTAATTAAACTAGCCGTTGTGAATAGTAATACCTACTTTTTGAAATTTTAAAAAATTTATTTATCAAAATGGACTTCATTTTTGGATTTGGAATATCGAAATAAGCCTATGTTGAATTTTTGGTATTTTTCTGAGAACTTCTAAATTTTTATGAATAGTGAAAGATACTTAAAAACAACTTTTTAATCAAAATAATTTATAGTGATAAATTATACTATTTAGTGGTTTTGAAGTATAATTAGAATATATTTTTACCATTTTACCCAATGGTGGTCATTAGAATTAATTTAACAATGAAATTGGACATAAACAATTGCCAATCTTTTGATATAAATTGTTTCATAAAAACACGCTATTTGTTGTAACAGCATGAATTAATTATAAAATTAATTAATGAAACTTATATGTTTGGAATTTTTTAAAATAGACATCATTTTTTGAATTCATAATATCAATTATTTCTTAGGGTGATATTTTGGCCTTATTCTGAAAAACTTCAATTTTTGATGAATAGTGAAACCACTAAGTGGTTGTTAAAAACTGATTTTTCGTTAAAATGAAATATTACCACTTCTGTGATTTGATTTTCAAAAATCCGACATACATGGTTGTCATTAAGAAGTAAAATGTGGTTCAATGAGATTAAAATAATTTTTTGGTGAATAGTAACTTTTAAGTTCTTAATCGCGATTAGAGGTAATTAGTGTAGTTTATGGTAAAAATAATGTTTTAATAATATGAGATGAGCTTGAAACTTGTCCTACTCCTATTGGATGAGTCATGGCTGACCAAGAAAAGCCATGGGTCAACTTGGGGACCCCATGGAGCCACTTTGGTTGGAAAATGACATTAATATATATTTATTTAATGTTAAAATTAAATTGACACAAACATGAGTTGTTTTACTAAAATAGTTTTTAAGTGGGGTTAAACAAGTCCCAATTTTAACTATAAATATTCATTAGAAAGCTAAAAAGATTTCCTACATCATAGTATTTTGTTATAATTTTTAGACGTTAAATAAATTAAATTATTTATGACATCATTATGATGCAGCGATGACCTCATTATTTAACTATTTTAATAAAATGAAAAGATAATGTAAAATCCAAGGCATAAAATTGTCCAAATACTATTGGATGGGTAGATTTAGAACCCTTATCACCTTAGCCACGAATTATATAAGTTTGGGACCTTTAGAATCCTAAAATAATTGTATAATAATGTAACATTTTAATCTTTCCAAAAGAGCCCCTCCTCTCCTCTTATAAAAGGCCCCCACCTCTACCACCTTATTCACACTTTCAAGCCTTTTGGTTCGGACAACCTCTGCCAAAATACTCTCCCAAATTTTCTCCCTTAATCCTAGAAGCTTTACTTTAGTCAGAAATCCATCCTAAAGAGTCCTCTTAATCAAATCAAAAGGAAGAACCCGAAGAAGAGGTAACATTTTCATCACCCTCTTTCAAGTTTCTTTCTTCTTCCACTCCCTCTTTGTTTATTATTTCAATTCTAAAATTATAACTCCATTATATTATATATACTGTGATGTTATTATAAATATGGAACAACCATATTCAGTATTCTACCCATCATTTGAATGACATAGCACCATACGTGCGTACGTACGGCTTACCGTCTCCACGTCGTGGTGTAATTGTTATTCAATATATTATTATTTTAGATGGGTATAATAATGATATGTAATTCATGTAAATAATAAATATAACATGATAATGATTCTGTATATATGATATACTATCCAATTATATATTATTTTAATATCAAAATAATGATATTGTCGCTCGTGCGTACGTACGGACTACCGTCTCCACGAACGCGATGAGATTCATTCTCCGTCGTATCCATTCAAGTATAATTATCATTTGATGATTTAAAAATAATGTTTAAGGACATGATATCATTCTGGATATGAATAATATACACCCTATCCATTAAAAACACAACTTACGTAACAAAACATATTAAAGAAAATGAGTAAGTTAACACCCGAAACAACGATAAATCTAAGATATTGTTAACAAAGCAATGTTAAAAGATAATATATGATATCATATGAATGTATATGATTCTTGTACAATTTAATAACAATTATTTCACCATTATACAGGAGGTTAACCGACCCCAACCAAGGAAAAGTACAAGGTAAGGTTTTACTTCACAACCTCTTCATTATCCAAGGTTGTTTATACATAATTATCTATTGGGACCTCGTTATCATCCACATCCATGTTTCTTAAGAATGTATTTCAAAACATTTTTACTATTAAATGGAAAATGGGTTAAATTCATTTATAAACTTATACGTTTTGAAAGGAATCTTACCGTCATTTTCCAAACAATGCACTTTTTGACCTTTTTCACAAAATTAAGGTTAGAATGTTTTTTTAACTTATACGGCGGGTGCGGCTATTTTCCGCCATTATAACTTCGCCGAAGCTTCCCTTACAAGATTATAAGAATATTTTCAAAGTAAATGTATTATTTTATAATGGGACTTTTAAATGATTTCAAAAAAGGAGAGATATTTCTCTCAAATAGATTTGATTTCATCCATGTCATCATCCTTTAATGGGTTTTATGTTTAATTGAAATTGATTTATGATACAAAACTCCCATTGAACATTTTGTGAAATATTTGACTGTGGATGTGTTATTTTTATACCATCCATAGTTTATGGAGAAATTGTTGACATTTTGTATGCTAGTTTTAATACGAATATTTATGTTATGTTTAAACCTATTCATATGAGGAATGTATTGGACTTAATAAGTGACGGGTGGAGCCCGCTATAGCTTCTCGATGCATCGGTAGGTCTCATGAGACAACTAGACGTGGAATTGGCCGAGGACCTTTCCCAATTTGATTTATGGTTTTGGCCGAGGCCTTAATCATTTTAGACGTCTTGGCTGAGGCCTTGACAAAATGTTTCAGAATGTCTGGCATTATACATTCCCTCATTATGAAAGTGGTTATTGATATTTCATGTGATTATTCGTCTAGTAGAATATCCATGTGAGTAAGTAATGGAATTATTTTATTTTACTTTTTCCATATTATGCTGAAGTTCAAGTTCAATAAGGCTTTTGTTTTAGTTATACATTGCCTTAAATGCTTATGTTTTCTTATGAAAGATTCCGCTATATTGTTATCCTTACGGAGCATTTGAGCTCACCCCTTTCAATGTTTTATTTTTCCCAGGATGTGAAGAAGTGTATTATGACTAACTTTCAAGAATAGTCAGTGAGGATATGAGTGTGGACTAAGGAGACCATGTTATTGTAGTTTTCATTTTTATGATGTAATGTAATGTTTACGAATGTATCTAGTGTTTCCAAGGCTACTAAACTAATCGGTCTTTCGAGACTTGATCTTTTGTGATCATGCCAATGTTACGAAGTAATGCACTGACTCTCGGTAGCTGGGGTCGGGGCATTACAGTTGGTATCAGAGGAAGTTTAGTACAAACCTTGGAAGCTAGATTTAGACAAACTCTGATTAGAGTACGTAGACCTAAGATGAACTTTGAGGATTAGTATAGAAGAACATCCTAAAATTTTGGTATTGTAGAGATTTTGTGAGTTTTCCGAGTAATACATCCCTGTCTGGATACGAGCAGGTAGAGGCGGCTCTGGCACAGATGTACCTAGGGGTAAAACCCGAAAACACCGCTTTGAGCTAGACTCGAACGGGAACTAGTGCACGACAATGGGCTTTGCTGCACTCTTGGTTATGACACTCCCGGGGGATATGCTTAGGATAATTCCCATTTTCTGTACAAACCACTATGAAGGGTTACGAGTATATACTTCCTCAAAGAAAACATTTTTATAATTATGGATTATATCCATAATTAGTTCAATTTATGTTAAGTGTTTTACAAGTATGGAATTATGTATTTTGATTCAAAAACTAATCTAGTTTATGCCATTATTTAGAAATGGCGCCTAGTGGAAGGAATGGAAACTGTATCAATTCACGCACTCCGTGTAGGGATTACCCTCCTGCTCAAGATAATTATGGTGGAGCTAGTGATACAACTGGTGCTGATCAGCTTCTCACCATACTGGGACAACTCACGCAGGTTATGAATAACAACCTTACTCGTATGGAGCACCCTGATCCGCAACGTGGAGGATCAATGCTAGACCGTTTAATGAGGCAACAACCACCAACCTTCAATGGGAGTACAAATCCTATAGTAGCTGAGCAATGGATAAATTCCTTAGAGAAAATATTCCAAGCCTTGGGGAGTAGTGAAAGGGAGAAAGTTGTCATGGCAGTTTACCGCCTCACTGGATATGCCGATCAATGGTGGACACTAATACAAAACACAAAGGAAGATGATGAATTAACAAACATGGAATGGCAGGAGTTCAAAGAGGTTTTCTTAGAAATATACTTTCCTCGAGACCATCGAGCGGATATGGAAAGGCAATTTCTGAGTCTGAGGCAGAAGGAGGATGAGAATGTCGCAAAGTATGAGGCTAACTTTACAAGGTTAGCAAGGTATGCTGTAGATTACATACGTAACCCAAGAAGTAAGACTGATCGTTTCTTTGATGGGTTGAAACCATTTCTCCGTAGAGCTTTAGTATCACAAACCTTCTCTTCATACGAAGGTATTGTCTCGTGCGCTATCAAGACGGAAAAGGAATTCTATAATTCTTATGAATTTAAATCAAAGAATGATAAGAAGAGATCCACTGAAAACTCTGGGAAAGTAAATAAGGAAACAGGGAAGAAGGGTAGAAATGAATTTCCACCCTGTGATAATTGTGGTAGGAAGCACCCTGGTGCCTGTCTAAATGGAAAAGGAGTATGTTACAAGTGTGGTGAAAAAGGCTACCAAGATCATGAATGCAAGGGAAAGAAAGCGGCTGTCAACGTGGAATGCTATAATTGTAGAGAGAAGGGACATTATGCAAATGAATGTCCTAAGCGTCAGAGGAACTTACCTCAGAAGAGGCCAAGGGATCAGGGCCAGGCTTTTGCTATCACTACTGCTGAGGTGGAAGCTCCGAAAGACGTGGTGGAAGGTAATTTAATGGTTTCCTCAAATTTAGCAAATGCATTATTTGATTCTGGATCATCTCATTGTTTCATATCTTCCCAATTTGCTATGAAAATTAGATATTTCCAATTTTATTTAAAAAGGGAGTTATCAGTCAAAACCCCTAAGGGAAGTATTGTTGCAACAAAGTTTTGTCGATTAGTTCCCATTAGAGCACCTAAATGTTCGTTACCTGCTGATCTCATAGTCATACCCATTATTGAATTTGATATAATCCATGGTATGGATTGGCTTTCAAGCCATGATGCAAAAATTTATTGTAAGAGGAAAGAGGTTACGATTCTTGATGATGATGATAAGGAACACCTTATCTTTATAGCATAATCGTCGCCACATAATTCTTATCTAGATCCACCCCCAGTAGCTCAACTAAATTCAATTATTGGGGAGGAAGATAAGGAAATTACTAAGGGTGAGGAAAGGAATATTCAAATAGAGGATGTACCTATTGTAAGAGAATATGTTGATGTGTTTCCGGAAGATTTACCTGGACATCCTCCAGAACGAGAAGTTGAGTTTTCCATTGATTTAATTCCTAGATCAAGGCCCATATCGAAGACCCCTTATAGAATGGCCACTGTGGAATTAGTTGAACTAAAGAAATAACTAGAGGAATTGAGTAATAAGGGATTTATTCGCCCTAGTGTTTCTCCTTGGGGAGCCCCTGTTATTTTTGTTATGAGGTTGTGCATCGACTATAGGGAGATCAATGCTATAACAATAAAGAACAAGTATCCCCTACCTCGCATTGATGATTTTTTTGACCAACTGCATGGAGCTCAATACTTTTCAAAGATTGACCTTCGGTCTGGATACCATCAGTTGTGTGTGAAGAAGGAATACGCTCCAAAGACAGCATTTCGAACAAGGTACGGGCATTACGAGTTTACAGTAATGCCTTTTGGATTGACTAATGCACCCGCTGTTTTCATGGATCTAATTAATAGAGTTTTCAAGGAATATCTTGATGACTTTGTAGTGGTATTTATTGATGATATCTTGGTATACTCCAAAATCCACGAAGATCATGAAAATCACTTACGCATTATCCTGAAGACTCTTAGAAGACATGAATTATATGGGAAATTTAGCAAGTGTGAATTCTGGCTTCAGGAGATTTATTTTCTTAGCCATATTGTCTCTAAGGATGGAATTTTGAAATTCGGGAAGAGACTTTGTGTTCCCGATATACCTGATCTAAAAAGGGAATTGCTAGATGATGCTCATAGTTCCAATTTCTCTATACACCCTGGGAGCACCAAAATGTATAGAGATTTGAAGGAAAATTTTTGGTGGGACAATATGAAGAGGGAGATTTCTGATTTTGTGTCGAGGTGTATGGTTTGTCAACAAGTGAAAGCTGGAAGGCAACATCCTGGTGGAATATTGCAACCTCTTCCCATACCTGAGTGGAAATGGGATAATATTAAGATGGACTTTGTCATGGGACTACCAAAGACTCCTAGAAGGAATGATGCAATATGGGTCATTGTTGATCGTCTTACTAAGTCAGCACATTTTCTGGCTATACGGGAGGATCTACCATTTGAACATCTGGAAAGACTATATATTAATGAAGTTGTAAGACATCATGGAGTACCCCTATCGATTGTTTCTGATCGTGATCCTCGTTTTACTTCAAGATTTTGGAAAAGTCTTCAAAAGTCCTTGGATACTGAACTTCGTTTTAGTACTGCCTATCACCCTCAAATAGATGGACAATCAGAACGGACTATTCAAACCTTAGAAGACATGTTGAGATCATGCTCTCTTGACTTTCAGGGTATGTAGGATCAATATTTACCACTGGTAGAATTTTCCTATAACAATAGCTTCCATTCAACCATTCAGATGGCACCTTATGAAGCGTTATACGGAAAGAGATGTCGTACACCAACCTGTTGGGATGACGTTGGTGAAAGAAAACTTGTGGGACCAGAACTGGTGGAAGAAACAATGGAAAAGGTGAAGGTAATCCAAAACCACATCAAATCAGCTCAAAGTAGGCAGAAGAGCTATGCCGATAACAGAAGAAAGGTTTTGGAATTTCAGGTGGGAGATCATGTTTTCCTAAAGGTATCTCCATGGAAGGGAGCTATACGTTTTGGTAAGAAGGGTAAGTTGAGTCCCAGGTACATCGGACCTTTCGAAATTCTAGATCGTATTGGGGCTGTAGCTTATCATTTGGCGATGCCGCCAAATCTCTCCAAAGTTCACAATGTTTTCCACATATCGCTATTGAAAAAATACATGCCCGACCCAACACATGTACTTACCTATGAGGAATTAGAACTGGAACCCGATCTATCTTATTGCAAAGAGCCCATCAGAATTCTTGATGTGAGGGAGCAGGTGCTGAGAAACCGGACAACTCGTCTGGTAAAGGTTTTGTGGAGAAATCATAAAATGGAAGAGGCATTGTGGGAACCTGAGGAACTTATGATGAAGAACCACCCGAGTCTTTTTATGCAGTAATACCCTAGAAATTGCGAGGACGCAATTATTTGAAGGAGGGGAGAATGTAACACCCCAAGCTTCCACGGTACGTTTCCCTTCGAATAATGCAATAGCGTGTGTTGTACGCAACCTCGAGCTCTAACACACACCACAACTAATTAAACTAGCCATTGTGAATAGTAATACATACTTTTTGAAATTTTATAAATTTTATTTATCAAAATGGACTTCATTTTTGAATTCGGAATATCGAAATTAGCCTATGTTGAATTTTGATATTTTTCTGAGAACTTCTAAATTTTTATAAATAGTGAAAGATACGTAAAATAAATTTTTTTAATCAAAATAATTTATAGTGATAAATTATACTATTTAGTGGTTTTAAAGTATAATTAGAATATATATTTACCATTTTATCCAATGGTGGTCATTATAATTAATTTAACATTGAAATTGGACATAAACAATTGTCAATCTTTTGATATAAATTGTTTCTTAAAAACACGCTATTTGTTGTAACAGCGGGACGTAATTATAAAATTAATTAATGAAACTTATATGTTTGTAATTTTTTAAAATAGACATCATTTTTTAATTGATAATATCAATTATAGCTTAGGGTGAAATTTTGGCCTTATTCTGAAAAACTTCAATTTTTGATGAATAGTGAAACCACTAAGTGGTTGTTAAAAACTGATTTTTCATTAAAATGAAATATTACCACTTCTGTGATTTGACTTTCAAAAATCTGACATACATGGTTGTCATTATGAAGTAAAATGTGGTTCAATGAGATTAAAATAATTTTTTGGTGAATTGTAACTTTTAAGTTCTTAATCGCGATTAGAGGTAATTAGTGTAGTTTAAGGTAAAAATAATGTTTTAATAATATGAGATGAGCTTGACACTTGTCCTACTCCTATTGGATGAGTCATGGCCGACCAAAAAAACCCATGGGTCAACTTGGGGACCCCATGGAGCCACATTGGTTGGAAAATGACATTAATATATATTTATTTAATGTTAAAATTAAATTGACACAAACATGAGTTGTTTTACTAAAACAGTTTTTAAATGGGGTTACACAAGTCCAAATTTTGACTATAAATATTCATTAGAAAGCTAAAACAATTTCCTACATCACAGTATTTGTTTATAATTTTTAGACATTAAATAAATTAAATTATTTATACATCATTATGATGCAGCGATGACCTCATTATTTAATGATTTTAATAAAATGAAAAGATAATGTAAACTCCAAGGCATACATTTGTCCAAAGACTATTGGATGGGAATATTTCGAACCCTTATCACCTTAGAAACGAATTATATATGTTTGGGATCTTTAGAATCCGAAAATCATTGTACAATAATGTAACATTTCAATCTTTCCAAAAGAGCCCCTCCTCTCCTCTTATAAAAGGCCCCCACCTCTACCACCTTATTCACACTTTCAAGCCTTTTGGTTCGGCCAACCTATGCCCAAATACTCCCCCAACTTCTATCCCTTCATCCTAGAAGCTTTAATTTAGTCAGAAAGAAATCCTAAGGAGTCCTTTTGATCAAATCAAAAGGAAGAACCCGAAGAAGAGGTAACATTTTCATCACCCTCTTTCAAGTTTCTTTCTTCTTCCACTCCCTCGTTGTTTATTATTCCAATTCTAAAATTATAACTCCAGTATCTTCAATATACTGTGATGTTATTATAAATATGGAACAACCATATTCAGTATTCTACCCATCATTTGAAGGACATAGCACCATACGTGCGTACGTACGGCTTACCGTCTCCACGTCGTGGTGTAATTGTTATTCAATATATTATTATTTTAGATGGGTATAATAATGATATGTAATTCATGTAAATAATAAATATAACATGATAATGATTCTGTATATTTGATATAATATCCAATTATATATTATTTTAATATCAAAATAATGATATTGTCTCTCGTGCGTACGTACGGACTACCGTCTCCACGAACGCGATGAGATTCATTCTCCGTCGTATCCATTCAAGTATAATCATCATTTGATGATTTAAAAATAATGTTTAAGGACATGATATCATTATAGATATGAATAATATACAACCTATCCATTAAAAACACAACTTACGTAACAAAACATATAAAAGAAAACGAGTAAGTTAACACCCGAAACAACGATAAATCTAAGATATTATTAACAAAGCAATGTTAAAAGATCATATATGATATCATATGAATGTATATGATTCTTGTACAATTTAATAACAATTATTCCACCATTATACAGGAGGTTAACCTACCCCAACCAAGGAAAAGTACAAGGTAAGGGTTTACTTCACAACCTCTTCATTATCCAAGGTTGTTTATACATAATTATCTACTGGGACCTCGTTATCATCCACATCCATGTTTCTTAAGAATGTCTTTCTAAACATTTTTACTATTAAATGGAAAATGGGTTAAAGTAATTTATACCCTTATACGTTTTTGAAAGGAATATTACCATCGTTTTCCAAACAATGTACTTTTAGACCTTTTTGACAAAAATAAGGTAAGAATGTTTTTTAACTTATACGGCGGGTGCGGCTATTTTCCGCCATTATAACTTCGTCGAAGCTTCCCTTACAAGCTTATAAGAATATTTTCAAAGTAAATGTATTATTTTATAATGGGACTTTTAAATGATTTCAAAAAAGGAGATATATTTCTCTCAAATAGCTTTCATTTCATCCATGTCATCATCCTTTGATGGGTTTTAAGTTTAATTGAAATTGATTTATGATATAAAACTCCCATTGAACATTTTCTGAAATATTTGACTGTGGATGTGTTATTTTTATACCATCCTTAGTTTATGGAGAAATTGTTGACGTTTCGTATGCTAGTTTTAATACGAATATTTATGTTATGTTTAAACCTATTCATATGAGGAATGTATTGGACTTAATAAGTGACGGGTGGAGCCCGCTATACCTCCTCGATGCATCGGTAGGTCTCATGAGACAACTAGACGTGGAATTGGCCAAGGCCCTTTCCCAATTTGATTTACGGTTTTGGCTGAGGCCTTAATCATTTTAGACGTCTTGGCTGAGGCCTTGACAAAATGTTTCAGAATGTCTGTCATTATACATTCCCTCATTATGAAAGTGGTTATTGATATTTCATGTGATTATTCATCTAGTAGAATATCCATGTGAGTAAGTAATGGCATTATTTTATTTTACTTTTTCCATATTATTCTGAAGTTCAAGTTCAATAAGGCTTTTGTTTTAGTTATACATTGCCTTAAATGCTTATGTTTTCTTATGAAATTTTCCGCTATATTGTTATCCTTAAGGAGCATTTGAGCTCACCCCTTTCAATGTTTTATTTTTCCCAGGATGTGAAGAAGTGTATTATGACTAACTTGCAAGAATAGTCAGTGAGGATATGAGTGTGGACTAAGGAGACCATGTTATTGTAGTTTTCATTTTTATGATGTAATGTAATGTTTACGAATGTATCTAGTGTTTCCAAGGCTTCTAAACTAATCGGTCTTTCGAGACTTGATCATTTGTGATCATGCCAATGTTACGAAGTAATGCACCGACTCTGGGTAGCTGGGGTCAGGGCGTTACAGGGAAGTCTTGGACTAGTGATTGAATATTCACATGGTGTTATGACTCATGAAATTTCATCAGGAGTTTGACTTGGGGGAATAATTTAGTGATAGGATGTCACCATTGAGATTAGATTTTACAATTTTCTGTATAGATTCTTTATCCTCCACATGAATGGATTCAACTTTATTCTCAGTTTGACATGTATGTTCCTTATCAAGCCTGAGAAGATTGATATCATCATTGGGTGTCATTCACATCACAAAAGTGTAACACGTGAATCCACTAGGATTAAGGGGGAAAATAGGGATGTCGATATGGAACCTTGCTTGCCTAGCCAGGGAGAGTGACAACACAAATTTCCATCATCTTTATGAATGATTAGTGTTTAAAACGTGTCAACTTCCCTCATGATGTGAATTGTTTTAGGGAAATCTTCCTTGATGATTTCTATGGATTACCTAACAAGTGAGAGTTCAACATGAACATCGTGATTTGATATGTGGTGGACCTATTTCCATTACACTACATTGGATGGCACCTATGTGGCTCCATAAATGAAAGAGACATCTTAGATATCCATAGAAAAATGGTTTTCTATATCCCATCACATTACCTTGTGTTTCAACAACCCATTTCACCAAGATGGTAGAAAATAGCCCTATATTATTCATGTAATAACATTGATAGAAACATATTATTTTGAAGAACTGTTATCTGCTACCTTTTATAGATGGAATCTTCGACCAACTACACTGAAAAATAGTTTTCTCCACGATTTATTTCAGGTCAGGATTCCATTAGGCAGGTGTGAGGATGCCCTACAAACAATATGTGGCCTTCCAAAGAATTTTAGAATTGTATATGTGTCTAGTCTTTTTGTCCAACCATACTAAAATGCCATCAGTATTCATGGATCCAACGAATCAGGTTTTACACCCGTAGCATGATTTCTTTGTGGTAGTCTTCATATAAATGATATTATTGTATTCTTAATATAATAATGGCAATTCCAACCATATTGAGATTATTTTTAATACACAGAGAGATAAAAATATATGTGCGAAGCTCAAAAAATTCCACCTTCTCTTTATAATGGTTAACTTGTTGATTAATATCATATCGGAAGCATGTGTTTTTATAATCCCATAAAGGAAAGCACCATGGTTCCCGAGGAACAACCTACAAATTTGTTTGACATATATAGTTTGTTTGGGATGGGTTTATATAATAGTTTATTCACTAAATAATTATCACACCAAAAGTCTACCATGTTTGTGGTTATGCTTCAAAAATTATTTTTTGGAAGTGATAATACATAGAGATATAGATATATCATATGGATCTCACTTCAAAAAGCCTCATGAGAAGAACGGTATTACGAATGACATCGACCTAGCTTTCTTGGTCCCTGCTCTATGTTGATGGAGGACCTAACATTTTGGTTTGAAGTTCATTTTCTATATGGATTATAAAAATCTCAAATACATCCCCACATAAAAACACATGAATCATAGTTTGTAGAGTTTGGATGAATACCTACAGGAAATCAACATTGATATTTCATATACATCAGTGAAAGGTAATTTTTTATGTGATATATTAAGAAAAAAGACTCCGATTCTCTCCATAATTGAGGTTAGTCGTGAGTTTTAGTTGATGGATTTTATTTATAAAGTGAACTTAGAAGTTCAAGATCATCATCAGAAACTATTCATAGATACTTTATTAGTGACATCCTCCCTTCTAGATTGTGTCTAGATGAGTCTGCATTCTAATTCTGAGGGACCTGGTCTTAAGGGAGAGAATCACATGTGAGAACCCACCACTCATATAGGGTTTTGATGTGAATGAGGTCCTACAATAATATGGTAGTTTTCAGGGTACTTTTACATATAGTAAGATTTCATGAGGTAATATCATGCATGAGTTTGGGAAGTTCACCCAGATCTCTCAATGATATACTGATACATCCACTGTCAGTATTGGTGGAGCGGTATATAGAAGAGACTAATGTGTTTAATTAATTGATGATCCACATGTATATAATAGATGGTGATCACCATCGAACATAAATTTTTATACATACTCCATCAATTCATGATGGTAAATGGACAGACGTCTGAATGGATTTAATGATAGGCTTTCCAAGATTCCAAGGTGGAAGAGATGTAATATAGGTGATCAACGACAAGTTAACCAAGGTCACAAAATTCCTCTCCATATTTTATTACATATATATTGATGTGTTAACAAGGCTTTACATCTAATAGATCATTATCTTCATTGGTTTTTTCCACTCTATCATATCACATAGAGACACAAATTTTACATGAAGTTTTATGGAATGGTTTTCAAATTGCATTTCGATCATAACTACTTCTTAGTATATAATATAACAGTTAGATAAACGGGTTCAACAAGTATATTATACAATTTTTATATTATAGGTTGAAGGAATTTATCCTTACTTTTATAGGTTCATGGGAATAACACATTCTCATAGATGAATTTTTCCTATATTAACACTTTTCAAGAACAAATTTAGATGGTTCCATATGAGGCCCTTTATAATAGGTCCTACCATTCACCATTGTTCTTGTTAGAGTATGTCGAGGAAATTATATAGGGAAATAATCTCATTCAAGAGACGATAGAGAAAGTATAATTGATTCATAAGTGTACCGCAAAAGCTCGGTCTAGGCAAAAGTCTTATACTGATCATCCCAGCATGCCTCTATAATTCAACGTGGTACATTGTGTATTTTTTAATGCTTCACCAATATTGGGTCATAGAAGAATTATGATATTCGGAATTATAACCCATCATGATGTCGGGACATTTGAGGTGGTGGGGAGAGTTGGCCAAGTAGCATATCGTTTCTAACTACATCATAGGTATTATTCCATGTACAATTCCATACATGTATTTCATCATCTATGGTATCATGTCGACATGTTCCATTCATTTGACCGCATGGATATAGAGAAAGTGGTGGATGCATACTTTGGGGGAATCTGATATATATCATTGAATTAATCAAGATTGACCTCTGAGGAAGGTCAATTCTTCAAGTCCAATTTCATTGAAAACTAGATGCACACAGGATAAGATCATGGAGTGGCAGGATGATTTATATTCTTAGGGGACATAACATTTTGCAGATGGTGTTTTACCACCATATAAAGTAAATATCAGGAATGAGTTATCTTACCAAGGGTAGGTTGTCACATATTATATTTTCTCATAGTTGAAATCATTTTTTCATAAATAGATAAGGTTGGTCCCTAATAATGATGCTTATGAATTCATGGAGGTCACAAAGGGGGGAGGGGGGGGGGTTCTGGGCTTATTCAGTGCTCCATGCTAAATCATTCAAGGAAACATAATAGGTCGAGATGTTAGTTGAAACTATTCCACACATAATTCATGGTTTCCCTAACTATATGGCTACATGTATTGGGTTATTTGGGCGACAAGATTTTTCTAAAACCATCCAACCAAATGTGCACCCTCATTCAGGACACCTTCTATTTTTATTAGAGGGTTTTTTTATGGGATGTGAATAGTTAGAAAAACTATGTTCTTAGCCCATGTAAAGGTCCTATATGGGAATTGACATGGTGCACAGTTTTTCTAGTTATGTCACCATACCATGCACGCCTTCCTATGTCAGCAAATTGACACTTTTACATCTTCAATTTTTTCAAACATAAACACTAATTCCTCCACCATTCTACTCCCACCCTAAAATACCTATCATTTACTCCACACATGTCCCTTATTATATCCCCCATATTCTCACCATATACATCACTTTCTAATCCATAAGAAAGAGAGTGGTAAGATCCCAATTCCACTCACATTAATTTCATCTTTATCTTCCTCATTTTTCCCCATTTGGATGCAAGATGATCTTACTCATTTTCAAATAATTGTATGATTTCCATGATATATTCCATTATAGTTAGAATATAAGTTCTAATATAGATGAGGGAAGCACTAATGAGCAATGGTAGGTGGTTTGGGTTATTTCCCCATGTTTTTTATTTCAATTTATATCTTTGGCTATTATATCATGAGATATACCCTTCCTGTGTCCACACTAGTTTTACAATTAAATCCCATTATTTTTTTTCAATCCCTTTATGATCATATTGATGAGTGAATCGCCTATTAGGTTTCTCCCCATGAACCAACTCATCCATTTTGGCGTTTCTTCACCTTTATAGCCTATCATCCCTTATTTTAATTTTCAAAACACTGATTGAGGAGCGTTTCCCTTATAAAGGATGCCTTGAATTGATAAATTAAATTGAATATAGTGATGATCCACAAGTTAGTCCCCACACCTTTTTCCATATGTGGGTTTTTTAATTAAAAACCACATACACAATGTTATATGAATTTATAAATGCTAATTTTTATAATGGTATGGATTTTCTAACAAAATAAAACTATTTTCTTCAACCAACATCGATACAGTGGGTTATAAATTATAGACCAATTGGATGGGATCAATGTTCTTTTTTTGGAATTTTTACATCCTTTGTATCCACATCGGGGGTGACAACAGCTTTTTATGGAATAACATCACCATGAATTTTATTTTTACCACCAGATGTGTGATTCTTGTTCACTAGAGGAGACCCGATGGATGGAATTGGTGGATTAATGGTTGTAACATACCCAAGTGGATACTTGATTTCGAGCGTGCGATATGAGGGAAGGAATTAGATGATAGTTCTAGTTGTCTTCACACTATGACGGGATTGACACTTGGTAAATCAATATTTGTTCACCTTGGATAATATCCCTTGTAATTGAACATATAATGATCCACTAGAGATATAGATGGAATATTCATTGAATATTCAATGGTTTTTCTTACAGTGACTATCAATAATTTATAAATCGGT
Organism: Viscum album; assembly: GCA_963277665.1. NCBI lineage: Eukaryota > Viridiplantae > Streptophyta > Magnoliopsida > Santalales > Viscaceae > Viscum > Viscum album. Next base: position 1,755,922,427 of record OY728158.1, on the reverse strand, counting down.
GAATAGAATTTAAAGGGATATAATGATTTTAAATTCTAAATTTATCATGGAATTGAAAAAATAGAGATGTGTCTACCCAGGCCAATAAATAGCATTGGTATAGTCTATCTTCATTCACATTATCTCAATCACATAATTCTTTCTGGATCTATTGGTTAAGTCTCACTAATTTAGGCTAATGTAGTTAGATTTCATTGGGGCTTCAAATTGAAACCTAGTCCAGTGTAATTATTTATTTATTCATGTATTTCATTTACTATATAGGTCACACTATTCATTTTTTCTTTCACAAAATAGATTGATTTAGACAATGTTGGTGGGAGAATACTGGAATTATATCTCACACCGTATATGGGCTGACATTAGTACCTAAGAAGACATCATTAATATATGTATATATAATGGTAATCATCCATCTTCATATGATTTATGGATAGTTCTAGGGTGTAGGGGGAAAAGTAATCTGTATATACTCAGTATAGTAGTGGTTTATATTTTTTTGGTCATTATGAATATTGATATAATGTTGAATATTCTTGTTTTTTATGTTCGCAACGGACTCATTTTTTATCAACAATTGAGAATCCTTATCACTATTTTTTTATTTATTAATTATCTTATTATTACTAATTATTTACCTTACATTCCTTATTATTATTGTTTTATAGCTATATTCATTTTGAAACTGTTTCCACAATGGATGGTTATTGGCATATTCATGTTGTGATTAATTATTCTTTTTTCAGATGTCAATATATATTGTTTCCATCACGTCTGATCAATGATGGAATAAACTACACACTAACACACCCTGTTCCCACACTACTACTCAATATATTCTATCATTTGGGGAGGATCACATGAGGCCTTGTGTCCACTCTCTCCAGGAAGAGTTATATAGCCTTCGGGGTGGTACTCTACAGGAATATGCATGAAAATTATTTCATAACCAACTAAAGATATCCATCCCATTTTTATATAAAATGAAATTATCCATACCTAGGATATATAACACAGAATATATAGATAATAGAATAAAAGGGAATATAACTAATACGAACCAACATGATCTATTATTTAAACTAGCTCAGTGCAACCAGTGGTTTCTCACCACCACCTAAATCACCCGACATCGACAATGTGAGTTAAAATTGAATCCATCTAAAAACCTAGAACATGAAATATATTAATGTGGGAAATAAATCCAAGTATGTCACCAAAACCCACTGAAACATTGATTTTATTCATATGTAATTTCATATATTCTAGTTTGAAAGTAAATCTAGAATGTAATATGTTCATGTATAAATTAAATAAAAACTATGAAATACCAAAACCATCATTTAAACCCTTCCCATTTTCTCCAAAAATGATTAAATCTGAATCCACTTCCACCGGCTAAGACATTAAAAAACCAAAAAAATGATAAATGTTCTCAATAAATCCCACTTGTTTTATTTTATTAAAAATGGCTGATATAGAAGGATTTCACATGGAATATACATATTTAAACCAAAACTCACATTTCATATTAATTTTACAAACTCACATGAAATTTTATTATATTCATGAATTTTCATTCAAACATCTTAGAAAACTCATTTTCCAATCGAAAACAATCAACATACAAATGGATCAATAATAATAAAGCATTCATGAGATATAAAAATTATTACAAAAAATATAAATAAGAAAATGGTGTTGTAACAATGTATGAATTTGAAATGATATATACAATCACTGGATTAGAAAAATATACATAAATAAATATTCAATAAATGTACTGTGGAATAATTTATACTAAGGATCCCTAATGTGAAATGAATCATACTATATTAGATTATTCTAACTCCTGAACCAACTACCAAAATATATTGATGTTTGAACCAAACATAATCCCTCAATACAATAAAAGTATAACTTACATTACATCCCACCATTCCTTATTCCGTACATCACTAGAAGGACACTAATATTGTATGAACTAAATATTGGAAAAGATATAAATATCCCACACTGTACCAAGATTCCTATGAGAAAAATTTTTATTGGAAGAAATTTCAATAAAGCCATGTTTGAAACACATAGATCTAAAAATTTCCATCAATCATCCCTAACAAAAAAAATAAATTAGCCCCAATATGTCAGGATCCCATATAATAAACAAGGGAATTCCCACTAAATGGGATAAAAATTTTCCCATAATGATAAAAACAACTTATAATTGGTAACAGAATAATTAGGGTCACTCAAGAGGTATCTTTCACATTAACCATTTTCAATCAAATGATAAATCTTGTACTTAAAAACAAAAACATATCATGTGATTCAAAAACAATTGAAATTTCATAAAATATTTAATATTTTATAAAAAATGATGGAAGCCACCCACACAATTTAAAAAATATCAAATCCACCATTAAAATATAAATCATGTTATTTGAAATAAAAAATATCCAAATATTTTTTCACCATCATTCAAATATTAGATGATCTATTATGAAAATCCTATAGTGGTTGAACCCCACAGTAAAATCAACTCTTCTTTTTATTACATAACTTTTCACTTACATGGTAAAATCAAAGGATCTATTTATGGTTTTGTTTCCTCAAAATAGTGTACATAATTCATAAAAACACATGAAATTATTCTAGATCCATTGGAATTTTTAATCCATTGTTCATAATAAGTTCATTTGTCGCATCTCATATCCTGTGGAATACATCAATTGAAAGGGGTGACTGTAAGTCCTAGTAAGGGAAACATATTTACCTGTGATCAAGAGTAATATCATTAAGAAAAATATTAATATCTTTATGGAATGAAGAATGGAATATAAAAAATATACTAAAAAAGTTTACATGAATCATTACATGGAAATGGGGCAGAAACATTTATCTGATACATTTATACAAATATCACCATGTTCGTTCAGTGAGGTTTTGTAAATACAAAATTACCAAGGTGTTGTAAATCATTTCATATATATAGATTAAATTAAATTTTCAATGAATGGGAGAGTTATCAAGTTACACCATTAATTTTTATTCATTAATGTGATCCAAAAATATCATAATAAAAAATTTAATAAATAACATGTGGAGAATACAAAATGTGTTTCCCTTCAAAACGATGATGTTTAAAAATTGATTTAATACATGACCATTATGTCTTTTTTAACCCACAAAAAGGGAATGAGGGAATCCTATATGATAATTCCATAATTAAATATATACTTTTTATATTTAGGTTAATACTCGGGGAAAATAAAGAGGCCATGATACTCATAAGATGAAAATAAACGAGAATTTCTTCATGAGAAGATGTAATTTCTGAGATGTAAATTCACAATAATAATTTATTTTAAAATTTGTATAATAAAAGGGTAAAATAAGAGGGTAAAAGTGTAAAAACTTAATAAAACATAATTTTTATGTAAGGGTATGACATAAAAACCTAGTATAAGAGTGTAAACATAACATTTAGAAGATATATGTGAAAAGAGGTTAATGAATTGCCGATAAAGGTAGGATAATTCCATTATCCTAAAGAACTACTCCTATATCATGAGTAATGGAACCTTGGGGGCCTGAGGGAACATTGGGGAGACTCCATGGGATGAAAAGGAATACCATTTCATCATAGAGGATAGATTTTTAGTGAATGTAAATAGAGAAATGGGTTAGTATTTATAAGAATTGGATTGTATTTTTTATGTAATTTCAATATATAGGACTTGGAAATATAGTTTGTCAAAAATGAAAAAACATAGGCTTGCCCACAGTTTTTTCCTAATTTTTTTGTAAATTTGGGAGATATTTTATTTAATTTAACAAAAAATTTTTGATTATATTTTGATTTTAAAAAATATGGAATGAAAATGTAGAGTTTCCCCAAAATAATATTTTTTAATGTTAAAGGTTGACTTTTTTTACATTGGAATGTAACTTATGAATTTGAAAATTGATTAAAATATATTAAAATAATTGATATTAATAAAATTAAACAATTTAGTTCACTTAATGTGATTAATTAATTTATAAATAACTTCTTAAAAATTATTAAGTCATTAAACATACCGAAAACCTCAACCTATGTTTTTATTAATCACTGAAAAATTATGAATTTTAGTCAAATCACATAAATTCGTCCCAACTAATTTTGACGTGTTGATTAAAAAAATGATGATTATTGTAACATAGTTATTCTACATGTATGATAATTTAAACATTAAAATATTATAATTCTTATTAATACAAAAATAACGGGTTGATAATGCATAGTAAAATTTCTAACACATTGTGTTTTTCAATGAAATTACAAAATTAAAATAAACATTATAGTTAAATAATAGTTTTTTATCATACAATTTCATTAAAATTAATCTTATTCATAATACAATAGTTTATCAAAAAAATATATGTTAAATCATTTCAAAAATTAACATTTGGTATCTGAATAATAAATTTAATTTTTTTTGTATTTAATAAAATCTCTTCTTTAAACAGATTTGACGTAATTAAAATTGTATATATAAAATAGAATACACATTATGTATTTGAGCCTTGGAAACATAAACCCATAGAAAATTCACATGCCACTTTAGGATAAGCTATGTGATCATGTTATATTCATAGTTTGTATCACCATACATTTCACGAGTTGTAGTTTCCACTAAATTGAATATATCTGGTTGATGATTTTATTCATGCTTTTCTTGATGAATCTCGGCATTGTATTGGTGAAGGGATTACCCTAGTGACATTACCTCCCTACCCAGTTTTTATAATGGGGATTAATAAGACTTCATTCTCCCAGTTGAGGCAATCAATTCTCTAATATACATTAATTATCATTTTTCACTAATATATATAAATACCTATATAAAAATTAATATTATTTCCATGAGTATAGTTCGCAATTGATATGTTGACCAACATACATTTAACAGTTAAATATCGATATCTAAATCGCCCATTATACACTATAAATATCACTTCATTATTGAAATGATATGGTTTTGTTGTATATAATATAATATGAAACACATTTTCCAAAAAAAATCTTTTAAATACATTGGGTTATTTAATTCTCCTCCCTTAAGAAATTTCATCCCCAAAATTTCAACTCATTCTCTCTATAGAGAAAAGATGTGGATACTTCTGTCTAATATTATTCATTGTTTTTCATTCAATTATTTTTGTATATTATACCTCCATAAAATATTTATGATGTTGGATGTTTTGTGTCATGACCCGTCCCCAAGGGCTCGTGAACTAAATACCATATGCATGGCTTACATAGCTCATGGGCTGGTGAATTTCATCGAAAAGGCATATACCAAAAAAATGGTATTTCCTTTAAATCTATACACAAAAATACATGAAATACTAAAAAAATAAAATCACAAAGGTAAAAAAAATATGACCACCTCAAAGTACCACCACTATGAGTAAATGGTGTAAACTGAAAGTAAAGGGGATCGAATACAAGACCAAGAACCCACAAACTAAATAGTCTTATTGATGTCCATCCTAAATTCTCTTTATGTAGGGGAGTGGAAGTAAATCATGAAGCTATAGAATTATTCCCCGTCTTCTCATGCCTCACTCAGCTCCACTAGGTCCTAAACCACCATTGTATGCTACAGAAGACATGACAAGTGTGTATGAAGCCCATACATGGGTGAGTATAATAACTCAATAGGGACCCCAAGATCCCAATAGTTCTCTAAAAAGTCCTCAAGGAAGAATTCAAAAATGGAAATACCACAGAAGAAAATACCACCAAGAAATATATCAAATAAATAGTACAATGTAAAAGACATATCACACTAGGTATAAATTAAGTATAGTAGTAATGTTGATTAGTCGTAAAGCTAGATCATCTTAATCTGTTGAGGGGATATGCTTCTTATCCATGAAGGATTTTAAGTTTCTATTCCATGAAGGGTCACTCTACTACTGATCCATGATGGTTTTTCGTATGGCTGATCCACGATGGGTCATGAAACTACTAATCCACAAAGGGTCACCCCATTTTTGATCCACAGAGGGTTGCTCAATTGATAATCTATGAAGAATCGCTTCATTTCTAATTCAAGAAGGATCTCTCTTAATTCTTCATGTCACAACATTCCACTGGATTCCCGAACATAGAATTCTTGATTTTAGGATTATCTTATCATTATTCCTTCTGTCATACATCAACCGATAGTAAGTCTCACATAGAGTAACCCAATGGACCGTCTCTTCATAAGTGTCCCAATAAAATAGACGGTGCATTGAAAAGACGACATCTTTGTATGATATTGGAATTTTATAAAAAATGGGATAGTTGGATTGGAGACCAATCCAACCTATACATATGTCATCCTCCTACAAAACCCACGTAGAATATGTCAGAAATACTGCCCTATCGCAAGGGTACTTGTGCCGCCGACAACATATCAATCGGACATCCAATCTGTTAGTTAGAAGCATTTCAGTGAAACGGGGGATGAATGGGTCTGGGAACGGTCTGACATGGGCCTGAACCAATATGGTCTGTCCCATGGTTGTCCCAAACCCCTTGTGGTAAATCAGATACATTCATCAACCTGGACCATTGAGGCGTGTCGGCTTGTCCAGCCCCGACATGAATTAGGCGCATCCGGTTTCTCACCCGGGGGTGCCATCTTGCACCGCCTCCCCCAATGAGTGGTCCGCAGAATGGACTAGTTTGGTCAGTTAGATGTATATTTCTTTCATCTACTCACTCCCCAATACCTAGATGATCGGTCGGTCGATCCACCTACAAGTTTTCAATAGTCATCGTGCCGCCAGAGCGCCCGGGTGGCCCAGATGCAGGCATCTAGTTCCTTGCGTCTCCTGGTGGTGTCACACCTCAACGTCACCATGTCCAGCTAGCACCGGCCCTCTGCTGCCACGGAGTACCGCCTCCATGTTCTAGAAGCCATCGTTGGCTACCTAGGTGTGCCGATTGTTTGTTTTGTGGTACACAAGAGTTTCTCTTGTGGCCAGTTTCTCAAACTGCTTGCGCCTACGGGCTCCGTATGGTACCACCATTACAACGAAGCCCTCAAAATCACATTACCACCAACACTATCTTTCAGGCATGAATAATGCACATGAAACATAAACTACACAGGGAACTAGGCCTTTTTTGTGTCGGCCCGTGCCCTCTTTGTGAGAGTTTAAACACGGGGGGAAATAATAAAAACCACTCGACATATTAAATCCAATTTTTCAATCCCACATTATAACCCCCATGCAAGAATGATTGTATCATTCACCAAGCCATTTTTTGTTGGTCCATATTCATCGTTAACCTAAATAATTGAGAATGAAACATCAATCATAATGAAAGCATTAACACCTACAAGGATTATTGGATCTACAACTGATGATTGATGAGAACTGTGTAGTCATCGTCGATATTTGAATCATTGGAATTAATCTCTATTCATCAGTCATCGGATCTGATCTGTTATCCATTTTTTTCATCGTGAAATTTGTAATATCTGTCATTCATTGATGGTGGAGGATTACGTTGGCATTTAATCATAACAAATCCAGGGATTTTTGTCTACGGTGAACCCTTGATTAATAAAATAAGAAAATGTGTTCTGTGTTGTAGCATCACCACGATGTTTCATTAATGAGTGTTATTAATGAATGAATAATCTTCTTCTCATTCTGTCACAACATTGTTGAATCATCTCTGAACATAATTAAAATATATAAATAAAATAATATTATGTTTTTAATTTTTATTCTTTATGTTCGAAAATTTAACTCTTCTGGTCGACCTGTGCCAGTCGATGCTAGGCCCCTTCAAGGTGTATCATGACATTGCAAGTCCAACTATGCCCTCCGATTTATAATCAGATAACCGGTTCAAAATATAGGAATAAACTATCATATGCTCTCTTATGGGAGCTTGAAATAAGTACAATACTATATTCCAATAACCCCAGGCCACAGAATAACATGCAATTTTAGATACTAGACTCTAACTTGTACCAATAAACTACGAAAACAATTTATGAAAATTATAGGATATTAAATTTTCCCCACCTTAGTGATTTACATCCCTAAAAGGCAAAACAGTGGATAAAAAAAATAGATGGGTGTAATGATCATGAGTCTAAGCCTCACACTCCCATGTTCTCTCTGGGAGATTCCTGCGATTCCACCAAACACGCACTAGAGGAATAAACCATCCACAAAGGATCATCTCCCTTCAATATTCTATCTTCACCAATTACTCCTCAAAAATCACCCCATCATCAATCTCATGATATTCAGGGTAGATGATGTGAGATGGGTTGTGCACTTAACTACTCGGGAGGGATACATGGAAGACATCATACACATTCTCAATAGGTGGCGGTAGATCTAAGCTATATACCACCTTTCCCACTCTCCAAAGAATCATAAACGATATGATGAACCCCAGTGATAGCTTTCCATATTGGCCAAATCATTGTATTCCACAGTGTCGGGAGAACCATAGGAATAGGTGTTCCTTACCCTATAACATCGAAGGCCTTCATCAATTATCTAAATATGAATTCTATTGGATCTATGTAGTCTTAATATGCTCTCTAGTGATATTCACCTAATCTGTGGTAGCATGTACCATCTCCGAACCTATGATTTCTGACTCCCCTGGGTTTGTCGTGCACAAATATAACTTTCATGGTCATCTGTAAGGTGCCTCAAATAGTTCTATACTGATGGTGGAGTGGTAGAAATTGATTTATTCAAACACCAGCATTGGTACATGGTCCCCCCAACTGTGACCGAAATCCATGACACAAGCATGAGTCATTTCCTCCATGGTCTATATGGTCCCTCCGTCTGACCATAAGTCAGTGGGCGAAAGGATTTGATCAATCATTGTTGAGTCCCGAACGCCTCATGCAATCCATTCCATAGCCATGGTGTAAATCGTGTGTCACAATCTGAGACTATTGTCAAGGGATCTGAATGAAGTCACATGATCTACTAAATGTATAGGCATGAAAATATCTCCACTAAACCCTTCTCTCAAATATAGTGGAAGTGGGCTAACATGGTGAGTTAATAAAAAATCACCTAGATGGTATATTAACCTCTATACATACATGGTAAGATCATTGTAAAGTCCATTGATATCCAATCCCACTTCATCTCTGTTATCTCAATGGGATGGTTCATACCCACTGGTACATAATGCTCAGCCTTCACATTCTGGCATGTGAGGCACATAAAAACACACTCTTCCACTTCCTTATTCATCCCCGACCACCAATACTAATGTTTGAGGTCCTGGTACATCATCATAACTCCTGGATGTACCACCAAGGGAGATGTATGAAACTCTCTTAGTACCTTCTCTCGCAACTCCATTGGTACAATAGTGTGTCATCATAAAATGATGGTGCACTCCCCACCTTCAAAATATCCATTAGTTTCATATCCTGTGGATATCTTGGAATGTGTAGTCTCATGGATGCTATCTTTTATTTCCACCTCCATGAATCATTTTCTGAGTGGAGGGAAAACTATCATTGACTAAAGGAAAATTTTCTCATCTCTATCCATGAAGGATGTCTAAAGTGGGGCCAACTACTCTGAAGCCTCTTTCAGTAAATGTGAACATGATCTTTGGATAAGAGAATCCTCCACCATGTTCCCCTTCCAAGTAGTATAGAATATATCGAAGTTATAGTCCTGAAGGAACTATAGAAAAAGAAGCTATCTCTAGGTCAGATCCTTCTATGAAAATATACACCTAAGGATCTTGTCGTCTGAGTAGATGATTAATGGCTCAACCATCAGGTAGTGTCTCCCCACCCTCAGTGCGAAGACTACTAATTCTAAATATAGGACATGATTCATATAGTTATTCACATTTTATCTCAACTATTTTGATCCATAAGAAATCACTACATCACCCTGCATAAAAAACAGCCTAGTCCGGTTCTTGATGTTGTAATGTTTACCACGTAGTCAATTCCCTCCTCTGGTAACATTAGGATAAGAGAACTGGTCATGCTCTATCTTAGCTTCTAGGAGCTATTCAGGCATTTATCTATCAACACGAAGTGTATTCACTTCTTATTCAAAGATTTCATAGGTGCTGCATCTCTAGAAAATTCACTTATGAATCTATTATAGCACCCTTCCAACCCAAGGAAACATTGTGCCTCTGTAACACTCCTTGGTGGCTTCCATGTAAGAACTGCCTTCATCTTCACTGGATGCACCACAACTCCATCCTCCAAGATGAAATGCCCAATGAAATTGACCTTTCATATCCATAACACACACTTCGAGATCTTTCTGTAATGTTGGTTCCCTCAGAACGTGTCAAGAACTATCCTTATGTGTATAAAATGCTCCTCCTCTATCGCTTAGTAAACTAAGAAATCATCAATGAAGACCACTAAAAACCGGTCCAAGTAAGACTGCAATATACTGTTCATGTGTCCCATGAACACTATGGGGTGTTAATAAATCCGAACAACATATCTACATACTTTTAATTTTGGTATCGACATCTTAAGGCCATATTTGGGAGGTCATCAGCTTTTACGTGAATATGGTGACAGCCTGATATGACATATATCTTTAATAACCATGCCGATTACTTTATATGATCATAGATGTCATCTATCCTCAGCAGGGAATAAATTTTCTTCACGGTCACCTAGTTTAGGTGCTGGAAGTCCACCTATAGCCTCAAGATCCAAATCTTCTATCTTGGAAAACAAACCAGGTTCTGTCCATCGAGAAACACTAGGTCTTATGAACCCCTTCCTCTATAAGTCCTCTAACTATACTCTCACCATCCAGAGCTCTGCAGGTGCCATCTAATATGCATATGTATATATCAGCACCATCTTTGGGAATAAGTAATTGTAGAAGTGTACCTCTCTACAAGGACAAAATCCAAGGACATCTTCTAGAAAGACATACAAATACCAAACAACCATTGCAAGAAACTATGGAATTTCCTCGTCCACCAAATCTAAGGTCATGCTAGAGAACTGATGAGTGATTAGCCACACCCTCCAACGTGCGAGTCCATCCCACACTGCCCTATTTTATTTATCAACTACAAAGGTAATATGGTATCCATCTACGAATATACACCACACTGTACATCATCATCAGTCAATCTGAGTGTGAACTCCTGATAGTTAGTACACACCCATAATCATATCCTAGGGCTTCAAAGCCACTACCAAGAGGTCCCATCTAAAACCCCCTCCACCGAGAGTAAAGTCACACTTTTAGAACCAACGTGTGACCACCAAATATCCTCCTATGGGAGTCTCAAATTGTAATCGTTGAGACGACAACTTGGTTGGATTATTTGAGTTCCAGACAACATCTGCATTAAGGAATGTGTTACTAGTACCTGTGGCAATATGAACTACAAAGAAAGTGGATAAGACACAGATCATACCTTGTATCATCTCTAGAATGTCTGGATCGTGTGACAGTACTTCATAAAGTTGGGCATACCCCCTCCCACCTGCTCCTTCAGCCTATGGTGTACCGCCTTGGGGTGGTGGTGGTAGTTCCTCATACCTAAATCCACATCCTACCGCTCATCCCCCTCCCCTTCCCCATCTTACACCTATCTGACCTCTGTTATCCTACATCTATCATTGTCTTGGTGGTCCCTGAATAGTTTGTCGATCATTCACGTATGGAATCAGATAGTCGCAAGCTATGTGATCAAGTCTGACATTGGAGTAAACAAAACTATCCCTCATATGACATTCTATTATTCGTGGGCTCCGCACCTCTAACCCAACATCTTGGGGCAATATCCCATAAGTTTTGTGTAACATCCCAGGTAAATAAAGAATACGAAATCTTTATATTTATCCATATTTGTGAATCAAATATTAATATTACTTAAAATGGGATGCTATGCTCGATGGCGTACCCAATACGCAACAACGAGTTTCTTGGAAATCTTACGTTGCACTCTAATAATAAAATAATATTATTTTAAATGTTAGTTAACATGTAGCCGTTGTATTCGTAGGAATGGATATAAATAATTAAAATAGGATTATATATGTTTTTAAATGTTTTTACATTTATCCAATAAAATATAAAGGCTTAAAATACGGAAAGAATTCAATTTTAGGTGTATATGCCCTAGTTTTCACTAAAGGGTCACTTATCGCCTTTTGATGGAGATCTATCATTAAATATAGTTTTGATCACTCTTATACATTCTTATGGACCAAATAAAACTCTTCTTTAGAATCGGGACATTAAATTTTACTTTGTGAAATTTTTTGGTATTTTTCTGATAAAGTTCATTTTTTAATGAATAGTGTAAAATGTTGTATTTTAATTCAAAACCTCTTTTTAATCTAATTTATTTATATGATTAGATTATCTTTTGAATTGGTTTTAAAGTGAAATTAGAAAATATTGTTACCATTTAATCCAATAGTGGTCGTTGGAATTAATTTCACTTTGAAATCGGACTTAAACTAGTGTCAATCTTTTGATACTTATTGTTCCATAAAAACACGCTATTTGCTCTGACAGTGGGAATTAATTATTAAATTAATTAATGTGACTTATATTTTTTGAATTTTGTAAAATAGAATTCATTTTTGAATTCGGAATATCACATATAGCTTAGGGTGAATGTTTGGGATTTTTCTGAAAAACTTCAATTTTTGATGAATAGTGAAACAACTAAGTGGTACTTATAAAAACTGATTTTTCCGTTTAAATTAAATTTTGCCATCATTGTGTTTTGATTTTCAAAAATCCGACATACATGGTTGTCATTATGAAGTAAAATGTGGTTCAATGAGATTATAATAATTTTTTGGTGAATAGTAACTTATTAAGTTCTTAATCGCGATTAGTGGTAATTAGTGTAGTTTAAGGTAAAAATAATGCTTTAATAAAATAAGATGAGCTTGAAACATGTCCTACCCTCATTGGTTGTGTCATGGCCGACCAAGACAAGCCATGGGTCAACTTGGGGACCCCATGGAGACACTTTTGTTGGGAAATGACATAAATAACGTTTTATTTAATGTAAAAGTAAAAATGACACAAACATAATATGTTTTACGAAACAAAATTTTACATTGGGTTATAAAGATCATATTTCTGATTATAAATAGTCATTGGAAAGATAAAAAGATTTCCTACATCATAGTATTTTGTTTATAATTTTTAGACATTAAATAAATTGAATTATTTATGACATATTAATGATGCAGCGATGACATCATTATTTGACGATTTAAATAAAATGAAAAGATAATGTAAAATCTATGAACTACACATGTCCAAAACCTATTGGATGAGTTTATTTCGAACCCTTATCACATTATACACGAATTATATCAATTTGGGACTTTTTAAAACCGAAACACTTTTTCAAATAAAGTAATATTTCTTTACTTTCCAAAAGTGCCCCTCCTCTCCTCTTATAAAAGGCCCCCACCTCTACCTTATTTCACACACTCCTCAAGCCTTTGGCTCGGCCAAACCCTGCCTATTTACTCTCTCCACATCCCTCTCCTCATCCTAGAGGATTCCCTTTGGTCATAATCCTTTCAAAGGAAGCATTTAGGCTCAAATCAAAAGGAGTTACACTTTTAAAGGTAATTCATTCTCTCTTGTTCATTTGTTTTATTTTGCTTCTCCAACCCTCTAAACTCTTTTTATTTACTTCTTTTGCAACAACACCAGTATATTCAATATACTAGGATGTTGTTATAAGATTTATTCGAGCTACACTCTCACACAACTACATCAAATGGTTAAAGAACATACGGTTTCTGTGGATGGCAAAATTCTGCCTCCTGAAACGATGATTGTTCAATACTCATTTAACACCTTCAAGGGTGGCCATTATGATGTCACTATTTTTATATATGATATATAATATGTTAATGTTTTCTTTAAGCTTCTGTATTTTTCATTTTGGTCATACCTTTATGGTTTCCATTATGGGTAAACACGATATCTTCATTTAAGGAAGTGCGGACTACCGCCCCCTCAAAGTGATGTGATTCGTTAATGCCATATGTGGGAAGTGTAAAGGATGGATTTAAAGTAATTATATATGATGTTATACTGGAATTATAATATACCTCTATATCATTATTATTTCTGTCCATTAAAATATGAGATAGAAATGAAATTAGCGTTCATGTGTATGTACGGCTTACCGTCTCCATGAACGGTGCATTTCATTTCTTATCCCCAAATGTAATGTACTATTAAAAGTATATGTATATAATCGATATATATAATGAATGATACATATAAATGAGGAATATAATTCTGTAATTAAAATATACATACCTATCATTTAATTTTAATTCCATTAATATGAGAAAGAAATGAAAGTAGCGTTCATGCGTACGTACGACTTACCGTCTCCATGAACGGTGCATTTAATTTCTTACCTCTAAATGATTACGTAATATTATAAATACATGTATATGCTGGATATATATGATATATATGATATCCAAATCAGGAATTTCATTCTGGATATAAAGAACCCTTGACCACATGAACAACATGTAATTGTAAGAAGTACACTTTCGACTTAAGAACCAAATATCGACAAAACAAACATTATTAACTTAAATGGATAAATAATGTTTATAACATGGAAATAAGTGATATAAAAGGAATAATGAACTCTAAAAAGGTTCTTAATCAAGTATAAATTTTCTCAAGTTTATTATTCAGGACGTTAAAGAACGATCGAGTCAAGTCGGACCCGAGGTAAGGGACTTCGTCTCAATATCCTTTCATTGAGGCATATTTCGTTCTATACACAACTTTCTTTTATACGGTGTATAAACCCCTTTTACTTTACTTTTATACAAAAGTAATCTTTTTCTACGAAGCGTTTTACAAAACGACAAAAATTAAAGTTTCTTTTAATGAACGCGGTGAAAACGACCTTTTCTGCCACCGCGAGTATTATTTGGTCTTTGGCTTCCTCAACAAGTCGTAATATTTTTAGAACAAAATAAATACCATATACTCTTTTATTTATTTTGGTATTGAAAATGGTTTTGATAAATGATTCTATTATGTCAATATATTTATGATATATTGTGATTGAAATGGGGAAATGTTATCATTCCTTTATATTGGTTTTATGTTTTATGATTTTATATTGGTACTTGGACATTTTAACGGGTGGTTACGTTATAAACCGTATGACGGGTGGTGCCGTGAATACCAGGACGGGTGGTTACGTTGTAACCTCCAATGCATTGGGTATGGAAGTCAGCCGTATGGCTATTCCATTAAGTATGTATGGAAATTGGCCGTATGGCTATTCCATTAAGTGATATGTGTGGGAGTCGACCGTATGGTTATTCCACTTAAGTATGTTTATGTCCCAAGTTACCTTTATATATGTTATGTGTTCTTTATATGGGTTTTATGGAAATCATTTTGTTACAAAAAGGTAAGTAATGATATTCTATTCAGTGAAGAGTTTTTACTACTTCATAAAGGTGAAAAGTATTACCTTGATAAAGTATACATGGTTTACTTTTGTTTTGATAAACTAACAGTTTTTATTCTTTGTGTATCCATTACTGAGTTTTTATGCTCATCCCAAGTTTTTGAAATGTTTTTCAGAGGACTTAGCGTGGAATATGGTCAAGGATGGGATCATGGGAAAGTCATGCTACCTAAAACATGAAACTAGACATGTTTCTTTTTTAGAGTTTTTATTTTATGGAAATTTAGTAGAAGATACTACTTTGTAATCTTTTGAGATGTAATAGTTATGTCCTAATTCTCTAAAACTCTAAACCTGAAAAGATCCTCAACGTGAATTATTCATTTAATTCAATATTAAGTAAGGTTTAAGGTCGGGGCCTTATAGTTGGTATCATAGGTCAGTTTAGATAACTTTAGAGGTTAGGGTATTCTTTAAGCATAAGTTACATTACCATAATGGTTAGGATTTCAGACAGAGCCCTAGTTTTAGATAAAGTGAATGAGTAAGAATATCTTAGTGTTTATCTTCCTCATTAGTACATGATGGTTTTGTTGTTATACTCACACTGACCCTTTTTGGTTTTTGTAAATGGCTGGATCTAGTAGGCACTAAGGTAACTGTGGATGTGAAGGAAACTGTGACAGTTTTCTGAGCGTGCAACTGAATGATATGGGAGCTGTAATGAGAACTCTTGTGTTTATCCTCAACCAACTATCTGGAGTTATGATTGACCACCTAAACCTTGGTGATTTCTATAAAGCATCATGTATGCGAGAAATAAATCCCTACGAAACTACAGGTAATAATCATAAAGGTAAGTGTGTTCAAAAACCTATGTGTCAACGATGTGGAAAGAAACACCTAGGAAAATGTTTCAAAGGGACCGAAATATGCTATAGATGTGGAAATGAAGGTCATAAAGCAGGAACCTGCCATGGAAAAAGGAAGCATCCAGTTGACTCGAGGAAAGGGAAAGAAGTTCTTTCTGAGGGATCAATTGAATGTTTTAAATGTGGTGTGCATGGTCATTATGCAAACACATGTCCTATGAAGAAGTTTCGTGAATGGGGTCACCAAGAGCGTACAAATGTTCGTTTACCACTACATAATGCCATTCCGATTGAGGATGAAGAAACTAAAAATGACCAATCAAAGGTATGTATTATTTCATGACTATTGTTTTCCTATTTTGGAATCTTAGGATATGATTCATGATTTTGTTTGTAGGAAAGAGGTATTTCAAAATAAGTTAGAAAGGAATGGTTAATGGATCATGAAGAATGTTGAATGAGTACGATGTCAACATATAAGGGCTTCAAGAGTTATGGTGAAATTCTTAAGAGTATTAAGTCTCTTTTGATGATGGGGTTACATTAGAAGACATTTTATATTATGTGTAACCCTGATGTTTAATATATGAAATTTTATTCAAGGAATAGTTATCTCTTCTTTTGTGTACATAGTTATAAAGAACCATTTGGGTTTATATGATCCTTACTTTTGAGGTAATTATGGGTTACTATATGTTATGATTGAAGTGAAAGGCATGAGATAAAATTGAGGTTAAATTATGTTATGGTTATTTTTGATGATTTTATCCCTTTTTGGGGAATGATTTAAGAATTATATAGTTTTGGAAAAAGGACAACATGCAGACCGTGTGACAACCCGTCGCGTCGGACAAAGCTGCGGGAATCGAACCCACAACCAAAGTGCGACTGGTATTTATCGCCTACCACTGGACTACGTGAAGTCCCTGGTTAGTTTGACTGATTCTTTTTAGTTATATGATTTTATGAATTAAGAGTAAGTTGATTTTGGGTTATTTATGAAAATGATTAACTTATCATGGAGGATATGTGATTAGGATAATTACTTTTCAATGAGAGACTTTAAGAGGAACTGATTTTGTTTGGAGATAAATGTTACGATTAAACTTGGAAGACTATGGGACTAAATCCTTCAAATGTTTGGGTTTCAATCTTAGATTGGTTTTCTTTGAGGAATTTTTATGGACAAATTTGTTTATCGGATGGTCCTCGTTTAACTTTGGATTTTTTGGACAAATTTTGGAGATTAAGAATAGATTTTCTTTCTAATGGGTTATCCTTTTCTGGGTTATCTGATCATGTACTAATCTTTTGGGTTTTGGTTTGGGTTAAAGTCTAAAGACATGGGAAGTATAGTTCTCTTTTTTTGGGTTAGGTAATTCTCTAGAAGTTGATTATAGTACTCTTAATTTGAACAAGTCTTCCTAAATACTCGCCTTTTGGAGAAAATATGAGTTTTTGTAAGAAAAGTTGAGAGTCAACATGATAAGTGATTATGTTTCCTTATGAATAAATTCCTCAATAAAAAGTTACTTAAAACAAAAATGTTTTCTATTAACTTTTCCTACTGGGGAATCGAATACCGTTTAACCCATAACAAGTTTGTGATTCTCTCATGGTTAACTTTCTCCTAAACATGTTTTCTATCACTCTCCATCAGAACATGATGCTATGTTTTCTCCTCCATGTCCATGTTTCCATACTTGTAATCCTAGTATGGGTTAACTCGGGTGACCTTTGTACTTATCTTTCTTTATTTTAAAGTGATTGTTTTACCGACTCTTCTTCCGATGTGGGACTTTCAAGGATGTTTCAAAGCCCAATTTTAAAATTGCGAGGACGCAATTCCCAAAAGGGGTGAAGGATGTAACACCCCAGGTAAATAAAGAATATGACATATTTATATTTATCCATATTTTTGAATCAAATATTAATATTACTTAAAATGGGATGCTATGCTCGATGGCGTACCCAATACGCAACAACGAGTTTCTTGGAAATCTTACGTTGCACTCTAATAATAAAATAATATTATTTTAAATGGTAGTTAACATGTAGCCGTTGTATTGGCGGGAATGGATATAAATAACTAAAATAGGATTATATATGTTTTTAAATGTTTTTACATTTATCCAATAAAATATAAAGGCTTAAAATACGGAAAGAATTCAATTTTAGGTGTATATGCCCTAGTTTTCACTAAAGGTTCACTTATCACCTTTTGATGGAGAACTGTCATTAAATATAGTTTTGATCACTCTTATACATTCTTATGGACCAAATAAAACTCTTCTTTAGAATCGGGACATTAAATTTTACTTTGTGAAATTTGTTGGTATTTTTCTGATAAAGTTCATTTTTTAATGAATAGTGTAAAATGTTGTATTTTAATTCAAAACCTCTTTTTAATCTAATTTATTTATATGATTAGATTATCTTTTGAATTGGTTTTAAAGTTAAATTAGAAAATATTTTTACCATTTAATCCAATAGTGGTCGTTGGAATTAATTTTCACTTTGAAATCGGACTTAAACTAGTGTCAATCTTTCGATACTTATTGTTCCATAAAAACACGCTATTTGCTCTGACAGCGGGAATTAATTATTAAATTAATTAATGTGACTTATATTTTTTGAATTTTGTAAAATAGACATCATTTTTGAATTCGGAATATCACATATAGCTTAGGGTGAATGTTTGGGATTTTTCTGAAAAACTTCAATTTTTGATGAATAGTGAAACAACTAAGTGGTACTTATAAAAACTGATTTTTCCGTTTAAATTAAATTTTGCCATCATTGTGTTTTGATTTTCAAAAATCCGACATACATGGTTGTCATTATGAAGTAAAATGTGGTTCAATGAGATTATAATAATTTTTTGGTGAATAGTAACTTATTAAGTTTTTAATCGCGATTAGTGGTAATTAGTGTAGTTGAAGGTAAAAATAATGCTTTAATAAAATAAGATGAGCTTGAAAAATGTCCTACCCTCATTGGTTGTGTCATGGACGACCAAGACAAGCCATGGGTCAACTTGGGGACCCCATGGAGACACTTTTGTTGGGAAATGACATAAATAACGTTTTATTTAATGTAAAAGTAAAAATGACACAAACATAATATGTTTTACGAAACAAAATTTTACATTGGGTTATAAAGATCATATTTCTGATTATAAATAGTCATTGGAAAGATAAAAAGATTTCATACAACATAGTATTTTGTTTATAATTTTTAGACATTAAATAAATTGAATTATGTATGACATATTAATGATTCAGTGACGACATCATTATTTGACGATTTAAATAAAATGGAAAGATAATGTAAAATCTATGAACTACACATGTCGAAAACCTATTGTATGTGTTTATTTCGAACCCTTATCACACTATCCACGAATTATATCAATTTGGGACTTTTTAAAACCGAAACACTTTTTCAAATAAAGTAATATTTCTTTACTTTCCAAAAGTGCCCCTCCTCTCCTCTTATAAAAGGCCCCCACCTCTACCTTATTTCACACACTCCTCAAGCCTTTGGCTCGGCCAACCCCTGCCTATTTACTCTCTCCACATCCCTCTCCTCATCCTAGAGGATTCCCTTTGGGCATAATCCTTTCAAAGGAAGCATTTAGGCTCAAATCAAAAAGAGTTACACTTTTAAAGGTAATTCATTCTCTCTTGTTCATTTGTTTTATTTTGCTTCTCCAACCCTCTAAACTCTTTTTATTTACTTATTTTGCAACAACACCAGTATATTCAATATACTAGGATGTTGTTATAAGATTTATTCGAGCTACACTCTCACACAACTACATCAAATGGTTAAAGAACATACGGTTTCCGTGGATGGCAAAATTCTGCCTCCTGAAACGATGATTGTTCAATACTCATTTAACACCTTCAAGGGTGGCCATTATGATGTCACTATTTTTATATATGATATATAATATGTTTATGTTTTCTTTAAGCTTCTGTATTTTTCATTTTGGTCATACCTTTATGGTTTCCATTATGGGTAAACACGATATCTTCATTTAAGTAAGTGCGGACTACCGCCCCCTCAAAGTGATGTGATTCGTTAATGCCATATGTGGGAAGTGTAAAGGATGGATTTAAAGTAATTATATATGATGTTATACTGGAATTATAATATACCTCTATATCATTATTATTTCTGTCCATTAAAATATGAGATAGAAATGAAATTAGCGTTCATGTGTACGTACGGCTTACCGTCTCCATGAACGGTGCATTTTATTTCTTATCCCCAAATGTAATGTACTATTAAAAGTATATGTATATAATGGATATATATAATGAATGATACATCTAAATGAGGAATATAATTCTGTAATTAAAATATACATACCTATCATTTAATTTTAATTCCATTAATATGAGAAAGAAATGAAAGTAGCGTTCATGCGTACGTACGACTTACCGTCTCCATGAACGGTGCATTTAATTTCTTACCTCTAAATGATTACGTAATATTATAAATACATGTATATTCTGGATATATATGATATATATGATATCAAAATCAGGAATTTCATTCTGGATATAAAGAACCTTTGACCACATGAACAACATGTAATTGTAAGAAGTCCACTTTCGACTTAAGAACCAAATATCGACAAAACAAACATTATTAACTTAAATGGTTAAATAATGTTTATAACATGGAAATAAGTGATATAAAAGAAATAATGAACTCTAAAAAGGTTCTTAATCAAGTATAAATTTTCTCAAGTTTATTATTCAGGACGTTAAAGAACGATCGAGTCATGTCGGACCCGAGGTAAGGGACTTCGTCTCAATCTCCTTTCATTGAGGCATATTTCGTTTTATACACAACTTTCTTTTATACGGTGTATAAACCCCTTTGACTTTACTTTTATACAAAAGTAATCTTTTTCTACGAAGCGTTTTACAAAACGACAAAAATTAATGTTTCTTTTAACGAACGCGGTGAAAACGATCTTTTCTGCCACCGCGAGTATTATTTGGTCTTTGGATTCCTCAACAAGTCGTAATGTTTTTAGAACAAAATAAATACCATATACTCTTTTATTTATTTTGGTATTGAAAATGGTTTGGATAAAGGATTCTATTATATCAATATATTTATGATATATTGTGATTGAAATGTGGAAATGTTATCATTCCTTTATATTGGTTTTATGTTTTATGATTTTATATTGGTACTTGGACATTTTAATGGGTGGTTACGTTATAAACCGTATGACGGGTGGTGCCGTGAATACCAGGACGGGTGGTTACGTTATAACCTCCAATGCATTGGGTATGGAAGTCAGCCGTATGGCTATTCCATTAAGTATGTATGGAAATTGGCCATATGGCTATTCCATTAAGTGATATGTGTGGTAGTCGACCGTATGGTTATTCCACTTAAGTATGTTTATGTCCCAAGTTACCTTTATATAAGTTATGTGTTCTTTATATGGGTTTTATGGTAATCATTTTGTTACAAAAAGTTAAGTAATGATATTCTATTCAGTGAAGAGTTTTTACTACTTCATAAAGGTGAAAAGTATTACCTTGATAATGTATACATGGTTTACTTTTGTTTTGATAAACTAACAGTTTTTATTCTTTGTGTATCCATTACTGAGTTTTTATGCTCATCCCAAGTTTTTGAAATGTTTTTCAGAGGACTTAGCGTGGAATATGGTCAAAGATGGGATCATGGGAAAGTCATGCTACCTAAAACATGAAACTAGACATGTTTCTTTTTTAGATTTTTTATTTTATTGAAATTTAGTAGAAGATACTACTTTGTAATCTTTTGAGATGTAATAGTTATGTCCTAATTCTCTAAAACTCTAAACCTGAAAATATCTTCGACGTGAATTATTCATTTAATTCAATATTAAGTAAGGTTTAAGGTCGGGGCCTTATAGTTGGTATCATAGGTCAGTTTAGATAACTTTAGAGGTTAGGGTATTCTTTAAGCATAAGTTACATTACCATAATGGTTAGGATTTCAGACAGAGTCCTAGTTTTAGATAAAGTGAATGAGTAAGAATATCTTAGTGTTTATCTTCCTCATTAGTACATGATGGTTTTGTTGTTATACTCACACTGACCCTTTTTGGTTTTAGTAAATGGCTGGATCTAGTAGGCACTAAGGTAACGGTGGATGTGAAGGAAACTGTGACAGTTTTCTGAGCGTGCAACTGAATGATATGGGAGCTGTAATGAGAACTCTTGTGTTTATCCTCAACCAACTATCTGGAGTTATGATTGACCACCTAAACCGTGGTGATTTCTATAAAGCATCATGTATGTGAGAAATAAATCCCAACGGAACTACAGGTAATAATCATAAAGGTAAGTGTGTTCAAAAACCTATGTGTCAACGATGTGGAAAGAAAAACCTAGGAAAATGTTTCAATGGGACAGAAATATGCTATAGATGTGGAAATGAAGGTCATAAAGCAGGAACCTGCCATGGAAAAAGGAAGCATCCAGTTGACTCGAGGAAAGGGAAAGAAGTTCTTTATGAGGGATCAATTGAATGTTTTAAATGTGGTGTGCATGGTCATTATGCAAACACATGTCCTATGAAGAAGTTTCGTGAATGGGGTCACCAAGAGCGTACAAATGTTCATTTACCACTACATAATGCCATTCCGATTGAGGATGAATAAACTAAAAATGACCAATCAAAGGTATGTATTATTTCATGACTATTGTTTTCCTATTTTGGAATCTTAGGATATGATTCATGATTTTGTTTGTAGGAAAGAGGTATTTTAGAATAAGTTAGAAAGGAATGGTTAATGGATCATGAAGAATGTTGAATGAGTAGGATGTCAACATATAAGGGCTTCAAGAGTTATGGTTAAATTCTTAAGAGTATTAAGTCTCTTTTGATGATGGGGTTACATTAGAAGACATTTTATATTATGTGTAACCCTGATGTTTAATATATGAAATTTTATTCAAGGAATAGTTATCTCTTCTTTTTTGTACATAGTTATAAAGAACCATTTGGGTTTATATGATCCTTAATTTTGAGGTAATTATGGGTTACTATATGTTATGATTGAAGTGAAAGGCATGAGATAAAATTGAGGTTAAATTATGTTATGGTTATTTTTGATGATTTTATCCCTTTTTGGGGAATGATTTAAGAATTATATAGTTTTGGAAAAAGGACAACACGCAGACCGTGTGACAACCCGTCGCGTCGGACAAAGCTGCAGGAATCGAACCCACAACCAAAGTGCGACTGGTATTTATCGCCTACCACTGGACTACGTGAAGTCCCTGGTTAGTTTGACTGATTCTTTTTA
This sequence comes from Viscum album, assembly GCA_963277665.1. Classification (NCBI taxonomy): domain Eukaryota; kingdom Viridiplantae; phylum Streptophyta; class Magnoliopsida; order Santalales; family Viscaceae; genus Viscum; species Viscum album. The sequence goes on along the minus strand of OY728158.1, from coordinate 1,755,898,741 downwards.
GTTATATGATTTTATGAATTAAGAGTAAGTTTATTTTGGGTTATTTATGAAAATGATTAACTTATCATGGAGGATATGTGATTAGGATAATTACTTTTCAATGAGAGACTTTAAGAGGAACTGATTTTGTTTGGAGATAAATGTTACGATTCAACTTGGAAGACTATGGGACTAAATCCTTCAAATGTTTGGGTTTCAATATTAGATTGGTTTACTTTGAGGAATTTTTATGGACAAATTTGTTTATCGGATGGTCCTCGTTTAACTTTGGATTTTTTGGACAAATTTTGGAGATTAAGAATAGATTTTCTTTCTAATGGGTTATCCTTTTCTGGGTTATCTGATCATGTACTAATCTTTTGGGTTTTGGTTTGGGTTAAAGTCTAAAGACATGGGAAGTATATAGTTCTCTTTTTTTGGGTTAGGTAATTCTCTAGAAGTTGATTATAGTACTCTTAATTTGAACAAGTCTTCCTAAATACTCGCCTTTTGGAGAAAATATGAGTTTTTGTAAGAAAAGTTGAGAGTCAACATGATAAGTGATTATGTTTCCTTATGAATAAATTCCTCAATAAAAAGTTACTTAAAACAAAAATGTTTTCTATTAACTTTTCCTACTGGGGAATCGAATACCGTTTAACCCATCACAAGTTTGTGATTCTCTCATGGTTAACTTTCTCCTAAACATGTTTTCTATCACTCTCCATCAGAACATGATGCTATGTTTTCTCCTCCATGTCCATGTTTCCAAACTTGTAATCCTAGTATGGGTTAACTCGGGTGACCTTTGTACTTATCTTTCTTTATTTTAAAGTGATTGTTTTACCGACTCTTCTTCCGATGTGGGACTTTCAAGGATGTTTCAAAGCCCAATTTTAAAATTGCGAGGACGCAATTCCCAAAAGGGGTGAAGGATGTAACACCCCAGGTAAATAAAGAATATGACATCGTTATATTTATCCATATTTTTGAATCAAATATTAATATTACTTTAAAGGGGATGCTATGCTCGATGGTGTACCCAATACGCAACAACGAGTTTCTTGGAAATGTTACGTTGCACTCTAATAATAAAATAATATTATTTTAAATGGTAGTTAACATGTAGCCGTTGTATTGGCGGGAATGGATATAAATAACTAAAATAGGATTATATATGTTTTTAAATGTTTTCACATTTATCCAATAAAAGATAAAGGCTTAAAATACGGAAAGAAATCAATTTTAGGTGTATATGCCCTAGTTTTCACTAAAGGTTCACTTATCGCCTTTTGATGGAGAACTGTCATTAAATATAGTTTTGATCACTCTTATACATTATTATGGACCAAATAAAACTCTTCTTTAGAATCAGGACATTAAATTTTACTTTGTGTAAATTTTTGGTAGTTTTCTGATAAAGTTCATTTTTTAATGAATAGTGTAAAATGTTGTATTTTAATTCAAAACCTCTTTTTAATCTAATTTATTTATATGATTATATTATCTTTTGAATTGGTTTTAAAGTGAAATTAGAAAATATTTTTACCATTAAATCCAATAGTGGTCGTTGGAATTAATTTCACTTTGAAATCGGACTTAAACTAGTGTCAATCTTTTGATACTTATTATTCCATAAAAAAACGCTATTTGCTTTGACAGCGGGAATTAATTATTAAATTAAATAATGTGACTTATATGTTTTTAATTTTGTAAAATAGACTTCATTTTTGAATTCAGAATATCAAAAATAGCTTACGGTGAATTTTTTTGATTTTTCTGAAAAACTTCAATTTTTTATGAATAGTGAAACCACTAAGTGGTGCTTATAAAAACTGATTTTTCCATTTAAATGAAATTTTTCCATCATTGTGTTTTGATTTTCAAAAATTCGACATACATGGTTGTCATTAAGAAGTAAAATGTGGTTCAATGAGATCATAATAATTTTTTGGTGAATAGTAACTTATTAAGTTCTTAATCGCGATTAGTGGTAATTAGTGTAGTTTAAGGTAAAAATAATTCTTTAATAAATTAAGATGAGCTTGACACATGTCCTACCCTCATTGGTTGTGTCATGGCCGACGAAGACAAGCCATGGGTCAACTTGGGGACCCCATGGAGACACTTTTGTTGGGAAATGACATAAATAACGTTTTATTTAATGTAAAAGTAAAAATGACACAAACATAATATGTTTTACGAAACAAAATTTTACATTGGGTTATAAAGATCATATTTCTGATTATAAATAGTCATTGGAAAGATAAAAAGATTTCATACATCATAGTATTTTGTTTATAATTTTTAGACATTAAATAAATTGAATTATGTATGACATATTAATGATTCAGTGATGACATCATTATTTGACGATTTAAATAAAATGGAAAGATAATGTAAAATCTATGAACTACACATGTCGAAAACCTATTGTATGAGTTTATTTCGAACCCTTATCACACTATCCACGAATTATATCAATTTGGGACTTTTTAAAACCGAAACACTTTTTCAAATAAAGTAATATTTCTTTACTTTCCAAAAGTGCCCCTCCTCTCCTCTTATAAAATGCCCCCACCTCTACCTTATTTCACACACTCCTCAAGCCTTTGGCTCGGCCAACCCCTGCCTATTTACTCTCTCCACATCCCTCTCCTCATCCTAGAGGATTCCCTTTGGGCATAATCCTTTCAAAGGAAGCCTTTAGGCTCAAATCAAAAGGAGTTACACTTTTAAAGGTAATTCATTCTCTCTTGTTCATTTGTTTTATTTTGCTTCTCCAACCCTCTAAACTCTTTTTATTTACTTATTTTGCAACAACACCAGTATCTTCAATATACTAGGATGTTGTTATAAGATTTATTCGAGCTACACTCTCACACAACTACATCAAATGGTTAAAGAACATACGGTTTCCGTGGATGGCAAAATTCTGCCTCCTGAAACGATGATTGTTCAATACTCATTTAACACCTTCAAGGGTGGCCATTATGATGTCACTATTTTTATATATGATATATAATATGTTTATGTTTTCTTTAAGCTTCTGTATTTTTCATTTTGGTCATACCTTTATGGTTTCCATTATGGGTAAACACGACATCTTCATTTAAGTAAGTGCGGACTACCGCCCCCTCAAAGTGATGTGATTCGTTAATGCCATATGTGGGAAGTGTAAAGGATGGATTTAAAGTAATTATATATGATTTTATACTGGAATTATAATATACCTCTATATCATTATTATTTCTGTCCATTAAAATATGACATAGAAATGAAAGTAGCGTTCATGTGTACGTACGGCTTACCGTCTCCATGAACGGTGCATTTCATTTCTTATCCCCAAATGTAATGTACTATTAAAAGTATATGTATATAATGGATATATATAATGAATGATACATCTAAATGTGGAATATAATTCTGTAATTAAAATATACATACCTATCATTTAATTTTAATTCCATTAATATGAGAAAGAAATGAAAGTAGCGTTCATGCGTACGTACGACTTACCGTCTCCATGAACGGTGCATTTAATTTCTTACCTCTAAATGATTACGTAATATTATAAATACATGTATATTCTGGATATATATGATATATATGATATCAAAATCAGGAATTTCATTCTGGATATAAAGAACCTTTGACCACATGAACAACATGTAATTGTAAGAAGTCCACTTTCGACTTAAGAACCAAATATCGACAAAACAAACATTATTAACTTAAATGGTTAAATAATGTTTATAACCTGGAAATAAGTGATATAAAAGGAATAATGAACTCTAAAAATGTTCTTAATAAAGTAGAAATTAACTCAAGTTTATTATTCAGGACGTTAAAGAACGATCGAGTCAAGTCGGACCTGAGGTAAGGGACTTCGTCTCAATCTCCTTTCATTGAGGCATATTTCGTTTTATACACAACATTCTTTTATATGGTGTATAAACCCCTTTGACTTTACTTTTATATAAAAGGAATATTTTTCTATGAAGGGTTTTACAAAACGACAAAAAGGAATGTTGCTTTTAACGAACGCGGAGAAAATGACCTTTTCCGCCACCGCGAGTATTATTTGGTCTTTGGCTTCCTCAACAAGTCGTAATGTTTTTAGAATAAAATAAATACCATATACTCTTTTATGTATTTTGGTATTGAAAATGGTTTTGATAAAGGATTCTATTATGTCAATATATTTATGATATATTGTGATTGAAATCTGGAAATTTTATCATTCCTTTATATTGGTTTTATGTTTTATGATTTTATATTGGTACTTGGACATTTTAACGGGTGGTTACGTTATAAACCATATGACGGGTGGTGCCTTGAATACCAGGACGGGTGGTTACATTATAACCTCCAATGCATTGGGTATGGAAGTCGGCCGTATGGCTATTCCATTAAGTATGTATGGAAATTGGCCGTATGGCTATTCCATTAAGTGATATGTGTGGGAGTCGACCGTATGGTTATTCCACATAAGTATGTTTATGTCCCAAGTTACCTTTATATATGTTATGTGTTCTTTATATGGGTTTTATGGTAATCCTTTGGTTACAAAAAGGTAAGTAATGATATTTTATTCAGTGAAGAGTTTTTACTACTTCATAAAGGTGAAAAGTATTATCTTGATAAAGTATACATGGTTTACTTTTGTTTTGATAAACTAACAGTTTTTATTCTTTGTGTATCCCTTACTGAGTTTTTATGCTCATCCCAAGTTTTTGAAATGTTTTTCACAGGACATAGCGTGGAATAGGGTCAAGGATGGGATCATGGGAAAGTCATGCTACCTAAAACATGAAACATGACTTTTTTCTTTTTTAGAGTTTTTATTTTATGGAAATTTAGTAGAAGAGACTACTTTGTAATACTTTGAGATGTAATAGTTATGTCCTAATTCTCTAAAACTCTAAACCTGAAAAGATCCTCGACGTGAATTATTCATTTAATTCAATATTAAGTAAGGTTTAAGGCCTGGGCCTTATATTTTGTCATGTTTGGGTCACTGTATTAGTTTCCAACTAATTACTACAGACGAATCATCTACTTATCATCTGATGGTGGCTCTCACTGTCGGTGCCAGCTCAGCAAGGTATCTCTCCACCATTATAGTTCGCTCTAGCACTCTTGTCTACATCGGTATACTATGTGAAATATTCAACACCGTAATCTCCCATTAGAGTCTATGCTCAATGGTCTGGGCCCTGAAGGAAAGGCCTCATTCCATGTCGGTGGAGTAGTAGGAAAGGACAGTAAACCACATCGAGTACTAGGCCACAGTCGGGCTGTACAACTATAGATGTAGTTGTTCCTGAAAACAGAGTTAGTGTAGTGTCACTTGTATGAATTACTCCCTAAAGAGTTTCTCTATTTAAAACCAGGAAAGGGTCGCTTCCTGGTGTGTTTGGAGTGTAAATATTCACCATCTCTCTGTTGTTCCCTGAAGAAAGGAAAGTGGATAGGACCACCATTTTGTATGTAGGTGTATCTACCAGGTGAAAACCCCGTGTAACCACCTCAATACAATCCTTTACTACCTAAGGATCTTTCTCGCCTAGAAACCACATAGGCCGTTGTCATTGGAACCACTACATTTCACTTAGTCGGTGTTCATTGTATCTACTAGGTCTAGTAGAAACTGCTACTCTACATGTGGTGGTGTTGTTGGTAATCCACCTGAAGTTGATATCACTATAATTTTTCCATTCACCAATTCCTAACCTCTTGGTTTTCCATATTCATGATCCCTCGCTAGAATCTTGGATGGATGTCATTGTGGAGGAGTCATGTAGGGAAAAAAATGGGCCAAAATTAATAAGTTACACATCGTGAAATGAATAAAAAATGAGCAAGGGAAAAATATTTCCAAAACACATGAAACCATTGTTTTCGTGTACTCAGTCAAAAAACAGAATTCAGGGTCCTGCTGTATGGATACGTCTGCTACCACACCAACACTGGACCACCAAGATCGAAAGATGATCTGAAGAATCATAACACTATTTACCCAATAATAAAATACATACTATTATTTTATATTGTAGAAACAACCACCCTCTGATGCCTCTTATTCCCCACACTTCCCCCAGGGCCTATGTCGGGACTACCCCAAGCCTTCCCTCCATAGGCCAGGTGCTAATGACTAGCAATATAGTGGAATGCAAAAAAAAGATAAGTCATTTTCATTTGAACCGGAAAACATAAAACATGGCACACTGCACAATGAAATCCAAAAAGGGAACACAATAAACCCACTACAAGGTACAACTATTTAGAGTAAAAGAAGTAAACTGAAAGTGAAGGGTCCAGATTACTAGCCTATGAACCCACAATGTAAAATGTACTATTGACATCCACCCTAAAGTATCTACCAGTAGGGTTGTGGCAGTAAATAATTAAGATGTATAAGTATTCCCTATACTCTCCTACCACACTAAGCTCCACTGAGTTCCAGAACACAAAGGTCTATGTCGTAGCGTCAGTTGTCTGCATGAGACACAACATGTGTGGGAGAATCCCATACAAGGTTGATTATAAAAACTTAGTAGGGACCCTGAGACCTATGAAGGTCTCTTAAAATTCCATAAGGTAAAATAAAACAAAAGAAAAACCACAAAGGAAATACCACCCAACAAGATCTCAAATACAAAGCACACATTAAATGACAGCTCACACCAAATATTACTTATTTATAAAAATAATGATGATTAGTCATAATGAAATATCAAGATATTATATTGAGAAACTCTATTGAGAATCTATTAAGTGCCTCTCTTCGGATTATCCACGAAGCGTCAATCTGTTGAAAATCCATGATGTGTCACATGGAGGCTGATCCATGACAGGTTATTATACTGGTGATCCATAATGGGTTACTATAATGCTGATCTTTAGAGGGTCACTCCGCTGCTGATCCATGAAGGGTCTATTTTTTTTTGATCCATGAAGGGTCCCTCTTCATTCTTCACGTCACATCCAGCAACTGAATTCACACATTTAGCATGATTGATTCGGGGATGATCTTCTTCTCAATAAATCAGTCATACCTCAACAACTAAGAACCCCCACATAGTGTGTCCATATGGTTTTCACATTTTCAGGGTCCCAATGCAATATATGACGCATCAAATGAATTCTCAATATGTATGATATGATCATTTATTTAAAAAGGGAAATGTATGATTCGAGTCTGATCCAACCTAGCGGTATTAAAAACTATATCAAAACTTAGGTAGATTATTTTTGATGGACCTCCTTGTCCCAGGGGTACTCGTGTCATAGATGGCGCATCAATCTAATGCTCGTTCTGTTATTTACAAGTGTTTTAGTGAAACAGGGGGCGGTTGTGGCCGACCCAACTCGCTGGGTTGTGGGTTTAGACCTCAGTGAGCATAACCCGCATTATGGGATGTGGAAAACCTCCAAAAAACTGGCCCCATAAGGCGGGTCGACTTCTGCAGCCCGAACATAGATTTTTCGCGGCTGGTTTGTCAGCCGGGGTGAAAACTAGAATCGCCTCCCGCCATAGCTGTTCCTCGTAGCCCACTATTTTGGTCAGACAGATATGGCTCTGTCACATCTATTGTGTCATGCATGACCACTCGAACGGCCAGCCAGTCCAATTGCATGAGGTTGATACACTATGTGCCGCTAGCTCGCCCGAGTGGCCCAGGCGCGGGCCGCATCCACGAACAGCTGGTCGTGGCCCTCTTCCATTGTGTCATCTTCTCTGATTCATTTGCGGGCCACCAGAGTTTCTCCAGTGGTATATTCCATTAACCACATTTTCCTATGGGCTATGTAGGGTTTCACCATTACTATGAAGCCCTGAAAATCAATTTTCCTCCTACTTGACCATTTTTCAAAAAAGAACGCAAAAGAAACATCCATTACAGAGAGTCCCATGCCATGTTCATGTTTCCATGGACCCTCCGCATTAGAGTATAAAAATAGGGGAAAAATAATAAAAACAAATCAAATTAAATCCCCAATTTCAATCTCATGTTATAACTTTCTTACATGAATGATTGTTTTGCAGATCAACCTGTTTTTGGGTTATTCTGTGTTCATAGTTAACATCAATAACAAGGAATGAAACTTTAATCACAAAGAAAGCATAAACCCCTACCCAGATTTTTGGATCCACTGATGATGATGGATGAAATCTATGTTTTCATTGTCGATCATTGAATCATTGGAATTCGTCATCGTTCATTAGCCATCAAATATGATCCATTCTTCAGGTTTGTTGTCACCGCATTTTTAATCTCTGTCATTCGTCAATGGCAGATTTTTCATTCAGCATTTAATCTGAGAAATTCCACGGTTGTTTGTCAACCATAAATACTTGATTAACTAATAAAGAAAATATGTTGAGCATTGTAGAATCACCACACTATTAAATTAATGACTTTAATTAATTAATGTGTGTCACCTCTTCACTATGTTACAACGTTGATGAACCGTCTCTCAATGGAATGAAAAAAAAGAAAGAAAATATTATTAATATTATTAATATTATTTATTTTATTCTATATGTACAAAAAATAAACATTTCTGGTCAACCCATGCTGGTCGATGTTAGGCCCCACCTAAGAAAATCACAGTTCTGTGAGTCCAATAGTGTCATTGGATATCTGATCTCAGCACCAGTTCAAAATATAGGAAAACCCGATCATGTGGTCATTTAAGTGAACTTAAAATAAGTTCAAAATTAAATTCTAGTCACCCTGTTCCATGTAATCATGTTACAATTTAGCGCCTATTGTTGAAATAGTTCCAGTAAACTACGAAATTAATATACAAAAAATTACGGGTAATTACATCTTGTTGTATATATAATTTTATCCATGGTCTAAGATCTCCACTTGATTCTCTTCATAAGAGACTTCATGTTATATTGGTACCACATCTTGATTCAGTACATTTTATGGTTCAGGTATGAACTTCATATTGGGATATACATGGAATAAAAAATTAATATGATCTAGATTATGTGGGATTGTTATCTGATAGTCCACTACTCCTATGTGATCAATGATTTCATAAGTTCCATTATACCAGGACCTAAGATTTGCATTCTCCAAAAACCACATAACTCTCTTCTATGGTGAAATTCAAAGGAATACTTTATCTCCAACCTCAAACTCTAAGTCCCATTGATTGTTTTCAGTTTTACCCTTCCACCAAATCTGAGTACAATTTATGTGTTGTTGGATGTAATGAACTTTTTTGTCATATTATGCTCATGGTTTGTTTCAAACAACATTATATCACCATATTATTCCCAACCTTAATGAGTTCTTCATCACTTCTTACATGGATCATCACAAATCCCTTTTTGAATACTCGAATAGAAGATTTTTTTGTTTAAAAACTCGAAAAATGGGAGGTAATGATCCAATGAACCCTTAAATTAAATTTATCATGTTCTCATCATGTCTTCATGTGTATAAAGAGTCCTTTCATATTAGACATTAGTCTGGGGGTGATAGGCCATAATGAAATTTAATTTAGTATTCAGATTATGTTGATGGTTTCATTATGATTTAGATGGAATCCTTTTGGCAATATTAGTGAAGATAGACAGTGGTTTAGATGGTATCCTCAACATATACTTCACATAAATCCTCATAATACTATCATGAGTGAAATATTCCTAAACAATGAAAAAATGTGAATTCTTGGTGAGTTGGTCCCTGACAACCCATATCGCATTGTTTCGTTTGGATGTTCTTGGGATACTTGTGACAAAGTCCATAATGATATTTTAACACTTCCATGATTTTATGGGATGTGGTTGTAGTACTCCATTAAGATTTTATCCCTCCTTCATCACTTATTGAAACACTAATAGAATTTTAGTGTAGTTGAAAATATACCTTTTCATTTAATCCAACCATTAATAATCACAAATTTCACATTGCAATTTAGTGCTTCCAGGATGTATTTATAATGTAGATCTATGAGCTTCGCCCATCAGTTCATTTTTTATCTCTGAAACATATGGAACACATAGTCTTGTACAAAATTTTAGTACATCATCTTGATCAATATTATACTGATGAAACTTCACATTCTTCATAGAATCTATATTATTTTCTAACAAGGGGTGTTTTCTCTGATCTGTCATTTTATTCTCTACTAATGATGGTTTATAAGTCATTTTTTATAGGTTTGATGATATCACTTCCCTTATGACTCCCATTTAATGTTTTACTAGGTCATTAATCCAAGGATCTCCATGAATCCTCATCATCACTTGCACAATAGTGCCTTCCTTTATTAATTTATCAGAAACATTTTTTTTCTCTTTGAGGTTGATAATTAATTGAACAGTCATAGTCTTTAAGATGTTCCAACCAAAATTTTCATCTCAGGTTCAATTACATTTTTGTAAATATATACATCACAATTTTTTGGTATGTGTATGTATCACATTTATCACTCAAAATATTGTGGCTCCATATTTTTTGAGAAATACCATCCTTGGATTGATCTAATTAACATGTTTGGTAATTTTTATAATGGGTATTTAACTATTGACTCTTTTAATAAATCACCATGCCATTTTTTTAAGGATTCATCCAATCCATTTTGGATATGAATTTTTTTAAATAACTAATTATTCTCTGATAGAGGGTAGAGTTAAAATTAGTGAAAAACTCGATATATTCTTCAGTTCATGAAAATATTCAAAACACTTCATTATCATGATAAACATTACCCTTTTTCAAGTTAACATAGTTAGTGGATTGGAATATAGGGAATTTTTTTCACAAACTTCTTATAATATCCTTATAGACCAGTGAAATTATGAATCAATGTTGCTATTTTAGGAAGATTACATTCTTTAAAAATCAATTTCTTATTATGGTCGACTGAGATTCCTTTATTGGTACAATATGTCCTAATAAAAAAATATTTTGAAACCAAAATTGACATTTATAAAATTTTAAGTGTATACTATACTTCCTAAAATTCAAAAAATTAACACTTATATGATTCTCATAATCCTTGATACATTTTGAATACATCATAATATCATCAACAAAAACAACCAAATATCTATCAAGATAGTGAATAAACAAACTATTAAAAAAATCTAAAAATATATAAGGATAGTTTGTCAAGATGAATTCCATAACAACAAACACATATTTCCCATGTCTTGTTTAGAAGGAGATATTAAGGATATCTTATTTTTTTGACCACAATGGGTGATAACCAGATCAAATATCAATATGGGGGATTAATTTACCCATAGCAAGTGGGTCAAATAAATCATTAATCTTTGGGAGAGGGTTCTTTTTCATCACATTGATCTTGTTAAGTTTTCTATATTAAGTACATATATAAATTGATTAATCCTTCTTCTCTGTAAACAGAATAAGTTATCCTTAAGGGGATACAGATGGTCAGATAAATTATTTCTATAAAATAATTTGATGTTATTACTGTAATTCCTCTAGGTCCTCAATTTCCATCCTACATAGTGCATTGGATATCATCTAGGATCCATGTATGTGTTCAATTGAGAACTCTATCTCTCATTCTGGGGGAGTTCTAGGTAACTCATTAGAAAATACATCATGTTATTCCTAAACTATGGGAAAATTTTCTTTTCATATAAATTCATTTTGTAGATCCACTTCACTGATCATCTCTATAAAAAGTCTATGGGAGGTGATTTTGGATAAATCTCATATCGTGATATATCACCTTTGAAAATAACTGTATATTTTTCAATCTATAATATTGTAATTCTTCAATTACATAGTTTATCATAGAATTATAATTTGATAACCAGTCTATCCATAGTATAATTTCAAATTCCAACATGAAAATGACAACAAGAATTGTGATGAGGTTGTTCTTCCCAAAGTCAATTCTAGAGTTTATATACACTGTTGATACATTGTTAATCCTATTAGTGGACATATCTTATAACTATAGTTATGGATGTTATGGGACTGATTATATATTCCTATAAATCATTGAGTAAATAAAGGAATCTATAGAACCAAAATAAAAAATCACATTCTATATTTTATAGAAAAATTAGAGTACCTTCCACCACATCATAGAGAGTTTATATATCATCTATCATGATAAAAAAATCCAGACATACCACTCTTGTACTATAATGTGGTTGATGGTGACTTCCATCCATTATCTTATTATTTAGATAGTGGTTGGAAATGATACCAAGATATCTACACATGAATCCGTAGCCTTTAGGATAGGCATGTACATCCATCCCTTTTTCGTTAGTGTTGAGAAGATTAGATTTCACCTCAACACAAAATCTCCATTATATATAGACATATTTTCAACATATTTAACATTTTATAATCCTATGAAAAAAGTTACGAAAAATACTCTTACAAATTTTTTTGAATGTTGGATTTTGTAGTTACTTTCCCCGTATTCCATGATCAAAGTTCCTCCAAAATTGTTTCTCTAATGATATATTATTTTTATTTTATTTTTGTGACCACTGAATCTCTCCAATCACCAGGTCAATGTTCATAGAACTCTACGCTATCTCATTATAGCTATCAAATTCGAAATTGGTTATATTTCAATATATATGGTGTCTTACTACACAATTGAATCTATAAACCATTACATTATAATCGATACTAATGATAGGTTTATGACGAGAATGTCTTGGAAATTTTAACTCATAGATTCCCATGGATTCATTTTCATTATTCATCAGCTCTTGGAATTCACTCTCTATTATAATTTTCATCAATCGTGGTAAATATTAATTTGTACGATTCCATTGAACACATTAAACTCCATAACATCAATATCAATTCCCAGATTTTTATTTTAATCTTTTCCAACCACCTGATCAGCTTCCCCCTATAGGTGGAATACATCAAGGTTGTTAGTTACATTTTTTAAACAATATATTATAGGAAATATCTTTTCTATAGATCTTATGAATTGTTCCAAAATAAATGGGTTAGTAGATCTACTAAATGAAGGTTTTCACTGACCTATAAAGATCTCAATGAATGTTTTTTCTCTTTGAGGTTAATCATGTCTCTCAGCATGATTCATGTTATTGTTTATAACTCAATATTATTTATTCATCATTCTCATTAATTTTTCTATTCTGGATTCTATCGGAGGGTCCTCATCATATGTCTTGTTGTGCTCATTATTTACACATTTCCTTTTATTTCTGTCTTTTTTATAAATTTAGATAATCCTAGTGAGAAATATTTTTCATTTAAGGATATTATAATTTTTTACAGAATTTTATGTATTAAAACATCATTCTTAAATATGTAATTTAGAACCACAAACAAATTTTCTATAAATAATTTATAATTTTTCATAATAGTTTTATGATTATCATAACGTTTCCCAAGGTTGTACCAAACCAGTAGTGCAACATGACCCATTGTCATGCATTATTTCATGTTTGAGTCTAGCTGAATATGATATTTTTTGGGTGCTATCCCATGATACATCTATTTCAGATCCACATATAGTTGTTCAAATCTATAATGCGATTTGTTTTCTCAAAAAACACATATATAATATTTATCAAAGAAATTTGTTTTACTAAACATAAATTTTTTTATAATGGTCATCCTAATGTTTTCAAATCCAAATTTCCAAAATAAAAAATCCACCCTTTTATACCAACTATGGAATCCCTCTATTTATTATATATTCATTTCATTTAAATGGTACAAATAGGGGACCTTTTTATGATTCGTTTCTAGTAAATAATGTAAATAATTCCAGAAAAATGAATAAATTCATCGAAATCCACTTGATGAAATTATCATGGGTTCATCCTCTGTAAATTCAATAATTATTTTTTCCTTGTGACATACATCAATGTAAAGGATTGATCAGGAGTACCAGTAAGGGAAAACAGTCTACATGTGATATTGTGGAATATCCAAAATAAAACTAGGAGTATCCTTATAAAATAAGAAAAGGAATATAAGGAATATCATAATGAATATAAAATGAATTATAACATGGAAACTTTCCTCCAACATTTAAATGAGTCATTCATAATAATACTAGCCAGTTTTCTTCACCGAGGTGTCATAAATTGAAAATTAACATGGTTATTCGCCAAGGACTCGTAAAACATGTCATCTATAGAAATTAAATTATTTACCCAATGAAATGGATCGATGTAAGGGAACACACATAATTCATATTAATTAATATGATACAAATAGATGATAACAAAATATTTCAAAAATAAGCTTTGGATAATTAAAAAAACATTTCAATATCAAAATCATCGCATTTCAAAATGTCTAAAAACATGATCATTATGTCATTTTCTACCCCAAATATGGAATGCAGGTATCATGTACGTTAATACAAGAAAAAACATAAATCATATTTAATGTTGGGTGAATAAAGATAGAAAATAACAAAGATTGGTTATTCAAAAGACTAAAATAAAATAGAATTTCTTGCAGAAAATGGGAAATTTTGAGAAGTAACTTTGGCAGGACAACATTTATAAAATGCGGTATTAGAGAAATGTATACTGAAAAGGGAAAAGGGTCACCTATTTATAAAAAATAACTTTTCATTAAAGGTATTATAAAAATTTTAATATAAGATAGTGACTATAATATTTAGAAGATATATGAAAAAAGTGGTTTTTGAATTATGGAGAAAGGAAGGATAATTTCATTTTCAAGAATTTTAAATCCTATATCTTGAAGAATGGAATAATGGGAGATATATAACACATAGGGGAGACCCCATAGGATGTAAAACTAGCGTATTATCATATATGAAGGATTTTTATTGAATGGAAATGTTGAAATGGTTGATTATTTATAGAAAAAAGTGGATGATTTGATTAATACTTTCAAAATACAGGCCTTGGACATCTAGGTTCTGTAAAATAAAAAATCATGGACATTAGAATCGTTTATTAGCATGATTTTGGATATTCGGAAAATATTTTCTGTAATTTTAACCCAATAGTATAGATAAACATTTACTACTACAAATTTTGTCCTTTTAATGTGTAGTTTCCACAAAATAATATTTTTAATGTAACAAATACCATTTTAGAATTTGGATATAATCCTATAGCTTTCCATATTTGTTAAAATAAAAAAAATACATGATATGGAAAAAATAAAATCCCTATATCATGGTTAATTAATTAATACATTATCATGACATAATTATGATGTCATTAAACGTACCAAAAACATGAAACTGTATTTTTACTATTAGTGAAAAAATAATTTAATTTATAAAATTCACATAAATTAACCTTAGATAATTTAAAAATCATGATTTCTAAAATTATGTTTATTTTATCATAATAATTATCTCTATTTATGATAATTTTAAAATTTAAATACAAATTTCAATATTTATTAAAAAATATTTGGTAGATAATAAATAGTAATATTTATGACACTTATAAATATTTAATGAAATAGAAATTCATCTTATCATTTATACTTAAATAAGAGTATTTTATCATAATATTTAATTAAAATAATTATTATTCATAATACAATAGTTTATTATTAAATATTTTTGTCGTTTCCGAAAATTAAAATTTATGTCTAGAAAAACAATTTCTCTAATTCATCTTATTTATGAAAAACTATTTTTTAAACAGATCAGATGGAATAAAAAAAATTTGTATATGATATAATTACACTTTATAAAATTATGTTTTAGAAGTTAAACCCCTTATAAAACGCATGTATGACCTAAGGGTATGGTGTGTGATAGTGAAAGATTCATGGGGTGGATTGACTAAATTTCCCAAGTTTTAATTTCCACTAACTTGAACTTCTCCGGTATGTGATTTATTTCAAGACTCAATTTTTGGATATTGACCTGTGATTAGTCAAGGGATATCCCTATTGACGATAAATTCATATAGAGTTATGACAATTGAGCTTTATGTGGCATTAATCTTTTGGTTGAGTCCATAAATTCTCCTTTTTTAATTAATTATCCTTTGTGATTTCTATTTATATGCATCATCTATAATGTTAAATTTCTTTACAAGATTACTGTTATCAATGGTTATATTGACCAAAAGGCATATATGACCAACAGTAAAATAATTATCGAGCCTTCATGCACAAATTTTCCATTATACACTATAAATACCACTTCATTTTTTAGGAGATATGTAATTTTCATGAATAATAAAATATAACATGCATTTTCATGGAAAAAATATCAATTTAAAAACTAAGAGTTATTAATTGTAGCACCCCAAACATTTTATTGTATGTTTATATTAAATAAATTCTAATCATCACTATGTTCCTTTGAAACAATAGTAGGTTATTTAGCATATAGTCAAAACCTAGCCATTAAATATAAATTTTCCACTTCTATGTTTTGAATTTTGAAAAATGGTCTTCTAGAATTGTGATCAATAAGTCATTTGGAGTCTGATATAAGAAACTTAATTTTTTGTGAATAGTAACATACACTTATGAATAGTAAAATGAATAGTAATATGACCCTGATTAATAGTAAATAATAATATTATTTCAATTTCAAAAGGCAATGAGATAATGATATCTTAATTCGTTTTTCAATGAGAAATAAAACTAATTTCACTTTGAGATTTTTATTTTCTGAATTAACTATGACATTATTTATAAAATAAATTAATAATATTTAGAAAATTATTTTTGAAAATTGGATTTCACTTTTGAATTCTACACTTTGAAAATGGTTAGGGTGAATTTTGGGAATTTTTCTGAAACAATAGATTTTTATGTGAATAGTAGAAAATACAGTTTTTGGATTCGTTGTGTTTATGACATCATTAATGATGAAATAATGATGTGATAAATCTGGTCGTCTTGTGTATAGTTAAATAAGACGTGAGGTGTCCCAAGTGGATTATACCATGGACAAATACCAAGGGAAAGCCCGTCGTTTTACAAAAACTAGTCATGAGGTGTCCTTTGAAAATTATTAAAATAATCCCTCACTTTTCCTATAAATACCAACTCTTCCCTTCATTGAATTCATTCCCAATTCTCCCTCAAAGAAGTTCTGGCCTCCTTAACTTTATATTAGTCCTCCCAAGGTTTCCTCATTCCCCCAAGGTCCCAACCATCATGTTCTAAGGGTTACTATACAAGGTAAGAAAATTCCCAATTTTATTCATTTTATTTTCAATTTCACTTTTATGTGGTATATAATTCAAGTTTCCATACCATGTTCTTATTTTTATTCTTATTCATGATCAAATATATATAATTATTCATTTCTGTATTGTTTACCCATTGTCCCATCTCTTTTTAATATTTTCTAAAACCATGTTGTGTAGTTGTTAGGCTGCCGAATGATTGTAAGCGATATCAAAATTATTCTTTTATTTTGAGTTGTTTAATTAGTATTTCGTCATATAATTTTACCCAAAAGGATTGAAATCTCAATAATCTATTATATTCTATATTTTCTCATTTTAATTGGAAATTCATCATCAATCTTCTTCTTTTCTCCACTTTTTCAAGTAATTAAAAACATTTTCCGTGATGTGTTGAATTGCCGACATCGTGGATGACGTGATTTCAATTTGCAATAATTCATTAAAGTCTGGTCATGAAACCATTTATATGGTTGAACCAGGTTATAATATATGTGTTATGACTCACCCATGGTTATTTAATTCTTTGGTACTCAGGGTTCTAATTTATAAAACAAAATGAGGTTGTTATTATCAAAGAACCACTAAAACGATCTAAACGAACATCATTAATGTTACAACTAATAAATCATCATCATGGTAAATAACCCAAAAAACATTATAAGATCATTTATATCTACATAATTTCTTTAATAATATGTATTAACAATTCTGGATGTTTAACCATGTTTGTAATGAACTTCAATTCATTGAAACAAGTAGCGAACCATGAAAATCAAGGGGGAAAATGATTCCAAAACATGAAAATCAAACCAATTGAACCCACAGAAAGGGAAATGAATGAACCTAATAAGGTTAAAATAAATCAATTAAATGTATATGAGTTTCTGTAGATATTAATTAATGAAGATAAATTTGATTATTCAGGTCATTAAAACAAACGAAGAACACACTCGAGCATAAGGTAAGGGGCTTCTCATCTCACATTCATTTCTGTGATATTTTCATTGGTCACCACTTATTTCATGTATGTGGTATATGTGTACTTCCATTTGATATATTATAACATTATTCTCTTTATATTCATGTTATTAAATGATTAATTTGATGTTTATTATGTTCTGGTCATATGATTTGACTGATTACATTGTGGTAAGGGACTTTGTCTCAACTACCTTTTCGTTGTGACTATCATTGTATTGTGCACCTAATAATCCTTATGTGGTGTACCTACTTCTCATTTAAGATCACTATTCATTTTAAATTATATTTATATTAAATATTTATAATCTCATGTCATGGATATGTTTGTTTTCTTAACCGTATACCATTTTACAGACACTGTTTATATGGAAGGTTATTTTAATTATGGAAATATTAATGAATCTGTATACTCTACTCTATACGAATATTTAATGTTAATATTGCTATTGTATTGAATCAATGTATAAAAAATTATTTGGGCATGCAATGGTGGGTGTGTCCTGCAATAGACTCTCGATGCATTTGTAGGTCTCATGAGGCAAAACAGTTTGGCGACAGACCCTTTGAGTTTGTTTCCAAAAATCAGACGGGTTTCTACCCATAGAACTAAAAAGGTTTTACGGTATTATGGTTTCATGTTCAAGATACATGACGTCCAATTAATAAGAATTCCATTTATTCATTACCATTTATTATTATTATCCATGATATTTTCACTATGACAAAATCTATGGATGCAATTTCATTTTAATTATTAATGGCATTAGTTGTTAATTTATTCACTATTCTATATTGATTATGTCAGATTATTTGTGATTCACTTATTATTGTACTCATGTTTCAGCTATTTTTAACCCTTATTGATCATTTGAGGTCACCCGTTTCATTTTCTACCTTCGACATGTGATGAATATAATGTCTTCTTTTGAGTTCATGTGGATACAGTTTTGAGTTCTTTATTATGTATTGTATTTTGTAACCTTTCCAATGTAATTTGAGTTACATCTATGTATCTAGTTTTTTCAAGACTACTAAACTGATCATTCCATTGGGATTTTCATTCCATCTAAAAATTACAATATCATAAGTAATGCACCGGATCCAACCTAGAGGGGTCGGTGTGTTACAGTTCATATCACAGGAAGTTTAGTAGAACACTTGGAAACTAGAATAGGAAAATTATAGTAGGGAAAAAGTACCAAAGTTAGTATTTGAGGATAAAGGTACAAGAACATCTTGGTATTTTGGTAAGGAATAGATTATGTGTATTTCATAATAAATACATCTCTTTCTGGATACGAGTATGTAGAGGCCTCTCTGGCACAGATGTATCTAGGTGTAAACCCTGAAAACACCACTTTGAGCTAGACTCGAACGGGAACTGGTGCATGACAACGAGATTTGCTACACTCTTGGTTATGACACACCATGGGGATATGCTTATGATAATTCATGTTTTCTTTAAAATCCATTATGAAGAAGTTAATGTAAATTTTTCCTTAGGAACCATGTTTATAAGATTAGCTATGCATAGAATTTCAATATATGTTGAGTGATTTTATATTTGAGATTCGTAAAATAATCTAGTGTATCTCATAATTTAGAAAAAGAATCTAATGGAAGAAGGGGAATCAATACTCATGGGAAAGTTAGGGATCTCCCTACGGAGCAGGTCAACACAGTGAACGTTGGAGCAGATCAGATTATTACCATATTAGGACAACTTACTCAAGTTGTAACAGATAAACTTTCAACACCTATATTGGATTGTTTCATTTGGTAGAAGCCCCAATCATTCATTGGGACTACTAATCCAATGGTTACTGAGCAATAGATAAATTCCCTTGAATAGATATTCATGGCATCAAGATGCAATGAAAATGAAAAGGTAGTACTGGTAGTATATTGTCTCAAGGGTCATGCTGATAAATGGTGGTCTATGATTCAAAATACCACGGAGGAAGAAGAGATTAAGGATATGGAATGGAGGACTTTTAAGGAAATATTCTACGAAAAATATTTCCCTCGTGAGCAACGAACTGAAATTAAGAGGAAATTACTTGTCTTGAAATAAAGGAAGAAGACAGTGTTATAGAGTATGACGATACCTTCACAAGGCTATCCAGGTATTCCGTGGATTACGTTCATGACTTAGCGGACAATATTGATCATTTCATTTAAGATCATAGTCCATGTATTCGAATGGAACTTTCTTCTCAATCATTTTCATCATATGATGAAATTGTATCAAGTGCCATCAAAACAGATAAGTAATTTTATAGATCAATTTTTTTTAAAGGAAACTAAGATAAGAAGAGACATTATGATAAAAAAGGAAAAGGAGAAGAACCAAAGAAGATCAAGGGAATGAATAGTTTCCCATTATGTGAGAACTATGGAATGAATCATACCGGGAAATGCTTGAAAGGCAATGGAGTCTGCTATAACTGCAGAGAAAAGGGTCATAGATCTAATGACTTCAAGGGGAAGAAACAATTCCATGATGTTCAATGAAACAACTACAGAGATATGGGAAACTATAAAAATGAGTGTCCCAAGCACCAAGGAAACATGCCTCAGAAAAATCCAAGAGAGCAAGGGAGAGCCTATGCGATTACAACTGCGGAGGTTGATGTTCCTAGTGACATGGTGGAAGGTCATTTAATTGTTTCCTCAAACTTATCCAACACTTTATTTGATTCTGGATCATCGCATTCATTTATATCCTCTCGGTTTTCTAATAAAATTAGATATTTCCAATTTGATTTAAGAATGGAGTTTTCAGTCAAAACTCCCATGGGATGTATCATTGCTACAAAGGCATGTTAACTAGTCCCCATCTAAACACCAAAACGTGCTTTGGTTGCTAGCCTTATCTTTATACCCATGACTGAATTTGATATAATTTTCGGTATGGATGGGCTATCAAATTATGATGCGGGGATTTATTGCAAGAAAAAAGAAGTTACAATTTTTTTGGAAATGGTGTATGATCCCTTGTCTTTAGGGCAGAAACATGACCACCTGATTCTTATCTAGAACCACCCTAGTAGCTCTATTGAATGAAATACTTGGAGAGGAAGATAAACCAATATCTATGGGAGAGGAAAAAATCATCAAATTGAATATGTACAGATAGTGAAAGAATACAATGATGTATTTCCAGAGGATTTACCTGGACAGCCTCCATAGTGGGAAAGTGAGTTTTCCATTGACTTAATTCCTCATGCAAGAGCTATATCAAAGACCTCATATTTAATGGCCACTATGGGGCTAGTGGAGCTGAAGAAACAACTAGAATAGTTGAGTGAAAAATGACTTCTTCGACCTAGTGTTTTTCCATGGGGAGCCCCAGTCTTGTTTGTAATGAAGAAAGATGGATCCATGAGGCTATGAATTGATTACAGAGAAATCAATGCTATTACAATTACGAATAAGTATACTCTACTCCAGATTGATTATTTATTTGACCAACTTCATGGCGCTCAATAATTTTTAGAGAATGACCTTCGATCCAGATATCATCAACTGAGTGTGTGGAAGGAAGATGTTCTGAAGACAGCATTTCGAACCAGGTATGGGCATTACGAGTTTACAGTGATGCCTTTCGGACTGATAAATGCACTATCTGTTTTCATGGATTTAATGAATAGATTTTTCATAAAATATATTGATAACGTTGTTGTGATATTTATTGATGATATCCTCGTATAATAAAAATGAAATGAAGACCGTGAGAGTCACTAGCAAGTTATTCTGGGAACTCTTAGAAGAAATTAATTATATGGGAAGTTTAGCAAGTGAGAATTATGGATTCAATAAGTTTCTTTTCTTGGACATATTGTCTCAAAGGATAGAATCCTAGTTGATCCTACGAATAAAAAGGTAATCCATGATTGGCACATGCCAACAAACATAACTGAGGTACGCAGTTTTAGTGGATTAGCAGGTTGTTATCGGCGTTTTGTGCCTAATTTTTCCCGACTGGCGAACCCGCTAATGAATCTCACATGAAAAGGGGTAAAATTTTTTTGGACAAATTATTTTGAAGAATGTTTCGAAGAACTGAAGAGAAGATTTGTCAATTCTCCTATATTGACTCTACCATTAGGTAATTAAGGGTTTGTTATTTATAGTGATGCTTCAAAGAAAGGACTTGGTTATGTCCTTATGAAAAATAATCGGGTTATTTCTTATGCATCACGATAACTAAAAATTAATGAGAAAAAAATTCCTACTCATGATCATGAGTTAGCTGTTGTAATCTTTTCTTTGAAGATATGGAGACATTATCTCTATGGTGAAAAATTTGAGATTTATACTGATCATGAGATTTTGAATTATATTTTTTCACAAAAAGAACTCAACATGAGTCAAAAGAGATGGCTTGAACTACTCAAGGATTATTATTTCATGATACACTACCACCTAGGGAAGGAAAATAAGGTGGAAGATGCTTTGAGCAGAAATGATCTTGGAGTTTTGAACAAGATGAGAGTTGAAAGGGATCCTACTTTCATTGATCTAGTAAATATGGATATGGGAATAACCATGGTAGGTGAAACATCAATGATTTTTCAAATGGTTGTCAAACCATCTTCACTAGAATTGATAAAATGTTCTTAGGATTATGATGAGGAGTTTCAAAATAAGATTAAAGATGTGAATGATGGGAGGTTGAGTGACCTCGTATATGAGTATGGAATTTTGAAATTTGGGAAGAGGCTTTGTGTTCCCAATATTCCTGATCTAAAAAGGGAATTGTTGGATGATTTTCATAGTTCCATTTTCTCTATACACCCTGGTTGCACTAAGATGTATAGATATTTGAAGGATCATTTTTGGTGGGACAACATGAAGGAGAAGATTGCTGATATTGTGTCATGATGTATGGTTTTTCAACAAGTGAAAGCTGGAAGGCAATAGCCTGGAGGAGTATTGCAACCTATTCCCATACCTGAGGGGAAATGGGGTAATATCACGATGGACTTTGTCATGGTACTATCAAAGAATCCTAGAAGGAATGATGCAATATGGGCCATTGTTGATCATCTTACCAAGTCAGAAACTTTTCTTGCTATAAGAGAAGATCCACCACTTGAACGTCTAGAAAGACTCTATATTAATGAAGTTGTGAGACTTCATGGAGTTCCCCTATCGATTGTTTCTGATTGTGTTCCTCTTTTTACATCAAGGTTCTGGAAAATTCTCTAGAAGGCTTTGAATAATGAGCTTCATAAGAGTAATGCATATCACCCTCAAACTGACGAACAGTCTGAAAGGACTATTCAACCTCTGGAAGACAAGCTGAGATCATGCTCTCTTGACTTCCAAGGTTTGTGGGATCAATACATGACTTTGGTGGAATTTTCCTACAATAATAGTTTCCATTCTAGTATTCAAATGGCTCCATATAAAGCATTATATGGAAAGAGATGTTGAACTCCAACTTGTTGGGAAAAGTTAGTGAAAGGAAACATATAGGCCCAGAACATATTGAAGATACCACCAGAAAGGTGAAGAAAAATACAAGACCATATTAAAGCTGCCCAATGTAGGAAGAAGAGTTATGCTGACAACCGGAGAAAGGTCTTGGAATTTCCAGTGGGAGATCATGTATTTTTGAAAGTATCTCCATGGAAGGGCATCTTAAGATTCGGTAAGAAAGGGAAACTGAGCCCCAGGTACATCCGACCATTTTAAATCTTGGGAGGAATCAGAGATTTAGAATACCGTTTAGCGATTCCACCAAATCACTCAAGAGTTCATGATGTGTTCCATGTATCATTGTTAAAGAAATACTAACCCAAACCAACACATGTACTCACATATGAAAGAATAAAATCGGAACCAGATTTGTGATACTATGAAAATACCATCAGGATTCTTGACACAAAGGAGCGGGTATTGATAAATCGAACAACTCATCTTATAACGGTTCTTTGGAAAAACCAGAATATGGAGGAAGCAACATGGGAACCTGAGGATTTCATGAAAAAGAACCACCCATATATATTTGGTGGGCTATGTACAGAAAATAACGAGGATGAAATATCCGAAGGAGGGAATAATGTAGCACCCCAAAAATTTTATGGTATGTTTCTGTTAAATACATTCTATTCTTCACTGTGTTCCTTTGAAACAACACTAGGTTATTTAGGATATAGTCAACACCTACCCATTAAATATAAATTTTCCACTTCTATGTTTTCAATTTCAAAAAATGGTCATCTAGAGTTGTGATCAATAAGTCATTCGGAGTCTGATAGAACAAACATTAGTTTAAGTGAATAGTAACATACCCTTATGAATAGTAATATGTAACGCCCCGACCCCAGTTACCCAGAGTCGGTGCATTAATTACATAACATTGGCATCATCACAAGAAAGATCAAATCTCGAATGACCGATTGGTTTAGTAGCCTTGGAAACACTAGATATATTCATAAGTTTTACATTACATCATCAAAATAAAAAAAACTACTACAACAACATATTGTCTCCATAGTCCATACTATTAACCCCTCATAATATCCCTGCAAGTCATTCATAATTTACTTCTTCACATCCTGGGAAAATAAAACATAGAAAAGGGGTGAGCTCAAATGCCCAGTAAGGATAACAATATAGCGGAAACTTTCATAAATATGAATAAACATTTAAGGCAATGTATGACTAAAACAAAAGCCTTTTAAACTTTAACTTCAACATAGTATGGCATAAATAAAATGAAATAATGCCATTTACTTATTCACATGGATATTCTACTAATCGAATAATCACATGCAATATCAATAACCACTTTCATAATGATGGAATGCATAATGCCAGACTATCATAACCACATAGCCAAGGCCTCGTGCCAAGACTAAAAATAAGATTTTGCCAAGGCCTTATGCCAAGACACTAGTTTGTCTCATGAGACCTACCGATTCATCGAGGAGCTATAGCGGGCTCCACCCGTCACATATTAAGTCCAATGCATTCCCATATGAAAAGGTTTAAACATAACATAAACATACGTATTAAAACTAGCATACGAAATGTCAATACTTTCACCATAAACCATGAATGGTATATAAAAAAATATCACATCCACAGTCAAACATATCACAAAACCTTCAATACAATATAAAAGTTTTTTATCATAATATATCATCCTCACATAAGCATAAAATCCATTAAAGGATGTTAACATAGATGAAATCAAAACTCATTTTAAAGAAATATATCTTTCTATTTTGAAATCATTTAAGAGACATATATTTATAAAATAAAACATTTTCTTTGAAAATATTCTTATAAGCTTGTAAGGGAAGCTTTGACGATTTTATAACGGCGGAAAATAACCGCACCCACCGTATAAGTTAAAATAACATTCTTATCTTAATTCTGTCGAAAGGGTTAAAAAGCACCTTGTTTGGAAAACGACGGAAAGATTCCCTTATACACCTCTTATAAAAATTCAAACAAGGGTATAAATGACTTTAACCCATATTATTTTAAATATTAAAAATGTTTTGAAATACATTTTGAAGAAACATGGATGTGGATGATAACGAGATCCCAGTAGATTATTATGTATAAACAACCTCGGATAATGAAGAGATTGTGAAATAACCCATACCTTGTACTTTTCCTTGGTTGGGGTAGGTTAACCTCCTGTATAATGGTGAAATAATTGTTATTAAATTATAAAAGAATCATATACATTAATATGATATCATATATGATCTTTTAATATTGTTTTGATAATAATATCTTAGTATTATCGTTGTTTCGGGTGTTAACTTACTTGTTTTATTTTATATGTTTTGTTACGTAAGCCATGTTTGTAATGGATAGGTTGTATATTATTCATATCCAGAATGATATCAAGTCCTTAAACATCATTTTCAAATCATCAAATGATAATTATATTTGAATGGATACGATGGAGAATGAATCTTATCGCGTTTGTGGAGACGGTAGTCCGTACGTACGCACGAGCGACAATATCATTCTTTTGATATTAAAATAATATATAAATGGATGTTATATCATATATATACAGAATAATTAACATTTTATATTTATTATTTACATGAGTTTCACATCATTATTATACCCATCCAAATAATAATATATTGAATAACAATTACACCACGACGTGGAGACGGTAAGCCGTACGTACGCACGTATGGTGACATGTTATTCAAAGGGTGGATAGAATACTGAATATGGTTGTACCATATTTATAATAACATCACAGTATATGTGATATACTGGAGTTATTATTTTAGAATGGTAATAACAAAGAAAGAAGAAGTGGAAGAAGAAAGGAACTTGAAAAGGGGTGGTGAAAACATTACCTCTTCTTCGGGTTCTTCCTTTTGTTTGATCAAAAGGGCTCCTTAGGATGGCTTTCTGATCAAACTAAGGCCTCTAGGTTGTAGTGAGGGAAGTTGGGAGAGTATTTGGGAAGGGTTTTGACGAGCCAAGTGGCTTGAGAGGTGTGAGGAATGAGTAGAAGTGGTCTCCTTTTATAAGGGAGAGGAGGGGCTCTTTAGGAAATTGTGAAAGTATTACTTTATAATATAATTATATTCGGTTTATAATGGTCCAAAAATCATTCAGGTCTAAGATAAGATGACTCATTTTCTAAATAACATCAACCAATAAGAATTGGACAGGTTTTAGATAATATTTTAATCATTATAATCTTATTTATTTAAATGATTTATGAATGAGGTAAATATTTCATCATTATTTTGTCATTAATAATTTAAATTATTTGATGTCTAAAAATTATAAATAAAATATCATTATGTAGGAAATCGTTTTAGCTTTCTAATGAATATTTATAATCAAAAATCCAACATGTATAACACTATGTAAAAATTGTTCTTCTAAAAGATGTAAGCTTATGCCATTTTTATTTTTATTTTAACTTTATTAATATAATGTGTCCCTACCACATACAAGTGGCTCTAAGAGGTCCCCAAATCGACCCAAGGATTCCCATGGTCGGGTATGTGTCCACCAATAAGGTTAGGACACGTTTTATGTAACGCCCCGACCCTAGTAACCCAGAGTCGGTGCTTTATTACATAACATTGGCATGATCACAAGAAAGATCAAATCTCGAAAGACCGATTGGTTTAGTAGCCTTGGAAACACTAGATATATTCATAAGTTTTACATTACATCATAAAATGAAAAACTACTACAACAACATAATGTCTCCACAGTCCACACTATTATCCCCTCATAATATCCCTGCAGGTCATTCATAACTTACTTCAACACATCCTGGGAAAAATAAAACATAGAAAAGGGGTGAGCTCAAATGCCCAGTAAGGATAACAATATAGCAGAAACTTTCATAAATAAGAATAAACATTTAAGGCAATGTATAACTAAAAAAAAGCCTTTTAAACTTTAACTTCAACATAGTATGGCATAAATAAAATGAAATAATGCCATTTACTTATTCACATGGATATTCTACTAATCGAATAATCAAATGCAATATCAATAACCACTTTCATAATGATGGAATGAATAATGTCAGACTATCATAACCACATAGCCAAAGCCTCGTGCCAAGACTACAAATAATATTTTGCCAAGGCCTTGTGCCAAGACACTAGTTTGTCTCATGAGACCTACCGATGCATCGAGGAGCTATAGCGGGCTCCACCCGTCACATATTAAGTCCAATGCATTCCCATATGAAAAGGTTTAAACATAACATAAACATTCGTATTAAAACTAGCATACGAAATGTCAATACTTTCACCATAAACCATGAATGGTATATAAAAAAATAGCACATCCACAGTCAAACATATCACAAAACATTCAATACAATATAAAAGTTTTGTATCATAATATATCATCCTCAAATAAGCGTAAAATCTATTAAAGGATGTTGACATAGATGAAATCAAAACTCTTTTTAAAGAAATATCTCTTTCTATTTTGAAATCATTTAAGAGACATATATTTATAAAATAAGACATTTTCTTTGAAAATATTCTTATAATCTTGTAAGGGAAGCTTTGACGATTTTATAACGGCGGAAAATAACCGCACCCGCCGTATAAGTTAAAAAAACATTCTTATCTTAATTCTGTCGAAAAGGTTAAAAAGCACCTTGTTTGGAAAATGACGGAAAGATTCCCTTATAAACCTCTTATAAAAAGTCAAACAAGGGTATAAATGACTTTAACCCATATTATTTTAAATATTAAAAATGTTTTGAAATACATTTTGAAGAAACATGGATGTGGATGATAACAAGATCCCAGTAGATTATTACGTATAAACCTCGGATAATGAAGAGATTGTGAAATAACCCTTACCTTGTACTTTTCCTTGGTTGAGGTAGGTTAACCTCCTGTATAATGGTGAAATAATTGTTATTAAATTATACAAGAATCATATACATTAATATGATATCATATATGATCTTTTAATATTGATTTGATAATAATATCTTAGTATTATCGTTGTTTCAGGTGTTAACTTACTTGTTTTATTTTATATGTTTTGTTACGTAAGACATGTATGTAAAGGATAGGATTTATATTATTCATATCCAGAATGATATCAAGTCCTTAAGCATCATTTTTTAAATCATCAAATGATAATTATACTTGAATGGATATGATGGAGAATGAATCTCATCGTGTTCGTGGAGACGGTAGTCCGTAAGTACGCACGAGCGAAAATATCATTCTTTTGATATTAAAATAATATATAAATGGATGGTATATCATATATACAGAATAATTAAAATGTTATATTTAGTATTTACATGAGTTACACATCATTATTATACCCATCCAAATAATATTATATTGAATGACAATTACACCACGACGTGGAGACGGTAAGCCGTACGTACGCACGTATGGTGACATGTTATTCAAAGGGTTGATAGAATAATGAATATAGTTGTACCATATTTATAATAACATCACAGTATATATATGATACTGGAGTTATTATTTTAGAATGGTAACAACAAAGGATGAAGAAGTGGAAGAAGAAAGGAACTTGGAAAAGGGTGGTGAAATCATTACCTCTTCTTCGGGTTCTTCCTTTTGATTTGATCAAAAGGGCTCCTTAGGTTGTCTTTATGATCAAACTAAGGCCTCTAGGTTGTAGTGAGGGAAGTTGGGAGAGTATTTGGGCAGAGTTTGGCCGAACCAAAAGGCTTTGAAGGTGTGAAGAAATGAGAAGGAGGAGTGCCCTTTTATAAGAGGGGTGAGGGGCAACTTTGGAAAAGCTAGAAATATTAATTTATAATAAATTCATATTCGGTTTCTAATGGCTCCAAGGTTTATTATTTAAATTTTAAGGTGGGGATGGGTCGAAAAAAACTCAACCAATAGAATTTAGACAGGTTTGGGTACTTATATTAACCTTATCTTTAAGTATTAACTCTAAGTTAATTAGTTTCACTTTTACAATGTCTCTTTGTATTTTTATATAATATGGTTAATAAACATACTATATACATCCAATAGATCCCCAAGTGGTCCATTAATGATGAACCTATCATGATATAAGTCTCTTGGCCGATCCTTTGATTTTTAGGAATTAAATATCAATTAATAATATAATATTTGTTTTAAGAACTCTTTTATGTCAATTTTGACACTATTCAATAGTTGATTTTTGTGAAACTCATAACAGATTGATTACTTCGAACAAAGTCAACTAAATAAATCATAATATATCATATTATGGTAGAAAATTAGTTTAATTCATTAAAAGTTTCATATTATATTTATTTGGGTATTTATAATATCAATTATTTTAATTTTTCACTATTATAGTAATTACTACATCATCATTGTGTCATAAATAAAATAAATTATTTAATGTCTAAAAATTATAAATAAAATATAATTATGTATTAAATCTTTTTATCTTTCTAATGAATATTTATAATCTAAAATCCAACATATATAACCATATGTAACAATTTTCTTTCTAAAAGATATATGCTTGTGTCATTTTTGTATTCATTTTAACTTAATTAAAATAAAGTGTCATTATCACTTACAAGTGGATCCATGGGGTCCCAAAATCGACCCAAAGATGCCCATGGTCGACCATGTATCAACCAATAGGGTTAAGACATGTTTTAGGGTAATTTAGTATTATTATAATATTGTTTTTAACCCTTAATTACCGGATTTACCCTTAACCATGGTAAATAAAATATTTACCGCAGTAATTATTCAAAATGTCTAAAAATAAAAGTTACCTATTTACACAATTTGGATATACTGATTCAAAATATGGAATCCATTTTTCTAAATTCAAAACACAGAAGTGGCAGAAATTAATTTAAAATTAATTCCCGCTGTCAAAACAAAAAGCGTGTTTTTAAGAGATAATAACTATCAAAAGATTGACACTTGTTTATGTTCGGTTTAATTGTAAAATTATGTCCAATGACCAAAATTATATTAAATGGTAAAAATATATTCTAAATATACTTTAAAACCACTCAAATTCATAATTTATCACTATTAATTATTTTGATTAAAAAAGTTGTTTTTAATTAAAATATATTAATTTTCACTATTCATCAAAATATGAAAGTTATCCGAAAAGTACCAAAATTTCACCTTAGGCTAAATTCGAAATTCCGAATCCAGAAATGAAGTCCATTTTAAAATATATAATATATATAATTTCGAAAAGTAGGTATTACTATTCATAACGGCTAGTTTGATTGGTTGTGGTGTGTGGTAAAACTCAAGGTTGCGTACAACACACGCTACTGTATTATTCAAAGAAAGCGTATCGTGGAAGCTTGGGATGTTTCATTTTAAATTTTTGATGTCCCCATTTAGTCAAAAAGATTAAAATATTGTATTTAAAAAGGGTTCACTATTAAAAGTTGATAAAAGTGAAATACTGAAAATGAATTTGTTCTTGCATTATATATAAGAAACTCATAATATGTATTCTAAAATTATAAGGATTATATAAAGTTTAAAATTTAGATAATACCATTCATAACCTCTTTTGAATGGCTTCTTTTTTTTGTAAGTCATGGTGTGATTGAACTCAGTGTTGCGTGTAGTGCAAGTTATTGAATTATTTTGAAGAAATAACACACTATGAAATCTTGGGGTGTTACATTTTAGGGTAATTTTGTATTATTATAATATTATTTTTTAACCCTTATTTACCGGATTTACCCTTTAACCATGGTAAATAAAATATTTACCGCAGTAATTATTCAAAATGTGTAAAAATAAAAGTTACCTATTTACATAATTTGGACATCCTGATTCCAAATATGTAATCCATTTTTCCAAATTCAAAACACAGAAGTGGCAGAAAATAATTTCAAATTTATTCCCGTTGTTAAAATAAAAAGCGTGTTTTTAAGAGATAATAACTATCAAAAGATTGACACTTGTTTATGTCTGGTTTAATTGTGAAATTCTGTCCAATGACAAACATTAAATTAAATGGTAAAAATATATTCTAAATATACTTTAAAACCACTCAAATTCATAATTTATCAATATTAATTATTTTGATTAAAAAACATGATTTTAATTAAAATTTAGTAATTTTCACTATTCATCAAAATATAAAAGTTATCCGAAAAGTACCAAAATTTCCCCCTAGGCTAATTTCAATATTCCGAATCCCAAAATGAAGTCCATTTTGAAATATAAAATATATATGATTTCAAAAAGTAGGTATTACTATTCACAACGGCTAGTTTAATTAGTTGTGGTGTGTGTTAGAACTCGAGGTTGCGTACAACACACGCTATCGCATTATTCGAAGGGAAACGTACCGTGGAAGTTGGGGTGTTACATTCTCCCCTCCAAATAATTGCGTCCTCGCAATTTCTAGGGTATTACTGCATAAAAATACTCGGGTGGTTCTTCATCATATGTTCCTCGGGTTCCCACGTTGCCTCTTCCATTTTATGGTTTCCCCACAAAACTTTTACCAGACGCATCGTCCAGTTTCTCAGTACTTGTTCTCTTGTATCAAGAATCCTGACAGGCTCTTCACAATAAGACAGATCGGGTTCCAGTTCTAATTCCTCATAGGTGAGTACATGCGTTGGGTCAGGCATGTATTTTCTCAACTGAAATACGTGGAACACATCGTGAACTTTGAAGAGACTTGGCGGCATTGCCAATCGGAAAGCTACAGCCCCAATTCGTTCTAGAATTTCGAAAGGTCCGATGTACCTAGGACTCAATTTACCTTTATTACCAAAACATATGACTCCCTTTCATGGAGATACCTTCAGGAAAACATGATCACCGACTTGAAATTCCAAATCCTTCCTTCGATTATCGGCATAGCTCTTCTGCCTACTTTGAGCTGCTTTGATGTGATTTTGGATTACCTTCACCTTTTCCATCGTTTCCTCCACCAGTTCTGGACCTATAAGTTTTCTTTCACCGACGTCATCCCAACAGGTTGGTGTACGACATCTCTTTCTGTATAACGCTTCATATGGTGCCATCTGTATACTCGAATGGAAGCTATTGTTATAGGAAAATTCTACCAGTGGTAAATATTGATCCCATATACCCTAAAAGTCAAGTGAGCAAGATCTCAACATGTCTTCTAAGGTCTGAATAGTCCGTTCTGATTGTCCATCTGTCTGAGGGTGGTAAGAAGTGCTCAAATGAAGTTCAGTATCCAGGGATTTCTGAAGACTTTTCCAAAATCTTGAAGTAAAATGGGGATCACGACCAGAAACAATTGATAAGGGTACTCCATGAAGTCTCACAACTTCATTAATATATAGTCTTTCTAGACGTTCCAGGGGTAGATCTTCTCTTATAGCAAGAAAATGTGCTGACTTGGTAAGACGATCAACAATAACCCATATTGCATCGTTCCTTCTAGGAGTCTTTGGTAGCCCCATGACAAAGTCCATCGTAATATTGTCCCATTTCCACTCCGGTATGGGAAGAGGTTGCATGACTCCTCCAGGCTGTTGCCTTCCAGCTTTCACTTGTTGACAAACCATACATCTTGACACAAAATCAGCAATCTCCCTCTTCATGTTGTCCCACCAAAAATGTTCCTTCAAATCTCTATACATTTTGTTGTTCCCAGGGTGTATAGAGAAATTGGAACTATGAGAATCATCCAACAATTCCCTTTTCAGATCAGGTAAATTGGGAACACAAAGTCTCTTCCCGAATTTCAAAATTCCATCTTCATACACAAAGTCTCTCAATCTCCCATCATTCACAGCTTTAATCTTCTTCTGAAATTCTTCATCATCGGTCTGAGAACTCTTAATAATTTCTAGTAAAGATAGTTTGGAAACCATTTGAAAAAGCATTGATGTTTCACCTTCCCTGGTTATTCCCATGTCCATCTTCACTAGATCCATGAAAATTTGATCCCTTTAAATTCTCATCATGTTCAAAACTCCATGGTCTTTTCTGCTCAAATCATCTGCCACCTTGTTTGCTTTCCTCGGGTGGTAGTGTATCGTGCAATCATAATCCTTAAGTAATTCAAGCCATCTCCTTTGCCTCATGTTGAGTTCTTTTTGTGAGAAAATATACTTCAAACTCTTGTGATCAGTATAAATCTCACATTTTTCACCATAGAGGTAGTGTCTCCATATCTTCAAATCAAAGATCACAGCTGCTAACTCAAGATCATGAGTAGGATAGTTTTGTTCATGAATTTTCAACTGTCGTGATGCATAGGCAGTAACTCTATCATTCTGCATAAGGAGACAACCATGTCCTTTCTTTGATGAATCACTATAAATAACGAACCCATCATTCCCCGATGGTAGAGTCAATATAGGAGCATTGACTAATATTCTCTTCAGTTCATCGAAACATTCTTCACACTCTTTTGTCCAAACAAATTTAACCCCTTTACGTGTGAGCTTCGTTAACGGGTTAGCCAATCGGGCAAAATTCTGGACGAAACGTCGATAATAACCTGCCAAACCGATAAAACTGCGTACCTCAGTTATACTCGTAGGTGCTGGCTGTTCTTGGATTTCCATGGTCTTAGAAGGATCAACAGAGATTCCATCTTTAGAGACAATATGGACAAGAAAAGAAATCTCATGAAGCCAGAATTCACACTTGCTAAACTTCCCATATAATTAATGCCTCCTCAGAGTCTTCAAGATAATGCGCAAGTGATTTTCATGGTCTTCGTAGGTTTTGGAGTATACCAAGATATCATCAATAAATACCACCACAAATTCATCGAGATACTCCTTGAAAACTCTATTCATCAGATCCATGAATACAGAGGGTGCATTAGTCAATCCAAACGACATTACTGTAAACTCGTAATGCCCGTACCTGGTTCGAAATACTATCTACGGAATGTCTTCCTTCTTCACACACAACTGATGGTATCCATATCGAAGGTCAATCTTTGAAAAGTATTGAGCTCCATGCAGTTGCTCAAATAAATCATCAATACGAGGTAGGGGATACTTTTTCTTTATCGTTATTGCATTGATCTCCCTATAGTCGATACATAACCTCATAGATCCATCTTTCTTTTTAACAAAAAGAACAGGGGCTCCCCATGGAGAAACACTAGGGCGAATAAATCCCTTATTACTCAATTCCTCTAGTTGTTTCTTTAGTTCGACTAACTCTACAGTGGCCATTCTATAAGGGGTCTTCGATATAGGCCTTGATCCAGGAATCAAATCAATGGAAAACTCAACTTCTCGTTCTGGAGGATGTCCAGGTAAATCTTCCGGAAATACATATACAAATTCTTTCACAACAGGTACATCCTCTATTTGAACATTCCTTTCCTCACCGACAGTTATTTCATTCTCTTCCTCCCCAATAATTGAATTATGTTGAGCTACTGGGGGTGGATCTAAATAAGAATTAGGTGGTGACGATTCTGCTCTAAAGATAAGGTGTACCTTATCATTATCATCAAGAATCATAACCTCTTTCTTCTTACAATAAATCTTCGCATCATAGTCCGAATGCCAGTCCATACCAAGGATTATATCAAACTCAATCATAGGTATGACGATGAGATCAGCAGATAAAGAAAATTTATGTGCTCTAATGGGGACTGATTCACAACACTTTGTTGCAATGATACTTCCCTTAGGAGTTTTAACTGACAACTCCCATACTAAATCAAATTGGAAATATCTAATTTTCTTAGCAAACTGGGAAGATATGAAACAATGCGACGATCCAAAGTCAAATAATGCATTTTCTGAACTTGAGGAAACCATTAAATTACCTGCCACCATGTCTTTTGGAGCTTCTACCTCTGCAGTAGTGATAGCATAAGCCTGGCCTTGATCCCTTGGCCTTTTCTGAGATAAGTTCTCCTGACGCTTAAGACATTCATTCGCATAATGTCCCATCTCCCTGCAATTGTAGCACTGAACGTTGGTGGCTTCCTTCTTCCCTTTGCAATCAGGAGCTTGGTGGCCTTTTTCACCACACTTGTAACAGACTACCATTCCCTTCAAGAAAGCACCGGGGTGTTTCTTCCCACATTTACCACATGATTGATATTCAACATTTCCTTTCTTCCCCTTATTTCCATTCCCAGATTGATCAGCAGGCCTCTTCTTCTCTTGCTTTGCTTTAAAGTCATATGACTTAGAGAATTCCTTTTCGGTCTTGATAGCACATGAGACAACGTCTTCGTACGATGAAAAGGATTGTGAGAGTAACGCTCGACGGAGAAATGGTTTTAACACATCAAAGAAACGATCAATCTTACTTCTTGGGTTGCGAATATAATCTCCAGCATACCTCACTAACCTTGTAAAGTTAGCCTCATACTTTGTGACATTCTCATCCTCCTTTTGTCTCAGACTCAGAAATTGCCTTTCCATATCTGCTCGATGGTCGCGAGGAAAGTATTTTTCTAAAACCAGATCTTTGAACACCCTCCATTCCATATTTGATACTTCATCATCTTCCTTCATGTTTTGAATCAATGACCACCATTGATCAGCATCTCCAGTGAGGCGGTAAACTGCCATGATAACTTTTTCCCTTTCACTGCTCCCCAAAGCCTGAAATATTTTCTCTAGGGAATTTATCCACTGCTCGGATACTAAGGGATTTGTATTCCCATTGAACGTTGGTGGTTGTTTCCTCATGAATCGATCTAACATTGATCCTCCACGCTGCGGATCAGGGTGCTCCATACGGGTAAGGTTATTATTCATAACCTGAGTAAGTTGTCCCAGTATGGTGATTAGCTGATCGGCTCCAGTTGCATCACCAGCTCCACTATAATTATCTTGAGCAGGAGGGAAATCCCTACATGGAGTGCGTACATTGATACGGTTTCCATTTCTTCCACTAGGTGCCATTTCTAAACAATGGAATAAACTAGATCAGTTTATGAATCAAAATACATAATCCCATACTTATAAAACACTTAACATAAATTGAAATATTTATGGATATAATCCATAATCATAAAAATGTTTTCTTTGAGGAAGTATATACTCATAAACCCTTCATAATGATTTGTAAAGAAAATGAGAGTTATCCTAAGCATATCCCCCGGGAGTGTCATAACCAAGAGTGCAGCAAGGCCCGTTGTCGTGCACCAGTTCCCGTTCGAGTCTAGCTCAAAGCAGTGTTTTCGGGTTTTACCCCTAGGTACATCTGTGCCAGAGCCGCCTCTACCTGCTCGTATCCAAACAGGGATGTATTGCTCAGAAAACTCACAAAATCTCTACAATAGCAAATTTCTAGGAAGTTCTTCTATACTAATCCTCAAAGTTCATCTTAGGTCTACGTGCTCTAATCAGATTTTATCTAAATCTGGCTTCCAAGGTTTGTACTAAACATCCTCTGATACAAACTGTAACGCCCCGACCCCAGTTACCCAGAGTCGGTGCATTAATTACATAACATTGGCATGATCACAAGAAAGATCAAATCTCGAAAGACCGATTGGTTTAGTAGCCTTGGAAACACTAGATATATTCATAAGTTTTACATTACATCATCAAAATAAAAAAACTACTACAACAACATATTGTCTCCATAGTCCATACTATTAACCCCTCATAATATCTCTGCAAGTCATTCATAATTTACTTCTTCACATCCTGGGAAAATAAAACATAGAAAAGGCGTGAGCTCAAATGTAACACCCCAAGATTTCATAGTGTGTTATTTCTTCAAAATAATTCAATAACTTGCACTACACGCAACACCGAGTTCAATCACACCATGACTTACAAAAAAAAAGAAGGCATTCAAAAGAGGTTATGAATAGTATTATCTAAATTTTAAACTTTATATAATTCTTATAATTTTAGAATCCATATTATGAGTTTCTTAGATATAATGCAAGAACAAATTCATTTTCAGTATTCCACTTTTATCAACTTTTAATAGTGAACCCTTTTTAAATAAAATATTTTAAACTTTTTGACTAAATGGGGACATCAAAAATTTAAAATGAAACATCCCAAGATTCCACGGTACGCTTTCTTTGAATAATACAGTAGCGTGTGTTGTACGCAACCTTGAGTTTTAACACACACCAAAACCAATCAAACTAGCCATTATGAATAGTAATACCTACTTTTCAAAATTATATATTTTATATATTTTAAAATGGACTTCATTTCTGGATTTGGAATTTCGAATTTAGCCTAATGTGAAATTTTGGTACTTTTCGGATAACTTTCATATTTTGATGAATAGTGAAAATTAATAAATTTTAATTTAAAACAACTTTTTTAATCAAATTAATTATTAGTGATAAATTATGAATTTGAGTGGTTTTAAAGTATATTTAGAATATATTTTTACCATTTAATATAATTTTGGTCATTGGACATAATTTTACAATTAATCCGAACATAAACAAGTGTCAATCTTTTGATAGTTATTATCTCTTAAAAACACGCTTTTTGTTTTGACAGCGGGAATTAATTTTAAATTAATTTCTGCCACTTCTGTGTTTTGAATTTAGAAAAATGGATTCCATATTTGGAATCAGTATATCCAAATTTTGTAAATAGGTAACTTTTATTTTTAGACATTTTGAATAATTACTGCGGTAAATATTTTATTTACCATGGTTAAGGGTAAATCCGGTAATTAAGGGTTAAAAAATAATATTATAATAATACTAAATTACCCTAAAACGTGTCTTAACCCTATTGGTTGATACATGGTCGACCATGGGCAAATTTGGGTCTATTTTAAGACCCCATGGATCCACTTGTAAGTGATAATGACAGTTTATTTTAATTAAGTTAAAATGAATACAAAAATCACACAAGCATATATCTTTTAGCAAAACAATTGTTACATAGGGTTATATATGTTGGATTTTAGATTATAAATATTCATTAGAAAGATGAAAATATTTCCTACATAATGATAGTTTATTTATAATTTTTAGACATTATATAATATATTTTATTTATGACACAATGATGATGTAGTAATTAATATAATAGTGAAAAATTAAAATAATTGATATTATAAATACCCAAATAAATATAATATGAAACTTTTAATGAATTAAACTAATTTTATAGGATAATATGATATATTATTATTGATTTAATTTAATTTGTTCGAAGTAATAAATCTGTTATGAGTTTCAAAAAAATAAACTATTGAATAGTGTCAAAATTGACATAAAAGAGTTTTTAAAACAAATATTATATTATTAATTGATATTAAATTCCTAAAAATCTAAGTTTCGGCCAAGAGACTTATATCATGATCGGTTCATCATTAATGGACCACTTGGGGGTCTCTTGTATGTATATAGTATGTTTATTAACCATATTATATAAAAATACAATGAGACATTGTAAAAGTGAAACTAATTAACTTAGAGTTAATACTTAAAGATACGGTTAATATAAGTACCCAAACCTGTCTAAATTCTATTGGTTGAGTTGTTTTCGACCCCTCCCCACCTTAACATTTAAATAATCAACTTTGGAGCCATTAGAAACCGAATATGAATTTATTATAAATTAATATTTCTAGCTTTTCCAAAGGTGCCCCTCACCCCTCTTATAAAAGGGAACTCCTCCTTCTCATTTCTTCACACCTTCAAAGTATTTTGGTTAGGCCAAACTCTGCCCAAATACTCTCCCAACTTCCCTTACTACAACCTAGAGGCCTTAGTTTGATCAGAAAGCCAACCTAAGGAGCCCTTTTGATCAAATCAAACGGAAGGACCCGAAGAAGAGGTAATGATTTCACCACCCTTTTCCAAGTTCCTATCTCCTTCCACTTCTTCATCCTTTGTTGTTACCATTCTAAAATAATAACTCCAGTATCATATATATACTGTGATGTTATTATAAATATGGTACAACTATATTCAGTATTCTATCCACCCTTTGAATAACATGTCACCATACGTGCGTACATACGACGTACCGTCTCCACGTCGTGGTGTAATTGTTATTAAATATAATATTATTTGGATGGGTATAATAATGATGTGTAACTCATGTAAATAATAAATATAACATGTTAATGATTCTGTATATATGATATACCATCCATTTATATATTATTTTAATATCAAAAGAATGATATTGTCGCTCGTGCGTACGTACGGACTACCGTCTTCACGAACGCGATGAGATTCATTCTCCATCGTATCCATTCAAGTATAATTATCATTTGATGATTTAAAAAATGATGTTTAAGGACTTGATATCATTCTGGATATGAATAATATAAATCCTATCCTTTACATACATGTCTTACGTAACAAAACATATAAAATAAAACAAGTAAGTTAACACCTGAAACAACGATAATACTAAGATATTATTATCAAATAAATATTAAAAGATCATATATGATATCATATTAATGTATATGATTCTTGTATAATTTAATAACAATTATTTCACCATTATACATGAGGTTAACCTACCCCAACCATGGAAAAGTACAAGGTAAGGGTTATTTCACAATCTCTTCATTATCCGAGGTTGTTTATACGTAATAATCTACTGGGATCTCGTTATCATCCACATCCAAGATTATTCAAAATGTATTTCAAAACATTTTTAATATTTAACAGAATATGGGTTAAAGTCATTTATACACTTTTTTGACTTTTTATAAGTGGTTTATAAAAGAATCTTTCCGTCATTTTCCAAACAAGGTGCTTTTTAACCTTTTCGACAGAATTAAGATAAGAATGTTTTTTTAACTTATACGGCGGGTGCGGTTATTTTCCGCCGTTATAAAATCGTCAAAGCTTCCCTTATAAGCTTATAAGAATATTTTCAAAGAAAATGCCTTATTTTATAAATATATTTATCTTAAATGATTTCAAAACGGAAAGAGATATTTCTTTAAAAAGATTTTTGATTTCATCTATGTCAACATCCTTTAATGGATTTTACGCTTATTTGAGGATGATATATTATGATACAAAACTTTTATATTGTATTGAATGTTTTTTGATATGTTTGACTGTGGATGTGCTATTTTTTATATACCATTTATGGTTTATGGTTAAAGTATTGACATTTCGTATGCTAGTTTTAATACGAATGTTTATGTTATGTTTAAACCTTTTCATATGGGAATGCATTGGACTTAATATGTGACGGGTGGAGCCCGCTATAGCTCCTCGATGCATCGGTAGGTCTCATGAGACAAACTAGTGTCTTGGCACGAGGCCTTGACAAAATCATATTTGTAGTCTTGGCACGAGGCCTTGGCTATGTGGTTATGATAGTCTGGCATTATGCATTCCATCATTATGAAAGTGGTTATTGATATTGCATGTGATTATTCAATTAGTAGATTATCCATGTGAATAAGTAAATGGAATTATTTCATTTTATTTATGCCATACTATGTTGAAGTTAAAGTTTAAAAGGCTTTTGTTTTAGTTATACA
The DNA here is from genome assembly GCA_963277665.1 of Viscum album. Classification (NCBI taxonomy): domain Eukaryota; kingdom Viridiplantae; phylum Streptophyta; class Magnoliopsida; order Santalales; family Viscaceae; genus Viscum; species Viscum album. The sequence continues at coordinate 1,755,857,710 of OY728158.1, read as the reverse complement.
TTGCCTTAAATGTTTATTCTTATTTATGAAAGTGTCGGCTAAATTGTTATCCTTACTGGGCATTTGAGCTCACCCCTTTTCTATGTTTTATTTTTCCCAGGATGTGAAGAAGTAAGTTATGAATGACCTGCAGGGATATTATGAGGGGATAATAGTGTGAACTGTGGAGACATTATGTTGTTGTAGTAGTTTTTCATTTTAGGATGTAATGTAAAACTTATGAATATATCTAGTGTTTCCAAGGCTACTAAACCAATCATTCTTTCAAGATTTGATCTTTCTTGCGATCATGCCAATGTTATGTAATAATGCACCGACTCTGGGTAACTAGGGTCGGGGCGTTACAGTTGGTATCAGAGGAAGTTTAGTACAAACCTTGGAAGCTAGATTTAGATAAACTCTGATTAGAGCACGTAGATCTAAGATAAACTTTGAGGATTAGAATAGAAGAACTTCCTAGAATTTTGGTATTGTAGTGATTTTGTGATTTTTCCGAGAAATACATCCCTGTCTGGATACGAGCAGGTAGAGGCGGCTCTGGCACAGATGTACCTAGGGGTAAAACCCGAAAACACCGCTTTCAGTTAGACTTGAACGGGAACTGGTGCACGACAACGGGCCTTGCTGCACTCTTGGTTATGACACTCCCAGGGGATATTCTTAGGATAATTCTCATTTTCTTTACAAACCATTATGAAGGGTTTATGAGTATATACATCCTCAAAGGAGACATTTTTATGATTATGGATTATATCCATAAATAGTTCAATTTATGTTGAGTGTTTTATAAGTATGGGATTATGTATTTTGATTCATAAACAGATCTAGTGTATGTCATTGTTTAGAAATGGCGCCCAGTAGAAGGAATGAGAACTCCAGAAATGCACATGATCCAAAGAGAAGGAAGGATCATATCTTTCATGGTCTTAAGCTAGAATTTATAAAAGAAATAGTCTCCCATGTATTATCATCATATGAAGAAATAATATCATGTGTTGATAAGATAAGTACAGAGTTTACTGAGTCCTATGGCTTTGAAGGGAAGCAAGAGAAGAAAAGGATGGAAGAGAGAAAGATGGATAAAGGGAAGAGGGAAAAGAAGAATTTTCCCATATGTGGTAAATGTGGAATGAAACACCCTGGAACTTTCCTGAAAGGAATGGGAGTTTGTTATAAGTGTGGAGGAAAAGGGCACAAAGTACGTGACTGCAAGGGTAAGAAAATGGTTTTAAATGTACAATGCTTCATTTGCAAGGAGTTTGGACACTACGCGAACCTATGTCCCAGTCATCAGACTATGACGCAAATGATGTTATTGGATAATAATAAAGTTATGATACTACCACAGATGAAGAGTAATGATTAGAGTTCTTATGTTGATTATGTCAATTGAGTGTTGTATCAACAATGTACTTGTTATAATAATTATGGAGTATATAAGGATTGTACTGCAGTACTATTTCATTAAGGACTTGAGATTGTGTGGAACAAAGAAAAGTGACTCAATAGAAGGTTAATTTTTTGGAAAATATATGTTTGAGAGAAAGATAAACCATAATATGGTTCTGATACCGAGGTAGTGATTTTAGAATAATACATGATTGATTTGGATAAATTATATTGGATATTCTTGACTACCTTGAAGCTAATTAATGATTTGTCTATTCCATCATTGTTGGGGTTTAAAACATTTTTGGATTGATGAAGTATATCCAGCATTCTATATGGAATAAGGGAGCATGAATGTAATCAATAAGGAATATGGTAATACATGATGAAGGTATTCATATGCTATTACGGGGTAAAAAGGATCTATATTATGTTTACCTTCCTTATAAATGTTGGACTGTGAGTTTGGATAGAAGTATTTTGGATAGTTCTAGTTTGGATTATTTTGGACTGCCATAAAAGGACAACCCGGAGGTCGGGCGGCAACCCGTCGCGTCTGGCAAGGCTGCGAGACTTGAACCCGCAACCGAAGGGCGACAAGGGTGTATCACCTACCACTAGCCCACGAGATGTCCTGGATTAAATAATGTAGTTTTTATTAAAAGATCTTGTAGATGAATTATAAATTCTTTTATTTTGGAACCCTATACGAATAGTGTAAATAGAATTTTTTTTACATTCTATTATCTTTTAGAGTGAAAGATGAGTTTGTGGTAGAAATTTATTAATGGATAAATATCTAATTATAAAGTAAGTATATCTCCTTATGATCTTAGCCAATCTCATAAATAAATTCCTCAACATTAAGAAAAGCAACTTAGAACAAAAATGTTTTCCTAGATGGTACCTTAAATCATCACTAATTTATGGCTTTGGGATTGTTGGCATTTTCATAGCCATGTTCTCTACCACTCTCCATCAGATAATTGATGGTTAGATTTTTCTTCCATATCCATATTTTCCTATATGGAACCCTAGTATGTGTTATTTTCGGTAATCTTCATACTTTCTACTCTTTATTTTAAATAGAGGACTCATTAATTCATTTTTCGATGTGGGATTTCAACTAAGATATTTTGAAACTTAAAAAATGTGTTATCCTAATACCCTATGTTTTGTTGAACCGATGGTATTTCAAATCATCATAGATTGATGAATTTAAGGACCTCAATTTTATACTTGTTTGTGATTGATGACCTCAATCACTACCTATAAATATTTACATTTTTCCTCCAATTATATGTCTCTAATTGCCACCAATGTTCTCCTAATCGAGATCATAATTTGGTAGTGACCCTTTCATTTCTCTTTTCCTCATATTAAGACTAAATTTTAGTAACCCAATTTCCGATGTGTATTTTCCGACAAATATATTTTCTATTTTCAACCTTTTATTTTCGAAGAACAATTTCAAATTGAGAGGACGCAATTTATTGAAGGAGGGGAGAATGTAACACCCCAAGATTTCATAGTGTGTTATTTCTTCAAAATAATTCAATAACTTGCACTACACGAAACACCGAGTTCAATCACACCATGACTTACAAAAAAAATAAGCCATTCAAAAGAGGTTTTGAATATTATTATCTAAATTTTAAACTTTATATAATCCTTATAATTTTAGAATCCATATTATGAGTTTCTTAGATATAATGTAAGAACAAATTCATTTTCAGTATTGCACTTTTATCAACTTTTAATAGTGAACCCTTTTTAAATACAATATTTTAAACTTTTTGACTAAATGGGGACATAAAAAATTTAAAATGAAACATCCCAAGCTTCCACGGTACGCTTTCTTTGAATAATACAGTAGCGTGTGTTGTACGCAACCTTGAGTTTTAACACACACCACAACCAATCAAACTAGCCGTTATGAACAGTAATACCTACTTTTCGAAATTATATATATTATATATTTTAAAATGGACTTCATTTCTGGATTCGGAATTTCGAATTTAGCCTAAGGTGAATTTTTGGTACTTTTCGGATAACTTTCATATTTTGATGAATAGTGAAAATTAATAAATTTTAATTAAAAACAACTTTTTTAATCAAAATAATTAATATTGATAAATTATGAATTTGAGTGGTTTTAAAGTATATTTAAAATATATTTTTACCATTTAATATAATTTTGGTCATTGGACATAATTTTACAATTAAACCGAACATAAACAAGTGTCAATCTTTTGATAGTTATTATCTCTTAAAAACACGCTTTTTGTTTTGACAGTGGAAATTAACTTTAAATTAATTTCGGCCACTTCTGTGTTTTGAATTTAGAAAAATGGATTCCATATTTGGAATCAGTATATCCAAATTGTGTAAATAGGTAAATTTTATTTTTAGACATTTTGAATAATTACTGCGGTAAATATTTTATTTACCATGGTTAAGGGTAAATCCGGTAATTAAGGGTTAAAAAATAAAATTATAATAATACTAAATTACCCTAAAACGTGTCTTAACCCTATTGGTTGATACATGGTCGATCATGGGCATCTTTGGGTCCATTTTGGGACCCCATGGATCCACTTGTAAGTGATAATGACACTTTATTTTAATTAAGTTAAAATGAATACAAAAATGACACAAGCATATATATATTAGAAAAACAATTGTTACATAGGGTTATATATGTTGGATTTGAGATTATAAATATTCATTAGAAATATAAAACGATTTCCTACATGATGATATTTTATTTATAATTTTTAGACATTATATATTTTATTTTATTTATTGCAAAATGATGATGTAGTAATTACTATAATAGTGAAAAATTAAAATAATTAATATTATAAATACCCAAATAAATATAATATGAAACTTTTAATGAATTAAACTAATTTTCTAGGATAATATGATATAATATTATTGATTTAATTGACCTTTTTTGAAGTAATCATTTTGTTATGAGTTTCACAAAAATCAACTATTGAATAGTGTCAAAATTGACATAAAAGAGTTCTTAAAACAAATATTATATTATTAATTGATATTAAATTCCTAAAAATCTAAGGTTCGGCCAAGAGACTTATATCATGATAGTTTCATCATTAATGGACCACTTGGGGGTCTCTTGGATGTATATAAAAAGTGTATTAACCATATTATATAAAAATACAAATAGACATTGTAAAAGTGAAACTAATTAACTTAGAGTTAATACTTAAAGATAAGGTTAATATAAGTACCCAAACCTGTCTAAATTCTACTGGTTGAGTTGTTTTCGACCCATCCCCACCTTAAAATTTAAATAATCAACTTTGGAGCCATTATAATCCGAATATTAATTTATTATAAATTAATATTTCTAGCTTTTCCAAAGGTGCCCCTCACCCCCTTTATAAAAGGGCACTCCTCCTTCTCATTTCTTCACACCTTCAAAGCCTTTTGAATCAGCCAAACTATGCCAAAATACTATCCCAACTTCCCTCACTACAACCTAGAGGCCTTAGTTTGATCAGAAAGCCAACCTAAGGAGCCCTTTTGATCAAATCAAAAGGAAGAACCCGAAGAAGAGGTAATGATTTCACCACCCTTTTCCAAGTTCCTTTCTTCTTCCACTTCTTTATCCTTTGTTGTTACCATTCTAAAATAATAACTCCAGTATCATATATATACTGTGATGTTATTATAAATAATGTACAACTATATTCAGTATTCTATCCACCCTTTGAATAACATGTCACCATACGTGCGTACGTACGGCTTACCGTCTCCACGTCGTGGTGTAATTGTTATTCAATATAATATTATTTGGATGGGTATAATAATGATGTGTAACTCATGTAAATAATAAATATAACATGTTAATGATTCTGTATATATGATATACCATCCATTTATATATTATTTTAATATCAAAAGAATGATATTGTCGCTCGTGCATACGTACGGACTACCGTCTCCACGAACGCGATGAGATTCATTCTCCATCGTATCCATTCAAGTATAATTATCATTTGATGATTTAAAAAATGATGTTTAAGGACTTGATATCATTCTGGATATTAATAATATAAATCCTATCCTTTACATACATGTCTTACGTAACAAAACATATAAAATAAAACAAGTCAGTTAACACCTGAAACAACGATAATACTAAGATATTATTATCAAATCAATATTAAAAGATCATATATGATATCGTATTAATTTATATGATTCTTGTATAATTTAATAACAATTATTTCACCATTATACAAGAGTTTAACCTACCCCAACCAAGGAAAAGTACAAGGTAAGGGTTATTTCACAATCTCTTCATTATCCGAGGTTGTTTATACGTAATAATCTACTGGGATCTCGTTATCATCCACATCCATGTTTCTTCAAAATGTATTTCAAAACATTTTTAATATTTAAAAGAATATGGTTTAAAGTCATTTATACCCTTGTTTGTCTTTTTATAAGAGGTTTATAAGGGAATATTTCCGTCGTTTTCCAAACAAGGTGCTTTTTAACCTTTTCGACAGAATTAAGATAAGAATGTTTTTTTAACTTATACGGCGGGTGCGGTTATTTTCCACCATTATAAAATCGTCAAATCTTCCCTTAAAATCTTATAAGAATATTTTCAAAGAAAATGTCTTATTTTATAAATATATTTTTCTTAAATGATTTCAAAATAGAAAGAGATATTTCTTTAAAAAGAGGTTTGATTTCATCTATGTCAACATCCTTTAATGGATTTTACGCTTATTTGAGGATGATATATTATGATACAAAACTTTTATATTGTATTGAATGTTTTGTGATATGTTTGACTGTGGATGTGATATTTTTTTATATACCATTCATGGTTTATGGTGAAAGTATTGACATTTCGTATGCTAGTTTTATTACGAATGTTTATGTTATGTTTAAACCTTTTCATATGGGAATGCATTGGACTTAATATGTGACGGGTGGAGCCCGCTATAGCTCCTCGATGCATCGGTAGGTCTCATGAGACAAACTAGTGTCTTGGCACAAGGGCTTGGCAAAATCTTATTTGTAGTCTTGGCACGAGGCCTTGGCTATGTGGTTATGACAGTCTGGTATTATGCATTCCATCATTATGAAAGTGGTTATTGATATTGCATGTGATTATTCGATTAGTAGAATATCCATGTGAATAAGTAAATGGAATTATTTCATTTTATTTATGCCATACTATGTTGAAGTTAAATTTTAAAAGGCTTTTGTTTTAGTTATACATTGCCTTAAATGTTTATTCTTATTTATGAAAGTTTCTGCTATATTGTTATCCTTACTGGGCATTTGAGCTCACCCTTTTTCTATGTTTTATTTTTCCCAGGATGTGAAGAAGTAAGTTATGAATGACCTGCAGGGATATTATGAGGGGATAATAGTTTGGACTATGGAGACATTATGTTGTTGTAGTAGTTTTTCATTTTATGATGTAATGTAAAACTTATGAATATATCTACTGTTTCCAAGGCTACTAAACCAATCGGTCTTTCGATATTTGATCTTTCTTGTGATCATGCCAATGTTATGTAATAATGCACCGACTCTGGGTAACTAGGGTTGGGGCGTTACATCAAATGCCCAGTAAGGATAACAATATAGCGGAAACTTTCATAAATAAAAATAAACATTTAAGGCAATGTATGACTAAAACAAAAGCCTTTTAAACTTTAACTTCAACATAATATGGCATAAATAAAATGAAATAATGCCATTTACTTATTCACATGGATATTCTAATAATCGAATAATCACATGGAATATCAATAACCACTTTCATAATGATGGAATGCATAATGCCAGACTATCATAACCACATAGTCAAAGACTCGTGCCAAGACTACAAATAAGATTTTGCAAAGGCCTTGTGCCAAGACACTAGTTTGTCTCATGAGACCTACTGATGCATAGAGGAGCTATAGCGAGCTCCACCTGTCACATATTAAGTGCAATGCATTCCCATATGAAAAGGTTTAAACATAACATAAACATTCGTATTAAAACTAGCATACGAAATGTCAGTACTTTCACCATAAACCATGAATGGTATATAAAAAATAGCACATCCACAGTCAAACATATCACAAAACCTTCAATACAATATTAAAGTTTTGTATCATAATATATCATCCTCAAATAAGCATAATATCCATTAAAGGATGTTGACATAGATGAAATCAAAACTCTTTTTAAAGAAATTTCTCTTTCTATTTTGAAATCATTTAAGAGACATATATTTATAAAATAAAACATTTTCTTTGAAAATATTCTTATAAGCTTGTAAGGTAAGCTTTGACGATTTTATAACGGCGGAAAATAACCGCACTCGCCGTATAAGTTAAAAAAAACATTCTTATCTTAATTCTGTCGAAAAGGTTAAAAAGCACCTTGTTTGGAAAACGACGGAAAGATTCCCATATACACCACTTATAAAAATTCAAACAAGGGTATAAATGACTTTAACCCATATTATTTTAAATATTAAAAATGTTTTGAAATACATTTTGAAGAAACATGGATGTGGATGATAACGAGATCCCAGTAGATTATTACGTATAAACAACCTCGGATAATGAAGAGATTGTGAAATAACCCTTACCTTGTACTTTTCCTTGGTTGGGGTAGGTTAACCTTCTGTATAATGGTGAAATAATTGTTATTAAATTATAATAGAATCATATACATTAATATGATATCATATATGATCTTTTAATTTTGATTTGATAATAATATCTTAGTATTATCGTTGTTTCGGGTGTTAACTTACTTGTTTTATTTTATATGTTTTGTTACGTAAGCCATGTTTTTAATGGATAGGTTGTATATTATTCATATCCATAATGATATCAAGTCCTTAAAAATCATTTTTAAATCATCAAATGATAATTATACTTGAATGGATACGATGGAGAATGAATCTTATCGCGTTTGTGGAGACGTTAGTCCGTACGTACGCACGAGCGACAATATCATTCTTTTGATATTAAAATAATATATAAATGGATGTTATATCATATATACAGAATAATTAACATGTTATATTTATTATTTACATGAGTTGCATATCATTATTATACCCATCCAAATAATAATATATTGAATAACAATTACACCACGACGTGGAGACGGTAAGCCGTACGTACGCACGTATGGTGACATGTTATTCAAAGGGTGGATAGAATACTGAATATGGTTGTACCATATTTATAATAACATCACAGTATATGTGAGATACTGGATTTATTATTTTAGAATGGTAAAAACAAAGAAATAAGAAGTGGAAGAAGAAAGGAACTTGAAAAGGGGTGGTGAAAACATTACCTCTTCTTCGGGTTCTTCCTTTTGATTTGATCAAAAGGGCTCCATAGGTTGGCTTTCCGATCAAACTAAGGCCTCTAGGTTGTAGTGAGGGACGTTGGGAGTGTATTTGGGATGGGTTTGGACGAGCCAGGTGGCTTGAGAGGTGTGAGGAATGAGTGGAAGTGGTCTCCTTTTATAAGGGAGAGGAGGGGCTCTTTAGGAAAGAGTGAAAGTATTACTTTATAATATAATTATATTAGGTTTATAATGGACCAAAAATCATTGAGGTCGAAGATAATATGACTCATTTTCTATATAATATCAACCAATAAGAATTGGACAGGTTTTAGATAACATTTTAATCATTATAATCTTATTTATTTAAATGATTTATTAATGAGGTAAACATTGCATCATTATTGTGTCATTAATAAGTTAAATTATTTGATGTCTAAAAATTATAAATAAAATATCACTATGTAGGTAATCGTTTTAGCTTTCTAATGAATATTTATAATCGGAAATCCAACATGTATAACCCTATGTAAAAATTGTTCTTCTAAAAGATGTAAGCTTATGCCATTTTTATTTTTATTTTATCTTTATTAATATAATGTGTCCCTACCACATACAAGTGGCTCTAAGGGGTCCCCAAATCGACCCAAGGATGCCCATGGTCGGGTATGTGTCCAGAAATAAGGTTAGGACACGTTTTAGGGTAATTTTGTATTATTATAATATTATTTTTTAACCCTTATTTACCGGATTTACCCTTTAACCATGGTAAATAAAATATTTACCGCAGTAATTATTCAAAATCTGTAAAAATAAAAGTTACCTATTTAAATAATTTGGACATCCTGATTCCAAATATGTAATCCATTTTTCCAAATTCAAAACACAGAAGTGGCAGAAATTAATTTAAAATTAATTCCCGTTGTTAAAATAAAAAGCGTGTTTTTAAGAGATAATAACTATCAAAAGATTGACACTTGTTTATGTATGGTTTAATTGTGAAATTATGTCCAATGAAAAAAATTAAATTAAATGATAAAAATATATTCTAAATATACTTTAAAACCACTCAAATTCATAATTTATCAATATTAATTATTTTTATTAAAAAAGTTGATTTTAATTAAAATTTAGTAATTTTCACTATTCATCAAAATATAAAAGTTATCCGAAAAGTACCAAATTTTCACCCTAGGCTAATTTCAATATTCCGAATCCAAAAATGAAGTCCATTTTGAAATATAAAATATATATGATTTCAAAAATTAGGTATTACTATTCACAACGGCTAGTTTAATTAGTTGTGGTGTGTGTTAGAACTCGAGGTTGCGTACAACACACGCTATCGCATTATTCGAAGGGAAACGTACCGTGGAAGCTTGGGGTGTTACATAATATGAATATTAATATGACCCTTATGAATATTAAATAATATTATTATTTCCATTTATTTAAGTTAACAAGATAATGAGACCTTAATTAGTTTTTCAATGAGAAATAAAATGAATTGCACTTTGAGATTGTTATTTTTCTAATTAACAATGAATTTATTTAATAATTAAATTAAAAATATTTAGAAAATTATTTTTTAAAAATGGATTTCACTTTTTAATTCTACACAATGAAAAATGGTTAGGGTGAATTTTGGGAATTTTTCTGAAAGAGTTGATTTTTCAGTGAATAGTAAAAAATATAGTTTTTAGTTTCGGGGTGTTTAGGACATCATTAATGATAAAATAATGATGTCATAAATCTGGTCAACTTGGGTATAGTTAAATAAGTTGGGAGGTGTCCCATGTGGATTATATAATGGGAAAATATCATGGTCAAGCCCATGGTTTTACAAAAAAACACTCATGAGGTGTCCCTTGAAAATTATTAAAATAATCCCTCACATTTCCTATAAATACAAACTATTCCCTTCATTGAATTAATTACCAATTCTCCCTCAACGATGTTATGGCCTTTTAAACATAATATTAGCCCTCCCAAGGTTTGTTCAAGATCCCAAGGTCCCAACCATCATGTTCTAAGGGTTACTCTACAAGGCTAGAAATTCCCAATTTCTTTGTTTTTCTTTTCAAGTTCTCTTTTATGTGGTATATCTTTCAACTTTCCATACCATGTTCTTATTTTATTCTTATTCATGATCGAATAAATATTATTATACATTTTTAGATAGGTTACCCTCATCTCCTCTCTTTTTCATATTTTCTAAAACCATGTTGCATAGCCGTTAGGCTGCCGAATATTTTTAAGTGATTTTCAAATTATGCTTTTATTTTGAGTTCTTTATTAATTATTTCATAATATCTTCTTACACAAGAGGATTGAAATCTCCAGAATCTTTTATATTCTGTATGTTCTCATGTTCAGGATAAATTCATCATCAATATTCTTCTTTTCCCCACTTGTTCAAGGAATTAAAAATGTTGGCTGTTATGTGTCGAATTACCGACATCTTGGACGATGTGATTTCAATTTGAAATAATTCTTTCAAGTCCGGTAAAGATACCATTTATATGGCTGAACCAGGAATAATATATGTTTTATGACTCACCCATGGTTTTTTATTTCTTTGGAACTCATGTTTCTAATTTATAAAACAAAATGAGGTTGTTATTATCAAAGAACCACTAAAATGATTTAAACGAACATCATTAATGTTTTAACTAATAAATCATCATCTTGGTATATAAACAAAAATATTTATAAGATCATTTATATCTACATAATTTCTTTAATAATATGTATTAACCATTCTGTATGTTTAACCATGTTTCAAATGAACATCCATTCATGGAAACAAGTAACAAACCATGAAAATCAAGGGAGAAAATGCTTTCAAAAAATGAAAATTGAACCAATTGAACCCATATAATGGGCCATGAATGAACCTAATAAGGTTATACTAAATCAATTACATGTATTGTAGGTTATGTAAAAATTAATTAATGAAGCTAAATTTTATTATTCAGGTCATTAAAACAAACGAAGAATACACTCCAGCATAAGATAAGGGTTTTCTCATCTCACCTTTGTTTCTGTGAGATTTTCATTGTTCTCAACTTATTTCTTGTATGTGGTTTAAGTGTACATACATTTGATATATAATAACATTATTCTGTTTATATTAATGTTATTAAATGATTCATTAGATGTTTATAATGTTCTGGTCATATTATTCGACTGATTACATTGTGGTAAGGGACTTTGTCTCAACTACCTTTTTGTTGTGACTATCTTTGTATTGTGCACCTAATAATCCTAATGTGGTGTACATACTCCCCATTTGAGATCACTTTTCATTTGAAATTATATTTATATGAAATATCCATAATCTCATGTCATGGATATGTTTTTTGTCTAAACCGTATACCATTTTACCTATGATGTTTATTGGGAATGTTATTTTAGTTACGGAAATATTAATGAATCTGTATACTCTACTCTATACGGATACTGAAAGGGAATATTTATTATAAGGCCCCGACCTTAAAACATAATTAATATTGAATTAAATTAATAATTCACATTGAGGATATTTTCAGGTTTAGAGTTTTAGAGAATTAGGACATAACTATAACATCTCAAAAGATTACAAAGTAGTCAATTCTACTAAATTTCCATAAAATAAAAACTCTTAAAAAGAAACACGTGTAGTTCCATGTATTAGATAGCATGACATTACCTTGATCCTATCCTTGACCCTATTCCACATTATGTCCTCTGAAAATCATTTCAAAAAAAACTTGGGGTGAGCATAAAAAGCTCAGCAAGGGATACACAAAGAATGAAAACTGATAGTTTTTTAAAGCAACAAGTAAACCATGTATACTTTATCAATGTAATACCTTTCATCTTTAGGAAGTAGTAAAAACTCTTCATTGAATAAAATATCATTACTTACCCCTTTTGTAACCTAAAGGTTACCATAAAACCCATATAAATAACACATAACATATAAAGGTAACTTGGGACATAAACATACTTAAATAGAATAACCATACGGTCGGCTTCCACACATACTTAATGGAATAGCCATACGACCAACTTCCATACATAATTAATGGAATAGCCATACGGCCAATATCCATACATACTTAATGGAATAGCCATACGACCAACTTCCATACCCAATGCATTGGAGGTTATAACGTAACCACCCATCCTGGTATTCACGGCACCACCCGTCATATGGTTTATCACGTAACCACCTGTAAAATGTCCAAGTACCATCATTACACATAAAATATTGAAAATATAAACATTTCAATAACAATATTTCATTTTCAATCAAAATAAGTAGTTCCATGATATTGAATTAATCAATCCATTTTCAAGAATCATTTAAAAAATATTTTTGAATCAAAGTGTCCCATGCCACTTTGAAGCTTTTATTGGAATTATAATTTTAAAACATTAATATCCTTATAAATAAATACTGAAAACGATTTTGAAAACATGGACATTAAAGTTAAATATTTAGAATAATAAATCATTAAAACATTTAAAACGATATTTTTGTTAAAGAGTTTTTAACAAAATGAGAGACTCTTGAATACAAATAATTACGGAATAACATTTAATCCGAACTTTATAATATCATGAGAATAAAGGGATTAATGATATCATATGTCAAAGGAAAGTATACACACCATATAAAAGTGAATAGGTGCATAACAAAAATGAAGTCTTAAAAGAAATGTAAAATGAGATGAAATCCATTATAAAGAAGGTTTCCTTAAATTGAGGATAAATCAATCTCATAATTATGTGTGAAAAATATAAATACACCCAATATAAGTGGATATTAAGTTTAAAACAATCCAATTTCATTAACACATATTCAAAGGATGACATATTCAATAACTACATGTTGAACCCAAAGAAATCGAAATTGGGTTAAGAAGTTCCCTTGGTAAAATTCGACAGCCTAACGGCGTCACATAAAATATTACAAAACTTTTGATGAGAGAGATAAAGGGGATATCATGAATTGGACATATAATTTACATTAATAAGGATATATAAGAACATATACCAACATAATAGTATGTTAATTAAAAGACATAACAAAAGAAGTCTTTTAAAAAAGCAGGGTGAAAGGTCCCCTTACCGAGTTGGGTAACTTTCGAAAAGTACACCCCATGGAAGAAGGTTCATACAATGGAGATGTAAATACGCATAAATGAAATTATACTACACAAAGTCTATAATAATGGTCAGTACATACACCACTAAAAGTAAATTGTGTAAAATGTAGCATAAATGTCACGGGAATAAAAGTGAGATGAAAAATCCCTTACGAAAACTCGGCAGCCTAATGGCGCCACTTAAAACTTCCAAAAATGGATTGATGAGATAAAATAGGGTCTCTAATCATATTAAAATAAAATTTATAGAAATAGGAGTATAAAATAACACCCCCCATAAAAACAAATAGGATATTAAAAGAAGTGACATAAAAGAGAGTACTTAAAAAGAAAGAGAGAGGTTAGATCTCTTACGAAAATTCGGCAGCCAAACGACGCCACTCAAAACCTCCAAAATGGATAGATGAGATAAAATAGGGTCTCTAATCATATGAAAATAAAAATTAAAGTAGGAGTAATATAAAACAACATCCTAATCATAATAAATATGAGCTTAAAAGGAATGGCATAAAAGAGTGTACTTAAAAATAAAGAGAGGAGTAGAATCTCTTACCTCAGGTCCGACATGACTCGATCGTTCCTTAACGTCCTGAATAATAAACATGAGTTAATTTATACTTGATTAAGAAAAATTTTTCAAGTTCATTATTCCTTTTATATCAATTATTTCCATGTTATAAACATTATGTAATCGTTTAAGTTAATAATGTTTGTTTTGTCGATATTTGGTTCTTAATTCGAAAGTGGACTTCTTACAATTACATGTTGTTCGTGTGGTCAAAGGTTAATTATATACAGAATGATATTCATGATTTGGATATCATATATATAATATAAATCCATAATATAAAAGTATTTATAATATTACATAATCATTTAGACGTAAGAAATGAAATTCACCATTCATGGAGACGGTAAGTCGTACGTACGCATGAACGCTAATTTCATTTCTATGTCATATTAATGGAATTAAAACCAAATTAGAGGTATGTATATTTTAATTACAGAATTATATTCAACATTTATATGTAACATAAATCATATATAATAACTTTAAATCCATCCTTTATACATCCCACATATGGCATTAACGAATCAAATCACTTTGAGGGGGCAGTAGTCTGCACTTCCTAAAATGAAATTATCGTGTTTAACCACAATGGAAACCATAAAGGTATTCCACAAAAGAAAAATACGGAAGATTAAGTAAAACATAAACATATTATATATCATAAATAAATATAGTGACATATTAATGTCCACCTTTGAAGGTGTTATATGAGTGTTGAACAATCATCGTTTCGTGAGGCAGAAATTCGCCATCCACAGAAATAGTATGTTCTTTAACCATTGATGTAGGTGTGTGTAAATGTAGCTCAAATTATTCTTATAACAACATCCTAGTATATTGAAGATACTGGATTTGTTACAAAAGAAAAGAATAAAAATATTTTAGGGGGTTGTAGAAGCAAAATAAAACAAAAGAACACAAGAGAAGACACTACCTTTAAATCGGGTAACTCTTTTTGATTTGAGCTCAAAGGCTTCCTTGGGAAGACTTCTGCCCAAATTGAGGCTTCTAGGAGTAATAGAGGGATGTGGATAGACAAAATGGGTAGGGTTTCACCAAGACAAATGCTTGAGAGGTGTGGTTAAGGAGGTAGAGTTGGAGGCCTTTTATAAGAGGAGAGGAGGGGCACTCTTGGAAAGTAAGGAAATGTTACTTTATTTTAGAATGAGTTTCGGATTTTAATGGTCCCACATTGATGTGTTTCTAGGATAAGGTGATAAGGGTTCAAAATCCACCCATCCAATAGGTTTTGGTCATTTTTAGGTCTTAGAGTCTACATTATCATTCCATTTTATTTAAATCGTTAAATAATGAGGTAATCGTTGCATCATCATGGTGTCATAAATAATTTAATATAGTTAATATCTAAAAATTATAAAAAAATACTATGATGTATGAAATCGTTTTAGCTTTCCAATGAATATTTATAGTCAAAACTATGACTTGTATAACCCCATGTAAAAATGGTTTTATTAAAACAACTCATGTTTGTTTTATTTTTAATTTTACATTAAATATAAAGTTATTTATGTCATTTCCCAACCAAAGTGGCTCCATTGGGTCCCCAAGTTGACCAATGGATTTTCTTGGTTGGCCATGAGACATCCAATAAGGGTAGGACATGTGTAAAGTTTATTTCATATTATTAAAACATTATTTTTACCTTAAACTACACTAATTACCTCTAATCGCGATTAAGAACATAAAAGTTACTATTCACTAAAAAATTATTATAATCCCATTGAACCACATTTTAATTTCTAATGACAACCATGTATGTCGGATTTTTGAAATTCAAAACATAGAGGTGGAAAAGTTTCATTTAAACGAAAAAACAGTTTCTTTAACTAGCACTTAGTGGTTTCACTATTCATCAAAAATTGAAGTTTTTCAGAAAAATACCAAAAAATCACCCTAAGCTATATTTGATATTACGAATTAAAAAATGAAGTCTATTTTAAAAAATTCAAAACATATAAGTTGAATTAATTAATTTAATAATTAATTCCCGCTGTCAAAACAAATAGCATGTTTTCATAAAACAATAAGTATCAAAAGATTGACACTAGTTTAAGTCCAATTTCAAGATGAAATTAATTCCAACGACCAGTATTGGATTAAATGGTAAAAATATATTCTAATTTCACTTTGAAACAAATTCAAAAGATAATCTAATCATATAAACAAATTATATTAAAAAGTGGTTTTGAATTAAAATACAACATTTTTCACTATTCATTAAAAATGATCTTTATTGGAAAAATACCAAAAATTTACACAAAGTAAAATTTGATGTTCCGATCATAAAGATGAATTTTATTTGGTCATATATAACACATAAAATTTTCAAAAAGTGGATTTAAAAGAGGTTCCCCATCAAAAGGCGGTTAATCGACCTTTTAAAGAATATTAGAATGTTTATGCTTAAAAATTGGATTCATTCGCATTTTCAATCCTCTAAAATATATTGTAAAGAGTAAAAATATTTGAAAAACATAAATAATCATTTTTTAGTTAGTTCTGTTCTTTCCCACCATTACAATGGCTAAGCGTTAACTACCATTTAAAATAATATTATTTTATTATTAGAGTTCAACGTAAGATTTCAAAGGAACTCGTTGTCGCGTATTGGGTACGCCATCGAGCATAGAGTTCCCTTCAAAGTAATATTAATATTATTTTCAAAAATAGGTATAAATATATAAATGTCATATTCTTTATTTACCTAGGTTGTTACATCCTTCCCCACTTTTGGGAATTGCATCCTCGCAATTTCAAAATTGGGCTTGAAAAATCCATTGTAAGTCACACATCGGAAAAGGATTAAACTAAAATATCACTTTAAAAGAAAGAAAGGGATGTACAAAGGTCACCCGAGTTAACCCATACTAGGATTCCATGTATGAAAATATGGACATGGTGGAAAAAAACAAAGGGTCATGCTTTGAGGGAGAGTGATAGTAAACATGTCTAGGAGAAAGTTAACCATAAGAAAATCACAAAGTTGTGATGGGTTAAACGGTATTCGATTCCCCAGTAGGAAAATTTAGCAGAAAATTTTTTTGATTTAAGTTATTCTTCATTGAGGAATTTATTTTTGAGCTTAAAAAATTCATAATGAAACATACTTACTTGTCACGTAGACTTTAATCTTTTACTAGATTCCTTAATCAAACTCATATTTTCTCTAAAAGACGAGTATTTAGGAAGACTTGTTCGCATTAAGAGTACTATAATCAACTTCTAGAGAATCACCTAATCCAAAAAAGAGAACTATATACTTCCCATGTCTTTAGACTTTAACCAAAACCAAAACCAAAAAGGTTACTACAAGATCAGATAATCTAGAAAAAGATAACCCTTTATAAAAAGAAAATCTATTCTTAATCTCCAAAAATTGTTCAACAAAACCCAAAGTTCAACAAAGACCATAAGTAAACCAAACTAATATTGAATCCCAAATATTTGAAGGATTTAATCACATATTATTCCAAGTTAAATCATATCATTTATCTCCAAACAACATCAGTTGCTCTTAAATTCTCGTATTGAAATTTAAATAACCTAATCACATATCCTCCATGATAGGTTAATAATTTACATAGATAACCCAAAATCAACTTACTCATAATTCATGAAATCATATAACTAAAAAGAATTAGTCAAACTAACCAGGGAATTCACGTAGTCCAGTGGTAGGCGATAAATACCAGTCGCACTTTGGTTGTGGGTTCAATTCCAGCAACTTTGTCCGATGTGACGGGTTGTCACACGGTCTATGTGTTGTCCTTTTTCCAAAACTACATAATTCTTAAAACTTTCCCCAAAACGAGATAAAATATTCAAAAATGATCATAACATATTTTATCCTCAAGTTTATCTCATGCCTTTAATTTTCCATCATAATATATAACAACCCATAATTACCTCAAAAGTAAGGATCATATAAACCCTAATGGTTACCTTTATAATTATTACCTGAACTTCCACATCGAGTTGGTCATCTAGTACATGGTGCATTAGAGAACTCACCAAGGTTCAAGTGGTTTATCATGAATCCTTGATAGTTGATTTAGCACAACCATGAGATTCCTCATTGAATCCCCCATTTCATACAGTCTCTTAATCAGAGAACCACCACAGTTTCCTTCAAACCTATTGTCACTTTGGTGCCTGCTAGATCCATCCATTCCCTAAAAACAGAAATGTCAGTGTGAGTATATCAACAAAACCATCATGTACTAATGAGGAAGATAAACAATAAGATATACTTACTCATTCACTTTATCTAAAACTAGGACTCTTTCTGAAATCCTAACCATTATGGTAATGTCACTTATGCTTAGAGGATACCCTAACCTATAATGTTATCTAAACCGACCTCTGATACCAACTATAAGGCCCCATCCTTAAACCTTACTTAATATTGAATTAAATGAATAATTCACATTGAGTATCTTTTCAGGTTTAGAGTTTTAGATAATTAGGACATAACTATTACATCTAAAAATATTACAAAGTAGTCACTTCTATTAAATTTCCATAAAATAAAAACTCTTAAAAAGAAACACGTGTAGTTCCATGTAATACATAGCATAAATTTACCTTGATCCGGTCCTTGACCCTATTCCACATTACGTCCTGTAAAAATAATTTCAAAAAAAAAACTTGGCGTGAGCATAAAAAGCTCATCAAGGGATACACAAGAATGAAAATTGTTAGTTTTTTAAAGCAACAAGTAAACCATGTATACTTTATCAATGTAATACCTTTCACCTTTAGGAAGTAGTAAAAACTATTCACTGAATAAAATATCATTACTTACCCCTTTTGTAACCAAAAGGTTACTATAAAACCCATATAAAGAACACATAACATATAAAGGTAACATGGGACATAAACATACTTAAATGGAATAACCATACGATCGACTTCCACACATACTTAATGGAATTTCCATATGGCCGACTTCCATAAATAATTAATGGAATATCCATACGGCCAAATTCCATACATACTTAATGGAATAGTCATACGGCCAACTTCCATACCCAATGCATTGGAGATTATAACGTAACCATCTGTCCTGGTATTCACGGCACCACCCGTCATATGGTTTATCACGTAACCACCCGTAAAATGTCCAAGTACCATCATTACACATAAAATATTGAAATTATATAAATTTCAATAACGACATTTCATTTTCAATCAAAATAAGTAATTCCAAGATATTGAATTAATCAATCCATTTTCAAAAATCATTTAAAAGAGATTTTTGAATCAAAGAGCCCCATACCACTTTGATGATTTTATTGGAATTATAATTTTGAAACATTAATGTCCATATAATTAAATACTGAAAACTATTTTGAAAACATGGACATTAAAGTTAAATATTTATAATAATAAATCTTTAAAACATTTAAAATGATATTTTTGTTATAGAGTTTTTAACAAAATGAGAGACTCTTGAATACAAATAATTGTGGAATAACATTTAATACGAACTTTATAATATCATGAGAATAAAGTGATTCATGATATAATATGTAAAAGGACAGTATACACACCATATATAAGTGAATTGGTGCATAACAACAATGAAGTCTCAAAAGAAATGTAAAATGAGATGAAATCCATTATAAAGAAGGTATCCTTAAATTAAGGATAAATCAATCTCATAATTATGTGTGACAAATATAAATACACCCAATATAAGTGGATATTAAGTTTAAAACAATCAAATGTCATTCACACATATTCAAAGGATGACATATTCAATAACTACATGTTGAACCCAAAGAAATCAAAATTGGGTTAAGAAGTTCCCTTGGTAAAATTCGACAGCCTAACGGCGTCACATAAAATTTTACAAAAAGGGTTGATGAGAGAGATAAAGGGGATCTCATAAATTGGACATAAAATTTACATAAATAAGGATATAGAAGAAAATATCCCAACATAATATTATGTGAATTAAAATACATAACAAAAGAAGTCTTTTAAAAAAAGGAGGGTGAAAGGTCCCCTTACTGAGTTGGGTACCTTTCGAAAAGTACACCCCATGGAAGAAGGGTCATACAATGAATATGTAAATACCCATAAATGAAATTATACTACACAAAGTGTATAATAATGGTAATTACATACACCACTCAAAGTAAATAGTGGCAAATGTAGCATAAATTTCACGGGAATAGAAGTGAGATGAAAAATCCGTTACAAAAACTCGGCAGCCTAACGGCGCCACTTAATACTTCCAAAAATGGATTGATGAGATAAAATAGGGTCTCTCATAATATTAAAATAAAATTTACATAAATAGGAGTATAAAATAACATCACCCAATGAAACAAAGATGATATTAAAAGAAGTGACATAAGGTAGAGTACTTAAAAAGAAAGAGAGTGGATAGATCTCTTACGAAAATTTGGCAGCCTAACGGCGCCACTCAAAACCTCCAAAATGGATCGATGAGAGAAAATAGGGTCACTCATCAAATGAAAATAAAACTTACAGTAGGAGTAATATAAAATAACATCCTAATCATAAGAAAGATGTGCCTAAAAGTAATGACATAAAAGAGTGTACTTAAAAAGAAAGAGAGGGGTAGGATCCCTTACCTCGGGTCCGACTTGACTCGATCGTTCTTTAACGTCCTGAAAAATAAACATGAGTTAATTTCTACTTGCATAAGAACCTTTTTTCAAGTTCATTATTCATTTTATATCACTTATTTCTATGTTATAAACATTATGTAATCATTTAAGTTAATAATGTTTGTTTTGTCGATATTTGGTTCTTAAGTCGAAAGTGGACTTCTTATAATTACATGTTGTTCTTGTGGTCAAAGGTTCATAATATCCAGAATAATATTCATGATTTGGAAATCATATATATCATATATATCCATAATATACAAGTATTTATAATATTACATAATCATTTAGAGGTAATAAATGAAATGCACTGTTCATGGAGACGGTAAGCCGTACGTACGCATGAACGCTACTTTAATTTCTATGGTGTATTAATGGAATTAAAACCAAATGAGAGGTATTTATATTTTAATTACAGAATTATATTCATAATTTATATGTAACATACATCATATATAATAACTTTAAATCTATCCTTTATATATCCCACATATGGCATTAACGAATCAAATCACTTTGAGGGGGTGGTAGTCCGAACTTCCTAAAATTAAATTATCACGTTTACCCACAATGGAAACCAGAAAGGTATGAAACAAAAGAAAAATAAAGAAGCTTATGTAAAAAATAAACATATTATATATCATATATAAATATAGTGACATCTTAATAGCCTCCTTTGAATGTGTTATATGAGTGTTGAACAATCATCGTTTCGTGAGGCAGAAATTTTCCATCCACAGAAACAGTATGTTCTTTAACCATTAGATGTCGGCATTTGTAAGTGTAGCTTGAATTATTCTTAAAACAACATCCTAGTATATTTAATATACTTTAGATGTTACAAAAGAAAAGAATAAAAATATTTTAGGGGGTTGGATAATCAAAATAAAACAAAAGAACACAAGAGAAGACACTACCTTTAAATCGGGTAACTCTTTTTGATTTGAGGTCAAAATCTTCCTTGGGAAGACTTATGCCCAAAGTGAGGCTTCTAGGAGTAATAGAGGGATGTGGATAGAAAAAAGGGGCAGTTTTTGGCCGAGCCAAAGGCTTGAGAGGTGTGGGTAAGGAGGTAGAGGTGGGGGCCTTTTATAAGAGGAGAGTAGGGGTACACTTGGAAAGTAAGGAAATGTTACTTTATTCTAGAATGCATTTCGGATTTTAATGGTCCCACATTGATGTTTTTCGAGGATAAGGAGATAAGGGTTCTACATCCACCCATCCAATAGTTTTTGGACATTTGTAGGTCTTAGATTTTACATTATCATTCCATTTTATTTAAATCGTTAAATAATGAGGTAATCGCTGCATCATCATGGTGTCATAAATAATTTAATTTAGTTAATTTCTAAAAATTATAAAACAAATACTATGATGTAGGAAATCCTTTTATCTTTCCAATGGATATTTATAGTCAAATATCTGACTTGTATTAACCCATGTAAAAATTGTTTTAGTAAAACAACTCATGTTTGTGTCATTTTTAATTTTACATTAAATAAAAAGTTATTTATGTCATTTCCAAACCAAAGTGGCTCCATGGGGTCCCCAAGTTGACCCGTGGATTTTTTTAGTCGGACATGAGACATCCAATAAGGGTAGGACATGTGTAAAGTTCATTTCATATTATTAAAACATTATTTTTACCTTAAACTATACTAATTACCTCTAATCTTGATTAAGAACATAAAAGTTACTATTCACCAAAAAAATATTTTAATCCCATTGCACCACATTTTACATCCTAATGACAACCATGTATGTCGGATTTTTTAAATTCAAAACACATAGGTGGCAAAGTTTCATTTAAACAAAAAATCAGTTTCTTTAACTACCACTTAGTGGTTTCACTATTCATCAAAAATTGATGTTTTTCAGAAAAATACCAAAACTGAACCCTAAGTTATATTTCATATTAAGAATTAAAAAATGAAGTCTATTTTAAAAAATTAAAAACATATAAGTTTCATTAATTAATTTAATAATTAATTCCCACTGTCAAAACAAATAGCGTGTTTTTATGAAACAATAGGTATCAAAAGATTGGCTGTAGTATAAGTCCAATTTCAAGATGAAATTAATTTCAACGACCACTATTGGATTAAATGGTAAAAATATATTATAATTTCACTTTTAAACCAATTAAAAAGATAATCTAATCATATATATAAATTATATTAAAAAGTGGTTTTGAATTAAAATAAAACATTTTTCACTATTCATTAAAAAATGATCTTTATCGGAAAAATACCAATAATTTACACAAAGTAAATTTTGATGTTCTGATCATAAAGAAAAATTTTATTTTTTCAAATATAACACATAAAATTGTCAAAAAGTGGATTTAAAAGAGGTTCTCCATCAAAAGGAGGTTAATCGACCATTTAAAGAATATTAGAATGTTTATGCTTAAAAATTGGATTCATTCGCATTTTCAATCCTCTAACATTTATTGTAAAGAGTAAAAATATTTGACAAACATACATAATAATTTTTTTTCTTAGTTCTATTCTTTCCTGCCATTACAATGGCTAGGTGTTAACTACCATTTAAAATAATATTATTTTATTATTAGAGTGCAACATAATATTTCAAAGGAACTCGTTGTCACGTATTGGGTACGCCATCGAGCATAGCATTCCCTTTAAAGTAATATTAATATTTTTTTCACAAATAGAGATAAATATAAAAATGTCATATTCTTTATTTACCTGGGGTGTTACATTGATCTTGTATTTAATCAATGTATAAAGAATTATTTGGAAATACAGTGGCGGGTTGGGCCCGCTATAGCCCCTAGATGCATCTGTAGGTCTCATGAGGCAAACCAGTTTGGCGACAGACCCTTCGAGTTTGTTTCAAAAAATGAGACGGGATTCTACCCACAGAACTATTTCGTTTTAATGGTATTATGGTTTCATGTTCTAGATACATGACGTCTAGTTAATAGACATTCTCTTTATTCGTTACCAGTTATTATTATTATCCATGCGATTTTCACTATAACAAAATCTATGGATGCAGTTTAATTTTTAGTTATTAATGGAATTAGTTATTCTTTTATTCACTATACAATATTGAAATTGTCAGACTATTTGAGATTTACTTATTATTGTACTCATTCTTCCTCTATTTTTAAACCTTACTAAGAGTTTGAGATCACCGTTTTCATTTTCTACCTTCAACAGGTGATGAAGAGAAGGTCTTCTTTTGAGTTCTTGTGGATGCATTTTTGAGTTTTTTGTTATGTATTGTATTTTGTAACCTTTTCCAATGTAATTTGACTTATATCTATGTATCTGGTTTCTTCATGACTACAAAAAATAATCGTTCCATATGGGTTTTAATTCCTTCTAACCATTCCAATATCACATGTAATGCACCGGCTCCAACCTAGAGGGGTAAAGGTGTTAAATTAATGATCTCATTTAAAAATATATTGGAAATTAAATAAATAACCCTTTTTAAAATCACATTGAGGATAACACGTCCCTTTAAAAATAAAATTATATAAAACATAGTTTTATGTCATTTTAAACTAACATCAATATTAAAAGCCATTAGATAACTTTAATACAAGTTGATAAGACACTAGAAAATTAAAAAATAGTATATAATAGAGAAACAATATATTTTAATTAAGAAATACGATGAATTTTTTAAGAGATACCCTTTATTCCAAGATAAAAATTAATTGTAACGGTTTTAATACATCCCAATAATAACACATATATTTAAAAAATACTAAAAAATATACATCTGAATTTCACTTTTAATTATGAAATAAAAAATTTTCATAGACACTGCTATATGAATGATGTATAAACTAAGATGGAACAAGTTTCCATTAACCATGAGCACAAAAGGGATAAAAATAGTATCTAAAATCCAAGACACCAACACCCAAATTGTTAGATCCAACTAGAGCTCTAAAATAGTACAAATGTTTTCTATTGTTTACAGTACTATCAAATCCTATCATGATAGAGAGAGTGAAGCGTATAATATATAAATAGAGAAATAATCACTATAAAAAAAATATGAAAGTAGCCAAAAATAATAAAATGATTAAAATTTAGAGGAAGGTGGAGTTCCTTCATGGGATCTCGTCATTTGGACGATAAAATGTAGAATAATTTAGGTAAATATCCTCTTAATTTGAAGATTAAATTTTAGGAAATTGACCAAATTTTAACGAATAATCAGGTTGAAAATTTGACTAATGGTTTTCCAAACGATGTGCCAACCATGCATGAAAAACATCATAGGACAAGAGTAGATTAATTGTTTGTTCGCATGGTTCTCTAAACCATACTCCAGCCTCTTACAAATAAAAAATTTCCAAACTATTTCTTGGGATTTTTATATGGTTTGGATGTCATTGTAGAATACATTCAAGATAACATTTTCAATCATATTGGCCTATACACAAAGTCACCTCAAGTTCACAACTAACCATGCATGCTAACAATAATTATTTAAAAAATATTTGAAAAAAATTAAAATTCCATCTTGAAAACATATGTTACTAAAGATAACTCATGAAAAAATAAAACAACACAAAATAAATAACCTTGAGACATGAAGGGAGTCATATTCATCGGAAATATATTATTGAAAAAATAATTGTTTTTATTTAAAATTAACTTTTTCCAAAGAATGTACCATTGTATTAATATGGTGGGAGCCCATCCTATATACCCAGTTTGTGTCATAATTATATACTATATTCTCATGTCTCTTCCGGAATTCATAATTTATCATTTAATTTCATGGTGTCTATGAATCAATTGGATGACACAGTGAAAACATGTTATTTACACAATATATTCATGCAGCATAATGTCTATATTAGGAATTACACATGAGATATAGTCATGAAAATTACATAGAAATTAATTTGTATTTAAATATATATATTTCTCATAACACGAAATGTACATAGTTAAATTAATGAAATATAGAGAAGTTGTTGATTTGGTTAAAGATGTGTAATAAATTAATATTGAATTCGGAAAAATTGCTCTTATACATGGACTACAAAATCATACTATACATTTATTATAGTTCCCATCATCTTTCAGTATCAAACACTTGGGGACTCGGTGTGTAATCGTTCCATATAAATTAATCAACTACATGTAATTTACATCGGCAACATATCATGTGGTGTCTAAGTTACATGATAACTATACATTTAGATCATATTAAAATTAGAATTC
This sequence comes from Viscum album, assembly GCA_963277665.1. NCBI lineage: Eukaryota > Viridiplantae > Streptophyta > Magnoliopsida > Santalales > Viscaceae > Viscum > Viscum album. Next base: position 1,755,831,351 of record OY728158.1, on the reverse strand, counting down.
ATGTATACAAAAATAAGACTAAACCTTGTGTATGGATGTTACATTTCATGTTGTTTAATTGATTATATTCCAGGATGTTATGGAAAACACATAGTGTATTTATATTTTCACCTCATGTAAAAAATGAATATGGATTGAATTAATTCAAAATTAATTCTTGAATTTTCATATTGAATTAACCATTAGTACACAACATGTACTAATGTTCAATATGGAGTGTACCCTTTTTATATGTAGACCGAATCCTTATCACATTCAGATAAGTTTCATAGATTTTCTTCAATCACAAAATTAATTGATTTTTATTTTATTTTTGACAATTATGATGAATATGAGAATATGTCTAGATTCATATTAAAGAAAAATTAATCTATATTTGAAAACTAATGATAAATTTTTAAATCAATAAATTATTTTATATAATTATAAATATTTGTTCATCCTAGATCCAATACTACTTGAATGTTATAGGAGTAGTAGAAGCATCAGAAGAGATAAGCCAAACATAATTTTTTTTCAATAATTAATGACTTATATTAGATGTAAAATGATGATAAATGTTTAATCTATTATAAAAGTATCATTATTTATATAGTGAAAAAATGAAATAAAATAATGTAACATAACTTAATAACTTATAATTAAATTAATCAACTAATGAATTTACTTGAAATGAATTCATTCTTCAACAATGGATCAGGAAATGTATCATGGTATTTTTATCATTATTTAGTAATAAAAGAGTGTATATTCCCTCCAGCTGTGATCCAAATTTTCTAAATAAACCTTTTAACACCATTATAGTAATATTATTATTATGGGATAATATATCATATTTATTTCCAAATTAATCTTTGATCAACCTAATATTATTCATTAATAATCAATCTATTTGATCACCCTAGAATCATTAATAGTGAAGGTAGAGGATCACCCTCCATTTTTGAGAGAATAATAAGAGATGAATCTCTCTAAGGAAATCATATAATTATATGGATGTAGTTATAAACAATAAAAATGGAAACCACCTTTTAGAAATAATATAATTGGGTTCTAATATTACTTTTGTTAGAAAATAATAATTTCATGTTCTCCCTTATAAGTTAATTAATCCCTATGGAACCACATATATATATATTGATATGATTATTATTCTACATAAAGGAGATTAACATGAGGATTAACTAAATTAGATTTATTAAATTAATATTTAATATATATTATTTCACAACAAACCATTATACATAGTTATCCATTCCTCTGAAATATTAATATGGCCATGAATACTGGCTATTTAATAAATAAATAAATATATCTACATTATTCATTAACAAATAAATAAATATAATATTTAATAAATACCAATTGAATATTTATTAGATTTTTTTCATAAAATAATATCTTTAATAACAAGTGATAAAATATATGTAATTAGGAAAACATGATTAATTATTATAACCATGGGAATGAATTTTTTTAGTAAAAATTATGAAAAATAAATAATATTAGTATTTATCTAAGGTTATGGATACTCATAGTGTGTAACCCTCTAGGAATATCTGTTATTGGAATTAATTGATGTTTCCCAACATCCTGGATTCACATCCAGAATAACACCATTAAATCCATAGAGAAGGTAATTAATTTTTCGATTAAATAAATCCTCAAACATAATATTGCTATGTAATATATTCCCATTATAATGATATCAAAAATTAATAAGGTCGTACGTTAATTCTATGAAACTATATGATCAATGTATCATTCATTGTAATTTTCAAATATCAAAATTCCTATAGAACATAAATTATATGGTTTGGTTAAAGATATAGACCGTTCATCATGCTCTTAAGATATCAAAATACATTAAAAAAGAGAAATCAAAATCCATGCTCACACTTTTTTAATTAAATACAACTCAAGAGACACTGAATCTATCCTACTTCACTATCAATATATTCTATCATTTTTTATTAATACAACAAAATATATTACTCATAATATCAATTAATAATAATTATTTTGTTTATGGTTCAATAATAATTACATTAGATAGGAGTATACAATGACACATATAAATAATGTTTTCCTTTTATTGAGTTTCATTTTCTTAATATCATTCACTTGAAATTTGTAGGGGCACACATCATGAGAAGGTACCTAGAATATATATAAGTATCCTCCCCTGATATCATATATCATTCTATTCCTAAAATTATTTCATCTTAGAAATAGATTATATATTTATGAATACTATAAGGGAATATATAGGTTCTTGACATAGCTAAGAACTATTATAACTGTCCTGTGTAGGAACAACTCCTATGGAATTAGCACATATCAGTTCATGTGGAATAATAACAATTATATGATATTTTTATATTTAATAGTTAAAAATAGTTTTAAAAGGTAACTTATATTATAAAAAACTTGGTCCTAGTGATCTAACTCCTATAGTTATAGCCATTAGATGTCTCTTGGAGTCTTGTGGAAACATCCATGGTGTTTTATTTTCTATTTTCATATAGGTTTGTGTAATGAAAAGGTGAGGCACATCATTTTTATGGGACATAAAAACATAACATGTAATATGGAAAGAAATTGGGTCATTCAAGACAACTTTCCCTCATTATTGATCAAGAAATATCACAAGAACATCACTAATAAAATCCAAGATGGTGATAATCATCATAATCCAAGTCGATTCATCCTCCAAGGGACTAAAGCAGTTACCAACAGTTATTCTACCTCATGAGATAGATCTAGTTCTCATTGTGTTATTCAAATGTGTGTTTTTATTCATTATCCTTTTCTTATTCAATGTTTTTGATGAAAATTAATAAATTTCAACTGCCTTGTCTTTTTAAATAGAATTTAAATATGATTTTTTCATTGGCGATTCTTCATTATTCATTCACATCCAATTTCCCCAAATTTTGTTAGAAATTTATTTTTTTGTTCTTCTATGATTTGGGTAAGAACATTAGTAGTGTCACAATTAATTGAATCAGTAGCTTGAATCAATGATCCCACCTCTCGAGATTCCTATGAGATTTAGTAGTCTGTATTTAATCTGTCACACCACATTGGGGATGTAAAAGATCTATAAACATCTTCTCTTCATGTCTTGAGGACCTATATATGGATAAATATATTCATTCCTATTTATAAGGCTTATCTCTAGTTTTAAACATCACTTGATACTCACAATGAGTCCCTTCATTCTAATATTTCACTTTGTCAAGCTGTTATATATCATTCTCCTTTACTGCATCAAATCAAAAAATCGTTATTATCTTGTATTACCCCATGCTCCTCAGTAGCATTCGAGTATCCAGCAACCGAACTATCTTCCTTCAATTCCTGAAGGGAGGTAGATGAACCTTCATTGAATATTATTTTTCTAGCTTCTTCCATACCGCCTGGTTATTCCCCTTGGAATAAATATGTAAAAATCCCCATCTTAAAGAAGTATTTATTAAGGTTTCCAATAGATATAAAATATAATATAATTGAAGCTTTTATTATATTTAATCTGAAAATTGATATAATCATTCGATGTGGAGACCACAACCTGATCAACAAAATTTGATTTAGGTCAATATCAATTACTACCACATAATTATATTTTTAACTATCCATCTTGGTAGTTCTTTCCATTTTGATTATAATACCTTCACCTGATGCAATATCAAGCATGATATGAGGATTCCATAAGACCCAATATAGACCCCATTATAATCCATACCTAAACTATGGTTTTCTTTATAGAAAATGATTTGAGTAAGATGTCACATTTAGAGATGGTAACCACCACCGATATCAGAATTATTGAGCCAAACCCCCATTCATGGTGCTTGAGCTCCTCAGATGGGAAGAGGATATGAAAAAAATCACATTTTAATCAAAATACATATTAATATAGAGAATCCCAAAACCATATAAAGTCGTTCAAAGACATTGAACAACTTCATTGTATTTTCCCTAATTGGCATAATTTTTAAATCAATAATTAAAAAATGTAAAATCTTATACCTATTAGTGACAGTATCCTCATTGGATAGAACATTGAAAAGCTAAATTTGTCGATTGTTTTTCCAAGGGTGAAGTCCATAAGTGATAAAAAATTCATCATGATTATATAATTGTCTATCATGATATCTTTTTTGTCATCACACATTGAATTTGATACCCACGATTGAAAATAGGGAGGAAAATACCCTAGAATGTTGTTAAAATAAATTCTATCAAGGAAATACCTTGCTATATTAGAAACCCTAGACCGAATCATTTGTATTGTAGGATCTCACGAACTGGTATTCCATCCTCTCTATTAACAATTCAAGGTCTAGGTATAGTTAATTATATCAAAATATTTATAGATATTTATTTTTCTCCTTATCACAATCACATACTACGAATCATGATATATAGTATGTAATATTCCTCTCTAATTTTTCTTATCGAGGATTCTCCTAGAGATCTATATTCCTGATTGTTCTTTTAGGATAGATATACAATGATGAGCTATGTTATTGGAAAAACCCTTCCCTTTTCAATTATTATATAGAATTTAAATATATATATATATATATGTATAATTTTGGAATATTATAATCCCTTGATTTTTATTATTGGTATTAGGAACATTCTCATCTATATTTTATAGTTCAAAATCCTTTTTTTGTGCCTCATTAATCATCACATGGATTGATTATTTAATAATAATATGAGAAATAGAATATTTATATCTTTTCATTATATTTTTAACTAAAATAATCTTACAATATATATGTAATCAATCATTTTGATTCTAATATATGTACACCATAAAATGATCCTTCCAACATAGAGTAACATCCATCTTAATCTCCTTCAAAGGGTGGGAATGTACTAGCTAATCTAATTTTCATATAAAATACAACAATATTATTTGGTGAATACTTAAATATTTATATGTTAAAATAATAATCATTCTATTTGATTAAATAATATATCACACCATTCACCATAATGATAATGCATTCATATTTTCAATTAAAAAATGTCTTCTTTCAACTCGAAATAAGTTGTTGTGTATTATTTCTCCTGAATCATCAATTGGAATTATGCATATGATAATAATATTTTATTATTCATAATAAAAGATCCCATATAAATATTTAATGAATAAATATTTACAATAAAACCTTCTGTAATGAAATTGAGTCTAAGCACTAGTGTACAAATGAACATTCCATTTAGTTCTTCAAATTTTTCATCACATTATATTTTCGAATGAAATTTTTATACCATTCGTGTAAAGTTAAAAGGATTATTTAATTTTTATGATATTTTTTCAGAAATAATTTCTATAATACAACCTCTTCAATAATTATATTGATCCTAGTAAATTTTGTTTTAACCTAGTCTACTATTCAACAACATTCATCATTAAAGGATAAACTATTATACTATCAGGTATAGTTACATGACAGAAGAATGATACATTCTAACTAAAGTATTGAATCATTATAAATTCATAATATAATTTATCCTTCATCAAAGGCAATAAAATAATCCAAAATTGTTCTTCATGTGGTTCCTTTGAATAGAAAACATAACAATAAAATATATAATGACTACACCATACTGATCAATGTAATAAATAAATACTATATTCAATTTATCCATAATGATAGTAGGGGTATTGGTATTAATTAATTAATCAATATAAATTCATATTGGTGTACCATATTAAGGTGGTTATCTTAGATATATTATCACTTCTAAAAATTAATTTTTCATATCTAAAATAATGATCATACCTTTAAAAGTATAAATCACTTCATAATTCATGAAGTATGATTAAAATGTAAACACCACAGTGAAGCACTATAGGCTATGATTTATATATCAAGATTAACCTTCATTTTCTTATTAAATTCATTAAACATATGGCCATTATATTTCGAATATTTAAAGTATGTGTTATACTATGTATGATTTCTATTGAAATATAAACTTCATGATTAAGGAGGATGACCTGAAAAATCTTCTAGAAATACATCATAATAAACATGGTATATTTGAATATCATTAATATTGTGTTTATCACCCAAAATTTGAGACACATATCTCTATCGAAAATTTAATAAGACCAACATAATGAAATTAATTTCAAATGGATTTAAATGTTCATACATATAGTGATATATGATAAAAGGTTTATTCATAACATTATATTGGATTTCCATTCATATGAATTTGATACGAGATCTATATAAAGAGAAAAAATTCATGACAATACCACATAAATAATATTATAAGGGAACGTATATCATTTCAATGATTCAACTCCCCCAAAACAACTAACAAAGTGGATTTGTAGGAATTGGATCAAAAAATCACACCAATTGGAGTTTTCATTAATTATTAAATATCAATAAATTTCGTTATTGATGTGATAAAATACGAATACACTAAAAATATAAAATAATGTATAACACTAGAATCACATATTATGTTTTAGGATCTATTAGGGATGAAATATTTACCAGTTTATATATAATTCTAATAACAAACATTAATAGTTTCGATTTTATAATAATTCCTTTTTTACATTACATTAGGATTATTTGGTGATTTTATTCATAAATAACACTATAATTCATGCATAGGTTAGTGTAACTTCTATACTCCATAAAGTATAGAATTGTAGTGTGGGATGTATATTCATTTTATCATTCAATACATTAATTTAATTTCAGAGCCACATCATATCATTATGACATTCATTTTCATGTTTTCCTTCTATTCAATAATAAAATAATATTCTTATCTTGGTAAATAAATTTCCTCTATGAAACCTTCCAAAAATTATTCATTAATGATAATTATGTTTCATTCCTCTACGAGGTTTATTAATTCAATCTCTTTTAAAAACAATTTTTCTATTCTATTCACCAAAACCAACATAATAATCAAAGTATCCACTCTCTATATCTAATATTAGAAAACATAGAATGATTTAAATATGGATATAAAAAGTCAATTTTAGTTATTTACATTTGGATAATAAGTTACATACCATTAAAGTGTTGCTAAATTTTTATTTAGGATAATCAATAAAATAAGTTCTTACCATGCCAGTCTGATTCAAGTTTCCTCATAGTACCAAATTGATACCTCTTTCATATACGTCTTTTAAAACAATTATGACTCCATTTCATTTTTTATAATTCATAAATTTTAATTACATGAAAATTACAACTTAAAATTATCCCATCACACGGAGTAAATTTCATCCTATTTCCATGAAGACATCATAATTTACCCCCATTGATCAAAATATTCTTCAAAATGTTACATAGTCAAAAAAAATTATCTCATGTTAAGAGATCAATATAATAGTTGATATCTTATATAGAGAAATGATATATTTAAAAATATTAAGTGTGTTAGGGGACCCACTATAGGAAGGTGAATGTGGTCCCACAAAAGACTTAATAAAGAGTTTCTCCTTAAGGATGAGTTTTCCTGATTATAAGGTTTTTCATTGTTATTTATATATTCATAATGTTATTTGAGTATTATCATGAGGTTTTGTATCCAATCTTCCATCCCATTTAGTTCCTCAATTATGAAAATAATTCGAATTTACATTTCACTAATTTTTACCTCAACTCATCAATGTTCCATCCATTTTAAAAAATAAAGGAAATTTAGGAATATTAATACGTGTAAATTGTAAAAAGAAAGATATATGACCAAAATTATAAATAGTGTGAATTATAAAACCTATAAACATAAATCATTCAATGTAACATTGTAATGATTATTTCATATTATTATTTAAAACATAAATATTTTAATATTTCATATACTAGTTTAAAAATAAAAAATACTTTAACGAATGAATACCTCCCATGAGTGTCAATTTCATTATAAATTCTCTCCTCTTTGTTTTATATTGAGTGAGGGTTAATTAATTACCGCATATTAAATTTTCATGTTTATTAACCATATGTTAATATTAGATAGAGGGTGTATCAAATTTTATATATATAGATTGGTATATATTTTTTAATAAACCACAAACAAATAAGAATATTAATTGTGATCCATCAATTGTATTTGTTTTATCATCAAAATTGGATTCTTAAAAAGACCCCCATATGTTTTAAGAATGAATTTTATTAATGAAAAATATAGGATTGTAATAAACCAGACAAGTAAATCTTGAGAAGTGACCCTTGATGTCCTGGTATAGGGTGTGGTGTATCAATGAATGTCAAATATCATGAATAACTATTGAAGAACAACCATACAAGGTTTATTGACAAAAAATAATAATTATACATAAAACTAAATTACATATATAATAAACCAGAATAAAAAAAATATCAATCCTAAAAAAGTATTCATGTGACAGTTTTCACAACTATACCAACCTAATATGAAGAGGATACCAGAAATGAAAATTAGAATATAATAAAATTCCACCCCTATACATAAATATTTCTAAAAAAATATACAACCTCCAAAAGTAAAAATTATTTTTGACTAAAACTCATTGTAATAATCAAAAAAAAAATAAATAAAAGTTATATTATCAAGAAATCATTATCCCTAACATTAAAATAAATATTTCATACAAATAATATAATAAGGGAAAATAATTTTTGGAGTCAACAAGTGGATTTAGTTAATGTCTATATACATTAAAATAATATTTAATTTGAAATGTAAATGTGACATAATATGAAAAAATACCCAATACCAAACCTAGATATATCATTAGATAAGCATGTGAGGAAATAACCTTGAAAATACAATCATGCGATAAAGAAATACTAAATGATAAAAAATAATATTTAGGTTCTAACCAATGGAAATACGTGCTAGAAAATAATGGAAATACAGAATATATGAATGATTTGGATCAAACTATTAATTCCTCCAGTTTCATTATATGCTTAATGTTACGTAGAAAATATAGTGGAATCACACATAATAAGGAGAAAATTCTATTTCCAAATTCACCTAGGGTCATCAAATATTCTTTATTTTATGAGAACCTTTACAAAAAAAGGATTAATCCATTAATTGTTTTTATAAAATATCATATCGTCTTCCTTTTTTGAAACAAAAACTATATAATCAAATCCACCATTAATAAATTTCCTTTAATAGTCAGTGTAACACCCGAGACTTTTATGTTATATAAATCATCAAAGGAATATTTTTCTAAACAACACTTGCTTGGATTTCTTTACACGAAATCACGACCTTCCCCGATAGCTTGCGTCGTACGCAATACCGAGTTTCACTAAACAACGATATACTATTAAAATATTATTAAAACTAGACGTTATGAATAGTAATAAACACTTTTTGAAATTTTATAAATTTTATTTTTCAAAATGAACTTCATTTTTGGATTCGTAATATCAAAATTAGCCTAGGGTGAAATTTTGGTATTTTTTTGAAAACATTCAATTTTTGATGAATAGTGAAACCACTAAGTGGTAGTTAAAAAACTGAATTTTTCATAAAACTTAATTTTACCGCTTCTGTGAGTGAAATTTCAAAAATCCGAGAGACACGGTTGATCTCAGTAAGTAAAATTTGGTTCAATAAGATGTAAATAATTTTTGGTGAATAGTAACTTTTTACTTTTTTTACCACGGTTAAAAGTAAATAGGGTAATTAAGGGTAAAAATGATATTATTATTACCCTAACACATGTACTAATTCTATTAGACAAGTGTAATTCTACCAAAAACAAACTTAGGAATAAAATATGACCATTTAGGCCCACTTGGATTAGATTAGGACATTTATTATTAATTTATTTAAAGAAGGGTTAAAATAGTTAAAATCAATGTTTAATAACTAAATCATTTTTAATATGGGGTTATACATAAGATAAATTCGACTGTAAATATTCATTTGAAATCTAAAAAGATTTACTAAATAATGGTATTTCCTTTGTAATTTTTAGACATTAAATAATTTAATTTATTTATGACACAAAGATGATGCAGTAATAAACTTATTAATGAAATATTGACATAATTGATGTTATAAACACCAAAATAAATGTAATTTAACACTTTTTATGAATTAAACTAATTTTCTATATTAATATGAAATTTTAGTATTGATTTAATTAACTTTGTTTGAAATAATAATTCTGTTACGATTTTCACAAAAATTAATTACTAAATAGTGTCAAAATTGACAGAAAATAGATTTTAAAACAAATATTATATTAGTAATTGTTATTTTATTCCTAAAAATCTAATGTTAGGCCAAATGACTTATATAAGGTTATATATATATTAACAATAAACAACTTAGGGTTGGTTTGGCTGCTTATAGTATGTTTATTAACCTTATAGTATAAGAACACAAGAAGACACGGTAAAAGTAAAATTATTTAACTTAATGTTAAATCTAAATGATAAGGTTAAAATAGGAACCTAAACTTGTATAAATTCTATTGGATGAGTGGATTTAGACCCATACCCACCTTAGCTTCTAAATAAATCAATTTGGAGCTATTTAAAACCGAACGTGACTTTATAATAAAATAATATTTCTTGTTATTCCAAACGTGCCCCTCTCCTCCCTTATAAAAGGGCACCTCCTCCCTCTCTTCCTCACACCACTTTGAGCCTTCACGCTTGGCCAAACCCTACAACATTCTCCTATAAACTTCCCTAGAGACATCCTAGAAGTTCTGTTCTTCTTCATAGACCTATTTTAGTGCCCTAAAAGGAGGTCTCAAAGAAGCACTTCAAGGAAGAGGTAATGTCTGTTACTAATTCTTTCATCGTTATTTCTTCTTCCACTTATTATTATTTAGTTTTTGCATTATGAAGTAATAACATAAGTATCACTCATATACTGATATGTAATTATAAGTATGAAACAACCCTATTTCACCATCTATCCATCCTACGAAAATAGAAATCACCGCGCGTGCGTACGTACGGAATACCGTCTCCACGCTGTGGTGTAATTTATTTTCCACCACCACCTTACTTGGATGGGTATAATGGTGTAAATAAGGACTATATATGACTATTATAAAGTGATACTAATTCTGAAATATTATGCATACACTCCAATAAAATTCCACGATCATAGGAACGATATCATCACTCGCACGTACGTACGGAATACTGTCTCCACGATGTGATGCGACTCGTTCTACATGATCTTCATTTCATAATGATTATATAAATGAAATGAATTGAATGAATGAATATGATATATATTACACTAATACCATTATGCAAATGAGGTATCTATAACCTAAAGAGAAGAATATGAATTTATTCGAGAAAACACGCATAAGAACAAAAAGTTATAACCACCTGAATAACAAGTAGCAATGAAATATTACTACTAAAAAGCTAAGAATATTACCAAATATGATATCATAAAAATAAGTATGATTCTAGAATAAGTCAATAACATTATTTAAATCATTATACAGGAGGTCGGACACGTACAAAGCATATCGGACCTAAAGTAAGGGAAATATCACAATCTCATTTTTATCCAATATTGTTTATACTTTGGAATTTACTGGGGAGTATTTTGTCATCCACATCCATGTATCCTCAATATGTAATATTATTTCTATTCACCTAAAATTTTTTAAATCCAATTTTACCCTTCGGTGAGTTTTTAGTAAAAGATATGAAAGGAATCTTTTATCGTTTTTCGTATGAGGTACTATTTGACTTTTCCGACAAAAGTACGAGAAGAATGTTGTTTTTAACTTATACGGCATGACTGTATTTTTAAAAAATTATTTCCAAGAATCTTCCTTTACAAGTTTTCAAGTATATTTTTAATCAACTTCTCTTAGTTTAAAATTGTATGACATGTTAAGAAAGGAAAAATGTTTTTGAAGTTGAAAGGATATTTCCCTCAAGAATGGAGTTCAAGTGTTTTATCAAAATTATTTTCCATCTAAGATAATAAAGGGTTCTGTTTCTATCCCTATTATTACATTTATTTGATTATGTTGTGATGGAATTATTTTTATGAATTATTTTATCTTATATGAATTGTTTTATGATGTCATGTTGTTTAAGAATCCCATTTTTATTACTTGGGTTATGTAATGATGTATGATTTATGATTTTGTGGCACAAATAAGAATGGTATCATTATGAGATGGGTGGGACCGATATCTCCCTCCAATACATTGGGTAAAGATTTTATATCTCATGAGATAGACATGGATGGAACGGTAGGTTATACCGGTTCAGTGAAACAGGACTGAAACGAGGGTGACTCGGTTCAGAAATGGACTTTGTCCACTAAGATAGTCTTGGCAATGATTCTTGACTAATAAGATATGATTATCTTTGATTATTTGTGTATGTCACAAAGTTTCATGTTTCAAGTTATGATTATTGGGATTTCATTTCACTACTATGATTTATCCCATGTTATGAAATTATGCACTCTTTTGCAGGTTAAGATCTCTAAAATTTTATGTTCTTATGAATATGATGTGATTGATATTTATTTTGTTTACCCTTACTGAGCATTTGAGCTCACCGTTTTGTATGTTTTGTTTCCCCAGTTCAGGAAAAAGGTTATTAAGTAGAATATGCCAAAAAGGGAATCTAGATATGATGAAATAAATGCGAGGCAAAGTAGATGCTTTATGAACTAGTTGTTTATGTTTCCCAGTTTCTAAAGACATTATACCTATACTGTCCTTTCTTGGTTTTGTTATATGTTGTAATAAGTGTGATTCAATTATGAAGTAAAAACAATGTATGTAAAGTATGGGTCGTTATAGTTGGTATTAGAGAAAAGGTATAGTCAACCTTTGGAAACTAGGATGTGAAATCCTTAGTAAGAACTCTAAGGATAAGTCTAAGAATAGAACAAAATCTTAGTGTTTTATAAATGGCCATGAATAACCTAGGATAAGACCTTAAGTGTGAAATATCATTCTTTATTATGTGGTTTTCCTATTATAATTATTGTTTCTCACACTATTATTCATGGTTTTAGTCAATTGCTAGAACCCGAAGGAACCGTGTTAATGCGGAATGCGACGGGAAATGCAATGATTTTCCCCCTGAGCAACGAAACATTATAGGAGATAGAATGAAAAATCTTGTAGCCGTTCTCACACAACTTTCTCAAGCTATGAATCATTCAGGACTTCCAAACGAGCAAAGGAAGGAGAAACATTCTGTTGAATCCTTTATGAGACAGCGTCCACCTTCATTCAGCGGGTCTACTGATCCATTAGTTGCTGAACAATGGATTAGTACTACTGAAAAGATATTTTTAGTTCATCAATGTTCTGAGCATGATAAAGTCATCTTATCAGTGTATCTTTTGGAAGGTGATGCTGATCAATGGTGGAATATTATTAAGAATATTAGGCAAAGGGATGAAATTGAGTCCATGGAATGGTACGAGTTCAAGAACTTATTTTTCAATAATTACTTCCCTCGTATTCTCCGAACAAAGATGGAGAAAGAGTTTCTTGAACTGAAGCAAAAGGACGATGAATCTGTTGGTACCTATGAAGAAAATTTTACAAGACTTGCAAGGTACGCTTCTGGTATTATTATCCAACCTGAGAGTAAGATCGATCGATTCTTTAGTGGCTTAAAACCATGTCTTCGAAGGGCGTTAGACATAACAGACTTCAATAGCTATGAGGAAATCGTTCGATGTGCTCTCAAAGTTGAGATGGAGATTGGAGTAACCCATCAGTCATATGGGTTTGATAAGAAGAGGAAAATGGAATTTAAAGGAAAATCTAAAGAGCACACTGAAAAAAAGATGAGCTTTCCCTTATTCTCATAGTTTGGAAAGAAACATAGAGGGAATTGTCTTAAAGGGACAAGTAAATGTTTCAAATTTGTAAAGGAAGGTCATCAGGCATTTGAATGCCGCAATGATGGGAAGAAGATGTCTAATGATGAAAACAAAGGAAGGGATACACAGAATGACCCTACAACACTTCAATGTTTCAAGTGCAAGGATATGAGACATTATGCCAATAAATTCCCTAATCCAAGGGTTGATGATGATGGTCGACATCAACAAACTCTTAAGGCTAAAGACAAAGGAAAGTCACATGCAATTTCTATTAGCGATATGGAGTACGATAACGATGTGGTGAAAGGTACACTTACCATCCACTCTAAAGTATAAAATGTTTTATTTTATTCTAGATCCACCCACTCCTTTATTTCTGAAGAATTTTCTAAGGGTATCACCGTATTACCTCAACAATTAGATGTTGAGTTAGCTGTGACAACAACTAATGGCACAACAGTCACATCAAAAGTTTATAATTCTTCTCCGATTGAAGTTTGTGGGAAAGTTCTTCCTGAAAATCTTGTGATCCTTCCTATAGTGTAATTTTATGTGATTCTTGACATGGATTGGCTTTGTCTACATGGAGCTCATATCAATTTCCAAAGAAGGGAAGTCACATTTCATATTCCAGATCAATCTATGATCGTCTATCGATGCAAGGATGAAAATAACCTTCCAGTGGAAATTTCTTCCATTTTATTGGTATTGATTCCACTAAATGAAGGTTATTTATCTTAAACGGTTGGTGAGAAATTCACGATTAAGAATATTCCCATTGTACGAGAGTTTGATGATTTCATTCTGGAGGAATTACCAGGTCTTCCACCGAATCGTGAAGTTGAGTTTTCAATAGAACTCGTACCGGGTGCTTTGCCTATTTCAAAGAAACCTTATAGAATAGCCCCAATTGAGTTGCAGGAATTGAAGAAGAAACTCCAAGAGAATCTTGATAAGGGGTTCATACGCCCTAGTGCGTCACCTTGGGGAGCACCTGTTCTGTTTGTTATGAAGAAAGATAGATCAATGAGACTCTGCATTGATTATCGAGAACTTAACAAGATCACTTTCAAGAACAAATATCCTCTCCCACACATTGATGACCTATTTAACCAACTACGCGGAGCTCAATACTTTTCCAAGATTGATCTTCGTTCAGGTTATCATCAATTAAGGTTTAAAAGGGAGGATATACCAAAGACGGCTTTCCGTACAAGTTATGGACACTATGAATTTATAGTGATTCCATTTGGTCTTACTAATGCCCCTGCTATCTTCATGGATCTGATGAATATAGTCTTCAGAGACTTTCTTGATCAGTTTGTGGTAGTCTTTATAGATGATATTCTTGTCTATTCAAAGAGAAAGGAAGAACATGAAGATCACTTGAGAATTATATTGAAGACCCTGAGAAAGGAGAAGATTTATGCCAAATTTACCATGTGTGAATTTTGGCTTCAAAAAGTTTCATTTTTGGGTCACATAATCTCAAAAGAGGGGATATCTGTGGATCTAGAAAAAACAGAGGTTATCAAAAGATGGTCGAGACCAACAACAGTAACTGAGATCTGAAGTTTTCTTGGTTTAGCTGGATATTATCGACGTTTTGTGAAAGATTTTTCACGATTATCTAATCCACTCACCAAGTTGACTCAGAAAGGAGTTAAGTTTGTTTGGACGGAGGAATGTGAAGAGAATTTTAAGGAGTTGAAAAGAATGTTATCCAGTGCACATGTGCTCACAATGCCTTATAGTGGAGAAAGGTTTGTGATCTACATTGATTCATCCAAGAAGGGATTGGGGTGTGTTCTTATGCAAAATGATATGGTGATAGCTTATGCCTCACGACAGTAGAAAATACATGAGAAAAATTACCCAACTAATGATTTGGAGTTAGCTGCGGTAATATTTGCATTAAATATTTGGAGGCATTACCTTTATGGTGAAAGGTGTGATATTTATACTGATCATAAATGTTTAAAGTATATTTTCACACAAAAGGAGCTGAATATGCGGCAAAGAAGATGGTTGGAGCTGATTAAGGATTATGACTGCTTAATTCATTACCACCCTGGGAAAGAAAACAAGGTTGCAGATGCATTAAGTCGACAAGACCATGCTAGTTTATCCATGATGAGGATCATAAAAGATCCAATATTTATGGATTTACAAAGGATGGATCTTGGAATTATAATGAATGGGGAAAATAGTATCTTTATCAAATGAATGTTCAACCATCTATACATGTGAAGATTAAAGAGGCACAGAAAGAAGATGTCGAGTTACAAAAGAAGGTGAGAAATGTTCCTGAATTCAACCTTGATTGTGATAGGATAATAAATTTCAGGAATAGGGTTTGTGTTCCTCCCATCCCAGAATTAAAGAAGGAGCTGCTGGATGAGGCTCATAGTTCTTCATTCTCTATTCATCCTGGAAGCACAAAGATGTATAGGGACCTGAAGGAGTACTTCTGGTGGGATGACATGAAAAGAGATGTTGCTGAATATGTCTCTCGATGCTTGGTTTGTCAACAAGATAAAGCTGAGAGACAGAAGTCTAAGGGGATGTTACAACCATTACCCATACCCGAATGGAAATGGGAAAACATCACTATGGACTTTGTCACAGGACTTCCTAAAACATCCAAAGGCAATAATTCTATCTGGGTCATAGTTGATCGTCTTACAAAGTCTGCACACTTCATTGCTATTAGAGAGGATTTCTCTCTGGATCAGCTTTCCAGGATATATGTAAAGGAAGTGGTAAGATTTCATGGAGTACCACTTTCTATTATATCTGATCGGGATCCGAGATTTACCTCGATGTTCTGGCGAAGTCTTCAGCATACTCTAGATACAGAGTTGAGTTTTAGCACTGCTTATCATCCTCAGACAGACGGTCAGTCTAAGAGAACAATTCAAACTCTAGAAGATATGTTGAGAGCTTGCTCTATGGATTTCAAAGGTGGTTCGGATCAACACCCACCTTTGGTGTAATTTTCTTATAATAATAGCTTTCACTTCAGTATTCAGATGGCTCCTTAGGATGCTCTCTATGGAAAGAAATGCAGGACTCCAACTTGCTGGGATGAAGTTGGGGAAAGAAAGCTATTAGTACCTGATCTCGTTGATGAAATGGCAGAAAAGGTCAGATCTATTCAACAACACATAAAAGCAGCTCAGAGTCGACAGAAAAGCTATGCCGACAACCGAAGAAAAGACCTAGATTTTGAAGTGGGTGATAAAGTGTTCTTACAAATATCTCCCTGGAAGAGGGTCATAAGATTTGGAAAGAAGGGGAAGTTGAGCCCTATATATATCGGTCCTTTCGAAATACTGGATCGTGTTGGGAAGGTAGCTTACCGATTGGTGCTTCCACCGAATATCTCTCAAGTTCACGATGTGTTCCATGTATCTCTCCTGAGAAAGTACATACCTGATCCTTCACATGTACTCAGCTCAGAAGTTGTACTGCTGGAGCAAAATCATTCTTATGAAGAACAATCAATAGAGATTCTGGATCGTAGCGAAAAAGTCCTACGAAACAAGACCACTCGATTGGTGAAAGTTTTATAGAGGAACCACCAATTAGAAGAAGCTACATGGGAGCTTGAGGATGTTATGAGGGAGAGGTATCCTCATCTGTTTGTTACAAAGTGATGAATTTCGAGGGAGAAATTCATTTTAAGGGGGGTATAATGTAACATCCGAGACTTTTATGTAATATAAATCATCAAAGGAATATATTTCTACACAACACTTGCTTGTCTTTCTTTACACGAAATTGTGACCTTCCCCGATAGCTTGCGTCGTACGCAATACCGAGTTTCACTAAACAACGATATACTATTAAAATATTGTTAAAACTAGTCGTTATGAATATTAATAACCACCTTTTGAAATTTTATAAAGTTTATTTTTCAAAATGGACTTCATTTTTGGATTCGTAATATCGAAATTAGCCTAGGGTGAAATTTTGGTATTTTTCTGAAAACTTTCAATTTTTGATGAATAGTGAAACCACTAAGTGGTAGTTAAAAAACTGAATTTTTCATAAAACTTAATTTTACCGCTTCTGTGAGTGGAATTTCAAAAATCCGAGAGACACGGTTGATGTTAGTAGGTAAAATGTGGTTCAATAAGCTGAAAATAATTTTTGGTGAATAGTAACTTTTTACTTTTTTTTACCACGGTTAAAAGTAAATTGGGTAATTAAGGGTAAAAATGATATTATTATTACACTAACACATGTCCTAATTCTATTGGAAAAGTGTAATTCGAATAAAAACAAACTTAGGAATAAAATATGACCATTTAGGCCCACATGGATTAGATTAGGAAATTTATTATTAATTTATTTAAAGAAGGGTTAAAATAGTTAAAATCAAAGATTAATAACTAAATCATTTTTAATGTGGGGTTATACATAAGATAAATTCAACTATAAATATTCATTTGAAAGCTAAAATGATTTCCTACATAATGGTATTTTATTTGTAATTTTAGACATTAAATAATTTAATTTATTTATGACACAAATATGATGCAGTAATTAACTTATTAATGCAATATTGATATAATAGATGTTATAAACACCAAAATAAATTTAATTTGACCCTTTTTATGAGTTCCACTAATTTTCTATATTAATATGACATGTTAGTATTGATTGAATTAACTTTTTTCGAACTAATCATTCTGTTATGATTTTTACAAAAATTAATTACTAAATAGTGTCAAAAGTGACATAAAATAGTTTTTAAAACAAATATTATATTAGTAATTGTTATTTTATTCCTAAAAATCTAAGGATTGGCCAAATGACTTAGATATGGTTGTATATATTAATAATAAACAACTTGGAATTCGTTATGCTGCTTATAGTAAGTTTATTAACCTTATAGTATAAGAACACAAGAAGACACGGTAAAAGTAAAATTATTTAACTTAATGTTAAATCTAAATGATATGGTTAAAATAGTAACCTAAACCTGTCTAAATTCTATTGGATGAGAGGATTTCGAACAATCCCCACCTTATCTTCGAAATAAATCAGTTTGGAGCTATTTAAAACCGAACTTGACTTTATAATAAAATAATATTTTTAGTTATTCCAAAGGTGCCCGTCTCCTCCCTTATAAAAGGGAACCTCCTCCCTCTCTTCCTCACACCACTTTGAGCGTTCAAGCTCGGCCAACCCTTGACACTTTCTCCTCTCCACTTCCCTAGAGACATCCTAGAGGTTCTGGTCTTCTTCAAAGACCTATTTTAGTGCCCTAAACGTAGGTCTCAAAGAAGCACTTCAAAGAAGAGGTAATGTCCGTTACCGATTCTTTCATCTTTATTTCTTCTTCCAATTCTTCTTCTTTAGTTGTTTCATTATGAAGTAATAACATCAGTATCCCTAATATACTAATATGTTATTATATGTATGAAACAACCATATTTCACCATCTATCCATCCTACGGAAAAAGAAATCACCGCGCATGCGTACGTACGGAATACCGTCTCCACGTCGTGGTGTAATCTATTTTTCACCACCACCTTACTTGGAAGGGTATAATGGTGTAAATAATGACTATATATGACTATTATAAAGTGATACTAATTATTAAATAGTATACATACACTCCAATACAATTCCACGATCATAGGAACGATATCATCACTCGCGCGTATGTACGGAATACCGTCTCCACAATGTGATGCGACTCGTTCTACATGATCTTCATTTCATAATGATTATATAAATGAAATGAATTGAATGAATGAATATGATATATATTAAACTAATACCATTCGGGAAATGAGGTTTCTATAACATAAAGATAAGAATAAGAATTTATTTGACAAAACACACATAAGAACAAAAAGTTATAAACACCCGAATAACAAGTAGCAATGAAATATTACTACTAAGAAGCTAGAAATATGACCAAATATGATATCATAAAAATAAGTATGATTCTGGAATAAGTCAATAACATTATTTAAATCATTATACATGAGGTTGGGACACATACAAAGCATATCGGACCTAAGGTAATGGAAATATCACAATCTCATTTTTATCCAAGATTGTTTATACTTTGGAATTTACTGGGGTGTATTTTATCATGCACATCAATGTTTCATCAATATTTAATAATATTTCCATTCACCAACAATTTTTTAAATCCAATTTTAACCATAGGTGAGTTTTTAGTAAAAGATATGAAAGGAATCTTTTGTCGTTTTTCGTACGAGGTACTTTTTGACTTTTCCGAAAAAAGTACACGAAGAATGTTGTTTTTAACTTATATGACATGAATGGATTTTTAAAAAATTATTTCCAAGAAGCTTCCTTTACAAGTTTTCAAGTTTATTTTTAATCAACTTCTTTTAGTTTAAAATTTTATGACATGTTAAGAAAGGAAAAATGTTTTTGAAGTAGAAAGGATATTTTCCTCAAGAATGGAGTTCAGGTGTTTTATCAAAATTATTTTCCATCTAAGATAATATAGGGTTCTGTTTTATCCCTATTATTACATTTATTTGATTATGTTGTGATGGAATTATTTTTATGAATTCATTTATCTTATATGAATTGTTTTATGATGTCATGTTGTTTAAGAATCCCATTTTTATTACTTGGGTTATGTAATGATGTATGATTTATGATTTTGTGGCACACATAGGACTGGTATCATTATGAGATGGGTGGGACCTATATCTCCCTCCAATGCATTGGATAAAGATTTTATATCTCATGAGATAGAAATGGCTGGAACGGTAGGTTATACCTGTTCAGTGAAACAGGACTGAAACGAGGGTGACTCGGTTCAGAAATGGACTTTTTCCACTAAGATAGTCTTGGCAATGAGTCTTGACTAATAAGATTTGATTCTCTATGATTATGTGTGTATGACACAAAGTTTCATGTTTTAAGTTATGATTATTGGGATTTAATTTCACTACTATGATTTATCCCATGTAATGAAATTATGCTCTCTTTTGCAGGTTAAGATCTCTAAAATGATATGTTCTTATGAATATGATGTGATTGATATTTATTTTGTTTACCCTTACTGAGAATTTGAGCTCACCCTTTTGTATGTTTTGTTTCCCCGGGTCAGGAAGAAGGTTATTAAGTAGAATATTCCAAAAAGGGACTCTAGATATGATGAAATAAATGGGAGGCAAAGTAGATGCTTTAGGAACGAGTTGTTTATGTTTCCTAGTTTCTAAAGTCACTATACCTATACGGTCCTTTCTTGGTTTTGTTATATGTTGTAATAAGTGTGCTTCAATTCTGAAGGAAAAACAATGTATGAAAATTATGGGTCGTTATAGTCAGTCTCAATAAAAATATTATATGTAAAATCTCTTCAAAAAATGAATATATTCCAAAAAATAAACAATTGAATCAATCCAATTAGTTTCCATTAATATAAGAATGTAATATTATAATACAATATTGTAATATTTGAATTAACCCTTAGTATAGAGACACATAACAAAAAAATGGAGGTACAACTAATCCCCTTTAAAAATAGAGGATGGGAATGAGTAGATCATTCCATCATGATAATAAATCAAAAGTAAACTATAAAAACTCCATTCAACCCCTTATTTATAGAATATATAGCTCATTCAGGTTCCAATGAAATAAGTGGAGGAGTTATCTATCAAGGGTCTCATAATGGAAGAGTAATTCCTTCAAAAAACTAATCATACCTTGAGAGATCCCTCAAGAAAAAATTATATCCACCATGAATAAAAGGGAATAATACCATGAAGTACAGGTGATTTATTTGGTCGATCCTAAAAAGTATTATGAGGATGTTTAGAACAAAAATTATCAAACCAAAATTGACAAGTTGAATATTTTTTAATTCTCATTGGGACACACATGATTTGTCTGTAATTTAAGAAAAAACATGTGAAAATTGGTTCTGGCTAATATCCGCTGCATTTATGGGAGAACAATATCCTAGAGATTTACTACATGGTCAGGGAAAACAGTGCTCAATCCATGTTTCACCCATTGAAAATATACCATTACCCACATGGTATTCTTTATTAATTGTATGTTTTGTGATGGTCATGACCCAACATTGTGCCTAGCATGTATTCCCCACATTATTTCGATTTCCAACCCCCATTTGTTAGTAACCAATTGATTGAAGATATATTAAAACTCAAATTAAAATAAATCAAATTTTTGAACCAGATGGTCTCACAATTCTCTCAAATATAAATTATTTATATTCATATAAAGTGATCATGTTTCTTGAGTGATGAATAGATACATGCATTTCCATCTCATTAACATTTTTTAATCCCATATATCATTATTATCTCATCCACACTAACATATTACATTGAGTAATTGAGTTATTTTTCCGAAACTAATCTTATCTTGGTAATACATAATTTAATATGTCTTCATAATTACTGTTGTGTCAGGAATAGGTTCAACACAATCCCACTGAACCATATGGAAACATGTGGTTAATACCTCATCATCGGCGAAACATGGAACATGTCTTGGTTTATTTCATGCCTAAAAAAATGCCCTAGTGATAGTTCTCCTTTCTATGATTCTCAGGAATCTCATTGGACCATGTGTATATTAGTTCCTATTTATCCAACATACACAACCAATAGTAACTGCATCCAGGTGAGACCCAAATAAAAACACAATCATAAAAATAAAACTATATAATATAATGATGATGGTATACATAATATTATTGATGATCCTATGTTATTTTTAATCTCTTCTGGATCAACTACATTTTTTATATCAACTCCTGAATAAGACTCATTCCAATATAGGACTGTTTTTCCAAATATACCTAGAATAAGGGAGATCTAAATTGCCCCATATAATTATTCAAATGGAACCCTGTATATCAATACCAAATAACTATTATTATTGAAAAAATTATACCAAATGAAAGAGTTATTATTTTGATCCACTAAAATTGGGAACACATTCTCATAGAATATCCTTATGATAATGAGTATATCTCAATGTATTCATAATAATATATGAATGGTACAACATTATAAACATCAAATTAGAACACATAAAATCTTTAAATACTTTCAGGAACATATATTCAACCTCATTTAGCCTTTGGAAATAGTAGAATAGGGAACCCTGAGATGTTTTACAACATCTAGAAGATATAACAATTTTAACTATTAAACCTTTTCATCACTTTGATGGGGATGAAATTATTCAATTTTCTATGAAGATAAATGGTCGCCCAAATTATGTCCTTCGGAAATGGTTTCTATTGTAATCCAACAATGATATCTGTGAAAATCCCACACCATAACCATACCATAATGGGAAAGGTTTATAAAAAACTAGTATGGCTTTGGTGATACACCTCAATTCTATTCCATGTGTGAAACTGTGATATGAATTATTATATCTATATTTTCATCACAATGAACTATTATATATGTTAAAAGTCGTGATTAAACATTATCATCCCATTTTTTATAGAGAAATGGTAATGGTGTCTATTTTCGAACAGCTCCAACATCAAAAGAATTCCAAATAAACATCCTTACTACAAAACCCAAATCACCATTAGGATAATGAGACCACTCACCTGAGGTCTCCCCACCATTATTCATGTATGAAAAGATATGTTCTTGTTTTAATTTACCTAATTGATATAACATAATCATCAATTAAAAATACATCAATTATTGATTCCACGAATACCTCCCCAAAATGAAATTCCAATTCCAGGAACTTTTAGAAAATCAATATCATCAAAGAGTTATACTAATTCCTTCAAGTATTGAGCACATAATTTATTATGTAGTGCTTTACTGATCACATTCCCCTTATCAGGAGTATTGAAATATGAAAATCAATTGTTTGATGATAATTAACTCTTTTTTCTAGGTTGCATATTCTAATACATATAAGGGAAAATATAATTCAGAATCATGTGATTTGAATATACAATAATCCAATCCCTAATGTGATAATGTATCGATGTTTTTATTTCAATCATAACATCTCCAAAATCAATAAAATGATTAGTGTAGTTCTTCTAGGGATGTTTTAACTACAGTTTTCCTTACGCCACAAAATTTCCCACCTACATCATGAAGCACCCCATACCAATATTAGATAAAATGAAAAAAACCATTATAACATTGATCTTGTTCATGAAGATTCAAAACACGTTAGGAAGTCATCCTCACATTAATTCCTAAAAATATCTCTAAAAATATTCCTTCCATTCAAAAATCACACCCCTACAGTTCACATAATCAATTTGAGATGCATGTGTTGAGATATCATAAATATAAATCATATAGTAACAAAGCAATCCCAAAGTGCACCAGATCATAAGAAAATTTATGTGATACTATTATGACATCACCTTATTTATCTTTTTATTATCCACACATATTACCCACATAGATCTAACGTTCCTATGAAACATGAATTCCTATATCCAAACCATATATTTGGAAATATTACTATATAAATAATTCTCCCTCTATTATTGAAAGATGATATCTAAATATTCCATATTACCCTCTACATACATGGACTTATGAAAAATATCATATATAAACCTTACTAAAAATGAGTCCAAAATTTGATGAAGGGCATGGTTAATTAATTGAATAAGTAGGGACTTGGGGTTAGTGATACTGAATGGCACGACAAGAAACTCAAAATTGTTTTACCTACTTTTAACATCTCTCATAATAATATCTAATTCTTCGATTCTCAGCTGGTGGTATACCTACAAACGGTAAAACCTTGAAAAATAAAGATCACCGCTAAGATAATAAAAGAGATGTTTATTCATGTTTATGTGATATTCATTCTTAACTTCTACCATGCTTAACTTTTGATAGTACACAAATTTATGAGGATCCCTTATGCATTATAAATAAATATCACAGATGAACCCCATTATGAAATTTGTGGAATATTAAACCCATTATCTCTTACTTCATAAAGAAGTACATTATTATCTAACTTCTCAATAAGTTCTTAACAATATGATTTCATAGAAAAGGTAATTTGCCATGAGAAAATGTAAAATAATGAACATAACATAATCAGTGGTGGTAAAGTAGAAAAATCATATGGGAAAATAGTTGGGTATGTATAGACATCTACTGGAATCAGAATAGTGAAGAAAGGATCAATGATGTTCATGAAAACATCCAAAATCTAACATTAGATTACCCTATAATAGGTAGAAACTGGCCCTTCTCACCCTTATCTAGAGTACCACTCAACCTAGAAGACATGAAAGGCCCTATCAGGGTAAAAAAACTATATCTAACAAGTATAACAGTCAATTTTTCCTTCAAATAACATCATTCAGTCCTTTATTATAAGCATTGGAATTAAATATTTATCATGAACCCTGACATCTTTGACACACTTCAATGACTATTATTATAACCCCACACAAATAAAATTTCAATAGATATTTGGAACACTTTAAAAAATTCATCAAAATATCTAACAGGAATTTCAGAAGTTCAGAATATAATACCAAAACATAATATATCATTAACAATATAAATTAATTAGTTACACCAGTCTCAACTAAATATAGAATAATAGAGGAGGAATTAATCGTCCTACCTCTAAAGGGATCCGACCCTAATTCAGATTCCACCAATTAAATATATTGTAGATAAATATATTCATCTCAACTCCTACATGTGAATTATTTTCCACATAAATTTACCCTTATCCCTATGGATAAGACACACCACCAGTTGAATAATAAAATCAAACCAATAAACCCTAGGTGAGATTGAATCCATATGTGTAGCCTTTGGACATCCTTCCAATGAAATACCTTGTATGTCTAGATTGTCGCAATGATGTTTTTTTAGTAAATTAAGAACAATTTGGTTTTTTATGACCTATAATTCAAAAATAATAGTATTAAATTATATACTATCATAATTATGCCAATGAAATTGATCTTGATGAAAACCAAAAAAAATTGGACTTCTTATTATGTCCATAATAAATAGCTTGGCTAACAAAAAACACATACAATGCTCTAAAAACATACTATCCCAACTATGTTAGCCTCTTCATTGTCTAATTCATCATCAACAATAAAAAAATAAAAATTACATGAGAGTCATCATGGAAAAATTTCCATAACTCATAACCATCTTAATACTCCCAGTATTTTTGTAATAATTGTTAACATGTTCCATTTCGTAGTGAACAAACATAGTAATGTTGGTAAAATAATCAAGAATTATAAACTCTCTTTTCTTTTTGGTCAAAAAAACCCTATCCTTTCTAACACTCAACATATCATTATTATATTGTTGATTGATGATTTTGGTGGAGGAAGAACAGCTGGGATCCGTATATAAATTAGGGTGCACAATATAGTTCAATAAAATCCTTTCAGATCCATCATTCATTTATGTTGGAACCCCGTAATAGATTTATTAGTATTTTTTCTATAAAAAAATGATCCATTAACTTTTATCAAACATATCCTTATATTTTTGTGTCCTTTATTACCCCAAAATATCGGTCGATTTAACATATGGTATTATGATCCATGAAACACAACTCATACTAGGTTCCTTATAGCCACTAGATCTAAATTTTGAAATATATGTATTATAGTTTACTCCAGAGAATGGTTAACTATAGTATTCACCTATGGATCATGATTCATATATTCTTTCACTATGATTTGGAAGTGAACTTATAGGAGAATTTATAAATCAATATAACACAATAACCAATCATTTAAAGAGAAAATTGAAAATTGAAAAAACACTATCCTCAAAAATCCAAATCAAATCCATTAAACAATAAATTTAAAAAAATTATAAATATTATGGGATAGATATAATACCTTAACAATGAACTGGTCTAAAAAACTAAACCCCAAATCCAGAAAATTCACAATTCTCTAAATTCCAATTCATTAGCCTTGGAAAAATACCAAACCACCCATTTTAAATAATGTTCACACATTGAATTGTGATAGACATGCATCATCTCACACATACTATCTCAATTATAATAGTCCTATATATTTTCTAAAAAAGACCCTTAACCAAACCCATGAAGTATCGTAACAGTTCTTGTGTGTTATTTTCAATGATACTATTTATAAGGAAACACCTTAGGTCAACATGACAAGTTAACCATGATAAAAACCATAAGGTGACGTAGAATAATGAAATACATGTCGCAAGTATATCTGAAGAAGATCAGACATTCATATTGTAAGGAATGTAAAAAAACACGTGTTATATAAATATATTTCATATAGGATAAACCAAGAAGATAAATCATCTCATGCCTAATAATGATTTTGTGTGCTTGTCAGTCACCACCAAACAACCCTACTATAAAGACAATACCAACAAGAGAAACTTACATTCTACATAATTCCCATGAATACTTCAAAAAAATATAAATACTCCCTTACCAAAAGTAAGGGTATGATGAGAAGGACTAGTAGTATTCCATGAAGGAATCTATTAATGGTCTAATATCAATAATGCATTATAGGTCACTTTTAAAAAAAACATTTTACTTAACATTTTCATTAGATAAAATATATTTTTTAAATAAACCTTTACTTTTACAAAAATTCTTACACATTAACTTAATATGGAATATAAAAATTACATATCGTATAATATAGAAACATAACAAAATCAAACCATTCATACTTTATAATATATTAAACTTGAGAAAATAACCATGAAAAATACTATCACATGATAAAAAGTCATAAATGAATAAGAACACCATTTCAGTTATTAACTATGAGAATACATTCTATATATAGAAAAAATATTGAATTACTTTGATGAGGTGCAACCAATCATAATATCATTCTGTGGATGTACACACACTGAAGTTACACATATTATCCACTTGTATTACGAAAAATAAAGGGAATAGTATATTTACCAACACACCTAGAGAAAAACAATATTATTTTTTTGTCAAAAATATTGTATAAACTTGTTAAGAATTATTTTTTAAAATTTTATAAAATACAACACCAACTGTTTTGAATGAAATCTCCATTTTATAGTCCTAACCACTAGATAATCATTTCATCCAACACTTGGTGTCTTCAAAATAGTATTTTTTTAATTATAAATCATTTAAAAACATGAATTTTATTTAATAGAACCACAAATGTATTAATTAAATCACTTTACACTAATACCAAAAAATAATTATACAAGAACATAATGTAATTGATTAATTATCACTACATATAGAGATACTAACCTTAATAGCAGAGTGAAAACAAAAATCCATTAAAAGAAAACATAAGAAAAAAATATTTCAGACCACCATGATCCTACATACATAATAATATATAAAAAACACTATTTATACACTTATATCTAACACCCAAAACCTATATAGATTCTAATGAGACTATGGTAGAATTGATCTTGAAAGGATATGTAAATGAGAGACAAAAACTGAAAAAAAAAAAAATCAAACATACCACTAGATATCCATAATGAATGAAGGAAATCCTCCAATGATCCAAGGGAGTAAGCCTCAATAAAAATATTTAAAGTATATGGTGATTCTCATATTGATGTAAAAAATATAAGGAACAAATAACAATTTATATAAGATAAATCTATCTTTTTAAAGGATATGAGGTCCTCACATGGTTAGAGATCATGTTTATACAAACCATGATCTAACATTGAGACTATGATATCATTTGAAAAATAGGGTGGGATATATCCATGAGATGGATGACATGGATTCAGAAAATAGTTCTCAAACCCTGAAATCAAATTACATAATCACAAAGACCTCTCATAGATTCCTTAGTGAACCTTATAGTTTAATTAACTGTACTCAAATTTCGAAAAAATCCTATGTATCCTCCCACGAAAAAACCCTATTGTTAACCATTGGTTTTTGACAACCATGCCCTAACCATTATCTTGGAATATCTTCTAAAAAATTTAAAATTTTTAACCACCACTTACTTGAAACATCTATATTTAACCCAATGACAACCCAATCATAAATTAAATCATAGATGTGAAGTGACAAGTGTTACAATGATTATATTCAATGAAATATTTACTTTTTTCCATTTCAATTATTGATGTAAATTGGTTGATAATATATATATATTATAAAAATTTAAATTAATTCTAGAATAATAATTATTAATAATAATTTTATTTTGAGTATTTGTTATGATAACATGTCTTTTTAAACAAGAAATATTTTTTTTCCAAAATCAATATTAAAGATAATGATTATGAGGTTACATTTTATAATGAACCTTGTGCTTAATATATAATTTCTATTTAGTTATCATAATGTTTGGAATCATTATTACATTGAGAACCATAATTTTAATGATTCCATATGTTTAGGAATCCCATTGTGTTTGTAGTTTCCTATAATATTTGTAATTGTGATATTTTCGAAAATATCAGCAGTAGTATCAATGGAATAAATTTATCATTAAATTTTTATTAAATTCGTATTAAATAAACCTCTAACAATTTATTATATAGTCCTATTTTATAATGATGTTATGTTTTTTAAACGGTGTTATACTAAATTTTCTTTATCATGTTTCGTGATTTTAATATCATTTTTTATCAGGTGATATTTCTGGATCTTTTTTACCAAGATCAAACTACTATTTTTATTTAATATCTATATGATTATCATTCCATTATGTGACATATGATATGAAAAGAAATCCGTAAATAAAATATAAATTTTAATAATTCTATGATACTTATTCTATACAATCATATCTATCTGTAGTTGTTTTTAGGATTTCATGTCTATACATTGGATACATTCATATTATAAGATTTTAATATTATAAAATCGTATTTATAAATATCAAATCATTCGAGAATTTAGTACTTTAATATGGGGACATACACGATATAATCTTATACTGTTTGATAATCTAATGTATTTTCATTTTTTCAGTAATGTTTTTATGAATATGTTTTAGAGTCCTATATGTTTTGATCTACTACTATTTGATCATCCTACTAATTTTAATGGTTATAAATTCATTGTTTTTTGAATATATTTTTCAACCACAATATCATTGGATATATACTAACCAGTTGATATTATTCTCTAATGAATATTATCCATCATTTATCTATCACCTCTTCAACTATGTGTTGAATCTGTTTAAACATCGCCATCATATATTATCGATTTCAATTTTCAATGGATTATACTCATTCATGGAGGAGTGTTATCTTCTCAAACTATATGTCTCTATAATGTTTCCCTATATAATAATATATCTTTTTTGGGTGATAAATCTCTATGATGAGTTATATATTTCACATAGATATGGTCATGTTTATTATTAATCAACTTGCTCTTGGAGAGAAAATTGCTAGAGCAGACTGTGTGATCTTTGTTCCCTGAACCAATACCCAAATTATTTTTGATATATTTATTATTCAACTATTTTATCATATAAAATGAAAAGGTGAATAATTTAAAGTATTTTGTAAACAATTTTATGTTATAATTAATCCATGTATTTTAAAAATAACTCAATTCAACCCACCACCTATTCTATTTTCATGATTTTTCTTAACAAAAATAGAAAAAAGGAGATCACTTTTACTAATTATATAATACTCTAGAAAAATTTAGTTATATATTACATTGATGAAAACATATATTTTGGTAAGATAAATGATGTAATATCAATGATTATGCCACTATAATTCAATGAGGTAAATTATGTTTATTGGAAGGACTGAATGGTCTTATATTTCTTGAATCGTGGATTCAAAGGTAATATGAATATATTTAAAACGTATGAAATTTAATAAATATTAGAAATTTGGGATGGCACAATATAATATGAAAAATATGTAATCAATTGAGAACATTATCTCAAGTAGTATGATTGTTTACCTTTATGAGTAACTGTATATGAAATGTGACAGATAATAGTTTTTTCATTTTTATGTGACCAAATATGTCTGTAATAATTGATAAAATATTATTATGGAATTTTTTTATACATTAATAAATTTTTATGATGAAATCATTACTCATTCAAATTAATGATATGCTGAAATATTTAGTGGTGTTGCTGCCTTGGGAATATCAACTGCAGAATGAGATTTGAAATTGAATGCATATAGAGTTCTACCCTCAAAATGGAATATAATCTATACTACAATCAAAATATACCCATATTTTATAATATTAATAATAATGTAGTTTATTTTTATATTAATAATAACTGATGTTGGCATAAATGATAAATTAGAAGATCATGAATTGTTCGAAATGGGGAATAATACTCTAAAAGTTATTATTAAAAAATGATATAAAATATTAAATGGGCATTATATCCTCAAATGATTATTGTCTTTCTATCTCTATGGTGGAATTATATGATCTATAAAGATGATTTAGTATATTCTATATGAATAAAATAGGCATTATGGTGTAATAAACTTATTTTAAAATTGGTGATCATGGTTTAAAATACGGCTATTTCAATGAATGAAAATAGATGGGGTATATTAAAAATAATTTATACATATATAGAAGTAGATAAATTAAGAATATTAAATAATGAGAATACATACCAAATAAAAGATGATTATGAGGTAATATTTATGAAGGCTATTTTGGATATTTGGAGTGTTTATAATAACTTTAGTATCACTTAAACTTATTACTCGTTAAAGGAGAAATAAAATATAAAATCCAACTTTATATTATGGTAAAAGAATATTCTTACAATAATAATACTCTTTTAAATATGATATGGATGTTTTTTGAAGTGATAAATTTTATGAATAATGTTCAATTATTGATGATAAATATGAATCCATTTAAAAATGCTAAAAATCCTTGAATAATTTCCATGAATCATGTTATGTGAAAAATACCCAATGCTATAGCATAACCATTACTTAAATTTTTTTATTTAAATAATATTAAATATGTATAAAACATGAAACCTAAATAAATTAATTATTGGATAATGTGTAGTCCTTTTAATTTATATCAATAATATAAAATAATTGATAATTTTATTAAAATAACATTCATTGGAATTAATGTTAGTTTTAAAAAATTTGACAAAAAAAAATAAAACATAAAACCCTATATTATATCGAAAATATTTTGATCCTTATTTTATGAAATATAACATGTTTAGGTGAATTCATTTATAGGGAATTAATTTTCATTATCCAAATAATTATTTCAAGACAAATCATATAAATTTTTTTGAAATGGAATGACTTATTTGATGAATTTATTCTGATGTTAATTCCTTAAATTCTTGAAAAAAATAGATAGATTTGGTTACATTGTTA
Organism: Viscum album; assembly: GCA_963277665.1. Taxonomy (NCBI): domain Eukaryota; kingdom Viridiplantae; phylum Streptophyta; class Magnoliopsida; order Santalales; family Viscaceae; genus Viscum; species Viscum album. Next base: position 1,755,799,116 of record OY728158.1, on the reverse strand, counting down.
TTTATTGGATGGAATTTCATAGAATAAGATAAATAATTTAGAAAAAAACGTTATATTTTATATTTTTGTAGATGAAAATACAGATAGGAAAAAATTAAAATTTCATATCTGCAGACTGTATATTCAATAAAAATTACTAAAAATGTATCAAATTTATATTCAATGTAAAAAAACTTTCATAGAGACTTTGTTAACACTATAGTCAATTCTTGAGGAAATATCATTTGATTAGAATCTATTAGAGATCTAATAAAAACTAACCATTATTTTTATCTATATTCAATGGAATAAAATCTACATTATTTACATTTATCAACTCTATGGTGATTGTGTTTCATTTTATTTTTCTATCGACGATTTCTCTATTTTGAAATATAAAATTATTATGTTTACAACACCTATATGTTAAAATGGTTATACATAAGATTATAGTTCATTGTGTAAATTTTAATTTAATTATATAAGTACTAAAATAATTGAATCCTAAATATGGAACATTAATGTTATACAATGTAATATATTTACCCTATATTAGTCTACTATGAATACTATAGTTTCATAACCCCAAAGGCTTTTGTTTAATGTGAATTTACATTAGGTTGAACGCCAACCGAGGATGTATCAGAATTAAATATCAAATAAATATATATTATTCCAATATTAAAACCACCAGAATATATCTATATAGATATTTTAAACATCATTACTATAATCTATGTAAATAAAATAATTTTTTTTGTTTAATTATTTTTCAATATTCAACTGGTATTATTATATTAATTTTAGAAGAGATCATTTAATAGTATAAAAATGTTTTTGTAAAACTGTTAATGATAATATATTATTTAAAATAATTTCATTTTGAAGTGATAATGGAAGATAGATTTTGTTCATGAATTTAATTTTTTTCTCAACCCTTATTATTAAACATACTTTATCTATTAAAAAAACACCTCAAAAATTTTTTTAAGAAAAAATATGACTATTCAAGATAATACTAGAAATATGTTGAATGAATATATTAATCCTAATTATATTTGGGGTAAAAACTATAAATACAAGTATCTTTGTTATGACATGATTTTTCATAAGAAAATTTCTCAAAAATAATCCATTTGAATTAAGGAATAACCAAAATCAAAATGTTGGATTCATTAATGTTTTTGGATGAATGGTATATATCACGAACACCATGAAAAAAATGTAATGTTTTATCCAAATCATAATGATTAAATAATTCTTGGATATTTTTCTATATCAAAATCTTTTACACTGTTTCATAAAATCTCATGGATATTTCTAGAACCTTTCTAATATTGTTTGATGAATGTTATCTATTTGATAAAAAAACATATAATGTCACAGATTTATTGAATAACATATTATTCGAACCTTTTAAAAATGAATATGAAAGTAAAATAGAATATGATTAGGTTCAATTAAGTTAAAATATATATAAAATTATGTACCTAGAAAGTGTCGTGCCTATATATCCTATAACATTAAATGAAATTAATCTAGAGATTTTCATATCAGTCCTATGTAAAGGTGTAAAAATTTTATGGAAACTTTGAAACCTATCTATGTTCATTTGATTTTTCCCTACAGTTGTCATATATCAGTATAATATGCTTTAGATGATAAGAGATGGATTATAAATATTCTATAAGAAATAAACCAATTAAAGATGAATTATTTTTTTGAATTATTTTATAGAATCTCAACTCATCTAACAATATTAATCTTATTGGTTTTCATAAAGAAGAAATTTTATCAATGAATAATCGTTATGAATATTTATAGGCTAGTTTCAAAGGGTTAAAACCATATTAAATGAATTGATTTTGAAGAAAACATTTCCTTGGTTCCCTAGATGGAATACAAAATAATTGAATTAGAAATTGTATCTTATATAAATTTTATGTTATATAATATCAATGTCAAATATTAATATTATATATTTTTTTAGATAATATTTAAATTGAAAACCCAATTTTTTCAAAAAAGAATATAATAAATTATATTTTCAATCATAACAAGGATCCCTATGACCTTAAAAAAATAATCAATGACTACATATAAAATATAGAATTTCTTTATTTCACATAATAATTCTTCAACAAAATTATTTGTTCCTAGGGTTTTTATGAAAAAAAATATTCTTCCGTTATTAATTAGTTAAAAATTTTGGTAGATGATTTTATTTTTGGGATATCAAATAAAATTACTTCTGAATATTTTTTCAAACATTCTGCTAAAGAAGTTTTAGATTATCATGATGGGAGAATTTAATATCATTAACATATTTCAAATTTATCAAAAAAATTTGTAACTTATATTATTAAAATTAAATATATTTTTGATTTAATGAAAATTTTTCATCTTGATAATTATTACTAAAATGAAACTCTTATTTTTAAAAATATAAAATATGACTTTGATGAAGCTGGGAAACTAGTTGACAACAAGATAAATAGATGTATGGTCAATATTGTTTTTTTCAATTCTATTTGTTGACTATATAGTTTGTTTGTTTCCTTTGGAAATATTTTAGAAACAATGAAACAGAGTCAATTATTACTACTGTAAAAAGAGTTTTTATATATCTAAGGAAACAGTTTGTTATATTTCCTTTACGCTAATTAATATATTTTTATTTAATTTCACAATTAGTTGCTGATTCTAGAGGGTTTAAATTTGATAAAAAACTAAATGATATACCTATCTCATGTTATGGATTTCCATAAACTCATCATGTATTATAAAATAATATTTTTTTTCATTTTCAACTGCTTTGATAGAATATATCTCTTCTCACATTTTTTTCTACACAATTTCTAGAGATGAAAACTACTCTTCAGGACCATAGATGATAAAAAAATTATATTTTTATTTTCTATGATAATACATGTACTATTAATGGTTAGAAAAACATCTGGGTTACTCTTAGGAAAATATTATTGATCTAAGACATCATTTTTTAGGATATAATGTCAAAAAATGTGATATATCATTATAATTTTTTGAATATTGTGTATCAAGTTACATATTGTTAGGTCCACAAGGCTGAATACCCTAAAAGGGGGGTAAATCAGGGTATGACTAATTTAAAATTAACGCCCGTTCTGATCTTGTTTCGCTGTTAAGAAAAACACTTTTCTCTCTCTTTCCTTTTGCATAATGTAAACAAAAAGTAAAGCATGAACATGACACAATGATTTTTACTTGGTTCACCCGCACTGGGCTACTTCCAAGAAGCATACGCCAACAAGTTTTCGGTCGTACCAAATTCCACTAAACTTCACTAGCTGTGGATTACAAGGTTCGGGTATAGTCACTTTGTCCCAGGCTCAGTGCCTTTACAAGATTTAGGGGTAGCTCACTGCTTTCCCAAGGGTCACTCCCTGTTTCTCTCTCTCTGGATCAATGCCCGTGGAGAGGATCACCTTCTTCCTGTCCCTTTTCTCACTGCGTCGGAAAGGATCCACTCACAGTTTATAGACCTGTAGGTCTCTTTATTTTCATGAAGGAATGCAACTTCTTCTATAAGTAGATGCTCTGTTGAAGCCCAATTTTCACCCGTAGAGGAATCTCTCTTTGCACCGAAGGTATCGGGCAAACTTCCAGCTTCCACGCAGCCCGAAAAATCACTACTGGAAAAAAACCTTACTTGGCGAGCAAGTCAATCTCGGCATTCAAGTATCGGCGTGCAAGTCACAAAGGGCACGCAAGTCCACCTCAGACACTTGCGCGACACAAGCTTCCCCAACTCCAATCTTGCATGACTCTCTTCCTTTTACGCCCAAACCAATATTGGCACACAACTGCCAACCGGCGCGCAACTTCTCAGACAGGCGCGCAACTCCTCACACTGGCGTGCAACTCCACCTGCGTGACCACACACCACCTGCGCGACCACAACACCTGCGTGACGGGAGCTCTGATTTCTCAAAGTATTGAACTCCAGTGAAGAATGAAGAGGTTTGGTCTAGTATTTATAGGAAAGCTGACCACCTTGCGCGACGGCGCGCAAGTCACCTGTGCGAACCAGTCTCAGCGTGCAAGTCTTATGTCCTCCTAGACACTTCCACGACCAACTCCCAAACTTGCGCGAAACTGTTTCCTTTTCCATATTTTGATCTTCTAATCTGGAAAAAAATATGGCGCGCAAGTTTCCTATACTCCAATTCCTCAGTGCGCAAGTCACTTTTCCAAAAACACATTTCTTCATTTGTCGATTTTCAGGCCCCAAAATTTGGCACACACTTGAAAACAGTGCCACCTTGTATCTGTTCTTTTTGTACCGCCTCCAGATCATCCATTCCATTATCGACGTTCTTGAATCAATCATGGGTTGTTGACCACAGCTCTTGAACTCCACATTCCACCATGAACCCCCCTTTTTCAACAAATTTTTATTTCATGGTTTTCATTGTCAACAATTACAACACTGATGTTCACTTTGTCAACAAACACAATCACCTCAAAAATACTTCAATGATGCCTTGAGGGATTTTTTCCCAACAATCTCCACCTTTGGGTTTGTTGACACCTATTTCATAAAATGATACGTCGTCGAATCTTCTTCCACCATTCACCTCATTGCGATTCTGATAGCAATCAAGGAATTACTCAACACATACTCTAAGCCCACATGAGCAATGCTCGGCGTGAGAAACAAGAGTAAATGAAAAGTTCATCAATGAGTCACTTCAACTCTAACACCCTCTGTTGACACCAAACTGATACCAATTTTTGATACTTCACTGATACCAATTTTTGGAAATATTCATATCACATTCCAACACCACTCTTCTCTTATGCTTTTATCACGATCCTCAGCTGTCGTGATATCTATTCATTGATCGATCACTTCTAGCATCATAAGATTTGAAAATCTCCCCTTTTCTAATTTCTCCCCCTATCCGGCTGCTCCACTAGTCAGCTTCTCCTCGTATCAATCATGATTTATCAAATTTCCACATTGTCTCCCCCTTGAACAATCACAATTTTCTCCAACTTTTTCAACGAACCCAAAGGTCACTCTTTTGTAGTCTGTAACAGATTAGAGAACACATATCAGCACATTAGGGAAATAAACATCATACCTCGGGGAGAGGGGGGGTTCCGCATACACACTATTTCAAGTGCGGGGAGTCTACTGAACTCCCAGAGCCAGTCGATGTCTCTCAAAATCTTCCCTGGGTAAGGCTTTTGTCATAATGTCTGCAACCTGTAGCTCTATAGGCACATACTCTAACTTCACAATGCTTTGCTCCACCTTCTCCTTGATGAAATGATATTTGATCTCAATGTGCTTTTTTCCTTGAGTGATGAACTGGATTTTTTCTAAGATTGATAGCACTTGAGTTATCACACTGGATTCTGATCGGAGACTTCACTTCAACTACCATATCTTCATGCTGCTGCTTCATCCACAATAACTGTGTGCATGCTTGAGTGGCTGCAATATATTTAGCTTCCACAATGCTCAATGAAATGAAATATTGCTTCTTTCTATGCCAAGAAATACCCATCCCACCAAGACAAAATGGACTACCTAACATTGATTTTCTATCATCCGCTGAACCAGCCCAGTCTGCATCATTATATCCCAATAACTCTGTCTGAGATTTGTCAGTATATTTAAAGCTGAAATCCACTATGCCCTAGATATAACAAAGTATTATTTTCACTGAAAGCATATGGCTTTCCATGGGATTACTCTGATATCTCGATGCTTGGCATGTGGCAAAAAAAATATCAGGCCTTGTCGAAGTCAAGTACAACAAACTTCTAATAATTTTCTTGTATTCTGTGATATTAACGGCCTTGTCATCCTCATCTTTTGATAATTTTATCCGGGTAGCTACCGAAGTCTTCATCTCCTTGGAATTATCCATTCTAAACCTTCTCAAAACCTCCTTGGTGTATTTGGATTGAGAAATGAATATTCCATTACTTCGTTCTATCACCTATAAGCCAAGGAAAAATGTTAGCTCTCCAATCATTGACATTTAAAACTCCTTTTTCATGAATTTAGAAAACTGTCTGCACGGAGTTTCATCGGATCAACCAAAAATTATGTCATCGACATACACCAGCACCATCATCCTTTGATTACTATCATTGCTGAAATAGAGATTGTAATCAAATCCTCCACGCTAAAAACCAAGATTCTTCTAGTACTGATCAAGCCGTGAGTACCATGCCCTTGGTGCTTGTTTCAGCCCATACAAAGCCTTCTTCAGCCTGAAAACATTGTTCTCGTCCTCATGAATGAGAAAACCATATGGCTGCTCATTATACACTTCCTCTTCCAGAAAACCATTTAAGAATGCAGATTTGGCATCCATCTGGAACACTTTGAACGTTGTTTGCACTGCTATGGACAAAAATAATCTGATTTTCTCCAGCCTTGAAACCTGTGAAAATGTCTCATCAACATATATTCCCTCTATCTGGGAGTATCCCTTGTACACTATCCACGCTTTGTTCCGAATCACTATGCAATCTTCATTCATCTTGTTGCGATAGACCCATTTAGTCCCGATGACATTCTTGTCAGCTGGCCTCGAAACAACCTCCCATTCCTAGTTCTTCTCAATATGATCAAGCTCTTCATTCATGGCCTAAACGCAGTTTTCATCTTCAGATGCATCGGAAAAACATTTCGGCTCCAACTGAGACAAAAACGATGTTTTCTGTAACGATTTCATTCTTTGAGTCTTAACTGGAGCTATCTGATCACCAATGATATTATGCCTATCAATCTCAGCTCGACTCATTGGATTCCTTTCAGACACAGACTTGACACTTTCTTGTTCATCATCAGTATCTTCTTCTGATTCAGTCTCTGCCACTTCTACTCCCCCTATATTGCTTACCTCATCATCACTTTCGTCCAGGAACTGTTCACTCGGTCATTGAGTATTCTGTTCATTTTCAACTATAGTGACATCATTGCTCTCAACAATTTTTCCCAGCCTTTTGTTGAAACATTTATATGATTTTATTTTCCCTGAGTATCCAAGGAATATCCCCTCATCTCCTTGTGCCTCAAACATCCTGTGATTTTCATTGTTGAGAATGAAAGTCTTACTTCCAAAGATTCAAATGTATTTCAACGTTGGCTTCTTTCCATACCATAGTTCATACAGAGTCTTCCCTTGCTTCGAACACAACATAGACCTGTTCGAAACATAGACCGATTTCAAAACTGCTTCCTTCCAAAATTTATCTGGTATGACATTATCAATATGCATCGTTCTAGCCATGTTGTTGATGATCCAATTTATTCTTTCAACCACTCCATTTTGTTGGGGAGTTCTTACTAATGAAACTTGATGCCTTATCCCATTTTTCTTGAGATAGTTTTCAACATTACTGTTTGTGAATTTCGTACCGTTATCAGTACGAAACTTCAGAATCTTCTGCCCAAGCATCTTTTCTAATTCCCTCATATACTGATTTATGCAACTGAACACCTCTATCTTATGGGTAATGATGAATACCCAGGCCATTCTTCTATAATCATCAATGAAAAGAATATAGTACCTTTTCCCATTTATAGCTCGTGGTGAAATAGGTCCACACACATTAGCGTGTACCAATTCGAGCACTCTGGATGATTTCTGTTCCATTTGCCTGTATGTTTTTCTGATGATCTTCCCCTGTTGATAAGCATCGCATGTATGAGAACGATAATGTGATAGTTTGGGAAGGTCTCTAACAGCATCACATTTTACCAGATCTTCCATAGATGGTTGGAATAGATGACCAAGTCGCTTATGCCACATTTGGTTTTCTTCTTCTCTGGATACAAAGCACGAATATTCTTCTCCACCTACTAGGTAAAGATTTCCCTTTGTTCGTTTTCCATATAGAATTACTGCTCCATCTTTTACTTTAACAATACACATCTTCTTGGTAAATCAGATAGAGTGCCCAGAGTCACATAGTTGAATGACACTGAGAAAGTTATGACTGAGACCCTCTACTACCAAGACATCAGCACGTCTCATTTCTTTGCCCCCAAACTTGGCTTTCCCTGAGCCAACCATCTTCAGGCCTTCATCGTTTCCAAATTTGACAACTCCTTCTTTGTCATATTTTATTCTTGTAACAAGATCCTTTTTACCCGTCACGTGAGATGTGCAACCACTATCAAGGATCCACACACTAGAGCGATCTGATGCTCTAAGGGAAATCTATGCCACCATGGCCTTCTCAATTTTCTTCTTCTTGGTCCATACTTTTTCTTTCACACTCGGCATAGATTGATACTTCTGTTCTTTATCAGAGTATGATGGACCAGCTTCATCTTGCAGAGCTGCAATTTTTTTCTGAACTTTTAACTCACTTGTCGGTTTATTGATTTGCTGATTGTGAACATTTTGATTCTTCTTTGGCACATTTCTCTGAATGATCCAAGTGCAGTACCTAGCCATGTGCCAAAATCCTCCACACCAAAAATAGTGTCCTTTAAAATATGTTCTGGAAAACCGTTCTCTGTTTGGCTACCACCTCTATTCCTATTCCCTTCTATATCTCTTGGCTATGGAAGACACATACTGTGAATGTCGCATCTTCCCACAACAATAACACGTGATATAGGGTGCATTCCTTTGTGTTACTTCAGCACTACGATTTTCCCTTTGGGATCTCTGAATATTCTGATTCTGTTTTGTGCCCAAATCAACCTTCAATTTTGGGACAGGTGCTTTCGGTCTGACATTAATTCCCACAGATTTTTGTTTCTTATCAAGCCCTAAATCACCCTTAGCATTTGAGCTTTCTTGCTGCTTCACTCCTGCTGATCTACGAGCCTCCACTTTCATCTTCTCTGTCTTCTGAATGGCCTTCTTTTCTAATATCACATTGGGGGCCAAGAGTTTTTCTTGATCCTTCATTTTTCGTCGTAGACTGAACACTTCTTCTTCAAGATCTTTGATATGTCTAACCTGCTCCTTTCTTGTGTTAGTCAAAAAATCAATTTCTTTTTTTTTGTTCCTCAATTTTAAGCTTATTCTCAACAATATTTTCTGAGATCTCTGGTGTTGATGATTTTAGTATTTCAATTTCTTCTAACAGCTCTGACTTTTCTTCATCCTGTTGTTGCATATAGAGTTTGGCATCATGAACCACTTTATTGGATTTCTTTTTTTTTTGGCTCGCCAAACTTCTATCTCTTCAAGATCTGCTTCCAATTCGGCTTCCATATCAAGTCTCCATTCAATTTCTTCTTCTTCTTCAGCATCATCTTCTTTCTTTTTCTCAGAACTACCTACAATCTCCACCATGGAATTTACCCCACAATCTCTACAAATTTTTATCTCCTCAACCTCTTCATCCCCAGACTCATCTGAACATTAAAATTCTTCTGAAAGAAGATTCTTCTTCTTGAAGAAATTTCTCTTGAATTGTTTCTTCCCTTTCACAAATGCTGACATCTTATTCTTGGGAATTTCAACTTCATCATCATAATTATAATTATCATGAAACTTATTGGGGCATATTTCCGAAAGAAGTCCATCCTTTCCTCATCGAAATCATTCTAGTGGAAGTTTCCCTTTAAAATTTCCTCTTCCTCTTTGTAGATTTGAAGAAAGGAATGACATCACCTCATCTGTCCCTTCTTCTTCTTGAGAATCATCAATGGTGAGCTTATTCACGGCCTTGAATTCCTCTTCTTTGGATTTCCACTTTTCCATAGCCTCGTTGTCATCATTCCTCATCTCATATGCTACCAAGGTACTGTGCAAGTTTTCCAGTGTCAGCTCTTTAGGATATTTATCTTCTAGTACAGAATCTTTCAGATTGATCCGAGGTGGAAGCTTCCTCATGATGCGCTTTACAATCTTTATGTTTTCAATGACTTCACCAAGACCTCACATATTTTCCAGAACAATATTTACCCTGTCAAAAAATGCATCAACAGACTCATTCGGGTTCATATTCAGATCTTCATACTTATTACACAACACTTGCATCTTTTCCTCTCTGACCTTTGTATCTCCTTCATATATATTCAATAGCTTTTCCCACATGGCACGTGACGTTTTTCATGACATCACCTTTGTATAGATAGGATTGGATAGGGCTCCCCCTAAGGCATTAATTGCTTTGGCATCTGCATCCAACTCTCTACGTTCAGCTTCTGATAATGCGCCACTATTAATATCAGTTGTTATGCCATGCATTGGTGCTGTGAATACATCCATTCCCAATGATTGGAAGTAGTGTTTCATCTAATTCTTACATAGCTGAAATTTGTTCCCGTCGAAGATCGTAATCCCTTAATGATTGGTGACCTCCATTGAGAGCATAACTAATATCAACCTTTTCCTTTGATACTAATTTTTTGGTCCACAAGGCTGAATACCCTGAGAGGGGGGGGGGTGAATTAGGGTATGACTAATTTAAAATTAATGCTCGTTCTGATCTTGTTCCTCTATAAAGAAAAACACTCTTCTCTCTCTTTCCTGTTGCATAATGTAAATAGAAAGTAAAGCATGCACAGGACACAACGATTTTTACTTGGTTCACCCACACTGGGCTACGTCCAAGAAGCATACGCCGACAAGTTGTCGGTCATACCAAATTCCACTAAACTTCAATAGCTGTGGATTACAAGGTTCGGGTACAGTCACTCTGTCCCAGGCTCACTGCCTTTACAAGATTTAAGGGTAGCTCACTGCTTTCCCAAAGGTCACTCCCTGTTTCTCTCTCTTTGGCTCAATGCCAGTGGAGAGGATCACCTTCTTCATGTTCCTTTCCTCACTGCGTCAGAAAGGATCCACTCATAGTTTATAGACATGTAGGTCTCTTTATTTGCATGAAGGAATGCATCTTCCTCTGTATGTAGATGCTCTGTTGAAGCCCAATTTTCACCCGTAGATGAATCTCTCTTTGCACCGAAGGTATCGGGAAAACATCCAGCTTCCATGCAGCCCGAAAATCACTGCTGGAAATAAACGTTACTTGGAGTGCAAGTCAATCTCGGCGCGCAAGTATCAGCGTGAAAGTCACAACGGGAGCACAAGTCCACCTCAGACACTTGTGAGACACAAGCTTCCCCAACTCCAAACTTGCGCAACTCTCACACTGGCACGCAACTCCACCTGCGCGACCACACACCACCTGCGCGACCACCACACCTGCGCGACGGGAGCTCTGATTTCTCAATGTATTGAACTCTGGTGAAAAATGAAGAGGGGTGGTCCAATGTTTATAGGCAATTTGACCACCTTGCGCGACGGCGCACAAGTCACCTGTGCGAACCAGTCTCAGCGTGCATGTCTTCTGTCCTCCTAGACACTTGCGCGACCAACTCCCAAACATGCGCAAAACTGTTTCCTTTTCCATATTTTGATCTTCTGATCTGGAAAAACATATGGCACACATGTTTTATATACTCCAATTTCTCGGCGTGCAAGTCCCTTTTCCAAAAACACATTTCTTCATTTGTCTATTTTCAGGCCCAAAAATTTTGCAGACACAGGAAAACAACGCCACCTTGTATCTGTTCTTTTTGTACCGCCTCCAGATATTCCATTCCATTATCGACGTTCTTGAATCAAACCTAGATCGTTGACCACAGCTCTTGAACTTGACATTCCACTATGAAACCCCCTTTTTCAACAAATTTTTATGTCATGGTTTTCATTGTCAACAATTACAACACAGATGTTCACTTTGTCAACAATCACAATCACCTCAAAAATACTTCAATGATGCCTTGAGGGATTTTTTCCCAACAATCTCCCCCTTTGGGTTTGTTGAAAACTCTTTCATAAAATGATACGTCGTCGAATATTCATCCACCATTCACCTCATTGTGATTCTGATAGCAATCAAGGAATTACTCAACACATACTCGAATCCCACATGAGCAATGCTCGGCATGAGAAACAAGAGTAAATGAAAAGTTCATCAATGAGTCACTTCAACTCTGACACCCTCTGTTGATACCAAACTGATACCAATTGTTGATACTTCACTGATAACAATTTTTGGAAATATTCATACCACATTCCAACACCACCATTCTCTTATGCTTTTATCACGATCCTTAGATATCGTGATATCTATTCATTGATCGATCACTTCTAGCATCATTAGATTTAAAAATCTCCCCCTTTCTCATTTCTCCCTCTATCCGGATGCTCCACTGGTCAGCTTCTCCTCGTATCAATCATGATTTATCAAATTGCCACACTGTCTCCCCCTTGAACAATCACAATTTTCTCCCCCTTTTTCAATGAACCCAAAGGTCACTCTTTTGTAGTCTGTAACAGAGTAGAGAACACATATCAGCACATTAGGGAAATACACATCATACCTCGGGGAGAGGGGGTTTCCGCATACACACTATTTCAAGTGCGGAGAGTCTACTAAAATACCAGATCCAATCAATGTCTCTCAAAAGCTTCCTTGGATAAGGCTTTTGCCATAATTTCTGCAACCTGTAGCTCTGTAGGCACATACTTCAACTCCACAATGCCTTGCTCCACCTTCTCCTTGATGAAATGGTATTTGATCTCAATGTGCTTTTTCCTTGAGTGATGAACTGGATTTTTTCTAAGATTTATAGTACTTGAGTTATCACACTGGATTCTGATCGGAGACTTCACTTCAACTCCCATATCTTCATGCTGCTGCTTCATCCACAATAACTGTGTGCATGCTTGAGTGGATGCAATATTTTTAGCTTCCGCAGTGCTCAATGAAATGAAATCTTGCTTCTTTATATGCCAAGAAATACCCATCCCACTAAGATAGAATGCACCACTTAACATTGATTTTCTATCATCCACTGAACCAGACCAGTCTGCATCAGTATATCCCAATAACTCTTTCTGAGATTTGTCAGTATATGTCAAGTTGAAATCCACTATGCCCTGGATATAACGAAGTATTCATTTCACTAAAAGCATATGGATTTCCTTGGGATGACTCTGATATCTCGATGCTTGGCATGTGGAGAAAAAAATATCAGGCCTCGTCGCGGTCAAGTACAAAAAACTTCTAATAATTTGACTGTATTATGTGATATTAACTTCCTTGCCATCCTCATCTTTTGATAATTTGATCCAGGTAGCTACCAAAGTCTTCATATCCTTGGAATTCTCCATTCTAATCCTTCTCAAAACCTCCATGGCGTATTTGTATTGAGAAATTAATGTTCTATTACTTCGTTGTATCACCTGTAAGCCAAGGAAAAATGTTAGCTCTCTAATCATTGACATTTAAAACACATTTTTCATGAATTCAGAAAACTGTCTGCACTGAGTTTCATCGGATCCACCTAAAATTATGTCATCGACATACACCAGCACCATCATCCTTTTATTACTATCATTGCTGAAATAGAGATTGTAATCAACTCCTCCATGCTGGAAACCAAGCTTCTTCAAGTATTGATCAAGCCGTGAGTACCATGCCCTTGGTGCTTGTTTCAGCCCATACAAAGCCTTCTTCAGCCTGAAAACATTGTTCTAGTCCTCATGAATGTGAAAACCATATGGCTACTCAATATAAACTTCCTCTTCCAGAAAACCATTCGAGAATATGGATTTGACATCCATCTGGAACACTTTGAACATTCTTTGCACTACTATGGCCAATAATAATATGATTATCTCCAGCCTTGCAACCGGTGCAAATGTCTCATCGATATCTATTCCCTCTATCTTGGAGTATCCCTTTCACACTATCCACTCTTTGTTCCGAATCACTTTGCCATCTTCATTCATCATGTTGCGATAGACCCATTTAGTCCCGATGACATTCTTGTCTGCTGGCCTCAAAAAAACCTCCCATGTCTAGTTCTTCTCAATCTAATCAAGCTCTTCATTCATGGCCTGAACCCAGTTTTCATCTTCAGATGCATCAGAAAAACATTTTGGCTCCACCTGAGACAAAAACGATGTTTGCTGTAATGATTTCATTCTTTGAGTCTGAACTGGAGCTGTCTGATCACCAATGATATTCTGCCTATCAATCTCAACTCGACTCTTTGGCTTCCATGTAGACACAGACTTGACACTTTCTTGTTCATCATCAGTATCTTATTCTGATTCAGTCTCTGCCACTTCTGATCCCCCTATATTTCTTACCTCATCATCACTTTCATCCATGAACTTTCCACTCAGTTGTTGAGTATTCTGTTCATTTTCAACTATAGTAACATCATTTCTCTCAACAATTGTTTCCAGCATTTTGTTGAAACATTTATATGATTTTATTTTCCCTGAGTAGCCAAGGAATATCCCCTCATCTCCTCATGCCTCAAACTTCCTGTGATTTTCTTTGTTGAGAATAAAACACTTACTTCCAAAGATTCGAAAGTATTTCATCGTTGGATTTTTTCCGAACCACAGTTCATACAGAGTATTCCCTTTCTTCGGACACAACAGAGATGTGTTCGAAACATAGACCGATGTCAAAACTGCTTCCTTCCAAAATTTCTCTGGTATGTATTTATCAATAAGCATCATTATAGCCATGTTGTTGATGATCCGATTTCTTCTTTAAACCACTCCATTCCGTTGGGGAGTTCTTACTGATGAAACTTGATGCCTTATCCCATGTTTCTCGAGATAGTTTTCAACTTGACTGTTTGTGAATTCCATACCGTTATTAGTACGAAATATCAGAATTTTCGTCCCAAGCATCTTTTCTGATTCCCTTATATACTGCTTTATGCAACAGAACACCTCTATCTTATGGTTAATGATGAATACCCAGGCCATTCTGCTATAATCATCAATGAAAATAATATAGTACCTTTTCCCATTTATAGCTCGTGGTGAAATATGTCCACACACATCAGCGTGTACCAATTCGAGCACTCTGGATTATTTCTGTTCCTTTGGCCTGTATGTTTTTCTGATGATCTTCCCTTGTTGACAAGCATCGCATGTATGAGCATGATCTCATGATAGTTTGGTAAGGTCTCTAGCAGCATCACATTTTACCAGATATTCTATAGATGGTTGGAATAGATGACCAAGTCTCTTATGCCACAGCTGGTTTTCTTCTTTTCTGGATAAAAAGAACGAATCTTTTTCTCCACCTACTAGGTAAAGATTTCCCTTTGTTCATTTTCCCTATAGAATGACTGCTCCATCTTTTCCATTAACAATACACATCTTCTTGGTAAATTGGATAGAGTGCCAAGAGTCACATAGTTGACTGACACCGAGCAAGTTATGACTGAGACCCTCTACTACCAAGAAATCAGCACGTCTCATTACTTTGCCCCCAAACTTGGCTTTCCCTGAGCCAACAATCGTCAGGCCTTCATCATTTCCAAATTTGACAACTCCTTCTTTGTCATATTTTATGCCTGTAACAAGATCCTAATTACCCATCATGTGAGATGTGCACCCACTATCAAGGATCCACACACCAGAGTGATCTGATGCTCTAAGGGAAATCTATGCCACCACGACCTTCTCAATTTTCTTCTTCTTGGTCCATACTTTTTCTTTCACACTTGGCATATATTGATACTTCTGTTCTTTCTCAGAGTATGATGGACCAGCTTCATCTTGCAGAGCTACAAATTTGTTTTGAACTTTTAACTCACTTGTCAGTTTATTGATTTGCTGCTTGTGAACATTTTGACTCTTCTTTGGAACATTTCTATGAATGATCGAAGTGCAGTACCGAGTCATGTGCCAAAATCCTCCGCACCAAAAAAAGTGTCCTTCGAAATATGTTCTGGAAAACCATTCTCTATTTGGCTGCCACCTATATTCCTATTCTCTTCAATATATCTTGGCTATGGAACACACATACTGTGAATGTCCCATCTTCCCACAATAATAACACCTGATATAGGGTGAATTCCTTTGTGTTACTTAAACACTACGATTTTCCCTTTGGGATATCTGAATATTCTGATTCTGTTTTGTGCCCACATCAACCTTCAATTTTTGGACGGGTGCTTGCGGTCTGACATTAATTGCCACATATTTTTGATTCTTATCAAGCCCCGAATCACCCTTATCATTTGAGATTTCTAGCTGCTTCACTCCTGCTGAACTACGAGCCTCCTCTTTCATCTTCTCTGTCTTTTGAATGGCCTACTTTTCTGATATCACATTGGGGGTCATGAGTTTTACTTGATCCTTCATTTTTCATCACAGACTGACCACTTGTTCTTCAAGATCTTTGATATGTCTGACCGTCTCCTTTCCTGTGTTAGTCATACAATCAATTTCCTTCTTTTGTTCCTCAATTTTAAGCTTATTCTCAACAATATTTTCTGAGATCACTGGTGTTGCATATTTTAGTATTTCAATTTCTTATATCAGATCTTACTTTTATTCATCCGATTGTTGCATATAGAGTTTGTCATCATGATCCACTTTATTGGATTTCTTTGGTTTGGCTCTCCAAACTTCTATCTCCTCAAGATCTGCTTCAAATTCGGCTTCCATATCAACTCTCCCGTCAATTTCTTCTTCTTCTTCAGCGTCAGCTTCTTTCTTTTTCTAAGAACTACCTACAATCTCGACCAGGGAATTTACCCCACAATCTCTGCAATTTTCTATATCCTCAACCTCTTCATCCCCAGACTCATCTGAACTTTCAAATTCTTGTGAAAGAAGGTTCTTCTTCTTGAAGAAATTTCTCTTTAATTGTTTCTTCCCTTCCACAAATGCTGACATCTTCTTCTTGGGAATTTCAACTTCATCATCATCATTATCATTATCATGAATCTTCATGGGGCATCTTGCTGAAAGATGACCAACCTTTCCACATCGAAAGCATGCTAGTGGAAGTTTCCCTATAAACTTTCCTCTTCCTCTTTGCAGATTTGAAGAAAGGAATGACATCACCTCATATGTCTCTTCTTCTTCTTGAGAATCTTCAATGGTGAGCATATTCATGGCCTTGAATGACACTTCTTTGGATTTCCCCTTTTCCACAGCCTCGTTTTCATCATTCCTCATCTCATATAAAACCATGGTACTGTGCAAGTTGTCCAGTGTCATCTCTTTGGGATATTTATCTTCTAGTACAGAAACGTTCATATTGAACTGAGGTGGAAGCTTCTTCAATGTGCGCTTTACGATCTTTATGTCTTCAATGACTTTACCAAGACCTCACATATCTTCCACAACAATATTTACCCTGTCAAAAAATGCATCAACAGAGTCATTCGGGTTCATCTTCAAATCTTCATACTTATTCCACAACACTTGCAGCTTTGCCTCTATGACCTTTGTATCTCCTTCATATATATTCAATATCTTTTCCCACATGGCACGTGACGTTTTTCATGACATCACCTTTATATAGAAAGGATTGGATAGGTCTCCCCTAAGGCATTAATTGATTTGACATCTGCATCCAACTCTCTATGTTCAGCTTTTGATAATGCACCACTATTAATATCAGCTGTTATGCCATGCATTGGTGCTGTGAATACATCCATTCCCAAAGATCGGAAGCAGTATTGCATCCGATTCATACATAGCTGAAAGTTGTTTCCGTCGATGATCAGAATCCCTTTATGATTGGTGACCTCCATTGAGAGAAGAACTAATATCAACCATTCCATTTGATACTAATTGTTAGGTCCACAAGGCTGAATACCCTGAGAGGGGGGGGGGGGTGATTCAGGGTATGACTAATTTATAATTAACACCTGTTCTGATCTTGTTTCACTATTAAGAAAAACACTCTTCTCTCTCTTTCTTATTGCACAATGTAAATATAAATTAAAGCATGCACAGGACACAACGATTTTTACTTGGTTCACCTGCACTGGGCTACTTTGAAGGAGCATACGCCGACAAGTTGTCGGTCGTACCAAATTCTACTAAACTTCACTAGATGTGGAATACAAGGTTCAGGTACAGTCACTCTATCCCAGGCTCACTACCTTTACAGGATTTAGGGGTAGCTCACTGCTTTCCCAAGGGTCACTCCCTGTTTCTATCTCTGGCTCAATGCCAGTGGAGAGGATCACCTTCTTCCTCTTCCTTTGCTCACTGTGTCGGAAATGATCCACTCACAGTTTATAGACCTGTAGGTCTCTTCAATTTCATGATGGAATGCATCTTCCACTATAAGTAGATGCTCTATTGAAGCCCAATTTTCACCCATAGATGAATCTCTCTTTGCACTGAAGGTATCGGGCAAACTTCCAGCTCCCACGCAGCCCACAAATCACTGCTGGAAATAAACCTTACTTGGCGTGCAAGTATCGGCGCGCAAGTCACAATGGGCGCGCAAGTCCACCTCAGACACTTGCGCGACACAAGATTCCCCAACTCCAAAATTGCGATACTCTCTTCCTTTTCTGCCCAAACCAATATTGGCTCGCAACTGCCAACCGATGCGCAACTTCTCAGATAGGCGCGCAACTCCTCACACTGGTGTGTAACTCCACCTGTGCGACCACACACCACCTGTGCGACCACCACACCTGCACGACGGGAGCTCTGATTTCTCAAAGTATTGAACTCCGGTGAATAATGAAGAGGGGTGGTCCAGTATTTATAGGCAAGTTGACCCCCTTGCACGACGGCACGCACGTCACCTGTGTGAACCAGTCTCAGCGTGCAAGTCTTCTGTCCTCCTAGACACTTGCGCGACCAACTCCCAAACCTGAGCGAACCTGTTTCCTTTTCCATATTTTGATCTTTTGATCTGGAAAAACATATGGCGCGCAAGTTTCCTATACTCCAAGACCTCGACGCACAAGTCCCTTTTCCAAAAACACATTTCTTCATTTGTCGATTTTCAGGCCCAAAATTTTTTCAAACTCTAGAAAACGGCGCGACCTTGTATCTGTTCTTTTTGTACTGCCTCCAGATCATCCATTCCATTATCTATGTTCTTGAATCAAACATGGATCATTGACCAAAGCTCTTGAACTCGACATTCCACCATGAAACCCCCTTTATCAAAAAAAATTTATGTCATGGTTTGCATTGTCAACAATTACAACACAGATTTTCACTTTGTCAACAAACACAATCACCTAAAAAATACATCAATAATGCCTTGAGGGATTTTTTGCCAACACATATGGTTTCAATAAACCACATTCCACTACATGTTTTCATTTTAATAAGTGTAAGTTAGTATTATATGATTTTATATAAACCTGTAAATATTTATTTAATTGTCTTCTATAATTGTTTTAGTATTTTAATTGTTTTATAACTATCCATTTTGGTTAAATTTTTTATATGTATTTGTTTATTTTGTTATTTTTGATTGAAATATTATTTTAATAAATTATTTTAGAAAATATTCTTTTCAACATAAAAAATTACATATTATTTTATTGATATCTTGTTTTGGGATACTGAAACGATGCATGAAATACATTAGTACACAACACTTCACTTTCATACCCTCGATCTTTCACCCATTTGATATCAGGACCACATAGTATCTCTCAAAACCTAATAACATAATTCTAAACCATCAAAGTCATATGATGTAAAACATTACCAATGAAGATGGAAAATAAATAATGAAGATATAGGGTAACTCTACTTTATAACTAATATCTATGAATAATAAACTCTTATATTTTGAATGAATTGTCTTGAAAGATATTTTATTAATTCTAGTTCTAAGAATACAATAGCTTTAGTATAATATTGATGGAGTAAATAACTGTTACATTTTTTAATATTAAGTCCACAATTTATACGAAAATTCATAGTTTATTTTAATATGTGTAGAATATTTAATTTCATCAATTTAAAATGGTAATGAATTTTTAATTTTTAAATTTTCCATGCATCAACATTTCAGAAACTCCCATGAAGATTAGTTTCAAATCAGTTTATGTTCAATTATGGATTAAATCCACATTTCAATGTACAATTTGAATTTTTTATTAGGATCCACTCACATAAAGAAGATGTTTGTAAAATAAGTAGATTAAAAAAAAATTTCTCAGTCATGATCTTTTAAATTGTGGTAGAATCAATATTATCTGATCTATAGAAAATATTTTTCATATATATGTATATAATTGTTTCTCATATAATTTGATAGAAAATAAAATTGCAATATGTTTTTTGTGAGGGGCATGAATCATTTTTATAGAATTTTGAAACGATGTCATTATCACATTCTTGATGAATTTCCTTATCTTATTATGTACCATAAGGAAAGATCTGTGACATCCATCCATGCATAAGATGTTATGAACGATCAATTTTACATATTGCACTATTTAAAGTGATTTATTTTTTCTAGGGAATAATAATGGGAATTTTGAAGTTGTTTGGTTATTAGAACAAAAAAAAGTCTAATGTTTATTATTATGGAGTGAAAATAATTTTTTAGTGTGTGGGTTAGTTTACAAGAGGTACTGAAGAAATCAGGGAGTCATATATTGAAGTAGGATATATAGAATATCTGGTGGATAAGGATTTGGAAAATGAATCTAATGAGGTAATCAACATTTATATCACTCAATGGGGTAGGCAAATAGTGAAATAAAATCTTCCAGGTATGATGGGTGAGTTCATATGTTCCATATATGTTTTTAGTAGCATTCTGAAATAGATACTGGTGTTTCTCTTGTTTCAAGGCTAAAAAATGTATATTTTTTGACTATTTATAACGTTGATGTGTATATAGTTAGATAATTTATTCAACTTATTTTATTGTAACATGATGATTGAGTTGTATAATTGGTTGTGTACTAGAAT
This sequence comes from Viscum album, assembly GCA_963277665.1. Classification (NCBI taxonomy): domain Eukaryota; kingdom Viridiplantae; phylum Streptophyta; class Magnoliopsida; order Santalales; family Viscaceae; genus Viscum; species Viscum album. Next base: position 1,755,778,414 of record OY728158.1, on the reverse strand, counting down.
TCATAGGATGTTATAAAAGTGAAAAAATTTATCATGATTAATAAATATTTTAATAATCTATTCATGTTGAAGGAAACATGATCCTGAAACTAAAAATTCTTCATGTTATCAACAGAACCAAACAAATTAGGGTAGGGGTTATCCATTCTAGTGTTCATGTATCTAATCATTAAAATTATGAAATGAGGAAGATTTAATTTTAGATAATTTTTAATACTGAAAGGACCTTGGATAGGAAAATTGATGATTTTTATGAATCTATATTCAGTTTTAGAAAATATCATCAAGAATATATATACGTATAATAACTTCCATTATTTGTTGATGGTGGTGATTCATTAAGGGTAAAATAAAGATTATAAAATATCGAGGATGAGAAAATTTGTGATTAGAATATGCATATGGTTTTTTATGTATGGATGAATAGTATAATATGATAAAACATGATGTTGTAAGATTTCATATAGTGATAAATAGTGCTCATTAATATTGTAAAAATTTCTAAAACACGTCAATTTCAAGAACTAAATTTGAATCTCCCCAATCAAAATATCAATATATGGATAATAGCTCAATATCATGAATGTATTTTGATGAAATTATAATGGATATGGATGATCACATTAGGTTTATTAAAGGGGAAACTATTTCCAAATATCATTTTTGTAACATGAAAATGGTTTTTATTAATTCAGTTCACATATTTGAAAGACAGTTTTAGTTAGGAAAGAGAATATTCATTGAGAGAAAAAAAGTAATGGATGTATTGAGTAAAATATATCTATTATAAAATAATACTACTACTATTAATGATTACTTTTATATTTTACAATGTTATTGGGTGTATATTAACATTTGGGATGAAAAATAGAAATATAATATTGAAATGGTATCCTCTATAGACCCTAGTGTTATGTTTTTTGATAAAAAAATACGTGACATGATAAATAAATATGTTCAGTAAACTGATTTTGTTCAAGATTTACTTAATGTGATTATTATAGAATAAATAATCTTTCTTTTAGAGTAAAATTTGGAATGTTTATATGAGTTGGAATTTTTTTCTATTGATAAAAGTGTAAAAAATAGTGTATCATAGAGCTAGATATTTCTTGAACACTGACTCACAATCCTTAGATGACTCTAATCCCAAAAAATATTCTCATCAAAACCCTTTCCCTATTGAAAACCATGATTGATTATTTGGGAAAAATTATTTATTAATTAATATAGATTAAATGATTTATGTTCTTTTATTTATTTTCTTCCCTCTTAATTTTCTATTTACTTTTTTATGTTCTATAGAACCTAAAATATCCACATAAAAAGGATAAATGGGTTCCATTAATTTGTATTAGTAAATTATAAACATTATTAAGAGTTTAAAGAAAACATTGAAGAGGATATGAAGTTTTAAGGGAGGTTGAGTGACCGTATTGAAAAACATTCTACGTATACTACCTCTCTGCATTGTGTTCCCATGATCTGTACAGTACCCGATAAACAAAATCGTTCGTAGGGAATTATGGTACCACCGTCACCTGTGAATGACATAAAATCATATATAGGGTTGGGTGGTGATATCCACTCTCACGAAAGACCTTCGCCACAAATGATAATTTATTTTTTAGAGTACTGTTTTCAGTCCCCTATGAACTAATCATTTATCAATCTGATTACATCCTTGTAGGGATCCTATAAATGAAATCTTTACGGCACACTGCAGAAGACAAATCATCCCATTGTCAGATTCCACAGTTCTCCTATAAAACACCCCTATGGGAATCTAATGAAAATATAGACCCATGAGAAAATAACAGATGAAAATTTTATGTAATGTTAGAGATATATCTATTAAAAATGTTAATCACAACATATAACATTATGGAAGAAATGAGATTTATCTGAACATATTCAAACCCAAAACCAATTTACAGACACTCTCTAATGAAGAATAATAGGGTGTCCCCTTTTTGGCCTATCACCCCATGTAGTATAAAGATAATTTTGAATATCCCTACCCGTCATATATAATTGACACATGGTAGGAACATGGCTCATGTAAGCCTTACGTGGGAGGACCCATACCCATGTAGAAAAGTGTTGCGTGGATAGAAACCAGGTCTAAATAGACAAATTATACATAGAAACCACCCTTACCCACATGGAATCATAATACACTAAGAAAACTTAATCTAATATAAGAACATTCTCATCAAAATAGGGAATCCTAGGGTGTCATTTTATCCCTCTCCCATCAAATATATCTTCCCTACCATAGAGCCCTACATTTTCCCCTCACGAACAATTCTAGTAGAATCATTCGAAGGTCTCTTTCAAAACCCACTAGATATGTAGGAATAAATCAATGAACACATCATTGTTTCATCTCATGTTTGGATACTCATGGTTAGGGGGTATTTTTGGTACCCTATTTTATAAGGGGTATCCACATAATGTAGTTAATCCAAAATTTCACCGGTAATGAGGGTCTCAATCATGGTGGTGATCGTGTGGACCTCCGCATTATAGGAAAGGATAGAGTCGATCGCACATACATATCTATCTGACATTTAATGTCAAATCCTGCTGTATTCTCCTAGAATCAATGGGCATCACTATTGTTGTATGCCCATAGATTTTATTTCAGAGGCAACACTCTTACTTCTCTTAATTGTTCTAGTGTATGATGATATATGGGGATGAGAACATCAAATACCTATCTCATTCCCTCTCCCATTGGGAATATACCACTTCAACTAGTAGAAATGGAAATTATGTGATATTCATGTATTATTTTTATCTTGTTTCTCACATTGATCATAAATCAAGTTGGATTACATGTTAGTGATGATCATGACATCTACACATTCCTGGTCACCATTGGTCTTCCTATTTGGTATAGGCCCCAACCCAATCTGAACAATGTGGGATTTGATTCCCGAATAACTATGATACGTATGAATCCTCCTAGAGGTCCAAACCCAACACCCAAATTCATATGAATCTTATATAGGACACATTTCACATATGGTGACACCTATCACAGAGTTCAATATTTTTTTATCCCCTTTTTTCTCTATCATTATTTGGTTGTATTCTGTAGGTTTTTGGTGCAGTGGAAGCGTGGTTTGGGTGGAACAAAATTTTTATTTTTACCATGATCAATGATTATTCTGGGATCAATACGATGATGAATACCAGTCTCCATGGAATATAATCAAATATTTATATAAATAAAAAAGGAGGCCTGAAACCTTTAGATAGGATCTTTCACATCATGTTGAAAATTAATTTAATTAATTTTACAAAGAAAAATAATACGTGGGTATTTGGTATTTTTCTTCATTGATGATGTTGATCATCCGGATTGACCATTCCAAATTATCTCATTATGATTGTATGTATCAAAACTAGAATCCCTCTAGCGGTTATCCACACGTGCTCTGATGGCCTCCGATCAACACAACTCATTCTCCGGGTGCTATCACGGTGAAGCGAGTGTCTTGTGTCAGTCGTTCTTGATCTCTTATTCTTTGACCTTGAATAAATTCAATCATTGTTGGGAGGGGAGATAAGAGTATTCGAGAGAGAAATTGTTTGGATCAACAATTCTCAATTCACCAGGAGTTTGGGGTGGTGTGTGGCACAATATGAGTACTTGCCTATTTATATACATGGAATTTCATTTTCAATATTTAATTTCAAATAAATAATTAAATACATTCATGAACTTTTAAAAAACCCATGTATTTAATAATAATACTGCGTCATTATTTATTGTTTTCCAACATGTGAAAACTAAATTATAAATAAAATTCCGCGTCACAAAATAATAGTAGCTTTATTTTAATAGGTACCAAAAAGTTTAATAATTATTTACCGTCTTGAAAATAATTATTTTACTACCGGACCGACCTTTCTCCACTCGAACTCGACAACCATTTATTGAACACCAAAATAAATAAATAAATAATTTATTCTCTTAAATAAATATTTTATTTACAAACTAGGAAATATATATTTATTAAAAGTTTAGTAAAATAAATAAATATATTTTATTTAATTTATGTGATCATATTATCTTGAATAAAGTTATTTCATAGACTTGAGAGTAATATTTATTTCATTATTTAAATTCAAATATAATTTAACAGAGACAACCAATAAAACTTAGTGTCTGACCCACTAGAATTATTTTTTCATTGGAATTCAGCAGGGTTACCTAAATTCCAAGAGTACTATCTGGAAACATGTCAAGGAAACCAAGAGAATGAATGTAAAGTAACAACAACGACATCCACATATGAATGTTCATTGTGTAATATAATCTCATTTTTGAAATATCTCATAATACAGGTTTCATGATTGTGACATCAACTTTTATGCATGGTGTGTCGTTCTTTGACTACCTGAAATAAAATCATTGTTACACCATGCCATGTAATTTTTCACAATGGTTATATTTAAATCAAAGGTCATAGATATCAAATTTTAAAAATGGGAGGGTCAAATCGTTCCTCGAATTATCAATTAATAACATGCCACTCGTGACGCACACAACGTACCCTACATCTCGCCAACTGTCTGTGTGATGGTTTCCGTTAGTAAAATAATGTGCATAAGTCATGATACGTATTAATGATAATCTTAATGTATAAGGATCATTACACACTCTCGCAGATAGAAATATCTGATGACACCATAACATGCAGAATTTCTTCTAGCGGTTATGTTCTCATAATCTTCCATTTTGGAAATTACCAAGTGTGAACTTCTTGAGAGGAAGTATCATCTGCTTATGATTACTTTTTCCTGACAGTCTGCATGTTATGTGACCCATCATAACATTACATCCAACCTCAAAACTATATTTAATAATATTGTTACATCATTTCAAGGTTCTCATCATAGCGGGGAACTGCCATAACCTTATCTATGTATCAAATACTCTCGGACATTATTACATCTTAATCATGAAGAAAAATGAACAATATGTAATAATAAATTTAATATACATGTAATAAATGTAAAAATAGTTGGTTCTAGTAAACCAACTATTAAAATATCCCACTTGGACTAAAGTCAACTGCCCACAACTTTCAGTCCGCTAGACCTCACATGATGATTATGTTTCTGCTGAGTCAAGGATTTTGTCATAGGGTCCGCCATGTTGTCTTCCATGTAAATACTGCTCACTGCAACTTGACCTCTCTGAGAAAAATCCCTCAAGAGATGACACTTCTGATGTATGTGCTTCATCTGCTAATGTGACCTTGGATTTTTTTTGAGAGCCACCACTACATTATTATCACAGTAATGTGTGATGGGATCATTACTACTAGGTATCACATCTAGCTCCTGGGTGATGATTCCCTTCCAAACGGCTTCATTAGCTACCTCAGAAGCTGCAATATACTCGGACTCTACTGTAGAATCATTGACCACACTCTTCATTGTGATCTTTCAACTCACTGCACCTCCATTCAAAGGGATGATGTATCACATTTGCGACATCATGTCATCTTGATCAGTCCGGATACTGGCTTCTGCATATCCTCTAATGACTAGTTCCTCATCTCCTCCATAAACTAGGAAAATATCCTTAGTATGCCTCAGATACTTTAGGATAGTCTTGAATTCCATCCAATGGTGGTCACCTAGGGCAGCTTGATATCTTCCTACCACACTCAATGTGTAGTCGACATCCATCCTAATACATAGCATGTCATACATGACTGACCCAATTTTTTGATGCATATAGATTCATTTCCATTATCTTTCATTCCTAATGTGTTTGAGGAAACATTTTCTTGCACTGATGAATGCCATGTGACACTGGAAACCATCCCCTCTTGGATTTTTCTATACTGAATCTCTTCATTATCTTTTCAATGTATGTGCCTTGACTTAGGCCCAACAATCTCTTGGATCTATCATGATGTATCTTGATCCCAAGAGTATATGATTCCTCAACCAAGTCTATCAGGGAGAGGCATTGTTTCAACCATGACTAAGAGATTGTAGGACTAGTATCTCATTTCCAATGAGTATTATGTCATCAACATATACCATTATGAAAACTACAACACTCCCAATGAACTATTTGTAGACACAAGGATCACATTCATTTTTTATAAAACAAAATTCTTTTATAGATTCATCAAAATGAATATTCCATGACCTGGATGCTTTCTTTAATCCATAAATGGATTTCTGTAACATGCACAACTTATTGGCATCCAATGGAGTCACAAACCCTTTCACGATATGTCATGTAGACTTCTTCTTCAAGGTTCATATTAAGGAATGTTGTTTTGACATCCATTTTCTAAATCTCATAATCACGGTAATCCACAATAGGAAGTAGAATTCTGAGGGATTTCAACATTGAAACTGGTGATAAGGTTTCATCATAGTCAATTCCTTGATGTTGTTAAAAACCATTTGCATCCAGTGATGCCTTATAGGTAATGACATGTCCTTCCATGCCTATTTTCTTCTTGAATACCCATTTGAAACCAACAGGCTTTACATCAACTGGAGGATCTGCCAAAATCTAGAGTCGGTTTTGGTACATGGAATCCACTTCATAATTCATGGCTTCTTTCCACTTGGAAATGTCTATGACAATTAATGCTTCATTATAGGTTAGATGATCATTATTATCAACTAATAACGAGTCACCATCCTCAGTAACTATAAAACTGTACCGTTCTAGTTCTCTAACCTATCTTGTACTCTTATGTAGTAATAGTGTCTCCGGAATAGATTCTTCTTCCACATGGCTTTGTGGAATCTGTTACCATACCAACTCTTGTGCACCTTGATCCCAGACTTCATTGAAGTCTATCTCTCTCCCATTATCTATTTTGGAGAGGTGATCCCAATCAATGAATATGGCTTGTCTTGCCACTATAAAATTTTTTCTAAGGGGTTGTATAGGTAATATCCCTTTGTTTCCTTCGGGTATCCCATAAAGGTACACTATGTGCCTCAGGGTGTGAGTATGTTACCTAAAGAGGCCTTAGTAAACGCTTTGCTACCCCACACATGTAAATTCAATAACACGGATTTTCCTCCACTCCATAACTCATAGGGAATACCATTTATCAATTTAGTAGGTACATGATATAGTATTTGTTTCGCTGTTTGTAATGCATATCCCAAAAAGAATAATAGATGACTCGCATGACTGAATTTTGATCTCACCATGTCTAATAGGGTGCGGTTTCTCCTTTCACTTACACCATTCCACTGGGGTGTGTATGGAAATTGATTTGGGATAGAATACCATACATTCATAAGTAATCAATGATGTCTTAATTAAGATATTCTCCACCTTGGTCTAAGAGGAGTTTCTTAATATTCATACCAAGATGGTTCTCAACATCATTCTAGTATTCATTGAACTTATCAAAATAATCTGAATTATTCCTCATTAAGTCGATATATCCATATATACTAAAATAATCAGTAAAATTTATGAAGAATGGGTACCCTCCACTTGCTTCAACTAGAAATGGTCCACACACATTGGTATGAACCAATTCAATATGTAATATAACACTTTCACCTTTCCCACTAAATGGGGATTTGGTTATTTTTCCTTGTAAACATTCCTGACATACGCCAAGGGGTTTTAGTTCGAAAGAATATAAATATCCATATTGATGTAACTTTGTCAAGCTTTTCTCATTTACTTGACGTAGCCGGTGATGCCAAAGTTGGGTGTGGTATGAGTCAGGTAAAGTATCATTGATATTGATTTCCACTACTTGGTTTGTGTAATTCAACATGTGAACTTCGTCGTATAAATGTTCCCTACCATAAAAAATGATATATTTGTAAAATAAGCAACATTCATTTCCCAACTTGAAAAAATCCATATGTATCTAATCTAGATAGAGAAATAATGTTTTTTGTAACAGAATGCACATAATAACAACCCTTTAACTCTAAGATCAACACAGTTGACCACGCGAGGTTGTAGTCCCCAACAGCTACAGTAGGTTATCTAGCTCCATTGGCTACACGTAGATCTACGTAACCTCGATCAATCTTCCATAATCTACTCGGTTCCTCTATTTTGAAACATATGTGAGCACTACAAGCTGTATCTAATTCCGAATTTATATAAATAGATATATTTCATTCGATAACAAACGCACGTGAAACTTCCCCTTACTTCTTAGGCTGGGTGCAGTTATACTTCTAGTGTCTCTTCATGCCACATGAAAAATAAACAGCCTCGTGTTCCCTTTCCTCCCATTTGATCTTTCTTTTCATGGAAGCTCTTGATTAATATTTAGGATTGAAGCTCTTCGCCTTCCATTTCCTCTTATTCACAATAAGGACAGAAGGCTTTTCTCACTTTATATCCTTTTCCACTTAGTGAATTAGGAAAAAAAGATCAAATAGATACTTTTCAATATTGTTCATATTGAAATTGACAACAATGTTAGATATGGTCTGAGGGAGTGATGCGTTAATGCGATCGGTGCCCAATTCTTCAGGGCGTTTAATCCCTATAACGTCTAGGTGCTCAATGTAGCCAATGATCTTGACTACATGAGGCCCTACTGGGGAACATTCTCCAAGCGTAATCTAATAGAGTGCCTTGATGATCTTAAACCTTTCATATCTTGATCTCTCCTGATAAATCCCACGGAGGTGCTTGAGCATGCTATAAGCATCCATGTTTTCATGAGACATCATGGATTACTAGACCTTTATGATAACATCAAACATTGAATTTCGACCGCATCATTGTTATGTTTCTCATAGACTATGAAATCATCATCACCCGCCTCCTGTAAGAGCACATATCTTATTTTCAAGTATTTTTTTCCTTTTCTGGATTTTTTGAGAAAGAGATGAGATTTTATAAATTTTAGAAGTACACGCAGTGTACTTTATGAGTACACTCCATGTACTCATTTACCGTAGGTAGCCATGCAATGGTCGTGTAGTGGCCAAGAACAATGCCATGTAGGGGATACCTGGATGCCGCCTAAAGTAGAGTAAGGAAACAGTGAGTACAAGATCCGTACATTAAAATGCATGTCGTGTACTTTCTTTTTTTCATTAAACACACCAGGGTCATGTCTGATGGAAAGAACACCATTATTTTATGTCTTGTTCATCCGAGAGAGCTTCATACGGCCGCAGATCATCGATGAGCCCCCAAGCCTCATTCGTCCTCTGAATTGAACATCATTGGTTGCATTGGAATCATATTAGTGAGTTCTCTCTTATCCTAGAGCATCATCTTCTATTTTCTCGTCTTTCGTGAGTTATAGTGGGTTGAATGTTTTTTACATTTTCATAGATATATGGTGTTATAAGGTGATTCAAGCCTCTAGGTTCAAGTATATTGATCTCCCAATGCTAATCTAGGTGGTCTGTGCCTTTCTGTTCAATGTCTTTGAGTATTATGTGAAAATTCCAATAATACCCTTGAACATGGTATTGCATGTTTACCATTTTACCCCTATCAATTACCTTCCATGTTTGAATGTTTTTATAGAGGTTATTTGGATATTAATAGATATGATTGATATTCTTTGGATTTATTTCCAATGCATGATTTGTTTACGATTGATTGGTCCTGTTTAGCCAGTTTGGCTGCCTTGCCTGTTTTCCAGGCCTGTTATTGTAGGATAGAGAGTTTGTATTCTGACAAGGTTGATTTGTTGTAAACTATTTATAAAATTAGTTTTGTAGGTTTACATTTTCCATATTGCATAGATGTTCTCGTTGACCTATACAGGGTCGTGATAATGTGGTGTAACAGGCTATAAGGGGAACTGACCGACTGAGCTTCCTCAAAGAGTCTTTGAGAACTTCAGACTATAAGGGGAATTGACCGTGTGAGCATCCTCATAGTGTCTTTATTTTAATTTGAATTAACACGATTACTCTAGACTATATGGGGAATTGACCGAGTAAGCTTCCCGAGAGAATATATTAATGACCTAGGCTATATGTGGAATCGACGAAGTGAGCTTCCTCAGAGAGGCCTTGACCTTTAGGAAATCAGGAGAATTGACTGAGTGAGATTCTTTAGAGAGGCCCTGACTACCATAGAATATAAGGGTAATTGACTGTGAGTGATTCCTTATAGAGTCCTTATGAATTATTATGACTGAAATAGAGGTGATGGATGTGAGTACTTCCTATAGGGTTACTTGTTTGGGGTTTAGCTACTTGTTTTATTGTTTCTTGATATTGAGATAGCAGATTGTTTACTGCTGAGCACTTTTTTGTTAACTATTTTATTTACTTTTACATGAAACATATTTAGTGACTGTTAGGAAACGATCTTCAGGTGGTTGCCAACTGTATTTAGTCTCACAACCTATTTGGGCCATGCTTTTGGGCCCAAATATATTATATTGTTGCTGGTATAGATAATGGGAAGCTCCCTTCTACTTCAGGAACATGATTTTCTATAGAGTTGGAGAGCATGGGACCAAGCTATGGATTGCGATGCTGAGGAGTTCATCTGGTTTCTTTTTCACTTTGTTTTAGCACTGTTTTATTCCAATATTTTGACTTGTTTGGTTTTTTTCCTAGACATATGTATACTGTATCCATTTATATATGTTCTCCAGTTTATACTTTCAGTTTTCTACTGTTACTGCTCTATGTCATTATTACTACTTCTGCTCTTGTATGTATTTTTTTACATCCAATGTTTACTCTTCCAATAATGGCATAGTTTCCCCACTATCACACCAAAGGCAATCACTACTAGTCGGAATGCTCTGGAATTCGGGGAAATGCACTTGAGGCCATGTGACCAACCGGGTACGGGGTGCCTCTGGGTGGCTTCCAGAACCAGGATGTTTCAAAGTGGTATTAGAGGAATTCCTTTATCTTGATTTACTATTTGGATCTTTTATCTAGAGATAGGAAGGAATAAGTACCTGGTAATAAGTTGTTCCTAAGAGTAGCTAACTCGTGTATAAGGAAAATCCAATCTACCTTGTTAATTGCAATTTTTTGGTTTTTCAATTATTACAGTTGATTTCATTTCACCTTGAGTGATTCGCATGATTGTACTGTTGTTATTGATATTATTGAGATTCTATTTCTGTAGAAACCCGATAAAATGAGGGTATGACATCTCATGAATCATATAGGAACTTGCTAGAAATCAGATGTCATGAATTTTTTCCAAGCCATCTTGGATGCATTAGTGATTACATGTTGTTTTGATATATGTTGTGTAAAATATGCATGCTATTGTGATGGTTTCCTTGATAAAAATACATGAAATTTTATAGGGTATTGTTTTGTGTATATATTTTCTTGATTGGACACCAAAAATTACTTCTTGAGGTGTTATAGGTCTTCATTGATCAAAATTTAGTGGATCATTACCTTCTTTTCCATGTTATAATGTGTACAAGATTCCAAACATTGATTCGCAGGGAGTATAGGCCCTCACAGATCCGAACATGGCACTTTCAATGCTTGTTTCAGTTTTTTATGGGTTCCGGAGTAGTTTATGAAGCATACTGTCCGGAAAAACCTATAATAGAAGTCGGGTAATGTTATGTACACGCCATGTGTTATTCTATTCGGGAAGAAACGATTTTTCATAAGAACACCCTTTTTAGTTTATGTACATGTCATGTACTTTATGTAATATTTTTGTAGTCTCTAACCGTGTCATAGGTCGTGTGGGTAGAGGAATGTGATGGGGAAAGTCTGGGGTGAAAACATTGTGTACTAGTCGAACAAGCCATGTAGTCTAGCCCAGGTACCTGTCCGTGTCACTGACAACATGGGTCGGTGTAATCATTTCACGTACATGCTGTGTTTATCCGGAGCATGTCGTGTAGTGTAAGCCATGTGTTAGGTCGTGTCACTAACAACACAAACGGATAAAACCTTAAGCTATACACATTATGTCAGTATTGAACACACCGTGTAGTTTGACCAAGGTACCCGGCCGTGTCACTAACAACACAGGTCGGTGTTATCCTTTCTCATAAATGTCATGTCCATTTGGAACATGCTACGTAGTGTGATCCATGTGTTAGGTTTGTGTCACTAACAACACTTGCCAGGTGAAGCTTGTCTAGTACACACCTTGTCTACCTTGAACATGCCATGTAGTATTGTCTTAGGTGAGCCGTGTGGCTTAACCGTGTAGAAGGACTCAAGAAGGGGAATATGATTCAAGTACACACCTTGTGTTAAGACGAAAGGCCGTGTGTTTTAGGTGTTACACGACCAGTTTAGTCAGGAGTACATGCCCATTTAAATGAATTCAGGGAAGACGTCGTGTAAGAATTGTACACGCCATGTAGTCATGTATTGTAAAACATGAATGCTTTATTTATCTTGTTCCCTTCATATGAATCTAGTTTTCAGTATTTGATAGTCTTGATCTAAGGTATTTTTTTGACCTTTCAGATTCATGACTAACATGGCTGATCAGGGACAGCCGGTGGATTCTCTAGTTGTGGCAGTCTTGGAACCAGCTGTTATACCTGACACAAAAGCTGATTAACAGTTCATGGTAGGATTTTTGAGGATGATGCTGACTTTTCAGGGAGCTTCGCCTCTTGACCCATCGATGGAAGAAGTGATATGGGTCTTTCAGTAGCAACATCTTCCTACTTTCTCAGGGGATGGAGGACCCCAGGCTACATAGTCATGGATAGAATCCACACAAACGATTTTCAAGCATCTAGAGATAACTATTGTGAAGAGGGTGAAGCTCTCCCCCTACATGCTTCGAGACTCTACCAAGAGTTTGTGGGATGTGATCTCACTAGAGGGACGCCAACAGAATATGGCTTGGGATGAGTTTTGGCACAACTTCTATGATTATTTCTATCTGGAGACCTTGAGGGCCGATTGAGCCTGAGAGTTCATGAGTCTGGAGTAGGGTACTCTTTCTGTTATGGATTATTATTCATGCTTCATAGAGCTACCGAGTTTCACGCCTATTCGAGGAAGTGATGAGTTGTTCCTTTCATAGATGTTCGAGGATGGTGTCAGGCACGACATTTGATCCTAGGTGAAAATCTTCAGGTTAACTTTGATATCTTCTATCGTCCACCAGGCACTGATCCCAGAGAGCAATATGATGGATTTTGTAGCACTGAGACAGGGTGGTTTGGCTTCCAGAGTTAGTATCCCTCCTCCTGATAGCTAGAAGTGCCGCAGGGAGTTTCCACGAGGAGATCAAAGTAGGAAGGATGCATCTTCTGGTACCCAGGTGGTGTGCTACCAGTGTGGTAAAAGCGGGCATACGAGGCAATGTTTCCCGAGAGACCCATTGGAGTGCCGGTGTTGCGGAAAGATGGGTCACCTTTAGCATGTTTGTCAGTTCTTCTCACCTATAGTTGGTGACAGGGGTTCCTCTATGACTCCTCTTTCAAGAAAAGCACCACCAGTTTCTCACCAGTCTGAGAACTAATGTTCTTCCGGCCATTCGGGCTGATGTGGTGGTCATGGCCATGGTATTCAGGCACCACTTATTCAGCTGCTGTAGGGTGGATCAGCTTAGAGAGGTTAGTCAGGGTCACAGGGCTGCGGAATAAGCCAGAAGCTTTCGGTGGTGCAGACCCAGCAGGTGAAGGATCTCGGACCATCCATCGTTTGAGGTATGATCTTAGTAGCCTCAGTTTTAGCCTTTTCTATTTTCAATAGAGGGTATTCCCATAGCATTATCTCTATTTCTATTATGGAGAGCCTTGGGCTCTATATCTTTTCCTCTGCTGATATTTTGACTCTAGACACACCTTTGGGGACTAGAACAGCTATTGTACGTCAGTGCAGAGAGTTCCCTCTATAGGTTGGTGGGTGTACCTTTTTATGGGACCTCCATGTCCTAGAGATGACAGTCTATGATGTCATTCTCAGAATGGACTGGCTAGTTCCCTTCAAGGTAGTCGTAAATTGTTATCACCGTAGGGTGAGTTTCATATCAGTAGAGGGTGGATCCTTTCTTCGTAGGGGTGAATGGGATGTCTCAGAGATCATAGAGGGTCCAAAGCATCATGGGTTTGGAGGAGTTATAGCCCAGTTTTCTAGTCTATATCTTGATGACTAGGGGACTTCACAGTTAGATTTTCCTCCAGTGGTGGGTTGTTTTAGAGATTTATATCCAAACTAATTTTCAGGTTTTCTTCCGGAGCATGAGGTAGGCTTTTCTATTGAGCTTGTTCCAGTAGCGGCACCAGGGTCCATTTATTCTTATAGGATGGATACACCTAAGTTGCAGGATCTCAAGATGTAGTTGTAGGAGTTTTAGGCAAACTGTTTCATCTGTCCTGGTACTTCTCTTTGTTTTTCACATGTCCTGTTTGTAATGATGGAAGATGGCACCATCAGTGATTATGTGGACTATCGAAAGTTAAACCAGTTGACGGTCAAGAACAGGTAACCCTTTACTAGGATTGATGATCTCTTTGATCAGCTTCGAGTATCCCGGGTGATCTCGAAATTTACATGAGGTCCGGTTATCATCAGTTGCATGTTAAACCATAATATATACCTCTTACAGCCTTCCGGAGAAGGTATGACCTATATGAGTATATGTTTATGTCATTCGGTCTCACGAACGTGCCAAAAGTTCTAATGGCACTAATGAACCAATTGTTCCATCCATACTTGGATTCTTTCATGGTTATTTTTGTGGACTATATCTTGGTGTACTCTCACTCTCGACACGACCATGATACCCATCTTGAGATAGTTTTGAGTACACTAAGGGAGCATCGGTTATATTCTAATCTCTCAAAGTTCACCTTTTTGATGGATTAGATTCAGTTCCTTGGTTATATTATCTCAGAGGCAGCAGTATTAGTAGACCTAGAGAAAGTGAGAGCTGTAGTTTCCTGGGAGCATCCAAAGAACGTCTTTGAGGTGCAGCGTTTTCAAGGGATGGCGGGATACTATAGATGTTTCATACAAACTTTTCATGCTTAGCAACACCACTGACAGCTCTGACTAAGGAGGGAGAAAAATTCTTATGGTTAGATTCTTGTGAGTCAACCTTTTAGGAGCTGAAAGGGAGGTTTAATTCAGCAACGATACTAGTCCTGTCAGTGCCAGGAAAGAGATATACTATATACTATGATTTTTCAAGTATCGGGCTAGGATTTGTTCTTATACAGGGAGATGGAGTCATTTTCTACAGGTCTCAGTAGTTGAGTCCACATGAGAGGAATTACCCGATTCCTGATCTGGAGTTGGCAGCTATTGTTCATGCCCTATGCTGTTGGATACATTATCTTTTGGGAGAAGCTTTTTTTATTTTCACTGACCAGAAAAGTCTCAAGTACATATTCACATAGCCTAATCTGATTTTTAGACAGTGAAAGTGGGTTGATTACATAAAGTCCTTTGACTTTGAGCTTTCCTATACACCAGGTAAAGGCAAAGTGGTGGATAATGCGTTGAGCAGGAGGAATCATATATAGGCAGTTCAAGAGGCCATTAGTGAGTGGAATATTATAGTACAATTCTCTGAGATAAATTTGGAGGTGCACGATAGACAGGGGCAGACTTTTCTATCTTATTTAATTGTTACCTCTTCTCTTCATGATCGAGTTCAAATGAGGCAGCTATCAGATTCTGAAGGCCTAGTACAAAGGGAGAGTGTGTAATGAGAGGACCCTATTTCTGGATGGAACATAAGAAAGGATGACATCTTGTTTTACCAGGGGTGTGTATGGGTTCTAGCAGACATACGCGAGGATATGATGAAGGATTTTCATTCCTCAGTTTGGGCAGTTAATCCTGGCATCACCAAGATGTATTGTGATCTACACCATCAGTATTGGTGGCCAGGTATGAAGAGGGATGTTTCTGGTTTCATCTTGAGGTGCTCCACTTGTTAGCAGCTAAATGCAGAGAATCGGTGACTAGCATGGATTTTACAAGTGTTACCCATTCCTTAGTGGAACTGGAATTATGGCGCGATGGATTTCGTGACAGGTTTCTGAGGTCTCCTTGAGGGGATGATGATGTTTGGGTTTTCATTGAAAGACTCTTGTAGGTTGATCACTTCATTCCGATCAAGGAGACCTTCATTGTTTATGATCTGGGATGGTTGTAAATACAAGATATTGTATGTCTTTAGGAGTTACACACTCCATCATTTCAGGTAGGGATGCACATTTTACTTAGAGGGTCTGGCAGGGGCTTCAGAAGGCTTTGGGAACACATGTACTTTTGAGTACAGCTTACCATCCCTAGACAGATGGCCAGTCCGAGCGTAAGATTCAGGTGCTTGAGGACATTCTCCAAGCACGCATTCTGGATTTTGAAGGTTCATTGGAGAATTATATACATCTTTTGGAGTTTTCCTACCACAACAGTTTTCAATAAACTATTCAGATGACACCTTATGAGGATTTGTAGGGTAGGCCATACCGATCACTAGTATGTTGGATGAAGGCAGGAAAGGCAGCTTTGCTGGGACCTCATCTTGTCTAGGAGAACACAGAGCAGATAGTGTTGATTTGGAAGAGTATTACTGCTACACAGTCTTGATAGAACTCTTATGTTGATCAGCCAAGATGACCTCTGGAGTTCATGGTCGGGGATCAGGTTTTTCTATGTGTCACACCGAGGATGGGACACAAAAGAATTAAGAGAAAGGGTAAGCTTTTCCAGTGGTACGTCACTCCATTTTAGGTGTTGGAGAGGGTTGGGCCGGTTGCCTATCGGAAGCAGTTACCTCAGAGGTACCGGAGTATGCATGACGTCTTCCATGTTTCTCAGCTTCAACGTTACTTCTCAGACTCATCTCATGTCTTCCAACCTGATGAAGTTGAGATGGAAGTGGATGAATCCATTGAAGAGAATCCTATTCGGAATGTAGATTTAAGTACGAAGGTTATTTATGGATGGTCTATTCCTCTAGTATGGGTGCTTTGGCAGTACGAGTGAGTACATGACGAGACTTGGTAGAGGGAGGCAGACGTAAGATCGCAGTGACCCGAGTTGTTCGGGGTTTCTTCTTCCACACCACCTTTCTTGGGAAAATTGGGGAAAAATTACTTTAAGGGGAGAAGTTTTTAAGAACCCTAATCTTTTTTTCAATTATGTTTTTCCTTTTCTAGTCGTTTTTTAGAAAAAGATGAAATTCTGGAAATTTTAGAAGTACACGCCTTGTACTTTATGAGTACAGACCGTGTACTCCGTTACAGTGGGTAGTCGTGTGCTGGTCGTGTAGCGGCCAAGCACACAACCATGTGGGGGTTACCTGGAGGCCGCCTAAATTGGAGTATGGAAATTGAAATTACATGCCATGTACTTCAAATTACAAGCCACATACTTTCTTATTTTTCATTAAACACACCGGGGTCGCATCTGACGGAGAGAACGCCCTTCTTCTAAGTCTCGTTCATACGAGAGAGCTTCGTATGACCACAGATCTTCGATGATCCCTCAAGCCTCCATCCTTCCTCTATCTCGAACATCGTCGGTTGCATTGGAATCACATCAGTGAGTTATCTATTCTCTTAGAGAATCATCTCCTATTTTCTTCTCTTTCGTGAGTTATCATGGGTTGAACATTTTGTACGTTTTCTTAGATATATGTTGTTAAAAGGAGATTAAAGCCTCAAGGATCATGTATACTGATCTCCCAACACAAATTTAGGTGGTTTGTGCCTTTCCGTTCAAAGTTGTTGGGTATTATGTTCAAATTCCACCAATACCCTTGAACGGGGTATTGCGTGTTTACCATTTTACCCCTGTTGATTTCCTGCCATGTTCTCATGTTTTTTTATTGGTTATTTCTATATAAATAGGGATTATTGATATGATTTTTATGTATTTTACATGCATGTTCTGTTTACGACAGTTTGGTCCTGTTTAGCCAGTTTGGCTGCCTTGCCTGTTTTCCATGCCTGTTATTGTAGGATGGAGAGTTTGAATTCTGGCATTCTTGATATGTTGTAGACTGTTTATCCAAGTAGTTTTGTAGGTTTCCATTGGACATATTGCATTGATATACTCATTGACCTACAGAGGTCCATGATAACCTTTTGTAGTAGGCTATAAGGGGAATTGACTTGTTGAGCATCCTCAAAGTGTCTTTGAGAACTTTAGACTATAAGGGGAATAGAAAGTGAGATCTTCCTCATAGATTTTTTATTTTACATTTAATTACATTTATTACTCTAGAATGTAAGGGGAATTGATCGAGTGATCTTCCTCAGAGAGTCCTTGACCTTGGGCATATAAGGAGAATTGACCGAGTGAGCTTCCTCAGAGAGTCCCTGACTACCTTAGACTATAAGGGGAATTGACTGTGAGTGCTTACATAGAGAGACTTCATGAATTATTAAGACTGAACTAGAGGGGATGGATTTGAGTAATTCATAGAGGGTTACCTGTTTAGGGTTTTTCTTATTGTTTTTTTGTTGCTTGATATTTAAAATGTGGACTGTTTACTATTGAGGACTTTCCTGTTTACAGTTTTCTGTACTTTTACATATCATATATTCACTGAATGTTATGCACAGATCATTGGGTGGATTCCTACTATGATTTAGTCTCACACCCTATTTGGGCCATGCTTTTGGGCCCATATATATTATATTTTTCTAAGTATAGGTAATGGAAAGCGCCCTTCTACTTTAGGTACTTGATTTACTGTGGAGCTGGAGAGCATGGAACCAAGATATGGCTTGTGATGCTGAGGATTTTATCTACTTTATTTTTCACTTTGTTATAGAACTATTTTATTCCACCATTTTTATTTGTTTGGGTTTTATCCTAGAAATATGTATCATGCATCAATTTATATATGTTCACCAGCTTATACTTTCAATTTTATTCTATTACTGCTATATGTCATTATTACTTGTTCCTCCCTTGTATGTATTTGTTTACTTCTACTTTGTACTCTGACAATGAGGGAATAGTTTCCCCACTATCTCCCCAAGGCCCTTGCTGCTAGTTGGCAACCTCTGGAATTTGGGGAAATGTACTTGAGTCCATGTGACCAACTGGGTATAGGGCGCCTTTGGGTGGCTTCCAGAACTAATACGTTACACCTCCTAGGCAGCCGGATCTGGTAATTATGACTCCAACACGTATGAATTCCATTCATGGTGTAGGATTACCCAAAAGCGTCTAAAACATTCTTGGAAGTTATTGTCGGTGAGGATGTTGTATTTATCCAAAATTGATTATAGGGATAGTGTGGTTGATGAGCTTGTCATTTTAATTCTATAATTAAAAAAACATATCATTTGTACATTCTTGATTACATTTTATGAGAAATAATAAATTTTATTAAGTCTCCAAATATCTTATAAAGTCCCAATGACCCTCACCACTGAACTCAGAATGTCCAGTTGCCATGACATTCTAGTGTTAAGCATCCATACACCCTTCACATAACCCCAATAAGTGTTGTTCAATCTATTAGAATGTATTTAGGTAGGAACATCTTTGCCAATTGTGGCCTTTTATCTCCTTGATATGTTGATTGGACTCCCGAATCCTGAAATCATGACTTTGGATTTCCTGAACTCTTACCTCCAATATTACACAATGTCTAGCAAGGGATACTCCTCTTGATTTTATATGATTAAGTCAACCCAAAACATTTCATAAGGGCTTCCTATATAAAAGTATGTGTCCAAAAAATGGTTGGTTAAACACATTGTTTTATTGAGTTTTTACATTTAATAATGAAACGGAAGGCTTTTTCTGACATAATAATTTATTAGTGGGATTTTTATCTCTTATGAATGAATTTATTATTAACATTATCACATGATTATTAATATTATGTGGAACTTACTTATGTGATTAACCATTTATTGATAATATTTACTTATAATTATGGTTTATTTTAGTTCCATCTTGTATGATTGTTTAATTCATTAATTATCTGATCATGACAACACATTCATAATGATAAACCATGAAACTAACAAAAATAAAATAAAGTAAATGGAATGATTATGATCTTTTCTAATGGTTAGTTTATCTAGCAGTTGATAAAATAACCCTGACATAGGGGGGAAACAACTTAAACCTTTTGGGTTCGTGTTTACAGCTTTCCACCTATCCCCCTTTGTATCTTCTTGGATTGGTTTCACCTTGGATCCTGACTTGATCCTCCAATATTATCTTGGGAGATCCATCCATTACATATGATTTTATATCACACATAGGTGACGGGTAAAGGGGATTTTACATAAAAGAATCCTAGGGAAGTCAAGCCGCATATATTATTGAGGAGAAGGATTTCAGGCCAACAAATTTAATTTAAATAAATTAATTAAAATAATCCATTCACAAACAAAGGACTCGACCGAGATCATGATCATCCATGCATGCAACGTTACATACGCATAAATAAAAATTGCATTAAATTATTTAATCATTCTTGTTTAAGATAAATCACGCACAATTCAATTAATTATCTTTAATTAATAAATCATTTTACCATAAAAACCTTTCTGAATTTCCTTGAGATTCTCATCCACCATAATTTTTTAATAAGAATAATTAAAATTATCTTTTTACATAACTTGTACCTTAGAGGAAACCCAAAGATTTCCTATTCATAATGGCCCAATGAGTAGAAATGAACATTACACAGAAGTTAAATTAAACACATATATATATTTATAACACCTATCACATGTTGTTCCTCTGCTTTACGCCAGCACTATGGTACACATCTCAAGGGTTTGTATAATATAATAATAAATTTTAATAAATCTGTGTAATTTGGATGAGTGCACGATGTGTTCTTACGACTACACGACATGTATTTTTTTTCACCGTCCATCCGATGAACACGCCCAGGAACATGGCTTGTATATGTACTTCAGAAATTTTTGGAGTACATAACATGATCAATGGGACACACACCATGTTGTATCCGCGTTACATAGTTTCCAGTCCTGAAAGTCATGTACGAGGTACACGGTCCAACCCTAACCCAAAGGGACTACATGCAGTGTTCCCTGGGCCACACGACATGTAATGCAGAAATCATGTGCTACCTATTCCTGGTCAACATACAGAGTCATTTATGTCATATAAAGACTCCAAAAAATAGCTTGTTTTGGAGGACCAGTCCAGTGCATTGATCCTAGACTACACGACATGTACATCTTAATACATGCTGTGTATTCGGGTTTTTGTACGACCAAGAATATATGGAACATCCGGATGATATCCTCTATTTTAATTTAATAAAAATTAAAAGGAAAATTCATTATTGAAAGGTGAGAAAGAAATGAAAGAGGAGGAATAGATCTTGAGATTCAGATTTGCAGAATATTAACATGAATTTAAACAACTAAATTATTAAATGTGTAATTCATCAACGATATACTGAAATAATTACAAACTATGATGTTACTCCTCTGATACCACTTGTAGGTTCTGAGCGTAGTAGAAGCATGGTTGGGGCGGCACCCAATTTTGATATTTACAATGATCAATGATTATTCCGGGATCAATAAGTTGATGAACGCCTATCTCCATGGAATATATTAATTATTTTAGATAAAGAAAAAAAAAGGCCAGAAACCTTTAGAGGTGATCTTGCACATCATGTTTATAATTAATTTATTTAATTTCAAAAAGAAAAAAAATACATGTGTCTTTGGTATTTTTATTCTTTGATGACGTTGATAGTCCGGATTGACCCTTCTGGATTATCTCCTTGTGATTTTAAGGATCCATACTAGAATCCCTCTAGCGATGATCCACACATGATCTGATGGCCTCCGATTGACATCGCTCATTCTTTAGGTGCTAGTGCAGCGAAGTGAGGGTCTTGAGTCGTTGGTTCTTGATAGCTTGTTCTTCGGACATGAAGAACGTCTATCGTTCTTGAGATGGGATAAAAGTGGATTCGAGAGAGAAATTGTTTGGCTCAACAATTCTCAATTCACCAAGCATGTAGTGTGGTGTGTGGAACAATATAGGTACTTTCCTATTTATATTCATGGATTTTTAGTTACAATATTTAATTTCATATAAATAATTAAATACAGTTAGGAACATAGAGAAAAACAATGAATTTAATAATAATACCACGTCATTATTCATAGTGTTCCAACTTGCAGCAAATGTAATTATAAATAAAATTTCGCTTCATAAAATAATAGTAGCATTATTCTAATTTGTGCCAACTAGTAAAATAATTATTTACCATATTGAAAATAATTATTTTACTAACAAACCAACCTTGGTCCACTCGAAATCCACTTCCATTTATTGAACTCCCGAATAAATAAATAAATAATTTATTCTCTTCAATAAATATTTATTTTAAAAATTAGTAAATAAATATTTATTAAATGTTCAATAAAATAAATAGATATATTTTCATTAATTTATTTGATCATATTAACATGAATAAAATTATTCCACGGTCTTGAGAATAATATTTATTTCATTAATTAAATTGAAATTGAATTTAACAAAGACGACCGAAAACACTTAGTATGTGACCCTCTAGGATTCTTTCTCGTTTTCATTAAGCGGGCTTACCTAAATTCCAAGAGTACTATCTAGAAATGGGTCAAGGAACCCATGATAATGAACATAAAGTCGTAAAAACGACATCTGCATACGAATGCTCAATGTATAATATAATCCCTTTGTCGCAATATATCATCAAGAAGGATTCATGATTGTGTCACCAACTTTTATGCTTGATATGTTATTCTTTGACTACCTGAAATAAGCTTATCGTGACACCATGTCCATGGAATTTTTCATGAGGGTTATATTTAAATAAAAGGTACGAGATATCAAATTCTACAAATGGAAGGGAGAAATTCTTCCTTGACTTATCTATTAATAACATGCCACTCATGCCGCACCCAATATACCCAACTTCCTGCCAATTATTTTCATGATTGTTTCTGTTAGTAAATCAAAGAGTGTAAGTCATGACAAGTATTAATAGTAATATTAATGTCTACGGATTATTACACATGCTCGCGTATTGAAATATCTGATCACACCAAAACATATGGAATTTCTACTAGCAGGTATGTTCTCATAATCTCCTATCTTGGATATTACAAAGTGTGAACATCATGAGAGGAAGTATCATATGATTATGAGTACTCCCACCTGACAATATGCATGATATATGTCCCATCATAGAATTTCATCAAACTGAAGAACTATATTAAATAATATTGATATAATATTTAATGTTTATCATCATAGCGGGTAACTGAAATGACCTTATCATTGAAAAAAATACTCTAGGACATTATTAAATCATAATCATGAAGAACAATGAACAATATGTAATAATACATTAAATATACATGTAATAAAAGTAAAACTGGTTGGTTCTAGGACAACAACTCTTACTTATTCCTGATAAATCCATTCCCTTGTTTGGGTGACCACACTTCCTCCAGTTACATCTGGGTTTTTCTATATAATTTCACACAAAATGATTATTTGGAACCATCATCCTAGATGTCATTTCAGCATTAAATTAAAATACATAGATTGGTCCTTATAACATGGGAATCAAAGGTATGATGTGTCTAAGTAATTGTAGATGAACTAAATGAGTTCTAATTGCTTTAATGAGCATACATAGGATGACCATTTTATTGGTTTAATCTCATAATCATTATTACACTCTTCTACCAGGATTCCTGTAAATTACAAAGCACCCCAATATATGTCTTAATACCAATTTCATAATGAAAAACAATACAAGAATTTATGATCCTTTTATAAAAATTTACCATTTATGGAGAACCATTGATACATATAGATCCCCATATTTCATGATAACCTAATTTAAATTTAGATGAGTTTGAATGCATTCAAGATAACAATAATAGATCATTTATGGAGACCCATGTCATTGTTTGGAATGAACAAATGATTTATAAACATGTCTTAAAATCTATAAGAGAGACCCATAATATGTTAAAATTCCCCCCAAAATGGTGTATTGATCCTAACCTACAAACTTATTGAACAATGTGAGTCTCTAAGAGTTTATGGGTCCTTTTCGTAATAACCACCTACATTTGGAATGTAGTTTAATGAAACATCTCGAATGATGGAACTATTTGGTGTTTCTGGTTCCATGAAAAACTACTTTAATATATAAAATAATGTTGAACTTGATTGGAATGATTTTTCAATATTCAAACCCCCATAAATCAGTCTTATATAAGAAACATTGATTTTTTTCAAATATTATGGTACACTAGATGTGAAATCTTTTAATTATAGAATCTCATTGACATGTTAAAATGGATAGAATACATGGATACCAATGGACTGTATATTTCCCTCCAAGAGAATCCCTATGAAATCTAGCCAGAAAAAAAATAAACCCAGCGTGTATCCTTATCAAAGGTGATTCGTTCAGTTTAATGGTATAATCATTTCACCATTGAATTGAAAGAGGAAAAAATAATGAGATTGATGATTCATGTGTCCATTTATGGAGATTCTAAAGTGATGTAGTATTATTATGTGTGTTTGTAAAATATATTGTAGGAACCTTTCATTAGAAATCTCTTCAGCCTAATAGTGTCTCAAAAGATCTAATAGAGAATCTCATTAGCTAATGCATAAGCCAGGTCCTCCACCAACATGAGGATGACATAACCCACCATTAATCCGTGACACTAGGTTTCAAATATATTTTTTCAGGAGTACAACTAGAAAGGTACTCTCCCAAATCAAGAGGTAGCTCGACAGTCCTTCCATATTACGTAGCCCGAACAGTTGTCCACTAAATAACAGTTGGGAGGGTAGAACTAGGTGGCCCCAATTTCTAGCCCAACCCATTTTGGGTGACCATTCTCATTATACGATAACATATTCATCCCTTACCACAAGGGGGATGGTGAAGTGGTCACCATCAACTTCATCCCAACAACCCAGGGGTCCTACCCAAGCGATGCTACCAATTAATGTTTCTACAAATTTCATCTATCCAAGAATAATCACCATGAATGTGTGACTTCCCATGGGATGAATACAAATTCATGCAGTCCCAGGTCTCCAGGGTATCTTGCATAGGGTGATGAGTAAAAAAATAGAATGGGACACCTTCTTTCTCCCTGATAAGGAATCATTCCAATCAAATATGGAAAATAAAATTGGTTACTCAAATATCCTTTCTCATTTATATCAATCATTACAGTCAAATATGACATAAAATTATTAGCATATACAAATCCCTTCTTGTTCATATCTATCCCTCTGATCAAATACGGTAGGATACTATGAGTACATGAAAATCCCTAGTCGTTCATATAAATCCTACCATCCAGATAGGGATGAAATCCACCAGATGATTAAAATTCATGTGGATGCATATCATGATCACCACTCAAATACAACGTAAGACAACCATCAGAGAAAAATTCCTGCAGATCGATATGAATCCTTCCAATCAAAAATTACATTAGTCAACAAGAATATGTAAATACCAGCTCTATAATATGAGTCCCATTATAAATAATTAGTGAATATATGTAAAAGTAGGTTGTATATCTAAGTTGTTAATTAGGGGAATATTCATATCTCTAAACCAACATAGGATGATGAAAATTATTAAAATTCATTAAATGGAGGGTAGGAGTAGGAACATATGTTTTCACCAAAACAATAATGGGTATATTTCCCAATTCCCAACATAGATGTCACCCAAATCATCATAAAAAATATAGAAGTTAAGACAAAAATCCCTGACAATATTATAAAAATTTCTATGATGTAATCCAATCTGTGGAAATGGATAGGATTCAGGTACACAGCCCCACATACTCACATTGGGATGGTCACATAGGATCATACATGCATCCATGATCCCATCTAGGAGGTTCATCTATAATATTACATGATAATTGGTTAATGGAATAGGGCACAATTTCCTGGTTGAACTAGGGGTCATAGGACCACTCCAATGACAACTTCTTTTAAGGCATAAATCCCTTAAATAATTTTGAATAATTATATGCGTATTCTTTCACCACCATAGGATCAAATTGAAAATACACATGTATTTAAATTCATTCACACATAGGAAGTGACCCCATTCACATTAAATAGAGTTCATTAAAAGCAATTTTCCAAAAGGAAATAAAAATTAATGATAATACCCATAAACCTTCTCAATATGAGGCTAAATCTATTGAGGAAATAAAAAATCTATCATTTTTGGTTTAGGATATGGTGAATCCTTTAAAAAAAATACAAAAATCATAGTAGTATTTTGGATTTCCCTCCTGTAATTTTTTACCAATATCTATGGAGGTCCTCCAAAGTAAATCTAACGTGAAGGCATTATTTTTGGGATCAAACTAATGGATTGTAAAATCATATTTACTGATAACAATCATATATCCCACTACATTTATATAAGAACAACCAAAAACATTCCCTCTGCTTTCTCTTATCCCACAGAAGGTCCTCCCAAGGATATACATTTCTACAATTCTTTCTATAATAATAAATTAAAATATGTTGCCAAACCTCCCCATGTTGGAATTCTCCACGAAGGTCCTCCTAGTAGTGAAATTTAATTTTAATAAGAATTTAATCCTCTGGACAATTTAGTGGTGATAAATCCTTCATATTCAGATGTACCTGGAATTATTGGTCTAGTCATGTTTGATGCCATATCAATTTCAATAAATATAATTTCTCAACCAAAAGACGGCTAGGGTCAATGATCATCCTCTAATAAACATCAAGAACATTTCCATTCCAATGATACATGTAATATAACAGTTTCATGAGACAAAATAGTTCATAAGATCTCATGTTTTTATGACCATTTAGAGGATTCTATGAAATAAGAAAAAAATTATATGTTTCTCATTAGAATACTATTATCCAAGATGACATATCCATAATGTTTTGTCCCTCATTGACATAACATATCAAAATTCAAGAGGCATTTTGAGAAGATTTCAATCATAGTATCTATATAAATCTTTAGAAAACTCTCTACCAAATTAATGTTAATTTCTTCCTTACGATAGGTAAACATGCCAGGTCAATAAATTGGGTGACCTTCATCAACAAATCAAATAGTAATACCTACTATTTGTTCATTGAAAATGATCAGAGAAGTGGGTTAAAGATGTTATATTTAAATGCCTTTATGACTTTCAAAATATTCATAATCTACTATTCAATGCACAACAAGGTGTTTATATCCAATATTGGGGAATTTTGAGCTTTCCATTTCACCACATTACCCATTGAAAACAACCCTCTAGAAATAACATCATGTAATGTTATTACTCTATGGTGGATTTAATGAAAGAAACATTCTATTGATATAGGGGAAACTCAGAAGGAATTAGACATCAATAAGTCTCATAAGAATCAGGCCAAATGAGATCACATCATCAAAAAAATACCCAACAGGGTAATAAAATACATTAAAATGGACTCTCACTAAATTTAATCTAGTCATCATTATCTTCTAATTAGATTAAAATAAAAAAATTTGTGTGAATATTCATTAGTTCACAACGTTATTTTTAGAACAAGGATGCATAGTATAAGGAGTGTGGTGGGTGTAGATTTATCTAAAAATGCACGAGATCTGGCTATCCCATTGGGCTGAGTTCATTTTTAATACAAAATTCCCCATCAAGGCCAAAAAATCCATCCAGACACAAAATAAAAAAAACAAGAGAAACCCCAACCCGTAGTTTTGTGGGGGAAATTTTTACATCACCATGACGCCCTTAATGGAAATCATTATTTTCTTATATTGGGGGAATAAAATGAAATAAGGTATCCCAGATCATCCTATCACGTGACCCATTTCCCCAAAAAAGGAAGCATACAAATATGTTACCAGGAGGTCCCATATGAGTCACTCTTTTCCCAGAATCTCGATGATGATTCAGAATGGAAGGGAGTGGTCATAAAAAGTCAAAAACAACCATCTAATATTTTAACAACACTAGAAAGTACAACTCCCTCAATGCATTATGCATCTGTGAATGTCATTTTAATCAATTGTGTAGATAGATATGTAAATTTTTCCAATATATAGGAAAATAATGTTCACATAAACCCACCTCATGAAGTGGTCGGTTTCATCATAATCAATGAACGGTTCGCTCGATAGGAGGATGAAATGGAAGATATGAGAATCCTCAATGTCAAATTGATCCAAGGTGTAATTACTACAAAATATACACAATGAGAAGATCCTCACTATATAAATTGAACATTTTTACCTCAATAACAATCGTTTTATACTAGATACAAAAGTTGGTCTGAGAAATTTGTCTAACTCAGTACTAGGATCATCGATTTATGTAGACTCAAATGTATATGTATATCAGGATTTACCTCTAGGAGGGAAACAAATAGAATGAATTGTAAAAACAATTCAATGGATTTCCCTTATTAGATATCAATATAAAATAATGGATTAACATTGGAAAAAGTCTTTAATATTGTTTTACATGTACAAGTTCATGTTCAACCAAACATTCATCAGGGTTATATCAACAACAGTGAGTCTTTATCCAAATGACTGGATGATTTATAGAATTGGAGTCTACATGTAAATCCATAAAGAAAATTGTTCAATGAATGGGTGACTGACACTCTATCCCTGCCAAATTTATGGAGTCCTACATTTCTGATAATCATTGGGTCGTGAGACTTGAAAGAAGATTTGGCACAATGTTTTTCCAATTTTATTCCATTGATAGTAACTCCAATGAAACTAGAAGTAAAAAAACTCATATGTTTCACATAAACCTTCAAAAGGATGACATTTATATGCTACAATTGTCTATTGACTCATTTAATCATGGGATTGGAAGACCTTCATTTGTATTTCCACATTCAGGTCATATCAACACTGCAAAAAGGAAATTCATTTACTTCTAAATTTAAAGGTAGACTAAGAATGATAGTGTATTATATTTCATTCCAATATGAATTGGGATGATCTACTCCATGACCCCGTCACATCCCCAAGAATATATGATCTCTTTGATTCCTGGAGAACCTTTGCGAAGAGTAGAAATTACCACTCATCATAGTGAAATATATTGGTGTGGTTTAAGACTTAACCATCATTTCCTAAAGAATGGAATATTTTATACAACCAACAAGGTTTCTGTACTGAATTACTCCACTTGTCCTTGAAAAAATATCATTAAAACATGTAGTGGTGTCTATCACACATAATCTATCCATAGATCCATACACAACTCCAAAACCCACACCATATCATGTGACACTCATGGGTGTCAATAGAAAACCCTTCCTTGCCAAGATGAGTGGAGGGTACCCAGGGGAAATCAATTCAATGAGTATTGTAACAATGGTTAATCATTTTAGATGATAAAGTTTGTTTCTACTTTATAGACACTATGAGAAATGAATTGATCCTCCTTCATGATCCCAAAATGCCCAACCAAGTAGGTCTCGATAACCTTCTAGATTATTGCACCATCCAAATGAAGTTGGGGATCACCATATTGGAATGAAGTTTATTAAAATAAATACTATAAAAATGGTGGAATCATGGATATTTCAAATGTGGAATCCACTATAAAAAGTAGAGTATGTTTCCATTACACCCCCTTAGGATGGAGATGAGTGAAAAGTGTTTATTATAATAAGGTTGTAGCTGTTTTATAGTTGGATGACTCGAAATAAAATTAAATAAACTTGGGTTATTCATCAATAATAATAGATACAACTAAGTACTCCACTAAAATGTTCTTATACAACATAGTTTTCACCACAAACATAACAAAGTTCCAAAATATTGCATTTTAAAATCAGTATGATTGAAAATGTTGCAACAATATGAATGGGGATGGACTTGTATAAAGGAAAATGTTGGCTATGACCCTCCCATACATTACTCATTAAAATTTAAATCAATGGGAACCACCCAACCAAACGGTTCCACATGAAATGTATAGCCAATATAATCCTCATCATATTTGGAATTAATAATATCTTCTGTTAATGTCATTCATTTAATGGATCCATACTCCAATGATGACCATGTCTATGAACCTGAGTTCCCTACACCTAATTGAGGAGCTAGATGAAGAGGTTGTAGGAGTAGAGGATATCATGGAAGGTGTAGTTGTGGAAGAACAAAAATTCCATCCATGCCCCAACTCGGTCTATCAATGATGAGAAAACACATAGTAGATAATTTCAGGAAGTTTAATGGGATCATGAATATCCCTTAGCTCATGAAATAAGACATCATGACCTGATTAAAGTGGTATTTCACTTGGAGAGGGTACATGTGTTGAATCACATATAGCGTGTAGGAAGACATCGATGACCCAACCCACCAAAAGCCGAAGAAACTCTAATTACTATTTCCAGGGACAATCTATCCATTTAAAGTTCCACATCCCTTAAATAACATTTGAATGAGAATTCTGATGCTGGGAAGTAACGAACCTTATATCAGATGTATAAATTCATAAAGTAGTTTCACTACTATAATACAACTTATCAATCCATGAAACCTAGTGATTATCAAAATTTCCCAAGAAATCACTTTTTTAGGATTTTCTATTCCCTGGGAGGGCTATGCTAGGGTTTCCACTACTAAATTCTATAAAAAAACTGATCCTGTAGAGTTTTTTTGGTTTTTCCAATTACAGATCTTGATGAATTCACCATTATATGGGGAAAAATAATACACTTATACATTCCTAGAAGGATAAAAAGTGTATTTTTTTCATTATTTTCTTTGATAATGGCTTTGGAGTTCATCGAATGCTAGTATGAACACTTCACTGGTTGGAATATAATGAAGATAATTTAGTTCCTTCTATTCTAACTATAGTGTTATATGAAAAATGTGATCGAAATTACATTGGCCCATGATAGGTTGATAATAAATTTCGATATCATGTATCATACACAAAATTTATGGTTTTTTGGATGGTTACTGAAATCAATTCTATGCCAGGATGACCATTTTTTCATCATCACATAAAAATTCCCTCACCCTACCATCAATTCATCATATATTGCACTAATGAAAAAATACGGATGTTTCACTCCAAGAAGGACCTATTTGAATCATATGGGTCTCATTATATGGATGCATTATTTTATTATAGGACGGGAAAGAACCCATAGTTTTGGGTTTTCCCTGGGTCAGCATAGATTACTTCTTTCCCATCAACTACGTTAAGAATATGAGTCAAACATCATGCCAGTATTCATCAGCATTAATTGTAACAGTTGATAAAATATATTTCAAAAGTATTATATTGTTTTCTTACACCACAGATAGTGATTAGAGATCAATTTAAAATTCCATCATTCCATCATAATAGCTACCATAAATCCCTCCCTTTTTCTATACACATCCATGTCCAACCCCTTCAAGAAGCTCAGCATAGATTACTTATTTCCCATCAACTAAATTAATACTATGAGTCAAACATCATGTCAGTATTCATTAGTATTAATTGTATCAGATGATAAAATATATTTCAAAAGTATTATATTGTTTTCTTACTCCACATACAATTATTAGATATCAATTTAAAATTCCATTATGCCATCATAATAGCTACCATAAATCCCTCCCTTTGCAGTTGATTTAGAATAGGTTGTAACCTCGCCATGATAGGATGAAGATACACATTATCTATCCCTCACTCAACCCCATATAGAGTCTTACAGATATTCAACAGTGTTAGCTATGTAAAAATATGTATCTTCATATTTATAATTCTGTGATATCATCTCCTATCTTAAATCTGGTGAGAATCCCCCCATCACATTCTCCCCATAAGGAAGAGGTGGAAGATGAATTGGATGAGGACCATAGGGATACCCCTCCAGTATCCAAGGAGGGGTTCTCTACAATCATTGATTTCATAGATAAATAAATATGGGTAAAATAAAAGACCCACAACCCACTATATTTAGTGCGTCCACGTCCTCTAAATAAAAAGATGAATATAACTCCTTCTGGAAGAAAAATTGAGACATGCTTTCTGGGAACCACACCAAAATGTCAGGCCTTACCACTGTGGTGCCCAATCACCCCATGTGAATTCATGATGATCATTATTTATTAAATAATGTATTCAAAAAGATTGATTTGATAGA
This sequence comes from Viscum album, assembly GCA_963277665.1. Classification (NCBI taxonomy): domain Eukaryota; kingdom Viridiplantae; phylum Streptophyta; class Magnoliopsida; order Santalales; family Viscaceae; genus Viscum; species Viscum album. The sequence continues at coordinate 1,755,746,302 of OY728158.1, read as the reverse complement.
GAAAATGAAAATTGAAGCTGATGTTGAGAAGCTCATCAGATCAAACATCATTCGAGATTTCACATATTAAAAATGGATGGTTAATATAGTACATGTTAATAAAAATAAAGTGGAAATCATGGTCTAAATTTATTTCATTGATCCCAAATAGGATTTCCCAAACGATGATTTTATATTCCACATTGCAAAGAAACTTATTGATGTGATGGAAGGATGTCAATCCCTCTACAACATATATGTCTATTTTAGATACAACCAAATTCGAATTTCCTAGGAAGATGAAGAGTCCACTAGCATCAGGGCCCCTAGAGAGTAGCTTTACATTGGTTAATTCCCTTTTTCATGAAAAAATGGTGTTACATAAAATCATTCCATGAATAATATATTTAAACCCTAAATGGGAATGTTTTCCAAATGGTACAATGAAAATATTGTGGTAAAGTATGGACAACAGTCAGACCACATGGATGATCCTAAAATTTTCTTTAATAAAATGGGACATGAAAACCTGAAAATGACCCCCCCTATAATGTTCGTTCTACATTTCTTCCTCGAAGTTTCTCAACATCATCATATGTCATTGTAGTATCAATGAATAACCTGAAAATACCTATGACATTCATAGCATGTCACATCCTAAAAAACATAGTGATTTCAAAGGAAATAAACGAAAATTCAACTACATCTGATAAATTATATCCAAACATGTAGGAAAATTTCATCTATTATCCTTGTTGATGAACAAAGGTGTTACATATCAATGAAATAATGATTTATAATAATCCTTCAAAAGTCAACTGAAATAACATTATGTCCTCGAATAATAATTCCACATGTTAATTGAAGGAGTTTTTGTATGTCACATTGTTAGAGCAGTCACTGCGTGCCTTCGTTGCACACATGAGTGATTTTAGTAGAGACAATAAGATTCATTACCTTAGCGAAAGCATTATTGATGTTGATAATCATTATTCAGATATAGATAAGAGGTGCTTGGTGCTAGTATTAGAAGTCCATATTTTGAGGAACTACCTACAACACCCTATGAAATATTTGTCCACTCACATAAACCAATTGAAATAATTTATCAAATTTACATTGTTGACTTGTAATTTATCAATATGGGGTGTAATTTAGAATTAGTTTTCATCAAATTCATGTTTCAGAATGTGGTGAAAGGCCAGATGATGGAATATTATTTGGGGGAACATCCCTCTGTAAAAATGAGTTCATTGGATACTAAATTACCCAATAAAGAGGTTATATATGTTTGAGAGGGACCCTATAGATGGAGATGTATTTTAACAATGCATATAGAACCCCAAAATGGAAGAGGACTGAAGAGAACATTGTAATCATTTTCTGTATGGCAGTTGTACTCATTTCCACAATAAAGGTACTCTTACCTTTCTACTTCTTGCAATAAGAAGTATGCATGAACAATGATGAAGAATATTAGGATCTCAGTATAGGGATATAGATTTCAAATGTGGTAAAAGTAAATCACACTAATGTAAAAGGTGATTCAGAATTGTTCATCAAGAAGGTAATTTGTGATTATGACGTAAAAAATGATGATATAATCCACCAATAAACCACTTATAATGACTAATGAAATAATTCCATATTGAGAGAAAATTTACTCACATACCATAGTCAAAAAATTATGTAGAATATTACCTAAAAGTTTCAGGTACAATATTGGATGATCGATACCGAGAAAAAAATTCATCCGCATTGCACTCAAATGGTCACAAATTTTGATCAAGACAACACATGAGAGATCAATGAAGTTAGTACTTCCCCCATACCATATGTTCCTAGAATCAGTAGGGTGACAACCATTATAGACTACCATCAAAATGGTGTACTCTGATGAGACATAGTTTGGAATGAAAAAACAAGGAGGCGAGAAAAATAGCCTTGTTATATATGACGGAATGAAGCATACATTTTTTTTCTATAATTTGGACCAAGATGGGGTCAATATGAGGTGAATTAATGGAATGGATACAATTTCTATCTTGAAATTGGATCTCACCAAATCCTACTGCACCCCGAGTCACTGTTCAATATTTCCTATCAAATCTGGAGGCTTTGGTACAACTTGCCCAATATGCATCAGCACTACACAAAATTTTCCAAAATTTTATATTCCTACCATGTTCACATAAACATCATTCAGCAAACCCATGGTTTTTTAACACTTACATCTATTAATATACATTTTACAAATGGGGAATTAATTTTATAGAACCATATCCTCCCTTCCACATCAATGTATTTCATGTTAATTCTCACTCCAGCTGGCGTCTTCTCCAAGTGTGATGATGTTTTACCCCTCAATGAATTCAGGGAATGTAATATTTTCTGCTTTTTAAAGGAGAAAAGCATTACCATATCTGGTTTTCATTATACAATACTGTGAAATATGAACAAAAATTTCTATTATTATTAGTTGGGGATGATATATCAGGTTTATAATACTAGATCTAACCAATCTCACCACAATCATGTAGGGGTAATGGATAGATAGATGATTTCAAGAAGTCCATATCAAATACACTTCTAAAGATGGATGATAAGGATAAAAATTATTGGTTGGATAAAATTATACATTTCATATGGGATTACAAGAACGTGATTTTCACCGACGCAGATTCCACCCCGTACCCATTATTACACATGAATGTGGGGGTCCATCCCATAAAAAATCATTTTCCATCACTCTTCATTGTCATTATGACTACTAATCTTTACATTATAAATGATAGAAACATATAAATGAGCTGAAGTGACAAGATGAGAATATATTCTATATCATTCATCATTAATATGTCCACCAAATAATAATTGTGAGATCGTTTAACACTAATGTTATCCTATGATATTTCCTCCAAAGAAATACCATGTTGGTCCTCAATGCTCTTACGGTAACTATAAAGAAACCACCAATGATAGAGAAAATGTGTGAGGGTCCTTTTATTGTACTCAATGTATACTTTGATGTATCATATTATTTGATATTGACGGACTAACATCTTACCATGACCCCTAAAAAGTCTTTGCTTCTAAATAAATAACCCATGTGATAAAATATGTTTCATCTCCACTATACAATGTTAAACTGGAAATCTAGTCTTTATTACAGGAACACAAAAAAGGGGATTTTTACCCACCATCTATATCACAAGAGGATAAATTAAATGAATCGTCATCCATGTTACTCAACTATAAATTTCTTTAAATAATCATCCTTACCATAAGATGTTAAGCAGCATATCATCATCATCCTAATAACATTATTTTAGACTTTAGAAATATTTTGTCACCAAATGAAATTAAATTTCACTAGGATTGTAATATCACTAATTGTTCACCATACACAAGATAGATCTGTGAGAGAAAATTATAATTTTTCATTTTACTGGTGTGAGGTTCTTATACACCTAGGGAATATCATCATCAACTAACTATATCTTGATTTATTCCTACTTTTATATGATATTTTTTGAATATCAGACCTCAAATAGTGGGCCTAGACACAATATTACTTTACAACCACATAATGTGACCCACATCCGAACCAAAATATGTTTAATTGCATGACTGATGTTTATACATCATGAAATTACACTGTATTTTTCCTTAATAACTAGTTGGGTCTTGATTCACATTCTAATGGGAGTGGTTGTGACACTCCAAACCTAAGTCTTAGGTTCATCTACAAAATATTCCAAATTTTCCCACGCCTGAAAACAAGTTAAAATAATGTAGGGGACTCTGATAAGATTCATTTCATTTATGGGTATGTTTCATGTAAAAATAAATCTCTTCAAACATGAGTTAGATTGATTCAGGGAATATCCAGATATATAATGGTAGGAATTTTTAATTGCACGTGGAAGGAGGATGAGTTCCAAACCGGTAATAGGGATCTAAAATAGTGTAGTACTAGGGAATTATACTGAATAAGATTAATGAAATCTATGGTTGGGTAACCAAAATTGGAAAATAAGATACTTAGTTATTTGGATTATCTTGAGATTCCATGATGTATTCAACCATTTTACCCTCTATCCATGTATGGGAGAGCTCAATCTAAATATTGAGAAACTCATGCACCGAGAAAAATATATGTGATGTCTCAAGAGATTAAAACCATGATAAGGATTGAAATAAAAAGAATAAATGAGTCTATTTCCACCATATTTACTACTACACTATGATAGTGGTAGACAAAAAACCCTTTGAGCATGGTAGTATCTTCATCGATTTTGGAGACACATGGACCATAGAATACATTGAAGGAAATGAAAACTAATCGGTTCTACACATGTACTGCCCTTAATCATTATATGTATCCATTCATGCAAGAGTGACCAATATAGATTTTATATCTCCACTCAAGAGGAGACCACCTCAACCATATATCATAAGATGCTTTCCTAGAATCCATGACACAAGTGATACTACAAAAAAAATCCAGCATCTGTAGGGTAAAGAATCCACTTCTTGATTAATGGATCATGTTCCACCTCAATTAAAAATCCTTATCCTTCATAAAAAATGAGGAACTAAATAAATTATCATGTATTAAAATTTTTCAACTTATCAAGAGACTCCAATACCCTGCTATAAAAATCATCAATCACACCATACACACCTTCAAATTTATGTACAACCCATGAAACCATGAGCTCAGAAAGGAATCCAACCACATTCTATAACACCGTTATATCATTATGAGATATATATTTAAAATAAATAAATAAATTTGATTTTTTTAATGTCCTACATTACACAACACACTAGCTTATCCGGCGTTACACGCAACACTGAGTCTTTATGAAACATCATTATTCAAATAAAATAATAACACATCCATTAAATTAATTTTTTAAATTTTTTGTCATTTAATTAATGAAAATATATGTTTTAAAATTAGATTTTATTATTTTCAATTTACATAGAAACAAAAATACACACCAATTGAATATGAAGGAGTTTTTTTATTTTTATTCTCCCAAAGTGATTTTTTCTTTAAAAATTAAATTCATCACAATAAGGGATTTATAATAATGAAATAAATATGTTATATATTCAATAATATATTTTTTTTATTCATCTAATAAATTTAATTGTAAAACTATATGAATAAATCTAATTCTATGAGTAAAATGATATATTTTTCAAATAATTAATTTTACCACATGTAAATGGGGAAACCATTTTAAATATAATTTTTTAAATATTTATAATTTTTATATTAATAATTAAAATTATTCATTCTAATAGTAATATCAAATTTAAATTTCCATAAATTAATCGTATTTTTCTAGTAATATTAATTTTTCAGTGAAATCTATATTTTTATTAAAGACACTCCATATTCAATAAAAGTGTTTACAATGTTATAATATCTTTTCAATTTGTTTTATGTTTTAATTAGTACATTTGAATTTAATATAGTACAATTATGGTTTCTAAAAATGATTTTATAAATGAATTTATTATAAAAACATTTCATTTTTAAAATCGTATTTTTTTAAAATAAATATTTTTCATGGAAGTTTATAATTGTTATTTTGAATTAACTCAGTAACTTATAAAATATAAATTATGAAAAATGGATTCAAAAATTTGATTTCAAAGGTCCAAATTCAGTAAAATTTGAACATTTATATTATCCCAATATTAATAGTAACCATGGTAAATTTTATCATCATGTTGTGGGTATTATGTAATTTAGGTTAAAAATAAAATTTTAAAGACAATAAAATGACCTAACAAATGAAAATAAACTCATTGGATGAATAAAATTAGTCACCTGACACTTAGGAATATAAATTAGTTAATTTAATGGATACTTTTAAATAAAAATGACTTATATAATATTTAAATCAATGATAAATAAGAAATGTCATTTTCTTTGCCTTTAATATTTCGTATGTGTCTAAAAGGGAAAAATGAATATTATGGACGAATTTCAAGGTCATGTTTTTTACTTTTTATATATCTTTCAATGATATGAATTTATTTTTAACAGTTTAAGTCACTTGGATGAAATTTTTCTATTTATAAAATTTTATTTACTAAATATTTATAGATGTGACGTTATTGTTTTAAATGATATTTCATTTTAAATATATAGTTATAATGAAGCTAAAATTGATATAAATAATTATTTGAAATCTAAGTTTTTATTCCTTACCATTGAATTATACATTTAATTCTTTTCAAATAAATAATTACCTTGATGTCTTATATAATGATGATGCAATTTTTATACAAGCACATGAGAAATAAATAAAATGAATTTAATTAATATTATTAGAACTAATAAATGAACCTAATTAATAATTAAATAATATTTCAGGTTCATATAATGGGAATTGTTGTATAAGGGTCAAATCAATGACCACATTGAGACACATTGGTATGAATAAGACCCTTATAATATTTTATTTAAAAGGAAGCCCATATTTTTACACTATAGGTTTTTAGATAATATACTACTTTAATATAAGTTTTTCTAGATGTTTTGTTTTCCAAATTGATATTTATTTGATATATAACTTATTTATCATCTTCAAAGATATTTATTTATAATTTCTATGTAAAAAATAGTACCTTAATGACATTAACAATGATGATGCAATAAATATTTAATTAAATAATAAATCAAATTAATGAAATTTAAGTGAAAATAAAATGATTTAATTAATGTAGAAAATTAATTTTATAGATAATCATCACATATTAAGGATATAATAAAATATTTTTAAAAATTTAACTTGTAATCTTTAATTTTGAAAAAAAATACATGGAGTAAGTAGTGTCAAAATTGAAAATATTGTTTTTCTTATAAAAATAATGATTTTCTATATTATTTAAAAAAAATCATTTTTAAAAATATAAAATAATTATAATGTGGTATAAAATAGTTCTAAATTGTTAATTTCAGGTCTATATGACATAAAATAAGTAAAATTTATAATCTTTTAATATTATAAGAATAGTTACCATATTTATAATTAAAATTAGTTACCAATGGGTTAATTAAAATGATTTTGTATAAATTAATAAAAACAAATTTATAAAATATATTGGATGATAATATTGCAACATTAGATCATCTCATAATATAATAATCTACATTTTAGTAATATTTTGAATTATATTGAGTTTTTTATAAATAAATATTTTTAAAAATTTCAAAGTGTAAATCTCATCAATTATAAAAAATAACCACCCCACTCACATCTTCACAAAATATTGATCACTCATTATTGGGTATAGAATAAATATTTCCATTATAATATTCCATCATCACATAGTAGAGTTTATTTTTATTTGAAAAGACTAACACAACAGTTATTAAGAGGAGATCTAGAGAGAGATCGCCGAAGAAGAGGTACTCTACTTTACAGACTCTCTCATGATCATATATTCTTATAATTACTCTTCCTTTGAGTATTTAATTATAATGTGTTAAATATAGTATTAAATATATTATTCAATGATATTATTCATATTGAACAACCATACTCCCCCTTCTATTCATCCCACATGAAACGAAATCACAACGCGTGCATATGTATGACCTACGTCTCCATCTCGTGGTGTAATATATTTTTCATCACCGCATTAAATGGATGGATTAATTTATGTAAATAATAACTATATATATTTATTATAACATGATAATTTTTTGGGACTATTATATATAACATCCACTTCAATACCATTTCACAATTAACTGAATGATATTATAACTTGTGTGTATGTACGACCTTCCATCTCCACGAAGTGATGTGATTAATTATCCACAATCACCATTAATTAATTATGATGGAAATTAATGGAATGAATAATAAGATATATATTTACTTAATATAGTTACATAAATTATAGAACCATATTCTATTTTCATGAACTGGAAATTATAGAAAAAAACTGGATAAGAACATGATATAGTTAACACTCGAAAGAAGGGTCATTAAACAGAGATGATAAGATGACCATGAAAGATATTATAAATATATATTTGGTTTTAAAATAAATTAATGACATCATTTATAACATTATATGCATGTTTTTGATTCATACAGAAGAAATATGATCTATGGAAATGGATAATTTCACTATATCATTATTTTATGAGATTCAGTATACATAAGTCTTTACTGGAGTATATTAATCATACTTGTCCATGTTATTCAAAAATTTAACAAAAAATGTTCATATAATTCTTTTAAAACTATTTAATTTAATTTTTACACATTTTAATTATTTTTACCAAGCATTTTCAATGGAATCTTTTGTCGTTTTCCCTATGATGTACATTCTAACATATCTAAAAATTTTATGGGAAGAATTTTTTCTTCTAACATATACGGCATAGACATGTATTCATTATTTCAAGTCTCCATATTTACTTGAAATCACCTTAAAATAAAACATAGTAATTTTCAAACAAGGTTATTTATTTTAAAATTTCATATCATTATAAGAAAATAAAACGATTTTGAATAAGAAATGATATTTGCCTTAATTATTTTCAAGTGAAAAATCAAATGTTACTCATGTTTTAATCAGAATATTTTGTAAGTATTATATCCCAATTATAAAAATGGTTGTGTTTTTTATGATACATATGAAACAAATTTATTTCCATGGGTTGTGTTGTGACTGAATGATGTTTAAGAAACACATTTATTTTCATGGTATATGATATGATGAGTGAAATATGTTCTCTTGGAAAGCATATGTATGGTTTTCAGTGTTTGATGGGTGTGCCTATATATCCCTCTATTTCATTGGTAAAATATTTACCTACCTTTAAACAAATAAGGATGGAAATTGAAATGATCTCGGTTCTGTAATACAAGGATGCAATGGAAAATGTTCTTGGTTCAGTAATACATGGTTGAAATGGGATGTTAGCTTAGTTCAATAATGGATTTTTTCCGCTATGATGGCTATGAGAATGATCCTTGAATACTAAAGAAAATATTTACTATGGTTATTTGTTTCCACAATTCACAGTTTTTTGTTAATGTTATTTTCTCATGTATCATGTGTCATTATGATTTGTTACTTATGGATTGAAAAAATTTGTTTCTTGGTTCAAGATTTTTATATATTTTATACAAGGTATGATTGTCAAAAGTTATATTCATTTTTTTACATTCGTATGTTCATTTTTTATTTGGTATTTTCCTTGTTTACCCATAATGGTAGTATGATATCACTCTTTTTTATGTTACTTCTCCCATGATATAAATGAAGGTTTTTGGATGAAAAAATGAAGGGGGAGAACTTCATGTGATATATTTAATTTCATTCACAAAATTAGAATAATTAATTTTTTGTATCCAAAGGTTGTAAACTAATAATTATTTTGGTATTGTTTTGTGTAATGTATGTATATTCCAGAAAAAATGATGTAATATTTAGGTACGTCATGACAGGGTTGTTATAGTTAGTATTAGAGTGATGGATTTTCCAACAATTGGAAACTAGGATAGAAAAAACATTAGTTAGATCCCTACAGTTATTTCTAAGGATATGTCTTAGGATGTTTCTAAGAATAAGTTTATGTATATCTGAAAATCCTAGAATTCTGGTAATCAACATAAATAAACTAGAATTAACCCTAATATTCTAGAAATATAAAGTACTTCCCCTTTATTATGTGGTTGTCCTAATATTTTTTTTCTCACTCTATTCATTTTGGGTTTTAGACAGTTGTTGGAACCAGGAGGATTAGGTTGATGGAGAATATGAATGATAATGGAATAATATCTTCATGAAAAAAAAATTAAATGGGTGTTATAATGTGAAATGTTTTTATTATACCTAATGATATATAGAATAATATGATAAATAATATAAACCTTGTTGAGTTTTCTAACCCACCTAATAAGATAATGATGGATATTAATTGTGACCACAGAGGAAATAATGTTCAATTTTCCTCCTGTAAATAATGGGGGAATACGAATTGACGTGAATGTTTCGAAGGAACTGAAATATTTTTTTGGGTGTTGAAAGGAAAGACACAATGAAATTAATTTTAAATGGAAATTTTTAGTTATAACAATGGAAAATAATAACTGTATTCTAAAGGAATCAATGATAGATAAATGAATCAAATATGGAATGTATGGGAGTTATTCAAGTTTTTTTTCATAGGGGGGATACTCATAAAGGGAATTAGAAAGGAATTATGAGAAATCATTATATTTCTAATGATAAAGAGACTATATATTCCTCATGAGATGAAATTTATGTTATGCAATAAATATATAAATTTATGTTACTGGTTTAAGAAAATATTTAAAGGATTTAATTTCTATGTATTAAAATTAAAGAATACTGTTATTGAAGTTATTTTTTTGGTATTATTGATTATTTAAACATTTAATGACATTACCACTATATTTTTTCATTATGTATTTGAATTATATGTTGAATGGTACTAGTAACTATTTATTTTGAATGAGGTTTTAAGGTTATATTTCTATGGAACACGTGATTAAAATAGATGGAAAACCCTTAACATGAGTATAATGTTGTGAAACTAAAGTAATGATATGCTTAATAATATCAATGACCTTATGAATGATATAATAAAAATTAGGTTTATTATTTCATGTGTTGAGTTGAATTAATTTTTTTGATTTATGTAATGTGTAAAGAGTTTGTTTTTGAAATCATGGAGGTTTTCACAATGGATTTATAGTAATTTTTTTTATTACCATGTTTCCATAGAATACATGAAAAAAATTCCACATGTTTCATGTTTGATACTTTAGATCTATATCATGTTGTTTGGGAGATTAAGGAAAAGTTAAATTTTGAAATTTAGTGACCTCTTTTCAAAAGATTCGGATTCTATAAGAATCATAAATTTCACCATTTAGGAAAATGTCCAATGTTTTATAGATTAATGCGCTATCTCTCTTTATGATTAATTATTAATATTGGATACCTTGTGTTATATATATTGTTTTAATGTTAAGATAGATATAAAAACATATCTCTCTCGGGATATCATGATATTCTAATGTATAATTATTGAAAAATTCACTATCATTTCATAAAATAATAGATGATTTGGAAATTGACAAAGGTTAAACAAAAGGGTGATATTATGAATAAACATGTTAGTATTTCATGTCATGAAATATTATTAAACATTAGGTAATGGATCTTGAAACTAAATATTTTATCCACGTAAATTCGTTTATAATTAATCTAATGGTCCCATATATCATCATTGATTTATGAGTTTTTTATTGTCAACATTCTCTTGATAATGATCTCTATCAACATCCATTAGAACAATATAGATTGATTGTTATTACATGTCTATATATTATATTCACACCAATGTTATCCTATGTGGGATAACAATTATGAATAAATTTGGATAAAAATTATGTTTATGTCTTTCATTTTTAAAATTTAGTTTTAATATTTGTTTATAAAATGTGGGTTTATTTGAATGAAACAATAAAAATGATAACATTAATTACCCAAATGAATTATAAGTAAATTTTAATTTTAAGGGGTTAAAATTTAAATTATTGATATATTTATGAGATAAATAATTTTTTAAATTAAATAATTTTATCTATTTGATTTCATGAGTTAAACGCTACATCTAATAAGCTTTTGTTACACACGAATATTAGTTTATAAGAAACATAATTATTTACAATAAGATAATAATAATGACTTTAAATTATTATTTTTGAATATTATTAAATAAATAATCAATATATAGGGTTGATAATATTAATTTATTATTTCCCAATTAATAAGAAATGAAAACACATTCTGATTAATATTAATGCAATATTTTGATTTTTATTCTCTAAAAGTCTTTGTGACTTTATATATTAAATCAATTACAATTAGTAAATGATAATAATATAATAAATATGTTTTATTTTTAACTAAATATTTTTTTATATCTATATAATATATATTATTAGCATAATATAATAATAAATCTAATTTGATGAATAAAAAGTTATATTTTCAAAAGTGTAATTTTACCGCCATTAAAGGGGGAACTGATTTAAAATCTAGTTTGTAAACATTTTTTTCAAATTAAACGTATTATTTGAATATGGGAAATAAATATTTAATTTGGATAATATTTTGTTGTTTTTTGGTAAGTCCCTTGTTTTAGTGAAATACTGACTTTTATTAAAGAAACTCGAGTTTCATTAATATTATTTACAATGTATGATTTTGTTTTGAATTAGTTTTCATATTTATTTAGTAAATTATAATTTAAAATATTAAAATTATGGATTCTAAAGATTATTATATACATTAATTTATTATAAAAACATTTCAGGTTTTAAAAGGACATTTTGGCCAAACTAGTTTTTTTCATTGAATTCGACTTGTTTTATTTTAAATTAAATACATCAAAATATTTATATTGAATTTTGAAAAATGTACTCAAAAATTATATTTAAAATGAAAATTTTATATTAATAGGTACCTTTTTAATTTTTTCTAATATGAATAATTACCATGGTTCAATTTATTTACCATGGTATGGGTAAATTAGTAAATTTAGGTTAAAAATAAAATTTTGAAGACTATAAATTGACCATAAAAATTTTCAAAAATTTAATGGATGAATAAAATTCAATTCTTAACACATACATATCTATATTATGTTATTTTATGGAAAACCCATTTTCGAAAATGAATTATATAATTTTTAAATCAAAGGGAGATAGAAAGTGACATTTTATTTGTCTCTAATATCACTTATGTGTCCACATGGGGATAAATGAGTGTTATCAATGAGTATCTATCTCATTTTTATTTTTAATAACAATTATTTATGATATAACGATATTTCTGGAATTTTGAGCCACTTGGATAGTATTATGATATTTATAATAATTCATTTAAAAAAACATTAATGGTTTCACATTCATGTTTTAAATGATATGTAATTTTTAATATATACTTATACTAGAGATAGCTATAAATAGTTATTTTAAATATATAGTTTTTTATTTACCATTTGAGTTTTATTTTTATTTTTTTTGGAAATAACTAATTTCTATAAAGTCTTATACAATGTTGATGAAATGCCTATTGAAGTAGAAGAAAAATCAATAAAATGATATTAATTAAAATAATAATAACTATTAAATTAAATAAAATATATTCTAAATTATATCATTAATCATATTTCAGACATGGTTATCCAAGGGTCAAATTTATGACCCTTTGGATCCACATGGGTATTAATAAGAGACATAAAATATCTTATTTAAATGGATGTCAATATGTTCACACTTTAAGTATTTAATTGATATACTATTTTATTATCTTATTTTCCTGATGTTTTTTTCAATAATAAATATTCATATAATATAAAATTAAAATATATTCTTCATATAATTTATTTATATTTTTTAGGGAATAAATAAATACCATAATGTATTTATAAATGATGATGAATTAATTATTTTATTAATGAATAAATAAAAATAATGATATTAAAATATATATAATAAGAGTTAATTAATATAAACAAGGAATTATATATCCCTGACCCATTACAGATACAATAAGATATTAATTTCAAATATAACATGTTATCTTGATATTTTTTTTTAAAATATGAGAAAATATTTTTGAAATTGGCACTATAGATATATTCAAAATAATGTTTTATTAATTTATTTAAATATCATAAATAAATTAAAATTTAAAAAAAATTATAATATAGTGTAAAAGGATCAAAATTGATCATTTATGGTCTAATTTACACCAAATATGTAAATGTGACAATATTTTAAATTAGAAAATTATGTTACCCTAGTTAAAATTAAAATTGGTTAACTATATGTCAATTAAAATAATATGGTTTAAATTAATAACAAAATCTATATAAAATATATTTTATGGTAATATTATAACATTATGACTTCTAAAATTCAAATTCATACATTTTAGTTGTATTTGTACTGGGATATTGATTTTTGTGAATTAATTTTTTTAGAAATTTCAAGGGTCTCTCACCTCAACTATAAAAGGTCACCTCTTCAATCACATCATCATACCGAATTAAGCCTTAAATATCATCCATAACATAAAAATTTACCTTATCAAATTCTCTCAGCACATTATTTAGGATCCTATTTTCTCAAAATACCAACTTTGTAGTCCTCAATAGTATATCAAGAGGGAGATCGCTGAAGAAAATATAATCTCCTTTTTCAGCTCTCTCAATATCATTTTTATAATTCATCCTCATAATTTCTTGTATCCATTACAATTATATAAAACTAATATCAAATATAATATGATATTTTATTACGATTATTGAACAACCATATTCCACCTTCTATACATCCTATGAAAAACAAAATCACCACACATTAATATGTATTGCTTGCCATCTCCACACCATTGTCTAATATTTTTTTCATCACCAATTTACTTGGATGAGTGTAATTATGGAAATAATAAATATATATGATCATTATAAAATTTTATTTATTCTTGAATATTATATATTCCAACCAGATTAATATTATATCATAATTCAGGGAATGATTTTGTCGCTCATGCGTATATATGACCCACCATCTCTACGATGTGATTCATTACATTATCCAATATCACTATTATTGAATGAGAATATAATCATATAAAATGAATAATATATATATATATATATTACCATAATATCATTATTAAAATTACCTAACATCATTATATTTTCATGAAAAAGAACATACATGACTAAACATTCATAAGAGAAGAAAGCTGTTGACAACTGACTGAAGAGTTATTAAGAGACGAGTGATAATATGATGATGTATGATATCATAAATAAAAATTGAGTTATTAAATAAATGAATGACATTATGTAAACCCTTTTAATATAGATTCATATACATAAAAAGTTAATTATACATATTGTAATGGATAATTTATTGATCTAATTATTATCTGAGATTGTTTATTTATACGTACATACTAGGGTATTTTTATCATTCATGTTAATGTTATGTAAATATTTATTCAAAAATACTCATAAAATTATTAAAAAAATTAATTTAATTTTTACTTATTTTAATTTTTTTACTAATTTATTTGATTTCAATCTTATGTTGTTTTATATACAAGGTAATTTTTGACTTATCCAAAAAAATTACAACATGAATTCATTAATTTAACTATTATGTCATGAATAATTTTTT
The DNA here is from genome assembly GCA_963277665.1 of Viscum album. Lineage (NCBI taxonomy): Eukaryota > Viridiplantae > Streptophyta > Magnoliopsida > Santalales > Viscaceae > Viscum > Viscum album. The sequence continues at coordinate 1,755,731,042 of OY728158.1, read as the reverse complement.
AAGATTTCATATTACCTTATTTCCTTGAATAATCCCTCACATGACTAAAAGTTTATTTTTAAATAAAATAACTTCTTCTAAAATTATGTGGCATTTAATTAGTAATTTTTTTTCAAAGTAGAAAAACGATTTTCCAAAAGAAGTGTTATGAAGTGATATCTCAAATATTAATCATGTTTTAATGGGGATATTTTTCTCAGATGTCATCCCTATTATACAAATTTTTGGTTTAGCTTTATTTTATTTATGAAACCTAATCATTTCAGTGGTTTATTTCATGATTGAATGATGTTTAATAAACCCATTTATTTTCATGGTTTAGGATATGATGAAAGATTTCATGTGGGACACATAAGTATGGGTTTCATTATGTGAAGGGTGGGACTTATATCTCTCTCAAATTAATTGGGTAATGATTTATATCTAATGTGATAGATAGGTATGGAATGAAAATGATATGAGTTCAGTAATATAGGACAAAAATAATAAATTATCCTGGTTCAGTAAGATATGGTTGAAATGGGGATTGATCTTGGTTCAGAAAAGGACTTTGTCTGCTATGACGGTAATGGAAAAAAACCTTTACTAATATGGAAATTATTATTGATGCTAATGTTTTTTCTATAATTCTTTTTTTATCCAATTCAATTTTATCATGTACTGTGTTATGTTATGATCTATGCCTTATGATCTACTAAGATTTATTTCAAGATTAAATATTTTGTCATATGTTATTCATGGTATGATTTTCAAAAGTTATGTTCATTTTTTACATTCCTATGTTCACTTTTCATTTTATTTTTTTCTTACACACCATTACTAAAAATATGATCTCACCCCTTTATTATGTTTCTTTTACCAATGAAATAAATAATGGTTTTAGGTATGAAAACTTAAGGGGAATATCTTTATGGTATAAGTTTAAGATCACTCATCAAATAAGAACAATATGTAAAATGATTATAAAGGATTGAAATTAATTCTGAAATTGGGCATGTGTATCTGTAAAGTATGTGTATTCGGAAAAAATGATTTAATGTCTATGTAAATCAAGAATTGGTCCTTATAAATTCACTACAATAGACGATGTGGTTGGTATTGTTGACAATTTGGGTGTGGAAACATGCATAGTAAGAACTATGTACAACTTTATTCCATCTATAAAAATAAATATAGTGATGCCCAAATATATAATTATAGGTCTAGCACTAACCAGTTAAACAAATTCCTCCACCCTATGTATGGAAAAGACTAGAACAAGGATCCAGTTCTGTAATGGCCCAGACCTCTCCGGTCCATTACATTGTGAAAATGTGGTGTTGGAGGTGTTCTGGGAGTTCAAGGTGACTTATCCCCAACACATTGCCAAATTTTCAGTTCTTTGAATAGTTTTTCTAGTTTTAGGATTTTTTTATTAGTAGGAGTACAGTGTTTTACAGAGCAGTTTCACAGATCGGTTTCAAATATCGGTTTAACAGATCGGTATCACAGATCGGTTTCATAGATCGGTTTCACAGATCGATTTCACAGATCAGTTTCCCAGATCAGTTTCATAGATCGGTTTCACAGATCAGTTTCATAGATTGGTTTCACATATCGGTTTCATATATCGGTTTCACAGATCGGTAGGTGTACAATAACAGTATGTGATCACTGTTTCTAGCTTCCTACAGTTGTTCCCCTTTTGACATTTCCTTTGACGTAAAATACATTTAAAGCCTTATTTTAAGGACACTTAAGGCTGATTCAAAGGCCATAAATCCTATATTAATTATTTCTAAGGCTGGGATGTTTTCACTTGGTCAAAACACATGGGTTATTATGATCCGTTTTTAATGGAGAATTTAGCGGATATTAAACTGTCACCCAGTGAATCTTCAAAAGGGACAAGATATCATCCTCCCTTTTTTTCTTCCTCTTTTTTCTCGGCTATGAGACGGTAAAAACTTTCAATCCTTCTGGTAGAAGTTTCACTATCATACTTTACTCCACGGATCAGTTCCGCTATGTTTTTATGAAACCAAGTTGTGTTGATCAGTCTTCGATATAAGGTATGTTTTATCATCGTTACTTCAGGGATCATCTTATTTTGTTTCTCCTTTCCATATTAGAATGTAATTTCCACGCTTATAATGGTTTTTTATTGTGTTTTGGTTGGTGTGGTCATACCGTGGCATCCTCGGGTGGATGCAGTTGTTGCGAGAGGATGATCGTGACCCGTTGTGTCGATAAAGAACGTGAGGAACTGTTGAGGTAGGGGATTTGTAGCTTCTCTAATTTTTTATGTGAAATCATAGAGTTATCATGATTTATCCGTTTGGATCATAATGAAATTGACCTAATTATATAATTGAACTGGAAAAAGAAATTTTTATCGCTCGTATGTTATTGCCTCATGATTTTCTAGATTGTGTGATATCTATTCTTGCTTTGCTTAGCTGTTTGTTCTTGAAAGAAATTGGTAAAGAACATAAATTGGGATTAATTGATAATTGTTTGGATAAAGATAGAGAGGCATGTAACCGAATTTTGTTCTTGTTGTAATTTAATGTTAATAAAATTAGTCTAGTAAACATGATTACTTATTTTTGATAGCTTACTGATTAAGTTTCTTGAATTTGGAACCTATGAATTAAATATATTAATTCAAGATGGTTTGAAGAATATATTGTTTGATAATTCCTTAAGGGGTTCTGAGTTACCCTCTTGTTTGTTTAAGGTCCAAGAGCCCTATTTATGTGATGTTTATTCCTTCTACTTTTGCTGTGATGTGACCCTGGAGGGGTGTTGTGATATGTGGGGGAATGGAGGCTTTTATTGGTGGCAGCAAATGACGCCTAGAGTGGTTAGATGCATCATTTTATGCATGTGGGTGTCGGGGAGGACACCATGGTTGATGGAATGGGGTGTATGTGATTGTTGGATGCTTATCAATTCTTTGGTTGTATATCTGCTTTACTTTTCCCCACTTCTCAAGGCAGCTGGTCTTGCTTACCCTTCTTCCGAAAGAGGCGAATACACGCGGGGTATGCCATGTGCTTTCCGTGTTTAGCCTCTCAAGGGAGAATGGGTCTATGCTCTTGCTATAGGCGGAAAAGGCTCGACGGGTAGTACATCTACTAACCGTTTTGATCCCCCTTGTGTTAAGTAGCATAGGATTATTTTCAAGAGTGCCTGGGAATATGGGAAAGTAATTCTGTAATGAATGTTTTAATAAATTATGTTAACCCATGGGGTTGGAGTTTGTTGAAACTTAATGATGAGGTTTAGAAATTTTAAAGGGAAAATGGAATTTTTGTATGTGGAGTTAATCGAATTTAATGTGGAATTGTTCATGGTTAATTAATCTTTAAAGAATTAATTAACTTACAGTGGAAATGATAAAAATGGAAGGAATTAATCTAATAAAGCTCTTTAAATGGTTGTGTGCTTATAGGATACCTAGTCTTAGAAGTAGCAGCCCGGAGTCGGAGAGAAGTTAGTTGTAGTTGTGTTTAAGACTAGGTTATTCCCATAGTGTGGTTGTGAGATACAGTATATTCTGTTATTTTTGTGTTTCTATACACTACTCCACCCTGTCATAAAGGGAAACTAACACCCCATGGATTCTAAGCCCTGGGGCGGGGGTGTTTTCCCCAACATTCATGGTGGGAGGATGAATGCCTGACTACCCTCTTTAGTAACAATCTCTTCTCTTGGTAGTTACTTGTGCTGATAAGAATATTGGTTATTTTTCCCCATATATGTGTGTAGAGGGCTGTAATGGCTTGTGTTTATTCACAAACATATATTCTGGATATAGTATCCTATGGACTACTATAGGTGTAACTTGTACAGGCTGTGATGGCTTGAGGATCCTTACTCGGTGTATGAGCTATAATGCATTGAGTTATAATACCCGACGTATGATACACGTTATGCGAGCTGTGGTGGCTCCTAAAAACTACCTGGTTACTTTTGGTTGTGAGGATGGTGTGGTGCTTCATCCAGGTGTCTATGGGAAAGCCTTAGGAGAGAGATGGACGGGACGTATGTCGTTGGGGAAAAGTGGAAAACTATTGGGGAATTATTAGCATGGTACCCTTGATATTCATTATTATATGATATTTTCTTGTATGCGTTACTTGGTGAGATTAGCCATGGTGAGGCTGGGAACATAGTATACCTATTTAGGTGACAAGTTAGTTTCACTTGTTGTTCACTGTGCTTTAGCATGCTTCCTTTACTTTTTCACGAGAGACTTCGTGGAGGATCCTACAGAGTATACTATTATACTCACCCTATATATATATATATAAACTATTTTTCAGGTCACATGGAGTTGGTTGGAGATCAAGCTGGTTTCTACTAGCTTGGAGTTACAACAGCTGTTCAGGCTTGTGGTTGCTGCTGTTTCATTTTCATTTGGGTACTTGCAGATTTTCCCTTCCAGTTGTAGTACTTTTGCATGACATTTAATATAGGCACTTGGGTTTCTTTTATATTCTAGTTCTGAGTAGGAGTTTATTGGTGTCTATCTTATCTCCCTCTTCCTCTTTTGTTCTCTTAGAGGGTAATGCCTCCCATTTTTCTATTTATTATAACCTCGGTGATAGTCGCCAACCCGGGGCCTACTAGAGGCGGGACATGGGGGTCATTATATCCCTTCTCACATTGCCGGACCCAGAGGGGTAAAATTTGTGGGGTGGGGGTCGTGACAGAGTGGTATCAGAGGGAGGTTGATGGATAGGATGGAGATTGGAGTTAGGCACAGGTGATGTCGCATGGGTTGGTAGGGAAACAGTGTCATTTAGGTTTAGCAAGTGGGGTAAACACTGGAGACCGGCAGAGACATAGGTGTTTAGGGCCCCCTATGATCTGTTGCACGGACCATTATGTTTATAATGGCTATTAAACAAGGTGATACTAGTTGCAGGGTAGATACATAGGAAAGGATCATGCATAATTCTTCTTTGCGCCTGTGTTTGAATGGGTAGACCTTGGGATATTTTAAACTAAAATGAATGAAAGAAAATAATTAATTAATTAATGGTGAGTCTTCCATATTCCAGGCTTAGGAGCTCTAACAGTTGTTATTTTACAGGTATGGATCCAGGTCGACTTCCTTGTCTGGTTTGCACTGAAGATGTCCAGCTGGCTATTCCAGAAGGTCGTCGTAGGGTGGAGGTTGACGAAGATGACACTTGGAGGAAGACACTATGAGAGTTTCAACGCCAGAGTCTGTAGAAGTACGAGGGCTTCGTTTCAGATGCAGTCATGGAAGACTGGTTAGAGGAGGTCGAGATCGGCTCTAGTTCGATTCAATCTCAGAAAGAGCACTGAGTGTCCTTGGTTGTGACGATGCTACGTGGAGCAGAAAGGTAGTGGTTGCTTTGTTCCTCAGGGATCGTTAGGAGTCAATGATCTCATGGGAGTAGTTTTGAGACAAGTTCAGAGTTGAGTTCCTTTCTTCGTCTGTGAAGGCGTCTAGTCCCGAGGAGCTTCTTCCCCTTTGATAGGGGAGCTCCAGTGTTCGAGATTCTAGAATCCGTTTCATGAACCTTTTACAATATTCTTTGGACCTGTTACCATTTGCGGAGGTCAGGGCAAGGCATTTCGTGGAGGCTTTGTGTCCATAGATCTAACGTCTGGACACCCCATTTATGCTGAAGACATATCTTGAGGTGCTGGCGAGGGAAGAGGTTGTCGAGAGGACTTTGGCTTAAACTGGATCATCATGAGAGGGGAATCAGCATGATTCTCACAAAGCAGAGCTATGGTCCGGGGTTCCCAGTTTTTAGGGAAGAAGATTTTTTGTTCAGTAGGGGGTAGGTCCCAGCCATTCACATATCGTTTCTCCAAAGGAAGAAACTCTCAGGCTTATGGAAAGGAATCAGGTGCTTGTTTTTCTTGTGGTGGTCGTGTCCATCAGCAGAGGGAGTGCCTAAAATTTCAGAGAGTTCATCATTCACTAGGCGCACCACTCCAGGTTCCTCCGTTGAGGCAGTTCCAGCCGAGGCACCAGTAGCTAGTTGCCCCAGCTTTAGATCCACAGAGGGTAGATGGGGTAGGAAGTGGACAACTCCATGATGCTCCGCGTCCTCAGAGAGCAGAGCATTGCCATGGTGGTGGTCGTCATTAGGGTCAGAGATGCCGTGGAAGAGGTCGTCGTCAGCTTCATTCTCTAGCGTTGCCAGTACCAGACGATCCATACGTCATTCAAGGTACCCTTTTCTTGTTTTCTACCATGGTTTATGCCTTGTTTGATTCAGGAGTGACACACTCCTTCATATCACCTACCCTTGTCCATGATTTGGGACTTGAGGTAGAGAGGGTTCTAGTGCCTTTGCCATTGACTACGCCAGTTGGAGGTTGAGATGACTTGTTTGAAGTATGTAGAGAATGTGAGCTAGTGTTGGGGAAACACCTCTCTTGGGGAGATTTCCCATGTTTACGAATACAACCATATGAAGTCATCCTCGGCATGGATTGGTTGTATTCGTTGTAGGCTATTATGGATTGCTTCAGGAAGAAGGTCGTATTCATTGGTGCGGATGGAGAGAAAGTGGTGTTTGACGGTGAGAGAGATCCTCAGATGGGTCACAGGAATGTTCCATAATTATCATCCAGGATGGCTGAGATGATGTTGAGTTCTTCATAGGTTCAGCAGTTGGTGTTTCCTAGATTCGTGGAGGAGTACCCTGATGTCTTTCCTAGAGAGGTTGTAGCGTTACCCCCTCGACGAGGGATCGAGTTTAGGATCGAGCTACAGCCAGGAGCGTCTCCTATATATATATATATATAGGATGGCCCCTTATAAGTTACGAGAACTACTTATACAGCTTGATGGTCTATTACAGTGTGGTTTTGTTCGGCCAAGTGTGTCACTGTGGGGTGCACCAGTTTTGTTCGTAAAGAAGGCTGACAGCAGCTTGCGGTTGTCTGTCGATTATCATCGCTTAAACAAAGTGATAATAAAAAATCTCCATCCTCTTCCATGGATTGATGATTTATTCGATCAACTGAAGGGTGCAAGTTGGTTCTCAAATATTGACTTGTGGTAAGGATATAATCAGATGCGTGTAAAGGATGAGGATATCCCGATGACTGCTTTCTGTTGTCGTCATGGGCATTATGAGTTCATTGTGTATGCAGTTTGGTGTGACAAACGATCCATCTTTGTTCATGGGATTGATGAATGTTGTGTTCCCTGTGTTCCTCGACATGTTCATGGGAGTTTTCATCGACGACATCCTTGTGTACTCCATATCTGAAGAGGAGCATGCATAGAATCTACATGATGTTTTGGGAGTTCTTCATAAACATTAGCTGTTTGGGAATTTGTCGAAGTGTGAGTTTTGGACTCGAGAAGTCCATTTATTAGGGCATGTTGTGTCCCAATGCGGGGTAGCTGTGAATCCATCGAAGATTGAAGCAGTTGTGTCTTGGGAATCCCCCAAGAAAGTGTCAAAGGTGCGAAGTTTCCATATTTTCGCAGGCTACTATAGGAGGTTTTTATCCAATTTCTCCCAAGTTGCATATCCTCTAACAACATTGACCAGGAAATATCAGGCTTTCATATGGACTGATCAGTGTCAGGCATCCTTCGAGTATCTAAAGGAGAATTTAGTGAGTGATCCAGTTCTTTGTCTTCCAGCTGAGGGAGTCCAGTTTGATGTTTCTTGCGATGCTTCACATCTGGGGCTAGGCTGTGTTCTCATGCAGAAGATGTTAGTTGTTTCTTATGGGTCTCAGCAGTTGCATCCCCATGAATGTAACTATGCTACTCATGATCTTTAGGTAGCAGCTGTGGTGTTTTCTCTGAAGTTGTAGAGACATTACCTCATTGGTTAGTGGTTTTTGGTTTTCACCGATCATAAGAGTTTGAGGTATGTTTTCTCCAAACATGACTTGAACTTGCGGCAGCGTCGGTGCATGGAGTTCATAATGGAATATGACATTGAAATATCATATACACCTGGAAAAGGGAATGTTGTAGCTGATGTACTGAGCCGAAAGTCACATAGTGATGCTGTGCATGAATCTGGTGATTCTTTGAGAGTGATGGAATAACTGTCAGCATTACATCTGGATATGGAATAAGTTGGAGGTAGAGGTTGTCTTTTTCAGATGATTGTGCAGTTATCCCTGATGTAGAAGGTGGAAGAGTCCCAGTTGGGAAATCTTGAGGTGCAGGTTTGGAGATATCGAGTTGTTTGTGGTGAGGCCCCTGATGGTTGGTCAGAACAACATCGATTGTTGTACCAAGGAAGTATTTTTTTTCCTCGGAGATGCGAGAGATGGTTCTCATAGTGTTCTACAATTCACCTTTAGTAGTACATCCTGGTGTGACAAAGATGTACCAATCCTTAAGGTGTTAGTTTTGGTGTCCTGGGATGAAGCGTGCGGTTGTAGAGTTTGTGTCTCAATGTTTAGACTACCAGAAGGTGAAGGCCGAACAACGTGTTCCTGGTGGTCTTCTCGAGCCATTAGATATTCCTTAGTGGAAGTGTGAGGACATCTCAATGGACTTTTTTACAGGTTTACCTCGAGCTCCGGGAGTAAATGATGCTATTTGGGTGGTATTGGGTCGTTTAACAAAATCAACCCACTTCATAGCGATCAAGGAGGTGAGCTTAGTGGATGTTTTGTCGAGGAAGTACCTAGAGGTGGGGTGATACTTCAGTGAGTCCCTTGGAAGACCATTTCTGATGGAGATCCTCATTTTACGTCCATGGTCTAGAGAGGTCTCCAACATTATTTCGGTTCTCAACTATGCTTTAAAAATGCTTTGCATCCTCAAACGGATGGTCAAATAGAGCAAACCATACAGACTCTTGAAGACATGATACAATCTTGTGTTCTTGATTTTGGAGGTTCATGGATGAGGCACTTTCCCTTAGTGGAGTTTTCTAACAATAATAGTTTTCACTCCACCATCGGTATGGAGTCGTTTGAAGCCTTTTATGGTCGGCCTTGCCGTTCTCCGTTGTGCTGGACTGGGGTCGAAGAGTCAGCAATTCTCGGACCGGAACTAGTGCAGAATACAACAGAGATGGTTTAGGTGATTCATGAGAGGATGAAGACCACACAAGACCGTCATAAAGCATATGCCGATCAAATAAGGAGACCCATAGAGTTTAATGTTGGGGATCATGTGTTTCTGAAGGTGACTCCCCATCGTGGGCATCGAGGTTTTGGTCGTGGAAGTAAGCTTTCTCCCCAGTTTGTTGGGCCTTTAGAGGTGTTATATCATGTTGGAGTTGTGGCGTATCGGGTAGCACTTCCTCCAAAGATGAGTTGGATACATGGTGTTTTCCATGTATCACAACTCCGTCGTTAACTTCATGATGACTCTCACATCATCGATTGGGTAGAGATCGATGTTTATGATGATGCAACCTTTGAGGAGCGACCTGTGGAGTTACAATGCCACAAGGAGAAGGTGTTGCGTGGGCATTTTATCCCCTTAGTTCATGTCTTGTGGTGACATAGTGGCAAGGAGGAGAGTACCTGGGAACATGAGTCACAAATACATGCTCAGTACCTAGAGTTGTTTGATGTTTAACTCTTTTCATGTAATGATGTTCTCTTCATGGTTATACCTTTCATGTTTTATTTATGAATTGTTCTTTTGTGCTTTTATGTCTTGCTCCCTTTTGAGAGGTATCTTGATGGGTGGTTGTTCAGACCCCGTTTCTGTTAGTGGGTTTTGAATTCTTGAGGAAGATAATGTTTTGTGAGGTATCTGATGTAATGGCCCGGACCCCTTTGGTCCATTACTTTGTGAAAATCTGGTGTTGGAGGTGTTCTGGGAGTTCAAGGTGACTTATCCCCAACACTTTTCCAAATTTTCAGTTCTGTGAACAGTGTTTCCAGTTTTATGCATTGATCTATCGATCAGTGTACAGTGTTTCAAAGATCGGTTTCACAGATCAGTTTCACGGATTGGTTTCACAGATTGGTTTAACAGATTGGTAGGTGTACAGTAACGGTAGGTGAACTATGTCTCCAGCTTCCTACAGTTTTCCCCCTTTTTACATTTCCTTTGATGTAAAATACATTTAAATCATTATTTTAAAAATACTGGAAATCTGACCTTTCCCAACACTTCTATACCAACGGTTTGTAAAAACAGTTGGTATAGGTCCCCTTTCCCAACGGTTTGGCCAAACCATTGGGAAAGCCCACATTAAGGTCACTTTTACCAAAGTTTTGGCCAAATTGTTGGGAAATCCCAATTTGAGGCCACTTTTCCCAATGGTTTGGCCAAACCATTTGGAAAAGTCCACTTTGTGGCCACTTTTCCGAACGGTTTTCCCAAACTGTTGGGAAATCCCAATTTGAGGCAACTTTTCCGAACGGTTTTGCCAAACCGTTGGGAAAAGCCCACTTTTTGGCCACTTTTCCAAACGGTTTAGCCAAACCTTTGGGAAAAGGTATGTCTTGTCCAATTTGAGGTGACTTTTACCAATGGTTCACAACACCGTTGGGATTGGCCTTTCCCAACAGTCTTGAGAACCATTGGGATAGGTTCCCTTATTTTTTATGAGTGCATTTATTGAACATCGTCAAATAAATAAATATATAAATTACATATATATATATATATCCAAATATATTCACAAAGGATACTCTGGGATAGTTGTAAAGTCGTTGATTTATAACAAGGAGGTTGTGGGTTCAAACCTCCACTAGAACTCTTCTATATATATTTACATATCCCAATGGTTTCCTCAAAACATTGGGAAAGGCTGATACCAACGGCTTTCAAACCATTGGTATGGGGCTTCATATGGATGGTTTTCCCAATGGTTCAATCCAAACCGTTGGGAAAAACTATCCCAATGATTGTGCAATACCGTTGGTATAGGTTCATTTTTTTAACCTATTCCAACGGTTCTGTGAAACCGTTGACGTTTCCTTTGATGTAAAATACATTTAAAGCCTTATTTTAAGGACACTTAATGCTGATTCAAAGGCCCTAAATCCAATATTAATTATTCCTAAGGCTGGGATTTTTTAATTGGTCAAACCGCATGGGTTATTGTGATCCGTTTTTAATGGAGAATTTAGCAGATATTAAACCGTCACCCCAGTAAATCATCAAAAGGGACAAGATATCATCCTCCCTTTTTTATTCTTCTTTGTTCTCAACATTATGATTCAATAACCATTCAATCCTTCTCGAAGGAGTATCACAATCAAACTTTACTCCTCAGATTAGTTCTGCTCTATTTCCATGTAACCAAGCTATGTCGATCAATCTTCGATATAAGGTTTGTTTTATCATCGTTCCTTCAGGGATCATATTATATTGTTTCTTCATTCCATATTATAATTTAATCTCCATGATTCAAATGGGTTTTTTCTTGCGGTTTGGTTGGTGCGGTCATACTGTGGCATCCTCAGGTGGATGCAGTTGTTGCGAGAGGAGGATCGTGACCCATTGTGTAGATAAAGAACGTGATGAACTATTGAGGTAGGGGATTCGATGTTTCTCTAATTATTTATGTTTAATCGTAGAGTTAGCATGATTTAACCCTTTGGATCACAATGAAATTGACATGATCAAATATTTGAACTGGATAAACAAATTGTTATCACTCGTATGTTATTGCCTCATGATTTTCTAGATAGTGTGATATCTATGCTTTCTTTGCTTAGCTGTTTTTTCTTGATGGAAAATTCTAAAGAACGTAATTTGGGATTAATTGATAATTGTTTGGATAAATATAAAGATGCATATAAACTAATTTGTTTCTTGTTTTAATTTTATGTTAATCAAATTAGTGCAGTAACCATGACTACTTATTCGTGATAGCTTACTTATTAGGTCTTCCAAATTTGGAACCTAAGAATTAAATCTGTTAATTATAGATGGATTGAAGAATTGATTGGTTGGAAATTCTTTAAAGGGTTCTGAGTTACCCTCTTGTTTGTTGATGGTCCAATAGCCCTATTGATATGATGTTGATTCCTGATTCTTGTGTTGTGATGTGACCCTGGAGGGGTGTTGTGATATGTAGGGGCATGGAGGCTTTTAGTGGTGGTAGAAGATGATGCCTAGAGTGGCGAGATGCATCGGTTTTTGCATGTGGGTGTCGGGGAGGACACTAGGGTTGATGGAATGGGATAGATGTGATTTTTGGATGCTTATTGATTATTTGGATGTTTATCTGCTTTAATTTTCCCCACTGCTCGAGGCAGCCGGTCTTGCTTACCCTTCTTCCGAAAGAGGTGAAGACAAGGGGGGAATGCCACGTGCTTTCCCTTTTTAGTCTCTCATGGGAGAATGGGTATACGCTCTTTCTATAGGCGGAAAAGACTCGACAGGTAGTACATCTACCCACCATGTTGAGCCCCCTTGTGTTTATTAGCATAGGATTCCTTTCTTTAATTCCTGGGAATATGGGAAAGTAATTCTATAATGAATTTTTGAATAAATGATGTTAACCCATGGGGTTGGAGTTTGTTTAAACTTAATGATGAGGTTGAGAACATTTGAAGGGACAGTGGAATTTTTGGATGTGGTGTTAATAGAATTTAATATGGAAATTTTCATGGTTAATTAATCTTTAAAGAATTAATTAATGTATAGTGGAAATGATAAAAAGGGAAGGAAGTAATCTAATAAAGCTCTTTAAATGGTTTTGTGCTTATAGTATACCTAGTCTTAGAAGTACCAGCCCGGAGTCTGAGAGATGTTAGCTGTAGTTGTGTCTAAGACTAGGTTATACCCATTGTGCGGTTGTGAGGTATAGTATATTCGGTACTTTTTGTGTTTCTATAAGCTACTCCGCCCTGTCAGTAAGGGAAACGAACACCCAAGGGTTTCTGAGCCCTGGGGGGTGTATTCCCCAACATTTTGGTGGGAGGATGAATGGATGACTACCCCCTTTCACCCTGCTCTCTTCTCTTGGTAGGTACTTATGCTGATAGGAACATTGGTTAGTTTTCACCATATATGTGTGTAGATGGATCTAATGTCTTGTGGTTATTCACACACATATTTTCTGGATATAGTATCCTATGGACTACTATTGGTGTAATTTGTATAGGTTTGATGGCTTGAGGATCCTTACTCAGTGAATGGGCTGTAATGTCTTGAGGTATAATACCCTATGTATGATTCACATCATGCGATGTTTGGTGGCTCCCAGAAACTACCTAGTTCCATTTCGTTGTGAGGAGGGTGTGGTGGTTCGCCCAGGTGTCTGCGGGCAAGCCTTTGGAGAGAGATGTACATGACGTATGTCGTTGGGGAAAAGCGGCAAACTAGTGGGGAGGTAGTATTTGGGTACCATTGATATTCTTTATTATATGATATATTCTTGTATGCGTTACTTGGTGAGTGTAGCCATGGTGAGGCTGGGAATATAGTATACCTGTTTAGGTGACGAGTTAGTTTCACTTGTTGTTCACTATGCTTTAGCATGCTTCCATTACTTTTCCAAGAGAGGTTTCAAGGAGGATCCTACTAAGTATACTGTTATACTCAACCTATATAAATATAAACTATTTTTCAGGTCACTTGGAATAGGTTGGAGATCAAGCTGGTTTCTATGAACTTAGAGTTGGAGGAGCTGTTCGGGCTTGTGGATGTTGTTGTTTCATTTTCTTTTGGGTACTTTCAGTTTTTCCCTTCTAGTTGTATTAATTTTTCATGACATTTCATATATTCACTTGGGTTTCTTTTATATTCTTGTTCTGAGTTGGATTTTATTGGTGTCTATCTTATCTCTCTCTTCTTCATGTGTTCTCTTAGAGGGTAATGCCTCGCATTTGAGTGTTTACTATACCCTCGGTGCTAGTCCCCAACCGAGGTCCTACTGGAGGCGGGACTCGGGGATCATTATCACCCTTCTCACATTGCCGGCCCAGGAGGGGTACACATTGTGGGGAGGGGGTCATGAAAATCTCTATAGAACCATTAGGATTGATTCTCACTCAAATAATATATATATATATATACATTTGTATCTTACATCCTAGTCCATCAATCACAAAATTAAAATACCACCCCCTTCGACTAATTATTGTTGAATAACACATTTTATGCCCCATATTTATCATATAGGGAATAAATCAAATTGGATTTGGAGATTTTGTAAATGATGCATCACATGATCAAGGAATATGATATCACATTAGGGTTACTATGGCCACAGTCAGAGGAATATAAAAGGAACAACATATGTTCTTACTACAAAAAATGAAATAGAACATTTTTATCTTCATACAGACCAATGGTGTTTTTTCATTCCTTAGCCGTTTCCCTTATCTTTAAACCCATCACATAATGGTACTCATTTCCCCACATCACATCTATTTCATGTTTGAACATCTTATCATGACGAACCATTTATTACTCATAATTTCTATGAGATGTTCTCCTAGTCATATGACCTAAATGGAAAGACCCCATATATTCATTTCAACATGATATTAAACTACAATGATGATTCCCTCATCACATGAAATTAAACTATGTGATTTACAAAATACAACATATTCCGTGATGCTTATGATTACATGATACATAGTGGCATTAATATATTCAAATCTGGGACCAGCAACAATATAAAAATATTCTCCCTTTCCTCCATATGGGTCATATTGTCACAATGATGTTCACACAAAGAACAATGTATCTATTGATTCTCTATTTAATGATATTTTTAGTGACTCCTGAAACATATATCATTGTCCATCTATGACCAAACAATTACCCAGTCTAAAATATATAGGATCAAATTCTGCATAAGATTGTATAATACAAATATCACCCTTCTCGTGAGAATGTATTTAAAAAAATTTCCCTTCCCCACAAAAGAGTTTGATCAACATGTCAGGAAGAGTTCTCATAAATTCATATGGAATGATTATCAATTTTTCAAGAAACATACTATTTCCTATATCATACCTCTTAGGAATTTTCATAAAAAATCCTTATTTCCTAGACATGGGTAAGACCTACATGAGGAAAATGTTTCTACTAATTATATGTATATTTCAATATTATATTATAATTTAATATTCGATAACATTTCATAAAGATAACCAAAATCAATGTTTGGGTATGCATGAATGTACATAATCATTCCATGAACATCAAAAATAGAGGGTCAGTGTCCTAGGGACACCTTTTTATGACTTTATATAATATTCCCCAGTTCTATTTTCATAAGTAGAACATAATAAATATTTCTCATCTAGAAAAAAATTATTAATTAGGAGATTCCATTTTATATCCATACACCACAATATAATTTTCATACCATATCACTCATTGTATTTAGAAACACCTGGATAATAGCTTAAAAACTATACAAAAAATTCTTGGAAAAATTAATGTGAAAATGAAAAATAATTTATCACTCAACCAAACAATGTGTGATCTTAAATGGTATCCATAAAAATCTGTTGAATATGATGTTAAACTACACAATAAATGTATTAATTACTCAAAATTAAACTGAACCATGCTTAAACCCTCCATTAGAAAATTATATTTCATGTATGAGTGGTTTATCTTCCATGTTCTATGCCAATATCGATTCCCTCGTCATTTTTAGATATAATTCCCTTAAGAATCCATCCTTTTTTGTCTTATGCAATCTGAAAATTGATGAACTACCCATACATCATAAATGGATGTTTATTTACCGAATGAATTCTTTGTTTTACTAAACATATTATTCCCCAGTCAACTATGTATATATCAATAACAAAAGAGACTATTAACCAAAGGAAAATTCATTTATAGAGGGGGCCTCGTCTATCTTTGTATTTCCCGACAACATCATACAATATACCATCTTCCAAATGATCTCTATGATTACTCCTCACATAATTTTCCTATATCATTCACCAGATTTAAAGAACATAATTTTTTATACTAAAAATCCCATATTCATGTCTGATAACTATTGGGACATTCCCAGCCAGTAATATCTGATGGGGTTATCACCCCATATTTCATTTTAATTATTGTTCGGCATAAAACACCAGGTGAATTATTTGGGCTTGTATGAATACAAAACTCCCACATAATTATACAAACTACTTTACATGTTCAAAACCTAAAAAGGGTAACCTAGTTAATAATATTGTTCCATAAGGATAGATGTATGCTTTTTTTGTTATTGGAATGAATTTATCATTTACAACAAAAAAGATAGAACATTTTTGGATTAAAACACACAAGTGGAGGTCTAATTAAAATTCACAACGATCACACTAATACCTACCTACAATGGAATTAGGATACAATAATGTCATTAAAATATAGTAAACAGTTTTTTCTGTTCTACTATGTATTCCTAAAAATAGTCAAATAGTTATTGTTGAGACCCATATCTTGAAAATGTAACACCCCAAGTTTCATAGTGTGTTATTTCTTCAAAATAATTCAATAACATGCACTACATGCAACACCGAGTTCAATCACACCATGAATTACAAAAACAAAGAAGCCATTCAAAAGAGGTTATGAATAGTATTATCTAAATTTTAAACTTTATATAATCCTTATAATTTTAGAATCCATATTATGAGTTTCTTAGATATAATGCAAGAACAAATTCATTTTCAGTATTTCACTTTTATCAACTTTTAATAGTGAACCCTTTTTAAATACAATATTTTAAACTTTTTGACTAAATGGGTACATCAAAATTTTAAAATGAAACATCCCAAGCTTCCACAGTACGCTTTCTTTGAATAATACAGTAGCGTGTGTTGTACGCAACCTTGAGTTTTAACACACACTACAACCAATCAAACTAGCCATTATGAATAGTAATACCTACTTTTCGAAATTATATATATTATATATTTTAAAATGGACTTCATTTCTGGATTCGGAATTTCAAATTTAGCCTAAGGTGGAATTTTGGTACTTTTGGGATAACTTTCATATTTTGATGAATAGTGAAAATTAATAAATTTTAATTAAAAACAACTTTTTTAATCAAAATAATTAATAGTGATAAATTATGAATTTGAGTGGTTTTAAAGAATATTTAGAATATAGTTTTACCATTTAATATAATTTTGGTCATTGGACATAATTTTACAATTAAACCGAACATAAACAAGTGTCAATCTTTTGATAGTTATTATCTCTTAAAAACACGTTTTTTGTTTTGACAGCGGGAATTAATTTTAAATTAATTTCTGCCACTTCTGTGTTTTGAATTTAGAAAAATGGATTCCATATTTGGAATCAGTATATCCAAATTGTGTAAATAGGTAAATTTTATTTTTAGACATTTTGAATAATTACTGCGGTAAATATTTTATTTACCATGGTTAAGGGTAAATCCGGTAATTAAGGGTTAAAAAATAATATTATAATAATACTAAATTACCCTAAAACGTGTCTTAACCCTATTGGTTGATACATGGTCGACCATGGGATTCTTTGGGTCGATTTTGGGACCCCATGGATCCACTTGTAAGTGATAATGACACTTTATTTTAATTAAGTTAAAATGAATACAAAAATGACACAAGCATATATCTTTTAGCAAAACAATTATTACATAGGGTTATATATGCTGGATTTTAGATTATAAATATTAATTAGAAAGATAAAAAGATTTCCTACGTAATTATATTTTATTTATTATTTTTAGACATTAAATAATTTATTTTATTTATGACACAATGATGATGTAGTAATTACTATAATATGGAAAAATTAAAATAATTGATATTATAAATACCCAAATAAATATAATATGAAACTTTTAATGAATTAAACTAATTTTCTAGGATAATATGATATATTATGATTGATTTAATGGATCTTTTTTGAAGTAATCAATCTGTTATGAGTTTCACAAAAATCAACTATTGAATAGTGTCAAAATTGACATAAACGAGTTCTTAAAACAAATATTATATTATTAATTGATATTAAATTACTAAAAATCTAAGGTTCGGCCAATAGACTTATATCATGATAGTTTCATCATTAATGGACCACTTGGGGGTCGCTTGGATGTATATAGTATGTTTATTAACCATATTATATAAAAATACAAAGAGACATTGTAAAAGTGAAACTAATTAACTTAGAGTTAATACTTAAAGATAAGGTTAATATAAGTACCCAAACCTGTCTAAATTCTATTGGTTGAGTTGTTTTCGACCCATCGCCACCTTAACATTTAAATAATAAACTTTGGAGCCATTAGAAACCGAATATGAATTTATTATAAATTAATATTTCTAGCTTTTCCAAAGGTGCCCCTCACCCCTCTTATAAAAGGGCACTCCTCCTTCTCATTTCTTCACACCTTCAAAGCCTTTTCGTTCGGCCAAACTCTGCCCAAATACTCTCCCAACTTCCCTCACTACAACCTAGAGGCCTTAGTTCAATCCGAAATCCAACCTAAGGAGCCCTTTTGATCAAATCAAAAGGAAGAACCCGAAGAAGAGGTAATGATTTCACCACCCTTTTCCAAGTTCCTTTCTTCTTCCACTTCTTCATCCTTTGTTGTTGCCATTCTAAAATAATTACTCCAGTATCATATATATACTATTATGTTATTATAAATATGTTACAACTATATTCAGTATTCTATCCACCCTTTGAATAACATGTCACCATACATGCGTACGTACGGCTTACCGTCTCCACGTCGTGGTGTAATTGTTATTCAATATAATATTATTTGGATGGGTATAATAATGATGTGTAACTCATGTAAATAATAAATATAACATGTTAATGATTCTGTATATATGATATACCATCCATTTATATATTATTTTAATATAAAAAGAATGATATTGTCGCTCGTGCATACGTACGGACTACCGTCTCCACGAACGCGATGAGATTCATTCTCCATCGTATCCATTCAAGTATAATTATCATTTGATGATTTAAAAAATGATGTTTAAGGACATGATATCATTCTGGATATGAATAATATAAATCCTATCCTTTACATACATGTCTTACGTAACAAAACATATAAAATAAAACAAGTAAGTTAACACCTGAAACAACGATAATACTAAGATATTATTATCAAATAAATATTAAAAGATCATATATGATATCATATTAATGTATATTATTCTTGTATAATTTAATAACAATTATTTCACCATTATACAAGAGGTTAACCTACCACAACCATGGAAAAGTACAAGGTAAGGGTTATTTCACAATCTCTTCATTATCCGAGGTTGTTTATACGTAATAATCTACTGGGATCTCGTTATCATCCACATCCAAGATTATTCAAAATGTATTTCAAAACATTTTTAATATTTAACAGAATATGGGTTAAAGTCATTTATACACTTGTTTGACTTTTTATAAGTGGTTTATAAAAGAATCTTTCCGTCATTTTCCAAACAAGGTGCTTTTTAACCTTTTCGACAGAATTAAGATAAGAATGTTTTTTTAACTTATACGGCGGGTGCGGTTATTTTCCGCCGTTATAAAATCGTCAAAGCTTCCCTTATAAGCTTATAAGAATATTTTCAAAGAAAATGTCTTATTTTATAAATATATTTATCTTAAATTATTTCAAAATGGAAAGATATATTTCTTTAAAAAGATTTTTGATTTCATCTATGTCAACATCCTTTAATGGATTTTACGCTTATTTGAGGATGATATATTATGATACAAAACTTTTATATTGTATTGAATGTTTTTTTATATGTTTGACTGTGGATGTGCTATTTTTTTATATACCATTTATGGTTTATGGTGAAAGTATTGACATTTCGTATTCTAGTTTTAATACGAATGTTTATGTTATGTTTAAACCTTTTCATATGGGAATGCATTGGACTTAATATGTGACGGGTGGAGCCCGCTATAGCTCCTCGATGCATCGGTAGGTCTCATGAGACAAACTAGTGTCTTGGCACAAGGCCTTGACAAAATCTTATTTGTAGTCTTGGCACGAGGCCTTGGCTATGTGGTTATGATAGTCTGGCATTATGCATTCCATCATTATGAAAGTGGTTATTGATATTGCATGTGATTATTCGATTAGTAGATTATCCATGTGAATAAGTAAATGGCATTATTTCATTTTATTTATGCCATACTATGTTGAAGTTAAAGTTTAAAAGGCTTTTTTTTTAGTTATACATTGCCTTAAATGTTTATTCTTATTTATGAAAGTGTCGGCTATATTGTTATCCTTACTGGGCATTTGAGCTCACCCCTTTTCTATGTTTTATTTTTCCCAGGATGTGAAGAAGTAAGTTATGAATGACCTGCAGGGATATTATGAGGGGATAATAGTGTGGACTGTGGAGACATTATGTTGTTGTAGTAGTTTTTCATTTTATGATGTAATGTAAAACTTATGAATATATCTAGTGTTTCCAAGGCTACTAAACCAATCGGTCTTTCAAGATTTGATCTTTCTTGCGATCATGCCAATGTTATGTAATAATGCACCGACTCTGGGTAACTAGGGTCGGGGCGTTACAGTTGGTATCAGAGGAAGTTTAGTACAAACCTTAGAAGCTAGATTTAGATAAACTCTGATTAGAGCACGTAGATCTAAGATAAACTTTGAGGATTAGTATAGAAGAACTTCCTAGAATTTTGGTATTGTAGAGATTTTGTGAGTTTTCCGAGAAATACATCCCTGTCTGGATACGAGCAGGTAGAGGCGACTCTGGCACAGATGTACCTAGGGGTAAAACCCGAAAACACCGCTTTCAGTTAGACTCGAACGGGAACTGGTGCACGACAACGGGCCTTGCTGCACTCTTGGTTATGACACTCCCGGGGGATATGCTTAGGATAATTCTAATTTTCATTACAAACCATTATGAAGGGGTTATGAGTATATACATCCTCAAAGGAGACATTTTTATGATTATGGATTATATCCATAAATAGTTCAATTTATGTTGAGTGTTTTATAAGTATGGGATTATGTATTTTGATTCATAAACTGATCTAGTGTATGTCATTGTTTAGAAATGGCGCCCAATAGAAGGAATGAGAACTCCAGAAATGCACATGATCAAAAGAGAAGGAAGGATCATATCTTTCATGGTCTTAAGCTAGAATTTATAAGAGAAATAGTCTCCCATGTATTATCATCATGGGAAGAAATAATATCATGTGTTGATAAGATAAGTAAAGAGTTTACTGAGTCCTATGGCTTTGAAGGGAAGCAAGAGAAGAAAAGGATGGAAGAGAGAAAGATGGATAAAGGGAAGAGGGAAAAGAAGAATTTTCACATATGTGGTAACTGTGGAATGAAACACCCTGGAACTTGCCTGAAAGGAATGGGAGTTTGTTATAAGTGTGGAGGAAAAGGGCACAAAGTATGTAACTGCAAGGGTAAGAAAATGGTTTTAAATGTACAATGCTTCATTTGCAAGGAGTTTGGACAGTACGCGAACCTATGTCCCAGTCATCAGACTATGCCACAAATGATGTTATTGGATAATAATCAAGTTATGATACTACCACAGATGAAGAGGAATGATTAGAGTTCTTATGTTGATTATGTCAATTGAGTGTTGTATCAACAATGTACTTGTCATAATAATTATGGAGTATATAAGGATTGTACTGCAGTACTATTTCATTAAGGACTTGAGATTGTGTGGAACAAAGAAAAGTGACTCAATAGAAGGTTAATTTTTTGGAAAATATATGTTTGAGAGAAAGATAAACCATAATATGGTTCTGATACCGAGGTAGTGATTTTAGAATAATACATGATTGATTTGGATAAATTATATTGGATATTCTTGACTACCTTGAAGGTAATTAATGATTTGTCTATTCCATCATTGTTGGGGTTTAAAACATTTTTGAATTGATGAAGTATATCCAGCATTCTATATGGAATAAGGGAGCATGAATGTAATCAATAAGGAATATGGTAATACATGATGAAGCTATTCATATGCTATTACGGGGTAAAAAGGATCTATATTATGTTTACCTTCCTTATAAATGTTGGACTGTGAGTTTGGACAGAAGTATTTTGGATAGTTCTAGTTTGGATTATTTTGGACTGCCATAAAAGGACAACCCGGAGGTCGGGCGACAACCCGTCGCGTCTGGCAAGGCTGCGAGACTTGAACCCGCAACCGAAGGGCGACAAGGGTGTATCACCTACCACTGGCCCACGAGATGTCCTGGATTAAATAATGTAGTTTTTATTAAAAGATCTTGTAGATGAATTATAAATTCATTTATTTTGGAACCCTATACGAATAGTTTAAATAGAATTTTTTTTACATTCTATTATCTTTTAGAGTGAAAGATGAGTTTGTGGTAGAAATTTATTAATGGATAAATCTCTAATTATAAAGTTAGTATATCTCCTTATGATCTTAGCCAATCTCATAAATAAATTCTCAACATTAAGAAAAGCAACTTAGAACAAAAATGTTTTCCTAGATGGTACCTTAAATCATCACTAATTTATGGCTTTGGGATTGTTGGCCTTTTCATAGCCATGTTCTCTACCACTCTCCATCAGATAATTGATGGTTAGATTTTTCTTCCATATCCATATTTTCCTACATGGAACCCTAGTATGTGTTATTTTCGGAAATCTTCATACTTTATACTCTTTATTTTAAATAGAGGTCTCATCAATTCATTTTTCGATGTGGGATTTCAACTAAGATATTTTGAAACGTCAAAAATGTGTTATCCTAATACCCTATGTTTTGTTGAACCGATGGTATTTCAAATCATCATAGATTGATGAATTTAAGGACCTCAATTTTATACTTGTTTGTGATTGATGACCTCAATCACTAACTATAAATATTTACGTTTTTTCTCCAATTATATGTCTTTAATTGCCACCAATGTTCTCCTAATCGAGATCATAATTTGGTAGTGACCCTTTCATTTCTCTTTTCCTCATATTAAGACTAAATTTTAGTAACCCAATTTCCGATGTGGATTTTCCCACAAATATATTTTCTATTTTCAACCTTTTATTTTCGAAGAACAATTTCAAATTGCGAGGACTCAATTTATTGAAGGAGGGGAGAATGTAACACCCCAAGATTTCATAGTGTGTTATTTCTTCAAAATAATTCAATAACTTGCACTACACGCAACACCGAGTTCAATCACACCATGACTTACAAAAAAAAGAATCCATTCAAAAGAGGTTATGAATAGTATTATCTAAATTTTAAACTTTATATAATCCTTATAATTTTAGAATCCATATTATGAGTTTCTTAGATATAATGCAAGAACAAATTCATTTTCAGTATTGCACTTTTATCAACTTTTAATAGTGAACCCTTTTTAAATACAATATTTTAAACTTTTTGACTAAATGGGGACATCAAAAATTTAAAATGAAACATCCCAAGCTTACACGATACGCTTTCTTTTAATAATACAGTAGCGTGTGTTGTACGCAACCTTGAGTTTTAACACACACCACAACCAATCAAACTAGCCGTTATGAATAGTAATACCTACTTTTCGAAATTATATATATTATATATTTTAAAATGGACTTCATTTCTGGATTCAGAATTTCGAATTTAGCCTAAGGTGAAATTTTGGTACTTTTCGGATAACTTTCATATTTTGATGAATAGTGAAAATTAATAAATTTTAATTAAAAACAACTTTTTTAATCAAAATAATTAATAGTGATAAATTATGAATTTGAGTTGTTTTAAATTATATTTAGAATATATTTTTACCATTTAATATAATTTTGGTCATTGGACATAATTTTACAATTAAACCGAACATAAACAAGTGTCAATCTTTTGATAGTTATTATCTCTTAAAAACACGCTTTTTGTTTTGACAGCGAGAATTAATTTTAAATTAATTTCTGCCACTTCTGTGTTTTGAATTTAGAAAAATGGATTCCATATTTGAAATAAGTATATCCAAATTGTGTAAATAGGTAACTTTTATTTTTAGACATTTTGAATAATTACTGCGGTAAATATTTTATTTACCATGGTTAAGGGTAAATCCGGTAATTAAGGGTTAAAAAATAATATTATAATAATACTAAATTACCCTGAAACGTGTCTTAACCATATTGGTTGATACATGGTCGACCATGGGCATCTTTGGGTCGATTTGGGGACCCCATCGATCCACTTGTAAGTGATAATGACACTTTATTTTAATTAAGTTAAAATGAATACAAAAATGACACAAGCATATATCTTTTAGAAAAACAATTGTTACATAGGGTTATATATGTTGGATTTTATATTATAAATATTAATTAGAAATATAAAACGATTTCCTACATAATGATATTTTATTTATAATTTTTAGACATTAAATAAGTTATTTTATTTATGACACAATGATGATGTAGTAATTACTATAATAGTTAAAAATTAAAATAATTGATATTATAAATACCCAAATAAATATAATATGAAACTTTTAATGAATTAAACTAATTTTATAGGATAATATGAAATATTATGATTGATTTAATTGACTTTTTTCGAAGTAATAAATCTGTTATGACTTTCACAAAAATCAACTATTGAATAGTGTCAAAATTGACATAAAAGAGTTCTTAAAACAAATATTATATTATTAATTGATATTGAATTACTAAAAATCTAAGGTTCGTCCAAGAGAATTATATCATGATAGGTTCATCATTAATGGACCACTTGGGGGACTCTTGGATGTATATAGTAAGTTTATTAACCATATTATATAAAAATACAAAGAGACATTGTAAAAGTGAAACTAATTAACTTAGAGTTAATACTTAAAGATAAGGTTAATATAAGTACCCAAACCTGTCTAAATACTATTGGTTGAGTTTTTTTAGACCCATAACCACCTTAACATTAAAATAATAAACTTTGGAGCCATTAGAAACCGAAGATGAATTTATTATAAATTAATATTTCAAGCTTTTCCAAAGGTGCCCCTCACCCCTCTTATAAAAGGGAACTCCTCCTTCTCATTTCTTCACACCTTCAAAGCCTTTTGGTTCGGAAAAAATCTGCCCAAATACTCTCCCAACTTCCATCACTACAACCTAGAGGCCTTAATTTGATCAGAAAGCCAACCTAAGGAGCCCTTTTGATCATATCAAAAGGAAGAACCCGAAGAAGAGGTAATGATTTCACCACCCTTTTCCAAGTTCCTTTCTTCTTCCACTTCTTCATCCTTTGTTGTTACCATTCTAAAATAATAACTCCAGTATCATATATATACTGTGATGTTATTATAAATATGGTACAACTATATTCAGTATTCTATCCACCCTTTGAATAACATGTCACCATACGTGCGTACGCACGGCTTACCGTCTCCACGTCGTGGTGTAATTGTTATTCAATATAATATTATTTGGATGGGTATAATAATGATGTGTAACTCATGTAAATAATAAATATAACATGTTATTGATTCTGTATATATGATATACCATCCATTTATATATTATTTTAATATCAAAAGAATGATATTGTCGCTCGTGCGTACGTACGGACTACCGTCTCCACGAACGCGATGAGATTCATTCTCCATCGTATCCATTCAAGTATAATTATCATTTGATGATTTAAAAAATGATGTTTAAGGACTTGATATCATTTTGGATATGAATAATATAAATCCTATCCTTTATATACATGTCTTACGTAACAAAACATATAAAATAAAACAAGTAAGTTAACACCTGAAACAACGATAATACTAAGATATTATTATCAAATCAATATTAAAAGATCATATATGATGTCATATTAATGTATATGATTCTTGTATAATTTAATAACAATTATTTCACCATTATACAGGACGTTAACCTACCCCAACCAAGGAAAAGTACAAGGTAAGGGTTATTTCACAATCTCTTCATTATCCGATGTTGTTTATACGTAATAATCTACTGGGATCTCATTATCATCCACATCCATGTTTCTTCAAAATGTATTTCAAAATTTTTTTATTATTTAAAAGAATATGGGTTAAAGTCATTTATACCCTTGTTTGACTTTTTATAACAGGTTTATAAGGGAATCTTTCCGTCGTTTTCCAAACAAGGTGCTTTTTAACCTTTTCGACAGAATTAAGATAAGAATGTTTTTTTAACTTATACGGCGGGTGCGTTTATTTTACGCCGTTATAAAATCGTCAAAGCTTCCCTTACAAGATTATAAGAATATTTTCAAAGAAAATGTCTTATTTTATAAATATATGTCTCTTAAATGATTTCAAAATAGAAATAGATATTTCTTTAAAAAGAGTTTTGATTTCATCTATGTCAACATCCTTTAATGGATTTTACGCTTATTTGAGGATGATATATTATGATGCAAAAATTTTATATTGTATTGAAGGTTTTGTGATATGTTTGACTGTGGATGTGCTATTTTTTTATATACCATTCATGGTTTATGGTGAAAGTATTGACATTTCGTATGCTAGTTTTAATACGAATGTTTATGTTATGTTTAAACCTTTTCATATGGGAATGCATTGGACTTAATATGTGATGGGTGGAGCCCGCTATAGCTCCTCGATGCATCGATATGTCTCATGAGACAAACTAGTGTCTCGGCACAAGGCCTTGGCAAAATCTTATTTGTAGTGTTGGCACGAGGCCTTGGCTATGTGGTTATGATAGTCTGGCATTATGCATTCCATCATTATGAAAGTGGTTTTTGATATTACATGTGATTATTCGATTAGTAGAATATCCATGTGAATAAGTAAATGGCATTATTTCATTTTATTTATGCCATACTATGTTGAAGTTAAAGTTTAAAAGGCTTTTGTTTTAGTTATACGTTGCCTTAAATGTTTATTCTTACTTATGAAAGTTTCCGCTATATTTTTATCCTTACTGGGCATTTGAGCTCACCCCTTTTCTATGTTTTATTTTTCCCAGGATGTGAAGAAGTAAGTTATGAATGACCTGCAGGGATATTATGAGGGGATAATAGTGTGGACTGTGGAGGCATTATGTTGTTGTAGTAGTTTTTCATTTTATGATGTAATGTAAAACTTATGAATATATCTAGTGTTTCCAAGGCTACTAAACCAATCGGTATTTTGAGATTTGATCTTTCTTGTGATCATGCCAATGTTATGTAATAATGTACTGACTCTGGGTAACTAGGGTCGGGGCGTTACAGAAAATATTAGATCGTTGAAAGAATATGTGTAGTATGATTTCTTGATTTCTGATTAAAATTTATATCTAGAGATAAAACTATATAGTATACCTATGAAATTATCTTTAGAAACACATTACACACTATGGTAAATGGTAAGTCATTTGAAAATATATTGGATAAGAACTATAGTGATTATATTTTTTTACTTATTAATTAAATGGAAAAATGGGAAGAATAATTCACACTCTAGAGTACCTCATTGGAATTATGGAATATGAATATAAATTGAAATGGATATAATTAATTTCAACCAACCTTATATTGTAGATTGGATAATATCTAACACTAGAAATCAAGGGCCAAATCAAGATTGGTTAGTTTCCCAGCTTTATACTCACCTAACAATTTCATTTGTCAAATAAAATCCCTTATATCTAGAAATTTATTTTTAATCTATTTGAGTACCATGTTTTTGGATGAAAGATGAAACTTTAACAACATAATGAAATACCCAAATTCTTCTAGATCTACGGTATGTGTATCCATCTGATCATAAAATTGTTCTTCTTTAGAAATAGTGTGATTCATCTAGGTAGGAGTATCTTTTACAGCATTCACTTCATGACCAAATGATTTAAATTAGACATGTTTTCATTTTCACACATCCAATTATTCTAGATGAAGGTAAATTTGATGAATAAATATATTCATGTTTCTATAATAAAACCCACTTTCACCCATACCTAGAAAACATTGATGATGACTGTCAACAATATTACCATTCTTATCCAATGGTGTATATGTGATAATACAGCTATTAGGTTCCATTACATTTCTGAATGACATAATTTTGAACATATTCATTAGGATACTATACTTGTTCATCCACTAATATGGGTATAGAATTTGGGATTACATTTACAATAAACAAGATCAATCTAAATCATGATCACCAAGTGAGAAATTACTCTATTTCTGCATCCATATAAATATTGGGAACCACATTACGAGGTATGGAATATATTTTTCTAATGGATTGGCTTATATATCACCCTTCCAGGATATCACTCCATCCATGTATAGAAAACTACATGATATGTTGGTTATGGATCTTATAAGGGGCATGTATATTTCGAGTCTTGAATCCATGCATGTTATCATTATCATTAGTTGAAAAAGGATTACAGGATGTGAGTCCTTTCGGATATGGGTAAGGGTTAGAGACAAATATTCATTAAGGCATAATTTTTTTTCAAACCTGTAAGGAAATTATTGTTCAAAAAAATTACCCCATAAAACCAAGAGGTTATAATACAATCCCAGAATGAAATAATGATGGACCCTCTTCTAAAAAACCTCCAGAATTATCTAGAACTGGTCCTTGGGTTTATAGGTAAGGACTGGAATAAATTTAGTAAAATCATTTAATAACTCATCAACAATATCATTTCCCCAATATATTATTATAATGGTATAAATGATGAGTTTCATGTGGTGAATGGTGGAACAAGGTATTATTGTGGTTTTTTTATATTCATAGCATCAATAATGATATGCCACCCAATATTGTAAGAGTTTAAATTGAGCATTAATGTTATACAAGGAGAATGCCCTTATATTTGACCCTATAATTCTTAAATTTGATAATGGTTGGGCACACTTATGTAGATATGTTGTCTCTTTTCCAGTGCGGTTTCCATCATCTGGGAAAAAACTCAAACACTGCTATAAAAATCATGATATGGAAATAGGCATATGCTTAGAAATCTTTTGGAAATATAGCCATTCTAAATTCATTATATATATATGGAAATATATTTTAGACAAACATACTATGTTAGGATTCCTAAAGTATGACCTAGGAAGAACCTGATACATTTCAGAAATGTTGATTTGGATGAGTCTTGGTATATCAGACATTCGACCTTAGACCGCTGATTGCTAGTGGAAGCATCTTTATAAAATTACTAAATGGAATAAGTTAAAGGGTATTAAATGGTTGATCAATATGATTCTATTCTGAGATTTGTAGGTCCCTCACCAATTGAAATATCTACTATGTGTTATACAAGGTGTTGGTTATAGACAAGTTCTCATCATACATATTACTGTAAATGGGGATTCCCCATAATTGGTAGTTATACCATAATGTGGCACTGGCATGACCATGTGATCAGTTGAATGTGTTTCTCCTTGAATACCAACGACAACTATATTTAAAAATCATCTTAGTCCATGAATAAATTTAAAAAAAATCACCCATATTATCTAATGTAAAATGAAAATATCTAATAGATTGGGAATTTATATGCGATTGTGATGCTCCTAGAACCCCCAGGATCCTTCATCTGAAATCTTCCCCCCCAAAACTGAAGTACTACATAGAGATCCACCCTCCATTTGGTTGACCTAACATGTGGATGAAAATGGATTGTTAAGATTCAATTTAGTATTAAAAATATATTTCATGGATATGTTGGGTTCTTTGGGTCCATAAAAAACCATTCAAAATATAGACATTCTCTAAGCCAAACCTATAAATGCACTTCACTACAACAAATATGTTCATTGGATCATTATCCCAAGACACCATGATCTGATTAGATGTAGGATATGTTCATACACTAAATTGGGAGCATCATATTGAATTTTATATCTGTACATCATTAGTATTTTTGAAAATGGATTGGTCAGAATATATAATAAAAGGATATTATTTACATTCCA
The DNA here is from genome assembly GCA_963277665.1 of Viscum album. Taxonomy (NCBI): domain Eukaryota; kingdom Viridiplantae; phylum Streptophyta; class Magnoliopsida; order Santalales; family Viscaceae; genus Viscum; species Viscum album. The sequence goes on along the minus strand of OY728158.1, from coordinate 1,755,701,216 downwards.
TGATAAAGGGTCGTGTGATGTCCAATATCATATTCATTCCTCAAAGAAATAGATTATATATTAACATTATTCATAGATGTGGAATATGTATCCATTTTATCACTAGGAAAATATCAACAAATGTATTTGATATTTTTTAAAATACTTCATAGAAAAGAAAAGCATCCACCATGAGATGTATACTACTCAGTATAGTGTTTGGCGCACAAGACCTTCAATTTGTGTAGATCTTGTTCCTTGGTCATATGAAAAATCTATCTATTAATAATCCAAGTAGACAACTAGATCTATAAAATGGTAAAAAAATTACTTCACATGGGCAATTATTTTTGGTGTGTGAGAAATCCATCAAAAAAGTAAAATGCTATACGGGATCATGACATACGAGTTGGATTCCAAATAATTATTCGATCATAGGGAATTCCATTTATGTACAAATTATCAAGGGACCCTTTTTATAATTTTGGTCCCCTTCCTGGTTCCACATGGATAACACATAATATTTCAAAACATGAACAATTTATTCATCCAAACTGCCTCCTCTTTATCCCCATCAGAGCCCATTATGATGTGGGGCATTTGATTGGACCTAAAAACCATTACATAAATGGAAAAAAGCTTCCATGAATTGTTAGGGTTAAATAATAAACCCAAATATTTTTTTAAAGAAAATATTGATGATGATAAAAATAAATAATGGAGGGTGATGGTATGTATAAAAAAACTCACTATATTGACCGCTTATCTTCACGGTGTTCCACTGCTATGTGTTGCATCATATTAATGAAATTGTTCCTGGGATGAGATAATACTCGTGGATCAAATGATTAAATCAAATTTTTTATGGGGAAGGGTGGATATTTTTGATCCCACAAATAATAATTTATTTGTGTGTGAGGATATTGTTTTATATCCCCAATGTACAAAATATTTTATGGGATCAGGATGTCCTTTCTTGGTTCATGCAATAAAAATCCCCATAGAAGACCATAGATAACCAGCCATCCTGAAATCTAGTTACTCTATACTTCTATAATAAACCCTTGAGGTAAAAATAAGAAATAAGAGATTCATGAGCCAAACCTCGTATGACTGTTTCCATAATGGAGTGAGGTCAATCTATTATTAATAGGTAAACCAACCACATGACATTAAAAAATAAATTAAATTCATCCATCCATTTGAAATTGCATAAATACATTGCAGACACCATTCCAAAAATTAATAGGGTTGGACTCTTTTTGTTCTATCACCCTATATAGTAAAAAAGCATTGAATGAGTTGTGTCCCTCCTTGAAAACCCCTATGTGGGATGACCTAGAACAGCATAAATAATTACTATGCGAGTGGAACCCAAAACATCATAGTAAATTTCTTTGTAGGTGGAAATGAGTATTTCATATCCAACGGATAATCTAATTATTCTCTTACCCATGTAGAAAAATGCTATGTGAAGGGAATCAATACCTCAAAATAACATGCTACGTCAAATAGAGAATCCTATGGAATTCTTAACTCGAGATCCCATTATTTCCCACTATCAAAACATCGTGCCCCACATTGGTCACTCAGTGGACCATTGTAATGGTATTAGTCTAAGGCCAATTCCAAATCCACCAGATATAGATTAATCGATCATTGGATAAATTATCATGTTCCCTTGAGTCTACATACCCATTGTTTGCAGAGTCCAATTGGTAAATTACGTGACTATGTGGGTCCTTATATAGTCAAAAAGTATACATTTCCAGGTTAATGAGGTTTCTGATCTTGGCGGTTTTGACATGAACCTCCCCTTTATAGGAGGGCTGGTAGAAGATCTCACTTGATTTTACCTTTAGATGATTATATTATTTCCTCTACTATTCCCTAGGAACCAAAGTGCATCCCTCCTAGATTAATCCAATATTCATTCATCCAAGTGGAATAAATGTTTCTCTCCATTTTAGGTCTATGGTAAAATGATGGGAGGGGAAAGTAACATAAAATCCCTCAATCATTTCCTCTCCATTTGGGCCTAGTCCTGTTACACAAGTGAACAAGTGAATTGGGTGATCTCAGATCCACTACTTCCTCTTGTGTATCACATCGAGAATGACTCACCTGGTCTTAGAGGATAACAGTGATCATTAAATATACATGACCCCAATAGCCATTAGGAATACTATTTTGTATACCCCCCCCCCCATAACAACTATGTGGGATTTGATTCCCGTCTGACTCGGACACATATGAATCCTCATTAACATCCAAACCAATCACCCAAATTCATGTAAATCTTCTCGATCCTTATTTTCGATAAGATCATGTCCTTGGCGGGGAGAAGTCTCATCATTCTGGAACATTGGTCTATTTGGGAGTAATTCATACACAAAATTTTGACTCGGCACCTTCTGACTAAACATCCTTCATTCAAGATTTTAATCTACATGGTTTCGTCAATATCACATGACCATAAAAGATATATTGTGACATATTATGTTTCAACTAACTATGTGGGTTTGGATTCCAATCATGATGATAGATAGGTATCATATTATATGGGTTTGATATAGACATAAAAAGAAACCTCCACTCCCTGTATGATAGTAAATTCTAGGGAATCCAACTATATGGATTAAAAATAATGTCATAGTGAAAAAGAAAAATAATATTATATTATCAATTTATAAAAAGATACCATTGATTGAGAACCTCATATAAATAAAGATATATCCATTAATAGATGGACTCATATACATATATAAGATTTTGAAACCATGATTTCTAAAAATTAAATGTCATTTCAGGGTAATCCATGTCATATTTTTTAATGAAAAAAATTATTTGTGAACGTGTCTTAAATCTATACAAGAGTACTAGAATATGTGATAACTGAAACCAAAAAGTGTTTTCTGAGGCATACCTTCAATCCAATCCACCATTGTGAGTCCTTAATCTTTATTGGGGTAGTTTTTCAACAACCACATACCTTTTGAAATATTATTCAGGAAATATCTCGACCAGGGGGACCATTATGTGTTTTCAACTCCATGAATAACCTGTTGGAAGCCATTTGAGAATAGTAAACCTTATTTGAATGGATTTTCAACATTCTACCCCCCATAATCAGTCATAATATAGACATCATTATTTTCGTTGAAATGATAATTGTAAATCTTGGATGAAATGATTTTATGTAGACATATGCTTGATATTTTAAAAAGGATAGAGTGATTGGTTTTTTCGAGACCACTTTTTTCTATGATAATTGCTCCTTATTATCTATTTTTTTTCCCAATGGATATCAATTTAGTTAAAATTTATTATTTTCTAAAAAATATTAAAAAATATATTTATTTTAAGATTAAATGTGTTTTAATTTAAATATATGAATTATTTTTGAGATCACCAAGTATATGAATCGTGGATAAAAAAATCATTTAATTTAACTATTATCAACGTTATTTTATTCAATATATAAAAACAATACTATATCAAATTTTGATAGAAAAAAATTTGTATTTTATATTTAATAAATATTGAAATTTTTATTAAAATATCTTAATGTATTTGATTAATAAGAAAAAACCTATACTTATCTCTTTAATTATTACAGGTTTTTTATAATCAAGAAGTGTGTCGTTTTTTGGTATATGAATGTTTATACCAAAATTTAAATTTATCACACAGATAATGATACTCACATTTAAAATCACATTTTCTAAAAATGATGGTTCTTAAATAGAATTTAAAAATTGTTATTTCAACATTGAAGAGATGACCTCATTCCACATTTATCATAGTATGATGGTTGATTTTTGGGAGGGGTACATTTCATTCACAATCATTAACATTGGGTTACCAATTTCAATATTAATGGAAACTCTCAATGGTTCCCACATCCATAACATTGTATAAACCTATATTCGAAAGGTAGGTTTTCACTCATGGTTTTAGACGAAATGATGCCTAGAGACTCACATTGGTTGAGAGGATCACAGGTAAGCCTCATCACACCATATAGGTGGAAATGTTTTCCTACTGCGGGACTCTCTTATAGATTTATGATAACTATGAGAATCAGTTACTAACACCCATATGGGATTCGTTAACCTATCAAAAATATTATATGTTGAATATATTTTTTTCACAATAGAAAGGTGGAGTCTCTTGTTTGAATAAATATGTATGTATCCAAGGACCTCCATCCATTTCCCAATAATTAATAGATTATTTATATGAGGAATACATATACTAAATGCATTAGAATTTTAATCCTTGTAGAGAGGTGGTTAATATTCAAAGGAGGGTATTGAGCTATTATGAGGCGACCAACATACCATGGTAACAATATGAATCTAGACCCACGTATTTCATTAAAATCTATGAAGTTTAACATCTTTTAGATAGTAATATTTGTGAGTGGTTGGGTACCAAATATTTTGGGACATGTATTGAGGAGACGACCTTCATATCCTATTTATGGTAGGATTCATAGTTATTATAGTCTAATCTCACCCTTCAGACTGGTCACAAGGTAGATATGTCCATATGGAATAGTTTTATATCATTCCACTCATCATTGATTACATGATGATAGATACCTGGTTTGTCTATATTTACGATGACAATGACATGTTAATTGTGATTCATTAAGACCATATGATCTATGCTCGATGTGGGAAACATGGGATAGAATGTTACCTACTTCATTGAATACGGATGTTGAGATCATGAACTGTTATTACACTTGGGGTACATTAGTATAGCACTCAAGCCTTTAGAAGGCATCCTATATATCTAAATAGTATAATAAATTAGAGTCATCATAGTTTTCTTGATTCTCACTACATTGGGGAATGATGTTTTGATTTTCCCATGAGAATGATTGGGTTCGCGATGGTTGAAATTTCAACGACATAGGAACAAATACATCAAGTTAGATGATATTTTCAGCTTGGGATATGACCTTAAAAATGTGTTCTATATAGCCTAATAATGGAAGGAATCAGAGTCCTCATATCTTAATGGTATCTGGTATTATACATTTGAAATACCATTGAAGTTGTATAGGATTATTTTGAAAATGATATGATCATAGAGAATTCCTAATCCCATGCGATCTATTTTTAGTTTGATAAACAAATTGCAGAAAATAATCATCCCTATTACATATAGGTGTAAAAAATATATGTTGGAAATTCCCTTGGTGTGTTTTAATGTTGTGATCGAGATTTACGAAGGGGACATACATATCCTAGTAATATCATAAATCAGAGTAAATGTAGTTCAATGTCTTTGGCCTCACACAATAAGGCATACTTTTTGATTTGGGAATACACACTAAGGATGAACAAGGTTATCATGTCTTAGGATTCCCCTATGACCATTCCTTCTTTTGTACTTAACATTTTTTGATTTCCTACTCAATATTCCTTGGATTGTTTCTGGAAATGTTGGAGAATTTATTATTGACAAGTCAAAAGACAATCAGCTGAGGAAGTTAACTCATCCAAGGGAAATCATATATCCTCTATGGAATATACAATGTTTGTTTCAAGATCAAGGATGGATTATATGGATTATGTCACAATACTTGGATGGTTTCTTGTGGAAGCCATCCCAATACACCGACTGACATTTGTAGTGGGTGTTTTTTAATCTAGATGACATGTCCTGGGGTTATCACGAAATTTTGATGGCATAGTTGGAGGATGTCCCATGAGTATGTGTGACTTGTCTCACATGGTGATGCATATATAAGATAAAATGTCTTTATGATATTGAGAGACCCATATCGCACGAACAAAATGTGTCACGAGAGCTAGTTTAAATGTGTTGATTCCACCGCAAGACAAATCTAACATACATTGTTTCTTGCTTATTAGTTTGGTGACATGTCTAATTGGAACCACGAGGTAAGGATAATGATTTCAAATGGATTCTCAAGACACTTGTGGGGTGCCCATGGGCAACAATGTGACATTCTTTGACACATCCAAGAAAATATGACATGAACCTAATATTGTACCAAAGAGTATCATGATATATGGATGACATTTCATAATAAATTAAAGTTTCTTGGTTGGTTCACACAAATACCGTGAGGATAAATGGATATTTAGAGAACATTATTCTCTAATTTGTTTCATTGTTACAATATTTATATTGAGAATTCCCTAGATGTGTTTAGTTTTAGCTTGTATTATGTCTGAAGTTATCTTTAAGGTCTACAGTATGTTCTTCCTGTGTATTTCAGAGGACCGTCAGAGGATCTATGATGATCACATGATTTTTTTATTAATTCCTACTTATTTATATAGTTTTACCTCAGATCATACATGATGAGGATATTTTTTTATTTTTATTTTAGACACACTGGGAAATCCTCTCAAGTAAAGATGCATTTATTTGCGAAAAATATAATACAAGTTGACATTGAACCATTATTTTTCCTAATGGGATGGGGGTTTTATAGATCACTCTTCTCTAGCTGTTCGCCACATGCATTGGTGTATCTCGCATGGGGAACACATATTCACATTTCTCTGTCTGGGATCTCTCCGAGGGACTCACATAATTTTCAACAACTATGAGTCCCTCCCCTAAACACACCCTTTACTACTCTATTTCCAATTAATTGGTATTTTTTAGTCATTTGGGAAATAATAAGGACTTCCATATTGTCCTTTATAAATATACACTGGCCTTCATAATATCTTTTTTCCTATAAAAATTCTTTTGTCTGATCTCTTGTCACTTTTCTTGGTCATTCTATGATAAAAGAATGGATTTTCAATGGGATCTGTAAGATTATGGTGTGGAAGTCCCTAACACATGTAAATAGTTTTATGACGAAGAGAGGATTCTCCACCTTCCTATTTATTAAGTTTTTTTATTTTAAAAATATTGTGATTCATGAATGATTTCATGATTATTCTTGACGAAAAATACTCTACCACTAGGTGATGTTTCATCTGACCAATAATGTTTTTATATAAATGCATGGGCATTTCCTTGGAAATTCAATATATTTTTCCTTATGGAGTCAATGGAGGAGTGGATGGATGTTAGGAAAAACTCGACGTTCTTCATGTGATGGGGATGAACATACAATGGTCTTTTAAGAAATGAGGTAGCCAAGTCCTCTGGGTCTGGTGGACTCCTATGTATCTCTGAGGTCAAGTCACATGATGTTCAAAACTGTGATAGTTTCTCACCTACTCTAATTTTATCTCCTTGGTTTTATTCTACAATGTATGGGGGGTCTAATGGGTTTTATTTTATTTTCTCAAGGAAAATAATCCTCACTATCAATGCTTCATCACATTATCCTTATGATAACAAGATGATCCCACCATATGGATTTTCCCCTTATTTTCTAAGGATTCTGGGATGGGTAGTCTGGAACTCGTTAGTTAAAGACCGATGTGGCCTGGTATATCATATAATGACTCTTCCACATAACCATAGGTTGTTCAATGATATTTCAAGATATAATATATATTTTCCAAAGGATATTTGTGGAAACTTTCATAGGTTATCTGATACACATAGATTTTTCAAGTGACCTCATGATGGTGTCATGATTTCACATCACATGGATTCTCATCCGATCTATGTGTCTCAATCACCTTATTATTTTTTTGCTTTTATGTGGAGGAAAATACCCATATTCATGTATTTCTTCTCCTTTTCAATTTGTTTATGCTCATTTGTTACTCATCAATAAATCCCCACTAATGAGAGACATCCTCGGGGAATGAGGATAATTGTTTAGGAAAGTTAATTCATTCTTGATTCAATTGATCTGTCATGAGTCGATGTCATATGTGATGTTGGTTCTATCAAGTGAGACTTGGTATTATGAAAAAGTACCTATTAATTATAAAGAATTTGTCAGAATCACTTAACCATCTTTTCATTCCTCCATATATCTCATGCTCCATCTATCAAATTCCTTCATCCTGATATTATTCCTCTGGTCTTGATCATGAGACCTTACCATGAGAATGATTTCACAAGAACTATTCCCCAAGACCATGTTTCTTCAAGCACCCACTCAGACCATCATACAGATAGCACATTGTTTATTATTTGAACTTGGTACATGAGGATGTGTAATTATATTAGTGGTTTTAATAGCATCTACAAATTTTAATACACAAACCATTTACCATCTAGTATCTCATGTGACCAATTTATGTTCATGTGATCTTCAGTACTTAGGGGTTCATGTGGTTATATGATTCCCTAAAGTGATTATGTGAACCATGTGGGATTTGAGGGTCAAGAAATTTGTTATCCTCGTTTTTTGATTCATGAATGATCTTATCAATTTTTTTGATGCACATGGAACATAATTTTTATGATTTTTTTTAAATAATTTATTTCATTAGTCACATATATTTCAGTAATATATTTTCAGATTGTTTTGGGATATTGACAATTCTATTATTACTCTAATCCAAGGAAATTGATCAACAAAAATCACTAAACTAACCCACAATATTATCTTGAATTCTAGAATTGTAGCTTTGATTGGGTTCTACTTATCTAGGATATAGGATTACCCCTTATTTCATTGACTTCCCCTATATGGGTATGGCTTACTAGACGATGTTGCGATTTCTCCTTCAGACATAAATCTTCCATCTTGCTGGGTATAATCATCTCTCCAATATACTCAGATTACAATTTTATGGGATAGTCAGGTAGTTACATCTCAACCCCAAGGGTAGTATTAACTGTTGGTGAACTATCTATTAGGTCTGGATAGTTTTTATTTCTCCTATCATCCCATGGATCAAAATTATTCAAGTATATTTACATCTTCATTGAATAATCCAATAAGTAGATGAGGCTTGATATGCGATCTTTGTCAGGGAAATAATTTATATGATTAATGGGAATGTATATTAATGGATTGACAAATATTGTTGTAGTTTAATGATCATTTTTATAGGGATCATCTTCTTGATGTCCTGTGGATCTACCAATTTATCATCTATTATCATCCTGATCTTCTCCAAGAACTAATCACATGTTGTTTCCCTAGTTCTAACACATTCAACTTGTCTCATAGTGAAGAAAGTATCATCCTATGTTAAATCATCCAACTGGTTAGAATTATTCCTCTCAGAGAGATGTACAATGATATCATCCCTATTGTAGATTCCAAGGTTGATATCTTGATGAATCCAGTATTGTCGAGGTATATGCTCATCATTGTGAAGTAGAATTTGATAAATGAGAAAATTATGCATCTTCATTAATCATTCAATGACATGATTGATATATTCATTTATCAATGTGGAGATATGAAAGCTTCCATACACCCCCATTTGGGACATTCCTATAAATTTCACAATAGTACTAGCTCTTACTGAGCAATATTAGAAGCTAGTTATTATACCTCATGAGGATATCAAGTGAACATTTAGATATCTATTATACTATTTATAGTTGTCTTTATGGACATTTTTTTTGGGATGGATCTTCCTGGATGGGGATTCATAATAAGGGATATCAATTAGCATTATAGTGATGGTAGTGTGGCTAGAAATATGACAACATCTTAATTTAGTAGTACCGGTCTTCCATTCCTTTACCTGCTTCTAGTCCACATTCAATAAGGTCGAACCCCCTACTAGTTCAGTGGAACCTCAAATTTAATATTTGACTATATAGGGAATCAAATACATTGTTATGAATATTAAAATTCTTCAAGTATCCCTAACACTATATACCATCCCAAATTATTGAACATATCAATGTTTGGGGCCATGTCTCTAATCTTTGATGAGGTCACAAATGAATCACACCAAAATTATTACTACAATTTCACCCATTAAATTTCTTCGGTTTATCCAATAACTTATATGGGATGCATATCCATTGAAAAAGGGACTTATATGATTTACCATAGATATAGGTTTCTTTTGGTTATGATTAATAAGCTGATCTTGTACGATCCATACAAGCCTTATCAGTTCTCTCATTAGTTCAGTAGTATCCAAAGGCCCCTTTCCATTGGCTGGTTTGCTGGGAGAGCTATATACTAGGATCATCTTCCAGTTTTTTATAACGTCGGTGCATGATAATACTATTACTAAAATCATTCTTCCACCTTTCACTTCTTCCTCCATTATTACAAGGGATTATTCCCATGCTTCGGTCACAAATTATCTAAATGGTGTGCTAAGCCGACTAGTCTGTCATGTAGGCAATCCATTCTCTTTACTTTCCCCTATATCTATGGAAAAAATAGATTTGATTGAATATTTTTCAGATACATAAAGGAATCACCCTTATCCTGGTGACAACCATATTATAGCACTAGTGATTCTATTGAGGAAATCAGTCCTTCAACACACTCAATGTGTAATGACCTCGCTAAGGGGAGGGTATACAGGGCCTCCATTATGTTTCACATTCCAACCCATATCGCTATTCCACCTATTATCATACCTATCTCATCATCCAAAAAATATCATGCTAAATATAAGATTACTTAGAAATAGATTCACAACATTGTCAATGAGAATCATCTATAATTATTTTATGAAAAGTGAAATATTTTAATTAACTATTTCATGACATTGGAGTGGATGGATTTGATTTGTAAATATTATATGAAATCATGAAGACTGTTGTTATGAGACAAATGGATTTGGACACTAATGAGAGGGACATGTATGATTTTTCAAATGAGGATCCTCTTGAGATAAAGGTAAAGGATGCATATAAGGCACTAGAGGAGGGTTTGCAGTGTATATCTAAATTTAATGTTAATCCAAATGTATAGACTACACAAATATATATATTCAAGGAGATCATAGCCCCGAAAATTTCTAACATCTCAACATCATACTACTCATAGGAATCCACTAAAAAAGAGTTACGAATCTGAATAACATAGTCGATACTCTATGTCCATTGGTATCAGTAGATGAGGTGGGCCGAGTTGAACGTAAATGACCAATGGTAGATTCTCACTAGGATATCACTTACATGGATATATTAGAATGTAAAATCTCATTTTAATTCAATGTACGCTAGTTTTCTCTATGATCCTCATAGAGACTCTAAAATACTGAGATTCATCTTATTTCATAAAGTATTAATCAATATATATTCTGAACATTATATGGTCTTTCCAGTTTTATTTTTCTCATGATATGCATCACGTTCCACTGATCATATATTTTTTGAATATCCAATGATACCCCTCTCATGAATAATATCATATAAACCTATATCCATTTAACATTAATTTTGAAATTTTATCAGATTAATTTTGGGAAATGATCATTAATTCCCTATAACATGAGATTCTTTTTTAGGTGTATGTTGTAGCTATCTTAATATAACATGATTTGTAGAAGGAAAAATTTGTATCATATATGACCTAGAGGTAGATTAAATATTATTTTTCCAATTTCTATAGTCCTGGAATGAATTCCTTGATTTCAGATAAGGCCATATTGTGGTGATTATATGTTTCTTCCATTCATGTAGGTCAAAATTATCAAGCTCTATTATTTAGGGTATTTTATCAAGGACCTACATCAAATTAGTTAAGAGTTTTTTTATCTTATCCCTATTACTGATTTGGATTAGGGACTTTTATCATAGACCATATATTACATTAGTTTATCTCATAGGTGATTTTTCATTAGTTGAGGTCTTTTAGAATGGACTTAAATATTTCGTTGGTTTAAGTACTTTTAGCTCAGACCTTCTTTTTCTCAAGTAAAATGTACTTTATCATGCACATGATATTTATTTAGTTTAAAAAATTTCATCTTAGAATATATATTGCTTTATTTTAGGAATTTTTAGCTCATAAATTTTGACTCTTTATTTTAAGATATTTTTTCTCAAAGTCTGTATCACATTATTTTATGTTCTTTTAGCTCAGACCTGATATTACTTTAGTTTGAGGTCGTTCATCTCAGACCTATTAATTAATTATTTTAATTTCATTTATGTTGTAAATTATATTTCATCAAATTAGGATCTTTCTGAATAGTAATGATATTGTTTTATTTTTGGGTATTTTAGTTCTTACCGTATATTTCATCAGTTTAGGGTCTTTTGGCTCGGACCTGAAATTACTTTAGTTTAGGGTCTTTTAGCTCATACCAGATTGATGATAATAAAATATGGTGTAGAAATTATTTGATTTCATGAAAACAGTCTGGGGTGTTGAGCTCTATAGTGGTGTTTTTCTAGCATACAAGGATCAGAACTCCCTTTTAAAGTGAAAATCGTTCAGTTGAAAACCATAGGTGCATAAGTATTATCCATATACATACACACATAGTCCTGAAATGGGTATCTTGAAGCCATGTATAATTTCTAGGGTATATGGATGTTTTATAAAGGTAATAATAGTTTGGGGGTGAAATACATGTGATTCCAGGTCTACCTTGATAGTTGGAATATGGGTTATGTAATTCATTAAAAAAAATTTGTGTTGTGAATATGATATGTGGAAGAAAATTCTTTTATTACCTAGGTCATTTTGAGATTCTAGGATCTGATTCAGTGTTTCCAGGGCTCACAGGGAATGAAGATCCTTTCTGTGTAGGAGGAGATTGCTTTAGATTTTTGGTCAAGGCCCTTATATTTGGATGGCATGTTGATGTGAAATATGGTATCCAATCCTTTCTGAGGTCCATGAATGATTTACGAAGACTCAAACATCCCAATGAAGAAGTCGGGTAGGAAAGGATATCTTTCCTCAAAGGGTTCTGGATCCCTAGGGGTGTCCAGCAATAGATCATAATACTCTATCCCTATCCTTTGCATATTCAAATCACAATCTGTGGGCCCCAATGGTTTCTGGAATGGTGTGTCACATTCCATCCCTGACAAAGGGGACAAAACAAAATGATGTATAGTAGAGGATATTGAATATTCTTGGATAGGTTTCAACAAAAACTATACTCCATGGTCCAAATTACACAGATCAAGATGTTGACATGGGATAGTCATATTGGGAGTAGTTCACACACCCTGAGGTATTAGGTTATCCCACAATGATTTCTAGGATAAGAAGGATCAAAATATCATTATTGCAGAGTAATGCATTTGGTTGATTACCATAGGCACATATTCAAGATCCATATGCCTACATGCATAGTCCATAAATGGTTCCTTTTTATCAGGATATATTTTCCAAGGTACATGGATGATTTACATCAAATTTAATAACACCAAATTATGATGTGTGATTTGTGGAAATTGGAATATCAAACGATGGTTTAAGAACTCTAAAAGTTCTGTCACCACATTGAGATCATAATATTATGTTAAATATATATTTTTTAAATTACTCTAACCATTTATTGAACTACGGGTCAATCACCATTTCATCGATGTTATTTGGGATATAGAGTAGGCCGTATGAAATTTTATGCCTCATTTCATTGTGCAGTATTTTTTTGTCTAAAATCTGGAGATGAGGAGTTTAGTGAGGGAAGAATGGAATTTTTCCAAGGCCTTCATTTGTAGGTCTTCAATATGATACGTTTTGTATCTCTTTTGTTAATGGTTTATCATCTTATTATTCAGGTCGTTATAGGCTAGAGATTGTGGTTAAACATTCCTAACAAAAGAGAAATAATTTTATGGTCATGATGCACATGGAACTATATGGGTGGTGATACATAAGATCCTAATTAGGATAACTGGGGTCAAAAGTTCCCCATAATCCCTTTAAGAGTGAGATGGAAATATTGAAAACAATCAATGGAGCTTTTTTATTCATTGGTAATTGTATTGGAAAATCATAGTGGGAGTTCTTTATATCGTAATGCAGTGTTGTGGTTCTCCAATGATGATTTCTAGGCCCATAAGGATTATATTTTTCTTTTTCAGAGTGAGAAATATGGTTGAAGACCATATGATCATCTGCATGATTTATAGGTATACAATAATGATCATGAAAATAGTTCCTTAAATTTGTTATGTTTTATAGAAACCATTGAAATTTTTTCCAACTTGACGTACTCATGAAATGAAGTATGATTTATGGATTTGGGTTCTCTAATGATGGTAGAATATTCCCATACTCAGGTTGATTGGGAAATGGTTCTTGTGGCCTCTTGAAAAGGGATGATGGTGGATGATAGTCCTTATAGTTTATGTACATGTAGTGAGGATATATTTTCTTCCAGATATTCTAAAATCATATTGTATCGATATTGTCAAGGTTGTTTTTTATCATATAGTAATGTAGTGTTTCATACAGATTATTATCATGCGGTAAGGACATGTTTTATGCTGTTTAATGTCATATTTTATGGATGCGATTTGTGCATTTTTTTCATTTGGTAAGGATGTATTTTGTTATTTTTATTTTTATGTGTTATGGAAACATTTCATATAATTTATCATTTTTCATTATGTATGTGTTTCGTCAATTTTTTAATCATGTGGTAAGGACGCGAGGATAGAAATGATACCTTGTTTGAGAGACATTATTTTCCTAAAAATACCACACATAGATCAGATTCACACATAGGTGAAGTTTCCTTTTATATTTCATCCCCTATGTAGTTGGGGTGCATTCATTTTTTTTGGTTGTTGTAGTTGGGCCTAGGATTGGAGTTCCTAATGTAACAATGTATCATATAATGGAAGGAATCAAGAAACTCGTAGTTCTTCTAAGCCCGCTCATTTTAAAATCATAATGTAAGGAAGTGGGATCCTAGATGTGAAATGGTAATGTTATGTATAGACCAATGAATTGAATTTTGAGTCTCACTACTTATCCCATAGTGATATGAATCAAGCCAAACATAGTTCTTTGGAAGGATCCCTATATAGGTCTAATTTTTACGTAGAAGGGGGAAATTTTTATATTTTGTAATTTTGATTGGACTTGGAGTTATAGATCCATTGATTACTATATATCATGTATGGAAAGGAATTAAATATGACATAGTTCTCAAATGGGAATATCTCTACATTGGTATTATCCATATGTGGAGACATGCATTTTTCTGGTGATTTTTTATAGCATAGCCCAAGATTATAGATCAATTCATCACTACATGTCCAATTATGATAAAAATATAGCCATATGTACTTCTTGAATCGTGGTGTGGTAAGAGAACAACACTAACAAAAGTGTTCTACTTTAGGAGAGGTCCATGGGAATGTGTAGTTTTGTGATTTTAAATGGATTTCAATAATGCGGCTTTACCTCATGAAGTATGGACTCATGGTATAACATTTATGGTTTTTAATAAAGACCATGATGTACTTTTCATGGGTTTTAATGCCTTATTTTTATATTTAATACCTTACAAAACTTTCTACGCTCTCGTGAGCCGTGCTTGGTGTTAGAAATAGAGAATTATAAGTGGTTATCTTACCACAAGGGGGAAATTAAAGATATGAACGGGGAATTTTACTCATGTGGTGAATGGAACAAGTTATATGATTTAGGATCTCTAAATATGTCATTAAAAATGATAATTAATCTGTATATAGTTCTAGAAAACCTATGAAGTTTAATGTTATGTGGAAATTCATCTCTCGAGTAGTTTAGTGTCATGGGGAAAGGACATGGTTGACTCATTGGGAAAGAGGATGGATTTAGTAGTTTGACCCAAGAATGTAGGTTTGGGTATCCCTACATATACTATAATTGATGTAATTAATCCACACTTTTTTCATAAGAATATGTAAATTTTAACAAAAACTTTTAATGAATTATGTTTTTTAGGTAAACATGTTTTTGTAATGACATTGTTCTACCTATTTGTGCCATGTTGCCAAGACATCTAATAAATCTTGAAGTTATTTGGTTAGAATGAGTTAACAGATCATACACTGATGTATATTCTATAGTTGATGAAATAAAATCAAATTATTTCATGAGAAATTTTTCATGGGTGGGTGGATTAAAACACTCCACATCCATTGTGTCGAATGAGTAATCCCCATTGTGACATAAGAGTAAATGAGAACTGATTTTTTAGATTTTCTTTCATTGAAAGTCAGAAGGTTGGGGGAGGTTATAAATTGATTATAAAACTGGTCATATGGAAATGAATTCAGTTTTTGGAATGTATTACTTACTCCAACTATTTTTTACTAGGTTTTCGGCATAAATCTATTTCAACATAGTGACATTTTTAGAGATATTTTCATCTTAAATTTCATTATAATCATATTAATTACAATGAAAAAAATTATTTTAAAAGATCAATAATCTACATGTATATGTAATAAACATTAGTAAATGAAATTTATTATTCAGCAAAGGTAATAAAATTGTTTAACATTGATGAATTCGTTTTTTCTAGGATGAAAAATAGTAGTTACAAAGTCAATGTTAATTCATGGTACAAAAAATATCATAGAGTTTTGGATTCATAGTTATGTGTTAATGTAATTTATGTTGAATCATGTTGAATAATATTGGGTAATAAAGAATTGATTTTTTAATCAGACGAATTAGAATTTAAAAACCCAGTTCTAAAAATTCATTTTTCCTCTCATATTGTGAAATATAATATGTGTATGGTGTAAGGAAGAAGGTATATATGAGCACAATTGGAGTAAAATATCTATGCAATTAATCTATAATTAATTTAAGACAATAATTAAATAGTGGGAAATATTTATATCACAATATATGATCAGAATAATCCTCTGATAGTTAGCATAATGATGAAAAAATAAGAAACAATACATCAACTTCCTATTGGGTGTCTAGTTTTGTGAATAGTTTTATTGTTGAAAAATGATATTCATTCCACATTATAAGTGATTCAAACATAGTCTGTAGATTTTTATAATTATCAAATTGTTATTACTTTCAATATTATTCTTATATGAGGATTCTGGGGGGTCAAGTGGTCTTAATGAAATTCAAGCCATGCAAAGAGTTAAAATTTTATTTTGGATATAGAAACTTATATACCTATTATTCCCTTACTATGTATGTGTTTGCTAAAAATAAATTTTAATCATATAAGTACAAATTTTATTATGATTAATATTGAATTAAAAGAATTTAAATAGTGACATTACCTCCCAAATCATTGATTTAGACTGAAATGTTATGGTCACTTCAACTAGTATAAGTGGGATGGATTCCCTCTTCTGTTATCTAATGTTTAATGAGTGAGTGTATTCAACTTTTTTTATTATTGTTGATTTTATCTATTTATTTTGTGTTTAAAATTTAAAATCATAATTCAGAAAAATACAAGAGGATTCAAACATTAGATTTGAAATGATACTCTATATGGAAGGATATAATGCTTCCTTTCTTATATTTATTTATTTCTGATGAATTGGCAACTATAAATTATAGTTTCCCTCCACACAGTCAGTATGTTTATATTACAATATAATATTAGAAAAATTTTAAAAATAAATTATATTATAGAAATTATATATTTTACTTAAATATACATAGTGAATTAATGAATGTGAAGGGAGAAGAGAACAAAAATGCTATATGTGGAATTTTTAGAATATTTAAAAAAATACCAAAGAAAATATATAAAATCGGTAGATTTCCCTATTGAAGTATGAATACTTCAATATATACGAAGATGAATCATCTTTTAGATTCAAAAAAATTATAAATTTCCTTATAGAAATTCGTGTATGACATCATGAGAATTTAGATGATAAAATAGTGTTTGAGAAGATACCTCTTATCCTACAAGATTGGTTTGACATTGACATAATAACAGTAAATGATAATGTTTTAGAAACCACCCCTCATGTTAAAATACACAATATCTTAATTTCTAATTTCATCGAAAAATTTAATTTTTGCAATAAAATTTTAGGGCATTGAAATAAATATCATCAAAACCAGTCAAATTAGTAGATGTTGATGAAGAAGGTTGAACAGGTGAAAAATTGTTATTTAGATATAGATTTTCATGTGAATCATATGGTTGACAAATTTCAGTATTTTACCTCTAGAAAATGTTTGAAGAAGGATTAAGATGTTCATCAGAATGATTTTTGAGTGATCAATTCTATAAAAAAGATTTCATAAAGAGATATCAAACAAAAACACATAAAAAATACATTTCAGGATGTTTTGAATATTTTCATATTAAAAATCTATTTATTAACAGGGAATTTCTTTAGAAATATGAGTTAAATTTTTTTTAAAATAGAACAAAAGTGGCATGATTTTTTTGAAATAGTTACATAGTTGACAGATGCTATAAACACATAGATAATCATTTATAAAAGCACCCTTGGTTTATCATAGTTTTGTGAAGAAGAAATAGTGGTGTAACATAATAAAAAATAATTGTATCTCTTCAAATACTTATAATAAATAAAATAATGAAAATCTATAGAAATAGACATGTTTATTAAAATTCCAAACATAAAAAAACAGAAAATTGGATTTACTACTATTCTCTAATGCTAAAAAATCAAATAGCACTTAATTTCATATACTATTAACTTAAATAACATATAATAAAATATGCATCCTCTAATAGATGAAATTAGTATGTATCTTTTAAATTAATTCTAAATGATTCTAAATACAAAAATAGAAAAAACGATTGAATAGTGTTACGGGAAATAAAAAATTATGGAAAGTGAGAATTGATAAATATGATATCAAACACAAAACATGAACCCAATATTTGGAACCTAACATCTAATCCATAAATTTGTTTTCTTAATTACTCAATGAAACATGATTTATTCTTGGTGGAATACACTTGGTCAATATGAAATTTTTTAAATACAAGTGCACAATATCTTATCAAATGTTAAAAATTATATAAGTATGTTTGAATAAATTATTCCAAAGGGACCCTTAAATAAAAACAATAGGATTAAAAATAATGTTATTCAATATGATAATTTATAATTTAATAGTTGTTAAAGACAAATAAATTCCCTTCAATTATTGAATTTTATGTGAGGTAGGAAAAGAATCAATAAACTATAGAGATCGACGAGGTTATTAAGTTAACCATGAAGTACTTAGGTAGGGGCATGAAATAACTTTTGAAACTCATATAATACAAATATTTATAATTAATCGTAGTACAGTTCCCATTTAAAATGTTAATGGAGACTAAATATTTCGCTGATAAAAAATTGGTTTTTATTGTCAATGAATGCACGAGATTCTCCACAATTATTTTTTAGCTGCTATAATTACCTCCAAGTTACTGAAATATTATTGATTAATATATGGATTGAATAACTAGGAACTAAAGACTAAAAAATTATAATAAAATAAATAACAATTACCTAAGGATCTTAATAAATATAAAATGATTATATACTGCTAAAAAAATTTGTGGTGATGTTATAACAGAGGATGAGTAGGAGTTCCTCAATATGAGGAGGAATAGAAGAAAAATAAGGGGTGATGAACCTATGAATTGGAGATTTCTTTGACCTACTATTGATGAATGGTGAGTAGAATCATGGAGTCATGTGATGATGGCTTGTGTGACAGATCATCACCAAACTCATAGGTAGATGTTTCGACCTTCAATGAAGGATAGATAACACTTTTGTGGTCCTATTGTTCCTTTCCTGTCCAAATGGATCATAGGAACCCTGTCTGATGGATATGAGGCATCTCATCTAAGAGAAAAACTTCAGGTAATTTCTCCACCTAGGTATTCAGCTCATCTAGATAAGGATTTGGCCATGTTATTTGAGCTGGGCCATCAAATTTAACTATTTTCGTACGGATTTTAATCCAACCCGACATTAAGATCAGTCATCTGACATTATTTCATTGGGCTCATGGGGTATCACAATTTTTTGTTTTTTTTTTCATGCCATTATATCATGTACGTTTTTGTATTTGGTCATATAATGGATTCCATTTCAACTCTTTTAGAAAAATTATTGTTTTTTCATTTATTTAAATAAATGTTGTTAAATCAAACATGTTCCTAATTAAATCAATTATTTAGGCATTAAAACTATATCTGGAATCATATTATTTAACATATACCATAAATTATATATATTTTTATATAATTTCATGAAATATTATTATATCAAATATCATAAATATTTTAATTCAATTATATATCAAATATAAAAATATATTATTTTGTGATACCTTATTATATGATAAAAAAATTTATTGATCATGTAATCATATATTTGTATAAAACTAATGATTAATTAATAAAAAAAGATCAATTTATATATATATTAAATTATGTATTAAATATTTCTTTTCATTGAATGATTTTTTGGAGTGATTTTCTATAATCATGGGAGGTTTTTTGCGTTAACTAATAATAATAAATTCATTTGTTGGAAAAACACATGTATATATTTATATGGTATAGGAAAATATTAAGTTATTGATAAGATATATGTCGGTATAAAACACTTAATACAAATAGATATATTTTTATGTTTAAATAAATGTTGGTGTCTATAAATAATAATAAAAAAATCTAATATTTTTTGGAATTACTCATTTTTTACCAACAAATATAATATATGCAATTATATTTCTATTCTATCAAGTCAATTTTATGGGAGTGCATTATCTCCAATCAATAAAACCTGGATGAAATGACTTATGACACAAAATCCTATGGGCTCTATAGGGCTTCAACAGGTGACTCCAGGAGTTCTTTTGAAATATGGGGTGGATCAAGGACTGATATATTTGTTGAAACAATAACCAAATCTTTTATAATGTCATGATTTTGTACCAAAGGTCAGTGCTTCCCAATATGGGAATTCTCTTTCACATTTTGTTAAAGATTAAAGGCCTTTCTAGAGGACGAGCCTGGTGATTCAGTAGAAGTAGAGGGAATATCCACTGCCAGTGGTGTAGGTCTCACTGTCCTTCCACATTTCCTAGGTTGATCAGATAACTAAAACCCCACAAGGTGGTCATGTAAGATAATTGGGTGCCTATGAAAACTGGTGGGCTTGTGGTTACCTAAATTCCTATTTTGGTTACGATAGATCACTTTCCTATGAGTTTCTGCTACATTTATTTTTCCCATGGGGACATGACAGAAATATTAGGTCTGACTATGTCCACACTATCCCATGTATCCCTTGTTCTGGCGCTTGCGGCATGTCGTTCCCCAGTTATGTTGGAGAAAATTATATTATGGGGCACAGTCACCATCAAAGTAGGGGTATTCACATTTTATCATGTTGAAAAAGTTATTTATAATCTTTTCAACTAATGGAGATTCTATTTTTTTTTTGATGTACACATGTTGTAGATGTTTCACGAATGAAATATTCCAGAGATAAATCATGTTTTGAAGGAAAATATGTATCCTACCCTTCTATTTATTCTTGTTTTAATTGGTCATTTCCACCTTTCGGAGGCATATTTGTGGGTTCATCTTGCGTGGAGGAGCTATTTTTGGTCTACATAGAAGTCCACTTAGTGTGAAAGAGCTCGATGAACTATTTTTCCAATCGTCATGTTTTAGTACATCCTCTCATTCCGGGATGCAACATTCTAGAAATTATCTTTTTCTTCTGACTATGAAAAGTTTAAGTGAGCCAATTTTTCTATGGATTTATCTGACACCACCTATCCATAATTTACCATTCCTTAAAAAGAAAATTTTAAGACAATGTAGCCATGGATATTAAGACCCATCCTTCTATGGAAGGAGGTATAGTCGGGACAGTCAGTGTTGATGACCTCATCGAGCATCCTATACTATGTTTGTAAGATTAGGTTATTTTCTATGGATGAAAATAAATAAATGGTGACTTTTTAATTTTGGAATAAGTATGTTTATTCATCCATTCCTCAAATTATAGATGACCTTGATTTATTTTTTCTTCTGGATGTGGGTGATTCTGTTGTTTTCACTACTCTATATGAGGTTTTAGGTGGTTCAGGACCTACCTGGGTTCTTGTACATGAAATATTATGGGCCTTATATTGACAGCAGTAAATTCTTCTTTTCATGGCCATTTTCTATTTTTTGTTGGTGTCAGTAAATTATTTATATAGGGTCCACCTAATGGATTCCTTAATCTATGGTGTTATTTATATGAACTCATGGAAAACACCAACATAAATCATAAAAAAGGGTGTATGAAACTCATCTAGGATATTTTTTTGATAGTGTTCCAATATTTTCCACTATGAGTGTGGTATTATGAGTGCATACCAATCCCTTACATTTGGATATGAAGTCAGAAACCCCGTCATTCATTCATTATTTTTTGTTCTTCATGTCAACAATTACCATTTTTCTCAGCATGAAGATCTATTGATAAAAGAATATATTATAAAGGGTTTTCCATCCTACAATGGATCCTTCTGGTAGGCTATTATACCATACCAATGTTGGCCCTATTATATTCTTTATGAAATTGCTCAGTTTTGTTGCATCTTTTTCATCTCGAGGGCCAATCATTGGTCCAAATTAGGATATTATGTGTTTGAAAAGATATTTAACATTCTCCATAAAATGTATATAGGGGTGGATTTACAAGGTATGGATGAGGTTTAGTATCATCCACCCATTTGGGATATTGCTTCTTCACATTATTTACAGGTGCACATCTCCATTCTGATGATTCAATTTGAGTATCCATTGACTCGATGATGATAATAATATATAGTGGGAATCATGTATGATCCATCTCCAATATACTGGGAGTGGTTGACGATCGATGATGTGGTCCCTCTATTATCTCTCACAGATTCGTGAATCATCAGAATACTGAATATTTTCTTGGGTGATTAAGAGGCTATTACTTCAATGAAGGAATGTCATAATCATTTTTGACTTCCTCATTTATGTGGTCTTTTCCCTAGATCTGGATCCATTCTAATGCTTAGATATTACAATTTTTAGAAGATCCTCCAATGGGAGGATAATATTCATCTCATATTGAGGATGACACCCAATTGGATTATTTCCCATGAGTATCTTCTCATGGGTTAGTCTAATAGGATTATCTCTCTCTCTTATTGTGACAAATATTACATTATTGAAGGAACCTAAACTATTCTGGATGGTGATTGGGTTGTAGTATCACTTTTTTCATTTTCATCGTCAGTGATCCTCCTGTGTGATGGAAAATGTAATTTTAGGGGATCCATGTTTTGGATCCTTCCCTATTTTAGGGTTTGTTCCACCTCGGTTCATGCATCCAAATAACTCCTTTATTTTGGTACATTTTCATTATTGTGGATAAATTCAATTTTTATTTGATCAACTCTTTTTATGTTGATAGTGATGCCATTCACAAAGGCATATTCAGAAATTGAATTTTTTATATTACATTCAACATAGTTGAATGATACTGTAAAACATTTATTAGGTTAATTATTCAAAAACTAGGCCTATTTGGCCATTTTGGACTGTGTCCACAGTGAGGTATGATCTCATTTTTCATATGATCCTCCTATTATCATCTATAAGTTGTTAACATGATGGAGTTTTGATTCGGTCTTTCAGAATGGTCAATGATCGACAGATGTTTTTCTTGATGTGGGAGAAATTTTTTGGATTCCAAATGTTGATTATTTCTACCCAACCTATAGAAGAATGATTCACTCTTTGGTGATGTTGATGATGAAAATTCGCCAACCTTGTAAGATGGGGGGTTTTTTAAGCCATAATTGGCATTGATTTGTCGTTTTCATGAGGATCCATTGATTCCTGTTAGGGATTGGTGATTCCCAAAATTGACATGATGATATAAATTCCCTCATCCCAGTAGAGTGGGGTCAATATAGAGTCACCATTAACTTCCTCATGACCCTGTTAGGGGATTATGAACATTTTGATGGTTTCTGAGATATAAATTCCCCCAGCCTAGTAGTATGGTTGGTTTTGTGGTTGATTCTGATGTGTCTTGAATCATATGAATATTTTTTTATATAAGAGGTTGATGTAGTTGAGGATATTCTATTGGCCTGGTTAATAGGGTCTTCTCTTAGATGGATGATGTGATAGTTTCTAGTTCAGTTCCTTTAATGTGGATCAACTATCCAGGTATGAGGGATGGGTAAGATGACATCCCATAATGGGAATCATTTTTCATTCGATGGTTTCTAGTTGATCATAACATTGATCTCCATGTCTAAAATGAATCCATATTTCCTTAATGGGACCACATTAATTTCATGTTGGTTATCCAATTATTCATTTAATGATGTATGTGCACCGTTGTAGTGATGTAATTCCATTGTATTGACCAATTTCTATGTGAATTACCTAGTCCCCTGGTTTCTATAGAGGCCCTAACATTGTAGAACATCATATCTGAGGTGTTATACTACCCCAGAAGAGTGGAAAAGTGTAACATTTGTAACGCCCTGACCCTAGTTACCCAGAGTCGGTGCATTATTACATAACATTGGCATGATCACAAGAAAGATCAAATCTCGAAAGACCGATTGGTTTAGTAGCCTTGGAAACACTAGATATATTCATAAGTTTTACATTACATCATAAAATGAAAAACTACTACAACAACATAATGTCTCCACAGTCCACACTATTATCCCCTCATAATATCCCTGCAGGTCATTCATAACTTACTTCTTCACATACTGGGAAAAATAAAACATAGAAAAGGGGTGAGCTCAAATGCCCAGTAAGGATAACAATATACCGGAAACTTTCATAAATAAGAATAAACATTTAAGGCAATGTATAACTAAAACAAAAGCCTTTTGAACTTTAACTTCAACATAGTATGGCATAAATAAAATGAAATAATTCCATTTACTTATTCACATGGATATTCTACTAATCAAATAATCACATGCAATATCAATAACCACTTTCATAATGATGGAATGCATAATGCCAGACTATCATAACCACATAGCCAAGGCCTCGTGCCAAGACTACAAATAAGATTTTGCCAAGGCCTTGTGCCAAGACCCTAGTTTGTCTCATGAGACCTACTGATGCATCGAGGAGCTATATCGGGCTCCACCCGTCACATATTAAGTCCAATGAATTCCCATATGAAAAGGTTTAAACATAACATAAACATTCGTATTAAAACTAGCATACGAAATGTCAATACTTTCACCATAAACCATGAATGGTATATAAAAAAATAGCACATCCACAGTCAAACATATTACAAAACCTTCAATACAATATAAAAGTTTTGTATCATAATATATCATCCTCAAATAAGCGTAAAATCCATTAAAGGATGTTGACATAGATGAAATCAAAACTCTTTTTAAAGAAATATCTCTTTCTATTTTGAAATCATTTAAGAGACATATATTTATAAAATAAGACATTTTCGTTGAAAATATTCTTATAAGCTTGTAAGGGAAGCTTTGACGATTTTATAACGGCGGAAAATAACCGCACCCGCCGTATAAGTTAAAAAAAACATTCTTATCTTAATTCTGTCGAAAAGGTTAAAAAGCACCTTGTTTGGAAAACGACAGAATGATTCCCTTATAAACCTCTTATAAAAATTCAAACAAGGGTACAAATGACTTTAACCCATATTATTTTAAATATTAAAAATGTTTTGAAATACATTTTTAAGAAACATGGATGTGGATGATAACGAGATCCTAGTAGATTATTACATATATACAACCTCGGATAATGAAGAGATTGTGAAATAACCCTTACCTTGTACTTTTCCTTGGTTGGGGTAGGTTAACCTCCTGTATAATGGTGAAATAATTTTTATTAAATTATACAAAAATCATATACATTAATATGATATCATATATGATCTTTTAATATTGATTTGATAATAATATCTTAGTATTATCGTTGTTTCAGGTGTTAACTTACTTGTTTTATTTTATATGTTTTGTTACATAAGACATGTATGTAAAGGATAGGATTTATATTATTCATATCCAGAATGATATCAAGTCCTTAAACATCATTTTTTAAATCATCAAATGATAATTATACTTGAATGGATACGATGGAGAATGAATCTCATCGCGTTCGTGGAGACGGTAGTCCGTACGTACGCACGAGCGACAATATCATTATTTTGATATTAAAATAATATATAAATGGATGGTATATCATATATACAGAATCATTAACATGTTATATTTATTATTTACATGAGTTACACATCATTATTATACCCATCCAAATAATATTATATTGAATAACAATTACACCACGACGTGGAGACGGTAAGCCGTACGTACGCACGTATGGTGACATGTTATTCAAAGGGTGGATATAATACTGAATATAGTTGTACCATATTTATAATAACATCACAGTATATATATGATACTAGAGTTATTATTTTAGAATGGTAACAACAAAGGATGAAGAAGTGGAAGAAGAAAGGAACTTGGAAAAGGGTGGCGAAATCATTACCTCTTCTTCGGGTTCTTCCTATTGATTTGATCAAAAGAGCTCCTTAGGTTGGCTTTCTGATCATAATAAGGCCTATAGGTTGTAGTGAGGGAAGTTGGGAGAGTATTTGGGAAGAGTTTGGCCGAACCAAAAGCCTTTGAAGGTGTGAAGAAATGGGAAGGAGGAGTTCCCTTTTATAAGAGGGGTGAGGGGCACCTTTGGAAAAGCTAGAAATATTAATTTATAATAAATTCATATTAGGTTTCTAATGGCTCCAAAGTTGATTATTTACATGTTGAGGTGGGGATGGGTCGTAAACATCTCAACCAATAGAATTTAGACAGGTTTGGGTACTTATATTAACCTTATCTTTAAGTATTAACTCTAAGTTAATTAGTTTCACTTTTACAATGTCTCTTTGTATTTTTATATAATATGGTTAATAAACTTACTATATACATCCATGAGACCCCAGGTGGTCCATTAATGATGAACCTATCATGATATAAGTCCCTTTTCCGAACCTTAGATTTCTAGGAATTTAATATCAATTAATAATATAATATTTGTTTTAAGAACTCTTTTATGTCAATTTTGACACTATTCAATAGTTGATTTTTTTGAAACTCATAATAGATTGATTACTTCGAACAAAGTCAATTAAATAAATCATAATATATCATATCATCATATAAAATTAGTTTAATTCATTAAAAGTTTCATATTATATTTATTTGGGTATTTATAATATCAATTATTTTAATTATTCACTATTATAGTAATTACTACATCATCATTGTGTCATAAATAAAATAACTTATTTAATGTCTAAAAATTATAAATAAAATATCATTATGTAGGAAATCTTTTTATATTTCTAATGAATATTTATAATCTAAAATCCAACATATATAACCCTATGTAACAATTTTTTTTCTAAAAGATATATGCTTGTGTCATTTTTGTATTCATTTTAACTTAATTAAAATAAAGTGTCATTATCACTTACAAGTGGATCCATGGGGTCCCAAAATCGACCCAAAGATGCCCATGGTCGACCATGTATCAACCAATAGGTTTAAGACACGTTTTAGGGTAATTTAGTATTATTATAATATTATTTGTTAACCCTTAATTACCGGATTTACCCCTAACCATGGAAAATAAAATATTTACCGCAGTAATTATTCAAAATGTCTAAAAATAAAAGTTACTTATTTACACAATTTGGATATACTGATTCCAAATATGGAATCCATTTTTCTAAATTCAAAACACAGAAGTGGCAGAAATTAATTTAAAATTAATTCCCGCTGTCAAAACAAAAAGCGTGTTTTTAAGAGATAATAACTATCAAAAGATTGACACTTGTTTATGTTCGGTTTAATTGTAAAATTATATCCAATGACCAAAATTATATTAAATGGTAAAACTATATTCTAAATATACTTTAAAACCACTCAAATTCATAATTTATCACTATTAATTATTTTCATTAAAAAAGTTGTTTTTAATTAAAATTTATTAATTTTCACTATTCATCAAAATATGAAAGTTATCCGAAAAGTACCAAAATTTCACCTTAGGATAAATTCGAAATTCCGAATCCAGAAATTAAGTCCATTTTAAAATATATAATATATATAATTTCAAAAAGTATGTATTACTTTTCATAACGGCTAGTTTGATTGGTTGTGGTGTGTGTTAAAACTCAAGGTTGCGTACAACACACGCTACTGTATTATTCAAAGAAAGTGTACCGTGGAAGATTGGGATGTTTCATTTTAAATTTTTGATATCCCCATTTAGTCAAAAAGTTTGAAATATTGTATTTAAAAAGGTTTCACTATTAAAAGTTGATAAAAGTGCAATACTGAAAATGAATTTGTTCTTGCATTATATCTAAGAAACTCATAATATGGATTCTAAAATTATAAGGATTATATAAAGTCTAAAATTTAGATAATACTATTCATAACCTCTTTTGAATGGCTTCTTTTTTTTTAAGTCATGGTGTGATTGAACTCGGTGTTGCGTGTAGTGCAAGTTATTGAATTATTTTGAAGAAATAACACACTATGAAATCTTGGGGTGTTACATTCTCCCCTTCTTCAATAAATTGCGTCCTCACAATTTGAAATTGTTCTTCGAAAATAAAAGGTTGAAAATAGAAAATATATTTGTGGGAAAATCCACATCGGAAATTGGGTTACTAAAATTTAGTCTTAATATGAGGAAAAGAGAAATGAAAGGGTCACTACCAAATTATGATCTCGATTAGGAGAACATTGGTGGCAATTAGAGTCATATAATTGGAGGAAAATCGTAAATATTTATAGGTAGTGATTGAGGTCATCAATCACAAACATGTATAAAATTGAGGTCCTTAAATTCATCAATCTATGATGATTTGAAATACCATCGGTTCAACAAAACATATGGTATTAGGATAACACATTTTTGACGTTTCAAAATATCTTAGTTGAAATCCCACATCGAAAAATGAATTAATGAGGCCTCTATTTAAAATAAAGAGTAGAAAGTATGAAGATTACCGAAAATAACACATACTAGGGTTCCATGTAGGAAAATATGGATATGGAAGAAAAATATAACCATTAATTATCTGATGGAGAGTGGTAGAGAACATGGCTATGAAAAGGCCAACAATCCCAAATCCATAAATTAGTGATGATTTAAGGTACCATCTAGGAAAAAAAATTTGTTCTAAGTTGCTTTTCTTAATGTTGAGGAATTTATTTATGAGATTGGCTAAGATCATAAGGAGATATACTTACTTTATAATTAGAGATTTATCCATTAATAAATTTCTACCACAAACTCATCTTTCACTCTAAAAGATAATAGAATGTAAAAAAAATCTATTTACACTATTCGTATAGGGTTCCAAAATAAACGAATTTATAAATCATCTACAAGATCTTTTAATAAAAACTACATTATTTAATCCAGGACATCTCGTGGGCCAGTGGTAGGTGATACACCCTTGTCGCCCTTCGGTTGCAGGTTCAAGTCTCGCAGCCTTGCCGGACGCGACGGGTTGCCGCCCGACCTCCAGGTTGTCCTTTTATAGCAATCCAAAATAATCCAAACTAGAACTATCAAAAATACTTCTGTCCAAACTCACAGTCCAACATTTATAAGTAAGGTAAACATAATATAGATCCTTTTTACCCCGTAATAGCATATGAATACCTTCATCATGTATTACCATATTCCTTATTGATTACATTCATGCTCCCTTATTCCATATAGAATGCTGGATATACTTCATCAATCCAAAAATGTTTTAAACCCCAACAATGATGGAATAGACAAATCATTAATTAGCTTCAAGTTAGTCAAGAATATCCAATATAATTTATCCAAATCAATCATGTATTATTCTAAAATCACTACCTCGGTATCAGAACCATATTATGGTTTATCTTTCTCTCAAACATATATTTTCCAAAAAATTAACCTTCTATTGAGTCACTTTTCTTTGTTCCACACAATCTCAAGTCCTTAATGAAATAGTACTGCAATACAATCCTTATATACTCCATAATTATTATAACAAGTACATTGTTGATAAAACACTCAATTGACATAATCAACATAAGAACTCTAATTATTCCTCTTCATCTATGGTAGTATCATAACTTGATTATTATCTAATAACATAATTTGCGGTATAGTCTGATGACTGCGACATAGGTTCGCGTAGTGTCCAAACTCCTTGAAAATGAAGCATTGTACATTTAAAACCATTTTCTTACCCTTGCAGTCACGTACTTTGTGCCCTTTTCCTCCACACTTATAACAAACTCCCATTCCTTTAAGGCAAGTTCCAGGGTGTTTCTTTCCACAGTTACCACATATGGTAAAATTATTCTTTTCCCTCTTCCCTTTATCCATCTTTCTCTCTTCCATCCTTTTCTTCTCTTGCTTCCCTTCAAAGCCATAGGACTCAGTAAACTCTTTACTTATCTTATCAACACATGATATTATTTCTTCATATGATGATAATACATGGGAGACTATTTCTCTTATAAATTCTAGCTTAAGACCATGAACGATATGATCCTTCCTTCTCTTTGGATCATGTACATTTATGGAGTTCTCATTCCTTCTACTGGGCGCCATTTCTAAACAATGACATACACTAGATCAGTTTATGAATCAAAATACATAATCTCATACTTATAAAACACTCAACATAAATTGAACTATTTATGGATATAATCCATAATCATAAAAATGTCTCCTTTGAGGATGTATATACTCATAAACCCTTCATAATGGTTTGTAAATAAAATGAGAATTATCCAAAGCATATCCCCCGGGAGTGTCGTAACCAAGAGTGCAGCAAGGCCCGTTGTCGTGCACCAGTTCCCGTTCGAGTCTAACTCAAAGCGGTGTTTTAGGGTTTTTCCCCTAGGTACATCTGTGCCAGAGCCACCTCTACCTGCTCGTATCTAGACAGGGATATATTGCTCGGAAAACTCACAAAATCTCTACAATACCAAAATTCTAGGAAGTTCTTCTATACTAATCCTCAAAGTTTATCTTAGGTCTACGTGCTCTAATCAGAGTTTATCTAAATCTAGCTTCCAAGGTTTGTACTAAACTTCCTCTGATACCAACTGTAATGCCCCGACCCTAGTTACCCAGAGTCGGTGCATTATTACATAACATTGGCATGATCACAAGAAAGATCAAATCTCGAAAGACCGATTGGTTTAGTAGCCTTGGAATCACTAGATATATTCATAAGTTTTAAATTACATCATAAAATGAAAAACTACTACAACAACATAATGTCTCCACAGTCCACACTATTATCCCCTCATAATATCCCTGCAGGTCATTCATAACTTACTTCTTAACATCCTGGGAAAAATAAAACATAGAAAAGGGGTGAGCTCAAATGCCCAGTAAAGATAACAATATAGCGGAAACTTTCATAAATAAGAATAAACATTTAAGGCAATGTATAACTAAAACAAAATCCTTTTAAACTTTAACTTCAACATAGTATGGCATAAATAAAATGAAATAATTCCATTTACTTATTCACATGGATATTCTACTAATCGAATAATCACATGAAATATCAATAACCACTTTCATAATGATGGAATGCATAATGCCAGACTATCATAACCACATAGCCAAGGCCTCGTTCCAAGACTACAAATAAGATTTTTCCAAGGCCTTGTGCCAAGACACTAGTTTGTCTCATGAGACCTACCGATGCATCGAGGAGCTATAGCGGGCTCCACCCGTCACATATTAAGTCCAATGCATTCCCATATGAAAAGGTTTAAACATAACATAAACATTCGTATTAAAACTAGCATACGAAATGTCAATACTTTCACCATAAACCATGAATGGTATATAAAAAAATAGCACATCCACAGTCAAACATATCACAAAACCATCAATACAATATAAAAGTTTTGTATCATAATATATCATCCTCAAATAAGCGTAAAATCCATTAAAGGATGTTGACATAGATGAAATCAAAACTCTTTTTAAAGAAATATATCGTTCTATTTTGAAATCATTTAAGAGACATATATTTATAAAATAAGACATTTTATTTGAAAATATTCTTATAAGCTTGTAAGGGAATTTTTGACGATTTTATAAAGGCGGAAAATAACCGCACCCGCCAAATAAGTTAAAAAAAACATTCTTATCTTAATTCTGTCGAAAAGGTTAAAAAGCACCTTGTTTGGAAAACGACTAAAAGATTCCCTTATAAACCTCTTATAAAAAGTCAAACAAGGGTATAAATGACTTTAACCCATATTCTTTTAAATATTAAAAATGTTTTGAAATACATTTTGAAGAAACATGGATGTGGATGAAAACGAGATCCCAATAGATTATTACGTATAAACAACCTCGGATAATGAAGAGATTGTGAAATAACCCTTACCTTGTACTTTTCCTTGGTTGGGGTAGGTTAACCTCCTTTATAATGGTGGAATAATTGTTATTTAATTATACAAGAATCGTATACATTAATATGATATCATATATGATCTTTTAATATTGATTTGATAATAATATCTTAGTATTATCATTGTTTCAGGTGTTAACTTACTTGTTTTATTTTATTTGTTTTGTTACGTAAGACATGTATGTAAAGGATAGGATTTATATTATTCATATCCAGAATGATATCAAGTCCTTAAACATCATTTTTTAAATCATCAAATGATAATTATACTTGAATGGATACGATGGAGAATGAATCTCATCGCGTTCGTGGAGACGGTAGTCCGTACATACGCACGAGCGACAATATCATTCTTTTGATATTAAAATAATATATAAATGGATGGTATATCATATATACAGAATCATTAACATGTTATATTTATTATTTACATGAGTTACACATCATTATTATACCCATCCAAATAATATTATATTGAATAACAATTACACCACGACGTGGAGACGGTAAGCCGTACGTACGCACGTATGGTGACATGATATTCAAAGGGTGGATAGAATACTGAATATAGTTGTACCATATTTATAATAACATCACAGTATATATATGATACTGGAGTTATTATTTTAGAATGGTAGCAACAAAGGATGAAGAAGTGGAAGAAGAAAGGAACTTGGAAAAGGGTGGTGAAATCATTACCTCTTCTTCGGGTTCTTCCTTTTGATTTGATAAAAAGGGATCCTTAGGTTGGGTTTCTGATCAAACTAAGGCCTCTCGGTTGTAGTGAGGGAAGTTGGGAGAGTATTTGGGCAGTGTTTGGCCGAACCAAAAGGCTTTTAAGGTGTAAGAAATGAGAAGGAGGAGTGCCCTTTTATAAGAGGGGTGAGGGGCACCTTTGGAAAAGCTAGAAATATTAATTTATAATAAATTAATATTCGGTTTTTAATGGATCCAATGTTGATTATTTAAATTTTAAGGTGGGGATGGGTCGAAAACAACTCAACCAATATAATTTAGACAGGTTTGGTTACTTATATTAACCTTATCTTTAAGTATTAACTCTAAGTTAATTAGTTTCACTTTTACATTGTCTCTTTGTATTTTTATATAATATGGTTAATAAACTTACTATATACATCCAAGATACCCCCAAGTGGTCCATTAATGATGAACCTATCATGATATAAGTCTCTTGGCCGAACCTTAGATTTTTAGGAATTTAATATCAATTAATAATATAATATTTGTTTTAAGAACTCTTTTATGTCAATTTTGACACTATTCAATAGTTGATTTTTGTGAAACTCATAAAAGATTGATTACTTCGAACAAAGTCAATTAAATAAATCATAATATATCATATTATCCTATAAAATTAGTTTAATTCATTAAAAGTTTCATATTATATTTATTTGGGTATTTATAATATCAATTATTTTAATTTTTCACTATTATAGTAATTACTACATCATCATTGTGTCATAAATAAAATAAATTATTTAATGTCTAAAAATTATAAATAAAATATAATTATTTAGGAAAGCTTTTTATCTTTCTAATTAATATTTATAATCTAAAATACAACATATATAACCCCATGTAACAATTGTTTTTCTAAAAGATATATGATTGTGTCATTTTTGTATTCATTTTAACTTAATTAAAATAAATTGTCATTATCACTTACAAGTGGATCCATGGGGTCCCAAAATCAACCCAAATATGCCCATGGTCGACCATGTATCAACCAATAGGGTTAAGACACGTTTTAGGGTAATTTTTTATTATTATAATATTATTTTTTAACCCTTAATTACCGGATTTACCCTTAACCATGGTAAATAAAATATTTACCGCAGTAATTATTCAAAATGTCTAAAAATAAAAGTTAACTTTTTACACAATTTGGATATACTGATTCCAAATATGGAATCAATTTTTCTAAATTCAAAACACAGAAGTGGCAGAAATTAATTTAAAATTAATTCCCGCTGTCAAAACAAAAAACGTGTTTTTAATAGATAATAACTATCAAAAGATTGACACTTGTTTATGTTCGGTTTAATTGTAAAATTATGTCCAATGACCAAAATTATATTAAATGGTAAAAATATATTCTAAATATACTTTAAAACCACTCAAATTCATAATTTATCACTATTAATTATTTTGATTAAAAAAGTTGTTTTTAATTAAAATTTATTAATTTTCACTATTCATCAAAATATGAAAGTTATCCGAAAAGTACCAAAATTTCACCTTAGGCTAAATTCGAAATTCTGAATCCAGAAATGAAGTCCATTTTAAAATATATAATATATATAATTTCAAAAAGTAGGTATTACTATTCATAACGGCTAGTTTGATTGGTTGTGGTGTGTGTTAAAACTCAAGGTTGCGTACAACACACGCTACTGTATTATTCAAAGAAAGCGTACCGTGGAATCTTGGGATGTTTCATTTTAAATTTTTGATGTCCCCATTTAGTCAAAAAGTTTAAAATATTTTATTTAAAAAGGGTTCACTATTAAAAGTTGATAAAAGTGCAATACTGAAAATGAATTTGTTCTTGCATTATATCTAAGAAACTCATAATATGGATTCTAAAATTATAAGGATTATATAAAGTTTAAAATTTAGATAATACTATTCATAACCTCTTTTGAATGGCTTCTTTTTTTTGGTAAGACATGGTGTGATTGAACTCGGTGTTGCGTGTAGTGCAAGTTATTGAATTATTTTGAAGAAATAACACACTATGAAATCTTGGGGTGTTACATTCTCCCCTCCTTCAATAAATTGCGTCCTCGCAATTTGAAATTGTTATTCGAAAATAAAAGGTTGAAAATAGAAAATATATTTGTGGGAAAATCCACATCGGAAATTGGGTTACTAAAATTTAGTCTTAATATGAGGAAAAGAGAAATGAAAGGGTCACTACCAAATTATGATCTCGATCAGGAGATCATTGGTGGCAATTAGAGACATATAATTGGAGGAAAACCGTAAATATTTATAGGTAGTGATTGAGGTCCTTAAATTCATCAATCTATGATTATTTGAAATACCATCGGTTCAACAAAACATAGGGTATTAGGATAACACATTTTTGACGTTTCAAAATATCTTAATTGAAATCCCACATCGAAAAATGAATTAATGAGGCCTCTATTTAAAATAAAGAGAAGAAAGTATGAAGATTACTGAAAATAACACATACTAGGGTTCCATGTAAGAAAATATGGATATGGATGAAAAATTTAACCATCAATTATCTGTTGGAGAGTGGTAGAGAACATGGCTATGAAAAGGCCAACAATCCCAAAGCCATAAATTAGTGATGATTTAATGTACCATCTAGGAATACATTTTTGTTCTAAGTTTCTTTTCTTAATGTTGAGGAAATTATTTATGAGATTGGCTAAGATCATAAGGAGATATACTTACTTTATAATTAGATATTTATCCATTAATAAATTTCTACCACAAACTCATCTTTCACTCTAAAAGATAATAGAATGTAAAAAAAATTCTATTTACACTATTCGTATAGGGTTCCAAAATAAACGAATTTATAATTCATCTACAAGATCTTTTAATAAAAACTACATTATTTAATCCAGGACATTTCGTGGGCCAGTGGTAGGTGATACACCCTTGTCGCCCATCGGTTGCGGGTTCAAGTCTCGCAGCCTTGCCGGACGCGACGGGTTGCCGCCCGACCTCCGGGTTGTCCTTTTATGGCAATCCAAAATAATACAAACTAGAACTATCCAAAATACTTCTGTCCAAACTCACAGTCCAACATTTATAAGGAAGGTAAACATAATATAGATCCTTTTTACCCCTTAATAGCATATGAATACCTTCATCATGTATTACCATATTCCTTATTGATTACATTCATGCTCCCTTATTCCATATAGAATGCTGGATATACTTCATCAATCCAAAAATGTTTTAAACCCCATCAATGATGGAATAGACAAATCATTAATTAGCTTCAAGGTAGTCAAGAATATCCAATATAATTTATCCAATTCAATCATGTATTATTCTAAAATCACTACCTCGGTATCAGAACCATATTATGGTTTATCTTTCTCTCAAACATATATTTTCCAAAAAATTAACCTTCTATTGAGTCACTTTTCTTTGTTCCACACAATCTCAAGTCCTTAATGAAATAGTACTACAATACAATCCTTATATACTCCATAATTATTATAACAAGTACATTGTTGATACAACACTCAATTGACATAATCAACATAAGAACTCTAATCATTCCTCTTCATCTGTGGTAGTATCATAACTTGATTATTATACAATAACATCATTTGCGGCATAGTCTGATGACTGGGACATAGGTTTGCATAGTGTCCAAACTCCTTGCAAATGAAGCATTTTACATTTAAAACCATTTTCTTACCCTTGCAGTCACGTACTTTGTGCCCTTTTCCTCCACACTTATAACAAACTCCCATTCCTTTCAGGAAAGTTCCAGGGTGTTTCTTTCCACAGTTACCACATATGGGAAAATTCTTCTTTTCCCTCTTCCCTTTATCCATCTTTCTCTCTTCCATCCTTTTCTTCTCTTGCTTCCCTTCAAAGCCATAGGACTCAGTAAACTCATTACTTATCTTATCAACACATGATATTATTTCTTCATATGATGATAATAAATGGGAGACTATTTCTCTTATAAATTCTAACTTAAGACCATGAAAGATATGATCCTTCCTTCTCTTTGGATCATGTGCATTTCTGGAGTTCTCATTCCTTCTACTGGGTGCCATTTCCAAACAATGACATACACTAGATTAGTTTATGAATCAAAATACATAATCCTATACTTATAAAACACTCAACATAAATTTAACTATTTATGGATATAATCCATAATCATAAAAATGTCTCCTTTGAGGATGTATATAATCATAAACCCTTCATAATGGTTTGTAAAGAAAATGAGAATTATCCTAAGCATATCCCCCGGGAGTGTCGTAAACAAGAGTGCAGCAAGGCCCGATGTCGTGCACCAGTTCCCGTTCGAGTCTAACTCAAAGCGGTGTTTTCGGGTTTTAACCGTAGGTACATCTGTGCCAGAGCCACCCCGACCTGATCGTATCCAGACAGGGATGTATTGCTCAGAAAACTCACAAAATCTCTACAATACCAAAATTCTAGGAAGTTCTTCTATACTAATCCTCAAAGTTTATCTTAGGTCTACGTGCTCTAATCAGAGTTTATCTAAATCTTGCTTCCAAGGTTTGTACTAAACTTCCTCTGATACCAACTGTAACGCCCCGACCCTAGTTACCCAGAGTCGGTGCATTATTACATAACATTGGAATGATCACAAAAAAGATCAAATCTCGAAAGACCGATTGGTTTAGTAGCCTTGGAATCACTAGATATATTCATAAGTTTTACATTACATCATAAAATGAAAAACTACTACAACAACATAATGTCTCCACAGTCCACACTATTATCCCCTCATAATATCCCTGCAGGTCATTCATAACTTACTTCTTCACATCCTGGGAAAAATAAAACATAGAAAAGGGGTGAGCTCAAATGCCCATTAAGGATAACAATATAGCAGAAACTTTCATAAATAAGAATAAACATTTAAGGAAATATATAACTAAAACAAAAGCCTTTTAAACTTTAACTTCAACATAGTATGGCATAAATAAAATTAAATAATGCCATTTACTTATTCACATGGATGTTCTACTAATCGAATAATCACATGCAATATCAATAACCACTTTCATAATGATGGAATACATAATTCCAGACTATCATAACCACATAGCCAAGGCCTCGTGCTAAGACTACAAATAAGATTTTGCCAAGGCCTTGTGCCAAGACACTAGTTTGTCTCATGAGACCTACCGATGCATCGAGGAGCTATAGCGGGCTCCACCCGTCACATATTAAGTCCAATGCATTCCCATATGAAAAGGTTTAAACATAACATAAACATTCGTATTAAAACTAGAATACGAAATGTGAATAATTTCACCATAAACCATGAATGGTATATAAAAAAATAGCACATCCATAGTCAAACATATCACAAAACCTTCAATACAATATAAAAGTTTTTTATCATAATATATCATCCTCAAATAAGCGTAAAATCCATTAAAGGATGTTGACATAGATGAAATCAAAACTCTTTTTAAAGAAATATCTCTTTCTATTTTGAAATCATTTAAGAGACATATATTTATAAAATAAGACATTTTCTTTGGAAATATTCTTATAAGCTTGTAAGGGAATCTTTGACGATTTTATAACGGTGGAAAATAACCGCACCCGCCGTATAAGTTAAAAAAACATTCTTATCTTAATTCTGTCGAAAAGGTTAAAAAGAACCTTGTTTGGAAAACGACGGAAAGATTCCCTTATAAACCTCTTATAAAAAGTAAAACAAGGGTATAAATGACTTTAACCCATATTCTTTTAAATATTAAAATTTTTTTGAAATACATTTTGAAGAAACATGGATGTGGATGATAACGAGATCCCAGTAGATTATTACGTATAAACAACCTCGGATAATGAAGAGATTGTGAAATAACCCTTACCTTTTACTTTTCCTTGGTTGGGGTAGGTTAACCTCCGGTATAATGGTGAAATAATTGTTATTAAATTATACAAGAATCATATACATTAATATGATATCATATATGATCTTTTAATATTGATTTGATAATAATATCATAGTATTATCGTTGTTTCAGGTGTAAACTTACTTGTTTTATTTTATATGTTTTGTTACGTAAGACATGTATGTAAAGGATAGGATTTATATTATTCATATCCAGAATGATATCAAGTCCTTAAACATCATTTTTTAAATCATCAAATGATAATTATACTTGAATGGATAAGATTGAGAATGAATCTCATCGCGTTCGTGGAGACGGTAGTCCGTACGTACGCACGAGCGACAATATCATTCTTTTGATATTAAAATAATATATAAATGGATGGTATATCATATATACAGAATCATTAAAATTTTATATTTATTATTTACATTAGTTACACATCATTATTATACCCATCCAAATAATATTATATTGAATAACAATTACACCACGACGTGGAGACGGTAAGCCGTACGTACACACGTATGGTGACATGTTATTCAAAGGGTGGATAGAATACTGAATATAGTTGTACCATATTTATAATAACATCACAGTATATATATGATACTGGAGTTATTATTTTATAATGGTAACAACAAAGGATGAAGAAGTGGAAGAAGAAAGGAACTTGGAAAAGGGTGGTGAAATCATTACCTCTTCTTCGGGTTCTTCCTTTTGATTTGATCAAATGGGCTCTTTAGGTTGGCTTTCTGATCAAACTAAGGAATCTAGGTTGTAGTTAGGGAAGTTGGGAGAGTATTTGGGCAGAGTTTGGCCGAACCAAAAGGCTTTGAAGGTGTGAAGAAATGAGAAGGAGGAGTGCCCTTTTATAAGAGGGGTGAGGGGCACCTTTGGAAAAGCTAGAAATATTAATTTATAATAAATACATATTCGGTTTCTAATGGCTCCAAAGTTTATTATTTAAATGTTAAGGTGGGGATGGGTCGAAAAAAACTCAACCAATAGAATTTAGACTGGTTTTGTTACTTATATTAACCTTATCTTTAAGTATTAACTCTAAGTTAATTAGTTTCACTTTTACAATGTCTCTTTGTATTTTTATATAATATGGTTAATAAACATACTATATACATCCAAGATACCCCCAAGTGGTCCGTTAATGATGAACCTATCATGATATAAGTCTCTTGGCCGAACCTTAGATTTTTATGAATTTAATATCAATTAATAATATAATATTTGTTTTAAGAACTCTTTTATGTCAATTTTGATACTATTCAATAGTTGATTTTTGTGAAACTCATAACAGATTGATTACTTCAAAAAAAGTCAATTAAATCAATCATAATATATCATATTATCCTAGAAAATTAGTTTAATTCATTAAAAGTTTCATATTATATTTATTTGGGTATTTATAATATCAATTATTTTAATTTTTCACTATTATAGTAATTACTACATCATTATTGTGTCATAAATAAAATAAATTATTTAATGTCTAAAAATTATAAATAAAATATCATTATGTAGGAAATCGTTTTATCTTTCTAATTAATATTTATAATCTAAAATCCAACATATATAACCCTATGTAACAGTTGTTTTTCTAAAAGATATATGCTTGTGTCATTTTTGTATTCATTTTAACTTAATTAAAATAAAGTGTCATTATCACTTACAAGTGGATCCATGGGGTCCCAAAATCGACCCAAAGATGCCCATGGTCGACCATGTATCAACCAATAAGGTTAAGACACGTTTTAGGGTAATTTATTATTATTATAATATTATTTTTTAACCCTTAATTACCGGATTTACCCTTAACCATGGTAAATAAAATATTTACCGCAATAATTATTCAAAATGTCTAAAAATAAAAGTTACCTATTTACACAATTTGGATATACTAATTCCAAATATGGAATCCATTTTTCTAAATTCAAAACATAGAAGTGGCAGAAATTACTTTATAATTAATTCCCGCTGTCAAAACAAAAAGCATGTTTTTAAGAGATAATAACTATCAAAAGATTGACACTTGTTTATGTTCGGTTTAATTGTAAAATTATGTCCAATGACAAAAATTATATTAAATGGTAAAAATATATTCTAAATATACTTTAAAACCACTCAAATTCATAATTTATCACTATTAATTATTTTGATTAAAAAAGTTGTTTTTAATTAAAATTTATTAATTTTCACTATTCATCAAAATATGAAAGTTATCCGAAAAGTACCAAAATTTCACCTTAGGATAAATTCGAAATTCCAAATCCAGAAATGAAGTCCATTTTAAAATATATAATATATATAATTTCGAAAATTAGGTATTACTATTCATAACGGCTAGTTTGATTGGTTGTGGTGTGTGTTAAAACTCAAGGTTGCGTACAACACACGCTACTGTATTATTCAAAGAAAGCGTACCGTGGAATCTTGGGATGTTTCATTTTAAATTTTTGATGTCCCCATTTAGTCAAAAAGTTTAAAATATTTTATTTAAAAAGGGTTCACTATTAAAAGTTGATAAAAGTGCAATACTGAAAATGAATTTGTTCTTGCATTATATCTAAGAAACTCATAATATGGATTCTAAAATTATAAGGATTATATAAAGTTTAAAATTTAGATAATACTATTCATAACCTCTTTTGAATGGCTTCTTTTTTTTGTAAGTCATGGTGTGATTGAACTTGGTGTTGCATGTAGTGCAAGTTATTGAATTATTTTGAAGAAATAACACACTATGAAATCTTGGGGTGTTACAACATTCCAAACTCTATACATCCTCAAATACAGATTTACAATATGGCTTATTTTATCAGAAAAAATCGTTTTTCTGTAATGGGGGAAACCCATATGTAGATTTACGATGTGATTTTCTGGTTTTGGATCCTAATCCATAGAGATAGTATCTATATATATCTTATAATAGAGTATCGTAATGCTCTAATGGTAGCCCATGTATCAGGGATAGGGGAGGTGTCTAGACTCACTCACTGGTGAGTAGCCCGCATATTTTAGCATAGATAAGGAATGTTATAAAATTATAGATCATATTGGATCTCACATTTAGAAGTGGAGGAGGGTTAGAAATTGATTCATAGGTTTTTTCTGAGAAAATCTCTCTATATTCCAATTTTAACATCCTCTTAGTTATACATAAATGCCTCTATCTTCTCAAACCATAAAAAAACCTTCTTTGGTTCACCTGTTGACTAGATTGGAGTGCTTCTATATGTTCATGGATAACTATATTCATTTGGTCCTAATGTTTCAATAACTAATCTACATTATGGAATAAGACATTGAAAACATCTTAATAAGAATATGTATAAAATTTGAACACATATCTATATTAAGGTTCTTGGGAAAGGGGTTGATATCGTTATTTGTGGGAGGTATCACTATCAGGGGGATGACCATGATGGATTTCTAGAGTAGAGTCCACATGATCGGTCTCCACATTACCATGAGGAGGTATATCAATTTAATGATCATCTTTTACATTAGTGGAAGAGTTGATAGGCCCTCATGGTTTTAGGGATTTGTCACAGAAAATATATAAAGACTCTAGCATTGATAAGATTATAAATATGAGTCATGGATTTCATTAGGGTAGAAATATCCAAACCTGACTTTTAGATTCTGAAAGGGATATGCACCTGTTAGATGAAAATTTTTCAAACATGCCTATAACCATCTGTTTTTCTGAGAAGATAAGCCTTCTAATGAAATACTACGAGAATATTCCAATGATTTGTTTATTATTGATAGGAATTTGAGCATGCCCCATGACATTTTCCATTCACACTTAAGGATCCATTGTTAGGATGGGATTATGAGACTGATCATAAGCCATTAAAATATGCCACATGAAAATTATTATAAGAGTACGATCCTTCCCTGAGGCATGTTCCACTCTAACATGGTGATCCCCATTAGGAGAAAGAATATCTTCCTAGTAAGGAAATTTCATCCATGGAGGAATAGGTCGATGCACATTATGAGTGAGATATGATATTTGTGGCTCCTTGGGTATTTTCATGGAAGGAGATTGGTTATATCCTTATTGGTAGAAGTAGTAATACGTTGATGGATTCTATTATATGTGTTAATATTGCATGAAGATTAAATGATATGAATTTCATCCTATCCCAAGGATTCTTCTATTATCACTAGTCTATACACACCCACAATGTGGATATAAGTATGATGATGGGAAATTTTATTTTGAAAATGGACTTCTTTAGTTGGAATATGAGTATATCTCGAGACATGTTCCACTCTCACTTTGTGAGCCCCATCCAGAACAATAGTATTTCTTCAATCATGTGCCTTTTCAATATGCCTCCAAAAGTTTTTTTGATAAGAATTTCCCCTATCTCGAGTCATGTTTCCCACTCATTTGGAGTTCCCTAGTTCTAAATAGAGTATAAACCTGCTATGATGCCTCATCATTGATCATAATATTCTTATAATCCTCTTGGATGGTAGTAATATTGTATATTTTCTCTAGTTAAGCCACATGTTCATGATGATCAAAGTATTGAGAAATCCTAGTTGTAGTGATTGGAATATTTTATTTTCCCTTTTTCTAAAATAGCTGTGGAATATTTTAAAAACTTCATTATATATTTCTAAAATTATATTTGGATTTAGAGAATTATACATAGGGATATATTTGCATGAAAAGTTTCTATCTCCACTATGTATTGGAAGACATCTTCAATTGAGGTGGGGATATTAAACCACTTATTTTTTACATGTTCCACAAGAATATGATGAAGTTCTTCAATCATGAGGGTAAAGAAATGAACCTCCCCCATGCCTTTTTTGGTGTTTTCCCACATATGTATTCTAAGTGTGCAGAGATATTATCCTACTTACTGTCCACTAGTAAATATTAATGTAGAACACTTCAGTAGGAGTGGGGTTATGAGGAATCTTCAAGATATCCATATCCTTCCTCATCTAATGAGTCTCCCTTGTGACCCATAAATAGGTATTAGTAAAAATAGTGTGTCAGGTGGTACACTCAATAGGTGAATGGTGGGAATTAGGGGATGATGCTAGGGACGACAGTTGGCAAGATCCCTCCTGGTTTTCCCCTAAACTGAACAAGATCCTTATTTGGATTCCTATTCAACCTTCATTAGATATTGAAGATGGATGTTATCATAGTCTATGGATAAGATTCTAAAGTAGATGGAAATGAAAATGAGGGTCACCAAATTAACTGCTTCTTTCCCGTAGTGGAACAGACTCGCCATTTTGGTGCATAAAAAACCCCATGGGAAGCTTCCATTTTTTGGATTGTACCATTTTTATAGTACTCCTCGAACTTTGTGTTTACTATCTAACATTGTAGGTATCAAGATGGTCTATTTATTTTTTATCCCATGTGGGTTTCATCCTTTTGTGACTTAGCAAAGAGATCTCTCAATGAATAATACATTATCTCGGACCAAGATATTGTCGACGATATAAGTATACACACTCATAGAGAAAACAAGGAAAAAAGGTTACCAATTAGTGTAATAACATAGGCATGATGTGTTGTATTACATATTCATGGAAAACAAAATTTTCATATTATTCTTTATCAAACTAATATGATGGAATGGACTTTTCAATGTGAGTATGGACTTGTTTCACGTGAAACCTGGTCAGAATTTATCAAATATAAGATCATGATGGTCATACTGCATTATTGTTAAAATAAAGTGTCCCAACACCTTATTAACCCCTAGATTTATGAGAGATTCATATAGGGTCATCATTTATTATTTTCTAAATTTGGAAAATAGAATTGACCAATAGATTCTAACCCAATAATTTTGTTTTTT
This sequence comes from Viscum album, assembly GCA_963277665.1. NCBI lineage: Eukaryota > Viridiplantae > Streptophyta > Magnoliopsida > Santalales > Viscaceae > Viscum > Viscum album. The sequence goes on along the minus strand of OY728158.1, from coordinate 1,755,656,449 downwards.
GAGAGATTCACATCGGGTCCACCATTTTTGTTTTTATGAGGAAGATGAGATAGTTGTGAAAATTATTCATGGTCTAGTGGATGATTGTCTGGGGGTCATTTTTTTCACAATCATTAACATCAGGTTACCATTTCCATTCACAATGGAAACACCAAATGATTCCCTCATCCATAAATTAGTATAAGAACAACATTCCAAAGTACAGTGGTCACAGGGGGTTTCAGCCCAAAATGATTCTTAGGGAAGCACATTGGTAGAGAGTATGGGAGGTTGTGCTCACCACACCCTACTGAGAGTAATTATTTCCTACAATGGGTATCTAGTATAAATACTATATATGTATTACAATATCTTTCTATCCTGGATACCATACTCATTACCCTAACAAAACAATTATTGGTTTAATCTCCTTTGATTAAGAAATAAAGGGGGAATCATGTTTTTGAATATATCTTTATGTATCTGATGATTCAATCAATATACCATTAATAAAAACTAATTTATATGATGATGTAATTAAAAAAATACTTTATAAATTTCTACCATGTAGGGAGGATATTAATAATTTTAGAGTGGGATTGATCCATTTTGTAGTGTCCTATATATCATGGTAATTTCCAGAATCAAAATCCGAATAGTTCTTTAAAACTACTATAATTTAATGTCATGTACTGTGGATATATGTGTGGGTAGTTGGGTGAAGAATATTTTATATTGAGTCTTGAGGATAAATCATACATATCCTAGTAATGGACGCAATTTGAGTTTTCATAGTTCGATTACACCCTTGTTAGTAGTCCTATAATAGATATCCTCAAATAGGGAAGGTTTATATCATGAAAATCATTTCGGATTAATTGATGATACTACCATTGTTGGTGGATAATTATGATGCCAATGAGTTGTTCAATGTGAATTCCTATTTCGACATAATCAATCCTCAGGGTGTAAAGTAGGGGATAACTGGTGACTATCCTCATTATATATCGATGTGTGGATTATACAATGGGATGATCCTTTGGGTAAATTTGAATAGATATTGGTCCTTATAAAGGAATCATATGTATCCTAAATATGATAGGAATAAGAGTCATCATATTTTCATTGTTCCTCAGTCATTTGGGGATATAGTATTCATTAACCCATGAGAATTATTGGGTTCCTGATGGTTGATATTTCAGAGACAGGGTGTAACCACCCGATCTTTTGAAAAATATCCTGTTACATGAAAATTTATGTTTCAATATTTCCAATTTATTAAAACTATAAAAGTATAAATTGAAATGTAACTATCATTTTTTTAATTTTATATGAACATTGGTAAATATTCACCAAAGATCAATATTATCTTTCGAAACAATAATAATTTTAATGTAACAATTATTGTTTATAAATAGAAATTAAAATGTAAAAATTATATAGAATGAATTGTGGATGGAATCTACAAGTAGAATTGTGTCATATGAGTCCCATTTATTGTAGATAGAGAAGGATGTAGAATCAATAGGCTTTGATCTGAACCGATCCCAATATTACATTCAATATGTAAAGCCTGGACGAAATCACCTATGAGAGAAGTGGATGTTAATAGACGTTACCACCTGAGCAATGTAACTCGAGCCACCCCAAGAGTCTAGCCCAATCGCACACCATACCCTTATGTCTTATGTGGGTGTTATAAAATTTTATGTAACAATGTATTAGTAACTTTTTTTAATCACTTTTACAAATAAATGTCTTACTCTGTCACTTCAATTATGAAAATAGTTCTTCTTGAAAATATAATGAACTAGATAAGTTGATTTTTTGAGTAAAATAGTACACTTTTATAAATATACAAATTATTATAATAAACTAGGGTTTTATTTAAAATAATTATTAAAATAGTTTTATATAAAAAATCCTTTTAATTATATGTAATGGTTATATATATTCCATATTTTTTACCCTATAAATGATTTAGTATTATGTTTGATAAGAAAGATATTTTCCTACAATAAAACTGAAATTGTATTTTTAATTAAAGAACTTATCTTTATGAATAAATAATTTTTTTGAATAAAAACTATTTTAATAAAAAATCATTAATATAAAATATTTAATAAATAGAAATGATCATATAACTTTTGTACATTCAAATGAATCTTTTATTATGGTTTGGAAAGGGTTTTTTTCAAAACCCGTCAATTTTCAATAAATGATGGTTTTTATTTTAAAATTAAAAATCCAAATATTTAATAAATTAATTAGAAAAACTATATATTATTTTTTTAATAAGGACATAGAAATTATCTAACAATGAATTTTTCATAATTTTCTGAGATAGTCATATTTTTGGGTAAAAAATAAATACCGAATAAATATATAAAGTGTTTTATGACATCATAATTATCAAATAGTGAAGTAAAAAAATAAAATAAATGGGAAATTCATAGAATTTATGTTTTTCCATTAAAATATTTTGATTTTAAATTTGTTTTATTATGTTTATAATGCCTTAGTGGACCCTCCAAGACTTATAAATATTTTAAACATATTAAAATTGTTTCATTGAAAGTGTAACTCACCTCCACATAAGAAATACTGATATTTTAATATATTAAAACATTGGAATTATAATATATTTTTTACCACTAACCTTTTCCCTAAATCATTGTCAAAAACAATGGGATGGATTTTTTTATTAGATTAATGTGTAGTGTCCAAAACATAAATAATCAGAAATTTCCTCATATATCATATATAAAACCACCCAAACCCCAACTTGAATTCACTATAAATATATAGAGCATGTCTCTACTCTGCACTTGTAGAGACCCGAAGCTTGACGTACATGGACGTTACATTACTTTTGCGGAATACTTAGTACATAACAAAAACACACACACAAGGATCGTAATAGTTTAGTGTATTTGGAAACTCAGAATATAATCTTCTAATCATGGTGAAAGATCTTCAATATCTCCCATAAAGATCTTCTTTTTTTACCTAAAACCTTTATTTATATACTCAGGAAAATAAAACATAAAAGGGTGAGCTCAAATGCTCAGTAAGGGTAAAAAAAGAAAAATCAATCACATCATATTCATAAGAACATAACATTTTGGAAATATTAACCTGCAAAAGAGATCATAATATCATTACATGGGATAAGTCATAGTAGTGAAATGAAATCCCAATAATCATAACTTAAAACATGAAACTTTTTGTCATACACACATAATCATAGAGAATCATATCTTATTATTCAAGACTCATTGCCAAGACTATCTTAGTGGACAAAGTCCATTTCTGAACCGAGTCACCCTCGTTTCAGTCCTGTTTCACTGAACCGGTATAACCTACCGTTCCAGCCATTTCTATCTCATGAGATATAAAATATTTACCCAATGCATTGGAGGGAGATATAGGTCCCACCCATCTCATAATGATACCATTCTTATGTGTGCCACAAAATCATAAATCATACATCATTGCATAACCCATGTAGTAAAAATGGGATTCTTAAATAACATGACATCATAAAACAATTCATATAAGATAAATGAATTCATAAAAATATTCCCATCACAACATAATCAAATCCATGTAATAATAGGGATAGAAACAGAACCCTATATTATCTTAGATGGAAAATAATTTTTATAAAACACTTGAACTCCATTCTTGAGGAAAACATCCTTTCTACTTCAAAAACACTTTTCCTTTCTTCATATGTCATATAATTCTTAAACGAATTTGATTAAAAATAAACATGAAAATATGTAAAGGATGATTCTTGGAAATATTGTTTTAAAAATCCATTCATGCCGTATAAAAAAACATTCTTCTTGTACTTTTGTCGGAAAAGTCAAAAAGTACCTCATACGAAAAACGACAAAAGATTCCTTTCATATCTTTTACTAAAAACTCACCAAAGGGTAAAATTGAATATAAACTATTGAAGAAGGATATAAATATTATATATTGAGGAAACATGGATGTGGATGATAAAATACACCCCAGTAAATTCCAAAGTCTAAACAATCTCGGATAAAAATGAGATTGTGACATTTCCCTTACTTTATGTCTGATATGCTTTGTATGTATACAAACCTCCTGTATAATGATTTAAATAATTTCATTAACTTATTAAATAATCATATTCATTGTTATGATATCATATATGGTTCACTTATGACTTTATATTACCCTTTCTTTTGTAAATTCCATGTTAAAGAAGCGTTTTGGGTAAAATCGTTTCATTTATCGTAGGTGTTTGGTCTTGTTGTTCTTGAAATTATTATTACTTATATAATGATTTACTTACTTCCAGAATATAAAACATGATTTATATATCATATATATTCAGTATATATATATATAATAGATAGAAAATTGAAATGAAACACACCGTTCATGGAGACGGTAGTCCGTACGTACGCATGAACGTTGTTTTCCTTTCCTTATTGTCTTGAATGGAAGTAAGTAGATGACATAAATATATATATACATAAATCCAGTAGATTGAACATGTCATATATTTCATTATTATTCATTATATATACTTTATAATCATTCATGAATGGTTAATGTGGAGAATGAATCTCATCGCGTCGTGGAGACGGTAGTCCGTACGTACGCACGAGCGATGATATCATTCCCATGGTCGTGGAATTGTGTTGAAGTGTATGTATACTATTTCAGTATCAATATAACATTATAATAATAATATATAGTTACTAATTACACCATTATACCCATCCAATTAAGGTGGTGGCGGAAAATAGATTACACCACGGCGTGGAGATGGTATTCCGTACGTACGCACGCACAGTGATTTCCTTTTTCCGTAGGATGGATAGAAGGTTAATTAGAGTTGTTTCATATTTATAATAACATATCAGTATATAATAAATACTTATGTTATTACATTATCATGAAACACCTAAATAAGAAGAATTTGAAGAAGAAAGAAATTGAAAAAGATCGGTAATGGATATTACCTCTTTTTTGACGCGCCTTCACTTAACCTCCACTTAAAGAACTAAGGATGGTCTTTGAAGAAGACCAGGACCTCTATGATGATATTAGGTAAGTGGAGAAGAGATTTGTTCAGGGGTTGTCCGAGCTTGAATTCTCAAATTGGTGTGAGGAATAGAGGGAGGAGGTGCCCTTTTATAAGGAAGGAGAGGGGCACCTTTGGAATAACTAAAACTATTATTTTATTATAAAGTCAAATTCGGTTTTAAATAGCTCCAAATTGATTTATTTCAAATATAAAGTGGGTATGGGTCTAAATCCTCTCATCCAATATAATTTAGACAAGTTTAGGTTCCTATTTTATACTTATCATTTAGATTTAACATTAAGTTAAATAATTTTACTTTTACCGTGTCTTCTTGTGTTCTGACACTATAAGGTTAATAAACTTACAATAACTATCCAAACGAACCCCAATTTGTTTATTATTAATATATATAATCGTATCTATGTAATTTGGCCGAACCATAGATTTTTAGGAATAAAATAACAATTAATAATATAATATTTGTTTTAAAAACTATATTATGTTAATTTTGACACTATTTAATAATTGATTTTTGTAAAACTCATAACAGAATGATTATTTCGAAAAAAGTTGATTAAATAGATATTAACATGTCATATTAACCTATAAAATTAGTGGAATTCATTAAAAGTCTCAAATTACACTTATTTGGATATTTATAATATCAATTATTCTAATTTTTCACTATTATGGTAATTACTGCATCATCATTGTGTCCTAAATAAATTAAATTATTTAATGTCTAAAAATTATAAGTAAAATATAATTATGTAGGAAATCGTATTATCTTTCTAATGAATATTTACAATTGTATTTATATTATGTATAACCCTATATTAAAAATGTTTTAGTAAATAAACTTTGATTTTAACTCTATTAACCCTTCTTTAAATAAATTAATAATAAATGTCCTAATCTAATCCAAGTGGGACTAAATGGTCATATTTTATTCCTAAGGTTGTTTTTGGTCGAATTATACTTTTCCAATAGAATTAGGACATGTGTTAGGGTAATAATAATATCATTTTTACCCTTAATTACTCTATTTACTTTTAACCGTGGTAAATAAAAGTAAAAAGTTACTATTCACCAAAAATTATTTTCATCTCATTGAACCACATTTTACTTACTGACATCAACTGTGTCTCTCGGATTTTTTAAATTCCACTCACAAAAGTGGTAAAATTATGTTTTCTGAAAAATTCATTTTTTTGACTGCCACTTAGTGGTTTCACTATTCATCAAAAAAATGAATGTTTCCAGAAAAATACCAAAAATTTGGCCTAAGCTATATTTGATATTATGAACTCAAAAATGATGTCTATTTTACCAAATTCAAAACATATCAGTTGAATTAATTAATTTAAGAATTAATTCTCATTGTCAAAACAAATAGCGTGTTATTAAGTAATAATAACTATCAAAGGATTGAAACTTGTTTATGTCTGGTTTAAATGTGAAATTACATGCAATGACCAACATTGTATTAAATTGTAAAAATATATTCTAAATATACTTTAAAACCACTCAAATTAATAATTTATCACTATTAATTATTTCGATTGAAAAAGTTGTTTTTAATTAAATTATAGCGTGTTTTAACTATTCATCAAAATATGAAAGTTACCAGAATGATATGAAAATTTATCCAAAGTAAATTTTTATTTCATGATTCCATAGAAGAATTTTATTTTGTCAAATTGAACTTATTAACATGTCAAAAACTAGATTTAAAGTTGGTGCGCCATCAAAAGGAGGCAAAACTGCATTTTTTTAAAAATATTAATTTTACCCGAAAAATTTATTTTGTTCTTATACCATGTTTTAGAAAATGTGTAAGACGAATAATAATGTTATAAGATTAAAAATTTAGTTAATACTATTCATAATGGCTAGTTCATAATAATATTATAATAATATATCGTTGTTTAGTAAAACCTGGTATTGCGTACAACACACGCTATCGAGGAAGGTCGCGATTGCGTGTAATGCAAGCCAAGTCAGGGTTGCGTGCTGTGCAAGAATCCTTCGTGGTTTCGTATATCATAATCCAACCATATTTCATTTATACATTTAATATATATATATATATATACTCAATTTTTCATAGAATAACTATATTCAAAATTGTGTGTAACACGATCCAAGAATAGTGTTGCGTATACTGCAAGCTAATACGGTGTTGCGTATAGCGCAAGGTAATCTTGGTGTAGTATACAACACAAGAAATTAATGAAATTAAAAGAATATGTTTCATAAAATCTCGGGGTGTTACATTCTACCCCCCTTAAAATGAATTTCTCCCTCGAAATTCGTCGGGGTTATAAATGGTTTACTATTCCAAAGTTTCTTTAATAGAAACCCACATCGTAAAAAGGAATACCAAAACCAATCTTTAAAAACAAAAGTATGAAACGTAATGGTTACCCAAATAAACTAATCACTGGGTTTCCACATAGGTGAAAATATGGATATGGAAGATAAATCTAACCGTCATGTTCTGATGGAGAGTGGTAGAGAACATGGCTATGAAAAAGCCAACAATCACAAAGCTATTGATTTGTGGTGATCTAAGGTACCATCTGATTCATCGGATATAAGGGCAGTAAGACAAAATTTTTGGTTTTTCACGATCATTTCCCTAAAGTTGATGAAATTGGAATTAGAATAAATACTTTTGTGATTTTGGTATAGTCTCACCGTATTTCGTTCTTTGGAAAATTTCCACTTCATCGCTTAAAGAAATGAAGTTGAGTTTTTCATTCGTGATGTGTTAGCAAATCATGTGATAGAATGATGGGTCATTCCATCTGTCTCAAACAAAAGGTTAGAAAAGTTATCAAAAAATACAAAAGTCCATCTATAGTGAGATTAATCATATATAGTTCCTAAAATTGACTTATACTTCATATATCATACTGCTTAATATATTAAAACTAGTTTCTACTAAATAGGGACTTCCTGTAGGCCAGTGGTAGGTGATAAAGGCCAGTCGCACTTCAGTTGTGGGTTCGATTCCCACAGCCTTGTCCAACGCGATGGGATATCGCCCATCCTGCAAGTTGTCCTTTTTCTAAAACTACATTACTATAACATCACATAAATAATATCAAAAAAAGTTATATCCTTAAACAATACTAACTTATGGTTAACATAATCCATTCTAATCTTTAGGCTTATCTAAAATACTTCAGTCCAACCTCATAGTATAAAGAAAACGATAACTTGAAATGTCATCAACCAAGCATGTAAATACCATCATTTATCCCCCATATATCTTGTTGGTCACATTCCAATCATGTGAATACCTTAATGATGTACTCTCTTGAAAAATGAATACCCATTAAACCTTAGTGAAAACATGAATTCTGTCAAAAGTTAACTCTTTCCACATACCAAAATCCAAAAATTATATATACTCAAACCATGATATAACCTTCTCCTTATATCAGTCATGAGCTCATGAATACTATCAAACATTTAATTTTCTCATTATCCCTTCATTATGCGCATATCATCTACATTCCAAAAATATCTGAATAACCTTTCATGGATACTGGTAACATTAATCATACACTTTGAAAACTCAAGGAAAGACAACAGTGTAACAATCCTTAGATGTCTCTTTATTCTATAGTACCATGATATTACTTATACAACATTACACATGATAAACATGTAATCATTGCACTACATTCTTAAACCATTGACCGAGCTTCAACAATTATTTCATCTCTCATATAATTTTTAGTCTCTTCATCATCATCCACATAAATACTACCCATATGACCATACTGATTCTCTTCATGAGACTCTCCCTTAGGGTATTAGTTTTCATAATGCCCGTACATTCCACATTTAAAACATTTAAACATTGTTGATGTCGTAGTAATACCATTATCCTCATCCCTGGTGTTAACTGAACCTTTTCCTTTTCACTTACTGGCTTTGTGTCCTTCTTTTCCACACCCAAAGCATCTTCCAGTTCCTTTGAAACATTCTCCTTGATGCCTCTTCCCACATGATTTACATAGGGGAAATTGAAATTTCTTTCCTCTATGATCATCATGAAACTCCATCTTTCTCTTATTAGCCGAGTCAGGAAACTTAACAAATTTTACTTTATTGATCATATTATGAAATTGCTAATTCGGCATAATAATGATTTTTGGACTTCCACATCCCATTTCATTTGGTTTCTCATGAAGAATATCATTCCATTGTCCATAATATCCTCCATTATCATGAATCATCTTGTTTCCAGCCATTTTCTAAAACCCAAAAAGAATAGTGTGAGAGGCAAAAATGATAATAAAGGGGGAGTAACTTCAATATCTAACATCTTTGGTTTAATCTAATATCGTTACCATAGTTCTAGGACTATATCCTATACGTATACTTATCCTTAGGGACATCCCTAGACATACCTTAGAAATATCTCTAGGGATCTCACTAACGTTTTCGCATCCTAGTTTCCAAAGGTTGAGTAAACATTTTCTCTGATACCAACTGTAGAGACCCGAAGCTTGACGTACATAGACATTACATTACTTTTGCGGAATACTTAATACATAACAAAAACACACACACAAGGATCGTAATAGTTTAGTGTCTTTGGAAACTCGGAATACAATCTTCTAATCATGGTGAAAGATATTCAACATCTCCCCTAAAGATATTCTTTTTTTTACCTAAAACCATTCTTTATATCCTGGGGAAAAGAAAACATAAATGGGTGAGCTCAAATGCTCAGTAAGGGTAAACAAAAGAAAAATCAATCACATCATATTCATAAGAACATAACATTTTGGAAATCTTAACCTGCAAAAGAGATAATAATATCATAACATGGGATAAATCATAGTAGTTAAATGAAATACCAATAATCATAACTTAAAACATGAAATTTTGTGTAATACACACATAATATTAGAGAATCATATCTTATTAGTCAAGACTCATTTCCAAGACTATCTTAGTGGACAAAGTCCATTTTTGAACCGAGTCACCCTCGTTTCAGTCATGTTTCACTGAACCGGTATAACCTACCATTCCAGCCATGTCGATCTCATGAGAAATAAAATCTTTACCCAATGCATTGGAGGGAGATATAGGTCCCACCCATCTCATAATGATACCATTCTTATGTGTTCCACAAAATCATAAATCATACATCATTTCATAACCCATGTAGTAAAAATGGGATTCTTAAACAACATGACATCATAAAACAATTCATATAAGATAAAGGAATTCATAAAAATATTTCCATCACAACATAATCAAATCCATGTAATAATAGGGATAGAAACAGAACCCTGTATTATCTTAGATGGAAAATAATTTTGATAAAACACTTGAACTCCATTCTTGAGGAAAATATCCTTTATACTTCAAAAACACTTTTCCTTTCTTAATATGTCATACAATTCTTAAAATAAGTTGATTAAAAATAAACTTGAAAACTTGTAAAGGAATATTCTTGGAAATATTGTTTTAAAAATCCATTCATGCCGTATAAAAAAACATTCTTCTTGAACTTTTTTCGGAAAAGTCAAAAAGTACCTCGTACGAAAAATGACAAAAGATTCCTTTCATATCTTTTACTAAAAACTCACCGAAGGGTAAAATTGGATATAAACTATTTAATAAGGATATAAATATTACATATTGAGGAAACATGGATGTGGATGATAAAATAAACCCCAGTAAATGCCAAAGTATAAACAATCTTGGATAAAAATGAGATTGTGATATTTCCCTTACCTTTTGTCTGATATGCTTTGTACGTATACAAACCACCTGTATAATGATTTAAATAATGTCATTAACTTATTACATAATCATATTCATTGTTATGATATCATATATGGTTCACTTATGACTTTATATTATCCGTTCGTTTGTAAATTCCATGTTAAAGAAGCGTTTTGGGTAAAATCGTTTCATTTATCGTAGGTCTTTGGACTTGTTGTTATTGAAATTATAATTACTTATATCATGATTTACATACTTTCAGAATATAAAATATGATTTATATATCATATATATTCAGTATATATATATATAATAGATAGAAAAATGAAATGAAACACACCTTTCGTGGAGACGGTAGTCCGTACGTACGCATGAATGCTATTTTACTTTCCTTATTATCTTGAATGGAAGTAATTAGATGACATACATATATATATACATAAATACAGTAGATTTAACATGTCATATATTTCATTATTATTCATTATATATACTTTATAATCATTCATGAATGGTTAATGTGGAGAATGAATCTCATCGCGTCGTGGAGACGGTAGTCCGTACGTACGCACGAGCGATGATATCGTTCCCATGGACGTGGAATTGTGTTGAAGTGTATGTATACTATTTCAGTATCAATATCACTATATAATAATCATATATATCTACTCATTACAACATTATACCCATCCAATTAAATTGGTGGCGAAAAATAGATTACACCACGGCGTGGAGACGGTATTCCATACGTACGCACGCGCGGTGATTTCCTTTTTCCGTAGGATGGATAGAAGGTTAATTAGAGTTGTTTCATATTTATAATAACATATCATTATATAAGAAATACTGATGTTATTACTTTATCATGAAACAACTAAAGAAGAAGAAGTTGAAGAAGAAAGAAATTGAAAAAGATCGGTAATGGATATTACCTCTTTTTGATGCGCCTTCACTTAACCTCCACTTAAAGAACTAAGGATGGTATTTGAAGACTACCAGGACCTCTAGGATGATATTAGGGAAGTGTAGAAGAGATTTTGGCAGGGTTTGTCCGAGCTTGAATGCTCAAATTGGTGTGAGGAGGAGAGGGAGGAGGTTCCCTTTTATAAGGGAGGAGAGGGGCACCTTTGGAATAACTAAAACTATTATTTTATTATAATGTACAATTCGGTTTTAAATAGCTCCAAATTGATTTATATCGAAGATAAGGTGGGGATGGGTCGAACCCCTTTCATCCAATATATTTTAGACAAGTTTAGGTTCCTATTTTAACCTTATCATTTAGATTTAACATTAAGTTAAATAATTTTACTTTTACCGTGTCTTCTTGTGTTCTTACACTATAAGGTTAATAAACTTACAATAACAATCCAAACGAACCCCAAGTTGTTTATTATTTATCTATATAACAATATCTAAGTCATTTTGCAGAACCATAAATTTTTAAGAATAAAATAACAATTAATAATATAATATTTGTTTTAAAAACTATATTATGTCAATTTTGATACTATTTAGTAATTGATTTTTGTGAAAATAATAACAGAATGATTAGTTAGAAAAAAGTTAATTACATAAATATTAACATATCATAGTAACGTATAAAATTAGAGGAATTCATAAAAAGTCTCAAATTTCACTTATTTGGGTATTTATAATATCAATTATTCTAATTTTTCACTATTATGATAATTACTGCATCATCATTGTGCCCTAACTAAATTAAATTATTTAATGTCTAAAAATTATAAATAAAATATCATTATGTTGGAAATCGTATTATCTTTCTAATGAATATTTACAATCGTATTTATATTATGTATAACCCTATATTAAAAATGTTTTAGTAAATAAACTTTGATTTTAACTCTTTTAACCCTTCTTTAAATAAATTAATAATAAATGTCCTAATCTAATCCAAGTGGGCCTAAATGGTCATATTTTATTCCTAAGGTTGTTTTTGGTCAAATTACACTTTTTCCAATAGAATTAGGACATGTTTTAGGGTAATAATAATATCATTGTTTCCCTTAATTACCCTATTTACTTTTAACCGTGGTAAATAAAATTAAAAAGTTACTATTCACCAAAAATTATTTTCATCTCATTGAACCACATTTTACTTACTGACATCAACTGTGTCTCTCGGAGTTTTGAAATTACACTCACAGAATAAGTAAAATTAATTTTTATGAAAAATTCATTTTTTTAACTACCACTTAGTGGTTTCACTATTCATCAAAAAATGAAAGTTTCCAGAAAAATACCAAAAATTAGGCCTAAGCTATATTTTATATTATGAACTCAAAAATGATGTCTATTTTACCAAATTCAAAACATATCAGTTTCATTAATTAATTTAAAAATTAATTCCCGTTGTCAAAAACAAATAGCATGTTCTTAAGAGATAATAACTATCAAAAGATTGACACTTTTTTATGTCTGGTTTAAATGTGAAATTACATCCAATGACCAAAATTGTATTAAATTGTAAAAATATATTCTAAATATACTTTAAAAACACTCAAGTTAATAATTTATAACTATTAATTATTTCGATTTAAAATTTTGTTTTTAATTAAAATATTGCGTGTTTTTACTATTCATCAAAATATGAAAGTTACCATAAGGATATGAAAATTTATCCAAAGTAAATTTTTATTTAATGATTCCAAAGAAGAATTTTATTTTGTCAAATTTAACTTATAAACATGTCAAAAACTAGATTTAAATTTGGTGCGCCATCAAAAGGCGGCAAAACTTCATTTTTTGAAATATACTTATTTTACCCGAAAAATTTATTTTGTTCTTATACCATGTTTTTGAAAATGTGTAAGACAAATAATAATATTATAAGATTAAAAATTTAGTTAATACTATTCATAATGGCTAGTTCATAATAATATTATAATAATATATCGTTGTTTAGTAAAACCCGGTATTGCGTACAACACACGCTATCGAGGAAGGTCGCGATTGCGTGTAATGAAAGCCAAGTCAGGGTTGCGTGCTGTGCAAGAATCCATCATTGTTTCGTATATCATAATCCAACCATATTTCTTTTATACATTGAATATATATATATATATTCATGTTGCGTAGAATAACTATTATCAAAATTGTGTGTAACACGATCCAAGAATAGTGTTGCGTATACTGCAAGCTAATACGGTGTTGCGTATAGCACAAGGTAATCTTGGTGTAGTATACAACACAAGACATTAATGAAATTAAAACAATATTTTTCATAAAATATTGGGGTGTTACAACACTACTCTATCTAGACTCATCCCAAGGATCCCAAATCTCTCATGAATCGCCTCTTTATGCTCTTTAAGTCACACAATCATGCAAGATATTATTTATCCTTCCTCAATTTGACCCTTACCTAATCTGTTATGTTGCCAAGCATTTGTAAGGGATTTCACTATTGTCACTTTCATTCATGTTACTCTTTTACATTATGGTTCTTAAGTTCCATATTTATATGTTTCATTATGATTTTACACGACCCACATACCGACCATTGTATTTATATATTATTATAGCTTTATTTTACTATCATAAATCACCCCTATGATCATTTAATCCCACCCGTTACTTTGCAGAAATTCAATAAGATATCTTCCTCCCTCCTCTTTTATCAATCATTATTTTCTTATTATGTATTGGAATTTATTTTATTCCTATTTTCGAATATGTTATTATATATCCTCAATACTTAATATTTTATTTATAAACGATTATATCCCATTAACACTCATTTATCCCTCTCATAAATGCTTTTGTATACTCATTACCATATAGAATTTTCATAAGGGATTCCTTCCATTCTCATTTCCTTATCCATATTTCATTAAGTTTTAATAAACTTTTACATTAAATTAAAAAGGTAGGGGTATTATTTTCACCTCCCCCACAATTCCCTCCTTATGTTTGAATGATTATATTTCTCTTTCTCTCTCATTAATCCCTCCCATGTACACCTGTTACTGTGCTAAAATTTCTTAAGAGTTATTCCATTTCTCCTCTTTCTTAACGTTTCATTATTATGTTATCCATTATATTTAAAAAACCCATGTGTTGGGACTGGTATCTATATTAAAACCTTATTGTCTGTATAATGTAAATATTATGAGATATCCCATTATCTCCCATCATCCTTTTTCAGGATTGTTTTGTCACTTCATTATGCTGCTGAAATTGAACCGTGACTTTCCAAGAAAAAATCATTATGTATTAAATACCATACCTATTTATTAATAAAGGGTATTCATATATATGAACATATACACATTTTAGGATACTTAAATTTATGTATTAGAAATCCCTATATTAAGGAATACATGATTATGTCGAATCATTCCATGTTATATGATTCAGGCAACACACTTATGCCTGAAATGAATTGTTTTTAAATCATGCTCTCTGACAGCACTCCAATGAATTGGGTAATGATTAGTATAATGATATTAAATTTTCAATGAGGTTTTACAAATGCTAATCCATTTGAAATTTGGTTTTACTCCTGATTATTCAAGTAAAATGAGGGTTTATTCGTGGTAATACATGCGCAATGAGACTTGTCTTGTGCTAATATCATGTTGTATATCGTTCTCACATTTACATGTTATTATAATCATGCTATGTAATGACTTTATGTTCATTATTATATTGTGCTTAATTTATATTTATATTTCCTAGCATGTACAATATTCTTTTTGTATTCCTTGTTTACTCCCTTACTGGACTTTATAGCTCACCCTTTTCTTATGTATGTCCTCCGGTTATCCCATGAAATGTTAAATACAGTGGAATGATGTGGTCTTGTAAAAGATGATTTCAACAATGATGTTGAATTTTATGTTTTATGTTATTATATAATGTTCCTAATTTCTCAAGACACTAGACCACTCTATCCTTGCAGTTTTCATAACATAATTTTTATGTAACAAATCAGCCTTTTGTTTCTAATAATGAATAGGGTTGTTATAGTTGAAAACATAGGATATGATTAGTTATTTTTGGGATTAGTATTATAAAACACTAGTGAAATCCTTAAAGATATGGCAATGTATCAGAAAAACATTCATAAATTTTTTGGGTATTGAGTATGTGGTTTATCAAGAAAATATACCCAGGCCTAGATACGAACAAGTAGTTGTGGATCTAGCATAAATATATATATAGGGGTAACACTGGAAAACATTTCGTTGAGATGGACTCAAACAAGAACTGATGCCTGACAATGGGTCTTGCTACACTTTTGGATCGACATTCTTTGGGGGCATGTTTTGGAAAATTTATAATCTTAGTACAAACCATTATTAAGGGATCAAAAAAACACATATGAATATATATTATGAAATAGATCATGTATAACCTATAATGAAACATATGATATCATAAGTTAGGATATACTATAAAAGGTTATACCTCAATTTCCAAATATTTATTTTTTTAACATTCCTATTTTCTATGTATTAAGACCCCATAATTTAATTTTCATTTTATTAGTTTTAACATGGAAGGGGGAGGATCGAAAACAAATCTTCTCTCGCTTCCTGAATAGATACATGGAGAGATTATCGTGAATACAATCTCATTTTTCTTTGAACCATTTTCAAATATATATGCTACTTGGAAAAAACAGTATGAGGCATCCAATACCTCTAAAATTTCATAATGCCTTTAAGGATCAGGAACTGTCTATTGATTAATCTTGTGCTATCAACTTTCTTACCATTCTAATCGTAGGAAGTACCATCAGTTTCTTTTCAAATTCTTATCTTTATTTCAAAATTATGGTGCACAAAATCATTTTCTAGATGAATCAAAAGTGGGAGACATTTGAGTAGACTATATTTATCAAAAAGTTTAATTTTGTGTTTTCGGAAACACCAAAACTGATATACGAAAACCGTATTTTTATATATTTAAAGATGAATAACTATGATTTTTTTTATTTCAAAAACTCAATTTCAAGAATATATTTCAAAATTATATATATTAAATAACATTTTAATTACTTATTGGTTATCTTGTAGATATAATCCATGAAACATGAGGTGTTCTTGGGTAAAATAAGTAGATGAGTTTTGAAATATCTGAAGGTTCCATTGTGATGCATGAAACCTTCCTAGATAAAAGAAATAAAAATAGGAAAGAATGAATACCTCATTGAAGAGATGAAGGATATTCACCCTCACATTTTGTAATCTTAGTATGTAAAACAAGATTTTGGGGGAGAAATTTCATCATGGGGGAAGAATGTAACAACCCGAACAACTGAATAATATTTTGTTTCTTGAAAATAAATTTTTTAATACATCCCATTAATTAAACATTTATACATATAAATTGAAATTTAACTATCATTTTTCGACTTTTATATGACTACTGGTCATTTATGACTGAAGATCATTATGATAATCATAAATAATAATAACATTAATGTTAAAATTATTATTTAATAAATTGAAATTAAAATAGAAACATTAATTCAGAAATAATAGACGATGTCGTCTACTTGTAGAATTATACCATATGAATCCCATTTATCGGAGACCGAGAAGGGGTTAGTCACACTGGTTATTGCTCTAAAACAAGACCAATATTAGCTTCAACATCTAAAGTCAGAACGAAATCATGTATAGAATAAATATATGTTAATAGAGATTACCACCCGAGTGATGTTATCTGAGCCACCCAAAGCGTCTTTCACAATCGTACACCTTACCCTTAGGTCTTATATGGGTGATATAAGGGGTTATGTAACAAGTTATTAGTTACTTTTTGTGTAATCCATATAATAAATAAAAGTAATATTATATAATTTTATTTATGATAATTGTTTTTCTTATAAATATAATGAATTAGAAAAATTAAATTTTTCAGGTAAAATGGTACTTTTCTTGAAATATTTAAATTATTATATTAAATAGTTATTTTATTAAAAAAAATTATAGTGGTATTATAAGAACACTCTTTTTAATAATATTTTATGATTATATTTATTTTTTATTGTTTTTACTCTATAAATTATTAATTATTCAGTTTGATAAGAATTATATTTTCATTCGATAAACTAAAATTGTATTTTTAAAAAAAGATTTTATTTTTATGAATTACTAAATTTAGCGAATGATGAATTTTATAATAAAATATTATTATTATGTTTTTTTATTAAATATAAATGAGCATATAATTTTTATAATTTCAAAGGATACGTTTTTTAATTTTTGAGAACTTTTTTTTAAACCCGTCAATATTCAATAAATGAAAAATTTTATTTTAAAAGTGAAAATTAAAATTTTTAAAAACTTATTTGGGTACAAAAAATATTATTTTTGGAACAAGGACGTTGAAATTATCTAATAGTGAATTTTTCAAAATTTCTTTTGTTCTTCAAATTTTTTGATAAATTTTAAATACTGAATAAATACATAAATTTTATGATGACAACATAATGACCCAATAGTGATTTAATAAAATATTATAAAAGGTATACTTTGAAAATATATGTTTTACCATTAAAATATTTTTATTATATATTTTTTTGATTAAGATTATAATTCCTTAGTGGACCCTCCAAGACATATAAATTTTTTTAAAATTCTAATATGATTTCTATGAGAGTGTGAATCACCTTTACATAAGCAAGCCTGGTATTTTAATATGGTATTCCCTTGGTATTATTGAATATTTTATACCACTCTCCTTTGGTATAAACTGTGCGATGGACTGTGGTTTTGATTAGTTTAATGTGTAGTATCCAAAAAATAAATAATCAAAAATTTCTCTCATTTTTTATAAAAACCTGCCCAAGTTCCCACTTCTATTCACTATAAATCCTTGGATAACATTCCTAATCTACCCTAATCTATTTAGAAACCTCCCAAGGCACCCCAATCTCTCAATAATCCCTTCATCAAGCTTTAAATTTTACACACATGTAATGGATCCTCAGTTTCCTCTTGTCCTTTCAAATTAAAGAATATTATTTGAAAGTTGTTCTTGTAATTTATAATGGTCAAAATTTGAATATTTTATATTCATTATATTACATCCCATGTGATGTTATTTTAATGTCAGATTATTTATCATCCTTCATTTTGAACCTTACCTAATCTGTTACGAGGCCAAAATTTCGTATGGGATTTCACTATTCCCATTACCATTCAAGCTACTTTGTATAATTATGCTTCTTAATTTCAATATTTATATGTTGGGGAATGATGATAAATGACCCCAACAATATCCATTTGATTTTTAACTGATTATATCTTCCTCTACCTCTCATCAATCCCCCCTATGATCTTTTAAGCACACTCGTTACATTGCCGAAATTCCATTAGGTATTTTCCACCCTCCTCTTTTATCAAGCATTATTTTCATGTTTTTTCATTGAATTTATATTATTCATATGTTGGTATATGTTATTATATATCCTATTTATTTCCCTTATTTTTTATACATTATGTGAGACCCTTTCACTCTCATTTATCCCTCTTAAAAACCCTTTTTTATTCTCGTTACCATATAGAATTTTCATAAGGGATTCCTTCATTTCTCATTTTTTAAATCCAGGTTTCATTATGTTTTAATACCCATTTAATTTGAATTAAAAAGTTTGGGGTATGATTTCTCATGTCCACCATACTTCACCCTTATGTTTCAATGATGAGATGCCTCTTTCTATATCATTAATCCCTCCCACGTGCACGTGTTACTATTCGGAAATTTTATAATAGTTATTCTATTTCTCCTATTTCTTCAGGTTTAATAATTATATAATAAATTATATTACAAAATTAAATGTGTGTAGAAATTTATCTATATGACCCCATTACTATCCATTTCATGTAAATATTATTAGATACCCCTTTCTATTTCATTAACCTTTTTTAGGAATATTTATCTCATGCCGTTATGCATCCAAAACTGAACCACGATTTTCCATGCCAAATTCATTGTGTAGTTAATACCATAACCATTTCCCTACCAAGGGTATTCACCTTTATGCACACACACACACATATATATAGGGTCATATAAATATATTTATTCCACATTCCATTATTTTGGAATAAAAGATGATATTGAATGATTCAATGTTATATAATCCATGTGGAACACTTATGAATGATATAAAATGTTTTTAATGGGTGTTCCCTAATAGTTCTCCAATTGTCTATGTAATGTTTTTTATCATGATATGCTATATGAAATGAGGGTTTACTCATTATAATACATGTTCAATGAGGTTTTACTCATGATAATTTAAGTGAAATGAGGGTTTACTAATGAAAATCCATGTGCAATGGGCCTTGGATCATGCTTATATCATGTTGTATTTCATTGCCACATTTCCATCTTATAATAATAATGATATATCATTCCTTTTGGTTCTTGTTTCTATTATTGTCCATTGATATGCCTATTTTGTAATATGTACTATAATATTCATTTTATTCCTTTTTTACTCCTTTAATAGGCATTATAGCTAACCATTTTCTTATGTATGTCCTCAGGTTATATCATGTAATGTTATGTATGATAGACTGTTGTGGTCATGTGAAAAAAATTATATACAGCTGTTTCATTTTATGTTTTACATTTTTATGTAATACTCCATATTTTCCAATACAGTTTACCTCTTGATCCTCTGAGTTGACTGAAGTTCATGTTTATTTAATAAATCATGCTTATTATTGTAATAATGAGTATGGATGTTATACATACCAAGACATAAACCGAGGCAGTTTCCCATTAAACATTGGGATTAATCTGAAATATGGTTTTCTATGTATATTGGTTATGGTAGGAATAATAGTCATAATAGTTTATTTGAATCATTTTTTATGATCTTACATTTCCTCTATCCATGTATAAGATTATGATTCAAAATATATGATCATTACAACTTCATAATCCCATGTGATATATTCTAAATTGTATAAATAAGGGATTGTAAATAATCATCTTCATTCCTTATTGGTGTGGGACTTACATATTTGAATTTCCCATAGGTTGTTTTAATGTCGTGATCATGTCTTACAAATGAGTCCAACATATCTTGGTTATAGTTGGAATAATAATAATCATAGTTTATATTTTCCTGGAATACATAATGAGGATTCCCTTATGATCAGTGATTACACACTATTGATAAAAATGGTTATGAAGTCTAAGGATTCCCTTGTGACATGTCCTACATTATTTTCTGACACACATTATGTATCCCCCCAACATGCATAATATTTTTTCAAGACATTGTGTTCATTTTCTTAAGTGATTTATCAAAATAAAATCGAATGATCCAATTTAATCTCCCAAGGTTGATCACCTATCCTTGATGGAATATTTGAAGCTAGTATTGTGATCATTGATTATTTTTCTAGAGGATGTTTCATGTCCCAGATGTTTTTCTCTGGAAGACATCACATGACCTCGACTAACATGTCTACAGGGCGTTGAATGATTTAGCCAACATTTCTGGGTGTCATTGAGAATGATGGATGAAACTCTATAAGAAATTCATATGATTCAGTGTGAATTTTCTCATATAGTGATATATATATATAGATTACTTTTTTTGAATGACATTGTGAGAGACGGAGAGTAAGACCAAGAGGTGTAGCATGAGTGAGCTGACATGTTTGGTTTCCTCCATGTGACTTGGATGACACACACTTGTGTCACCACTTTAGCCAGGAGACTTGTTTTAAGGACACTGAGAGGTCCAAATGATGATCTTGCAGGGAATTATGTGACTCAGGTGGGGTTCCCTTGGGGGGAGATATTAATTTATTTTACATGTACAGTGGAAATTTCATGATCCAAATTGTACACCGATGGACTGTCATAAGATCTAGATTACATGTCCTGGTGATATCGCATGTATTTGATGGTTCATGCAAATCCGTTGAGGATCGGAGGTTATGTTTCCTACATAAATCTCCAATTTTTTTAGTTTATTTTGTAGCCTTTATATAGTGAAGTCCTTATATTGGTTCAGTGTTAGCTTGTTCTAAATATTCCATGATCTAACAGGTGTGTGGGATGTCCTTTGAGTGTAACGACAGATGTAATTCACATAATCTATAATGATCATAGGAAGTGTAAAAAAATTATTCATTATCACCCCATTCTTCCCTATATCATTCACAATAGGATACTTTTCTGGTTGCAAGATCAGCTACTCCATGAAACCATCTCTAGCACTCATGCATCTGAATGTGAGAATGATATTGCACTCAATATTACACAGTTATTTTTTATGTGGGTTAATTTTATTTTCAGCCTATCCAAATTTGTTTTCTCACTATTTGTGTGTTTTATATTTTATAATTAACACATGTTTAAGATTCTATGAAATGGATCGCTTTGAGGGAATAACCAGGCTTTCAATGACTAAAAGTCCCTTCTATCAACACTACCATGAAAAGATTGTTACCATTTAAAGGATCTTTTTATTACTCATAGAGATGTACCAAAGGACTTCTATATTTTTATTTTGATATGTCCCAGTGAAATTGTGTGACCAGGGTTCCTTTAGAACGTCATTCACAAGATCTCTTGTGACTTTTTATTGATATTTTGTGAGAAATGGAAGGCATATAAAGTTGCATTCATATACTATGTCAGAGATAGACTTAGTGGGTTGAAAGAGTTTTATTCCTATTAGAGTGTCCAAACTCCTTAAATTTAATGTTTTTTTTTATTTGACAGTGGTTTGGTGTCAAGTGGCACTTTATGGTTACTGTGGAAGGAAAATAATCTATGGTTGGGTGAAGTATAAATTTACTAATTATAGGTTTATATAAATGTATGGTAAATTTAGGGGAAATTCAATCAACATTTCCTTAAGGATGTGAAGGGGAATCAAAGTGTTGTTGAGACATACCTGAGGTCCTTCATGTGCTGGAGAGGACAAGCCTGTGGGAATTCAATAGTTGAGGGGTGCATGTGACTGGGGTCGCGTGCTGTCTTACGGAATGCCAGGGGTGTGTCACATGAAATTTATGATAATGAAAGGCACCCAAATCCTCCTTCTTTATTGGATTTCTTTCCTAGAAAGGGAATGGATCTTGCATATTTTTTTGATGTTGTCAAGCCTAATCATCCTCCCCATCAATGATACATAATTTTGACTTTAATACCAAATGTGGATCCCGATATTATGTCATTTTTGTTCAAGTTTTCAATGACTTTGGTTTTGTTTTTGGGTGCCTATTACTTGAAAACACACATTTTCTAGGGGAGCATAGTTGGATGCCGTCACAAAACTACTAGTAGTATAGAGCAATTTTTTGAGAGGTGACAAATTATTAAATGATTTTTTTCATGACATTTTGTAGGCTATCTATTATGAATGGAGTCTTCTCATTACATCATGATAGTCATGAGATAATATATTCGTTGTATACTCAAATTATCTGTGGGTTTTGACCACTATCTTCATCCATTTCATTTTTATGGAGGACTATAACCTTATTCAATTATTTATACCTTTTTGAATATTCTGATTTTCATTTGTTGGGATTAAAAAAAATTATTTTTGGGAATTTTTATTTTTTACCTCTAAAATTAAATAAATAATTAGGTTGATTTTTTTCTATACATTATAATTGTTCTTAATATTTTTGGTACCTTTTTTTGAACCAATTTTTTTTATAGATTGTGAATATTGCGAAGAAAAATATTTTTTAAATAATATTAATTTTTCATCATATATTTATGTTAAACATAATGATTGGGAACCTATGTTTTATGAAAAAAATACTCTCAGTATCTGAGATATGTTTAGTTAACCTAACATTTAGATTTATCAATACATTATAAACTATATATTTAAAAAGTATAAAAAAAATTCATTTCCTATGATGAATAAGTCATCTATGTCATTTTAATTTGACATATTTTTTGTGATTTTATAAATGTTTTTAGTGGAATAAAAATAAGATTTAAAATAATAAAAAGATAAACTCAAGGGATCTTTAAAAATAGTATATATCATTCTTATATAAATGAAAATGATTCATTTTCAATTTTTGTATAAATTAAAGATTCAAATGTGTTGTATTATTTTAATATCACATTTAATAAGAATATATTTTTGGATATGGTTGAAGAAACAAACATTAATATATATTATTGGAGAGATTTATCACTCAGATAGGTGATTTGTGATATGAAATAAGAAAATTAAAATGTATTGTTTTAATTATTCTAGGCTGGTGCGACTATTTAATTATATCTAACTTCCATAATTCAATGATGATATTTGGAATACACTTTGGCATCATGCTTATTATTATATACTAATATTGGAAAATTACATGAATCTACATTAGTTCATTGAAAAAAATTATAAAACACATTAGATACATGCATGTTATTTTCTTATACAATTATACTGGAATATATCTCTACAGTTTTCTATAAATGCATTCATGACTACACATTTGAGACGTATATTTTATACTCTACGACTATATATGGTTAATATTTAATTTCCATTTTCATTGAATATATTATATTATAAGGATGACTACATATTTCTAATTACATGATTATTTTTTTCTCTAAAGAATAAAAATCCATCATTCGTTGGTTTCAATTACAAATGTGTGCCAGAGGTACCTAAACATTTATATCGTTTCATATTAATTTAGTGGGTTCACTATTTATAATCAGTAAGGGTTGAGTGTAATCTTATTATATCATGCCTTTTCATTCAAGGGTATTTGTAAATAAATCTAACTTGTTGTTTTGTTTAAATGGACTTCACAATATTACAAATTTCCTTGTTTAAATGATAGTTTTCATGAAATTGAAGATGTAAAAATAGATTTTGTCTTTGTAGTAGACTAAGAGATATTTTTCCCTGGACTATAATAAAAATTATTTTTTACTTATTTATTCTAAAGATTTAACATTTAAAATTAAAATTGAAAAATATCTCTAGTAATATTGAAGGGGTTGTTTTAATTTATCCAACTGTTTTCAAAATGTTACAATACCCCCCCCCCCCCAATTTTCATCCTTTTTTATGACTAACTCATAAAATTTATATATAAAATTAAATTATTATATTTATCATACATAAGCCTCTCCCTAAAATTAACATTGATATTTTATTATCATAATTCCAAAAAATAACTGAACCCTATCTTTATAGCAACTTAGATGAGCTATGCACAACAGACCTAAATATTTCATAATTTTAGATAAAAAAAAACAACTTTTATAATAAAACGTGACCAAGGTATGAAAAGGCATAGTGTTTTGTGAGACTATTTACAAAATCTAACTATATACATATCACCATCCATATATCGGAATGATTTTACCCACACATAATACAATTTTAAAAAAATTATATTTATAAAATTTCATCATTACATGAGGGAAATAAATTCATAAAATTGTGAGAAAATATTATCAGAAAATGAAACAATTGGAGAAATAAATTTAAAATAATTAATAATACTTTGTTGATAATATGGTTATCATATAATTACAAAAACATATAAAAAATTAATAAATAAATCCTTGATTGTAAATCAAGATTCGTTGAATAAGGATTTGTCAACATAAAATACCACCATACTAGACTGAGAAATCATCAATAATTATTGATGTTCTATGGTAGTATAACCTATGCATAAGAAATATTCCTATAGAATAAAATTAATTATATAATACAATTTTCTTATTATTGTAAAAAAATTTATGTATTTCATTATATTGTTCATAGAGTCCGATAATAGATTTAGTTATACACCATTCCTATTAGAAAATTGAATAGATTCCCATACTTTATTTTCCATAGTATCCACTCCATTTCATAAATACCCAGATATATAAAACCGGAAAAATAATTTTTTTGGCAATAAAATTACTCAAATAAACTATCACATAATGAAAACCATACATATGTATGTTACAAGATCAAAATTTAGTCATTATTTCATCATATATTTCTAAAAAATGGGTAAGAAATATGTGTCTTGAAATATTATCATCACAAGACATTTTGACTTAATGTTGATATCCTTAGTGAGCCATAACAATCTCTAATGTATATTTAATATTTGTAAAATAGTTTTGTTAAATGAAGAGAAACATACTATGAGAAAAACAATATTCATTTTTGTTTTAGAAACATTAAAAAATATCATAATAAAAGGAACTGAAATTTCATTGAAAAAATATAGAATTATGTAATATTTTCATAATGATAATGATTTTACATTATGGTTGGAAATACTTTTAGTTCATAAATTCTTAAAATCATTATTTTGTATAAATTTTAAATAATATAAAAAATGACACATTTTTAAAATGATAAGAAACATCATTTAATATATTTTTTACATTATCGATATTTTATTGAAATAAATTTGTAATATTTTATAATTTGATAATATATTTCATTAATAAATTTCAAAACATATGGATATTGAGGGGAATAATTCCCCCAAAAAGTTATAAGTAATGTCAATACTTTTAAAAAACATTCCATGGATGTTTTGTGTGCCATAGTGTGGGAAAATTGAAAGGATTCATTAATTATATATGTGTATCATAAGGAAATAAATTTATACGCACTATATCAGAGAAATAAATAAATTAATGTAATTAATATTGTAACATAAACATGGTAGATAAAATGTGAGACAATTATGTAAACCCAAACTTCAAGTCATAAAATGCTTTTATGCTCTATAACCTCATGTATAATAAATTTATATTTATTATAGATATATAAAAGTAAAAAAAATTATTAATTTGAAAATATATCATTTTCTTACGATTTTTAATAACACATTTATTAACAGTTCATTATTAATAACAATATTTGGTTTTTAATTATTCTAATTTTGTATCATGTTTATGTTAATTAATTCTAGTTATCAAACCATTGGAATTTTATCAATAACTATGAATTCTTAATTAAGATAGAAATATCATATTTATATATCTTATACACACTTAGATCCATCTTTGTATGTTGGTGATAAAATATGGGATATTGTACCCCATGTAGGTAGTATTCACAATAAAACATGAGACATGTTATTGATTTTAAATATATTGAAGGAATGGAAGGTAAATAAAAATTTATACTTTTAGAAAAATTATTATATTTACAATATTATATATATATATATATATATTAATAAAATCTATCTTTGGAATAATCCATGAGTAATTTAGGATGAATGAAATATATCATTCCATTGAGGTGGTACACCTCACATACGAACAAGAGACACTTTCAATTTCTATTTCGTGGATACAAATTAAATAATTGTTATTAGAAAAATATTATGTAATTAAATTATATTTTGTATACCTATATAATCATATTAGGATTAAATTAATATATTCTAATAAATTATAAAAAGAAAAAATCTTCAATTAACTTTGTTTGGTAAATTATGTTTTCCTTTGGTATCTTATTTCGTTATCTCATTATTCATTATTTTGTTTTCCATATGGTTATAAAAATAAATCCATGATATTTAAAAAAGTTTGGTAATTTTATATGGTCATAAAATTCTATATATTGGGTTCTCAAAATATAAGAAGAAGCGATGATAGGAGGAACCCCTTATAAGTGGGGAGGGTAGTAACCTTGTACATAAACAAACAATAAAATAATAAAAGTTTTTTTCTAATTCGAATGTTTTAACAAATAAGACCAATATAGAGGAAAATGTGTGTAGATGATGAAATCCACTCATAAAATATAATTAAGATATATTTTTAACACATTTAAACCCTTTTTAGACATTACCTAAATAACTTTTTTTATCATGTTAACTATATAATATTGGAAATCATTAATAGAAAAATTTTAACAAAATTAAATATTATATTTAAATACCAAAGATAATTTAATAAAATAATATTTATATTGGTGATTAAATTTAATTTTTAATATATATAAACATAATTTATTATAATCTATTTTCATATAAATTCCCATTTTAAATTTAAAAAATGAATTTAAAGTAGAATATTTAAAATTATATAAATATTGAAAATAATGGATTCTTTTTATAAATTATATCACCACCAATAAGAGAATTTATAATTTCTAATACATGAATAATGAAAATTGATAAAAATTGTTTTTATTAAAATAATATAAAACAGAAGTTCCAAAAGTCAAGAAAGTTTTTAAATATAACATAATTGAAATAAATGATTTATTTTTATACAAAGAAATATTTATTTTAGTGAAAATGTATTCATATATTTTTATTTTATTCATTTTTCTTTATATTTTACTAAATGTTAAAATATTATATAATTTGAAAATTTTCACTACTTGTATAATGTAAAACAATTATATATATATATATATCAATTAAAGATCCATTAAATTCTATTTTTAAAATAGGAATTCAAATATTGGTTTTATTTTTTATAATTGATATTATAAAGTATTTAAAATATAGATGTTAAATATTTATATTATATACTAAAAAATATATTTTGTACCTAACCATTTATTTATCCATTAATAATTAATATAGAACTAAATTGCTTTTATAAATTATGTTTCCGTTAATATTATTGTAATTGGTTTGACTATTTATCATAATAATTAATTAATTATTTCTTTTTAAAATTGGTTTCATCTCACAATGTTGAAAAATCTGATATTAGTTAAAGAAAAATAAATTCAAAAATCACCATCTGTTACATGTCCCCATACAAGATATTTTTCCCAAAAGAATTTCATTTATAAATATACATCATGTATCTATAATATTGTGGAATTAAAATAATTAAACACGATTTTAGGCCAATAATGATATCAAAATATGTTTTAAATGAAATAACACAAGGAGATCTGGTTGTCAGCATAAGATAACTGAATGTTCAATAATTAAATATCAAAAAAATGAATGACCAGAAAATTTAATAAATGTAGTGTAATATTATAGAAAATATCTTTACATATAGATCATTGATAAAGTTGATTTTTTTTATTCGTGGTAGATATTTATTAATACTATTTCTCAAGATATTACTAATGGGGCTGTTGAAATCTCATGTTGTTCTAAGGGAACGTTCTTTTCTTTAAATGAGATGTCTCTAAAGTATTTATTTAAGGGATTCTCTACACATGCAGTTGATGTGATCAGAAATAATAATCCAATTACCACTTTGAATATGTTGTTTTACTTTTCCCTCCAACTTTTAAGTAGATTTTCATTAATTTAAATTCCATTTTCCTTAATGATACATCATTTATGATGTTTCATTAATTATTGTGAAATAGTTAATGACTAGAAGATGAGATAAAAATTTATGTAGACTATTTAGGTATTTATTTCATTTTATTTCTTATATGATCATTTATATTTAATGAATATTATTAATCATTTTTATCTCTTGAGTTAATTTTCATTAATTTCAAAATAATTTATAAAAATATGTTTCATAGGTTTGTTGATATGAAATAATATCTCCCATTAATTTGATTCTAAAATTATATTTATCAACATGACTGATAATTCCAATACAAATACATGAAATGGTTTCATGTAATATTTTTCTCATATTGTACTATATTATATATAATTTTGATATATTTTTTATGGTCAAATTATATTGAGAAGGCATGAGTTTTTTTTTCTAAACCACTTAAAATATAACTACTTATATAAAAAAGAATTAGAGATTATAATTTGTTGTTGATATGATTGAGGCCTTAATTTGAAAAGCCAAATTTTTATGTTGATCCCTTCTCATTCATAAATTCATGTCTTCCCATAAAATAAATGAATTTTCATATTGTTTTAAGACATATTACATGATGATTTATCTTCACATACCATAACTCATAAAATATTTTCATATTTAATTCATGTTTAAGTTTATAGAATTTAACTTTAATGTTTGTTTGTTGGGGAGGAATATAATTCCAAGATATGTGGTGTGTGTCTTCATTCAATGAATATTGTGGTTCTTATAGAGAATGAATAAATGTTATTTATAGTATACATCATTTATCCTGATCTTATTCTCTACGGAATGAAGAAAATGATGGTGAAAAAATAGTTATGATATCGAATTATTTATTATTATTATTTGATTGAATATTGACTATTTAGAAACAATATCAGCATGAAATTTTATTAATTTACCATTAACCTCAACCATATATTCATATATTAGAAAATTTGATGCAGAGAAAAGTATAATTCAATTTATTAATTTCATTTTTTCGACTCACAATCTATATAAAATAAATACAGTATTGTGTACATCATTTAAGGATACTTTTTTGGGTAAAGTTTTTTATTTTTTGACTTTATAATTCTTGAAATTTAACTTGAGTTAATATATACATATTATCAACAATGAAATTCGATCTTTCATATGAAAAAATCTTTTGTCATCAAATATATTTAAAAAAATCAATACTCAAAACTATATTACGTCTTCTGTTACAGAGATATAATTTCCATCTAATGGCCATGGGGGAAGAATTGAATTTCCCTGGAAAGAGAATAACTCTATATTATATTTGTATATATATAATAGTGACTTCAATTTAAATGTGATGAATTTTATTATTGGATCAGTGAAGAATTTATTTTGTTGAGAAAATCTAAACAATAATGAATGAAATGAATAAAAAATTATTTTCATATACGAGAAATGGTATGTTCTACATTGGAAAGGATATCAAAATTTTATTATTATATGATTTTTGATTAAATTACATGATGATATTATTATTATTTCTGCCCAGGTTTGAAGAAGTATTACTATAGGGATTATTAAATCATGACAATATTGAATATTTATTAATTATTAATAATATAATTTCCCAATATAGAGAAAAATTTAAATAATAAATACATATTTTGTAACTTATTATTGAATTTTTTGAACTAAGAAATATTAATTATATACATTTATGTTTAATATAGTGATTTATTAAAATCATTATAGTGATAAATGTTTACATCATGGTTTACATAATATTTAAAAAACAGATTTTCTAAATATTAAATTTAATCAATTATAATTGCTGAACATGACTTATGGGTAAATAACATAGATGAATACAAAAATAAGAATTATTTGACATCTTAGACCATGCCTCGACAATTTAGATAATATAATTTCATCCTTACATAGATTATTCAAACATTTATAATGATAATAATGGCCTTAATTTTTAGCCTGCCATCAAACTAAGGTGAGAGATGGTTCATGTGGGATCATTGATAACTACATAGTTAAACTCACAAAAATGTTTGGGGGATTAATAATGGTTGTAACCGTACTGAAATTAAAACCCTGGGTCTTCCTAAGTAAATTAATTTTTGGTTTATATATATAGTAATGTTAATATCATATACTGTAGAGTGATTATCTAATGACATTGGATTTATTCATCTTTTTAACCAATTAGGATATCAAATTTCTGAAGGTATTGAACTCAATGAAGAATTTTCTACTTCATAATTTATTATTTAATTGAATTTTTTTCAATGTAAATTTTTATCAAACAAATGTATTATTCTTATATTCATCACATATTAAATAAATTTACATCGTTGGGTTGAAATGAAACAGTTTAAATGATATTGATTATTTCTAACATGGTCTGTATCTTATGAAAAACATATCTTTAATGAAACAAATTCCCATGGAATAATAAACATTTATAAATTAATATAATTTAAAATTTATTCTATTGATTATTTTGAATAAATAAAACTAAAAAAATTAAAAATAACATATTCATTTAACATAAATTTTAATAAATAATGAACTCAAGTGATTGAAAAACTACATGTGAGAGAGATTATCATGAATATAATAAAAAATATTAAAATATGATAAATAATATTATATAATTATTGGAATAAGTTCTAATCTACCAAAATCATTAATTTCAATTTATTGATTTTAAATATTATCATAATTGATTTTTGAACTTATGTTTACATAGGAACAATTATTATTTTTGGGTTTCATGAAATAATTTTTTAAGATAACCTATATATAAACACATTTTTTAGTGGTCATGTAACCCTTTCTTGGATTCAAGTGTTCAGAAAAATAGTGTATCGAAATTGATTTAATGTTCATACTTTAGATAACTGTAAATAAATAGTTCTTATTTTATTTTAGATTAATTATTATTGAATAATAAAATTTTCAAAAATTATTAAGTAATTCAAATTTACTTAACATCTGTTTACATCATAACTGAATTGTTTCATATAAATTATTTTCATATATTAAAATTCATCAACATTACCACCACTTAATTTTAATTATTTTTTAACTAATTTTCCCCACATTTTATCTTCAATAAAAATTATATTTTTTATATTTCATATCCTTTTTATGAAAATTAACTTTGACAAACACTGTGAAATAAATAGTAACAAACAATAATTTCTTTCAGAATATACCATGAAAGAGTTTATCCATGTTCCTCAAATTACTTTAAAATATATCTTCAATATTTATAAAACCCATAAATTTTTTTTCTCAATTACTTCTTATACATTTCAACAATAACTATTCAAATATTTATAGAAAGAATATATTTATTCATGACATTGAGATTAATTACATTAATATAAAATAAATTGTTTTTTAATGATCATAAAATCCATCAAGAAACCTATTTTGGATATCCCTATTTAACAAATATATTATTTAATCTATATAAAAAAATTATTGTATGGTATTCATCGTCTTAATATTTCATTCCAATAACGGTCTTCAAAATACCTAGTGAAATAGATTTTTTCCACTTTCGTCATCTCAATGATAGGATGAATTTCTCTTACTAAAAAATCAAATAGGTATACTCTTCATTGTTTCTTAATATACCCAAATTGTAAGATGTATTCAATAAACACATTTTATTTTAATTACTTTTTCATCAATGTTAAAGGAAATAACCATATTTATTAATTTTGGAACTACTATATATGAATATTTTAGATAATTTTGATATAATTCATCAATTGATTTATTTATATAAAATTGAAAACATAATCCATCATATATTTTAATAGTTTAGACCACATTCATCCAATAACATGTAATAATCATTAATTAATATTTTATAAATTAAGATAAATGAAAATAACATCTAGATTTCTATATAACTAAAATAACATCCAACATTAATATGATCATATTTTATTTCCAACACTATTCTAGAGAAACTCTATATTTTTGTATAATATTATATAACATACCCATTTCCACATTTAGAGGAAATTCATGAAATATTGAAATATTCATATAGAATAACATATCTTTGAAAATTATATCAACTTTCCTTCCTAAATAACATCTTTAATATAACTAACTCCTCAGACATCTCTCTTGAAAATGGAACCATCAACTCATTCATTGAAATAAATTAGAAAAAAAATAAACATCATATGTTTTATAACAATACTAAATTATCTAACACAAATATATTACATTTGGATGTAATAAATCAAATAGTAATGGGAATGATAAATTCTATCCAAAAAAATATAACATCTCATTTTTCTAAAAAACATTAATTAATCCATAATTCATTTATGTAAAATCTCTATGAGTCTTCCAAATCCATCTTTATAGGATGATTGTTTATATGGATATATGATTCATTATTCTCAAACATTAACAAATAATCCAATCCATAAACATCTTGGTAAATGATACATGTACACTATTAAAAAAAACCATTACATATTTAGAAAATGTGTCCAATATAGAAACATTATCAATATCTCATATCTCACTAATTTGATGAACTACAATAAAACCCCCTTAAATAAATCTTATAAATTTTTTATGGAAACAAATGGTCCACTTTTTATCATTGATGATATACAACAACATGTTATCTTTAATATCATGGTGTTCATGTATGTATTATCTATTACTTCTAATGAGAATAGGAATATCAAAATAGATCTTTTTAACATATATTAACTTAGTTGTTGAATCAAATTTTTATGGGATGGCTCCCTATTTTAAAGGCACATCACAAATACTAAAATATCTTACTATTTCATCATTTTTTCAAATGAATCCTTCTTTGAGTTTAGGTAATAGTAACTTCCTTTTACTACAATTTCATTTGATACGATTGTTATTAAGTGTAATTACTAAATATAACTCAGTATTTAATCAAACCTTTATGTCTTCAATGTATGATATTAGTATATTAAAGAATATTTTCTTCTATAAAATATTTTATATTCATTCTATGACATATATAAGATATAAATATATCTACCATCATTATTAGTCCATTAAAACCCACCTATGATCTCAGATTTTATTCAAAAATCAAATTTTAATAAATTCATTAAATAATAAATGTATTATTCATGTAATATTTTACCATTGAATAACATATAATGAATCTACATTGAATCCATTTGGTAAAATGATTTAATTTTATCATTTAATAGGACAATTTCAATGAATCATAGACTATCAAGTATTTTAATATTCAAATCAGAAATTCCGCATGAATCTTAGTGATTCATCAATTAATTTTTTTTTATATCATTCATGAGCATTATCCATCTCTATAAGTGTTATACAGAAGAAATTAATGTATTTTTTATCACATTTTTTCATAATACATTTTTAAAGAAATAATTTTTTGTTGTTGCATATAATCGAACATGTTACAGTCTCCCATCGTCATTGTATCATTATAAAAGTTTATATTCTCTTCAGAAATAGAAACATCTACTAGAATATATTACCAATTATGTTGAAAATTTTAATTTCACTAATACATTATGTTTTGGACATCTAGGATTGATTTTGAATTCAATAATAAATCAATTTCAGGACTAAAATACTCAATTGGGACATTATATCATGTCAAAATATCATTTCCACTATTTTATGTAACCACCACAGGGAATATATGTCCCACATAACATAAAATACAATAGTAGTAGTTTTTATATTTAAATACATATAAGTATGTGGGTACTTCCATATTTATAATTTTTTGTATCAGGATAGAAAATATAGACCCAAAAACTATTTTTTTGTCCCTTCCTTTTGTAAAAACCTTTGATATTTGAAATGGTTTAGATTAAATCGCATTTTATTTAATTTTTTGGTCGTTCTCTTATATTCCTGTCCCAAATCATAATATATTATTAAATTCATAGTCTTACCAATAAGGATTTGTTGACATATCATTATTTGTATATTAAATTACCAAAACTCCATTGTCCCTTCATAATTCTATTATAATATATTTATTTTATAATAAAATATTTTCTTGTTATACATCACAAACATGAGCTTCTTTTAATCCCAGTTTTTCACAATTGATATTCATTACTTTCCATGATATATAATGATCCATAGAATATTTATGAATCCTTGTAAAATATCATTTAACACAGTGATTTCCTTCAACTAGATTTTGAAATAATTTTATAGAGGAAAATAGTTATTAATGATTGAAACATGGATTCCTGCTTTTATTTTAATTAACTATGTCATATTATATCCCCTAGATATGTTATTATAATAGTAAGATCTATTTTATTTAAATACATAATTTCATTTACTTGGTCGATAGCATCATTTTTGAAATAATACCTTCAATATCAAAATAAGAAATATATTCCACAACTATATACAAGAATATGGAAATCTATATATGAATTATATAATAATTAAACATTCCTACATACATTATTATAGAACAAATGAATGAATCAATACATTACATAGAGACCTTAGGGGTTCTATTTATAGTAAATCCACTGTATTTTATTTTTATGTTAACTCCATCTGTTCTCTTTAAATACATCCTTAGAGGGATTCCATCATGGTTAGGGATGATTTTATTTATGGAACATTACATATGAGACATAAAAATTCTATACCTAATCTCCTCGAATATGACATTCTTTCTCTTGATATAATTATCTTCATATAATGTTTAACACCTCATCCAAAACCACTACCACTCTCTAAAACATTAAAAATATGATGTTAAAAGTGAGGATTGTAAATTTTAAAATTAATATGATCATCTAGGTTTAGAATACTATACAAAAAAGAAAATTATTAAATTACAAAATGGACACTTAATTTTAATTAACATTTGTTTTCACTAAAATAAGTTGATATGTTTAAACTCTCCTTTTATTCCTGAAAATTTGGATTTATTTTAAGAAATTCACCCAAACTAAATGATTGAACTTTATATATTTCATATATATCTATCACCGATAATAATAACATATTAATGTATATTTTTAGAAAAAAACATCAATAACTGATACAAATGAAAGAAAAATCATTTTGAGATTTGAAGTGCATAAAAGCAATTTAACTATTATTTTCATTTTGAAAAAATGAACACTGACCTTCTATAAAAATTCCGTCAAATGTAAAAATAAATATTACCCATCAAAATTTTTCATAAAACAAAAATATTGGAAATAATTAGACATGGATATTACATGGAAACATCATATTTAAAAAACTAAAAAAATAACCTAACCTTTTTATTATAAAAAGACCAATATGGAATAACAGAACTAGTTATTTTCAATATATACTAGTAATTTAATAACATATCATGTTAATTAAAATGTCACATCTAAAGTGAAAAAATCATTTCACATGTCATTATAGAGTTATATAATCTTCACCATTTATGAGAGCTATATTATGATCACGCATCATCATATAAATTATTAAATTATAATAACTGATTTAAAACACAAAAATTACTTCATTTAAATAATAAAGTTTTTTATATTTTTCATTTACAATAATTCTAAAAATAAATTCTATAACCCAAAATGAAAGAAAATAATCTTTTATTTTGATAAAATTATTAAATAAAAAATCTTAGATAAAAGATAATATAGTTATTTCTAAAATAATATATATTCTTATTATGTATTATTTATAATAAATTTGACTATAATGAAGAGAAATTATTCCCATGATTTATTCAATTAAAAAATAATTACTTCACTTTTTGGAAGAAAGTGATAAATTTAAAAAATGTTGTTGAAAATAATTTAGTTAAACCAATATTAAAATGTCAAAAATAGTTCAAAAATATCTATAATGTTTAGAATATATATATGAAAATTATTGATGAATTTTATTTTTAATAGATATGGAAGATAACAAGTTGAATAAAATGAAAACAATTATTTTCATGAAAACCCATTAAAATATTATATTTTTTTGAATTAAATGAAAACTAATTGATAGAAAAATAATTGGATTATAAACCTTTTATGTTTTCTGATATAAATGATAAAATATATCCATGTGAAATTTTACACCCAACAAAAAATAAATCTTGTTTTGAATATTACATAAGTCTCAAATACTGAATTCTGGGATCATAAATCCCTCACATCATTGTATGACTTTTTTAGTTCAGTGTTTTACTCCAAAATAATTATTTTATTATATTTTAACCACTATATTTGAAACTATATTCATGTTTATTCCTTTACTATTTTTCCTTTTATTTCAATTATTTTCATATTTTCTTTAGTTATGAATATTGTTAGATTCAGGTTATATGTCTTATGGTGTTATTGTATATAAACTCATAATTATAATAGTGTGTTCAAAATTGTAAAAGTGTACATATTTTTCCTGAATATAATATTAAATATATTTTATATACCATGTTTATATATTAAATATTAATTTAAAAAATCATTGGTGTAATTTACGAAATGTAAGTGATGATGGGAATAAATATCTTTAATAAAAATAATATAATTATCATATTTATTCATTAAATCCAACCTTATAAGAATCCATGTTTACAAGAAATGAAATATTTCTCACATCGCTTCGTAGATGAGAAATTCCAAACTTATGCCCAAATGACATTATCATTTTACAATTGACTTAACGGTAAAAATTTATATATTATTTTCTGTATATAAAATAAGAATAATTTAATATATATATATATATATATATATTCATTAATTACATATTTATGAACAGATGTGTGACGAGGTGTTGAAAAACTAAACTAATGTCTTTATAGAGGTTATATTCATCGTGTAGGATAGATTGATGTTTTCATTTACAATTTAAAAGAATGGTGGATGAAAATAGTTTTTCCATAATCATAATAAAAATAATAAAGAGTAAAGAACATAATATAGTTATTTTAGTTCAGTTAGAATAAATTTTAGTATGTGGAATAAAAATAAACATAATAGAAATTGGTTAACTATTACATCATTTCTTTGTATACCATCCTCCCTCTTAAAAATTAATCCTTACAGAATTTATCTTATTGGGATATCAAGATATCTAACAAATATAGTGATATTTTTTAATATATTTTGGTAGATAATTTTCAATCTAGTATCCAATTGTTGGTATATATGTATGGGGTGTGGGGATCCATACATAAGATGGAGGAGTTTCATTCTTGAAAATTTAATTTCAAAATTTAAAAAGTTTTGTCATTTTTACCAAAATCATCTAAAAAATTGATAACTATTTAATGGTTGATTATGTGAGGTCATTAAATCTATATACTAAACATTTAATGATGAATTTTTGTATAATTGCAATCCATTACCACCTACTTATATTATTTTAAATAATTTTACCATTATAGTGGAAATTCAATATTTAATTTTTAACTTATTTTTTTCCCTAACAATAAAATTTACCATATGACCAAATTTAAAAAATCTTATCAAAAATATGAATCCATTTTCAACAATTAAAATTATGTAATCCATATAAATTAATTATAAATCAATTTCACGAAAAAATAAGAACTCATAGGATAATGATATTTTTAACTGTAAAAAACAATTTCAAAATATTTTATCCAATGACTCCATTTTTTTGTATAACCATTGGATTTAAGAATGTATATTTTTTAAATAAAAATGTTTTAGTAAAATATATTTCAGTTAAAAATGATCTAAAATCAAATTTGATAGACTTTATTGTGATAAATAATTACAATTCCAAATGTACATAAACAAATCATGTGCTTTTATAGTAATCAAAAATAAGAAAAATACATTTAGAAAACAATGAAATATATAAAAATACTATTTGAATGTAATATAAACCCATGTGGCATGATCCGAAGATCATAACCATGATAAAAAAAATGTTAGATCAAAAATAACCTAAACAACAGTTGGAATCATAGGAAATAAGTAATGATTGTTGGTAGTTATACTAGTTTCCATAACAGTGTAATATAGTGATATGGATTATATTGTCTTTGGGATTATATAACATTTGGACCCATATATCCATTTTTCATAGATATCTATTGGAAAAATTTGAGTGTCTTTTGTATATAATATTTGCCTATTGTAATAATAAATATTTTGCATAAAAATATTTAAATTTACATGAATATAAAAAAATGATTTAAAAGAAATTGTTTAAGGTATTTTTAATTTTGATATTATAAATCAATCACTTCCAAATATTTATTACATATATAAGAGATATTTAAACATTTGAATAATTATATTAAATGCAAATTATGAAGGTTACTACATAAGAAATCATTATATTTTCAGTTTCTACTTAAAAAATACTATTTCATTAAAAATATGTTTCGTAAATTTCAAATATTTTTTGGTTCATTCTTGAAAATATTTTTTAATTGAAATATATTTATTTAAATAGGTAAACAATAGGTCATTGATTTTAAATTTATTATTTCTCAAAATTATCTTGTGAAATATTTGGGTGTTTGTGTATATTTCATTAGTAGATAGATTATTATTTTGGGTACAAAATATTATTAACTAAAATTGGTAACATTGTTTTGTTTTTTCATGATTTTATGTCTGACTAAACTTTTTCCAATCCATCTACATCCTTTAATGTGCCTTAATTCACATTAAATGATTTTAAATATTAATCATTGGGATTAAGGATGAGTAGACTGATTAATAATGTTAAAGTTGTTGTTATAGGAGTTTTCTTCATTTAATATTATTTATAATTTTAAAGAACATGTTTTGTGTATGAAATTGACACGACCCAAATAACTATGTAACATTTTACCAGTTTCTTGAAAGTCATAATCCCAAAAGATCCTAAAATTTTTTAAAAGTGGAATTGTTTTTTATAAATTACATATTTAGGGATTGAGTACTAGTTTAATTATTATATTTATCTTTAGATCAATGTTTTATATAATATTATATACTAGGATGAGTCATATGAGTATTTTCCATGAGTTTTAGATACCATTATTGGTTAATAAGTCTAATTTTGATAATAAATTTCATGAACTCGATACACCCCCATAGGTTTTAAGTTATGGGAATACATTGAGAGACATTTATTATGTTTTAATAAATGAATTAGATTTATATATACATTATATATTAGTACTATTATAGTAAAATTATTATTAATAAGTGATTAATTTTATATTTGGTGGGTATCGTTTTATAGGTATTCGATAATCATTAGGATAATAATGCATTATATGTTTAGTTAATTATGGTTAATTATGGTAATATTTTTTTTAGAATTTAAAAATTATGATATATTTTATAGAAAATACTATTATTGGTTTACAATTTTTTTAATAAGTGATTAATGTTATTTCTGAATAAGTTAGCAATATTAGGAACCAAAATATGGTGAATGGAAATTTATTTTTCC
Organism: Viscum album; assembly: GCA_963277665.1. Lineage (NCBI taxonomy): Eukaryota > Viridiplantae > Streptophyta > Magnoliopsida > Santalales > Viscaceae > Viscum > Viscum album. The sequence goes on along the minus strand of OY728158.1, from coordinate 1,755,615,930 downwards.
ATTAATGAACTTTATTCATGGACTAAAGGTTTTTCTGTATTTATGATGCATATATGGTATTATAATACCTTATCATACCTTAAGGATCATTATGGAAAATAATTGTTTTAGATGTAATATGATTAGGGCATATATATTCTTCATTATTATAATTATTAATTGATTGATGTTTTTTGGAGATAAATTTTATGTGTATCTTATGAGAAAATGTGATGAAATCATTCATTTTTCTAGGTGATGAACAATATTTGAGATATTCATAATTGTTTCATGGTAATTTATTTTTAAATTTATTTACCATTAAATTCAGTAGTTATTGCATAGGAATTAGAAAATAATAGTTTATATCTTCTTATGATGGTTTATTCATTATAGATAAATTATAATTTTTAAAAATAATTTTTTTTATGTCTAAAGATTGCAGGAATAACTTGTTACCATTTTGTGTATTGTTTATCCTATAATATTTAATTTTATTGCCTATGGAAGGAACAATTCATCTTGAATGTTAATTTTATTGAGTAAGAGATGAGATAGAAGTTGGAAATTATCAATTTACGAATAAAAAAATTAATTTAAATGATAATTTGAATGAATTGGGGTTTTTATATTTCATCATGTTATCTATATTGATAGTTAAATAATCCCTAAAATCTATGAAAATGATCTTCAAATAAAAATTAAATCTTTTCAAATTCATTTTTTATTAATTTATCGTCATTAATAACAATTGATAATTTATGGTTTATAGGATTTGAACATTTTCTTGATCGTGTTATCAATCACTCAACATTATACAATGGGCTTTACTTCACTTATTATATAAGCAAATTTGAACTTCTAGAAAACAGTCTCTATGTATGGGAACCTATTCATTAATTTATCCTAGCGAACCTAAATAATCATGTATCATTTCTTCAAAATGAAATTATATTATCGCAATTTTCAATATGGGTTTTTAATAAATTTATTTTTAAATATTAATAATTTTATATTTTATTGAAATTATTTTATCTTCCATGAATGAATTTTTTAAAATAATTCTGCATGATATTTTTATGTGATAGAAGATAAAATGATGGTGATGCAAATTATTTAATGGTAATATAGGATAACCCCATGTTTTTTTAAGCACTCTTGTTCATAAAATTAATAAAAAGTAATTTATACAAAATCTCTCTCTAAGACTTATATGTCCTTGTATTCTGAAAATTCTAGTCTTGGAATGGGAAAGGTCTATGTTAATGTGAGATATTAATGTTGAAGTTATTAGTCCAAATAGACCTATATAAATTTTATTTATTCTTCCAACACATTTAAATATTCAGAAAATATTACAAACTAATACCCTATTTATATTTAATAAAATAAAATGTTTTTCTGAAAATTTTATTTATATTTTCTACTCATTTTCTTTCATATAAGATATAAATACATTTTAGGTTCATATGCTTCATCTAAGACCAACACAAAATTATGAGTTTCAGTTTTTATCCCCAAATTAAAAAAATAGTAATAATTATAGATTGAATGAATATAAATTAAATTAATAACAAAATAATTAATAATAATTTCAATTTATCAATTATATTCATACCCTTCCAACTGTTAGGAAATGATATCATAATGCAAAATATGTGTGGACTACTACATCGACGAAATGATGTGATTCATTATTCATTTAAAAAATTTATAGATGATTATAAAATTTTATTTAATGTAAACAAAGAAAGTTATATTATTATTAATATTCTATAAATGAAGAAACAATTTCACAAACGACCTTTTTCTACCAACAAATAATTCCTTAAGATTATTAACCCAACATCCCGCAAATGATTAACATGCACATATAAGATTTTTAAAATATATAAGGCATGAGAATAAATTATAAATAAGTTATTATGAATAAGTGATATATCTATGAAACATCCCTATTAAATTTAATAAATAAGAAATTTTTATTATAACAGAGTTTCAAAATGTATGCGAGAAGTAAGGCTTGTAGTAATAGATATCTTTTCCCAATTTCCTTTCATTTAGAATAATGAAATTATCACCAAAAGATTTAATTTACCTTTATATAATCCATTTTTATGTATTTATCATTCATTACTTAATTTATAATTAGTTTTCAATTTTTTTTAAAATTATATTCTTCAATGTACTTTTTATTCAGTTGTTTCCAATGTGGTTGGAGACATTCCTTAAAACCTTTATTTAAATTTTTTTAGAAAAACATTTCCCTTATATATATATATATTAAAATATTTCTAGAATTTTATTCAAGGAAATTGAAATTAAAATATTATCTACCATCTAAATATTATAATATTTATAAAAAGTACTGCATTATATATTTAAAAAATAATAATTTGTTTCTTATTAAATGAGTGTATAACATTTTTATTAATGTATACAGAATTATAATATTTTACCAACATAATTCCCATTTTTCAATTCCATTATTCTTCACAGTTTTTCATGGATTCTCAAGAAATATTCTTTTATTGTTGTTATGAGAAATTTAAAATTTAAATATGTTAAAAAAAACTAATATTTCTACCAATTTTAATGAGAATAATGAATGTGGTTTTTATTATGGGTTAAAATGAATACAATATTGATTTTATAATGAAAAGTTATTGTACTAAAATGTTTTTGGAAGATATTATTAAAATTAGATGTTATTAAATGACTTAAATATAATTAATGATAGATGTACATAGTTGTTGACAATAGGAATTAGGTGATAGACTAATCTTCAAAGGGACTCGGTCCATTATATTATAGACGGGTCTGCTAAATACCTCTATTACATTGGTTAATTTGAAAATTTTAAATAATTATTTTTACTCCAAATACCATGTGGATAATTCAGATTAAACCCATTAAGAGGAGGAAGTTATATTTATATGTTATTATTAAGGAAATCATTGAATTTTATTGTTATTTTATTCCCTTATGAATGTATGATTCGTAATATTTCCATTATATTTTCCTTGTTCTTAAATATATGTTTTAATGGAATAGTTTTCAATATTAAAAGGTATACAATGAGTTTAGGAATTTTGTTTTATCATTTTTTGAATAATGCATATTTATAATACTGGGATTTGATGATTATTTTGTGATAGTCCAGACAATAATATTGGGAGACGAATTTTATTATATAAAAATGGAAACATAATAGATATATTGATGAATTTTAAATAGTTGAAAGAGTTTCCATTATTTTTATATATCATACAATGTTATTATTACTCATATGATGTTTTAATTTTTTTAAAGGGTATATTGATGAGTAGAAACATTAAAGAATCCTATTTTAATTTTTTGGGTTTACTATGACAAAATAGTACGTTTATTAAATATTAAATGTATTTTATAAGAAATGTAGAAATTTTACCCTTTGATATGAAATTGTTTACCTAATTCTATAAAACTCTAAACTGAAATGATCCTGATAATATTATATATTGAAATTATATTTGTAAATCATATATTTATTGGTTGGTTATGGAATGTTTTGTTATAGTTTTAGGATTTTAATGAGTTTGATATATTATTACAAAAAAGTGAGGGTTTTTTAAAATTATGAATAAAAAAAATATAACACCCAACATTAGTATTATATTAGATGATCTAGAAATCAATTTTTATTTTTGTTAATAAAGTAAAATATTGAAAATATTTGTCTGTGAGATTCAAAATTCAATAAAATATAAATTAAGGATTCCTTTTACAATTTAAAAGAAATTTAATGGATAAACTTTCTAGATATATTTATGTCCTGATTATATAACAACGTTCAAAAAATAGTTATGGTATTGGTTACATTTTTATTTTTAACTATTCTCTAATAAATAATAATGTATAGAAAAATCCAAAAATATAATTTTAAGGTATTTTAGATATTCTCAATATATTGATTTTTATTTTAAAATTTTCATATTTTGAACATTATAATTTTATCATAAAATGATACCCACATGATACAAGTAATGAAAATATATTTTTCATAAAAACTATTTCATTTTTTATGGTGATTACATTAATATTATTTATATTATATAATTTTTTGTAAGAGATTTTAATATATTTTTATCGTTATAAATCATATAAATTTTTTGAAATTATTCTTCTACTAAGGTAAAATTTAGTTTTAAATTGAATATTCAAGTAAATAGTTTGAGTATACTAAAATATATATATTTTGATCAAAATTATATATTAAGGATAATATTAATGTTTTAAATTCCATATTATGAAATTTATTTAAATAGTTTGTGACAATATGATACCATAAAAAATATGAATAACATTATCAAAAGAAAATAATAAACAATTCATAATGTTAATATATTATAATATATCGAGTTAAAAGTTTTAAATTATACAATTTATGAAAATAGATTTGTATATAGAATATTATAAAACCCATTTAAAATTTACGTGAGGTATCAAACAATTATTAATTCATTATAAAGTTTTATTTAAAGTAAGAATTATATTTAACTAATTATCTTTTATTTAATATAAAATGTTATATGACAATACGTTAAATATATTGCTACATTGTTACTTTTATCTCTTGTATAATAATATAATAATCATTAGATTTTAATAATATAATTTAATTTTTTGATATTAAAAAAATACTAAAACATAAATTTTATATCAAAATGATTTTGCCATGACAAAGTGATGGAAAAAGGATGATGAAAAACATGCTGTCTAGTAGTCGAAACTGCTCCCTTTGTACCCATAAATTATGTGTTTCAGCCCTACGACCTTCACAGATGGGACATGTTTTCACCCAATCAATGAGTTTCCTTTTATTTAATCAAAATATTTATGGGAATAAATATCATTATTTATAATATGTATATAATCATAATAAATTATGTAATAAATACATGAATGACTATTTTTTATATTATTAAATATCAATTTATTCATTTATAATTCAAATTTAATATTAAAGTAAGAATTGTTTTTCGAAATAGAGTATTTTATATTATCTCTCCCATAATAAAATTGTTTCACCAAAAACGTTTTTATAGATATTTTATTAATAAATAAATAACTTCATAACATGTGTAATGAAAATATTTTTCATTGTTAATATCTCAATAAGCATTTAGAATAATGTCTATAATTGTAATAAAATATGGTCTACTCCATTGTGGTATTTGTATTTTAGAGTGATATAAAAGAGTTTATATCTAGAAATAAAATAAAAGAGATACCATAATACATATAAGTATTTTAGAAATTAAATGTTGTTCAAAAAATATAATAAACTCTTATAGTAAGTTTGGATATTTGAAAAACATCAAACTAATATTGATTACATTTTAATATATTAGTGATAATAAAATCATCTACAATTTATAAGAAGTATTTTTTTGAACCTTTTACTTCAATATGGATAAATGATCTCTATATGTTGAGATTGACATGATTAATATATAAAAATAAAGGGGTTCATGTGATTGAATATAATTCCCAAAATAAGTTACATAATATGTTAACCTTGAAATACTTCAATATAAAAAATACAAGTAGTTTAACCAATGTTTATTTTTATTTTTATACTTGATATTCTAATATATAGAAAACTATAATCCTCATAATCTTATTGACCATTAATGTAAAGTAACTCTTATATATTATAATACAAAATCATTTTATTAACCCCTATGTTTCCTAAATGGTTTATATTTATCTTCTCAAACAATATCATAACATCTAATATGAAATAAAATTATTATCTAATAATTATAATCATACTTCATTACATTAGAATCCCATAATTATGGGATTAAGAAAAAGTTTTTTTCTTTAATACACTACACTGATATTTTATTTCTAGTGTTTTGGATAATATTTAAAACTGATAAATATAAAAGATATCAATTCCACACAGAGTTCATTTTTTCATGACAAACATTTATGATATTTATACTCGAGATTCAATCATAATTATTTTTCCGCATGCATGATGAGTTACCAAAAACTAATTATTTTTATTATTATTTTTCTTACACATCCATAATCATTGTGTAAGGCCTTTGAAAAAATTTTATTATAAAAAACATTCTCAATTATAGATAAATTTTTTAATTAAATCTTCTTAGCCAATTTAAATACATGAGACCCATTTCAAGTGTATTTCATTAAATAGTTGGAAATTATTCTTATAAAAAAATATATTACAATATGAAAATTGACATCTTTGATGAAAACATTTCATAAAACAAATTCATAAGAATTCTTAAATCATTTTGTTTAATTTGGAACACTATATTCATAGAACTCACAATGGAATAAAAAACCTATTTATTTCTGTCATAAATTCATATCAGAAACACAAAACTAGTTATTTATAATTGGAAAAAATTACATAATAACATGCGAAATTAATTCTAACATCATATCTCAAGAGAAATAAATAATTACTCAATGTATTGGAGAGATATGTTATGCTCATACAGTACTGAAACACCGTATAATTTTTTAATATGCGCTGCATTTAAATAAAGTAAAAGTGTCCAATATATTTAAATATAAAAAACATTTACAATAAGCATAACCTGTTATACTATTGAAATATTATTATTTAATTTTATTTGCATAGAATATTCATTATATAAGTGGGAATGAATGAGATTATATGAATTATAATAATGTTTTAAAATAATCCATTAATGAATAATATTCCCTAGTTCCTAAGAAATAAAAAACAATTATAAATTTTTAAAATAATACATCTCGAGAAAGGTACATTTAATAAAATTATTGTATTTTCGTTGGTAAATAATGATATATGATTATTATTTAATATATTACTATTAAATTTAATTAAATTAAAAAAATTTCTAATATTTATTTTCTATTGTTTATATTTGATTATAAATCCATTTTAAGGTAATGAATATTATTTTTCAAAATAATTTGTTATGTGTGAATTGTATTTTATCATAATTAATTGAATTATGTAATTGTCATAAATTAATTTAAATAATGTGAATATAATATGTTTAATAAAATATATTATCTTTTATATAATGGTTCTTACTAGGATAATAATGATAATAATATCATTTTTTATGATTAAAAATTCATTTTATTTAAACATTTTTTAAGGATTTTTTTCTAGATATGAAAATAATATTTCTACCATTTCATATATTTGAATATATTTATATATATCATATATTTATAATCAAAATATTTAATAATATATATTATTTTCAAATTAATTTTTTTCTATAATTAATAATTACCATCATGAAAATAATGTTTTAATGGTAGGGGTTAAAGGGTTAAATGAAGGGCTAGCATAAGAGATAAGGATTAAAATACCAAAAACTCAAGGTTTAATTTTTAGTTCTGATTTTATTTTTAAAATATTATTCTTTTCACCAATTACCATTCAATTATTAATCACTTAATATGACTAAAACATTTATTATATAATAAATTTAAAGTGTATAAATTTTTTTTCACCCACCTGTCATTTAAAATAGACCCTCATCTTCTTACTTCTCAACAACACTTTTATATTAGCCCATAATTTTATCAATGAAATTTCCATTATAACTATATAATTTTTTTGTATTTAGGATTTTATTATTATAAAAATCGTCTTCTCAACAAGAGAAATCAAAAAAATGTTATTAAAATAAAGTGAATATTTAATTTATAAAATATATATGGATATACAAATTTTATGTAATATAATTTGATAAACAAAATAAAATCAGTGACATATATTTTGAATATTAAATTTTCATGAACCCCCACAATAATTGCACTCCTCAAAAACACTATAGAAATGAAACAAAATCTTATTAATTTAGTGTTAATAATTAAAATAAAAAAATATAAATTTCATGGGATGTTAATATAAGTGAATGAATAATGAATAAAATATTATGTTTTTATAGATAGTGGGAAACCTATATGGTCATTACAAATCAGATTATTGGAATAGTAATATAACGATTGGAATAATAACCTCATTATTAGGCATAGTTACATGATCATTAGAATTGTGTTATCGCATATGGAAGACTAATTTAATTTTATTTTTCTATTTTTTAGAATTAAAATATATTATATTAGAATCATGATAAATTTAAATATGTGTGTATAATAAGAAAATAAGTGTTTTTATATTTGTATCACATATATGTTTTGTTTCAATTTTTATAATAAAAATAATTAATTGAAATAAAATATATTTTCATAAAATGGATTTATGAAATAATAATAATTAGAATAATAATGATAATAAAATTTTATGAGATTTTATCGAACTTATTAATGGGTTAAAAACAAATTTTTTTTATTTTTTATTAGAATTATATATAATTTATAACGCATTATATTTCTCATATTTAGAAAATTATTTCCATAATAATTATTTTATTTTTTCTTAAAAATTTAAAAAATATTAAAGTGAATTTTTTGTTTCTTTCTTAAATTAATGAATTTTTTTGTGAATAGGTATATGAGATAAAATAATATAATTTTTAATATATTCTAACTAAATACAGAAATGAGTAATGGATTCTATTAGAGGATATTTTTGGACACACATTATCCAATTATATTTTAGAAAAAATATTTGTCCATATTCACTATATTGATCAAAAATAACAATCTAATTGATATTATATTTGATCATAACACTATTTAGAACTTCTAAATGTCAGCCCTCCCCACAAATTCTCTTAATAAAATGAAAGTATTTTATGTTTTGCAAACACCCTCCAACACACTTCTCATCCTTATACCTATGTTTATAAAAATGTATGTCTCATAAAAATAACTATCCCAAGGTGCCTTTTGTTGAATCATTGTAGGATATATCCAATGGAGAAGGAATGACTCTCAACTTATAATTCATTAATTCATTCCTTAATTTAACTCATCAAAACCTTCAAATCCACTATAATATGATAATATTTTTATTCTTATTATATTTAATTGCTCATATATATATGGAATAACCCCTTCCTCTCTTGTAATATTCTAATAAAAAATATATCATCCATATTTTTTCCAATCACCATCTGCATGGATGATGAGTTATTATTTTCCATTACCACCTTCATGTAAAGTTTAAATGAAAATAATTTATTCTAAAATGATATAAATTTATATATAATGTTTTCTATCACATTCTATAATGTATATACAGAAAAAATATTAATAGAAATTAAATATGTACAAAATCTGTTTAAAAACTCACCTTAATGGATTAACCTTGTTTCTATAAAACATATATTCATAAAATCATAAAATCATGATAATTTTAGAATATCATTATGAATTAACAATGATATTAACTCAAATAAATATATTATGTCCTTAATATATTACATCATTAGTTAGGGTTCCATTTCACAAAAATAATTGTACTTATCAACAGCTAATTTCACTATGGGACCATAAATTGAATGATAGAAAAAGTGATAAACCAAACATGACATCTCATTTAAATGATTTTTAATGACCATAAAATAAATATAGAAATAATATTATATATAATATTTTTTAATAAAAAAACTAATTTATCTAATTTTCATATTTACGATGTTATGTGAATGTGATGAACGATTATAGGCCTCAGGATATGGATATCTACAAACCACCACATCTTCTTTAGGTTATGATTTCACTATATTAAACTCATTCTCTCTCTCTATTATTATTATATTAATATTTTATATTTTTTATATATGTTGTAAACATATATATTGTGTAATTAACCTTTTCTATTTCCCTATATAAAAGTATTAATGGATCCTTTCTTAATTTCTTTTATAAAGAAGAACTCCTGAAAATGAACTTCTATGCTTTTATTACCTCATTTGAAGTTAAAATAAATAACCTATTTTTAAATTGAATTTTTTTATAAAGAACTAATTTTATTATTTAAATCCATTTTAGGTCATTTATCATATTTTATAAGTTATTTTTACCTTACAAAATTTATATATTTTTTACCCTTTTTCATAAAACCCACATTAATGGAATACATCCAATATTATTTCCCAAATTGTTCTAATGTCATAAAATAAACTGGACTTCACATTAATTTACAATATATTTTTATTTATATATAATCATTCAATACTTATTTAATAAATTCATTCATAGAATTCATTATTATATTCCATTTAATAATGTTATGAAAAATGATAATGTTAACCATTTCCTTTTGGTGTGTTTTCTCATAGTTATGCCTTAAATATGATTTACTTAAGTGAAAAACATATAAATATACATGTCATGATGTGTAATATTATATAAGAGTCCTATGAAATAGGTAATGTTTTTTATAAGGATATTTTATGCACTATATTAGGGATTAATCGTATTCCATTAGGTGACAATGAGGCGATTAGTCGTGGATGACACTTATTCCATTCATATGAATCTACCACATTCCAATAATTCAATTATAATAGAAATAATTTATTATTATATAATTACTCACTAAATTAATTCATTAACCTTTCCCTTTATGATATCATGATATGTCATTTGATTCGTATATTATGGTTCTTTATCATGTTTATTCACTTACTACAATTTTTTTCTTAACCATTTTGTTTTTTGAATTCCCATGATAATTAATTATAGTTTTAGAAGACCGAACAAATTTGGGATGTAATTAATTGTATTAAACTAAAAAAAAATTCATTATATTTTTTTATCCATATTATTTAAAATAGAGTATCCTTATCAATATTTGGTTTTCAATTATTAGATTTTTATAAAATAAATCAGGTAATAATATGTTAATATGGTTCATGATGCTATAGTTTGTATTATTGTAAGGCCCACTTGTTTATTGATAATTATGTATGGAATAATACAATGAGAACCCTTGGGATACGGTTTTTTATAAAAAAAAATACATTAAATTAGTAACGTATTGGAAAACGGTGTCAATATAACTTATTCACTATATGGATAAATTATATGGATGTGGATATAGAATTTCTATACATATGTGTAAAAATCCAAAAAGGGATAATTAGGTATAAAATTACCATATAACGTCATATTGATAAAGATTCCATCCATTGAAACTTGTTTGAGACTCCCATCGGATATTCATTATGAGATTCATAAACACTTTATGTACTAGTATGATTGAATTGAATAGATTTTTGTGTTATAAAACCTAAGTGGAGAATTATAATGGTATTCCGCGTCTAGGTACATGATACTAAAAAGGTATGATAAGAATTTCATGTATGTGATATCCATGAAACAAATATATAATTTCAAATTTCAATTTAATTAGTTAGACTACTGTCATCTATAATTTAATTTATAGTAGTTTTGTTAATGGTTGAAATATGTCCAACTATTAAAATATAAAATGGGTTGAGAAATGTAACTATTACAATCACTAAATTCATAACCTGATGGTATAAATATATAATAACATTATAGAATCACTAGCTCAACTAACTCATTTTATCAATAATATCATGATTATGTGGAACTCCTTATTCCCATCAGGATGATAATTCTATTTTTGAGTTATTTATATACAACTGGGATAAAGCATTTTTCACATCCCATTATCCCCATATAATGAATTTATCTATTAAACCCGCTGAATGGATATTATTATTCACTCATATCATATTGATAAAAAATTTCCAAATATCCATTTATTGCTTAGAGGGATATATCTATGATCATTGGACAACAATAAAAGAAAAAATGTTATTGGTTGAAAAAGAATATATATATATATATATATATTCAAAACAATTCATGGAAATATTTTTCAAAAAATATTTTTCATTAATTTTCAATGTTAAAAAAGAGAGGTAATTCTTTAGATTAAATCAGGAGTGTGATGAAACTTATATGGGATAATGAATTGATAAATCTCATGGGGGAAACCCAAAATTTCCCCATGTAAATAGTTTCCTAAGAATGGTTTTATCTATCACTAAAATTACAATAAACTTTATTATTGTTGTACATATAGTTACACTGGTAAATTATTCAATAATAGTTGATTTGTGATTTTATTGTACTTATTCACAATGTAGAATATAATGTAGATTTAGTTGAAATATTCAAAAACCACCTCAAAACAAGGGTGTTTTACTATCAATGAGAATAGTAAATGCAGATAATGTTGAATCCCATTTATATAATTCAACTATAGTTTGTATTTTTTGAATGATCCTCCCATAATTCTTATTAAACATCCTTTAGTAAAATTTCATTTTATTTGATCATGTATTGAAATTCCCTAAACTATTATAAAATAAAAAAATTGGAGGGGAATCACTCTTTATATCCATAACCATCCTTCCGTTCTATATAATTGTAAGGATATATATGAATATGCTTTGTAATATTCACTCAATTCATGGTTATTATTTCTTTATGAGAAATAATATATATATCAAATGAATGACTTAGTTGAGAATATCATCCACAATGAAATAACCATTGTGTGGGAAATAATAATTTATTCCCTAAAGATTTTTCATCTCAGACTCTCAAGTCAGAGGAAGAGTCCCCAGTGAAACATAAAACTGAATCTATGATAATATAAAACACACCATATAAAATGGATATCATTGATTTGGAAAAAAGTATTAATAGTCTAAAAGATAATATAGAAAATGGTTTTATACACATGGGTGTTCCAAAAAAGGGTTTTAGGACATCTTTATTATGATGAAGGATGATTCATCCCAACTTTGAATTGATTATTCATAACATTATAAATTAAAAATAATGAACAAGTCTCTACTAACACTTATTTATACCATATTTGAGGAACTATATGGGACCCAATAATTTTATATAGTGGACCATGGGTTAGGAAATCTTGAAATAAATGCGAGGAGGGATAATATTCCCATTACTTCTATTCAAATAAGGTATGGAAACTATGAAATCATAAGGATTCCATTTAGAATCACTAATGATATGAAAATATTCAATAATATAATGAATTTCATCTGTAGAGGTTTCCTAACTAATTATGTCTAATTCCATATATATGGTATTCTGATATAATTTATGATCAAGGAAAAATTTTGGGTTATTTGTGTATTGTGATAATGAAATTAAAAAAGGGGTAATTTATATGATTGTTTCCTTAAATTTTTATGATGAAACTACCCATTGTACCATCTAAACTGGTAATTGAGTCACATTTCCATGGAGATGAAGAAAATTCCTAATCTTTATGTGTTAATGATAAGCACGTAGGTATCCAAAAATAACTACTGCTAATGAATTTATCATGAAAAGATACTAATAAAAATAGAACACATTAAACAATTGAATGAAATTTTTTATGCTTGTATTTTGGGATATAAAATGGCCCTAATATATAAATTAATTTGATTAAATCTCCAATATAGGATTGCTTTTTTTGTGGAATGACAAAGAGTTTGATCAAATAAGAAGATAATAGATGGATAATGCATTTTGAATACACTTTATGGGGTTGTGAAACACCAGAATTTTGAATGTATGTTCATGTTAAATTTGATTTAAAGACCAAATATGGAGCATATAAATGATAAAATAAACCTAAACATGGTGAAGTTGGAAGAGAAAATAGCATTACACATCATGTAAATGATATTTCGAATGTAAATCACAAAAAATTACCATCTATGCATGAAGAATGAGGTGAAAATTTTAGCCTCATAGATTACATGTGATTAGTCCACTATTCATGTTGTGAAATTTTTTTAAAATGAGAAGTCAAATCCTTGATATTAACTTTCTTGAATACAACAAACATGACGTGAATCTCTTGTACATATATTGAAAATGTTAATTTGTGAGAAATCATCAACAAAAAAACCATTAAGCACCAAGGGAATATCAATTATGATGGGACCCATTAATTAAGACATTTATAATGGCACAAAGATCTAAGAATCCTATAAATATGAGGTATTAGGATGATTTAAGGAGAATCAATCCTTGATGGATGCTCTGGAAAATTGCAAGGTGTATGTTTATTTTCATTATTTATCTATTTTATTTTCTTTTCATCATTTTTTGATCTCCATATTCTCCTAAATCAACTCGGTGTCACATCCATGGATGGGAGGTTTTAATGAGTGATCGAGAAAGTGGGAGGATTCTGCAATAGCTCTATTTGAGTTTTTATATTTAACGTAATAAAACCATTTATCACTTTTTTAACTAGTTTTAATAATTAATAATTATTTTAATTTAGAATATGGAAGTTCAAGGGATATATTCCCATTTTCACAATTACCTTGTTCAGTGTTCCATACCCCCTTACACCAAATTCCATTATGTATTATATGTAACGGAATAATGTTGGGTGAAAAGTTGTTTACGATTGGAATCACATAAAATTATTTTTGATAGGAACTCATTTTAATGATGTATAAACAATTCCCAATTGGTATGTCCTTATTTTATTAAAATAAACTGTTAAAATTCCTTAAAAAATAAAATTTAGAGTACAACAACTGAGAGTTGATTAGGAATACCCAAACCCTCACCATCTCCCCAAGGGAGAGCAATGAATCAATAACAAAATCTCTCTATTACTAGCCAGTATAAATTGAATTTATATATATTGGATACATTAATTGAATATTACTATATTATTCAAAAGTTTTTCAGTTACAACATTTTATCAATTTTTTAATCAATCTATTTAAACTGCTTTTCCAAATGCTAATTTTCTAAAAGAAAATTGAAATTAATTCCCCTATAGATCAACAAAAAGGGAAAAATTATTTTTTTGGAACTCATTTTGGGGATACTACCCATATAAAATTATATAATATAATCTATAATTTTATTTTTCGTATTCCATGAAAAGTGTGTGAAAAATATGGATCTGTTTCTAGGGTCACATACACATTAAAACAAAAACAAAATTAATTTATTTTATTCCTAAATGATCCATAGTTAATGAAAACATTATTTAATTTTCATTTAGAAATTGAAAATCCATTATCCCAACTAAGGGAAATAAATATAAATTAAACATTTAATGAAATAAACCTCTCATATCCATAGATATAATTCATTGTTCACTATGAATTGGATGTTAGGGTTGGAAATCCCAACCAAAACCCACACAATCAAGGAAAAACTAAATTCACTATTTAAAATAACTAACAGAATTCAACTAATGAACTAGATAATTTAAAATTCAATCACAATATTATTCCCATGCTTCTAAAATTATATAAACTTGTAGGATATGTGAAAAACTGTTATTTCTTTCAATTATAATTTGTTTTATCAAGATTATATACAAGAGGAGTACCTACATGCCAATTTCAGTTGAAGGAATTACCCTTCTCACATAAATAAGCTTCTATGGAATGGTTATAGAATCTACAACCAAGGTAGATCTGATATTGGATATATCAAAAAATATGTTATTTGAAAGGATTCATCCACACATATTTGAGAATTGTAATAAAAATGGAGATTTATGTCCCAATGAAATAAATTAAAGATACGCTCTAAATGTTTTTGAGCATTTTATGTTCCCCTCTACTAGCCTCCCACATCTTGAATTGGAGGATCACTAATTAAAAATGTTATAATTAAAATTATATCTCAGCAATGATCACAATATTATAGATGTCTCATCATAGAATCATTTATTTTTAAGTCACCAACATTTTTTAGAGGTCTAATTGAGAATATTTTGAAATACTCAAAACACTTAGAAAGAAATAGAATGGGTATTAAGGTATATCTAAGAGGTAGAAACATCAGACTCATTTTTCTATTCTTTAATACAAGGTAGGAAACCTAATAAGGTTAGTGTAGATAATTTTTTTTCAATCTTGTATTAAACTACCATTACATTTGATATGTGGTTAGTGTTCCTCTCTTACACAGTTTTCTGATTATATCCCTGAGTTATTGGGAATATAGAGTTGTGATGAGGCCTTTCAGTAATGAAAATTAATTTCTCAACTATGATATTTCCAGAACCAAAATAATTCTTTCAAACAAAAACAAAATCCTAATCAACCTCCATTTCAGTATCTGATACTATAATAGAACCCACAACCTTTTCAACCATGATCATTCTAGAAGAATATTTATGAGCACTCATTAATAGGAGAACCATTAAAAGTGGGAAAGAGATAAAAAATTTGAACAAGATGAGGTTAATTACTATAAGAATAATAATTAATATTTACCCATATTAGAAATATAAGAGGATTAAAATAAATATAATATAATGTTTAGTTCATGAATGGAAAGTATAAACAGAACATTACCGAAGTTAAAAAGGGATCAGAAGGATATACATGATAACTAAGATTATGTATTTGATAAATCAAAGAATTAAGAAGGGGAAGTCACATAAAATAGATCTAGGATACCTTATAGATGTTTGAAATATATATAAAAATTATAGAACCATTTTTAGAACTATAGAAGTATGATTTTTTAAGGGAACTATGCACATAGGGAATCTGAAGGTATGTAAAAGGAAAAATCACATTAGGAAGAAGTGCCTTAAATCTGATCACACCACCAAATACCACAAAATTTCATGATCTATTGACATTCTCTTTTACCCAAAATATTGGTAAATTAACATTTACTAATGAATTATATGATATGGTTACATCAATAAATGTTATTACTGACTCTAAATATTATCCAATTCATATTAAATAATTTAAGCCTAAATGAGTGGTGTTGTTGTTATCAAATAGATCCAAAATATTACTATTTATAGTTTTAGATGATGTACTCATAGGATTAAGAGGTTTGATCATTTCATAATACTTATATTTTCGTACCATGGAAAAAATATATAACTACACCACTTTCACATCATAATGTGTAGGACTTTTTAAATGACCGAAAGTACCATCATCAATTTTAATGAATGGACACTAAAAATGAAACATAGATATATTAAAATATAATTCAACATTAAATATGTGATGAAAATTTCTTCTAGATTTCATTTACATTATGTGATCTCCTGTGATGAAGCTATAGATCTAATTTAATGTTCTCGTATATTTGTTGACTTTTTATAATTTTTATAACATTTTTTTGATGTATCAGTTCCCAAAATTCTATGAATTTTAGTTTTAATTTAAAACAATATGTTAATTTTATTTTTTTAATGATTTAATATAGGGATATAAAATGATAGAAGAGACACAACTATTATTATTAGGAAGCCTAAATTCAATATCATCCCTTGAACAACTTCAATTTGTTGAGTTAAATCTATTTTAATGAGATTTCCAGTATTAATCCCTTGGGGAAGGATATCAATTACATGTTTTTGTGTCCAATGAAAAATATAATTCCCAAAAACAAACATTGACTGACCATCTAATAATAAATGAAAAATCTATCAGATGAAATTTAGGCGATAGATTCAAAATGATCCGCCAATGTCTACTACTATAGAATATTTTTTGAATATGAATCCAGGTCAGTTAAAAAACCTCATATAATACATAATATCACCATAATAATTATTTTTATGAAATAGAATTAATAACTACTAACATATTAAATTATTTTCTAATTAATTGATAATTAATGAGTTAGTCGCATTCAGATGGTCACAAATAAAAAATCCTAACTAATATTGAATATGAACATAATGAACTGATCCTCATGAGTTTTAAAAATAACTGGAGAGTGTGTGTAGAATACAGATTAATAAATAACATTACTCATTAAGAAAAAATTTCAATCCCCATTTATTGATCATATTTTTAAATGATTATCGATAGAATGTCATTATTTAATTTGATACGGTTTCTATGGATATCTCCAAATACTATTTGCACAAGAAGAGTAGCAGAAGGCAACATTACTTTAGCTTTCTGAACAGTCACTGACATGATGGCTTTGTTTTTTCTACACAATACCCAGGGTATGTTTCATCAATTTAGGGTGAGTAATTTCTCAGATCATATTAACGACTACTAAGAGGCATTTCTCAATAATTTCACTATTTTTAGTAATTGTTTTGATCATTTATTGAGGAATTGGAATTTTTTTGAAGACATGAATTGAAAGTTTTGTTTTTTTTAACTTACAAAAATAATATTTAAAGGTTTAAAAATGAATTGTTTCAGGACACATTTTCTCACTTAACGGAATTGAGGATAAAAATTAAATTATAAATGTAATCAAATCATTTCCATATCTGAGTGTTCCTCAGAATGTTTTTCTATTTCTAAGTCATACTAATTTCACCCATAGATTTATCTAATATTTTTTTATAATAATAAACCTATGAAATGATTAATAAATATGAATGACAAATATAGTGGGGATTATTACTGTAGGATATAATTCACTGAGTGGAAACAATGGTATATTACACAAACAATTATACAACCACCAAATAGTGACCTTTCATTCAGGCCAATATATGACTCATCATGTCATATTGTCAAAGATGCGCTATCACAAGTAATTGAAAATAAGACCTTATTTATTAACTTTTCATTGGCTTAACTATATTCTACCATGATCAGTTACATAAATACATAAAAAGAGTTCCATAAAAAAAATTCCTTAAATAAATTTTTACCATACCTTTTAGAAACTTATATTGTTGTTTTTTTATCATAAAAATAATAAGTATCTAATTTATTATTTTGATTAAAAAAATGAGTACAAATATGGGTTCCTCTATTACAGGACTTCATCCTATAGATCGTGGAAAATAGTGTACTAAAAATCTTTTAGGTGAACATATAAGATGTATGCTTTCCACTTTTGAAGTATAAACTCTATGTCATAACACACTAAATGATCAACACCGTGGTGAAAAATTTTAAATCAATAATGATAAATATCATGGTATTCTTTAATTCATAGTTATTTAGTCTCATCATAAGAAACATATCATTTGAAGCCACAACATTAGAAAAAAAACTAAAATCTAAATCAATTTTATATATTTGGGAAAATGATTCCTATGGAAAATATGAAGTTGTCATGTAATTAGATAATGAATACCTATTAGTGAAATTAAATAAATTTTTAAATTATTTTATATAATATAATGTTGGGGATAGTTTTTATGCGAAATTAAAACTAATAAATTCTCATAATCTAGAATTTATTGGCCCATACAATGTAAAATGACAATGTTTTTATTAAAAAATTATGAAAAATATCAGTTTTAATCCAAAAAAAATAAATGCTAGGAAACCCAATTACCTTTTGAAATATATTGAATTATGTGTTTAAGAATTCATGATAACACTTCTAGTTCCATTTGGTTATTTTTATATTCAACTTTATATAGGTTATGTTTCCAAATGGGCCGTTGCAAAATCCACTAGGATTGAAAATTCTAAATTTTTCTACGATTTTGATATGAATAACATATTGGGATGGTTTTGAAAAATACAAGACATCATTAATGACCAAGATACCCACTTATAGAAAATTATATTAATGTAATTAATTAAATATTATGTGGTGAACAATTAAACATCAACCCTGTCGTATACACAATAAAATGGCCAAGTAGTTGTTTTCCAGATAATTAATCAAGAGAATTCTAGAAAAAATGGTAAAAACCAATAGAAAAAACATTTCAAAAAATTTAGATGATACCCTATGTGATTCATGGATATCATTTAAGTAAACCATAATAATGAAACCCTATAAATTGAATTATGGGAATATCTATATCCTCCCATTCTAATTTTAACACAAATCCTATTGGGTCATAAAACATATCAATATGGAAGTTGAAATGATGATAAATAATGAACATTTTAGCTTCCAAATATAGAATATATAAGGAGTGAATATTTCAAAAATTAAAATATTTACAACTAAATAACAAATATATCACAAGAGAATCTAATTCAACCACGAACCGTCTACCATGGAGATCATATCCATTTATAAAAATATAGAATCGATCTAATTCTAGGTAAATTTCAATTTATATGGAAAATACAATTTAATGTTATTCATGTATACTATTTTGGTTCTATGAAGATTACAAATATAAAAGGAGTTAATTGATTCACTATAAATGGGGAGAGGAGGAAGTGATATTGTGGGACAATACCTTAAGAACTAGTTGAAGAGATTAGACTCCATCATCCTAATTACAGAAGAAAGAAAATTTTGGTTAAACCTTATAATTACAATTTATTAAATATTGTAATTTTATTGTAATTATATTTAAATTAGAAAATAAGAATCACATGTTTAAATTCCATCATTTATGTGTTGGGTAGTTAATCATATCGTAATAGATTTTTGAAATGTTTCATTTTTAGTAAAACCAACTACATTACACAAAAGTGATTAAAAGAGGAAACAAGATTATTTCCTTAGTCCAAAATTTTCCCCATTTCATTATTACGATTATTGAATAGGAATGAACTATAATTTGTTTTTATTTGTATTTTATTGGTCTATTAATGATGATGATGAATGTATAGTGAATGGATAAACGTAATATAATACACATCATGAAATATATACACATTATGAATGTGATACTGAACTAAAGGATCATGACATGTGAAACCCCACTGAATCATCAATACTAAAGATCATTTTGTTTTACAATAAATATATTTTTAATGAAATATATTTTTCTAGAATATTTAATTCTAAATTTAAAATAAAAATATATTAACATATTATGCTTTCTCACTTTACATGAATAATCTAAGAGACATTAATTTCATAGAAATCATATGATTACATGTTATATATTCTTATGTTAATTAGATTGAATGATTTAATTGTGGAATTTTTTTATTAGAGTAAAACATGTATATTGAATTAATTAATCATGATTTGATAGAATAATTTGATTCCAGTTCATGAAATTTCCCTTACATTTTCAAACATTGAATTTATGAAATTCATTTGTATTGATTTGAAATTATGTTTACATTACATGAGAGATTTTCCAAAATTACATGTTCCATTCCCAAGAAGATATTTGTTCCAAATAATTCATATTTATATATTGATTATATTTTTTGATTGATCTCAGTTCATGCCAAATGTTAAATCTTTTATTGTATCATGTCGAAACTATAACTATGAAATCCCTTATTTAAAATGATCGACAGAATAATTTGTTAATATATTATCCTTGGACACTTTTTTACATTAATCCTTCTTTAGATATATGAATAAATGAATTAATTATCTAGTAATAAACCACATTACAATACATTATTTTTCATTAATACATTTATATATTTATATTTCATGATATTTAAATGTATATATACCAGGGATATAGGATGTTTTACTAGAATAGATGTTATAAATTTTATGTAAAACATGTTCTGGTTCTATTTTGGGTATTGGTAAGGTATTATATTTAATCCATTATACTAATGTTTTTCCCTTGTGAATAAATAATGAATAAAAAGATAGGTTATTTTTGGGTAAAATAAAAAAACACTATTATCAAACTGATGATATGTCGATCATTTGTATTTAGTTGGTGGATATGATATTTATTCAAAATTGAACATTCATAAAATAAGAAACAAAAAAACCCAAACAAAAAATAAATAAATAATGTACAACTCTTTCACTATACTAACACAAACTAGGACTGGAATATGAGTTTTTGGGGTAGGGCTTGACATTTGTCAGAGTATATTATTATTAAACATTACTTTTATTATAATTATTTCAAATGCATTCATTCGAGAAACTGGTTGTTACTACATACTGCTTCTATTTTCTTTCATTTTAAAATTCATATGGTAGGTTAATTTCACTACCTTCATCAATGGTGTATACTCGTTGATAAAAAAAGGATAAAGGGATTTTAGTTTTTTCATCCATCGATTCCTCCAGTGATCTAGTTACTAAGTTTAAGTATCCCTCATGTATTAGTTCATTTTCAGTGAACTCTTTCCTAAGGCCATTTCTACATCGGTACATGTTAATTATGATGATTTTTTCATGAATGGGAATCAGCCATTAGTTAGGACAGTAGTACAAGTTGGAATATCTGGGCATGTATGAAAATTTGGAAAATTATAAATCCTTGAGTCTCCCCCTATTGGAGGTAATCCACGATGATGCATCTTAGTAGTGAAAAATGGAATCCTAGGTCAATCAAAAGGTAATTTA
The DNA here is from genome assembly GCA_963277665.1 of Viscum album. Classification (NCBI taxonomy): domain Eukaryota; kingdom Viridiplantae; phylum Streptophyta; class Magnoliopsida; order Santalales; family Viscaceae; genus Viscum; species Viscum album. Next base: position 1,755,593,763 of record OY728158.1, on the reverse strand, counting down.
ATCCAAGTTAATAAGTCTTACAACGATGATGATGAATCTCTTTCATGTTTAATGTATCTATAAGACAGATCCGAACTCCCTATTCGAGTGGATTAGGGAGGTGTGTCACCATGATGTAGTACGTTATACCTTGGTCATGGAGCATGTACATATGTTTTAATATCTTGATATGATGGTTCATATCACCCTAACGAGGTTGATTAAGGAGGTTTGAACCTTCTTGGGAATAAATCACACTTAGGTGAATGATCGTGTCCTTGAGGATTAATGTCCCATTGATATGCACCTGAAATCTTATTGAGGATGATTTGGGAGGTTTTCCCCTATGAGGGAAGATGTTACACCTTGGTTAAAGGTCATATCCAAAAATAATTCATTTTTGGTGGAGACGGACTAGAACAATGTATTGAAGTAGTTCTTAGAGGTGTGTCACTAGGATAGAAGTTATCATGCTAGGATGAAGTGTTCCTTTCCCATCATTTTAACATCTTGAAATGTTGTATTAGAATTCCTTATCAAGGGGTATTAGGGAGGTGTGTCCCTAGGAGGGATGATATCACAACATGTTGAAGGGGTTCCCCACTAGTTTAAATTCCAATAATTATGGATAAGAGTCCCCTATTGAGGTTTATCAGGTAGATTTTTTCAAAGATGGGAGGATTTCAGACCTGGATGCTGGTTTTTTTCAAGTAGGATTTTTTTCATTTGATGATTGATATAATTCCCTCTAGAGGGGGATCATGAAGGTGTGCATATAAGTGGGAAGATGTCACGGCTCGATGAAAGGGAATATCCTATAATATTATGGTCTCATTAAGATAGATCAAAATATTCTAATGATGTGGATGGAGGAGGTGTGTCCTGGGGAGGGATGATTTCAAAACTAGATGAATGGTTCAGGTCACAATTGTTTACCATCTCACTAATATGGATTTGAATTCCCTATGGGTGGATCAAGGAATTGTGTCCCTATGGCGGAAGATGTCACACTTTGGTGAAGGATTGGGGGAATATCCTGAATGTTTAACATCACATGGAGACGGATCCAAATTCCCTATTGAAGTGGATCAATGAGTTGGGTCCCTTTGAGGGAATATGATGCACCTGAGATAAGGATTTTCATGAAATTTTTAATACTCTTGGAAAAAAATCTAACCTCTTATGGAGGTTGATCGTTGATGGGTTCCCTTTGGAGAGACGATTTCTAACATTGGTGAAATTTTTATTGTGATTGAATGTTAGGGAGACATCCTACATACCCTATTTTAGATGTAGGGATCAAAACTCATGTAGTTCTATTTCACAGTTTATGGTCAGGTGAAAAAAAATAAGTCCATCAAAATTAATATCATGACGTATGGAAACTCTTGTCTCATAATGAGTGTCAATAAGGGATGGTGTGGAGATTTTTCATTAATGTTTCCATTTATGGGTGAATTATGTCCCATGGTGGGGGATATGGTGGCATTTAGTGATGTTAATTCATTGTGAATATTATGCTGGTTACAAAAGTTAGTATGTTTGGGTTCATTCCATTCCAGTCAAACATGGGGTATCTTATGTTCATTTCACAAGGTATGTAAACAATTTTTCATCATCCGTTAAGGATTTTGTTGTGGAGATTAACATCATACTAGTAAGACATGGAGTGTGGTAGTTTTCTATTTTGTACCATGGATGTGGTATGTATTACTTCTTAAGGAGGACTATTTTATGATGGTAATAATATCTTGAATTTGGACCCTCAACCAAGATAGGTGTAGAGTTTCATCAATGATACATCCCTAATGATTATGTGAACACCTCTCATGCACCATTGTGTGGGACATTGCACTAATATGGCTATTGAGTGAGGGTAATCATGAGTCCCAATATTAAGGTCCATATTTTTCGTATCAAGGATAATTATGGTACCTATTTATATTAGGAAAGTGTATAGTAATGGATGATCATGGAAAAATAGGAAAATATTGTTAATGGACAAGGAAGTTGTTAAACAAAACATTATTGTGTTCCATGGAGAATTTTCATGATAAGAAGGATCTCTCAAAAAGGAAATTTATATATCCAATAGGTAGATATTCTCAAAATATTTTCAATTGCACACAAGATATAGAGTTGTGTGCAACAATGGGGTTGTTCATAGATAAGGGATGCATGAAATAAAAAATTCGCATTTCATAAATCTAACTAGCCATATGAGTAATTTCATGAGTATCACTCAATCATTGGGGAACTCTTTTCAAGGATCACATGTGATCTGTAATGTAAACTTATGTACCTTTTAGAGTCCATTATATTTATTCGTTCATGCTATCAGAAAAGAGATAGAGTTGTGCACAGTAGATCAGTCGTTCAAGTTCAAGAGAACCCGCCCTTGATGGTGGGGTGGGATTCAATTTATAATAGAAGTCCATAGTTATGTTGTAAAACATATTAGTCATGGGGCATATATTCCCTTTTAACCATCCATTTTCATGGGGGCATTTCCTTGGAACAATTCTGGAATCACATCATCTTTGGATCATGACAGGATAGTTCCAAACTTGAAATTCAAGAAATGGTTCATTTATTCATGCAAGACATCTTCTTAGAAACACATGGTACATGAGTGAATTTTCATAATCAGGTTCCCTACGAAACATATCATCAAATTTCTAACACAAGCCTACTTTTCATGCCATAAAACTTGTGTACATAACTATTTTATTTTTCATGAAACCTACTCCTAGGCCCCGTAATGGTAATTTGAGGTGGATCTCATGTTAGGTTCATCCTAAACTAGTCATTAAAGGTCCTGAGTGTGATTTTTTCAACAAAAAATTCCCCCATGAAATCGGATCCAATTGGGGACCATAATGTCTTGATCCATGGGAATCACCACAGAAAGTGTATCATTTCTATGTGGTTATTGAAACATTTCTTTAATTCCAGAAATTTCATTTTTCACAGTGAAAAACCATATAGGACGATCCTATATAACGGGGAGGTCCCCATTGTAAAACACTATGGATTCTTGTGAGATGATCATTTATCTCGTGTGTGAAAAATGTATCTATATGAAATCCCATGTATCGATCATGCATTTCTGTCAAATCCAACATCAAAAAACTATTCCATGATTAAGGGGTACTTTTAGGTCCACATTTCTAATTTTGTTCACCACTGTAATTTTTTCATGACTTGAGTACCATTTTGAATGTATCTGCTTTAGAAATCCCTGATTATCATGAAACGTAATATCAATAAATTTAATCTATGATTGATTTTTTTTCTCATATTTTACAACTAGGTGCGTATAGAAATGATAAATTATTTCCATATGAACTATCTACTGAGCAACAAACATAAGTTGTATAATTTCAAAATTATGGACGAAGATTCTTTCTTATGAATTGAAATCTGAATTCCAAGATTTGGGTTTAGTCGGCATGATGATTACCCATCATGGAACATCACTATTGATGGTAAACCCTTTTGGGAGAATGAGGAGATTTGTTTTCAACATATTTAGTGGAGGGATGAAAAAATTACTGAGAGGCAACCAAATGATGAATATTGCATGCCTTCTTATGCACATATCTTCTAGAGTAGTATCCATGATTACAATAAGGGAATGCATTAATACTGGGATCTGTGGATTGGGGGAAACTTCACCACTAAACGGTATTCAATGTAATTGATACACATCACCTTTTTATAGTACATGCATGATATGTTCTGTATCAAATTTGTTTGAGGCAGTGTGGACATCCTAATTCCTTATGTGTTATCAACCTGAGATGTCTCTAGATCTCCTATGTAGTTAGTCTCCAGACACCAATGTTGGCGCCAAAATCTTGCACGCAATGAAGGGACGGAAAAGAAGCCCCGCACGCTGCCTCGCGCAGCTCTGACGCGAAGCACCCGACCGAGCATCGCGGCTACTGCAAATCACAGGAGGTGGTAACGTTCCGTGAATGCCCTTACGTTCGCGAGCCTATCGCGAAGCACATGAGGCGGTAACACTCCATGAATTTCCAGACCTTCGGGAGCCCGCTGCGAAGCACAGGAGGCGGTAACGCTCCGCAAACGCCCCGACATTCGTGAGCCCACCACAAAGCTCCCTCCTCCCATTCGCACCACGTGATCTCTACTTCGCGGCACCCCTTGCCTATAAATACTGGGTTCCCCCTGAGCCCAGAAGACGGACGATCCAACCTTTCGACTTCTCAGCACCCGAATCGCGAAGCACCCTTCACCCCCCGGGATCATGAGCTCTATGAGGTACTTCTACTTCGCGAGATGCCTTCGCCCTATCTCATCGTTAGCCCCTCATCCGATAGGGATGCCCTTTGAGAAGCGTAAGGGAATTCGTGAAGGAAGGGGACTCCCAAGGGATCCTGGGCAGCCGCGGAGTGTTTATGCTTCGCGAAACACCCATCTGGTACTAGTGATCCACATGCTAAGGCAGGGTCGCTGTACATCGCGTAGCACACTGCTTCTCAGCACCTTGCTTCGCAAGTCCCCTCTTCTTCGTGAGGCAGTGCTCCGCGAATACTATTCCACTTCGCGAAGCACCTCCCAGTCAAACCCCTACCCCATGCTATGGCCGAGGCACTCCACTTCGCGAAGCATACTCCTTTGCTTGGCAATTCCTCTTCCCGTGTGACCCTTCAGGTTTGCATGATGTGATTTCAAAATCCCATGGACAACACCACCTGTAGCATTGCTTCGCCTAATGTTTCTTCGCATAGGCACGCTAACGGATATTGCATCTTTGCATAACCACGCTAACGTGGACCCTTCGATTGTTCGCTCCGCGACCCCCTTTTACCATGGCCTTGCCAGTACCTTCCCTCCCCCAAGGACAGACGGTACTGGTTATGTATGTCCTAGGGGTGTGGGGTAAACCCACCTCGTCTGAGTTGTAGGACGTTAAACTACCAAGCACCTCGTCCTAAAAAAATGACGTTAATCTATGATCAGACCTCGTGCCTCACACGCAGGTTCCCCCCAGCTAGTACATTTTTTACGCCACTCGTCTCCACAGAGATGGGGTCACCCACTCCACAAGGGATGATATCCTCCTTCTTGGAGTAGCGTATGTCCATGGGAGAAGGGAAACCACCCCAGTAGAAGCCCCAAGCCTCTCTTGCAGAAGGTAGCACCCATGCACCTCTGATCTTCCCCACTGCCAAGGCCAGCGGAGGGCGTGATAGGGAACGAGGCACCTTCCATCTTTGGTCCCAAATCCTTCTCCCGCCGCACTTTGTCGCACTTCGAGCCTCCATCCTAGAGTAAGTCCCAGCACCATGGGCCGCCAAACGCATAAGCCCCTCTTCGTTTCTCACAGACGCACCCTTTGCGATGTGATCATCAGGTCCCTGCTACCTCTTGTTTCTCACACCGAGCACGACTCACGTGGGCTTAGAGTAAGCATTGTCCATGACAACACATCGTCCAGCATGACATTATACTCTATGCCCTCGTCCAGCATGACGTTAAACTGTATTCCCTTGTCCCGCAATGACATTAAACTGCACACCCATTTGAACTACGAGGTCTTTGATCCATGTCATGGCATGGTACGTAGGAAGCCTCTACAAGGGTCAAGACCATCCGTCATTTCTTCACGTCGAGTTCTACCTTCGTCCAACATGACATTAAACTGCATTCCAGTCTGACGGCAAGCGGTTGTGACCAACCCGAACTATGAGGACTTTGATTCATGTCAAGGCATGGTACGTAGGAAGCCTCACGAGGTTCAAGCCCATCTCCCATTGTACCAAGGTCCCTCATTTACATCGGTTCACTGACACCCACCACCATTCCCAAACAATGAGGTCTTTGATCCATGTCAAGGCATGGTACGTAGGAAGCCTCACAAGGTATAAGCCCACCCCCAGGTGGACCCCCGGGTTCACCTTCGCATCGGTTCGCCGACGAAGCCCCTTTGAACTATGGGGTCTTTGATCCATGTCAAGGCATGGTACGTAGGAAGCCTCCATGAGGTTCAAGCCCACCTCTCATTGTTTATTCACGTCAGCATTCATCTTCGTCCCGCATGACGTTAAACTTCTTTCCAGTCCAGTGGAAAGTCGTTGTGACCAACCTGAACTACGTGGTCTTTGATCTGTGATAAGGCATGGTATGTAGGAAGCCTCCACAAGGTCCAAGCCCACCACCACTGGGACCCCCCTAGTCCTCCTCATTCACGTCGGCCTTCTGGAGTCCAACCTGAACTATGTGGTCTTTGATCCATGTCAAGGCATGGTACGTAGGAAGCCTCCCAGAGGTTCAGGCCCACCACCTGTTGGTCACTCCGACTTTCTTCATGTCCGGTCACCAGCACCTGGGCGGCCTAGTGTGTAAGCCCCACACCATCCGGACCAAGGTCCTCATTCGGGTCGGTTCACCAACACACCATTCTGAACTATGAGGTCTTTGATCCATGTCAAGTCATGGTACGTAGGAAGCATCCATAAGGTTCAAACCCATCACCTGGTCGTTCCGACCCCATTTACATCGGTTCACCCCCATCCCGCATGACGTTAAACTGTATTCCACATTCCACTTGAACTATGGGGACTTTTATCCATGTCAAAACATGGTACGTAGGAAGCCTCCATGAGGTTCAATCCCACCACCAGTGGACTCCCGGGTTCTCCTCCACGGCGGTTTGCTGACGATGCCCATCGGGCCAAGGTCCACCATCACATCGGCTCGCCAGCACCATCCCGAACTACGCGGACTTTGATTCCCTGCCACAGGTATACGTAGGAGGTCTCTTCGAGGCTCAAGCCCAATATCACTGTCTCCCTTGCGATAGTCCCATCTCAACCCCCCTCCGCTTCATCCACCTATCCATCATCCACCTTGATTCTCACCCGGACCGTCATATCCCAGCGAGATCATGCCATTCCGCTCCTCTTCACAACATTCAAGAATCTACCCATGGGTTGGACCCAATATTGGCATCCCTTAAAAGTAAATTCGTCAATTTGATCCACTCCAACTAGTGTTTTGATCAGGCCGACCTATCTTCGAAAGACAGTAAACTTGCGGCCTACCTCGTGATAAACATGAGATGCCTGAGGAAAACCTCGGATGACACGCCTTTGGCATAATCATCTCTATTGGATGTTAATCTTGCGGCATACCCTATGTTAAACTTGGGAAGCTGAGGAAAACCACAGATGCATGCCTATGGCATATGATTCCCCGCATTTGACGTGGGATGCCTTGGGTTATGCACCCTTGAGATTCCCTCTTATGAGGAAGAATATAGGTCCCCCATTGTCCACGCACCCAAAGATGCCTCGACATGCCTGATGTTGCCGTCTACTCCGACCGAAGGTCGCTACCATGTCAAGACCCCATGGAATGTCTTGAAGGAAATAGTGTAATTAACCGGTGTCCATGAAGATATGGAACTGGGGATGATTTCATGAACAGCGTATTACATCTATGAGGGAGACCCGGACTAGGTGATGAGTTCTGAGGAGGAATCCACGGAAGGAAGAACCGACATCCCATCATCCTGATTTCAATGAAGGAGCAGACGTCCCTGAATAAGGAACGGATGTCACCCACCTTTTAAAAGCGGGAATGCGGGGCAACATCGGCGCATCCCCCCACAGACGGATGCGCGAGCCCTGACGAAAGCGTCGGAAACAGAATTGGTGAACCCGACGTGAAATTATTCTACTCAATGTGGAGATTAGAAGCGCTCGAGACACAAGTAGATTAACGTGTCACTAGATACAGATATCCGGCGCCGGGTCCCGCCATGAAAATAGAGGCCCTGGCGTGAGACTCACCAGATGTTGGGGTAGTAGAACGTGGGGCATTCTGTTCTGCAACATGTTGGCATGGATCCTTCTTACAGATGTGGAGAATGGAATGACGTTGGGGAACTGGATGTCCATCCTTTTCCCCATAGTGATGATGAGTTGATCCCTCTGTTTCCCAGGAACTGGGTTGCTGCTATGGAGACACGATCACTGCCCGCTCGCCTACGCAGTGGCAGGGGAAATACCGGCACAACCACCCCGCATGGCTCTGATGCCACCATGACGGCCTCTACATCTGTGAATATGTGTGCCCACGTACCCTCTCCCTGTCAGAGATCATCCAGTGAAGGGTGATCAACAACCTTGTACGCAGGTACGAGGAGGAAGGGGTCATCCCAACTCGGGATATGGCCCACCTGGACCTGGAGGCATCCAGGCCCTGCCATCAACGCCGCCCTCAAAGGCCGCGTGGGGAGCCCCTTCTCCCCACCCCAACATTCAATCGTTTCGGGAGCCTGTCCTACGAACGCCTCGACGACTTCTCGCCTTATGCTGATGAGGCGGGTGATGTCCGTCTCGGCCCGCTTAGAGTCCTAATCCAGGGGCTCCAAGGAAGGTCTCCCATCCGAATACAACAGCACTGCTGACCGGCTTCGCCAGAAGAGCAGGTAGGCTATGCCCCTGCACCACCTGCGCCAGCCCGTCTAAACTGGCATCAGCGTCGAGCTCGAGCTGGGGAAGCTCTTCAAGGGGCGTTGATGTCAACAGCTACTGTGGCCCGATTCACCACCGACGTGCCGCATGGTGTCCCTGTATACACTGAGCAGGGGCACTCCTTCACCCAACCAGGACCGAGGCTCCAACCGCCCCATGGGCAGGTCGGGTTGGCTCTCGGGGTTACAGGACTGAGTGGTGATCGCCCTGAATAAATTTGCGGTAATGTCACCCCGTACGGAGGGACTCCCCATAACACTATTCCATAGAGCATGCCCCCCCCCCCACTCCGAAGCTCGTCACAGAGGTATGCCTCGTGCTACCCCCATCTCTAAGAAAGGCATTCCCCACGGTAGTGATGCTCGGTGCGGAAACCTCTCATGCGCCAACCATGTAGGGTATGGAGTCCCTCCTCCTTCCCCCGACCGTCGATGTGAAGGAACTGCCCATCCAGTCCCTCTCCAACATGGGGGTCCTCCCTACATCCTCTATGGAACTGGTGAAAGTCCTCCTAACCCCGACAACATGAGGAGTGAAGGTCTGCCTCGCTCCACCCAGGTGGGTACTATCAATGGATGCCCTCCCCATCTGCCCTTTGACATTTTCCCTGGTGCCCCTTGCACCCTGGTTATCTCAAGCAGGAGCCCTCTCCACCATGGCATTAGCGCTGCCCCGAGACCACATGTTGAGGATCAACCTTACCCCAAAAAGACATCTAGGGGCAGGAGAGCAGGTCGTCTCTGCCACAAGAAGAGTCATGGGAAGGCCTGGGTGGAGATCAAACCTGCCCATTTCTCGGACTCTGAAGCGGAATGTGACTCAGTGATGGAACCTTCTCCCCGATCCTCCATGTCAAGTACTGGGGTATGGACCTGGCACGTCAGCCTCATTCTCCCATAATGCGAGGTCCACCGGATTCTATCCTCCCTCCACAGGTACATCCAGGAGGAAGAAATTTTGGAAATGCCGCAGGTCCCGACTGCGCATTCACCACCATCGTCACCAGAAGTTCCCTCTACCTCTACCAGAGATCAGGGGTTGTTGTTTTGGGGACCAACGATGGTAGAGCAACGGTGCAACCCATCGTTGGTGGCTGAAACTCCAGCACCAGAAGTTGTGGCTATCAGCCCATCGTATCGTGATATCGTGGTCAGGTAACCTCACTCTTCAGAGGATGGCCCGGAATTCGGCAGTTAGTCAGCTCGTTTGTCGTATTCTCCGCCGCCAAGTTTACTGTCCCAGCTGTCCGCTTCGGTACCGCTACCGGTCCCTCAGCCACCCCCAGTTGATGAGTGGGGCAATACAAGGCCAGACCGTGAGTCCGAACCCAGGAGCTTCTGGAGCACTCTCGTATCAGATCACTTCCCGGAGATGTTCTGGCCGACAGTAGTGCCGAACATTCATGCACCAGAGTCCCTTACCCTAGAGGAAGTGGGGTGCCTCTGCCGAACCCTATGGGATACACACCTCCGCCTTCATTACGAGTGGGAGATGTACCCCAGGAGTCGAGATCACTTTGAAGAAATCGGTGAGAAATGCTGCTTGATCGATTTAGCCGCACTCCCTATGGCCCAGCACCCTGAGTCACCAGGCCGTCAGAGCACCCTTCAATGAAAATGCGTTCAGAGTTTCAAAGTACTCCGCAGAGTCCTCAGGGAAGCTACCCCCCATGTGCAAGTCCGTGGCTAGGGACACTATGTCGCTCTCCTCTTCAGCCCTATCCGACAGCATCTCGATTCGATATGCGACAATGAGGACATGACCTCAAGAGGGGTCTCGGTCCACATGGATGACATAGTGGACAAGGAAGAAGAGCTTGAATTTCTCGATGGAGACATACCCCCCGAGGGCATACCGCCACTGTTGGACCCATCATGGAGGGTTACCCATTATCAGGGGAACCTTCTAGGCCTCCATGTACCCACCGAGTCACTGGTACTTAGTCGAAATGCTGGTAAGGGTAAGGAGCATGTCGGAACTGTCAAGAACTCCGACCCGTCCGCCTCTATATAGAAGATGAACGAAGTTCCCGAGAAGGTCGTGTTACGCCAGCAGCTTGCTGAGCAGAAGAGGCTGGTTGACGAACTCCTGGCCGAGCGCGCTGCCGAGCGGCGACCCGACTATGGTAATACCAAGCTAGGGAAACAGGGGCAGGAACAATTCCCCCTTGGCGAGATGCCTCCGGGAAACCCTGATCATGATACTTCTGCAGGAAGGGCAGAAGCTAGATCTTACAGTAAGAGGGCGCGATACGTCTCACCAAACCCTCCTGAATGACGGGGCAATCTAACGATTCCAGCCTGGGTTCCCCCAGCCGCACTGCAGGCCGTTCCGCCAGTCACTCCACGAGCTGCTGAAGACATCTACCGTGTCGAAGAACCTAGCAACGCACTTGTGATTAGAGATCCCCATCAAGACAGGGACCCCCAACCGGATGATCTTATAGTGTCACTCATCGCCCGCCTTGAAGAATTGGAAACGCAGCAGGTGGTGGTCCCACCGGATGGCAAGCCATATCCCGCGTGGGTGGATGATATGCCCACACCCCCGGGTTTTGGGAACCCCACATTCTCGCCCTTCAATGGAATAGGGGACCCGCCACTGCACATGGCCCACTTTTCTTCCAGGTGTGGCCCCATGCTGGGGACTCCGGCCTAGAAAGAATCCACCAAGCTCCGATGTTTCGTACAAACATTGGAGGGCCCTGCATTCGTCTGGTAAAACCAACTCCTAATCAGATCGGTGACAGGTTGGGAGGATCTCCGCCGGCAGTTCCGGTACCAATTCAGCTGCACCACACGAAAGACCAACATCGCAGACCTCTTCAAGTGAAAACAAATCCTGATGAGCGAGTTGTGGACTTCATCGCCCGGTGGAAGGGACATACATACTCCCTCGACATTCCACTGATTTAGGAGAAATTACTGATGATGTGTGTAGGGAATGTTAAAACGGAGCTAGTTCCTTCCCTGATCACCCATAACTACCCTAGAGGGTTCCATGAGTTCCCAAATAAGGCTCATCACCTCGAGGAGGCTCTACAACAGGCTAGTCAGGCACGTTTGATGCCCCCTGTGATCCCGGCCAGGAGGGATGCTAGAGCCGAACCCGCCGCGGTGGCCCAAATAGAATCCCCCAGGAAGTTGGAATTACTGCCGGTGGAACCGTCCCCGCAACCCCGCAGAGGTCCTCCACCTCAAGCGCAGGCTCCTGCCCAGCAACGCCTGCCTCAGAATCGACAGGTTCCCCCACTCAATGTGCCACCACCACCTAGGAGAGACAATCAGGCACCGCCTCCTCGGCAGGCCCCTCTGGCCCCTCTCCAGGGCTAGGCCCCTAGGGCCCCCTATCCGGAAAAAAGGCACATGACGTATTTGTTCAACGAAAATCAGGTCACTGGCTACTTCCAAAGTTCTCTAGAGCAAGGGATCGTGTGCCTACCCGAGTGCAGAAAGCCGAATGAGGCGAATCTCACCAATCACCCCAACTACTGTCCTTATCATCAAATTCTGGGGCACACCCTCAAGAAATGCTATGTGTTTAAAGACTGGCTTCAAGACCAGGTCGACAACAACATAGTCAGGTTGGGCCCAGTGCCAACACAAGTAACGGGAGTCTTTGTAGGGTCAGAGATCGGTAGCGACAGTGAAGGCGTGTGGCAGCAGGTTCCCAGCCGTGGGTCCCAGAAATACGACGACTGGATGGCTCGAAAAACCATCGCCCATGCCCATGGTATCATTAGGGCATGCCTGAATCATCCGGAGCCTTCGGGGGAAGGAGCCAGTACCTCTACATCGTCTTCACAGCCGACCTCTTCCCAAAAGGGAAAGCAGCGACGATGCAAGAAGAAGCAACACGCTCCACCACTGCTATCATCATCCCGCACTCTTGGCGACTTTATGCCCCCTAAAATGGGGATTCCTCTCAGAATCCGCCTGGTGGTGGATGACTCGTCGAGCGATAGCCAGGGGTACACTTCGGTTAACACCGTGGAGCTAGTAAATCCCTATATGACTCCCGACGAAGGGGAATGCCAGACGAGCCTCCCCGATGTCCCCAGTCGACATCAACGTCAGCGGAACCACAAACACACCAGCCGTCGAGGCACGTCAGCAGGAACATTCGGCCAGGACGTGCACACTACTGAGACCAGAGAGCAGGCTCAACGCAGAGTTTAGCACACGCAACCTCATCTGATGCCCTCAGTTCTACCTCCACCGCCGTTTGTGCTACTAGATCAGGCAGAGCAATCTCGTCCATATCACCGTCTGTCTTGCCCGGCTACAAGAAAATCTCCGATGTCCAATCCTAATCCGAAGACTACTCTCCAGGATTCAACTAGTAGGCAGAGGGATGTACCCAGCACTAGCCAACTATCAGTTCAACCGGCATGACCCGCTATGCCCCCAACTGCAGAACGAACTCCTGTAAGAAGAGGCTCGCGCTTGGCATGAAAGTATGATGTCTTGAAGCACCTGGCCGACATTCTAGAAAGGCTTTCTATCCTTGAGGCCCTTCTCCTATCGTCTGAAATGCGCAAAGCACTTGCCGAGGCCCTAAGGAGCCCCCTTCAGTTTGAGACAGAGGTAGCAGCTGTGGAATCCTTCAACGCCGAGGCAATTGAGAACCCCGAATGTCAGGAAGTCATCTCGTTCTATAGTGAAGATGAAGAACCTACCATACAGTGGAATATTCGCCCACTGTACATAATTGGCCACTTCAATGGCATGGAAGTCCGCTGCTGCCTCGTTGACACGGGTTTCGGGATCAACCTAATCCCGACTCGGACACTACGAAAGTTGGGTCTATCTGAAGATGATTTGACGCCCTCCGACCTCATTATCCCGGGATACGATAGGACCGAGCAATCCCCAGTCGGAAAGATCCACCTGAAGACCCAGTTCGGCAACCTAATTTCCAGCACCGAGTTCATAGTTGTCTCTCAGGACACCGCCTACAATGCATTGATGGGTAGGCCATGGCTCCATCGGCATGCAGCGGTCCCTTCATCATATCACCAATCCCTCAAATACTCCCTCAATGGTCGAGTAGGCATGCTCCAAAGAGATGTGTCTCCTTTTGCCTCTTGGGAAGCCCGCTATCTGGACGCTGATTATTATGAGATAAAGGATAAGAAAATCCTAGTAAGTGAGGATGAACCCGCCCCAGTCACAAGTGATCCATGGGCAGTCCTCGATGATGCCTACATCTTCTCGATCCATCGATTGGAGTCCACGACCCTAGAAATGGGGTAGTGTTTTGTTCTTTCAGGTACGCAAGGGAGTCGTGTTCCCATGTCCAAGCGATGACGGAAAATCATGTCATACTCCTATACCAACCAGGATCATGTGATCTCGGAGCCTCCTACCCCTGTGCGGTACCAAAATGTCAATATTATGACAACGACAGTACGTCATACGTGTCTCTTACGCCAGGCTGGAATCAACCGACTCAGGCGGACACTTCACCACTGCTTTGATGTCCTTAAACGTGGCCCCTTGGACCGAAGGCCAGATGGGATAGGATCGACTGCCTTCATTGTTATGGTCTCAGTGGCGAGTGGGTCTCCTGATACGATAACCACTACTGCCCAAGCCAGAAACAGCTGCTCGTCAGGGTTTGATAGCATAGAAGAATCCTCCATTGCGGGAAACCCCTCCACGGGTGTAGAGGAAGATCTGGAGGATGCTCCCCCCGCCTTTGAGGAAGGCGTCTCCACCACGGTTGACGAACTGGTACAGGTGAACCTTGGTAGCGAGGTAGATCCGAGACCCACATTGATCAGTGCAGCCATGTCCCCCGAGGAGAAGCAGTGGTACGTAGACTTTATCAAGCAACATCGTGATGTGTTTTCCTGGAGTTACAATGATATGCCAAGACTAGATCCCCAGGTGTCGTTCACCACCTGGGCCTCCAGTCAAACCATGGCGGGTTTAAGCAGCCCCCTAGAAAGATGCACCCTTTTCAAGGTGCTATGTTTGAGGCCGAAGTTGACAAGCTTATCAAATCCAACTTCATCAAGGAAGTCTAGTACCCCAAGTGGTTTTCCAACATTGTGCCAGTTAGGAAGAAGAATGGGAAGATCAGGGTCTGCATCGACTTCTGCGACCTCAATCGCCACTGCCCAAAGGATGAATTTCCCCTCCCAGTGACCGAGTTATTAATTGATGCCACGGCCGGGTTCCATGCCCTCTCTTTCATGGATGGGTATTCCGGGTATAACCAGATCTGGATGGCCCCCAAGGACGAGGAGTCCAATGCCTTCAGGGCTCCCCAAGGTACATTTTGTAACCAGGTTATGCCCTTCGGCCTAAAAAATGCAGGTGCCACTTATCAGAGGGCCATGCATCGCATATTTAGGCCGATTCTTAGGACGCTGGTGGAATGCTACGTGGATGACCTAGTGGTCAAATCGCGCCAGCTCTAGGACCATCTCAAATACCTTGAGAAAGTGTTCGGTATTCTCCGTTCCCACCACCTGAAGATGAACCCATTAAAGTGTGCCTTCGGGGTCACCTATGGGAAGTTACTTGGATTTTTTGTTAGATATAGGGGCATTGAGATCGACCCAGAGAAGATCAAGGCCATCATCCAAATGCCTCCCCTAAGAAATATTCAGGAACTTTGAGGTCTCTAAGGCCACTTAGCCTATACACGCTGATTCATCGCGAATTTGGCCGGCAAGTGTAAGCCCTTTTCCCGACTCATGAAGAAGGGTGTCGCCTACGAATGGGATGAAGTGTGTCGGACCGCCTTCGAGGAAATCAAGCATTACCTGCTCCAACCTCCGGTTTTGATGCCACCTGTCTCTGAAAAGCCGCTGGTCCTTTACGTGACCGCCCTGGAATGATCCCTCGGTGCACTGCTCGCCCAAAAGAATAACGAGGGTATGGAGAACAGTCTCTACTATATCAGCCGTGTGCTTCTCGATATGGAGATCAGATACACCCCTATCGAAAAGGGCTACCTTGTGCTCGTTTTTTCCCTACAGAAGTTGTGGAATTACCTATAGCACCATGAGGTGAAATCAGTCACTCGGGTAGACAAACTGAAGTACATCCTGAACCGCCCCATGTTGGCTGGCTGACTAGCACGGTGGGTGGTGATTCTCTAGCAATTTGATATCAGGTTCGTACCTCAGAAGTCCATTAAGGGACAGGCATTTGGTAGACTTTTTAGCTGCCCATACAAACTCCGCGGATCAATCCCTGGACCTGGATTTTCATGATGAGACGATCCTCTCAGTCGATCGTGCCATCCCATGTTGGAAAATTCTCTTTGACGGTGTCTCCCAGAGCCCCACCGGTAGGAGGCTCAACGATCCTAAGCTCAACAGAGTGATCCTGGGTATCGTCTTCATTACCCCAGCACAAGCCGTCCTACCATACTTTTTACTGTTTTCAGAAGGCTGTACCAATAACGAGGCAGAGTATCGGGCTCTCATCACCGGCCTCGAGTTGGCCCTTGAGATTAACGTCCCCATCTACATGTGAAAGTATATTCCGAGCTGGTAATAAAGAAGGTAAATGGAGATTATGTCATTAGGATGTCAGAGCTTGTGCCATTGCTGGAGTGCACCTTCCGCATAATGGCCTAGTTCTCCTCTCGGCCAGAGGTCACCCATGTCCCTTGGTCATAGAACGGTCGAGCTGACACTTTGGCCGGCTTAGCTGCATCGCTCGCGGAACCCGAGCAAGATGATATAATCATACATGTGGCACACCGGGGATTCATTGCCCCCATCACCCAAGAGGACAATGACGGCCTGTGGGTAAGTCATCTCACCATCGGGCCCTCTACATCAGGGGTCCCAGGTTCGTCAGACACAGTGGTTGAAGCCACTCCCGACTGGATGGCACATTTTTTCAAGTATCTCGAAAATGGTTGCCTCCCATATGACTGGGCCGAGCGCGAGCGAATCCGATGACGCACGCTGCAATTTACCCTCCAGAGTGGTCCCAATCTTGAGCAGATCCTCGATAAGAGTAGTTTTGATGGCGTTCTCCTCCATTGCATTAAAGGATTCAATATTTCTCATGTTATGAAAGAGGTTCACACTGGTTCCTTTGGTGCCCATCAAGCTGGGCCAAAGTTGTCCCATCAAATCTGAAGGTTGGGGTACTTCTGGCCCTCTATGATCCATGATTGTATCGAGCTTTCCAAGAGATTCCACGCGTACCAAGTTCATGCCAACTTCCTGCATCGGCCGCTGGAACCCCTCCACTCCACCGGGTATTTTTGGCCATTTGCGGTGTGGGTACTTGATGTAGTGGGACCATATCCACCAGCGATAGCTCGCCAGTGTAGGTTCATCCTAACTGCTACAGATTTCTTCTCCAAGTTGGAAGAGGCAGTTCCACTCAAAGAGTTCAAGGCCCGTTCCATCGTCAACTTTGTGAGATCTAATATCATCCACCGGTTTGGGGTCCCTCACGATGTCCTCACCGATAACGGCACCAACTTCCGAGCAGATGAGCTTAAAACATTGTACGCCAAGTACAATATCCGTTCAAACCATACCTAATGCTATCATTCATAGGAAAACGGGAAGATTGAGGCATTCAACAAAACCCTCTATAACATTCTGCAGAAGATGGTTGGTCAGAACAAGAAAAGTTGGCCGGAAAATCTCCCCAATGCCCTCTGGGCTTATCGGATGATGACTCGCAATTCCACACATTAGACCCCATATTCCCTGGTGTATAGGGCTGAGGCCGTCCTACCCATTGACATCTCATTGCCATCATTACGCACTGCAGTCTATGACCAGCAAGCGCCAGATGAGGTGGCCGAAATCTATCTAATTGAATTGGAAGCACTGGACGAGAATAGGCTTCATGCCCTGCACAATTTGTAAAGACATCAGAATAAGATAGAAAGGGCCTTCAACAAGAAGGTTCGCCTTCTCTCTTTTCTGCAGGGCGATCTGGTTTTGGCCCTTCAAGCGCCATAGATCCCTGGTAGGAAGCCACCCAAGTTAGTTCCCAAATGGGAAGGACACTACGTCATCCACAAGGTTTACCCCAACGGAGAATAGTCCTTGGAAACCAGTAATTGTAAGGACATAACTCCTCCCACCAATGCCAAGTTCCTCAAGAGATACTTTTCCTAGGGAAAAAGGGTCCTGCACGATCTTAAACTGCATCTTCGTCTTGCAAGATGATAAACTGCAAAATGGTCCAACCTCTTTGACCTTAAACTAAGATGCCCCCCATCCTTACTGCAAGACGTTAAATGGAAAGCCAGTCAGGCCTTCCTGACTGAGGATTAGCCTCAGGCCCCTTGGCCTCTTCGGGCCCACACCCCCCGTCCTTACTGCAAGACGTAAAATAGCAAGCCAGCCAGGCCTTCCCGACTGAGGCTCAGCCTCAGGCCCCATGGCCTCCTTGGGCCTCTAGCCCCCGTCCTTACTGTAAGACGTTAAACTGCAAGCCAGTCAGGCCTTCCTGACCGAGGCTCAGCCTCAGGCCCCTTGGCCTCCTTGGGCCCCTGGCCCCCATCTTTACTATAAGATGTTAAACTGCAAGACAGTCGAGCCTTCCTAACCGAGGATCAGCCTCAGGACCCTTGGCCTCCTCGGGCCCATGGCCCTCGTCCTCACTGTAAGACGTTAAACTTCAAGCAAGTCAGGCCTTCCTGACCGCGGCTCGACCTCAGGCCCCATGTATTTCTTCGACTCAGGCTCTCTTATGGGATTGTACGGTGTGGTGTGGGACTATGTCCTCATTCACGTCGGATTACTTTCCGTACCGTACATATCCCCAAATGAGATGCATTCCTTGTCCAGCCTGAAATTACTCTGCATGACGCTTCCAGAACTACATATGGCTTGATTCCCATCCTCATGGGATACGTAGAGACACCCTGGTATTTTTCCTAGGGTCCAGCCGATATTTTTTATGGTCCTTCATGCCCTTAAACTGCATCCTCGTCCTACAAGACGGTAAACTACAAAATGGTCCGAGCTCTATGACCTTAAACTAAGATCTCTCCCCGTCCTCATTGCAAGCTGTTAAACTGCAAGCTGGTCAGGTCTCCCTAACCGCGGCCCAGCCTCAGGCCCCTTGGTTTTCCCCAACTCACCCTCTTATGGGATTGTACAGTGTGGTGTGGGACTACGTCGTCATTCACGTCAGATTACTTGTCGTACCATACATATCCCCAAATGAGATGAATCCTTTGTCCGACATGACATTAAACTGCATGGCCGTCAAGAACTATGTATGGCTTGATTCCAATCCAAATGGGATATGTAGGAACGCCCAGACATTTCGTCTGTTGGCCCAGCCCAAAAGCCAAAATCTTCCCCTTAGGTCAAGACATACGACGTGGTGTAGGATTACGTCCTCTTTCGCGCCGGGTTACTCGTCGTGCCGTACACCTCCCCGGATGAGATATAGTTATCTCTTTCCTCATCCTTGCCGCAAAACGTTAAACTAAAAGCAGTTCAGGCCTTCCTGACCAATGCCCAACCTCATGCCCCTTGGCCTCCTAGGGCCCCTAGCCCTCGTCCTTACCGAAAGACGTTAAATTGCAAGCAGGTCAGGCCTTCCTGAACAATGCCTAAATATCATTCCCCTTGGCCTTTTCGGGCCCCGGCCCAGGTCCTCTCTTATGAGAGTGTATGGTGTGCAATGGGATTATGTACTCATTCACGTCGTTTTATTCTTTGTACTGTACACCGCCCCTATTTGGGGGTATATTACTCCCCTCCTCGTCCTGCATGACGTTAAACTGCATCTAGAGTAATACGTGTGGCTTTATTACCATCCTCATGGGATACGTAGGATCACCTGAATGTCTAGGCTTTGGGTCCAGCCCCATATCTCGGGAATCTTCATCCCACCTTGGCCCCTTGGTCTACCCTTCCTCCACGAGGGGATTATATGGCGTGGTACGAGATTATGACCTCATTCACATCGGTCTTGTAATAACCACGCCATGTGCCTCTCATTCTCGAGTTGTTTCATTGACCCTTTCTAACGGTTCACCAATGTGCCTAAGGGTAATCCGATTTATTAACTAGAATGCCAGACTTTACTCGGACACATCCGCACCCACCTCCCAGGCATTGTGTATCCCTTCATCAGGGCTTCTGTCATCTTTCACACCCGGAGGAACCCCCAAGAATGGCCTGAGTACTACGCCCATGGGATCTCCTACCATTACGGGCCAATGCCCCTGAGGGTTTCGGACAACAAATCGATAAAAATCTCACGTTGTGAATATGGTTAGTGGTCGATGCTCGTTTGTTGTTCCCACCTCAGGCTAACGCGATATGGAAACTATTTTTTCCTCCACAGCTAACGGTTATCCTCTATCACCACACCAACCCCATTAAGATCGAAATGTCGGTTACATGATTCACATCCTTCTCCAGTCTCATCGTGTCCAAGTAGAGTTTCGGAACTCTTGGTACTATTCCTCTATCCACGTCTGCACATTGGGGGAACAAAGTAGTGTCAAAGGTGTCCTTCGGGGCTCTTCACCGACTCCCCCTAATGGGATGTTTCGGGTATTGAAATAAAGATCTTACCCCCTTTTTTCCCACACCGAGTTTAACTCACGTGGGCTTAGGGATCAGGCCGAGGTCTGTGCTTACCTGGAAAGTTGTCACCCACTTATGGTCCGAGTTCCAAGACCATAAACTAGGATCTCCTCGGAACTACGCTCATCCAGAACTCACATCCTCGTGGGATACGTAGGACTCCCCGAACATCTCGTTTTCAGGTCTAGTTCATCTGGGAGCTAGTCTCTCCCTCGTTACATTTCACCTCCATGTGGGCCCCTCGTCCTGTGGTTCCTCTCTCGGGACTGTGTACGGTATAATGTGGGATTATGTCCCCATTCATGTCGTTTATGCCGCGCGACACCATACACATTCCCCGCCTAGCATCGTCTCTGCTACGTCTGCGCTGCATGACGTTAAAATGCATGCTTGGTCCTGTCACACAACCCTAAACTGTGACATTATCTTCCTGGATGCACGATGAAAAACAGCACTGCATTGTGATGCCCTCATTGTAGAGTACATCACGTTGGGTATTGGTCACGTGCCATGCCATTTGTCAATGCCTATCACGGTTTGATTCTTGTGGCGACACAAGGGCCTGCTACCCTAGGCCTGTCTCCTCACCAAAAAAAAACCACTCACCTTAAAGGACATACAAGATTTATCAAAATTCGCTTCTTTTAGTGAAAGGGCCACGCCCGCCCTTCCCTTTTTCCCCTAGTACTGGTATCTTACCATTTCACCCTTCAGAACTACATATGTATTGATTCTCATCCTTATGAGATACGTAGGAGCGTTCGGGCCCTTCCCCGCAGGCCCAGCCTAACCTTCATGTTCGGTCCCTCGGCTCGAGCATTTCCCCAGAGAACACATGGAAAGTAGGTCTTAGGTCCTCATTCGCGTCGGGTTTTGTAACTGACTCGCCATGTGTCCCCTTCCCCCCTTACCCATTCATGGTATGAATTCTATGACCCTAAACTAAGATCTCTCTGTTGGAAAGGACTTTGCCCCCTCTATCTAATATGTCTCATTGTCATATTCAGATGTGTTTTGACAATGAGCCTGAAGTGTGGGATTTTCATAGGGACATTCCCCTCGTCCCATGACCAAGATTCATGAGCTCTCTGTTTGGATCCTCAACCTCTTCCACATCCAAAAGGACCCTCGGACGACATGGATACTAGGCTTAAAGGCTCTCCATGGATTCTGGACCTAAGGGCCCTCCAATCGTTTTGGGCCAATGTCCCTAAGGATCTCTAACAACATTTGTGACATGGTCCCGTGTTTCGAACATGGTCAACGGTCAACCCTCATTTGTCTATCCATATTCTCAGCTAATGCGATATGGACACTGCGTTTCTGCCACGGTTAACAGTTATCCTCTATCGTCACGCCGTCGTCATTGTGATCCCACTCTCGAGCGTCATGATTCACACATTTCCACTTCCTCATGTTCAAGTTTAATTCCAACATATTTGGCTCTATCTCTTCGCGTATCTAAGTGCACCACATGGGCGTGTTAGTATCATGGGGCTGGTATTCACCGAGCGCCCCTTCACCCTAACCTTCCATTTTTCTATGTCGGGAAATTCCCACCACTACTTCTTGTTTCCCACACCGAGCATGACTCACGTGGGCTTAGTAGTTTTGGCAGGATGTGTACCAACATGGTCGGGCTTCTCATCATCCTACATGACGTTAAACTATGATTCCAGAACTACATATGGCTTGATTCCCATCCTCATGGGATACGTAGAGATACCCTGGTATTTTGACTAGGGTCCAGCCCATAGGAATTTTTCTATCTGTTCTCCTCTAGAACTACGTATGGCTTGATTCCCATCCTCATGGGATACGTAGTGACACCCTGGTATTTTGCCTAGTGTCTAGCCCATAGAAATCATTAATCCCATCCTTCCCCTTTCCGGCCCCCTGGCTGGACCCCTTGCTAGAGAGGCCCTGTCCCAAAGAAGGAAGGATCCATGACCAAACCAATGCGCCCATCTGGCGTACTCCCACCACGGTGGTGTAACTACCTATGTGTTGGATTCTGTTCGGACAAGCCATCGCTCCATATTCCACGCTTTACATTACACCTTTTTCGGACCCTCATCCCCTTTCATGTCTGAAGGGACCCCCTAACGGCTTGGTCTCATGCTGCATCGGCTCCTCTACCATCCTGGTCCAACGTCCCGGAAGACTTTTCATGTTTGGAAGGACCCCATAACAGTATGGATGCTCGACCTAGGGTCCGCCTACTGTCTTGGGCCAACGTCCCGAAGGATTGACCGACAAAATTTGTGACATGGTCCCGTGTTTCGAACATAGTCAACGGTCGACCCTCATTTGTTGTCCCCATTTCAGGCTAACATAGTAAGGATATCGTTTCTCCGCCACGGTTAACGATTGTCCTTTATTGTCACACTGTAACACCCCGAGAGTTTATGAAAAATATTCTTTTTAATTTCATTAATGTCTTGTGTTGTATGCTACACCAAAAGGAGCTTGCACAACATGCATCCTTAACTTGCCTTTCATTACACGCAATCACGACCTTCCTTGATAGCGTGTGTAGTACGCAATACCAATTTCACTAAACAACGATATGCTATTAAAATATTATTAAAACTAGCCGTTATGAATAGTAATAACCACTTTTTGAAATTTTTTAAATTTTATTTTTTTCAAAATGGACTTTGTTTTTGGATTCGTAATATCGAAATTAGATTAGGGTGAAATTTTGGTACTTTTCGGATAACTTTCATTTTCTGATAAATAGTGAAAATTACTAAATTTTAATTAAAAACAACTTTTTTTAATCGAAATAATTAATAATGATAAATTATTAATATGAGTGGTTTTAAAGTATATTTAGAATATATTTTTACAATTCAATACAATGTTGGTCATTGGATGTAATTTCACATTTACACCAGACATAAACAAGTGTTAATCTTTTGATAGTTATTATCTCTTAAAAACACGCTATTTGCTGTGACAGCGGAAATTAATTATAAAATTAATTAATGAAACTTATATGTTGGGAATTTTGTAAAATATAAATCATTTTTGAATTCGGAATATCAATTATAGCTTAGAGTAAAATTTTGGCATTTTTCTGAAAAACTTCAATTTTTGATGAATAGTGAAACCACTAAGTGGTAGGTTAAAAACTGAATTTTGCATAAAACATAATTTTACCACTTCTGTGAATGGAATTTCGAAAATCCGACAGACACGGTTGATATCAGTAAGTAAAATGTGGTTCAATGAGATAAAAATAATTTTTTGGTGAATAGTAATTTTTTACTTTTTTTACCGCGGTTAATAGTAAATAGGGTAACTAAGGGTAAATATGATATTAATATTACCCTAACACATGTCCTAATTCTATTGGATAAGTTTAATTCGACCGAAAACAAACTTATGAATATAATATGACCATTTAGGCCCACTTGGATTAGATTATGACATTTAATATTATTTTATTTAATGAATAGTTAAAATAGTTAAAATCAAAGTTTAATAAGTAAATCATTTTTAATATGGTGTTATACATAAGGTAAATTCGACTATAAATATTCATTAGAAAGATAAAACGGTTTACTACATAATTGTATTTTATTTGTAATTTTTATACATTAAATAATTTGATTTATTTATGACACAATGATGATGCAGTAATTATCTTATTAATGAAATATTGACATAATTGATGTTATAAACACCAAAATAAATGTAATTTGAGACTTTTTATGAATTACACTTATTTTCTAGGTTACTATGATATATTTTTGTTGATTTAAAAAACTTGGTTTGAAAATATAATTCTGTTATGACTTTCACAAAAATCATATATCAAATAGTGTCAAAATTGACACAAAATAGTTTTTAAATCAAATATTATATTATTAATTGTTATTTTATTCCTAAAAATATAAGGTTCGGAAAAATGACTTAGATAAGGATATATATATTAATAATAAACAATTTGGGGTTCGTTTGGCATGTTATAGTAAGTGTATTAACCATATAGTGTAAGCGAACAAAAAGACACGGTAAAAGTTAAATTATTTAACTTAGAGTTAAATCTAATTGATAAGGTTAAAATAAAAACCTAAACTTTTCTAAATCCTATTGTTTGATAGGATTGAGACCCATCCCCACTTTATCTTCGAAATAAGACCCTTTGGAACCATTATAAACTGATTTTGATTTTAATATAAAATAATATTTTGAGATATTCCTAAGGTGCCCCTCTCCTCCCTTATAAAAGGGCACCTCTCCCTCTCCTCCTCACACCAATTTGAGCATTCAAGCTCGGCCAACCCCTGCCAAAATCCCTTCTACACTTCCCTAGAATAATCCTAGAGGTCCTGGTCTTCTTCAAAGACCAATCCTAGTTCCCTAAGTGGAGGATTCAAAGAGGCGTTTCAAAGAAGAGGTAATATCCATTACTGATCTTTTCAATTTCTTTCTTCTTCAACTTCTTCTTCTTTAGTGGTTTCATGATAAAATAATAACATAAATATTAATTACATACTGATATGTTATTGTAAATATGAAACAACCCTAATTCACCTTCTATCCATCCTACAGAAAAATGAAATCACTGCGCGTGCGTACGTACGGAATACCGTCTCCACGCTGTAGTGTAATCTATTTTCCACCACCACCTTAATAGGATGGGTATAATGGTGTAATGAGTAACTATATATGATTATTATAAAGTGATATTGATACTTAAATAGTATACATACACTTCAACACAATTCCACGACCATGGGAACGATATCATCGCTCGTGCGTACGTACGGACTACCGTCTCCATGACGTGATGAGATTCATTCTCAATGATTAACCATTCATGAATGATTATAAAGTATATATAATAAGTACTAATGAAATATATGACATAATAATTATACTGGACCTATTTAAATTTATATGTATTTCATCTACTTAATTCCATTCACTTCAATAAGGAAATGAAAACAGCGTTCATGCGTACGTACGGACTACCGTCTCCATGAACGGTGTATTTCATTCATTTTATAAATATTATATATATATATATATTATGAATATATATTATATATAAATCATGTTTTAAATTCTGGATATAAGTAATCATTATCCAAGTAATCATATTAATAATTACAAGTTGAAAACATGAAAGACAAATGAGACGATTTTACCCAAAACGCTACTTTAACATGAATTTGCAAAAGAACGGGTAATATAAAGTCATAAGTGGACCATATATGATATAATAACAATGAATATGATTCTGGAATAATTAAATAACAAGATTTAAATCATTATACATGAGGTTCAGACACTTACAAAGAAAGTCGGACCTAAGGTAAGGGAAATATCACAATCTCATTTTTATCCGAGATTGATTATACTTTGGTATTTACTGGGGCATATTTTATCATCCATGCCCATGTTTCCTCAATATGTAATATTATTTCCATCCACCTAAAATTTTTTAAATCCAATTTTACCCTTCTTTGAGTTTTTAGTAAAATATATGAAAGGAATCTTTTGTCGTTTTTCGTACGAGACACTTTTTTGACTTTTCCGACAAAAGTACGAGAAGAATGTTTTTTTTAACTTGTACGGCATGAATGGATTTTTAAAACCTTATTCCCAAGAAGCTTCCTTTACAAGTTTTTAAGTTTATTTTTAACCAAATTCTTTTAGATTAATATTTTATGACATGTTATGAAAGGATAAATGTTTTTGAAGAAGAAAGGATATTTTCCTCAAGAATGGAGTTCAAGTGTTTTATCAAAATTATTTTCCATATAAGATAATAAAGGGTTCTTTTTATATCCCTATTATTACATGGATTTGATTATGTTGTGATGGAAATATTTTTATGAATTCCTTTATCTTATATCAATTGTTTTATGATGTCATGATGTTTAAGATTCCAGTTTGTATTACATGGGTTATGCAATGATGTATGGTTTATTATTTTGTGGAACACATAATAATGGTATAATTATGAGATGGGTGGGACCTATATCTCCCTCCAATGCATTGGGTAAATATTTTATATCTCATGAGATAGACATGGCTGGAACGGTAGGTTATACTGGTTCAGTGAAACAGGACTGAAACAAGGGTGACTCAGTTCAGAAAGGGACTTTGTCCACGAAGATAGTCCTGGAAATGAGTCTTGACTAACAAGAAATGATTCTCTATGATTATGTGTGTATTCCACAATGTTTCATGTTTTAAGTTATGATTATTGTGATTACATTTCGCTGCCATGATTTATCCCATGTTATGAAATTATGCTCTCTTTTGCAGGTTAAGATTTTCAAAATGTTATGTTCTTATGATGTGATTGATATTTCTTTTGTTTACCCTTACTGAGAATTTGAGCTCACCCTTTTAAGTTTTCTTTCCCCCAGGATATAAAGAAAGGTTTTAGGTATAAAAAAAATGAAGATCTCTATGGGAGATGTTGAAGATCATTCAACAGGATTAGAAGATTATATTCCGAGTTTCCAAAGACACTAAACTATTACAATCCTTGTGTGTGTGTTTTTGTTATGTACTAAGTATTCCGCAAAAGTAATGTAATGTCAATGTACGTCAAGCTTTGGGTCTCTACAGTTGGTATCAGAGGAAAGTTTTAGTAAACCTTTGGAAAGTATGATGCGAAAACGTTAGTGAGATCCCTAGAGATATTTCTAAGGTATGTCAAGGGATGTCCCTAAGGTTAAGTATACGTATAGGTTATAGTACTAGAATTATGCTAACGATCATAGAATTAAACCTAAGATGTTAGATATTGAAGGTACTCCCCCTTTATTATGTTGTTTTCCCCTAGCATGATTTTTGCCTCTCACACTATTCTTTTTGGGTTTTAGAAAATGGCTGGAAACAAGATGATTCACGATAATGGAGAATATGATGGACAATGGAATGATATTCTTCATAATGAAATGGGATTTGGAAGTCCAAACATCATTATTATGCCGAATCAGCAATCTCATAATATGATCAATAAAGTAAAATTTGGCAAGTTTCCTGACTCGGCTAATAAGAGAAATATGGAGTTTCATGATGATCATAGAGGAAAGAAAGTTCAATTTACCCTATGTAAATCATGTGGGAAGAGGAATCAAGGAGAATGTTTCAAAGGAACTGGAAGATGATTTGGGTGTGGAAAAGAAGGACACAAATCAAGTAAGTGAAAAGGAAAAGGTTCAGTTAACACCATGGATGAGGATAATGGTATTGCTACGATGGTTAAATGTTTTAAATGTGGAATGTACGGGCAGTATGCAAACCAATTCCCTAAGGGAAAGACTCATGAAGAGAATTAGTATGGTCGTATGGGGAGTATTTATGTTGATGATGATGAAGAGACTACAAATGATATTTGAGATGAAAGAATTGTTGAAGCTCGGTCAATGGTTTAAGAAGGTAGTGGAATGATTACATGTTTATCAAGTGTAATTTTGTATAAGTAATCTCATGGTACTATGGAATAAAGAGACATCTAAGGATTGTTACATTATTGCCTTTCCTAAGTTTTTAAAGTGTATGATTATTGGTACTAGTAACCATGAAATGTTATTCAGATATTTTTTTGGAAAGTAGATGATATGCGCATAATAAAGGAATAATAAGATAATGAGGTATTTGATTGTATTCATGAGCTCATGACTAATATAAGGAGAAGGTTATATCATGGTTTGAGTATATAGAATTTTTGGATTTTGGTATGTGGAAAGAGTTAACTTTTAACTGCATTCATGTTTTCATTAAGGTTCAATGGGTATTCAAGAGAATACGTGATTAAGGCCTTTGAATGTTTGGAATGTGACCAATAAGACATATCTTATGATATATGGGGATCAACGACAGTATTAAATCTCTGGTAATCGTTTTCACTATATTATGAGAGTGGACTGCAGTATTATGGATAAGCCTAAAGATTAGAATGGATTATGTTGGACATAAGTTAGTATTGTTTAAGGATAGAAGATTTTCGATATTATTGATGGGATGTTATAGTAATGTAGTTTTAGAAAAAGGACAACCTGCAGGACGGGCGACAGCCCATCGCGTCGGACATGGATGTGGGAATCGAACCCACAACCGAAGTGCGACTGGCCTTTATCGCCTACCACTGGCCTACAGGAAGTCCCTGTTTAGTAAAAACTAGTATTATTATATTAAGAAGTATGATATATGAAGTATAAAGTCCATTTTAGAAACCATATATGATTAATCTCACTATAGATTGACTTATGTATATAACTTTTGCTAACATTTTGTTTGAGACAGAAAGAATGACCAGTCATTCTATCACATGATCTGCTAACACTTCACGAATAACAAATTCAACTTCATTTATTTAAGAGATGAAGTGGAAATTGTTCAATGCACGAACAACATTGAGATTGTACCAAAATAAAGTAAGTATTTATTCTAATTCGAATTCTTCAACTTTAGGGAAATGATCATGAAAACCAAAAATGTTGAACTAGTGCCCTTATATCTGATTAATCAGATGGTAACTTAGATCGTCACAAATTTATGGCTTTGTGATTGCTAGCTTTTCCATAGCCATGTTCTCTACCACTCTCTATCAGAACATGATGGTTAGATTTCTCTTCCATACCCATATTTTCACCTATATGGAAACCCAGTGATTAGTTTATTTGGGTAACCGTTACGTCTCATACTTTTGTTTTTAAATATTGGTTTTGGTATTCCTTTTTACGATGTGGGTTTCGATTAAAGAAACTTTCGAATAGTAAACCATTTATAAGCCCGATGAATTTCGAGGGCGAAATTCATTTTAAGGGGGGTAGAATGTAACACCCCGAGATTTTATGAAAAATATTCTTTTTAATTTCATTAATGTCTTGTGTTGTACGCTACACCAAGAGGAGCTTGCACAACATGCATCCTTAACTTGCCTTTCATTACACATAATCACGACCTTCCATGATAGCGTGTGTAGTACGCAATACCGAGTTTCACTAAACAACGATATGCTATTAAAATATTATTAAAACTAGCCGTTATGAATAGTAATAACCACTTTTTGAAATTTTTTAAATTTTATTTTTTTCAAAATGGACTTTATTTTTGCATTCGTAATATCGAAATTAGATTAGGGTGAAATTTTGGTACTTTTCGGATAACTTTCATTTTCTGATGAATAGTGAAAATTACTAAATTTTAATTAAAAACAACTTTTTTTAATCGAAATAATTAATAATGATAAATTATTAATTTGAGTGGTTTTAAAGTATATTTAGAATATATTTTTACAATTCAATACAATGTTGGTCATTGGATGTAATTTCACATTTACACCAGACATAAACAAGTGTTAATCTTTTGATAGTTATTATCTCTTAAAAACATGCTATTTGTTGTGACAGCGGAAATTAATTATAAAATTAATTAATGCAACTTATATGTTGGGAATTTTGTAAAATAGAAATCATTTTTGAATTCGGAATATAAATTATATCTTAGAGTGAAATTTTGGCATTTTTCTGAAAAACTTCAATTTTTGATGAATAGTGAAACCACTAAGTGGTAGGTTAAAAACTGAATTTTGCATAAAACTTAATTTTACCTCTTTTGTGAATGGAATTTCGAAAATCTGACAGACACGGTTGATATCAGTAAGTAAAATGTGGTTCAATGAGATAAAAATAATTTTTTGGTGAATAGTAACTTTTTACTTTTTTTACCGCGGTTAATAGTAAATAGGGTAACTAAGGGTAAATATGATATTACTATTACCCTAACACATGTCCTAATTCTATTGGATAAGTGTAATTCGACCAAAAACAACCTTATGAATATAATATGACCATTTAGGTCCACTTGGATTAGATTATGACATTTAATATTATTTTATTTAATGAATAGTTAAAATAGTTAAAATCAATGTTTAATAAGTAAATCATTTTTAATATGGGGTTATACATAATATAAATTCCACTATAAATATTCATTAGAAATCTAAAAATATTTCCTACATAATGGTATTTTATTTGTAATTTTTAGACATTAAATAATTTAATTTATTTATGACAAAATGATGATGCAGTAATTATCTTATTAATGAAATATTGACATAATTGATCTTATAAACCCCAAAATAAATGTAATTTGAGACTTTTTATGAATTACACTAATTTTATAGGTTACTATGATATATTAGTGTTGATTTAATCAACATGGTTTGAACATATAATTCTGTTATGACTTTCACAAAAATCATATATCAAATAGTGTCAAAATAGACACAAAATAGTTTTTAAATAAAATATTATATTATTAATTGTTATTTTATTCCTCAAAATCTAAGGTTCGGCCAAATGACTTAGATAAGGATATATATATTAATAATAAACAATTTGGGGTTCGTTTGGCATGTTATAGTAAGTTTATTAACCATATAGTGTAAGAAAACAAAAAGACACTATAAAAGTTAAATTATTTAACTTAGAGTTAAATCTAATTGATAAGGTTAAAATAATAACCTAAACTTGTCTAAATCCTATTGGCTGATAGGATTTAGACCCATACCCACTTTAGCTTCGAAATAAGACCATTTGGAACCATTATAAACCGATTTTGACTTTAATATAAAATAATATTTTGAGATATTCCTAAGGTGCCCCTCTCCTCACTTATAAATGGACACCTCCTCCCTCTCCTCCTCACACCAATTTGAGCATTCAAGCTCGGCCAACCCCTGAAAAAATCCCTTCTCCGCTTCCCTAGAATAATCCTAGAGGTCTTGGTCTTCTTCAATGACCAATCCTAGTTCCCTAAGTGGAGGATTCAAAGAGGCGTTTCAAAGAAGAGGTAATATCCATTACCGATCTTTTCAATTTATTTCTTCTTCAACTTCTTCTTCTTTAGTTGTTTCATGATAAAATAATAACATCAGTATTAATTACATACTGATATGTTATTATAAAATTGAAACAACCCTAATTCACCTTCTATCCATCCTACGGAAAAATGAAATCACCTCGCGTGCGTACGTACAGAATACCGTTTCCACGCCGTGGTGTAATCTATTTTCCACCACCACCTTAATAGGATGGGTATAATGGTGTAATGAGTAACTATATATGATTATTATGAAGTGATATTGATACTGAAATATTCTACATACACTTCAACACAATTCCATGACCATGGGAACGATATCATCGCTCGTGCGTACGTACGGACTACCGTCTCCATGACGCGATGAGATTCATTCTCAATGATTAACCATTCATGAATGATTATGAAGTATATATAATAAGTACTAATTAAATATATGACATAATAATGATACTGGACTTATGTAAATTTATATGTATGTCATCTACTTAATTCCATTCACTTCAATAAGGAAACGAAAACAGCGTTCATGCGTACGTACGGACTACCGTCTCCATGAACGGTGTATTTCATTCCATTTATCGATATATTATATATATATATATTATGAATATATATTATATATAAATCATGTTTTACATTCTGGATATAAGTAATCATGATCCAAGTAATCATATTAATAATTACAAGTTAAAAACACGAACGACAAATGAGACGATTTTACCCAAAACGCTACTATAACATGAATTTACAAAAGAACGGGTAATATAAAGTCATAAGTGGACCATATATGATATAATAACAATGAATATGATTCCGGAATAAGTCAATAACATGATTTAAATCATTATACAGGAGGTTCAGACACTTACAAAGTAAGTCGAACCTAAGGTAAGGGAAATATCACAATGTCATTTTTATCTGAGATTGTTTATACTTTGGTATTTACTGGGGCGTATTTTATCATCCATGTCCATGTTTCCTCAATATGTAATATTATTTCAATCCACCTACAATTGTTTAAATCCAATTTTACCCTTCTTTGAGTTTTTAGTAAAATATATGAAAGGAATCTTTTGTTGTTTTTCGTACGAGATACTTTTTTGACTTTTCCGACAAAAGTACGAGAAGAATGTTTTTTTTAACTTATACGGCATGAATGGATTTTTAAAACCTTATTCCCAAGAAGCTTCTTTTACAAGTTTTCAAGTTTATTTTTAACCAACTTCTTTTAGATTAAAATTTTATGACATGTTATGAAAGGATATATGTTTTTTAAGAAGAAAGGATATTTTCCTCAAGAATGGAGTTCAAGTGTTTTATCAAAATTATTTTCCATATAAGATAATAAAGGGTTCTTTTTCTATCCCTATTATTACATGGATTTGATTATGTTGTGATGGAAATATTTTTATTAATTCCTTTATCTTATATGAATTGTTTTATGATGTCATGATGTTTAAGATTCCCATTTGTATTACATGGGTTATGCAATGATGTATGGTTTATGATTTTGTGGCACACATAAGAATGGTATCATTATGAGATCGGTGGGACCTATATCTCCCTCCAATGCATTGGGTAAAGATTTTATATCTCAGGAGATAGACATGGCTAGAATGGTAGGTTATACCGGTTCAGTGAAACAGGACTGAAACGAGGGTGACTCGGTTCAGAAAGGGACTTTGTCCACAAAGATAGTCCTGGAAATGAGTCTTGACTATCAAGAAATGATTCTCTATGATTATGTGTGTATGCCACAATGTTTCATGTTTTAGGTTATGATTATTGTGATTACATTTCACTGCCATGATTTATCCCATGTTATGAAATTATGCTCTCTTTTGCAGGTTAAGATTTTCAAAATGTTATGTTCTTATGATGTGATTGATATTTCTTTTGTTTACCCTTACTGAGCATTTGAGCTCACACTTTTAAGTTTTCATTTCCCCAGGATATAAAGAAAGGTTTTAGGTATAAAAAAAGGAAGATCTTTATGGGAGATGTTGAAGATCTTTCAACAGGATTAGAAGATTATATTCCGAGTTTCCAAAGACACTAAACTATTACGATCCTTGTGTGTGTGTTTTTGTTATGTACTAAGTATTCCGCAAAAGTAATGTAATGTCAATGTACGTCAAGCTTTGGGTCTCTACACACACCATCCCCGCAGTGTTCTGAATCTTGGGTATCGTGATCCACACATACCATTTCCATCTGTTCGGACCGATTTCAGCGCCCCTGGCATTGCACCGTTCGTGCATAAGAGAACGCTAAAGAAACGGTAATTCTGATGTTCTTAGAACCTCCTTCTCCGGCCAGGCCTCTCCCAACTTCCAGAAATCCGGCTGGTTATCCAAACCCCGGATGCCCAAAGCTTGTTTTCCCCTCCCATGTTGGGAGGGACGATGAGGAAACTATCTCCGGTTTCTCAAATCGGTCTTGACCCATGTGAGATTGGGGAATTGTCGCTGGACATCTCGCCATCATTATAGGGATGTAATGAACCGATGCAAACAGTGGAAATCGTGCAAGCTACGGTATTCAAAAGAAGAAAAAATTGAAGCGCGAAAGTACCATTAAAAGGTTTGTAATTTGTTACAATACCCGGGGGTCAACTCCCCCCATGGACGGGTTGACCCTATCAAAAGAACGTTGCAGCTCCGCCACCCTTCAGCTTGTGGCGTCCAAGACTTGTTGTCACCGACTCAACCCCCACTCCTCCTCAGCAGCGGCGGGGCGCAGTTCGTCAGCCTTGGCTCTAGCCCTTTCTACGCCAGCCTGAATGGCAGCCATCTTTCTAGAAGCCCGCCTCATATGCTCTTCTGCCTCTACCAGCTGGGCCTTCAACCATGTGATCAGCTCAGATTGTGCATTAAGAGAGGCTGAGTAATCATCTTCCCGGGTCTACATCTGTTGGACCTCGCTTTCAGCCTCCTGGAGCTTCTTGATATTGGTCTCCTTCCTTCACTGTCAGCCCACGCTAAGCCCACGATCATACTCCCGAATCTTCTCGGCCATGAGATCTCCGATGAGCGCATGAGGACGTTGGGCATCCACTCCCCCAGCGCACATTTCGCATATCCGCGAGAGAATTCTGTCCATTTCATTCAGCCATAGCATTTGGGGGGTGTCCTTGATGAAGCGTGTGATTATATTCCACGATCGGCGGATGACTATGCTGTTGTCCTCCTCAATGGAGGCCGTTTCGTCCTAGTCTGCGCGATTGGTAGGCTCGTACGTAGGATATTCCCGCAGGAAGTCCTCGGCAGGATCTTCATCTTGTGTTGAACTTGGCATGACATCTGGCGCCGGAGTAGGCGTGATGGGACTTGGGTCGGCCGATTGATCCTCGTCATCAGACTCCACTTCAATAACCTTAGGCACGACCCTACTGGTGGCCCCTCCAATGATAGTGTGTGTAGCAGCTCAGGGAGATGGGGGGGACTATCTCCACCATCACCAGCATGCCCCTAGGAGGGATGCCTCTAGACATCCCAACCAGCCTTTCCGCAACATCCCATGCCAGTCGAAGAACTGTACGACAGAGAGAGACACAAACATTAGTTGGCACAATCTACATGTGACAACAATGAATCCAGCAGAGGAAACTTATGAAGATCGATCTCCTGGTGCTGCTCTTGAGTCGATGATGACGGGACCCCGAGGCGTGGCCCTCTGTATACTGTTGGAAGGTCCATAGATTCCTGAGAAGCCACCTCGAGTGATCTGGCCTCACCAGATACAGAAATGGACGCAGTCGTAGGCACGGGTTCTGAAGGTCCTGCATCGTCACCTGCCAAGGGGCGAGAGTGAGGCCTGCGTAAAATTTCCTCCTGCATGGTTCAAACATCGGTGAGAAATTCGTGATGGCCTGAGAATGGACCATAAGGAAAGAAGTTCGGAATGCTACCTTGAGAGCCTCTGTGAAATCATCAGAATCTGAGTCTTGGTCTCCGACCTCGCCCTCCTCCAACGGGCTCCCCCCACCATCCTCATCCTTTTGAGAGGAGTCCTCTGATTCTTCCAGCAGGGGGAAGCGCTCCCTCAGATCGGAGGCTGATAGATGTGGGGGGACCGTCCGATCCTGCAGTACCCTCACTCGGTCTGTCGTTGGGCGTCGGACACCACTGGAGTGGACGTAGTCCTCCAGCTCATCCAGGTATCGCTCCACCTCTGCCGGAGATGCCGTGAAACCAGCCTGGATTGGGACTATGCCCGGTAACTCCATCCCAAGGCGATTCAAGTGCGCCCATATCTCGGGAGGGCTAAGGAATTTCCGATTGACATCCCAAATGTCCCAGGCCTCAGGGAAGACCACATCCTCTGGCACATCGATATGACGTAGCCGCTTCCTCGGAGCATGGGTGGATATCCTACAAAATCCCCTCGGTGGTCGCCCCTCCGGATGGCCCTGCTCTTCCGAAATCACCGGATCCGCCGCTGCTGCCACACCCTTAGTCGGCGTGGGTCTCGCCGCCACGGCGACCCTGCCACCACGAGAGGCCCTTGCTGCCCTCCGACCCCGGCCTCGGGATAGAGGAGGCCCGCCGTCAACGACCCGAATAGTTGGCTACCTCAGTATCTCTCCCAGATAAGAAGCCTCCCAGCTAATGGAATACTCCCTCACCAATCCGAAAGTGGTGGTGGATGGAGGCAATGAAATTTGCATCTTCCCATCTTCCCATGTAAACATGAGCCACAGCTGCATCATCACTCACGGGTGCTCCTCGCGATGCACCTCCTAGTAGACCTGCGGGTTCAGCCGCTGGAGGCACCAGAACTGCCTCACAAAGCAATGTGGGGTATACGTTTCACAGAGCGGCTCACGATCCACTCGTGCCACCAAAACTCCACCTCGAAAGGCCAGGAGATAAGCTCAGTTCTCATCCATTCTCCACCCGTCGTCAGTGAGTATCCCCATCGGTAATGGAAATGGGTGGAATTTAAACTCATCCATCGCTCACACCCGGTTTAGCACCATCGGCTCGGTTAGTTTGAATGGGAAGCTCCTGGACGCATTCAGAATAGAGGTACGGATGTTCGATCCCGGCGGTGAGATAGGGTTTGGATACTCATAAACTCCCCTGATGTGTGCTGAAATCCACTCATACAGAAGGTGGAAGGGCCCGCATATCCTTGGCGGCTTCATGCCCTCACTAACGTGCTGCAACATCCTATACAGCTTGGCGCACGTTGGAATCCTCAAATTGACCTATTTCCCCATGGCTAGCACTGACGCCATGATAAACGAGTTGGGCCGCACCCCCATGCTGGTATCCCTCACCGGTAGAATCCAACTGCAGATAAGGGCTGCGATGAACGCCGCTAGCCTGACTATCGGCTATTGTTCAGTGCTGACACTGAAACCCAAAGTCTTCCATTGGCAGTCCTCCAAGACTCGCCAGTACGAGTGCTGCTTGCCCCGTTGAGCCACCTTCGGACAAGTTCGAGGCCTCCGAGAAAACTATCGATTCTCCGAGAAGTTCAGGAACCTCTCGAACCACTTCTTAATGTGCACATCCCTCACTGCTTCCTTGTCCTCTCCAGGGACCAGTGCCATCAGCGCCTACGCCAGTCGTGGAATCTACTCTGTATCCTCCCACATCCTCATGACGGGGAGGAAATCATCAAACATGGCCCCCAAGATCAGAACCCCCGAAATCTGGTGGACATCCCACAGGCCAATGCCCACCTCCCCATGGTGCAGGTGAAAAGTATTGGTTCTAGAAGACCATCTGCTCAATAGCTCTGGCATCAGCTGTTTGGGTTGGTAAATGTGGAATTGGGAGGCCCATGCCACCTCATACAAACCCTGTAACGCCCCGACCCTAGTTACCCAGAGTCAGTGCATTTTTACATAACATTGGCATGATCACAAGAAAGATCAAATCTCAAAAGACCGATTGGTTTAGTAGCCTTGGAAACACTAGATATATTCTTAAGTTTTACATTACATCATAAAATGAAAAACTACTACAACAACATAATGTCTCCACAGTCCACACTATTATCCACTCATAATATCCCTGCAGGTCATTCATAACTTACTACTTCACATCCTGGGAAAAATAAAACATAGAAATGGGGTGAGCTCAAATGCCCAGTAAGGATAACAATATAGAGGAACATTCAAAAATAAGCATAAACATTTAAGGCAATGAATTACTAAAACAAAAGCCTTTTAAACTTGAACTTCAACATAGTATGGCAAAACTAAAATGAAATAATTCCATTTACTTGTTCACATGGATATTTTACTAATCGAATAATCACATGAAATATCAATAACAACTTTCATAATGTTGGAATGCATAATGCAAGACTATCATAACCACAAAGCCAAGGCCTCGTGCCAAGACTACAAATAAGATTTTGCCAAGGCCTTGTTCCAAGACACTAGTTTGTCTCATGAGACCTACCGATGCATCGAGGAGCTATAGCGGGCTCCACCCGTCACATATTAAGTCCAATGCATTCCCATATGAAAAGGTTTAAACATAACATAAACATTCGTATTAAAACTAGCATACAAAATGTCAATAATTTCACCATAAACTATGAATGGTATAAAAATATCACATCCACAGTCAAACATATCACAAAACCTTCAATACAATATAGAAGTTTTGTATCATAATAAATCAACTTCAAATAAGTGTAAAAGCTATCAAAAGATATTGACATAGATGAAATCAAAACACTTTTTAGAGAAATATCTCTTTCTATTTTTGAAATCATTTAAGAGCCATATAAAAAAAACATTTTCTTGAAAATATTCTTATAAGCATGTAAGGAAAGCTTTGAATATTTTATAATGGCAGAAAATAACCGCACCCGCCGTATAAGTTAAAAAAAACATTCTTACCTTAATTCTGTCGAAAAGGTTAAAAAGGACCTTGTTTTGAAAACGACGGAAAGATTACTTTTATAAAAAGTTAAACAAGGGTATAAATTAATT
Source organism: Viscum album (assembly GCA_963277665.1). NCBI lineage: Eukaryota > Viridiplantae > Streptophyta > Magnoliopsida > Santalales > Viscaceae > Viscum > Viscum album. The sequence continues at coordinate 1,755,555,902 of OY728158.1, read as the reverse complement.
TAACCCATATTATTGTAAAAATTTTTTGAAATACATTTTGAAGAAACATGGATGTGGATGATAACGAGATCCCAGTAGATTATTACGTATAAACAACCTCGGATAATGAAGAGATTGTGAAATAACCCTTACCTTGTACTTTTCCTTGGTTAGGGTAGGTTAACCTCTTTTATAATGTTGAAATAATTGTTATTAAATTATACAAGAATCATATATATTAATATGATATCATATATGATCTTTTAATATTGATTTGATAATAATATCTTAGTATTATCGTTGTTTCGGGTGTTAACTTACTTGTTTTCTTTTATATGTTTTGTTACGTAATCCATGTTTTTAATGAATAGGTTGTATATTATTCATATCCATAATGATATAAAGTCCTTAAATATCATTTTTAAATCATCAAATGATAATTATAGTTGAACGGATACGATGGAGAAGTAATCTTATCGCGTTCGTGGAGACGGTAGTCCGTACGTACGCACGAGCGACAATATCATTCTTTTGATATTAAAATAATATATAAATGGATGTTATATCATATATACATAATAATTAACATGTTATATTTATTATTTACATGAGTTACACATCATTATTATACCCATCCAAATAATAATATATTGAATAACAATTACACCACGACGTGGAGACGGTAAGCCGTACGTACGCACGTATGGTGACATGTTATTCAAAGGGTGGATAGAATACTGAATATGGTTGTAGCATATTTATAATAACATCACAGTAAATGTGAGATACTGGAGTTATTATTTTATAATGGTAACAACAAAGGAAGAAGAAGTGGAAGAAGAAATGAACTTGGAAAAAGGGTGGTGAAATCATTACCTCTTCTTCGGGTTCTTCCTTTTGATTTGATCAAAAGGGATCCTTAGGTTGGCTTTATGATCAAACTAAGGCCTCTAGGTTGTAGTTAGAGAAGTTGGGAGAGTATTTGGGCAGAGTTTGGCCGAACCAAAAGGCTTTGAAGGTGTGAAGAAATGAGAAGGAGGAGTGCCCTTTTATAAGAGGGGTGAGGGGCATCTATGGAAAAGCTAGAGATATTAGTTTATAATAAATTCATAATCGGTTTCCAATGGCTCCAAAGTTTACTATTAAAAGGTTAAGGTGGAGATGGGTCGAAAACAACTCAACCAATAGAATTTAGACAGGTTTGGGTACTTATATTAACCTTATCTTTAAGTATTAACTCTATGTTAATTAGTTTCACTTTTACAATGTCTCTTTGTATTTTTATATAATATGGTTAATAAACTTACTATATACATCCAAGATACCCCCAAGTGGTCCATTAATGATGCACCTATCATGATATAAGTCTCTTGGCCGAACCTTAGATTTTTAGAAATTTAATATCAATTAATAATATAATATTTGTTTTAAGAACTCTTTTATGTCAATTTTGACACTATTCAATTGTTGATTTTTTTGAAACTCATAACAGATTGATTACTTCGAAAAACGTAAATTAAATCAATACTAATATATCATATTATCCTATAAAATTAGTTTAATTCATTAAAAGTTTCATATTATATTTAGTTGGGTATTGTTAATATCAATTAATTTAATTTTTCACTATTTTAGTAATTACTGCATCATCTTTGTGTCATAAATAAAATAAATTATTTAATGTCTAAAAATTATAAATAAAACATAATTATGTAGGAAATCTTTTTATATTTCTAATTAATATTTATAATCTAAAATCCAACATATATAACCCTATGTAAAAATTGTTTTTCTAAAAGATATATGCTTGTGTCATTTTTGTATTCATTTTAACTTAATTAAAAAAAGTGTCCCTATCACCTACAAGTGGCACCATGGGGTCCCAAAATCGACCCAAAGATGCCCATGGTAGAACATGTATCAACCAATAAGTCTAGGACACGTTTTAGGGTAATTTAGTATTATTATAATATTATTTGTTAACCCTTATTTACCAGATTTACCCTTAACCATGGTAAATAAGATATTTACCACAGTAGTTATTCAAAATGTATAAAAATAAAAGTTACCTATTTACACAATTTGGACATCCTGATTCCAAATATGGAATCCATTTTTCTAAATTCAAAACACAGAAGTGGCAGAAATTAATTTAAAATTAATTCCTGCTGTCAAAACAAAAAGCGTGTTTTTAAGAGATAATAACTATCAAAAGATTGACACTTGTTTATGTTCGGTTTAATTGTAAAATTATGTCCAATGACCAACATTATATTAAATGGTAAAAATATATTCTAAATATACTTTAAAACCACTCAAATTCATAATTTATCACTATTAATTATTTTGATTAAAAGAGTTGTTTTTAAGTAAAATTTAGTAATTTTCACTATTCATCAAAATATGAAAGTTATCCGAAAAGTACCAAAATTTTACCTTAGGCTAAATTCGATATTCCGAATCCAAAAATGAAGTCCATTTTAAAATATAAAATATATATAATTTCAAAAATTAGGTATTACTATTCATAACGGCTAGTTTAATTGGTTATGGTGTGTTAGAACTCGGTGTTGCGTACAACACACGCTATCACATTATTCAATGAGAAGCGTACCGTAGAATCTTGGGGTGTTACATTCTCCCCTCCTTCAAATAATTTCGTCCTAGAAATTTCTAGAATAATACCGCATGAAAAGACTCGGTTGGTTCTTCATCATAAGTTCCTCGGGTTCCCACGTTGCCTCTTCCATCTTATGGTTTCTCCACAAAACTTTTACCAGACGCGTCGTCCGGTTTCTCAGCACTTGTTCTCTTGTATCAAGAATCTTGACGGGCTATTCGCAATAAGACAGATCGGGTTCCAGTTCTAATTCTTCATAGGTGAGTACATGTGTTGGGTCAGGCATGTATTTCCTCAACAGAGATACGTGGAACACATCGTGAACTTTAGAGAGACTTGGCGGCATTGCCAATCGGTAAGCTACAACCCCAATTCGTTCTAGAATTTCGAAAGGTCCGATGTACCTGGGACTCAATTTACCTTTCTTACCAAAACGTATGACTCCCTTCCATGGGGATACCTTCAGGAAAACATGATCACCGACTTGAAATTCCAAATCCTTCCTTCAATTATCGACATAGCTCTTCTGCCTACTTTGAGCTGCTTTGATGTGATTTTGGATTAATTTCACCTTTTCCAATGTTTCCTCCACCAGTTCTGGGTCTACAAGTTTTCTTTCACCAACGTTATCCCAACAGGTTGGTGTACGACATCTCTTTCCGTATAACACTTCATATGGTGCCATCTGAATACTCGAATGGAAGCTATTGTTATAGGAAAATTCTACGAGAGGTAATTATTGATCCCACATACCCTGAAAGTAAAGTGAGCAAGATCTCAACATGTCTTCTAGGGTTTGAATAGTCCGTTCTGATTGTCCATCTGTCTGAGGGTGGTAAGCAGTGCTCAAATGAAGTTCAGTATCCAAGGATTTCTGAAGACTTTTCCAAAATCTTGAAGTAAAACGGGGATCACGATCAGAAACAATTGATAGGGGTACTCCATGAAGTCTCACAACTTCATTAATATATAGTCTTGCTAGACGTTCCAGGGGTAGATCTTCTCTTATATCAAGAAAATGTGCTGACTTGGTAAGACGATCAACAATAACCCATATTGCATCGTTCCTTCTAGGAGTCTTTGGTATCCCCATGACAAAGTCCATCGTAATATTGTCCCATTTCCACTCCGGTATGGGAAGAGGTTGCATGACTCCTCCAGGATGTTGCCTTCCAGCTTTCACTTGCTGACAAACCATACATCTTGAGACAAAATCAGAAATCTCCCTCTTCATGTTGTCCCACCAAAAATGTTTCTTCAAATATCTATACATTTTGGTGCTCCCAGGGTGTATAGAGAAATTGGAACTATGAGCATCATCCAGAAATTCCCTTTTTAGATCAGGTATATCGGGAACACAAAGTCTCTTCCCAAATTTCAAAATTCCATCCTCATACACAAAGTCTCTCAATCTCCCATCATTCACAGCTTTAATCTTCTTTTTAAATTCTTCATCATCGGTCTGAGAACTCTTAATCCTTTCTAGTAAAGATGGTTTGGCAACCATTTGAAAAATCATTGATGTTTCACCTTCCCTGGTTATTCCCATGTCCATCTTCACTAGATCCATGAAAATTGGATCCCTTTCCATTCTCATATTGTTCAAAACTCCATGGTCTTTTATACTCAAAGCATCTGCCACCTTGTTTGCTTTCCCCGAGTGGTAGTGTATCGTGAAATCATAATCCTTGAGTAATTCAAGCCATCTCCTTTGCCTCATGTTGAGTTATTTTTGTGAGAAAATATACTTCAAACTCTTGTGATCAGTATAAATATCACATTTTTCACCATAGAGGTAGTCCCTCCATATCTTCAAAGCAAAGATCACAGCTGCTAACTCGAGATCATGAGTAGGATAGTTTTGTTCATGAATTTTCAACTATCGTGATGCATAGGCAGTAACTCTATCATTCTGCATAAGGACACAACCAAGTCCTTTCTTTGATGCATCACTATAAATAACGAACCCATCATCCCCCGATGGTAGAGTCAATATAGGAGCATTTACTAATCTTCTCTTCAGTTCTTCGAAACATTCTTCACACTCTTTTGTCCAAACAAATTTAACCCCTTTACGTGTGAGCTTCGTTAATGGGATAGCCAATCGGGCAAAATTCTAGACGAAACGTCGATAATAACCTGCCAAACCAATAAAACTACGTATCTCAGTTATACTCGTAGGTGCTGGCCATTCTTGGATTGCCTTGGTCTTAGAAGGATCAACAGAGATTCCATCTTTAGAGACAATATGGCCAAGAAAAGAAATCTCCTGAAGCCAGAATTCACACTTGCTAAACATCCCATATAATTCATGCCTCCTCAGATTCTTCAAGATAATGCGCAAGTGATTTTCATGATCTTCGTAGGTTTTGGATTATACCAAGATATCATCAATAAATACCACCACAAATTCGTCAAGATACTCCTTGAAAACTCTATTCATCATATCCATGAATTAAGAGGGTGCATTAGTCAATCCAAACGGCATTACGGTAAACTCGTAATGCCCGTACCTGGTTCGAAATGTTGTCTTTGGAATGTCTTCCTTCTTCACACACAACTGATGGTATCCAGATCGAAGGTCAATCTTTGAAAAGTATTGAACTCCATGATGTTGGTCAAATAAATCATCAATGCGAGGTAGGGGATACTTGTTCTTTATCGTTATAGCATTGATCTCCCTGTAGTCGATACATAACCTCATAGATCCATCTTTCTTTTTAACAAAAAAAACAGGGGCTCCCCATGGAGAAACACTAGGGAGAATAAATCCTTTATTACTCAATTCCTATAGTTGTTTATTTAGTTCAACTAATTATACAGTTTCCATTCTTATAAGGGGTCTTCGATATAGGCCTTGATCCAGGAATCAAATCAATGGAAAACTCAACTTCTCGTTCTGGAGGATGTCCAGGTAAATCTTCCAGAAATACATCTACAAATTCTTTCACAATAGGTACATCCTCTTTTTGAACATTCATTTCCTCACCCACGGTTATTTTATTCTCTTCCTCCCCAATAATTGAATTTAGTTGAGCTATTGAGGGTGGATCTAAATAAGAATTAGGTGGTGACGATTCTGCTCTAAAGATAAGGTGTTCCTTATCATTATCATCAAGAATCATAACCTCTTTCTTCTTACAATAAATCTTCGCATCATAGTCCGAAAGCCAGTCCATACCGAGGATTATGTCAAACTCAATCATAGGTATGACGATGAGATCAGAAGATAACGAACATTTATGTGCTCTAATGGGGACTGATTCACAAAACTTTGTTGCAATGATACTTCCCTTAGGAGTTTTAACTGACAACTCCCTTGTTAAATAAAATTGGAAATATCTAATTTTCTTAGAAAACTGGGAAGATATGAAACAATGCGATGATCCAGAATCAAATAATGCATTTGCTAAACTTGAGGAAACCATTAAATTACCTGCCACCACGTCTTTCGGAGCTTCTACCTCAGCAGTAGTGATAGCATAAGCTTGGCCTTGATCCCTTGGCCTTTTCTGAGGTAAGTTCTCCTGACGATTAGGAAATTTATTTTCATAATGTCCCATCTCCCTGCAATTGTAGCACTGAACGTTGGTGGCTTCCTTCTTCCCTTTGCAATCACGAGCTTGGTGGCCTTTTTCACCACACTTGTAACAGACTCCCATTCCCTTCAGGAAAGTACCAGGGTGTTTCTTCCCACATTTACCACAGGATGGATATTCAACCTTTCCTTTATTCCCCTTATTTCCATTCCCAGATTGATCAGCAGGCCTCTTCTTCTCTTACTTTGCTTTAAAGTCATAAGACTTAGAGAATTCCTTTTCGGTCTTGATAGCACATGAGACAATGTCTTCGTACGATGAAAAGGATTGTGAGACTAATGCTCGACAGAGAAATGGTTTTAACCCATCAAAGAAACGACCAATATTACTTCCTGGGTTACGTATACAATCTCCAGCATACCTTGCTAACCTTGTAAAGTTAGCCTCATACTTTGTGACATTCTCATCCTCCTTCTGTCTCAAACTCATAAATTGCCTTTCCATATCTGCTCGATGGTCGCGAGGAAAGTATTTTTCTAAAAACAGATCTTTGAACTCCCTCTATTCCATATTTGATACTTCATCATCTTCCTTCGTATTTTGAATCAATGACCACCATTGATCAGCATCTCCAGTGAGGCGTTAAACTGCCATGATAACTTTTTCCCTTTCATTACTCCCCAAAGCCTGAAATATTTTCTCTAGGGAAAATATCCATTGCTCAGCTACTAATGGATTTGTACTCCCATTGAATGTTGGTGGTTGTTGCCTCATGAATCGATCTAACATTGATCCTCCATGCTGCGGATCAGGGTGCTCCATACGGGTAAGGTTATTATTCATAACTTCAGTGAGTTTTCCCAGTATGGTGATTAGATGATCGACACCAGTTGCATCACCAGCCCCACTATAATTAACTTGAGCAAGAGGGCAATCCCTACATAGAGTGCGTGCATTGATATGGTTCACATTTCTTCCACTAGGCTCCATTTCTAAACAATGGCATAAACTAGATCAGTTTATGAATCAAAATACATAATCCCATACTTATAAAACACTTAACATAAATTTAACTATTTATGGATATAATCCATAATCATAAGAATGTTTTCTTTGAGGAAGTATATACTCATAATCCCTTCAAAATGATTTGTAAAGAAAATGAGAGTTATCCTAAGCATATCCCCCGGGAGTGTCGTAACCAAGAGTGTAGCAAGGCCCGTTGTCGTGCACCAGTTCCCATTCGAGTCTAGCTCAAAGCGGTGTTTTCGGGTTTTACCCCTAGGTACATCTATGCCAGAGCCGCCTCTACCTGCTCGTATCCAGACATGGATGTATTGCTCAGAAAACTCACAAAATCTCTACAATACCAAAATTCTAGGAAGTTCTTCTATACTAATCCTCAAAGTTCATCTTAGGTCTACGTGCTCTAATTAGAGTTTATCTAAATCTAGTTTCCAAGGTTTGTACTAAAATTTCTCTGATACCAACTGTAACGCCCCGACACTAGTTACCCAGAGTTGGTGCATTATTACATAACATTGAGATGATCACAAGAAAGATCAAATCTCGAAAGACCGATTGGTTTAGTAGCCTTGGAAACACTAGATATATTCATAAGTTTTACATTACATCATAAAATGAAAAACTACTACAACAACATAATGTCTCCACAGTCCACACTATTATCCCCTCATAATATCCTTGCAGGTCATTCATAACTTACTTCTTCACATCCTGGGAAAAATAAAACATAGAAAAGGGGTGAGCTAAAATGCCCAGTAAGGATAACAATATAGCGGAACATTCAAAAATAAGAATAAACATTTAAGGCAATGAATTACTAAAACAAAAGCCTTTTAAACATGAACTTCAACATAGTATGGCAAAAGTAAAATAAAATAATTCCATTTACTTGTTCACATGGATATTCTACTAATCGAATAATCACATGAAATATCAATAACCACTTTTATAATGTTGGAATGCATAATGCCAGACTATCATAACCACATAGCCAAGGCCTCGTGCCAAGACTACAAATAAGATTTTTCCAAGGCCTTGTGCCAAGACACTAGTTTGTCTCATGAGACCTACCAATGCATCGAGGAGCTATAGCGGGCTCCACCCGTCACATATTAAGTCCAATGCATTCCCATATGAAAAGGTTTAAACATAACATAAACATTCGTATTAAAACTAGCATAAGAAATGTCAATAATTTCACCATAAACTATGAATGGTATAAAAATAGCACATCCACAGTCAAACATATCACAAAACCTTCAATACAATATAGAAGTTTTGTATCATAATAAATCAACTTCAAATAAGCGTAAAATCTATCAAAGGATGTTGACATAGATGAAATCAGAACACTTTTTAGAGAAATATCTCTTTCTATTATTGAAATCATTTAAGGGCCATATAAAATAAAACATTTTCTTGAAAATATTCTTATAATCTTGTAAGGAAAGCTTTGAATATTTTATAACAACAGAAAATAATCGCACCCACCGTATAAGTTAAAAAAACATTCTTACCTTAATTCTGTCGAAAAGGTTAAAAAGGACCTTGTTTTGAAAACGACGGAAAGATTCCTTTTATAAAAAGTAAAACAAGGGTATAAATGAATTTAACCCATATTATTGTAAAAATGTTTTGAAATACATTTTGAAGAAACATAAATGTGGATGATAACGATATCCCAGTAGATTATTACGTATAAACAACCTCGGATAATGAAGAGATTGTGAAATAACCCTTACCTTGTACTTTTCCTTGGTTGGGGTAGGTTAACCTCTTGTATAATGGTGAAATAATTGTTATTAAATTATACAAGAATCATATATATTAATATGATATCATATATGATCTTTTAATATTGATTTGATAATAATATCTTAGTATTATCGTTGTTTTGGGTGTTAACTTACTTGTTTTCTTTTATATTTTTTGTTACGTAAGCCATGTTTGTAATGAATAGGTTGTATATTATTCATATCCAGAATGATATCAAGTCCTTAAACATCATTTTTAAATCAACAAATGATAATTATACTTGAATGGATACAATGGAGAATGAATCTTATCGCGTTCGTGGAGAAGGTAGTCTGTACGTACGCACGAGCGACAATATCATTATTTTGATATTAAAATAATATATAAATGGATGTTATATCATATATACAGAATAATTAACATGTTATATTTATTATTTACATGAGTTACACATCATTATTATACCCATCCAAATAATAATATATTGAATAACAATTACACCACGACGTGGAGACGGTAAGCCGTACGTACGCACGTATGGTGACATGTTATTCAAAGGGTGGATAGAATACTGAATATGGTTGTACCATATTTATAATAACATCACAGTATATGTGAGATATGGGAGTTATTATTTTATAATGGTAACAACAAAGGAAGAAGAAGTGGAAGAAGAAATGAACTTGGAAAAAGGGTGGTGAAATCATTACCTCTTCTTCGGATTCTTCCTTTTGATTTGATCAAAAGGGATCCTTAGGTTGGCTTTCTGAGAAAACTAAGGCCTCTAGGTTGTAGTGAGGGAAGTTTGGAGAGTATTTGGGCAGAGTTTTGCCGAACCGAAAGGATTTTAAGGTGTGAATAGATGAGAAGGATGAGTGCCCTTTTATAAGAGGGGTGAGGGGCACCTTTGGAAAAGCTAGAGATATTAGTTTATAATAAATTCATAATCGGTTTACAATGGCTCCAAAGTTTACTATTCAAAGGTTAAGGTGGGGATGGGTCGAAAACAACTCAACCAATAGAATTTAGACAGGTTTGGGTATTTATATTAACCTTATCTTTAAGTATTAACTCTAAGTTAATTAGTTTCACTTTTACAATGTCTCTTTGTATTTTTATATAATATGGTTAATAAACTTACTATATACATCCAAGCGACCCCCAAGTGGTCCATTAATGATGAACCTATCATAATATAAGTCTCTTGGCCAAACCGTATATTTTTAGGAATTTAATATCAATTAATAATATAATATTTGTTTTAAGAACTCTTTTATGTCAATTTTGACACTATTCAATTGTTGATTTTTTTGAAACTCATAACAGATTTATTACTTCGAACAAAGTAAATTAAATAAATACTAATATATCATATTATCCTATAAAATTAGTTTAATTCATTAAAATTTTCATATTATATTTATTTGGGTATTTATAATATCAATTAATTTAATTTTTCACTATTTCAGTAATTACTGCATCATCATTGTGTCATAAATAAAATAAATTATTTAATGTCTAAAAATTATAAATAAAATATCATTATGTAGGAAATATTTTTATATTTCTAATGAATATTTATAATCTAAAATCCAACATATATAACACTATTTAAAAATTGTTTTTCTAAAAGATATATGCTTGTGTCATTTTTGTATTCATTTTAACATAATTAAAAAAAGTGTCCCTATCACCTACAAGTGGCACCATGGGGTCCCAAAATCGACCCAAAGATGCCCATGGTCGAACATGTATCAACCAATAAGTCTAGGACACGTTTTAGGGTAATTTAGTATTATTATAATATTATTGTTTAACCCTTATTTACCGGATTTACCCTTAGCCATAGTAAATAAAATATTTACCACAATAATTATTCAAAATGTATAAAAATAAAAGTTACCTATTTACCAAATTTGGATATCCTGATTCCAAATATGGAATCCATTTTTCTAAATTCAAAACACAGAAGTGGCCGAAATTAATTTAAAATTAATTCCCGTTGTCAGAACAAAAAAGCGTGTTTTTAAGAGATAATAACTATCAAAAGATTGACACTTGTTTATGTTCGGTTTAATTGTAAAATTATGTCCAATGACCAACATTATATTAAATGGTAAAAATATATTCTAAATATACTTTAAAACCACTCAAATTCGTAATTTATCACTATTAATTATTTTGATTAAAAAAGTTGTTTTTAATTAAAATTTAGTAATTTTCACTATTCATCAAAATATGAAAGTTTTCCGAAAAGTACCAAAATTTCACCTTAGGCTAAATTCGGTATTCCGAATCCAAAAATGAAGTCCATTTTAAAATATAAAATATATATAATTTCAAAAAGTAGGTATTACTATTCATAACGGCTAGTTTAATTGGTTATGGTGTGTTAGAACTCGGTGTTGCGTACAACACACGCCATCACATTATTCAATGAGAAGCGTACCGTAGAAGCTTGGGGTGTTACAAACCCACTCTCCTCAGCTCGGCCCCAAAATCCTCACATGAGGCGCCTACCCAGTAGGCCCATGCATAGTCCATGGTGAAGTTACCGCCCTGGCGCAGGTCCCACTCATCGGACCACCCCTTCTTTGGATCCTGCAATGCCGCCTTCAGCATGGTATGGTACAGAGGAGGGGACGTATCCAGTTGCAATGGCTTCCCATAAATATTGTTCACATGGTTTTAAATATAGTCGGCGGTGACGGGTGTGAAATCCTCCCGCGCATGACCATCGGCCACCCTGAACCACTGGCACTAGCATGGCGTGCTCCTGAACCAGCAAGCTAGTTCGTACCTACTCGCTTCAGGGATGAAGATGTCATCCCTCAGCCCGAAGCCATACAAGGGAAGTTTCTTTCACTGCGGATAATTATTCGGACCCTCTAATAGCAGTTTTTCAAAGAATTATGGTCAGAGTGGCTTCAGACCATCTCCCCTAGGCCCAAATAGTTATCCATCTCATCCCTCCGGGCGGCATCTACAAGGACCCCCAATATAGCCTCTCGATGGGCCATTTCGGTTTCGAAACTCGAAAAATGATTTTTTCTGGGATGGATGGCGAAGCTTGCTCGTGAAGATCCCTCGCGAATTTCAGGTGCAAAACCAAGCCGTAAAGTCTGGACTAGGCCGGAAAATAGAAGTTCGATTGGCGCGTTCGCGGAGTCGGAGACTCACGATTCGCCGCGAAGCTCGATTCGCGAAGAGCGGATGCAGAGAACGCATAGCTTTGCGAAGTCAAGAGCACAATAGGACAAATGTCGTGAGCGGACAAAAGAGAGTTCATCCCCCCTATTTATAGGCGGTGACCTTGGAGCTTCGTGGCGCATCCCGCCCGCACGGAGCATCGCAGCGCGCCCAGACCGCGGGGCCAGCAGCAGCACGGCGGGACCCTTCGCGAGGCCGCACCACGAACCACCGATAATTTTGGTGATTTTCCCTCAGACTTCGACCCTTCATCCCTCCACGGATCCAAGTTTGAGGGGGGAATTTTTTGGTGCCAAAATCTTGCACGAAAAGAAGGGACAGAAAAGAAGCCCCATGCGCTGCCTCGCGAAGCTCTGACGCGATGTACCCCCCCGAGCATCGCAGCCACTGCGAAGCACAGGAGTCGGTAACGCTCTACGAACGCCCTGACGTTCGCGAGCCCGCTGCGAAGCACAGGAGGCAGTAACGCTCTGGGAATGCCCTGACATTTGCGAGCCCTCCGCGAAGCACAGGCGGCGGTAACGCTCCGTGAACGCCCTGACATTCGCGAGCCCTCCGCGAAGCACACGCCACCCATTTGTGCTGCGTGAGCTCTACTTTGCGACGCCCCTTGCCTATAAATACTGGGTTCCCCCTGATCCCAGAAGATGGACGATCCGACCTTTTGGATTCTCAGATCCTGAATCGCAAAGCACCCTTCCCCCCCCCCCCCCCCGGAATCATGAGCTCTACGATGTACTTATACTTCGCGAGATGCCTTCGCCCTATCTCGCCTTGTACCCCTCTTCCGAGAGGGATGCCCTTTGCGAAGCCTAAGGGCATTCGTGAAGGAAGGGGATTCCCAAGGGAACCTGAGCAGCCACGGAGCACTTATGCTTCGCGAAACACCCATCTGGTACTAGTGATCCACATGCCAGGGCAGGGTCCCTGTACATCGCGAAGCACACTACTTCTCAGCACCTTGCTCCGCGAGGCCCCTCTGCTTCGTGAGGCAGTGCTCCGCGAATACTATTCCACTTCGCGAAGCACCTCCTAGTCACACCCCTGCCCCATGCTAAGGCCGAGGCACTCCACTTCACGAAGCATACTCATTTTCTTGGAAATTCCTCTTCCCGTGAGACCCTCCAGGTTTGCACGATGTGATTTCAAAATCCCATGGACAACACCACTTGCAACGTTGCTTCGCCTAATGCTTCTTCGCATAGGCATGCTAACAGCTATTGCTTCTTCGCATAGCCACGCTAACGTGGACCCTTCGATGGTTCGCTCCGCGACCCCCTTTTACCATGGTCTTTCCAGTACCTTCCCTCCCCCAAGGAACAGAGGGTACCAGTTATGTAAGTCCTAGGGGTGTGGACTGAACCCAACTCGTCCGAACTGCAGGATGTTAAACTGTAAAGTACCTCATCCTCAACAAATGATGTTGAACTGTGATCTGAACACGTACCTCGCACGCAGGGTCCCCCCATCTAGGACATTTTTAACGCCACTCGTCTCCACAGAGATGGGGTCACCCCCTACACAAGGAATGATATCATCCTTCTCAGAGTAGCGTTTGTCCATGGGAGAAGGGAAACCACCCTGGTATAAGCCTCAAGCCTCTCTTGCGGAAGGTAGCACACATGCACCTCCGCACTTCCCCACTGCCAAGGCCAGCGGAGGGCACGATAGAGAATGAGGCACCTTCCATATTTGGTCCCAAATCCATCTCCTGTCGCGCTTTGTCACACTTCAGGCCTCCATCCTGGAGTAAGTCCTAGCACCATGGGCCGCCCAACGCGTAAGCCCCTCTTCGTTTATCACAGACGCAACCTTCACGACGTGATCGTCAGGTCCCTGCTGCCTCTTGTTTCTCACACCGAGCATGACTCACGTGGGCTTAGAGTAAGCATTGTCCATGACAACACCTCGTCCAACATGACGTTAAAATGTATTCCCTCTTCCAGCATGACGTTAAACTGAATGCCCTTGTCCTGCAATGACATTAAAATGCACACCCATTTGAACTACGAGGTCTTCGATCCATGTCACAACATGGTACGTAGGAAGCCTCCATGAGGTTCAAGCCCATCCGTAATTTCTTCACGTCGAGTTCTACCTTCGTCCAGTATGATGTTAAGCTGCATTCCAGTCCGGTGGCAAGACATTGTGACCAACCCGAACTACGAGGACTTTGATCCATGTCAAGGCATGGTACGTAGGAAGACTCATGAGGTTCAAGCCCATCTCCCATCGGACCAAGGTCCCTCATTTATTTCGGTTCGCTGACACCCACTTCCATTCACGAACTATGAGGTCTTTGATCCATGTCAAGGCACGGTATGTAGGAAGCATCACGAGGTTCAAGCCCACCACCAAGTGGACCCCCGGGTTCACCTTCACATTGGTTCGCCGACGATGCCCCTTTGAACTACGGGGTCTTTGATCCATGTCATGACATGGTACGTAGGAAGCCTCCACGAGGTTCAAGCCCACCTCTCGTCGTTTATTCACGTCTGGGTTCATCGTTGTCCCGCACGGCATTAAACTGCATTCTGGTCCAGCGGCAAGTCGTTGTGACCAACCTGAACTACGTGGTCTTTGATCCGTGCTAAGGCATGGTACGTAGGAAGCCTCCACGAGGTCCAAGCCCACCACCACTGGGACCCCCTAGTCCTCCTCATTCACGTCGGCCTTCCGGCATCCAACCTAAACTATGTGGTCTTTGATCCATGTCAAGGCATGGTATGTAGGAAGCCTCCCAGAGGTTCAAGCCCACCACCTGTTGGTCACTCCATCCTTCTTCACGTCAGGTCACCAGCACCTGGGCGGCCTAGTGTGTAAGCCTCGCACCATCCGGACCAAGGTCCTCATTCACATCAGTTCACTGACACACCATTCTGAACTATGAGGTCTTTGATCCATGTCAAGGCATGGTACATTGGAAGCCTCCATAAGGTTCAAACCCATCACCCGGTCGTTCTGACCCCATTTACGTCGGTTCACCCCCGTCCCGCATGACGTTAAACTGTATTCCACATTCCACCTGAACTACGGGGACTTTGATCCATCTCAAGACATGGTATGTAGGAAACCTCCATGAGGTTCAAGCCCAGCACCAGTAGACTCCCGGGTTCACCTCCACGGCGGTTCACTGACGATGCCCATCGGGCTAAGGTCAACCTTCACGTCAGCTCGCCGGCACCATCCTGAACTATGCGGACATTGATTCCCTGACACGGGGGTATGTAGGAGGTCTCTTCGAGTCTCAAGACCAATATCACTATCCCCCTTGTGATAGTCCCATCTCAGTCCCCCTCCTCTTCATCCACATATCAATCATCCACCCGGATTCTCACTCGGACTGTCATATCCTGGTGAGATCATGACATTCCGCTCCTCTTCACAACATTCAGTAAGCCGCCCACGGGTTGGCCCCGATATTAGCATCCCTTCAAGGGAAATTCATCAATTTGATCCACTCCAGCTAGTGTTGTGATCAAGATGACCCATCTCTGCAAGTCGTTAAACTCGCGGCCCCCCCTCATGATAAACATGAGATGACTGAGGAAAACCTCGGACGACATGCCTTTGGCATAATCTTCTCTGCTGGATGTTAATCTTGCAGCATACCCTATGTTAAACATGGGAAGCTAATGAAAACCACAGATGCATGCCTATAGAAAATGATTCCCTGCATTCGACGTGGGATGCCTCGGGTTATGCACCCTTGATATGCCCTCTTATGAGGAAGAATTTAGGTCCCCCAATGTCCACGCACCCAGAGATGCCTCGACATGCCTGATGTTTTCGTCTACTCCGACCGAAGGTCGCTACCATGTCAAGACCCCATGGAATTTCTGGACGGAGGTAGTGTAATTAACCGGTGTCCATTAAGATATGGCACCGGGAATGAGATTCATGAACAACGTATTAAATCTATAAGGGAGACCCTGACTAGGTGATGAGTTCTAAGGAGGAATCCACGAGAAGAAGAACCGATATCCCATCATCCCGATTTCGATCAAGGAGCAGACGTCCCTGAATAAGAAACAGATGCCTCCCGCCTTTGGAAAGCAGGAATGCAGGGCAACAGCGGCGCATCCCCCCACTGGCGGATGCGCGCACCCCGGCGAAAGCGTCAGAAACAACCAACAATTTATCCCATCACCAAGGAGATGAGGGTATCAGACTATGATATACGAACAACATCTGTGGAATCCTAATGAATGGGATCCAAAATGATGAGCTTCTCTTAGAACTAGACACTTGGGGTAGTATACAGTAGACTCATATCCTAATGAAAAACTTTATGGATGTGTTTTTGATAATTCTAGATCATGATCATCAAGTTCATAATCGCAAGGCATTCAAGATATGGCGGGTCATGTTCATGGATAAGGAAATAACTATTCAAATGATGGTTTCACTGAAGCATTATCTGATGAAATCACAACGAAGGAGGCCTGTGTCATATAGGATAATGATGGAGGATGTGAGAATGATCAGTGGGGATATAACATGGTGGAATTATGAAATACATTTTCCACTACACTACAATCCTATAAAACATCATTTGTGTTTAGATTATTTTAGGAAGAGACGTGTTCATTACCCTTTTCCCATGGACACTTCTGGTGGAGGACATCAAACCGTCTCGAATTATGGGGAAAATAGGGGTATCTATGGTGGCTCAAATATAAAAAACATTAATTAATTTTTGGAGGGGGAATTTCTAGGAAGAATTGTGGCCTATTCCAGTTTCATCGTGGATGGATTGTGGCACACAATAGTGGTTATAAAATATTCAATTTTATTATTCCATTGAATTCTTATTTATGGACCATTGTACTCAAAATAAATAGGTTCCATTAATTGAAACTCACCAAAATCAGGGTTATGATTGGAATAGTAAAATTCAAAAATTTTAAAATCCACTCATTCCCATTTCACGATGGTGTGATGGTGAAAATACTAGATGTAAAATTGGAGTATAGGGAACACATACAAGACATTTAGGAAAAAGTGGTCATCAAAGGATTTAACAACAAATCCTTCTACAAGTCAAACCCTATATTTCGGTACTCCCTACAGATTATAAGAATCCAACAGTGAAAAAAAATTCAACATGGGGTTCTATGAAGATAATAATCCATCTATCCTTCTTTATATGTGGTGGATGCTTCGTAGGAATGGGTTTGGGGGAAACCATTATGTTTCCACCGCCCATTTTTATCTTTATAATATTATAGGATTATTTGAACAATAGGTAAGTGGTGTACCCTAGCATGACCATGAATCAATGAAAACTGTGATCATGCTTGTGATTGAGGATTCAGAGTATCATGGAGGAAGTAAAAATTCTATTTCAGGGGTGATCCAGCCATCACTAATAGCTCAATATAGAGTTACAGTGGGAGGAGGTGCAATGAGATGTTTAACCTATACCTCCTAGATGGGATGGAATTCCCATACGTTATCATGGGAGTAGGCATCAAGATCTTGGCCAGATATATTATAGTAAGAGATTATCCTAGTAAAAATCTAAGATATATCTTAAATCCAATGATCGATGATTTATAATTCTCATGTTCGGAGGCATGGGGAATGATTAGGATGAACCATATGGTAGATTAGTTGTGGAAATTTCTTACTCCTAAAGGAATGGAAAAGCTAAGGTTGTGGCCCACCCATCTCACATCAATGCTGAACTTACATAAGAAGTTTGAATACATAGTATCCATGTTCATGTTTTCCCTTTATCATGTGGCAACTGAGCATTCCCCCATCAGTATGGGTGATGTTCAATGGTGAGAAAATTCATGAGGATACACCACATTTTGATGACTCAAATGAGGAGGAATTGGTCATTGATGACATGAAATGATACAATGATGGAGAATCCATGGGGTTAGTATCTATGTAGTCCATTATCGTAGATAGAGAACTGTTTACAGATTGGGATGTTTCTGATCTCATTGAATTTCTCGAGGTAATATTATTAAGTTAATTTTCACTTAAATTCCTTAATCTATAGAGTTTATAGGGTTTTAATATTATTTTGTATATTTTAAATAGATAAATTAATTAGGGTACCCTATTTGACAGTACGAGGGATCACTATTAGGTGATAGAGAGCATGATATGAAAAACATTCAGAAGGTTACCACAATTGGTGGTCACATTGACAAGGATGATGTGGTTGTATATGAGCTTTAGAACATATAGGTACTCTATTTGAGAATATGAAATATCATCCCATTGGTAGTGTACATTTCTGGAAAGTAAGGTTACATTCGGTATCTCATTATTGATATCCCTTTTCCCAAAGGTGATGCTAAATCAAAATCCACCTAGACCCTCTTTAATCATTCATTATAATTTTGCATAAACCAGAATTTTTTATCTCATTAAGATTATATTCAACCATATATGGGGGTCTTTTGGGAATTATAGATGTTTTTAATATAATTGTGGGATATCCTATAGTGGATCATTCTATCGATTTATTAGCCCCAAGGATCACGAATATTTTTGGCCTATATAATTATGGAACACTTATGTGACATATGTTTTTAAAACCTATTATCATTAATAAAACCTACTATCATTATATTTATGGATGGTGTTTTTGAGTGGTTGAATGCCTAACTAGTGGCTCTAGCTGAGGAATCATGAGAACATTCTATGATTGATGTGTTATCTCTTCTTGATCTTGTTGTTCTAGATGACCCAACCTTGGCCTAGGAGAGAGGCCAACATAAGTCATGTGTGAAACCAATGGAGGGGCCTTGATGAAAATTATCAGAGGTGATTCTACAAAGGAAGATTTTTTTTGAATAAGGGAATCCTTTTGACATGGATCCAGACCTGGTTTAACGAATCCTAGAGGAGGACCCTCTATTACTATCCTAGTAGCCTTCCTCAAATATGAGCATATTCCAAATGAATAGAAATAATTATTTGGGTTTGAAATTTATGAAAATAATAGTATTTTCCAATTAAGTTCATGGAAGATCATGAAACACTTCATTATCCATAGTCTGAATGCATAATTGGTAATCCTTATGGGACCCCTTCTCTAATAATTGTGCATCTAGGTCACTGGTTGGGTGGATGATAATTCTCTCAATGAGTTTTTCTATGACTACAATGTGGAGAGGGTATGGGGTAGGTCCATAATCTATTATTCACCTATAATAATTAGAAATATAGCATCATCAAGAAAATATAAGAGTTCGATCATGAAATTCAACATCTTGATGAGTATGTGAATTATTTAACAACAATCCTAAAGGCTCAAGTATAGGTCATCACTCAATTAATAGATTACCTATACGTATACAAGGATGATGTGAAGGTATTTCTATCTAAAAAATATGAGTACCAGGATAATCTGGATTAAGTGGGGATCATAGTTGATGATATTTTTCCTATGGCTTATTAGGAAGGAGCATAGATCATGGGGCTATAGTTGGACCAAGTGGCCTTGTACCTATGACTAGAAGCACTGGAGAACTCGATCGATGTGGTGGAGACATAGATTCAGTTTTTCATGACTCAAGAGAACCTCTAATGTATGGATAACCCTCACCAACATTTGATGACTCTTTGTTTTAATCATTCTCTCTTGTATAGAAATATTTTATTCATCTCATTTATGATCACAAATCAATCAGAGTTCGGATATATCAAACAACCAATCTCTTAGACAACATGAGTCATGTTATGATTGAGAATTAATTGTTGACCATGTGATTTCCAATTTATATGAGTGTATTAGATAATCATCAAGCAATGGGGGTTTGAATATTTTGACTATCCATTTAGATTCTTCTAGACAAGAGGGTTGTGTATATAGAATAGGTCACTCTAAACAACTAAAGTTATTTTCAAATGTGTGCTTGTGAATGAATGTGTTAACATCACTGGGGTTTATTTAAACCTGATCAAATGGAAATGAATATTGTGAATCATAACACTAAAAATCAATAACAAAAGGGGTGTCATGTTGATGGAGGATAACTACACATCATGTTTGGAACACATTATGCATTACCATTTTTCCAATGATGGGGACAAACAAATGAGCATCGACTGATAAGCATTTTTGAAAACTGGTATGTATTGTCAAATTTTACCCATTATATTTATTGTTCCATGCTATCACAAAGGAGATGGTGTTATGTACAATAGATCCTTCCTTCATGTTCAAGTGATCCTCACCCTAGACGGTGGGGTGGTATTCAATTTAATATATAAATCCATAGTTATGTTGTGAAACATATTAGGAATTGGGAATACATTCCCTTTTAACCATCCTTTTCCATTGGGGTGTGTTATTGTAACAATTCTTGTATCACATCATTTTTGGATCGTGAGAGGATAGTTTTACACTTGAATTTCAAGGTAAGGTTCATTTATTCACACATCACATATTTCTAGGACACATGGTATATGGTGTATTTTCACAATGAGGTGCCCTACAGAACATCTCATCAAATTTAGAACAGTAGCCAATTTTTTAGTCCATAAAACTTTTGAAAAAAACTATTTTATTTTTCATGAAAGCTAATCCATGGCCCCATAATGGTCATTTTTGGTGGATCTCATGTTAGGCTCATCCTAAACTAGTCATTCAAGGTCAAGGGTTTTATTTTTTCATCCAAAAATACTCCCATGAAATTGGATCCAATAGGGGATCAATTAATCTCACCATAGTAAGTGTATAATTTCAATGTGTTCATTTAAAAATTTCTTCTATTATAGAAAATTCATTTTTCATAGTGAACACCCTTGTTGGAATAACCTATATAAAGGAGAGGGACCCATTTTATAACACCCTATCTTCTTGTGAGACAATCATTTATCTCTTGTGTAAAATATGTATCTACATGAAATCCCAAGTCTCAACCATGGATTTCTATCATCTCCATCATTAAAAAACTACGTCCATGATTTTGGGGTACTTCTTGATCCGATTTCCTAATTTTTTTACCACTGTGAATTTTTCATGCCTTGAGTAGATTTTTGAATATATATTATTTTGAAATCCCTAATTATCATGAAATAGAAAACCAATAAATTTAATCTTTGATTGATGTTGTTTCTCATATCTAAAAACCAGGTGAATATAATAATGATAATATATTTCCATATGAAATATCTACTGAGAAAAATACATTTTTTGTATAATTTTATAATAATGGACGAAGTGGTCATATTATTCATTGATATCTGCATTCAAAGCTCTTTGTTAAGTCGGCATGATGAGAATTCATCCTAGAACATCACTATTAATGGTCACCCTTCATTGGAGCATGAGGACATTCTCATCAACCTATTGGGTGGAGGGATGATAAAAATTACAAAGAAGAAACCAGATGCTGAATATTTTATGTCTTGTTATGCATGTATCATCTAGAGTAGTATCTAAGATGACAACAAGGGATGTAATTAATACTAGGATCTGTGGGTTTGGAGAAACTTCACCACTGAACAGTCTACAGTATACATGATAAACTTCACCTTCTTATAGTACATGCATGATCTGTTCTGTATCGAATTGTGTGAGGTGGTGTGGGAATCCTAATTCCTTATTTATCATCAACATGACATGTTTCTATAGATCCTATATAGTTAGTCTCCACACACAAACACATTCTCCCCCCACCAAGAAGATGTGGGTATCAACCTATGTTATATGAACAACATTGATGGAATACTAATGAATGGTATCCAAAATGATGAGTTTCTATTAGAACTAGACACCTGGGGTGATATGAAGTATACCTCTATCCTAATTAAAAACATTAGAAATGTGTTTAAGATAATTTTAGATCATGATCATCATGTTCATAATCAGAAGGCATTCCAGATATGGCTGGTCATTTCTTAAATAAAAAACATAACTACTAAAATGATGGGTTGACTGAAGCATTAGCTGACGATATCACAAATGGGGAGGCATGGATCATATAGGATGATCATGGATGATGTGAGAATGATCAGTGGGGATATAACATGGTGGATGTATGAAAGTCATTTTCAACTACACTGCAATCCTATAAAACAACCTTTGAATCTAGATTATTTTAGGAAAATATGTGTTTATTACCCATTACCCATGGACACTTCTAATAGAGGA
Organism: Viscum album; assembly: GCA_963277665.1. Classification (NCBI taxonomy): domain Eukaryota; kingdom Viridiplantae; phylum Streptophyta; class Magnoliopsida; order Santalales; family Viscaceae; genus Viscum; species Viscum album. The sequence continues at coordinate 1,755,533,647 of OY728158.1, read as the reverse complement.
ATTCACATCTTCTAGAATTATGGTAAATATGGTGGTATCGATGGTGGCTTAGATTTAGAACAAATTAATCCATTTGGAGAGGGGGACATTTCTATGAAGATTTGTGGCCTATTCCAGTTCCATTGTTGGAGTATTGTGGCACACAGTAGTGGTTCTAAAATTTTCAATTCCATTATTCATTTGAATTATTATTTATGGACCTCATTACTCAACAACAATAAATTCCATTTAGTGGAACTAATCAAAATCAAGGTTATGATTGGAATAGTAAAATTTAAAATTTTCAACATCCTCTCATTCACAATTCGAGATGGTGTGATGGTGGAAATCCTGGAGGGAAAACTGGAGTATAAGAAACACATACAAGACTTTTTGGATGGAGTGGTTATAGAATGATTTGACGACAAAACCTTCAACAAGTAAAACCCTATATGTCGGTACTCCCTAAATATTAGAAGAATCCAACTGCGAAAAAATGAGGCAACATGGAGTAATATGAAGATAATAATCCATATATCCTTCTTTATATGTAGTGTATGTTTCATTGGAAAGGGTTTGGGGAGGCCATTATGTTTCCACCGCCCATTTTCAACTTGGTAATATTATAGGATTATTCCAACAATAGGTCAGTGGTTTACACTAGCATGACCGTGCATCAATGAAATATTATTATCATTCATGTGGGTGATGATTCAGAGTAGCATGGAGGGAGTAAAAATTCTATTTCAGGGGTGATCCAACAATCACTATTAGCTCGATATAGAGTTGTAGTGGGGGGAGGTGCTAAGATATTTTTCACCTATACCTCCTGGATGGGATGGAATTCCTAGAAATTGATCATGGGAGTAGTCATGAAGATCTTATTCCAGATATATTATAGTAAGGTATTATCCTAATAAAAAGTTAAGATATCTCTAAAATCCAATGACATATTCTTTATAATTCTCACATTTCAAGGCTTGGGGAATTATTAGGATGAACCATCTAGTGGATTTATTGTGGAAATTTCTTACTCTGAAAGGGTTGGATAATCTAAATTTGTGTCCCAACCATCTCACATCCATTCTTATCTTACATAAGAAGGTTGGAATACATAGTATTCGTGTACATGTTTTTTGTCTATCATGTGACAACTGATCATTCCCCCCTCAGTGCGGGTGATGTTCTATGGTGATAAAATCCACGATGAGACACCATATTTGGATGAATCAAATAAGGAGGAATTGGTAATTGATGAATATAAATGATACAAAAATGTAGAATCCGTGTGTTTAGTATCTATGTAGTCCATTATCTATGATAAAGAACTTTCTCACATTGGGATTTTTCCAACATCATTGACTTTCTCAATGTAATATTATTAAATTAATTTTACCTTATATTCCTTAATCTATTTATTTTAGAGGATTTTACTATGATTTTTATTTTATTGGTTATTACATAAATTAATTATGGTACCTTATTTGACGGAATGAGGGCTTATCATCATGTGATGGAAAACATGATATGAAAACGTGTCACAAGGTTACCAAAATTGGTGGTCTCATTGAGTAGGACGATGTGATCATATCAGATCTTTAGATCCTAATAGTAATCCTTATGGGAATATGAAATATCAACCCAGTGGTAGATTCCATTTCTGGAATGTAAGGTCACATTAGGTATCTCAATATTGTTATCCCTTTTCCAAAAGGGGATGCTAAATCACAATCCACCAAGTCCCTATTTAATCATTCATGAAGATTTTTCATAAAAAAATGTTTCTGTTCTCATAAATATTCCATTCAACCAGATTTACGGACACAATGGGAATTATAGATGTTTCAAATATAATTGTGGGATATCCAATAGTGGATTATTGTATCTATTTATTAGTACCAAGGCTTATGCAAATTCTTAACCAATATAATTATGGATCACTTATGTGATCTATGTTTTTAAAAAATATTATCATTAATAAAACCTATTATAATGATCATTATTCATGATGATTTTGAGTGGTTGAATGCCTAACTAGTTGCTATAGGTGAGGGATCATTAGAACATTCTATGATTGATGCGTTATCAATTGAGGATCTTGTTGTTCTAGCAGACCTTGCCTTGGCCTTGGAGGGAGGTCGAATTTTTTCATGTTTAAAACCATTGGAGGGTCCTAGATGAATATTATCATAGGTGACACTAATAAAGATGGTTTTTTTAATAATTGAAACCTTTTGACATGGATCCAGACTTGGTTGAATGAATCGTAGAGGAGAACCCTATGTTACTATCCTTGAGGCCTTCCGTGAATATGAGAATATTAAAATTGAATAGAAATATTTATATGGGTCATAAATTTATGAAATGAATAATATTTTCCATTGTAGGTCAAGGATGATCATGAAAATGCTTAATTACCAACAATCTGAATACATAATTGGTGATCCTTATGCGACCCCTTCTCCAATAGTTGTGCATCTGGGTCACTAGTTGGGTGGATTCTAATTCTCTCAATGAATTGTTCCATGACTAACATGTGGAGAGGGTGTTTGGAAAGGTGCATAATCTATTATTCACCTATAATATATATAAATACATCATCATCCATAAAAACTAGGTGGATGATCAAGAAATTCAACATCATGATGAGTAGGTGAATGATTTAGCAACCTTCATAAATGCTCAAGTATAGGCATCACCGAATTAATGGATCACCTATAAGTAGTCATAAATGATTTTAATGTAGTGGTATCAAAAAAATATGAGTACCAGTATATGCTGGATTTAGTGAGGATCAGAGTTGATGATATTTTTCCAATGAATTATTAGAAGGGAGCAGAGCCTGTGAGGCTAGAGTAAGCCCTAGTTGCCTTGTACCAATGACTAGGAGCACTGGAGAACTCAATAGATGGGGTGGAGACATAGATGCATTTTTTAATGACTCAAGAGAACCTCCAATATATGGATTACCCTCACCAACATTTTATGGCTCTTTGTTTAAATCATTCTCTCGTGTATGGAAATATTTTATTCATCTCATTTACAATCAAAACTCAATCACAGTTGGGATATCGCTAACAACCAATCACTAATCCAACATGAGTCATGTTAATATTGATAATTAATGTTTGAACATGTGATTTCCCATTTATAGGAGTGTATTAGGTAATAATCAAGCAATCGGGGTCAGAATATTTTGACTGAACATCTGGATTCTTCTTGCCAAGAGGGTTGGGTAGAGAGAATAGGCCCCCCTAAACAAATGACATTAGTTTCCAATGTGTTCTTGTGAATGAATGGATTAACATCAATGGGGTTTATTTATACCTTATCAAATGCAAATGATGATTTTGAAACATAGCAACAAATATTTATAACACAAGGGGTGGAATGTTGATCGAGGATAACTACTAAGCATGTTTGGAACACATTATCTATTACAAATTTTCAATGATGGGGACAAACAACTGAGAATCGGCTGATGACAATTTATTAAAACTAGTACCTATCTTCAAATTTCATCCAATGTTATTTAGGGAATGTTCCCATGTCAAATTTCATCCAATTTCCTCATGAGACAATATACACACAATTTTGATCTGTGATTATTAGAGAATATATTTTAGTTTGAGGTCATAATATTGGACTATGGGGTTGTGTTTCTTGAAGGAACATGTGAGAAATTGACAAATGTTAAATTTATGTGAATATTGGGGCCTAAGAGGATGCTCAAGGATATAAATGTTTTTTAAAAGACTACATGCACACAGTTTATGGTCGTGTTGCTTGGACCATGAAAGAGCATTTCAAAAGAATACGTGCATTACTATCGAGGGAACAAAATGAAATTAATTGAGTGCCAAGGGAAAAATCCACACAAAACATTAATAGTGTGACTATCAAGTAGTATAAAAAATTATTATTTAACATGGGATCCTATAATAAAGTCATAGGGGGTGCGAAAAAGTTTTGAATACACCATAAGGACATATGCATCAAGGAAAAGGGACAATCCAATTTTAATTGAGGTCTATGGGACACAAATCAAGAAAAAAAATTATCATGGGAACTCACACATAGTTTAATGTAATGTTTCATGGAAATGGTAACCATGTTTAAGATCATGGAGTTGATACATCCAGTGTGAACACGCATCTAAAAAATTAATGAGGAGAACCCCCTCCAAACATCTTATCCTGCATGAGCCACACATTCTGTGAGAAAACAAAATAGTTCAGAGACCCTATTTCTTGGTGGGGACAACTCAACATGTGGAGAAAGTGAGTGAAAAACCCCATGAGTAAAAATATGAATTTCATGACTTAGATGTTGAGGGAGGTTACTGAACAAAAATGTGTAAAACATTAAACCATGATAAAAAAGTTTGAATAACTACATCACATAGATATGGAGAAAACAAATGTTGGACTGAACATTGTTCACGTTAAAAACAAACAATATTATATTTTTTTTCCAAGATATTCTCTTTGAAACTATCTTAGGATGATAGGAGAGCTTGTTTCTCCATACAACATTATGTAAGGGAGCATGTTCTCATCGATAATATTTCAATTACCCAAATTAGATATGGCACAAAACAATGAAGATGAATTGTAAAATATCCCTATGGGAATATTAGGGGCCCTATGAAAATTAATCCAGGTTCTACAATGCAAAAAATAGAGGTGTGAGTAGAAGAAAATAATGAATTCCACAGTGGGGGAAACACACCATTTATAGTCGATGAAACGGTTTGGATCGCGATAAAATTTTTTAGTGTCACTACGTATCTCGTTATGATGGGAATCATGACATATGTTGTACTGAGATGTTGTGTGGTGGGAGACCAATGCTAGAGAAGTGACATCATCTATGGATAGGGTTGGTGCCAATATTTTAGAAGAGGAGAATCCCACATAGTGGCCTTGGGTCTTCCTCATGAATCTTTCCCATGGATCCCAGCAACACCGCGGCCGGCGTGAAGATCCCCCTCTATGTAGCCACTGCGAATCAAGGAGATAGGAGGCTCCACAAACCTGCTTGACATTTGTGAATCCGCCACAGAGCAAGGTGGCGGGAGGCTCCATGAACCAGTTTGACATTTACAAAGCCGCCGTAGAGCAAGGATGATGGAAGCATCACGATTACGAAAAAATACCACGTGTCTTCATGCCTAGGAAGCTCTGCTTCGCGATGCCTCTTTACTATAAATATCAGGCTCCCCTCAATACCAATGGATGAATCCCTTGAGCTTTCACAATTTCTTCTCTCTAATCACAAAGCAATTTTTTCTCTGAGAACCTTGAGCTTTTCAAGGTACTATAGCATCGCGACGTTCCTCCCCCTTTGCATTAATTCAACCCCTCCTTAAAGAGGGATTCCCTTTGCGGAACCCAATGGCCTCCATGAAGGAAGGGAATCCTCAATAAGAATCGGGTCATCACAGAGGACTTATGCTTCATGAAATACCCTCCATGCACATGTGACCCACATGATAAGGCAAGGTCACTATACTTTGTGAAGCACATTACTTCACAAAGGTACGTTTCGCAAGGAACCCTTGATTCGTGAAGCCCAGCTCCACGAATTCCATACGACCTTACGAAGCACCTTTCATATGCACTTATGGACTATGCCTAGTCTAGGGAATTTTACTTCATGTAGAATACCCCTTTGCAAAGCCCCTCCACTACATTGAGCACCAAAGCTTCATAAGGATTCTACCAATGAAAACATTTTCTCCTCAAATCGTTTTACCATGAGACTCTCCGGGTTTGCACGAAGTAATTTCAATGTACCATGGGAGAGGATTCCCATTGCATTTCTTAACATCATGCTTCTTCGCATAGGCACTCTAATGGATATTCCTTCTCTTTATAGCAATGCTAACGTGGACCCCTCAATGGATCACTCCATAACACTCCCTCACCATGGAATTTTTTATTCCTTCCCGTCCCTAAGGGAGGGTGGGTATCATTCATGTTAGTCCTTGGGGTGTGGTGTAAACCCACCTCGTCTGAGTTGCATGATGTGAAACTGCAAATCACTATCATCCTCAGCACATAACATTAAACTCTGACCCCTCCCCCTGAATCATACGTGGGGTGCCCAATCTCAAATGTTCTCTACTCCCCTCATCTCTACGGGAGTGTGATATTCCTCCCACATAATTAGATCCTCTTTGCTAGGGTGGTGTTTGTCTATAGGGTAAGGGAACCCACATTGTTGTAAGCCCCTAGACATTCTTGCGGGAGGCAGCATCCATGTTCCTCCTATCACCTTCCTGGCCAAAGACCAGAGGGGTGGGGGGGGGGGGGGGATGGGCACTGGAGTCCTTCTCCCTTCTGTTCCAAATCCCTCTCCCTTTGGGATTTGTTGCCACCGAGCCTCCATCCTAGAGTATGTTCAAATCCCCATCTCCCTAGTCCACTAACCATGTGTAAGCCCCTCTTTCCCTTTTGGGCCGCTAACTACAGTTCTTCCCCACTCCACTTCCCACAGACACATGTTTCGCGATGTGATCACCAGGCCATTACTGCCACTTGTTTCTCACACCATTCTAGAGTCACATGGGCTTAGAGTATTCATAGACCATGGAACTCTCCCCGGTCCTCCTAATAGTGTAATCCCGAAACCAACCCGAACTATTTTGACTTTGATCGTTTCTAAGGCAGGGTACGTTGGAAGCCTCCCTGAGGTTCAAGCCCAACACTCATTGGTCCCGACCACTTCACATCGGTTCACCAACCCCTCCTGAACAACGTGGAATTTTATCTTTGCCAATGAAGGGTATGCAGGAAGCCTCTCTATGGTTTATTCCCAACTACCATTGGTCCTGACCATTTCATGTTGGTTCACCAAACCCTCTCGAACTACGTGGACTTTGATCCTTGCCACAGTAGGGTACATGGGAATCCTCCTTGAGGTTCAAGACCAACACCCAATGGTCCCGACCACTTCATGTCGGTCCACCAAACATTTCCAAAATACGTGGAATTTGATCCTTTCGAAGGAAATGTATGTAAGAAGCCTCCCAGAGGTTCAACGCCAAAAAACATTGGTACCTACCCCCTTAACGTCGGTTCGCCAAACCCTTACAAACTATGTGGACTTTGATCCGTTCCAATTAAATGTATGTAGAAATCCTCTTTGAGGTTCAAGACTAGCATCCATTTCTCTCGACCACTTCATGTCAGTTTACCCCCGTCCTCCTTGACATTAAATTGTGTGCCCCTTTTTCTCACATGACACTACACTTTACCTTATCCAGTGGTTTTCTGTTGTGATACCATATCCAATGGTAAGTCATTGTGAACCTCTTGGAGTGATAAGCCGTTGTGATCCCCATTCAGCAGTAAGCTATTATCAACCCAAACCTAGTGGTAATCCATTACCGTCTCTTCCATTGGTAACCATATCTTTGGTCCGTCCTAGTGGCTTTTGACTATCCTCGGGATTCTAACCATGCATAAGCCTCATTATATCATCGGGTCAATGTCCTCTACGCACACCCCAATCCTATACCCCATCCTAAACTATGCAGTCATTGATTCCCTACCACATAGATATGTAGGAGGTCTCGTCAAGGCTCAATCCCAGCATCAATGTGACCCTCTAGTAGACTCCATCTCATTATTCATACACATCACTTAATTATCCCTTATACATCTTGATTATTACCCAGTCCGCCACATACGGGTTATATAATGTCAATTCACCTCCTATCATCAGTGATCCCTCCAGGGGTTTCACCCATCTAATCCACTATAGTCAATGTAATGATTAGACTGATCTATGTCTGTGATAGAGTTAATATTTTCATTATTATTTATATGTTTTTAAATGATTAAATCCCTCCCAATTATTCAATGTGAGTTTATTTTCATCATTTATGTGTTTTTGGTGTATTTTGGGCTTAAATGTGAAAATGGGGTAATTCTGTAAAATTGTCAGTTTTATATAGCTTCTGTTTTTTGAGAATAACTTTTATAATATTGGTACAATGGAAGTGAATAAAATTTTTTAGGATTACTATACTTGTGGGTTTAAAATGTTTCTTCTGGACCAAGACCCAATTCGAAACCCAATGGTGCATAAAATTCAATCAATTGGAGAAATCAGTTTGGAAGGCAGAATGGACCCCAGTTCATTAAATATGCAATATCTCCTTCAGACGACCTTAGAATGAGGTGATTATAGCTGGTGTCAACAGAGGACTTAATAAGGATGGCTCTCAGTATATTTCATAAATTATTGAGCTCATTAATGAATCCTTTTGGTGCGTCCAAATAGAGTGGGTGAAAAAGTGTTTGGCGTCCAGAAAAGTAATGGTCATTGATTCGGCCATATCTTTCTTTAAACCTTTTCAATGACTCTACTATTTTGAGGGTCGATATAAAATTTCATTTTTAACATTCTATAAGAAGGGACCGCAGTGATTTTAGGCCGTCTGGTGGGAATAATAGAGGCAATCTTCTGGAGGACATATTCTGGAGGATCAAATTTCTGTTCTTTCTTTTCTTTTTTTTACACTTCTTAGTCTTGTAATGTGTTCTTCTTTCCCCTTAGTAACAATTACCCTTACCATGGCGGGGTAAACTTCTCTGTGATTGGGGAAGGAGAGTTTTTCCATATTGTATTTCATGAGTTCCTTCTATTAATGTTTTAAAATCTTCTTTTCTCTTCTGCGAATCTGTTTCAATTTCTTATAACAGTTTTTATTATCATGTACGATTGTATCTGATTGTAGATTCTGTTGTTCATTTATATTTGGTCAATGATCAATATCTCCCTCCACTAGGTTCTGATTTATAAACGATGGAATAGACCATGAATTAGTGGTGAATTACTCGATGATCACCGATACGTGTGTGAGGAGTAGTGAATGTTCTTGATTACTTGGGATAAACAAGAGCCGATTGGGAATTGCCTAAGATAATTGGGGGTATTTTCTAAAACTCTATTACACATTGGAAGGAGAGTATACCAACCTAATATTTTAGTAAGGTTTATTCTCACATTTTTTTAATTGACCAAGGGAGTGAGAAGAAACGATTGTGGATTCTCACTCTTAACGATTTAGCATAGGAGAATTGGGTAAAATGAACAATGATAGAATTACGATTGGAAAACCGACCCTAACCTGATCACCATTTCATATCACTAATTTAGATCACATAATTTTTAAATTTGTTTCAAAACATTCACTTAATTACTTTACTTTATTTAGTTTCTTTCTTGTATTTTCTAAATCAAACAATTTCTAAAAACAACCTCACTTCTTTCTATTTTAAGGTGACAGCTTAATTGTTGTGCACTCCTCTCTGGAGACAACCTAGGTAATCCACTATAATAAATTTTAACATAGGTTATATTTTTTTTTTCCACACCCCACGACAGGTACGTGTCAAAACATGGCGTCGTTTCCGGGGAGGTAGTGCCAACATTTCTTTTCTTTTCTTTTCTCTCTTCTCATCTTTTCTCTTCAAAATTGCATGACTAGAACCTAAAAAATTGGAACTTTACCCATAGATCCTGAAATTGAAAGAACCTTGTTGAATAGACTTAGAAACATTAATTTAGAATCTGAATTTGAGGAATTTCCCCTTGCAGACTCAAGTGAAACTTCAAGTGTTCACTCTGAGCCTGTCATCATGGCTGAAAATAAAAACCAAACACTTAGAGACCACTGTGCACCACAATTCCTTAACATACCTCATATTGAAGCACCATTTCAAAGGAAAAAAAGGGATAATAAAGATATAACACCACCATTTCCATCAAGGATGATTAAATCAAAGAGGTTACAAGAAGGAGCACTGCAAAAAGAAATTCTGGACACCTTTTAGAAAGTGGAAATCAACATACCTCAGCTTGAAGCACTCCAAAAAAATCCAATTTATGCTATGTTTTTGAAGGATCTTTGCACCAAGAAAAGAAGACTTCAAGGGAATGAGACGATCAATTTGGGAAGAAGCGTCTCAGCCCTTATCACACCACAATTGCCAACCAAATGTCAAGATCGAGGGACGTTTTCTATTCCATGCACCATTGGTTCATTAAATTTCTCTAATGATTTGTGCGATTTAGGTGCAACAATTAATGTATTTCCTCACTCAGTATATACTTCTTTGAAGATGGGAGACTTGAAGCCCACAAGAGTGGTGGTCCAGCTTGAAAATAGATCCACAGTATTCCCAGTAGGAGTTCTGGATGATGTCCTGGTAAAAGTCCAAGATCTTTTATTCCTTGCTGACTTTTATGTGTTGAATATCCAAGATGATAGGATCCTATAACACTCACCCATCATTTTGTGGAGACCATTCTTAAAGACGACCAAAAACAATCATCAATGTCCATGAAGGGACACTTACCATGGAGTTTGGAGATAGCACTGTCCACTTCAAAATTTTTGAATCCATGAGGCACCCATCAGATAATCATTCACTCTTCGCACTCTCCCATGAAGATGACATAGAACCAATTGAAGAATCATGTATGTTTCATGAATTTTTATCATTAGGAGAGAATTTTCCGTTAAAGATATCACTGAACATATGGATTCCCAAACTCTTGGAGGTTCTGATTTCCTGTTGGAAGAAGAGGTAAAATATGATTTCTTTGATAATTTGTTAAATGATGATGAAGATGATATGATTTCTTGTGTGTAGGATGTCAAACCATTAAAAGTGGAGAACCTCAATTTAGTTTCATCTCTTGAGCATCCTCCTGATCTAGAATTAAAACCACTCCCCACTGATTTAAGATATGTTTACCTTATGGAGGGGGATAAATTACCAGTAATAATTGAAAATAAACTATCTAAAACTCAAGAAAAATCATTTATTGAGCTTTTGAGAAAGAATTTACAAGCAATAGGGTGGATCTTAGGTGATATCCCAGGAATAAACCAAAAAATTTGCTCACATAGAATTTTTCTTGAGGGAGATTCAAAACCTGTCAGACAACCCCAAAGGAGGCTGAACCCTACCCTGATGGAGGTTGTGAAAAAAGAGATTGAGAAGTTATTAGAAGCTGGGATAATCTATACCATATCATATTCACAATGGGTTAGCCCCATACATGTAGTCCCAAAGAAAACTGGCCTAACCATTATGAGGAATGAAAAAGAATGAATTAGTCCCTGTGAGAATTCAGAATAGCTGGAGAGTATGCATCGATTTTAGGAAGCTAATCAGGTCACTAAAAAATATCATTTCCCTATCCTGTTCATTGACCAGATGTTAGAGAGATTGGCAGGGAGAACTCATTATTGCTTTTTGGATGGATTTTCAGGTTATTTTCAGGTACCCATTGCCCCCGAGGATCAAGAGAAGACTACCTTTACTTGTCCTTTCAGTACTTTTGCATACAAAAGTATGCCATTTGGATTGTGTAATGCTCCAGGTACAATTCATAGGTGTATGGTAAGTATATTTTCTGAACACATTGAATATTTCTTGGAGGTTTTCTTGGATGACTTCATAGTTTTTGGAAATTCGTTTGACCATTGTTTGAAAAATATGGAAAAAGTTTTGAAAAATTGCATTGAAAAGAACCTTGTTTTGAATTTTGAAAAGTGTCATTTTATGGTTGAGAGAGGAATTGTCCTTGGGCATGTAATTTCACAGAAAGGCATTGAGGTTGATAAATCAAAAATTGAAGTGATAAATTCTTTGCCTTACCCAACTTGTGTGAAACATGTTAGATCATTTTTAGGACATGCAGGATTATACAAGAGGTTTATAAAAGATTTCAGTAATATTTCTCTCCCTCTATCTAGATTACTTTTGAAAGATGCAGATTTTGATTTCAACAGTTCATGTAGGGAAGCATTTGATGAGTTGAAGAAGAAATTGATTACACCACCAGTGATGCAGCCACCAAATTGGGAAGAACCATTTGAGCTACATTGTGATGCTTCAAACCAAGCAGTTGGAGCTGTCCTTTCTCAGTAAAATGAGGGTAGGCCACAAGTCATTGAATATTCCTCGAAAACCTTAGATGCAGCACAATTCAACTACACAACAATATAAAAAGAGTTTTTAGCCGTTGTTTTTTCTTTAGAAAGATTTTGATCGTATCTGCTTGGAACTAAAGTCATTGTTTTTTCTGATCATGCAGCTCTTAGGTACTTAATGAAGAAGACTGAAGCAAAACCGAGGCTAGTGAGATAGATGCTACTACTACAGGAGTTCAACATAGAAATCAAAGATAAGAAGGGATCTAAGAACCAAGTGTCTGATCACTTAAGTAGACTACCCAACACCGCTGAAGTTGAAATTCCAGACACTGAACCACTAAACGATCGCCTTCCAGGGGAGTAGTTGTACTTGATTTAAGGAGAATTACCTTGGTATGCTGACATGGCCAATTATCTGGTAACATATCAGGTCCTATCTCATTTAAATTCTCACCAAATTCACAAATTGAAATCCGAATCTAAATATTACATCTGTGATGATCTATTTCTTTGGAAGAATTTCATTGACCAAATTATCAGAAGATGTTTGCCTAAAAATGAAATTGAACTAGTCTTTAGGTTTTGTCACACATTAGCTTGTGGAGGCCACTTTGGTCCTCAAAGGACAGTGAAGAAGGTTTTAGAATCTGGACTTTATTGGCCAACACTTTTCAAAGATTCTCATGAATTTTGTAAATGGTGTTAAAAATGTCAGTTTACAGGAAATATTTCAAAGAGACAAGAAATGCCCCAAAAGCCACTTATGTTTTGTGAAATATTTGAAGTTTGGGGGATAGATTTTATGGGACCTTTCCCAATGTCATTTGGAAATTCTTATATTCTTCTTGCTGTTGATTATGTTTCCAAATGGATGGAAGCAAAAGCCACCAGAACAGACGATGCTAAAGTTGTTTGTGATTTTGTCAGGGCTAACATATTTTGTATGTTTGGAGTTCCTAGAGCCATCATTAGTGATCAAGGGACTCACTTTTGTAATTGGAGAATGGCGGCTTTGTTGAAAAAGTATGGGGTGCATCATAAAACATCAACTCCCTATCATCCACAGACTAATGGGCAAGCTAAAGTGTCCAATAGGGAAATCAAAGGAATTTTGGAAAAGACTGTTAATCCAAATAGGAAGGATTGGAGCCAAAGGTTAGAAGACACATTATGGGCTTACATGACAGCCTACAAAACTCCAATTGGAATGAGTCCGTATAGGCTGATTTATGGGAAAAGTTGCCACCTACCTGTGGAATTGGAACATAAGGCATACTGAGATGTGAGGAAGATGAATCTGGATCTTGAAAGTGCTGGGAAAGAGAGAAGATTGAAATTACAAGAGTTGGAAGAAATTTGAAGGGAAGCATTTGAAAATTTCAGGAATTACAAAGAGAGAACAAGAGTGGATCATGACAAACTGATCCAACCAAAGGACTTCTATCCCGGAGACAAAGTGTTGTTATTCAATTCGAGACTCAATCTGATGCCAGGTAAACTTCGTTCCAAGTGGGAAGGTCCATTTATAGTTACTCATGTATATCCTTTTGGTGCTGTGCAGATTGTGAAGGATGGAGTGAAGGATCCATTCACTATTAATGGGCACAGATTGAAGAAATTCCTTGGGACCATGCCATCAGAGCCAATGGAGGAGATCACACTCCTCCAACCTGTTTATCAATAAACTCCATCAGGTCATACCTCTAATTTATATTTTCATGATTGTTTTGATTCAATTTCCAATATTCTTACTTGTTAAATACATTTGAATTCATTTTGGACACTTCATCATTTAAGTGTGGGGGAGGGAACCTTTTTAGTGTAGGATTTTTATGTGTTGTTTGTTTTCCATTTTGTTTTTAAAAAAAACACGTGAGTGTTTAAAAATTTGTGTATTTATTTTTCAATTTTTGTGTGTCTTTTGAAAATTTTGAGCTAAAATGATTATCATTGATATTTTTGAAACCCATCTCCATGAGTGAAATAATTTATTCCTTGAAACTGAGCTAAAATGAATGCTGAAAATGACATTGTTTCAAGTTAAATTATTTGGGAATTTCATGAAAAAATACTCTTTTTTTTGAATCCCATTCCAAATATCACTATCTTTATATTTGAAATCACATTCCCATGAGGCTTATAAACCTATTATTTTTATATTCTTTACATTCACCTCACTTCTTGAAAGAACCAAATCATGCTTGATTTGACCAGAATTTGATTTATTCCTGTCAAAACATGAGGGTTTGAGGTACTTGTGTTTTAAATGATTGCGGAATTTATTTGGTTTTAAAGCCCCCTTTTGAAGATAATCCCTTTTATAATGGCCTACCTTGAACATTTAATCATTGTATCCCATAGAAGCCATGAACATCCTATTAGGTTAGCCACATTACAAGCCAATATTCCCTATCCAACCTGCTCTCGAAGTGAAATTGCATGATCTATTTGAACATAAGTGTGGGGGGGAAGATGTATTGTATTGTACTACCTTATTTTGGGATACTTTGGGTGAAAAAAATTCTGAAGAGATGTTATTGCTGCTGAAAAAAACCATCTAGCTGAAAGTTGTGCCTTTTCTGGAGCATTCATGATGAGAGAAGTTGTGCCTTTCTGGAGCTTCTAATGTAAAAAAGAAGTTGTGCCTTTTCTGGAGCATTCAAGAAATATTATATTTGAGAATATTGAAATTGTTTATGCTGAAATGATGATCTGTGTGAACATTCATTGATATTCCATAAAGATGGAGCTTATTTTCTACTAAGGGGAGTGAAGAGGAGACCATACTTTTGTGAAATTTAGATTAATGCAATTTTTCTTCAAAAAGAGCCAATCCCTCTCATTCTGCCTCAGAATATTTGACATATAAATCCTAAAAACAGAAAGCCACAGAAAAACCTTAACAAGTCCTCATGATAAGCATATTTCTTTGACTCACATCGGGTGGAGATGTAGGAATTTATCAAGCCTATGGTGACCCTTGTATGAGTTTGGATGAGAAAGACATTGCTAAAAAATTGAGATTTGTGTAATGAGAGATAATGAAAGTTTGGTAAGTTTTTTCTATGTATGGGAAGATAAATGAAGAGTAAATTTATTGAATGATACTAAATTAAGAACATGAAATAATAGAGTTTGAGGAGGCATGATATATTTTGTTTCTTGTTTTCAAATTAGTGGATCTCATGGATATGTGTTTTGAATTTACTTTGATTTTATTTTGATTCTGACTTGTCCAGGAGTCCAAGTGATAAGTGTGGGGGAATTGATAGAGTTAACATTTTCATTATTATTTATATGTTTTTCAATGATTTAAATCCCTCCCAATTATTCAATGTGAGTGTATTTGCATCATTTATTTGTTTTTGGTGTATTTTGGGCTTAAATGTGAAAATGGGGTAATTCTGTAAAATTGTCAGTTTTATATAGCTTCTGTTTTTCAGGTATAACTTTTATAATATGGGTCCAATTGAAGTGAATATTTTTTTTATGATTCAAATACTTGTGTGCTGAAAATTTTCCTTCTGGACCAAGAGCCAATTCGAAACCCAATGGTGCAGAAAATTCAATCAAGTGGAGAAATCAGTTTGGAAGGTAGAATGGACCCCGGTTCATTAAATATAAAATATCTCCTTCATCCGACCTTATAATGAGGTGATTCCAGCTTGTGTCGATAGTGGACTTTGAAATCACGACTCACATTAAATTTCATAAATTATTGATCTCATTAATGCATCCTTTTGGCGCGCCCAAGTGGAGTGGGTGAAACAGTGTTTGGTGTCCAGAAAGGTAATGTTCATTGATTTGGCCATATCCTTCTTTACACCTGTCCAATGACTCTCATATTTTGAGGTTCGATAGAAAAATGCATCTCCCACATTATATAAGAAGGGACCTCAGTGATTTTCGGCCGGATGGTGGGAAGAACATAGGCGATCATCTGGATGATAGATTCTGGAGGATCAAATTTCTGTTCTTTCTTTTCTTTGTTTTACACTTCTTAGTCTTGTAATGTGTTATTCGTTCCCCTTAGTCACAATTACCCTTACCATGGTGGGGTAAAATTATGTGTGATCAGGGAAGGAGAGGTTTTCCATATTGTATTTCATGAGTTCCTTCTATTAATGTTTTAAAATCCACTTTTCTCTTCTGCGAATCTG
This sequence comes from Viscum album, assembly GCA_963277665.1. Taxonomy (NCBI): domain Eukaryota; kingdom Viridiplantae; phylum Streptophyta; class Magnoliopsida; order Santalales; family Viscaceae; genus Viscum; species Viscum album. The sequence continues at coordinate 1,755,517,546 of OY728158.1, read as the reverse complement.
TTTCAATTTCTTATAACAGTTTTTATTATCATGTACGATTGTATCTGATTTTAGATTCTGTTGTTCATTTATATTTGGTCAATGATCAATATCTCCCTCCACTATGTTCTGGTTTATAAACGATAGAATAGACTGGGACTTAGTGGTGAAGTACTCGGTGATCACCGGTACATGTGTGAGGAGTAGGGAATGTTCTTGATTACTTGGGATAAACAAGACTCGATTGGGAATTGCCTAAGATAATTGGGGGTATTTTCTACAACTCTATTACACATTGGAAGGAGAGTAGACCAACCTAATATTTTATTAAGGTTTATTATCACATTTTATTTAATTGACCAAGGGAGTGAGAAGAAACGATTGTGGATTCTCACTCTTAATGATTTAGCAGAGGAGAATTGGGTAAAATGAACAATGATAGAATTACAATTGGAAAACCGGCCCTAACCTGATCACCATTTCATATCACTAATTTATATCACATCATTTTTCAATTTGTTTCAAAACTTTCACTTAATTACTTTACTTTATTTAGTTTCATTCTTGTATTTTCTAAATCAAACAATTTCTAAAAACAACCTCACTTCTTTCTATATTAAGGTGACAGCTTAATTGTTGTGCACTCCTCTATGGATACAACCTAGTTAATCCACTATAATACATTTTAACATAGGTTATATATTTTTTTCCACACCCCACGACAGGCATGTGTCAGTCTGCTAGATGTTAAACTCACTGAATAACCTATTTTAGGCATGGGAAGTTGTGGAAAACCCCAAATACATGCATAAGTAAGATAATTCCCCACATTATAAGTGGGATTCCTCAGGATTATGTGACCATGAAAATCCCTATAATATTCTAATGAAACCTATACACACTAGTGTTCCAGCGTCCATACATGCCAGTGATGCCCAACCTGACTACAACCCCGACTGAAGGTTGCTACCCTGGATAGAACCCATGGAATGTCTCTCCAAAAGAAGTGTAATTAATTGGATTCCATGACTATATGGAACTTGTAAGATTTTCACAAACAACGCCTTTATATATAAGGGATACCCGAACTAAGTGTCGATTTACATTTAGGAATCCACGGATGGAAGAAATGACATCCCATCATCCTGTTTCAATCAAGAAGAAAAATCCCTGAATAAGTGATGGATGTTGCCCGCCTTTGGAAAGAGGGAATGTGGGCCAACAATCAGCACATCCTTATCCTCTTCAAACAAACGGATGCGCGCGCCCTAGAGAAATCATAGGAAAAAAGAAATAGTGAACCCGACGTGAAATTATTATTCTAAATGTTGAGATTTGTAGCATTCAAAACATCAATGGACTAGCGTGTCACCGGATCCAGTAATCTCCCACTGGGTCCCACCAAGAAAATAGCGGTCCTGGCATGAAACACACCAGAAGTTAGGGTGATTAAAATTTTATACATCCTTGTCTATGACGTTGTCAGCATGGATCCTTCTTACCAGCCATAGAAGACAGAATGGCACTTGGGCACTAGACATCAATTTCTTTTTTTAACATTAATGGATCAATCTCCATGATTTCCAGGAACCAAGATTCTACGTCAGGAATACGATCACCACCCACACACCGACACAGGGAAAGGGGCAGCACCAACGTGGAAATCCCATGTGGCTCTACTACATCTGTGACAGCTTCCACACCTATAGTTTCTGGGTGGCCACCCCCATCTCAACTGCTGAGTTTTTCAATGATGGGTGATAAATGACCTCATCCATGGATATGAGGAGGAAGGGTGTATCCCGAATTGGGATATGGATCACCATGATTTAGATGCATATTTTCCTCTTTCCTACCGCTACCCCGAGGGTCGTACAAGGATCCATTACTCCCCAATATAACATAAAAACAATTTGGGAGACTCTACCCAGAAAGCTTTGATGACTCCCTCCCCTACACCGATGATGATGGGGATGTCCGGGCTAGCCCGGCTGGGATCCCATTTTAGGGGCTCCCAAGGAGGGCTCCAAATAGGTCACGCGAATACCTCCACCTAGTCCCATGAGCCAAAAAATAGGTAAGACATATTCCTACACTATCAATCCCAGTCCGACTGACCCAACTCCAGCCTTGGGCACATGCCAAGGAGGACGCCTACCAAGGGGTGTCAATGTTAATAACTACTATGGTTCTCACCACCATCAACCTATATCATCAGACCCCTATGTATGATGAGATGGGGAACTTATATAACTGGCATGAATCGAGTCCTGAACTACCCAACAAGCGGGATGGCTCGACTCTCTTAGTCGTCAGTATTGGTAGTGGTCGTCGCAGACTTACCCGTAGCAAATCCACCCAATACTGAGGAACTCCCCATACCACCACCATTTAAAAAACGGATCCTCCCCACTTCAAAGATCGACATGGAGGTCCACCCCATGATACCTCCAGTCCAAATGAGGTTCCTCCCCATGGAAGTGACACTCACTACAGAAGTATCTCCCCCTGATCATTACATAAGATATGGGGTTGTTCCTCCTGCCGCATGCTGCTGGTGTGGGGATGTTCCTCATTCGATAAATCTCTAGTTTGGGGGGCCTCCCCATGTCCATACAGTAGCTGGGAAAGGTCCTCCTCACCATAAAAATCAGAGGGGTGAAGTTCATCTTCGCATCACCAACACCCATCATGGAGGTCCTACCAGTGCTCTTGTTAACACCAACAAAGGTCATACCCGCTCCATAATTTTCCATGGAGATTCCCTCGGCACATCAATCGGTGGAAATTGAGGTCCTCCCCATGTTCTCATTGATATATTTACAGGTGATCCTCACGCCCCATCTCAGCCAGGAAGATATCCTCTCCACCACAACACCAGTATGGCTGAAGGTCCTCCTCATGCCGGAAATCTACCTTGTACCAAAGAACCATCTCGGGGTTGAAGGGAGGGTCGTTGCCACCATAAAAATAATATTGCGAGGATTCAGATCGAGATTAAACTAGTTTGTTTTTTTACATTCTAAGGTAGAATACAACTCTATTATGGAACCCTCACCTGGATCTTTTGTGTGAAGGGAAGGGGCAGGAACAAGGGGCATCAGAAACATACTTCAAGAATGTGAGGTCCATCAGATTACTTCATCCCTCCATAGGTAGATCAAGGAGGACAACAATTTGGAAAATCCAAAGGTTCCGGCATTGAAATCCCCATCATCATCACCAGAAGAACTCTCTACCTCAACCAGAGATCATGGAGAGCTATTCTAGGGACCAATGGTGGATGATAAGTAGTGTTTTCCATCGTCAGTGTAACGACCTAAAATTTTGAATAAATCTTGTTTCCTAATTTTGTGTGTTATTTTATTTTTATACTCAACAAAATCATGTCATTTGATAACATGAGTATAATTAAAATGAGACCATTGGGTTTTCACTATTATATGACCATTGGTCAATATGACCGCTGGAAACTAAACGTTTCGATTTTTGTCTCTAAATACAAGTGATCTTGGTTAATTAATATAGAAAGAAGATTCGATGGCCTCACCCAGCAGTCTTGGACCGATCGAAGCCCATCTAATAGAACTTCGGAAGGAGGTAGCACCACTGGGCTTTTCTCTGGACCAAACCCAAACCGAACTTCATCGTGTGAAGCTATAACAGAATCTTCTTTGTGATAAGTTCAAACTGATAGAAATTACTACTCCTGCAATGTTGGCCGAGCCGCCCGAATATTCTCTCACCTTAGCACACCTTACTCTTAGTTCCTATGCTAGTGTTATAAGGGGATACGTAACGAGACCATAATTGCCTTGTGTAATCCTTTTTTTAAATAAAAATTGTGATTTCTTCTTTTAATGAAGTTTGTGAATTTTCAAATATCCGGATAAATATAGTATGTAGATTTTTGATGAATTTTAGAGAAAGGATATTTAAAAATGTTTATATAAAACTTAAATAATTAAAAATTTGTAATGATTTTCAAAAAATGATCTTCTACAATTATGTTCAGAATAAAATTTAGAGTCTAATAAGATCAACTAAATTTTTGATGAATAATAAATTATGAATAGTGATTTTATGCTTAGGATTAGTAATGTGACCAAATGGATTATTAATCTCACTTAAAGAAATTATTAATATAATCTAGGCACCTTGATTAAGTAATGTTCTTCAATAAAATGGTTAAATAACGGTTTCATAAATTATTACTTAAATATTAGTTTTTTTCGGGTGAATAGTGTTTTTTTAATTAAAAAATAAATTAAAAATATTTAGAAATTTATTTTTATAAAATGGACTTTATTTTTGAATTCAAAACATTGATATTATGCTAAGGTAATGTTTGGGGGATTTTTCTGAAAAAAATGAATTTTTGGTGAATAGTGTTTTTATTTAAAAATTAAATTAAAAATATTTAGAAAATTATTTTTATAAAATGGATTTCATTTTTGAAATCAGAGCATCGGTATTTGGTTAAGGTGAATTTTTGGTATTTTTCTGAAAAAATTGAATTTTCGATGAATAATGAAAATACAGTTTTAAAGTTATAGTTGATTAATAACATCATTAAAGGATGTATTTAGTATGTAATCAATATGGTCGACTTACGAATAGTAATATAAGGTATGAGGTGTCCCAAGTGGCCAATACCTTGGGCAAATACCATGGGAAATCCCATGGGTTTTTCAAAACCACCAATGAGGTGTCCCTTGGCCATTAATGCCTTGTCCCCTCACTTTCCCTATAAATACCACATCGTCCTCTCATCCATTAGACTCCCAACTCTCCCCCAATAAATCTCTGGTATCATTACCTCTAATGGAATCCTCCCAAGTTTCCCCCAAACCCTCAAGGTCCCAACCTTTGATTTTTAAGAGTTACATTTTAAGGTAAGGGATCCTACCTCTCTCTTTCTTTTCAAGTACTCTGGTTTATGACATTTCTTATAAGCTCCATGTTATTATGTTGGTTATGTTATTTTATATTCATCCTACTTAAATTTTTAGGTTCATATGATGAGAGATACTCTCTTACTCTCATCATTTTGTTTTATGAATGTTTATGTGGCGCAGTTAGGCTACCGAATTTTTGTAAAGGATTCTTTCACCCTTCTCATTTTCAAGTTCTATTTTCTTGACAAGTCTTTCAAGTTTATTTTTATGTTGGGGTATGATCTATAAATCTATCATACTGATATTTTATGTTAATATTATGAGAGAACCTATTTTATCTCTTCAATTCAGTATTTTTTTGTTTGATGTGGCACCATTTGGTTGCCGAATTTTTAAGGGATTCGTTCACCTTTCTCATTTTTCAATGTTCTACTTTCATGTCAAGTCTTTCAAGTTCCTTTTTATTTTTTTTGGGGTATGATATCTATATCTATCATACTGAACTCTTATGTTCATATTATGAGATACCCTATTTGATCTCTTCAATTCAGTATTTTGAATTTTTAAGTGGCGCCGTTAGGCTGCCGAATTTTTAAGGGACTCGTTCACCTTTCTCGTTTTTCAAAGATCTATTTTCATGTGAAGTCTTTCAAGTTTTTTTATGTTGGGGTATGATCTCTATATCTATCATACTGATATTTTATGGTCATATGATGAGAGACCCTATTTTATTTCTTCAATTCAGTATTTTGAAGTTTAAAGTGGCGCCGTTAGGCTGCCGAATTTTTAAGGGATTCTTTCACCCTTCTCGTTTTCAGGATCTATTTTCATGTCAAGTATTTGAAGTTCCTTTTTATTATGTTAGGTTATTATCTATATATCTATCATAATGAACAATTATGTTCATATTATGAGAGACCCTATTTTATCTGGTCAATTCATTTTTGGTTGAAGTTTATGTGACATCGTTAGGCTGCCGGATTTTCATAAGAGAAATATAATTTTTGTCTTCCTTCCATGTTTATCATTTCAAATGGTATGTAATTTAAATTTCATTATCATGTTCTTAAATCCTTTATATTCTGTTCCCCTACTATTTTATATATCATTTATGAGTGGGCGACCCATGTCCCCTCTCTTTTCAATGTTTTCTAAAACCTCGTAACATAGCCGTTATGCTGCAGAATTTCCGTCTCAAAATGTCTCTCTCTTTTTATAAATTTCTTTTATTTTATTAAGTGAATACTCAAAGCTCTCTCTTCTATAGGGGTATTCACATATATACCAAGTTGTACTATTTTAAATTTTTGGATTTACATACATGAGACCCACCTTCCTTTTCTGTGGGTTTTAAAGTGACACAAAGATCATGTCTTTAAAGCAGTTTTTAAAATGTTATGATTATGAAATGAAACCCATTTCTTTTATGCTATATGGGTTGTTTATGAAATGATTTATGATGATATATTTGTCTCACATGATGATAAAGACAAATTTAAGGGTGCTCCCTGATATCTCTCTAATGCATTGGGTAAAGACTTAATCTCTAGAGATGACCATTTAGACTGATACATTGGTGAATAACCTTGGTAATTTTTATTGACACCTTAGGGATGGACCTTGGTGAAACAAAAATGATTTTATTTGTTAAATTTTGTAGCCACATCTTCAAGTTATGAAATACATTATTTTTATTATGATATTCCTCATTATTTCTTTCTCATGCCTTAATGTTCTTTTTGATGACATTATTGATGTATCTCAAGTTCACATGTTAAATGTTTTCCTTGTTTCCCTTACTAGGCCTTCTGCTCACCCTTTCTTTTGATGTATGTACCCAGGTTATGCGATACAGTAATGAACCTAGGATTAATGTAAAGAGAATCCATTCAAGTGTTTAAGAAGAATATTTTTTTCATGTATTAAGTTCCTGATTTCCAAGACCGTAAACCTTAAAGATCCTCAGTTTTGTATAATGTAATGAAATTTTATGTGACAAAAAGGCGGGATTCTATAGTCAGTATCCGTAGTCACCACGCCAAAAAGTACGATCGTCATCCCGTATTACTGTGATGTGGTGGCTATGTCACTACACTCGTTGGAGGATATCCCAAAATGAGGTGGTTTGTTAGCTCACTCACCGTATTCTATGCTGTCCAGCCAACCATCTCAGCGGTCTTCTTCGCTAACTCTTCTGGTTCCCCAGATGCCTCCATTTAACGAGTAGGTCAATGAAAGGGAAAACCTTGAATCTGGACCAATGATTTTGCGGTATATTCTCATAGAAGACCATTTCCTAATGATATTTTGGGTAGTTTCATCACCAAATATTGGGGTGCCAGAAGCACTCACCTAGGAGGAGGTTGGATGATTTTGCAAGACCCTCTAGGAGACTCATTTCCATCTTCATCATCAATGAGTGGCCAACCCAAAGAGTTATATTCACTTCGAAGACATCATCCAACAATTATGTTTGGTTGATTTGGATGCACTCCTGATATCCCAGCACCCCGAGTCACCAAGTCTCTATAGGATCATCCAACAATGATGCCTCCAGAGATTTAAAGTGCTCCGTTGGATGATCAAAGATGATTTTCCCTACATGAAAGTATGTGGTTGGGGTAGTATTTTGACCTCCATTTCATTTCCATCCAGTTCCAGCCTGATTTTTTAGGCAACGTAGAGGATATCCCTCCAGGAAGCACCGTGGTTAACATCGCCGAACTGCCAGGGGTGAGAACGAGCTAGGGCTTCATGGAGAGGACCTCCCCCCCAAGGGAGTTTCACACATCTTAGACCCATTTGGAAGGATTACTCATCAATAGAGGAATATATTGGGTCTCACCATTCCCACAGATTTATTGGCCCTCATCTGAAATCCCAACAAGGGTAAAGAGCACCTCAGAGCTATCAAACCCTCCGACCTATCTCACTCAGTGTAAAAGGAGTAAGACAGTATGGAAAAAGCTGTATTGCATCAATAACATGTTGAACAAAATGAATATTTTTTATGAATTCATTGCTGAACGCTCTGCAGAGTGATGTCCAGACTATGGTGATCCTCGTCCGGGGCAGTAAGGGTAGGCACAACTTCCCCTCGGCGAATTGCCTCCAAGTGACCCTGATCATCCTACCGACACCCACAGGGTTGAGGCTGGAACATATGTAAAGAGGAACTGAAATGTGTCTCCAAATACTTTTTAATGACATGAAAATCTTTGGGACCTAGCTCAGGTTACCCCAGCTGCTCCACGGGCCATTCCACCAGCCACTCCACGAGTCGCTAGGCCCTCTTATCGTGGTAGAGAACTCACCAACGCGCTAGTGGTCGGGGATCCCCATCATGAAAGGAACCCCCACCCGAATGATCTAATGGAATAACTAGTTTCCTTCCACGATGCATTGGAGTCATGATAGGCGGAAATTATTCCTGATGGAAACCCTTATCTGATGTGGGTGGATGATATTCCAGTACCCCCAGGTTTCAGAAATCCCACTTTCTCCCCCTTCAATGGGACAGGGGACCCGCCGCATCACCTGACCCACTTTATCTCATGGTGTGGGCCCATGATGGGAACTACATCATAGAAGGAGGCCCCCAAACTCTGATGATTCATACATCTATTAGAGGGGACGATGTGCGTCTGGTACAGCTAGCTCCCAATTTGATCAGTTGTCAGCTGGGAAGACCTCTATAGGCAATTTCTCTACCAGTTCAATTCCACCACTTGAAAAACAAGTATCATAGACCACATCAAGTTCATGAAGAGGCCAGATGAGTGCATTGTATACATTGTCCCTTAGGGGAAAGGGCTCACATACTCCCATTACATTACCCTAATCTAGGAGAAATAGCTGATGATGTCCATAGAGAATTTCAAGATAGAAGTAGTCCCCTATTTTATCACAAGAACTACCCCATGGGATTCCGAGACTTCTCTAATAAGGCTCAGTTCCTAGAATAATCTTTTCAACACGCCATCTAGGCATCCCCACTGCTTCCTTAAATCCACAAGAGAAGGGATGCTAGGGCCGATCCCACCGTAGTGGATCAGATAGATATCCCCAGGAATCTAGAGTTGTTACCAGTAGAGTCTCATCCACAGCCTCACAGAGGCCCTCCACCTTAGGTGTAGTCTCTAGCCTAGCATCGCCCACCTCAAAACAGAACGGTTCCCCTGTGCAATGTGAGGACACCACCTAAACAAGATAAGCAGGTTCCACCTCGTCAACTGGCTCCTCCATCCCCTTGTCAGGGTTAGGCTCCAAGGGCCCCCTTCCCGAATACATGGAACCGGACCTAGACATTCAACGAGGCTTAGGTCCCCAGTTACTTCTGCAGTTCCTTAGAGTAAAGGATTGTCTATTTTCCTGAGTCCAAGAGGCTAGAAGAGGGGAACCTCACTAATATCCCTAATTGCGGCCACTATCACCAGATCCTAGGGCACACCCTCAAACAATGATATTTGTTTAAAGACTGGCTTCATGACCAGGTGGATAACAACATAGTATGGTTATTCCTAGCTCTAGAACGGGTGGAATGTTTCTTTGTGAATCCAGACATCAAAATTTAAAATGTAGGAGGGTAGCATCAGGTTTCAAACCATGGGTCCCAGAAGTATTAGAACTGGATGGCTCGTAAAACAGCTGCATGTTCCCATTGTGTTATCCATGCACACCTAAATCGAACGGAGCCTGAAGAATCTAATGCGTCAACTGATACTCCTTCTGCATCGTCATATCAATTGTCCCCTTCTGAGAAGAGAATACACTATCGGTGCTAGGGAAAATAGAATCACCCACCAATGTCATCATCATCTCATAATCTTAGTGACTTAATGCCCTTAGAGATGGTGATTTCTCCCAGAATATGTCCAGTAGTGGATGACTATTTAAGTAATTATAAAGGTTAAACCTTGGTTAGTACCGTATATCAGGTAAACCCCTACATGATTCCTGATAATAAAGGGCGCCAAGAAGATTCTACCAACATCCTCAGACATCATCAGCATAAACAGAGCAGTGGAAATATGGGTCATCAAAGTTCCTCGGTCAGTATTTCCAGCCATGTTGGGAATGTTACTGAATCCAAGAAGAAGGAATGACGTAGAGCTGAGTACACACAGCCTTCTCATCCAGTGTCATCAGGCCCGCCTTCACCACCGTTCATGTTGTTGGATCAGGCAGAGACACCTCAACCTCTTTGGGATCAGCCACTCTTTGTTATGGACTAGTCTCAGTCATCGGGCCCTCACCCGATAGCAACTCCACATGCTTCAACTACTGAGCAGCGGGATATTCCTAGCTCCATTTAGCCATCGGTCGAGTCGGCAGGGCCCACCATGCCTCCTGTCATAAGGCGTGCTCCTGTGAGTATATTTGACGCCTGGAACAGAAGTATGATTTCCTCCTACATCTTGGTAGCATTCCCGCAAGGATCTATATCCTTGAGTCCATTCACCTATCATCGAATACGCGTGAGGCCCTCTTTGAGGCTTTAAGAAGACCCCTCCAGTTTGGGATGGATTTAGAAGCCATTGAATCCTTCAATGTTGAGCCAATAAATAATGTGGAATACCTATCCATCATATCGTTCTCTGGAGAAGATGAAGGCTCTCCCATACAGGGGTGCATTATCCAATTGTACATCACCAGACAGTTTAATGGTGGGGAGGTTTGCAGCTGTCTTGTTGACACAGGCTCCGAGATCAACCTAATCCTAACTCGTACACTGCGAAAACTATGGTTAACCGTGTATTATTTGTGTCCCTCTAACATAAAAATCCATGATGATGATAGGACGGAGCAGAAACTAGTCAGCAAGAACAACTTTAAGACCTATGTTGGTGGCATAGTTTCCATCACCGAGTTTATGGTTGTCTCCCATGACACCGCCAACAATGCGTTGATGGTTAGGCCATGGCTCCACCAACATGAGTTGGTTCCCTCCTCATATCACCAGTGCCTCAAGTACTCCCATAATGGTCGAGTGGTAGTTCATCAAGGTGATGCATCCACCTTTGCCTCTTGGGAAGCTCTCTATCTGGATGCTGACTATTAAAAGAGCGATGACAAGAAAATTCAGCTAACGAGGTTGATCATGCCACGTGTAGGTCCCAAGCGTAGTGGAAGATCGTTTATGAATGTGCCCACTTGACTTTTTTCATTAGCAATGATCAATCTGGGATCATTACGACGATAAATGTCGGACTCCATGAATTGAATCACAGAAATAGACAATGATGACGAATAGTCCCGGAACCACAATGTATGATCATCACAAGTTGATTATAATTAATTTAATTAATTGATAAGAACTATATTTTATGTAATTTATTTCTTAATTGATATTTCTGATCACCTTCCGATGTGATTCATCGTTGCATTGCAGAATCCATGAGTAGAATTCCCCTAATGGGTATCCACACATACACCACGTATCTCTGGACGTCGCCAAAGGAATCTCTACGTGCATGCATGGAGAAGACTTTGCATGTGTTTTCCGCCTTAGATCACCTTGATCCAATGGAGGATGATCTATATCGGTCTTGATAGCTTTCTTGGAAGAAGTAGTTCTTTCAGCCTAGAGGGAATTATCTAGAATTATTGTGCACAAAGATTGTTGAAAAGTGTTGAGGTTGTGGAGATATTTATAATTAGGTTTGTGGATATAGAGTTATTACAATAAATAAATGTGTTACATGTTTTATTTATTTCATTAACTCTAATTGAAAACTCCCATGTTGAATCATTAATTCATTGACATGACCCCACACTGATTATAATAAATATCATTTAATAAAATGATATTATTTCCTCAAAATCCCGACAGGAAAAACTACAAAGCGTGTAATCATTAATACACGTTGTGAACTCATTTTTCATTTTTCTTCAACATAAAAACTACATGGTGTGTACATTCAATGTACACGACATGTATATCTTGTTTAAATTTTTTTCCAAAATGAAAACTACACGGCATATACATTCAATGTACACAGTGTGTATATCTTTTTTTCATTTTATACTTCGTCCAACATTAAAACGATTTAGGACTCCTTGAATAATTATTAAACCACATATGGGAATTATCTTTATTCTACTTGAGATACATGGATACACTTAGTGTGTGACCATATAGGCCATTTTCCCGTTGTAATTAAGTGGGCGTGCCTAAAGTCCAAGACTACTGTCTATCAACTGGTCAAGGCACCCAAGATAAAGAATTTGATTCCCTATTGACGTGTTACCTCATAAGAATGCTTACCGTGTAATTTAAAACCTTTTTCTCAATATCTCATCAAGCAGGTTTCATGGCAGTGTCATAATCTTATATGCTTGATCCTTCATTCTTTGACTTCTAGAAATAAACACGTCGTGACACCATGGCCAAGGAATTTGGGTGACAGTTCTATTTCAATCAAAGGGATCGAGATATCTACTTCCATAAATATGGAAGGGACAAATCCTTCCTTGACTTATCCATTAACAACACATCATTTGTGATGCACCCAACATACCCTACTTCCCACCAACTGTCTTCATGATGGTTGTCACAAACAAATATAAGTGTCTGAGTCATGACTTTAGTTAATGATAATCTTCCAGTCTAAGGACCATTACACACACTATTAGATAGCAATGTACGATTACACCAAGACATGCGGAATTACTACTGGCAGATATGTTCTCATAATCTCCCATTTTAGAGATTACTAAGTGCGAACTCCATGAGATAGAGTCTCGTCATCTTACAAGTATTGGCACAAGATAGTCTGTATACTATGTGTCATATCATATTATGTCATCCAACTATTGAACTTTAAATATGAATATTGTTATAGATTTTCATGGTTCTCATTATAGCGGGGATCTACCATGACCTTATTAATGAAACAAATCTTCTATGAAATTATTATATTATTTTCATGGAGAATAATTAACAATATATAATATGTGTATATTCATGTAATCAATGTATAAATAGTTGGTTCTCAAGACACCAACTCTAAAAAACTCCCACTTGTACTAGATCCAGCTACCTATGACTTTTAGACCACTAGACCTCACATGATGATCATGTCTCTGCTGAGTCAAAGATTTAGTCAAGGGGTCTGTCACATTGTCTTCCGTGGGAATATATCTCACTACAATTTCACCTCTCTGAGAAAAATCCCTCTAGGGATGATACTTCTGAAGTATGTGGTTTGTTCGATGATCTAACCTAGGCTCTTTTGCAAGTGTCACTGCTGCAGTATTATCAGAATAGAGTTTGGTAGGATATTTATTGATAGGTACTACATAGAGATCTAGGAGAAAACTCTGAATCCATACTTCTTCTTTAGCTACCTCAGAAGTTGTGATATACTCAGACTATACTGCCGAATATGCGACCACACATTTCTTTGAGCTCTTCCAACTCACTGCACCTCCATTCAAACTGAAGATGTATCCAGTCTGGGACATAATGTCATCTTTATCAGTCTGGAAACTAGCATCTACATTTCCTCTAATGACTAGTTCCCCATATCCTCCAAAAACCAGGAACATATCCTTAGTATGCCTCAGATACGCAAGGATAGTATTGACTTCCATCCAATGGTGGTCTCCTATATCAGCTTGATATCTGCCTACCACACATAATGCATAAGAAACATCTATACCTGTACATAAAATATCATACATGACTGAACTATTCTCAGAATCGTAAGGTATCCTTTATATTTCATTTCATTCCTCATGTGTCTGAGGACACATTTTCTTGGAAATATGAATGTCATGTGAAACTGGAAACAATCCCCTCTTGGACTGTTCCATACTGAATCTCTTCAGAATATTATCAATGTATGTACTATGACTCAATACCAATATTGTATTGGATCTATCATGATGGATCTTGATCCCACGAATATATTCCACCTCACCCAAGTCTTTCATAGAGAAGTATTTATCCAAACCATTCCTTAATTGACTATAAGACATATACTTCGTTTCCAATTAGTAATATGTCATTAACATATACTATTAAGAAAATGATTGCACTTCCTCTAATACTTTTGTAGACACAAAGATCACATTTGTTCTTAACAAATCAAAATTCCATTACGGATTCATCAAAATGAATGTTCCATGAACTTGTAGCTTTCTTTAATCCATAAACGGATTTCTTCAACTTGCAACCCTTGTTGTCATCCATTAGAGTCATAAACTCTTCTGGTTGTGTCATGTAGACATTGTCCAGGAGGTTCCCATTAAGGAATGATATTTTTACATCCATTTGAAAAATTTCATAGTCATGATAAGTGGTAACGGCCAATAGAATTATAATGGATTTTACCATCACAACCAGTTAAAAGGGTTCATCATAGTCAATTCCTTGACATTGTCTAAAGCTTTTTGCAAACTATCGTGCCTTAGAGGTGATGACTTGTCCCTCTATGTCGAGTTTCTTCTGGATAACACTTTTATTACCAACATGCTTTACATCAACTAAAGGATCTACCAAAACCCGGACTAGGTTTTGGTACATGGAATCCATTTCAGAATTCATGGATTCTTTCCACTTGGAAACGTCTGGGCCCTCAACGGCTTGTAGGTGATAGGATCATCATTGTCACCCAATAACGAGTCACCTTCCTCGGTGACAAAGAAAGAATATCGCTCTGGTTCTATCACCTCTCTCGTTCTCCTACACAGTTCTTGTGTCGCTGGAACAGATTTTTCTTCCACATGGCTTTGCAGAATCTGTTCTTTTACAAAATCTTGTGTATCTTGAGCCTCGACATCATCGAAGTCTATCTCGCTCCCTCAATACCTTTTGGATATTTCCTCCCTCTCAATGAATATGGTGTATCTTTCCACAATAACCTTTCTTTTCTGATGGTTTGTATAGTTAATATCCCCGTCATTCCTTGATATATCCGATAAAGGTAAACTTTGTTCCTCGTGTTGATAGTTTGTTACTTGAAGAGGCCTTAAGAATTTCCTCGCTACCCCACAGATGTAAATTTGATAAAATGGCTTTGCGTCCACTACATAAATCCTATGGAATACCATTTATCTATTAAGTTGGTACTTGGTTTATAATGTTTGTTGTTGTTTGAAATGCATAACCCCAAAACGATAATAGAATACTTGCATGACTCATCATTGATCTCATCATGTCAAATAGGGTTTGGTTCCTCCTTTCACTTACACCATTCAACTGAGGCTGGTAAGGAGGAGTGAGTTGAGATAGAATCCCAAACTCCAGTTAGAAATCAATGAAGTTCTGATTAGAAAATTCTCCTCCTCTGTCTGAGCGGAGTTTCTTAATCTTCATACAAAGCTGGTTCTCAAATTTATTCTTGTATTATTTGAACTGATCAAAAGAATCTAAATTATTCCTCATTAAGTAAATATATCCATATCTACAAAAATCATCAGTAAAATTTATGAAGTATAAGAACCCACCCCTTGCTTCAACTAGAAATGGTCCACACACATTTGTGTGAACTAATTCTAGAATCTATTTAGCCCTTTTTCCATTCCCACTGAATGGGGCTTTGGTCATTTTTTCTTGTAGACACGCATGACATACACCAAGTGGTTTTAGTTCAAAAGAATCTAAATACCCATATTGATGTAATTTGGTCAAATGTTTCTCATTGACATGGCCTAGCTGGTGATGCCAATGTTGGGTGTGGTATGAGTCATGTGAATTAACATTGTTATCGATTTCCATTACTTGTTTATTGTAGTCAAAAACATAAAGGTCATTATATAAATATGCCCTTCCAAAAAAAATTGTAATCTTTATAAAAGTAGGAACATTCATTTACAAACATGAAGATGAATCCATCAGTATCTAATATAGAAACTAAAATAAAGTTTTTGGTTACAGAGGGTACATAATAACATCTTTTTAACACCAATATCATCCCAGTAGGAAATGTGAGGTGGTAGTCTTTGATAGCTACAGTGGCGAGTATAGCTTAATTGGTAGCTCGCAGATCCACCTCACCTCAATCAATCTTTCTGAATCTACATGGTTCATGTGTTTGGATACATATATGAGAACCAAAAGTAGTATCCAATACCCAATTGGTAGAAATAGATAGATTGCATTCAATAAAAAATTCACCTGAAGCTTCCCCTTGCAACCTTGTTTAGGTGTAGTTTTTCTTCCAGTGGCCCTTCTTGCCACATGCGAAACAAATAGCCTCTTGTTCTCCTGTCTCACCTTTGATCTTACTTTTCTTAGAAGGCCTTGATGAATAATTGGTATTAATTCTATTCACCTTCCCATTCCTTTTATTCACCATAAGGACAGAAGGCTTTTTACACTTCATATCATTTTTCACTTGGAGAATGGAAATAAGAAGATCAGATAGATACTTCTCAATGTCGTTCATGTTGAAATCTACAACAAAGGTAGAGATGCTTTGGGAGAGTAATGAAAGAATGAGATTGGTACCCAGTTCTTTGGTGAGTTTAAACCTTAGAACCTCCAAGTGCTCAATGTAGCCAATGAGATACACTAGATGAGGCCCAACTGGGGAACTTCCACCAAGATTTCTCTAAAATAGAGCCTTGGATATCTCCAACAATTCATGTATTTCTCTCTCTTGGTATAGACCATAGAGGTGCTCGAGCATACTATAGAAATCCATGTCATCATGAGACTTACTGAGCTCACTAGACATTTATGAAAACATGAAACATTGAATGTCGAGTGCATCATTCAAATGTTGATCATAGACTAGAAAATATTCATCACTCGCCCCTTGGGCAGGAGAATCAATAAGTGATGACTCCAGCATGTAAAACTTTTGTTCATGGTGTAGGATAACCCGAAGGCGCCTAAACCATTATTGAAAGTTACAACCATTGAGGATATTGTATTCATCCAGAATTGATCATAGAGAAAATGTGGTTGACGAGTTTTTCATATTAATTCTACAAATTAAAAGAGCATATTTATGAGTTCCTTTTGATTACATTTTATGAGAAATAATATATGAATTTATTAATTCTCCCACTATTTTATCATGACCCAACATACCTTACCATTGAACTTGGAATGCCTAGTTTCTATGAAATTCTAGTGGAAAGGATCCATATTCCCATTCGCATAACCCCAATCGGGGTTGGTCAAGCTATTTAAAGGTATTTAGTTATGAAGGACTTTGCCAACTGTGAGCATAAAATTCCTTGATCTGTTGAGTGGACTCCCTAATCTTGAGATCCTTTCTTGTATTTCCTCAACAGTTGCCTCCATTTTACAACAATTCTAGCAAGGGATACTCCTATTTATGTAAAATTTTTAAGTCAACCCAAAACATTCATAAGAGATTCCTTTATAAAATTAAGTGTCCCAAAAAGGGTTGGTCAAACAGATAGTTTTATTAAGTCTTTCCCTTAATCAAGTAACAAAAGGCTTGGTCTAACTTAATATGGTATTTGATGGATATCAATCCTTTATGCATAGTTTTGTATTGCCACATTCTTGTGAATATTAAGTGAAGATTTCTTATGTGATTAACCATGTTCTGATAATGTTTACGCATAGTCCTATTTTTATTTCATTCCTTCTTTGCTTGCTTGTTTATTTCATTTACTATATTATCGTGACAACACATACATAATAAATAAACCACGAAATCATACAGAAATAAAAATAAAATGGCATGATCATGAGCTTCTATTTGTTATCTTATCTTGCGGTTTTGATAAACTAACACTGACCTAGGGAAAATCACCTTGAACCTAATGGTTCATGTTTTTTTAGCTCCCAACTATCCAAATTTCCATCTTCCTGGGTTGGATTCTCCTCAGCTTCGGATTTTGAACTATCTCCTCTATCTTTCGAGATCATCCATTACATGGGGTTTATATTAAATAAACCATGGGCACATAGGCCCTACATTTTATTGGATGAATGCTCGCAAGACAACAAATTTAAATTAAATAAATTTAAATCAAACTATAAACACACAAAGGGTCTCTGGTCTAACTCCAGATCATCTATAGAATGCAAAAACATTTACACAAATTTAGTATTCAAATTATTTTAATAGTTGTTTTATTCAAGATAAGTCATTCTTGAATTCAATTAATTATGATCTTATAATTAATCATTTCTTTATCTCAAATTCCGTTCAAAATTTCCTTGATATTCTTCTCATCCAAATTCCAGGTATGAGTTTTTATACTTTTTTGGAAACCTAGTGAAATTCCATTTCTATAAAGTACATGGTCTATAGGCTATATTACACTACATGTAATTGTTTTCACCCTTTATCAAAAGTACACACCGAGGGCTTTGGTTTTTTTTCTATACATTGGAAATTTTTGAGTAAATAGTGTGTATATTAATCTAACATGGCATGTACATATTTTTTACATGGTTACCAGCCCGGAAATCCCTCGTATGCTATTACACGGCTTCTCCTTGTACAGGGTTTCAGTTGGACAGGATCAGACTATACGACGTGTTGATTCAACATACACACCATGTATTCCAATTTCCATGAGCGATTCAATTCTTGTCAACATGGTGTAATAAAAAACTTAGGTATGCTCAATTCACATGGTGTGGTTTGGCAGACCAGTACCAGTTCGTTGAACCTAAGTACATAGCGTATAGATTTCACTACACGCCGTGTATTCCTGTGTCGTATAGACAAAATGAGCAGCTCCTCCGGATGAGTTCCTCATTTTTATTTTAATCAATATTATAATTAAAAGGACGTTTCTGTGATGTGAATTGAGAAACGAACGAGGAAGAATATATCTCGTTCATTCAATTTTATAGAATGATTTATCTTTAATTGAATCAAATATAAATGCGTAAATTATCAACAAAAATTAAATATTTATAATCAATGTTCATACCCCTCTCAAACCACTTGTATGTACCGAGCACAACAGAAGCTCGTGCGTGGATGTTCCCACTTGAAATTTTGTCATTAGAAATGATCAATCTGGGATCAATATGACAATAATCCCCAAAATCAATGGATCAAGTCATTAAAATAGACAAAGAAGAAGAATAGTCCTGAAACCACAAAGGAGGATCATTAGAGGATGATTATAATTAATTTAATTAATTGACAAGAAGTAACTTTTATGGTGTTATATCTTCATTGATATTTCTGATCATGTTCCAATGTGATTCGTCATTGTGTCACCGAAGCCAAGTGTAGACTTCCCTTAGTGTTGATCCACACATGCACAACGTATCTCTATACATCACCAAAAGAATCTCCAGGTGCTAGCGTGGAGAAGCCTTTCCATGCATTGTCCGCCTTAGATTGCCTTGATCTAATAGAATAGGATCTCTCTTGGTCTTGAGATCATTCATTGAGAATGGAGTTATTTTGACCTTGAGAGAATTCTCTAGAATTGTTGTGCACTAAAATTAGGGAAAAGTGTTGGGGATATAGGGATATTTATAATCGGGTTTTAGGTTATAGAGTTATGACAATAAATAAACGTGGTACACATTTTATTTATTTCATTATCTCTTATTGAAAACCCCCATGTTGAGTAATTATTTCCTTGACATGTGCCCACGCTGATTATAATAAATATCATTTTCTAAAACGATATTATTTCCTCAAAATCCCGACTTGAAAAACTACATGGCATGTAATCATTAATACATGGCATGTACTCATTTTTCATTTCCTTTCCAAAATGAAAACTACACGGTGTTTACCTTAAATGTACACGGCGTGTATATCTTTTTTTCATTTTTTTTCAAAATGAAAACTACACGACTTGTACATTCAATGTACATAACATGTATATAATGATTTCATTTTATTCATAATCCAACATTAAAATTATTTAGGCTCCCTTGAATTAATATTTAACCACATACAGGAATAATCTTTATTCAAATTGAGATACATGAATACACATAGTGTGTGACCCTCTGGGCCTCATTCTCGTTGGCATTAAGCGGGCTAGCCTAAAGTTCATGATTACTGTTGTAGACACCAAAAAACGCTCAAGGGGTGGAGAAGGATTCATAATGACAAAGAGGAGTCATATTCGGATCCAGGGACCTAGTCCGAGGGGGCCCCAAATGAGTCGTGAGAAAAAACTTCATATGTGCACGAATAAAATATGCCCTGTGTCGAAAGCACCAGGATTCACGAGAGTTCTACAGTGGGGGTGCGGAATACTGCACACCCCCATCCCGCGCAGTTTCCATTTCACACCGCCGACATCAGCGTGGAGTTATTTCTCGCTGACCTATTTTATGCGCCCCAGAACACCTATAAATAGAAAGCGACACCTTCGACTTTCAGGCAGAAGAATCTGAACTGGCTCTCATACGCAAAATTATCCTTTTGTGCATGCAAAGATGGATTTCAGGTATAGTTACTTTCGCGCCAAGTCACCTCAGGGTCCTCCTTCACACGATATACCCTTGGTTTAGACTGAATTCCAATCCCTTTGGGGTCTCCCCCCTACATGCAATCCCATCCACTTGCTCACAGGCTGGCCAATTGCACCCAATCCCCTTCAACTGCGTGCACCCCAGTCATTGCGTGCAACCTCTGTAAATTGGGCATAATTCATACTCCTCGCATGCAATACATTCTAGTTTCCCGCAAATCCTCACCTCCACTAGTGCTCTAGTCCTCACTGATTTCATGCCAGCCAGCTGTTTTTCACACAGGGTGGCATATTTCACGTGCAAGCCTCAATGTTGTGCGCAATTCTCTATGACTCCTCACCCAGGTGATCCCCGGGTACCTCTTCACTCGTGTTCCCCATAATCATCGGGTGTACCTTTGAACGAGTGTCTGATGCTCTTCTTATGGATTCCATTCGCGGGTGTCTCTCATGCCTCGGGCATCCAAATCGTACAACACATTCTCATACAACATTCAAGGTTTCTACAAAGTTACTTCAAAATCCCTTGGATGGTTCTTCCTGTTGCGTTAATTTTCCTCATGATTCATCGCATAGGCATGCTAATGGCTATTGCTTCTTTGCATAGCCACATTAACGTAGACCCCTCGATGGTTCACTCCATGACACCCCCACACCATGGCTTTGCATGTCCCCTCTCTGCACTAAGGAGTAGAGGGTACCGATTATGTATATCCTAGGGGTGTAGAGTGAGCCTTCCTCATCTGAGATGCTAGACGTTAAACAGCTAATCACCATCATCCTAAGCACATGACGTTAAACTGTGACCTCTCCCCATGCCTCGCACACAAGGTCCCCCACCATGGACATTCTCTATGCCCACTCATCTTTATAGGGATGGGATCATCCCTCATAGGGGATGATATCCTCCTTATTGGAGTGGCGTTTTTCCGCGGGGAAAGGTAAACCACCTTGGTTTAAGCCCCTATATTTCCTTCCAGGAGGAAGCATCCATGCTCCTCTTTTCATCTTTGGTCCCTAGGGACAGTGAAGGACATGATAGGGAATGATTATTCTCCTTTCATCGGTCCCAAATCACTCTCCCACTGCACTTTGTCTCCATCGGGCCTCCATCTTAGAGTAAGTCCCAAACCCTTTGGGATGCTAACCATGCATAATCCCCTATTTACTCTTTGGGCCATTAATTATGAGTAAGCCCCACTCCATTTCCCATGAACTCACCTTTCACGACATGATCATCTGGTCTCTACTATCTTCTGTTTCTCACATCGAGCATGACTCGCGTGAGCTTAGAGCAAGCACCGACGATGAAAAACACCTTGAGCCTCCTCAGAGTGTAATCCCCACCCAACATATCCCGAACTATGAGGACATTGATCCATGCCAAGGAATGGTATGTAGGATGTCTCCACAAGGTTCCAGCCCACAACCTGGTCATTCTGACTACCTTCATGTCGGTTAACCAACACCTTGGGCCACCTAAGAGTGTAAGCCCTACCTTTCATATCTCAAACTATGAGGACATTGATCCATGTCAATGCATGGAACATAAGAATACTCCACGAGGTTCATGCCCACCACCCGTTCAGTCCGACCATCTTCACATCAGTTCACCAACACCTTGGGCCACCTCAGAGTGTAATCCCCGCCCTCCATATCCCAAACTACGAGGACTTTGATCGATGTCAAGGCATGGTATGTAGGAAGATTCCACGAGGTTCAAGCCCACCACCTGGTCGTTCCGACCATCTTCACATCAGTTCACCAAATCCTTGGGCCACCTCAGAGTGTAAGCCCCACCCGCCATATCCCGATCTAAGAGGACATTGATCCATGTCACGGCATGGTACGTAGGAAGCCTCCATGAGGTTCAAACCCACCACCTAGTCATTCTGACCATCTTCACGTCGGTTCACCAACAACTTGGGCCTCCTTAGAGTGTAAGCCCCAACCACAATATCCCGAAAACTATGAGGACATTTATCCATGTCAAGGCATGGTACGTAGGAATCCTCCACAAGTTTCAAGCCCATCACCCAGTCATTCTGACCAAATTCACATCGGTTCACCAACACCTTGGGTCGCCTTAGAGTATAATCCCCACCCTCCATATCCCGAACTATGAGGACTTTGATCCATGTCAAGGCATGGTACGTAGGAAGCCTCCACAAGGTTCAATCCCACCACCCAGTCGTTCTGACCACCTTCACATCATGTTATCCCCCATCCCGCATGACGTTAAACTATATCCCCCATCTTGAACTACATGGACATTGATTCCATACCTTGGGGATATGTAGGAAGATACTATGAGGTTTGATCCCATCACTCCCTTCTCATACTGATCTCTCCCTCGAGCCTATGTGTCTCAAGAAGCTCATTCCCCATCCCGGAGGTTCTAGCTCTTTTGGGTCCCATCCATGCGTCCATTATCATGGGTCACCTCCTCTGGTGTCCCATCGTCTCACCAAACTACGCGAACCTTGATTCTCTGCCATGGGGATACGTAGGAAGCCTCTTCGAGGATCAAGCCCAAATTCACCGTCTCCCTTGTAATGGGCATATTTCATCCCCTTTCACTTTATTACCCATTTTGATCCTCACTCGAGCCACCACATCCCTGTGGGATCATGACACCCCACTCCTGATTCCATCAAAAAAATATTTGGGAAGCCACCCACATGATGGCCTTAGTATCAGTGTTCCCTCCAGAGGGTTCTTCCATCTGATCCACTCTAATAAGTGTTCTGATCAGTCTGATCCGTCTCCGCTAGATGTTAAACGTGTGGCACACCCTTTGTTAAACATGGGAAGCTAAGGAAAACCTCAGATACATGCCCATGGCATATGATTCCCCGTATTCGATGGGAGATGCCTCAGGATTCCACACCCTCAAGAAGCCCTATAATAAGGGACAAAAGATAGACACACCAATCCCCCAACGTCCAGACAAGTCGGTGATGCCCAATGTGACTACTCCCCTAATCAAAGGTTGTTGCCCTGAACGGACCCCTTTGAATGTCCTGACAGAAGAAGTGTAATTAACTGGTGTCCATGAAGATATGGAGCTGAGAAGTGTTTCATGAACAACGTCTAAGTCTACGAGGGAGACACAGACTAGGTGACGAGCTCCTAGGAGGAATCCACAGAAGGAAGAACCAACATCCCATCATCCCATTTAGATCAAGGAGCAGACGTCCTTGAATAAGGAGAGGATTTTGCCCGCTTATGGAAAGTGGAAATGCATGGTAACAGTTGCGTGTCCTCTACAGACGGACATGTACACCTTGGAGAAATAATCGGAAATAGAAATGGTGAACCCGATATGAAGGTCTTCCCATCAATATGGAGACTAGTAGCATTCGAGGCATCAATGGATTAGAATTTCATTAGACCCCATCATCCGGCACCAGGTCCCACCATGCAAATAGTAGGCCTGACATGAAACACACAAGATGTTGGGGAAGTCATGATTTTGAGCATTCTGTTCAGTGACATTGTCAGCGTGGATCCCTCTTACCGGCCACAGAAGACAGAACAACGATGGGGAACTGGTTATCGATTTCTTTCTCTATAAGTATTAATGAGTTCATCCCCCTGCTTTCAGGAACCAAGTTGTTTCATCTGATACCCAAAACCACCTTCCCACCAGCGTAGGGGCACGGGCAATATCGACGCGGCCACTCCACATAGTTCCACCTCTTCCATGACGACCTCAACCACCACGACTAATGGGTGCCCATGCCCCCTCACCCCATTGGAAATTATCCAACGATGGGTAATTAATGACCTTGTACGTAGGTACAAGGACGAGGGAATCATCCCCACTAGGGATATGGACCTTATAGATCTAGAGGTGACCGTGCCTCACCATTAACGCTTCCCTCAAGGGATGTGTAGGGAGCCGCTACTCCCCACCCTAGCATTCTATCATTTTGGGAGCTTGTCCCGGGAATTCCTTGACAACTCCCTTCCCTACGCCGACGAGGTAGGGGATGTCTGGGTCGGACCGATCAGAGTCCCACTCCAAGGGCCCCCGTAGAGGGCTCCCACCAGGTTGAATCAGCGCCACCGCCTGGTTCCCCAAGCTAAGACACTGGTAAGCCACACGCCTGCACCATCGGCTCCGGTTCATCTAACGTAGCGCTAGAAGAAGGCGTAAATGGAAGAGGGTGCTCGTTGTGGGGTGTCAAAATCAAGGACTATTGTGGCCCGATCCACTGATGAATCATATCCCAACTCCTTACCTACATTAAGCAGGGGCATTTATACACCTTACTTGGATTGAGGCCCCAGCTACCCCATGGGCTGGCTGGTTTGAATCTCTTGGTCACCGGCATAGGCGATGGACGCAGTGGACAAATCCGCATCAATTCCACCCAGTGTAGAGGCCCACTCTGTACTGCCACTACGGAAAGTGCAGGTCCTCCCTGCTTCCAACCTCAGCTTGGATGTCTGCCCCGTGCCACCTTCAACCTATACGAGGGTCTTCCCCATAATAGCAACACTCTCTATGTGGGTCTCTCCCGCGCTCACTACACTGGGTATGGGGTCACTCCCCCCACCGCAGACCATAGGTATGGAGATAATGCACGTCCGGTCACTCTCCAACATGAAGTCCCTCCCCATGTCTGTGTACCAGCCAGCGCAGGTCCTGCTCACCACATCAATAGGAGGGGTGGATGCCAACATCACAACACCAACGCCCAACACGGAGGTCCAACCCGTGCTCATATTTACCAATATGAGGACCTTCCGTGCACTGATGTAGCCAGTGGAAGTGGGCATGAAGGTCCTACCCATGATCCTACTGCTTCTACCTATGCTTCTATCAGCTCTAGCAGAGGCCCTTCCCGCACCATCACTTCCAATGAAGGTCCTCCCCGTGTCTTTTTCGACATTTTCCCCAGTCCTCCTTGCACCACAGGCCATCCTGGTGGGAGCTCTCTCCACCCCAGCACTAGTATAGTCGAAGGAACTCCTCATTCCAAAAGTGGGCCTTTCCCCAAAGAGCCACCCAGGGGTAGGAGAGTAGGTGGTCGCCGCCACAGAAGGAATTCTAGGGAGGGACGAACATGAATCTGGCCAGCCCGCTTCTCAGACTCCGAGGCAGAGTACGACTCGGTGCTGGAGGCTTCCCCTCAGTCCTCTGAGTAAAAGACTGGGGTAGGAACAAGGTGAATCAGCCTCGTACTCCCGGAATGCGAGGTCCGTAGGATCCATGTCTCCATCAAAATGTATATTCAGGAGGAAGAGAACCTGGAATGTCCCCAGGGACTGATCACGAAATCTCCACCATCATCTCCAGAAGCACCCTCTACCTAAAATAGAGACTACAGAGATATATTTTGGAGGTCAATGGGGGAAGAGCCGCGACATATCCCACCTTCAGAAGATTCCAATTCTATGTTAGGAGCATTGGTCGCTGGTCCATCCTATCATGATATAGCATCCAGGTCACTAAAATCCATAGAGGACAGCACAGGATTTGGCGGCCAGTCTGCCCGTTCTCCATACTCTCTGCCGCCCAGCCTGCCGTCCCAATGGTCTGACTTAGTGTCATTGCCAGTTCCTCGGCCACCCCCAGTTGACGAGTGGGGAAATCATGGTCCAGACCCCGAATCTGAGCCAAGGAGCTTCTAAACTATCCTTGCAGTGGGCCACTTCTAGGATATGTTTTGGCCGGTCATAGGACCAAAATTTTGTGCGCTGGAATCTCTCACCCATGAGGAAGTTAATTATCTTCGTGGAACCCTCTAGGAGACGCACTTCCACCTTCGCCACCAGTGAGTGTCTTATACCAAGATCCAAGTGCACTTTGAAGACATCGGTGAAAAATGTCATCTGGTTGACCTGGCCACACTCCCCATGGTCCAGCACCCTGAGTCACCTAGTCACCACAGGGTCCTCCAACAGCAATATGTTCAGAGTTTCCAAGTACTACGCAAGGTTATTAAAAAGGCTACCCCCACGAGCGAGTCCGTGGCTGGGGAAAGTACGCTACCCTCTTCTTTATTGTTATTCACTGGTAGCCTGAATCACTAGGTGTCATTGAGGACATGCCGCTGAGAATAGTTGCGGTCAACATGACCGATCTGTTGGGAGGGGAAAATGAGCTGGAACTTCAAGATGGGAACTTCCTCCCTAAGGAAGTTCCCCCACTACTGGACCCATCGGGGAGGATTACTAGTTAGAAGAGGATCCTCCTAGGTCTCCCTGCGACCACCGAAGCATTGGTACTCAGCCATAATTCCGGTAAGAGAAAAGAGTGTGTCGGAGCTATCAAGCACTCTGACCTGTCCACTTTTGTGCAGAAAACGGAGGAGAAACCCGAGAAGGCCACATTGTGCCAGCAGTTTACTAAGAAGAAGAAGTTGGTCGATGAACTCCGGGAAGAACGCATTTCAGAGCGATGACCTAAATACGGCGAACCTAGACCGAGGTAGCGGGGGCAGGAACAACTTCCCCTTGGCGAGCTGCCCCAGGCAACCCTGATCACACCGCTCCTACAGATAGGGAAGAATCCAGATCTCACAGGAAGTGGGCATTGTATGTCTCTCCAAACCCTGCCAAAAGGCGTGACAATCCATGAAACCCCGCTCAGGCTCCCCCGGCCGCCCCAAGGGTCACTCCACCAGCCACTCCATGAGCCGCCGAGCTTATCTACCGCAATTGAAGAACCCGAAAACGCACTCATGGTTACGGAGCCCCGTCAAGATAGGGACCCCAATCTAGATGATCCAATGGTGGCACTAATCGCCCACCTAGAGGTATTGGAAACGCGATAGGTGTCCATCCCACCTGATAGAAGGCCATATCCAGCATGGGTGGATGATATTATAGCACCCCTGGGATCATAACCCACCTTCTCCGCCTTTAATGGGATGGGGGACCTACCGCAACACCTGGCCTACTTCAACTCAAGGTGTGTTCCTATGTTAGGGACTCCAGCATACCAGGAGGCCACCAAGCTCTGCTATTCTATTTAGACACTGGAGGGGCCGCCATTAGTCTAGTACAGCTAGCTCCCCATAGGATCCATGACCAGCTGGGAGGACCTTCACAGGGAATTCCTTTTCTAGTTCAGTTCCACCTCATGGAAAACGAGCATCAATGACCTCTTCATGTGAAAATAAAGGTCTGATGATAGTGTTGCAGACTTTATCTCCCAGTAGAAGGGACTCACATACTCCCTTGACATGCCACTAACTCAAGAAAAATTACCGACGATGTGTGTAGTGAATGTCAAGATAGAGCTACTTCCCTCCCTAATAACTCAGAACTATCCCAAAGGATTCCGAGACTTCTCATATAAGGCCCAGTGCCTTGAAGAATCCCTGCAACAGGCCAGCCAGGCACCTTTGTTGCCCCATGTAATCCCAGCATGGAGGGCCATCACAGATGATCCCACCGCGATGGCCCAAAAAGAAGACCCCAGGAAACTAGAATTGCTACCAGTGGAGCCAGTTCCGTAGACCCACAGAGGTCCGCCACCATGGGCACAACTTCCAGCCCTACAACAACCGCCTCAAAATTGGCAAGCGCCTCTGTGTAACGCACCGACACCACCAAGGAGAGATAATCAAGTTTTTCCTCCTCGGTAGGCTCCCCCAACCCCTCATCAGGGTCAGGCTCCTAGATCCCCCTTTCTGGACAGAAGAAATCAGACCTACTCATTCAACGAGGCTTAGGTCCCTGGTTACGTCCATAGCGCCTTAGAGTAGGGGATTGTACGACTGCCTGAGTGAAAAAAACCAGAAGTGGCAAATCTCGCTGATCGCCCCAACTACATCGCTTATCACCGGATCCTGGGGAACACCCTCAAGAAATGAATTGTTTTCATGGACTGGCTCTAAGACCATATCAAAAACAACATAATCAGGTTGGGCCTGACCCCGACACAAGTGGCAGGTGTCTTTGTGAGGTTTGATAGCAGTATAGATAGCGAATATGAGTGGCAACATGTTTCTGACTGTGAATCTCATAAGTATAATGATTTAATGTCCCCAAAGTGGTCACACACACCCATGGAATTATTCGTGTATGCCTGAATGAGCCAGAGACTTCAGAAGCTATGGAAACCACTTTGGTATCATCGTCTCAACAAGCCTCTTTCAAGAAGAGTAAGCATTGACGACACAAGAAAAAACAACGTTCCACACCAATATCTTCATCATCCTGCACTCTCGGTGCCTTCATGCCCCTTTAGATGGGGATTCCCCTAGAATCCACTCCTTAGTGGATGATTCAACAAGTTATATTCAAGGGTATGCTTTGGTTAACACTATTGATTTGTTAAACCCCTATATGACTCTCGATGAGGGGTAGCACTATGCGAACCTCCACAACATCCCCAGACGACACCAATGTCGGTGGAACCCCTACCATATAGTTCGTCGGGGCACGTCAGTTATCACCTCCAGCCAGGATGTGCATGCCACTATGACCAGATAGTAGGCACAGCGTAGAACATACCAAGTGTAGCCCCTTCATCTGGTGTGGGAAGGCCCGCCGCTACCACCATTTGTGCTACTGGATCAGGCAGAACCACTTCTCCCCATTACAGACTTATCTCAGCCATCTGGTTCTCATCCAGAAGCTACTCTTCAGGCTTCGACTAGGGAGCATTGGGATATACCCATAACCTGTCAGCCACCAGTCTGGCCGGTAGGGCCTTTTATGCCTTCTATCACAGAGCAACTCCTTGCAAGCAGAAGTTCACACCTAGCATAGAAGTATGATGTTATCAAGAACCTCGTCGACATCCCAGCAGGGCTTTCCATCATTGAATCCCTTCACCTGTCACCAGATATGCACGAAGAACTCTATGAGGCTTTATGAAGCCCCCACTAGTTTGAGACAGCGGTAGTAGCTACAGAGTCTTTCCACGCTGAAGTGTTTGAGAACGCTGAATGTCAGGCCATAATTTCATTCTCGGAAGAAGATGAAGGCTCCCCAATATAAGGGAACATCCCACCATTGTACATCACTGGCCTATTTAATTGTGTGGAGGTTCGCCATTTTTCGGTTGAAACCGGCTCTGGGATCAACCTTATCTCAATACGGACACTACGAAAGCTAGGGTTATCCAAAGATGACATGACTCCCTCAAAATTAAGAATCCTGGGATACGACAGGATGGAGGAGACCCCAGTTGGCATAGTCTGTTTGAAGACCCAGTTCAGCGGCCTAGTTTCCACCTCCGAGTTTATGGTTGTCTCCCAGGACACCACGTGTAATGCATTGATGGGCCGACAATGTCTCCACCTGCACGTGGCGGTCCCCTCATCCTACCACCAATGCCTTAAGTACTACCTTAATGGTCGAGCGGGAATACTCCAGGGTTATGAATCTCCTTTCGTCTCTTGTGAAGCCTACAATTTTGATGCTGACTATAAAAAAGGAAGGATAAAGAAGTCTAGGAATATGAATGTCAGCCTGTCACTGCTACAACCGACCCATGCGAAGGCCTGAATGACACCTACATCTTCTCGATCCATTAGTTGGAGGCCACGACCCCTGATATGGTGAAATGTTTTGAAATTTTCGGGACAAGGTGGAACCATGCACCCAAATCCAGGCGGCATCAGAATATCACTTCGTATTCTTATAGAAATCAGGCCTCAGTGATCCCAGATCCTCTCTCTCCCATCAGGTGTTAGGGTGTCCAACTCCAGGAAACAGATTTATATCATACTTATCTATTTCGCAGGGCCGTAATAATCCGGCTCCAGCCGACGCACCACCACTTCTTTGATATTATCATTTGTGGCCCCTTGGGCTAGAGACCAGATGAGATCGGGTCGACAGCCTTCATTGCTATGGTATCGGCAGCGCCGGAGTTCCCTGATGCAATAACCATTGCCGCTGAAGCTGGTACCAGCCTTCCATCGGGGTACAGTAACTTAGAAGTGACATCCCATGTGGAATATCCCTCCATAAGTGGAGGAGAGGATATAGATGATTCCCCCTGCCTTTGAAGAAGGCGTCTCCACCACGGTCGATGAGCTAGAACAAGTGAACCTCGGAAGCGAGGTAGAATGGAGATCCACATTGATCAGCACCACCATGCCCCCCCGAGGAGTAGCAGTGATAGGTAAAATTTAGTACAGTGACATGTTTTCCAAGATTTATGTTGAGATTCTAGGAATAGATCCTCAGGTATCCATCCACCACCCCAGTCTTACATTAAATCATCACGGGTTCAAGCAACCACCCAGAAAGATGCATTCATTTCACGATGCCATGGATTAGGCTGAAGTTGAAAAAATCATCAGGGCCAACTTAATTAAGGAGGAATAGTACCCCAAATTTTTGGCCAACATTTTACCAATCAATAAGAACAGACAGATCAGAGTATGTATTGACTTTCATGATCTAAAAGGCCATTGTATGAAAAATTATTTTCCCCTTCTAGTGACAGAATTTTTGATTGATGATACGGCTGGGTTCCAAGCCCTCTCTTTCATGGATGGTTATTCTAGATATAATAAGATCCAGATGTCCCCTGAGGACATGGATTCCATAGCTTTCAGGGTTCCCAATGTACTTTCTGTTACCAGGTTATGCCCTTCGACCTGAAGAATGTAGGTGCCACCTATCAGCGGGACATGCATTGAATATTCAATCCAATCCTCCAGACATTGGTGGAGTGCTATGTGGATGATATGGTGGTAAAATCCTGCAACTTCCAGGACCATCTCAAGGATCTTGAGAAAGTTTTCGGTTTACTCCATTCCTGCTACATGAAGATGAAACCATTGAAGTGTGCTTTTGGGGTCACCTATGGCAAGTTCCATGGCATTGTTGTTAGGTACTGGGGCATCGAGATAGACCCGGAGAAGATCAATTCCATCTTCTAGATGCCTCCCCCAAATAATATTCATGAGTTTCATGTTTTCCAAATCCATGTGGCCTACATACGCCGATTCATTTTGAATTTGGTTGGAAAGTGTAAGCCCTTATCTCGGCTCATGAAGAGGGGAACCACAAATGAGTGGGACAAGGAGTTCCAGACCGCCATTGAGAAAATCTAGCAGTATCTACTCCAGCCTCCGGTCTTGATGCCACACGTCTCAGGGAATCCACTAGTCCTCTATGTCAACGCCTTGAAATGTTCCCTCAGATCCCTTATTGCCCAGAAGTATAATGAGGGGATAGAGAACAACCTCTACTACCTCAGACACATGCTCCATGATATGGATACCAGATACTCTATATCAAGAAGAGCTGCTTTGCGCCCGTGTTTTCTGTACAGAAATTAGGACATTACCTGCAGCACCAGGAGGTACATCTGGTGTCCTGAGTAGACTCTTTGAATTATATCCTAAACCGTCCCATGTTGACTGGATGACTAGCGTGGTGGGCAGTAATCCCCCAGTAGTTTGACATTGTGTTCGTGCCGTAGAAGGCTATCAAGGGATATGCGTTGGCTGATTCCCATGATTCTCATCTAACCCCCATTTACTAGTCTTTGTAGATAGATATTCCCGATGAGGAAGTCCTCTCAGTTAATCAGGTCGTCCCGTGTTGGCAAATGCACTTTGATGGTGCCTCCTGGATCCCCACTGGTTGAAGCCTCAATGATCCTAGAGTCAATAGAGTATGCCTAAGTATCGTTTTTATTACCCCAGTTAAATCCATTATACTATATTTGTTCATGCTATTGAAAGGCTACACCAACAATAAGGCGGAGTATCAGACCCTCATTACTGGCCTTGAGTAGGACCTCGAGATCGATGTGACCCATTTTCATGTGAAAGGGGGCTCCGAGCTAGTCATTAAGGAAATCAACGGTGAATATGTTGTTAGGAAGCCATAGCTCATACCATTGTTGGAACACACTCTCTAGATAATGGCCCAGTTTGCATCTCAGCTAGAGTTTACCCATGTCCCTTGGTCACACAACGATTGAGCAGATACTTTGGTCATCTTAGCTGCATCACCTTCAGAGGTCGAACCGGATGATCTGGTTATCCACATGGAACATCGGAGAGTCATAGCTTTTGTTACCCTAGATGGTGATGACGGCCCATAGGTAATCCATATTACCCTCGATGCATCTTCTTCAGGACCCCTGGGTCATTCGGATGCAGTGATTGAAATTATTTTCGATTGGATGACACCCTTGGTCGAATACCTCGAACGCGGTAATCTCCCGTCAGACCGGGCTGAGCACGATCGAATACGACGCCGCGCACTATATTTTACCTTCCAAAGTTATCCCATCCTTGGGCCAATCCACTATAAGTGTGTGTTTGATGGTTTTCTCCTTTGTTACATTTAGGGGGTTGAGATTCCACAGGTCATGTAAGAGGTTCACGCCGGTTCCTGTGGTGCCCGTTAGGCTAGGCCAAAATTGTCTCACCATATCCATAGATTAAGGTATATTTGGCCCTCCATGATCCACAACTGCATCAACTTAACCATGAGGTGCCATACGTGCCATGTTCATGATAGCTTTGTCCATTGATCACCTGAGCCTCTCCACACTACCAAGTACTCTTGGCCCTTTGTAGTATGTGGATTAGATGACGTATGACCATATCCTCTGGTAATGGCTCACCAATGATGGTACATCCTGACTTCCATAGATTTATTTTCCAAGTGGGCAGAGGTAGTTCCATTCAAGGAATTCATGGCCCATTCTATCATTGATTTCGTGAGTTCCAATATCATCCATCGCTTTGGAGTTCCTCACGCTATCCACACCGATAACGACACCAACTTCCGAGCAGTAGAGTTGAAAACGTTGTATGCCAAGTACAAAATTATCTCTAACCATACCACCCACTGTCACGCGCAATCGAATTGGAAGATTGAGGCATTTAATAAAACCCTCTCTAATATCCTGCATAAAACGGTTGGTCAGAACAAGAAGATTTGGCCAGATACGCTCCCCAACGCCCTCGGGGCTTATCGGACGACGACTCGTAATTCCACCCAGGTGACCCCATATTCCCTGGTGTATGAAACTGAGGCCGTCCGGACCATCTATATTCAGTTTCCCTCATTGCGCACAACAGTCCATGAACAGAAAGCATCCGACAGAGTAGCTGAAATCCATCTAG
This sequence comes from Viscum album, assembly GCA_963277665.1. NCBI lineage: Eukaryota > Viridiplantae > Streptophyta > Magnoliopsida > Santalales > Viscaceae > Viscum > Viscum album. Next base: position 1,755,484,209 of record OY728158.1, on the reverse strand, counting down.
CTGAATTGGAAGCACTTGACGAGAATAGAATTCCTTCCCTACACAATCTATAAGGGAATCAGACCAGGATGTCTAGAGCCTTCAACAAGAGGGTTCTCCTCCACTCATTCCTGCAAGGTGACTTGGTGCCGGCGTTGAAAACACCAATGATACCTGGCAGAAAACAACCCATGTTGGAACCCAGATGGGCAGGACCTTTCATTGTTCATAAGGTTTAACCCAATAGGGCATACTCCCAGTTGACCATGGATGGTGAGCGTATAACTCCTCCCACCAATGCCAAGTTCCTCAAGCAATACTTTTCTGGAGTAAATAAAGGCCCTACACGACCTTAAACTACTGGTCTTGCATGACCTTAAACTAGATGGTCCCGCATGACCCTAAAATGCACGCCAATCCAACATGACTTTAAACTACAAAGTCCAGTATGAATTTAAACTGCACAGTACAACATTAATTTAAATTGTATCGTCTCGCATGATGTTAATCTACACATAGTCCTGCATGACGTTAAACTGTACCTTCATGAACTATGTGTATCTTGGTTCCCATCATTATGGGATATGTAAGACTACCTGAACATTTACATTTCGGGTCCAGCCCCATATCTTAGAGATCTCCTAGTCAACTAGGCCCCTTGGCCTATTCCCTTCCATGGGAGGGTATATGTAGGTGTGGTACAGGGTTATACCCTCCTTCGAGATGGTTTTTGGCAACCGTTCCATGACCCCCTTTAACCTGAGAGCTCGCCATCTGTTTATTCTATACTTATCTATGTGAACTAGATGCTCTCAATTTGAGGCCCTAAAACCATTTCAGTGGTTTGCCGATGTGTCCAAGAGTACTTGGGTCTAGGACCTTGAGTGTCAGATTCAACTTGGGAATGTTTCATTCACTTTTCAGGCTTCGTGCTCCACTTCATTTGGGCCCCCATTATATTTCACGCCTGAAGGGACCCCCAAAACGGAATGGATGCTAGGCCTAAGGCTATCCTACCAATATAGTCCAATGTCCTTGAGGGTTTTAGACCACAAATCGATTCAACTACCATGTGGCGAATATGGTCAGCGGTCAATGCTCATTTGTTTGTCCCCATTTCTGGCTAACGCGACATGGATGTTGTGTTGTGAACATAGTCAACAAAAATCCTATGTCACCACTCCAGCCCCATCATGTCTAGGTATAATTTTGATGCTTTTGGAAGTATCCCTCAGTGCACCTCCACACATCTGGGGGACACAGATGCAATACGGCATTCTACGGGGCTCCCACGGTCTGATCTCGAAGACCATAAACTGAGATCTTCTCTATGAAAAATGTGCGGGTTGATTCTCATCCTCATGGGATACTTAGGATCATCTGAACATCACGTTTCTAGGTCTATCTCAACTGGGAGCTAGCTTCACCTTCCCCTTATCCTATGACCCTTACTGACCTCTTGGCCCGAGGCTCCTTTCCCAGAGTTATGCACGGCGATGATGCAGACCTCGTCCTCATTCACGTCGGGTATGCTTTTTCGCGTCGTGTGCATTCCTTCATTTCCAAGCCATATGAATTTAAACAGTTCTATCTTGTCATATAACATAACCCTAAACTGTGATGATATCGTCCTGGCTGCACGATGAAAAACGACACTGCATTGTGATGAACTCAACATAGGGGACATCATGTTGGGTATCAGTCTTCCACCGTACCATTTTTCAATGCCATCATATGTCATGATTCCCTTGGCGACACAGGGATCCTCCGGTCCTTGACTAGGCGCTTGAAAAAGAACATCTACCCTAAAGGACAAACAAGATATATCAAATGTCACTCCTTTTAGTATGAGGGCCAGTCCCGCACGCCCCTTTCATCCTATGCATTGGTACCTTACCATGCCACCCCTTAGAACTACGTATGGATTGATTCCCATCCTTATGGGATACGTAGGAATGCCTGTGTGACCTACTCCTAGGCCCATCCTAACTTTCATTTTCCATCCCTCGACCTAAAACCTCCCTAGGGAAAACATGATGGTGTTGACTTCGTCCTCATTCACATCGGGTTTTATGAGTTACATCGCCATGAGTCTCCTGAATTTCCTACTTTCCATGGTCCGAGTTATAAGACCATAAAATAAGACCCTTTCCAGATCATCATATGGATTTACTCCCATCCTTATGGGATACATAGGAACGCCCAGACATTTCACCTTAGGTCCAGCCTCGGGAATCACAAATCCCATACTTTCTCACTGTCATCCCCATGGCCTGAACCCTTGGGGAGTTGTGAAACTGAAACATTTTCCATGAACAAGTTCGGGATTCCCTATAATGACATTGGGAAGCGACATCTTCCTCACTAGATTGGTCCTATCTAAATGTAGAAATGATCCAAGATTAGATTAATTCACCCGCCTAATGTGCTTTCACCACGGTGGTGTAATTTCAATATTGTTGGAATATGTTCGAACAAACCACCACCTCACCTTCCATGCTTTGTGTGCCCTTTATTTGGACCCTCATCCTCATTCAGATCTGAAGGTACCCCCTAACAGTATCGATTATCGGCTTATGGTTCACTTTCTGTCCTGGGCCAATGTTCTGGAAGACTGATGGATGATATTTTGAGTTAGGTCCCGTGTTTAAAATATGGTCAACAGTCGACCCTTATTTTTTGTCCCCATTTTAGGGTAATGAAATATGGATGCTGTGTTTAGAACATGGTCAACAGTTGTCTTTTATTTCAAATCCCCTCCCACAGTGTTCTGAATTTGGTGTAACTTGATTCACATTTTTCATTACCCTTTGTTCGGACTGATTCTAATGCCCCTGGCATTTCCCCACTCATGCTATAGAGAACATTGAGAAGACGATACATCGATTGGTCTAAGGTCCTCTTCTTTTGATCAGACCTCCCTCTTCTCCTCAGAAATCCATATTCGAATCTCAAATTCTCGAAGCTTGGTTTACTCTCCCACGATCAAACGGAGTGATAATATGAGCGTCCCTTGTTTCTCACATTGGGTACATCCCACATGAGCTTAGGAATGGATTTCAATATATTTCGGGGTTATGGTTGAGTGTGTTAAACCAAGGGGACAAGTAAATAAATTTTTACATACATACAATTGAAAATAAGAAGTAGTAAGGAAACATATGTTTATGAGCTCAGCCAAAATAGGGACCCTTAAGGGTCGGATTCCTGGATGGATCCGTCCAACACCTCTACCTTTTGGATGGTGTCCTCTAGGACTGCTTCCCACCCCCTGAGGACCCACTCTTCATCAGTGGCCGAGAAGCGCAGTTCACTGACCCTAACCCGTTCCCGCGCCTATTCAGTTTGAAGTTCAGTCATCTGGTGACTCGCTTCCACTAGTTGTTCTTGGGCGTCTTCCAGCTGGGCCTTCAACTGATCCCCAAGTTCAGAATATTTTGAAATGAATATCTCCTTTTATTTCACCTATTCTTCGAGGCATCGGACCTCTTTCTCCGCCTTCAGAAATGTTTGGGTACTCCTCGAATCCTCCCGACACTGGGTGATGTTGGAGCACCGGATTCTCTCGCATTTCTTCTCATCCATGTCATTACGAACTTTCGAGTGAATGCATTCAGCATATTCCCCTCCATCACACAGGAAACGCATCCGGGTGTGGAGTGATCCCATCCACTTCAGCCATTCCATCTCAGACCGACTGAGAAAATACCTGATGCACTTCTACCCTTTGTTTCATGTCATCCGGATCTCCTTGGACGCTTCCGAGTCCAAATCATCAATCTCCTCAGGATCAGCGGGCCGATGGATAGGAAAAATAGCCAACCAGCTAGCACTAGGGTCTTCCTCAGATATTCCTCCCGAGGGGTTAGGCTTTTTAGCATTTGAGCGGCGTTCCCCTCTCACCTCGACCTTGGTGGAACCTTTGTCATATTCCGACCCAACCCCGACAGCAGTGTCACTGATGTCCACCTCTCTCTGCTAACCAATTGAGGGGGTTGACTCGGTTTGGGGGGATGTCCTGGATAGGGCAGTACATTTTCCATTGATTTGTTTGTGGATGGTCCGAGCTTAGCATCCTGATGATCCTCCAATTTCATGATCACTGTATAGACAAGAAGAACCCTAATCAATTGATTCCTCATACGGTAAGTGCCGGTATCAAAGCAAAGAAGATACAAGAACCCAAGGCAACATCCTTGAGTGTTCTGGATGCTTTAGGAGCTATCATAGTTGGGGATACCTCAGTGGTCGTCAGTTCAATAATGGGCATCGGTGCCCCACCTTATTCCATTGGTGCTTCCCCCCTCCTTCGACTCGAGACTCTTTATCAACACCAATGTGCTCATGAGTATGATAAGGAGGGTGTATTAAGGATTTCAAAGGAAAGTGGGTAAAAGTAGTAGGATAGATAAGGGTTTAATCATACCTCTAGTAGCTCAGTCACATCTATATCAGATCCGATGATCTTGACACTCTCCCGGAGACTCCCTTGGTGGGATGTCCCTTGAGACCCTTCACCTTCGGGCTCCTCTTCTCCCTCACCTTCTCCTAATGGATCCTCCTCTTCTGTCTCACTGCCCTTTGGCTCATCATTACTGTCATCATACTCCAACAACATCTTTTCTGGATCATGATTCTGGCCGATCATCACTTTCACTAAGAAAGATGGCTCCTAACACCGACCTCGTTGGCATGCGTACATGTCCATGGAAGTCAGATACGCTTTCCGACAATGATATTTCACTCTGTCGACAATCCAAAAAAGCCCTACTTCTGGCAGCTGGATCCCGTATGGCACTATCTTCTGCCTGAGGGATTCAGTACTCACCTACTAGCGTAGGGTTAGCTAGGCCGACCATAGCACCGGGAAGATTTTATCATGAGAGGGTTGAAGAAGATATCTTATTTACTTCCTTGAAAGTTATCTGGTCACTCCATGGGACCCTCCTCCTCTAGGAGACGAGGGCATGGCCATGCCATGCAACGCCCCCACTGCGGATGTCCCGGCCTGTGCGGGACACTTTTTCCAATTTACTTCAGGCATTCCACCTCTAATGGAACTCTAACTGCTCTCTTCCCGCCCGGGTTCTACACTGGAGACCTTGAGTTTCCATACTCCCTTCCACAAAAGTCCCTCAGGGTATGCTATGGCCCAATGTACGACATACTCGGTTGAGAGGCCAACATCAACTCTGGTGGGAGGAAAGGTGATGACATCCCTAGAGCCATAGGTCATGGACATCAGCCACATTTGGCGAAGAACACAAGGATTCCTTTCTTCCCGGACATCTGTGTATACTTTTTTTGGCATCCGCTAGAGGCACCCAAACTGTATGGCGAACCTGGATGGCACAAATGTCTCTCAGAAGATCTTCCCATCAATCTGGGCCACAAGCACCCTGCCTCTAATGCTCTGGAAGTACTCCCTCAGCTGCAGTGATCCTTTCCCATTGTCTATCATCTGGCCAATCGAGGTGGGTAATGGGATGAAACCGAAGTTGGCATGGTTACCGATTCTGATTCTTACTCCCTCCTCATTGAGCATTAGTTTCATGACCATGGAAATGGTCAGTAAGCAAGGTCGCATGCCATTACCTGTAGGACAAATGACATTTGGTAAGGTATATCCACCGAAATGAGCCGCATCACAATGATAGAAGATCTGGAAGGGACCACAAATTCTCCTAGGTGACCCCCTCTCGAAATTCCTCCCAAAATGGCATACAAACATGCCAGCACAGAGACCCCTATATTGAATCATTTGTTATCATCCATGATTCCAACCATCACCAGGGTCGCTAGATGGACTCTCATCATTGCGTCCCTCACCGGTATGAGCCACCCACTCAGGAATGTGGCAAGGAATCCGGCATACTGAACATTTGGGTCCCGAATCTCATTTATGTTTTATCCCAATGACTGATGGTTCCCCACCTCTAGGACTCTCCAGTTCGATCCGCACTTTCTCCGTTGTGCCATGGTTGGAAAACGTCTCCCTCACCCTGGAATCTTGAATGCCGGATCCATTTCTTGGAACAGGCTAAACCAGTACTTATAAGTTATGTCCTTCAATAAATATTTGAACACCAGCCTCTCCTTAGCCAACTCAATTAAGTGCCATGTTAGCCTGGGGTTCTTAATCCATCTCCCCAGGTGCTCATTGGTGGAAGGAATTCATCATATTGGTTGCCCCTCTAAAGGGATAACCCTAATGTAGTGAATGTCCCAAATACTGATACCAACTTCCCCAAGATGAATATTAATGGTATTGGTATTGGGGGATCACCGAGTGAACATCTCTGGCCCAAGCTCATTCTGGCGCTAGAAGTGATATTGTGATGTTCACACCGCCTCGAACAAGAAAATATTCTTTAACTCGGCCCTAAATTGGTCACACGTAGGGTGAACCCAGTATGACCAATCCCATTCACTAGTGATGTTTCCACTGGACCGCAGGTCCCAATCCTACAGCCTTCCATTTACCTTGTCAGTGACACTCTGACTGAAGGTTCTTGCGTAGAGGGTCAAGGAACTCTCCACGATAGGTTCACTCCCTGAAATGGTCCTAGTCCTAGGATTTAGGACGTAAATGTCCATATGTCTGGTTTCTCTAGTAGGATGACCATTTCTGGTGTTGTTGTATCGGTGGAGGTCATCCTCACGGGTCACCCATAACCGTGGTTTATCAACATCAAAACCTGGAAAAAGGACATCCTCCAAAATACCAAAGTCTCATAGTGGTAGATTGTTGGACAAGGCGTACTTATTTTGGGCGGGGGATTGCATACCAAAAAGGGTATGATTATTGGAGACAATTCTTTGGGTGCCATAAATCTCAGGGTTGGCAACCATTTCAACCCTTCGAGCAGTGGCTTCTCCATCATCAGCCTAGTTTGCGGCCATCTTCTTCTGAAATGTGTTTAAGTAGCTGGCGCGGAATATGATAACATGGCGTGAACAATTGGTGACCGTCACGAAATATCAAGATGCGGAGAAAAAAACCCCGGGTTTGCACATAAAACAATGTTTGATGTTGTTGGGATTTTGCGCAACCATATCGGCTTTTCACGCAAGACCGGAGAAATTGTCATGCACGAGAGCTTGTAGCTTGTCGTGAAAAGAAATTCTTACGGACCATGTGACCCCCATTAGATTTTTATAAGGAGATCCAGGTTTACACACGCACACGAAAAGTGGATTCCGCGCCCCCTTGTGTTTTGCGCGCTGCTCCTAGTCTTTAGTGCGCATAGACCCCACAGTGTTCTGCATTTCGGCGTTTCCCTCAGAATCCGACTGTTACGGCCCCTCGCCAATCCTATTCCGAGGTGGGGGGGGATTTGTAATTGCCAAAAAACACTGAAGGGATGAAGAAGGCTTCAAAACAACAAAGTGATGTCATATTCGGATCCAAGGACCTAGTCCAGGGGGCCTCGAGGAGTCGCGTGAAAAAAATTAATAAATGCGCGAAAAAAATATGTTCTGTGTGGAAAGTTACCAGATTTGCGAGAGTTCTGCGGTGGGGGCGCGAAATATTTCACTCCCCTGCCCCATGTGGTTTCCATTTCACACCGTGGACATTGGCACAAAATTATTTTGTGCTGACCTGTTTTCCGTACCCCTAAACGCCTATAAATAGAAGTCGACCTCTTCAAATTCTGATCGGAAGAATCTGAACTGGCCCTCGTGCATGAAATTCTCCTTTCGTACACGCAAAGATGGCTTCCAGGTACTATTCTTATCTCACCATGTCTCCTCAGGGTCCACCTTCACGCGAGATCCCCTTGGATTAGACTGAATTCTAATCCCTTCGGGGTCCGCCCCCTGCGTGCAATCCCTGCCACTTGCGCACAGGCCATCCAATTGCATGCAATCCCCTTCAATTGCACGCACCCTAGTCATTGCGCACAGTGTAGCCATCTGGAATTACATCCAGTGGACTATAATTGATACCTATCAGGGAACTACATGGGCGGCTACACCCCCTGGGTGGGACACACCACCATCCCTAGTGGCAGCCATTTCCTCATGAAGCCCTTGGGCGGAGAGCCATGCTTCGTCCAACGCTCACATGTGAGAGTTCCCAAGGATTGTATTCATTCCAACCACTTTTGCCTCTGATACCAACAATAGAATACCAATGCATGATGTACATGGACATTACATTAATTTTTTGAAATACTTAACACATAACAAAAACAGACACACAAGGACTGTAATAGTTTAATGTCTTTGGAAACTCGGAATATAATCTTCTAATCATGGTGAAAGATCTTCAACATCTCCCATAAAGATCTTCCCCTTTTTTTCTTACCTAAAATGTTTCTTTAAATCCTAGGGAAAAGAAAACATATAAAGGGTGAGCTCAAATGATCAGTAAGGGTAAAAATAGATAACATAAAACAATCCATAAACATTTGAATGCAAAAACTTGAATATAAAATCTAAACATCAAAATCATGAGCAATGAAATAAATCTTGGAAGTAAATAAGGCATAGATCATAAAGGAAAATTAATCATGATAAACTAGAATGGGAATAAAACATGTAATTGTGGAATCCAGTAAGCACATGTAATGATTTCCATAGTAGCCAAGGCATTGCTTCCAAGACCATCTTAGTGGACAAATTCCCTTACTGAACCAGGTTTACATTCCGTTCCAGCCCTGTATTACTAAACCAGATTTACTTTGCATTTTAGCCATTTATATCTCATGGGATATAAATAGTTACCCGAAGAATTAGAGGTAATATAGGTCCCACCCATCTCATATTGAAATCATTCTTACTTGTGCCACAAAATAAACATACATCATTCATAATAACCCAACGAATAAATTGGGTTTCATAAACATAATCGCATCATCACAAAATCCATATAAAAGAAATGGATATCATTTCATAATAAGAAAAGTGAAACCATGTAAATAATAGAGACATTATACTTGAAACATACACATATGAAATAATGTCATCTTAGATGGAAAAAATTGTTTTGATAAAACACTTGAAATGATTTATTGAGGAAAATATTCTTTCTTCTTCAAAATCAATTTCTTTTCATAAAACGTCATGTAATTTTAAAAGGAAGAATTTTTTTTGAAAATAGTCATGAAATATTTTGGATGAAGCTTCATGAAAATAAGGCTTTATAAAACCGTAAAAATCCTTTCATTCCGTATAATTTAAAAAAACATTCTTCTTGTAATATTGTCGGAAAAGTCAAAAAAGTACCTCGTAACGTAAACAAAAGAAAGATTCCTTACATACCATGTGGTAAAAGTAAAAAATGGGTAAAAAGGAATTTAAACACACATGAAACCATTTTTAGAAAACAGGGACATGGATGATAAATATAACCCCAATGAATACTTATGAATAAACAATCTTGAATAAAAACGAGATTTGAAAATTTATCCCTTACCTTAGGTCTGATATGCTTCATACGTATCCAAAACTCCTGTATAATGATTTAAATAATGTCACTGACTTATTAAAGAATCATATTCATTGTTATGATATCATATATGGTTCACTTATGACTTTATATTACCTGTTCATTGGTGAATCCATGTTGAAGCAGCGTTTTGGGTAAAATCATTTCATTTATCGTACGTGTTTCGACTTGTTGTTCATGATATTATTACATATATACTGAGTTCTATAATTTCAGAATTTAAAATACGATTTATATATAATAAATATTCATCATATAAATATATATTATAGATTGATAAATGGAATGAAATACACCGTTCATGGAGATGGTAGGTCGTACGTACCCTTGAACGTTGTTTTCGTTTCCTTATTGAATTGAATGGAATTAAATAGATGACATAAATATATATATACATAAATGAATTAGAATTATTAGGTCAAGTATTTCTTTATTATTCATTATATATACTTTATAATCATTCATGAATGGTTAACATGAAGAATGAATCTCATCGCGTTCGTGGAGACGGTAGTCCGTATGTACGCACGAGTGATGATATCGTTCCCATCATAGTGGAATTGTATTGAAGTGTATGTATACTATTTCAGAATCCATATCAATTTAAAATAATAACATAGAGTTATTCTTTACACCATTATACCCTTCCAAGTAAGGTGGTGGTCGAAAACAGAATACACCACCGCGTGGAGACAGTATTCCGTACATACGCACGCGCGATGATTTTGTTTTTAGTAGGATCGATAAACGGTGGAATAGTGGTTGTTTTATATTTATAATAACATATCAGTATGTGAGTGATATTTATTTTATTACTTCATAATGAAACATCTCATGAAGAGTAAGTATAAGAAGAAATAAATTTGAAAGGATCGGTAACAGATATTACCTCTTCTTTGACACGCCTCTTTGAAACCTCTTATTAGGGCACTAAAATTGGTCATTGAAGATGACCAGGACCTCTAGAATATTTATAGAGAAGTTTAGAATTTAAATTGGAAGGGTTTGGATGAGCTTGAAGGCTCAATGTTGTGTAAATATGAGAGGGAGGAGGTTCCCTATTATAAGGGAGGAGAGGGGCACCTTTGGAATTCTCAAAAATATTAGTTTAATATAAATTCAAACCCAACATAAAAACCTCAAAAAATGGCTCCATTAAAAATATTATATGATATAGCGTTGTAATATCATCAAAAAATCAAATTAAGACATATTTGGATCTTATTTTAAACCTTATCATTTTGATATATCCTTATTTAATCTATTTTATTTTATTTTTTGTAATAAAATTATAAATTTTAAATGGTTATACATATTCACTTATGTGTTGTTAATTTTCCATTATTCGATACTTTATGACATTTTAGAATATATAAATTTCAATTTATATTTTTTAAAGATGTTTGTAATTTTTAAACAATTTAATAATATGTTATTTTTATAAAATAACAATAGTGTCAATTTTGACACTATACATTTATTTGAATTTAAATAAGATCCACACAGAGGATATATTAGAACTAAAATATTTAATAGGTTAATAACATGTCATAGTAATCTATAAAATTAGTGGAGCACATTAAATAGTTCATATAATATTTATTTTACTTTTTGTAAAACTATTTATTTGATATTTCCCTTGATAAAATAATTACTACAACATTTTTGTATAATTATTAAATATACCTATTTGTTGCATAAAAATTAAAAATAAAATACTAGAATGAAGATAAATCTTATATATTTCTTAAGAATACATGTAGTCATATTTATCTTCTAAAACACCCAAATTGTAAAATGTAATATTTTTTAAATTATGAAGGTGATACCTTTGACATCATTTAAAATAAAATAATATAAGTGTCATAATCACTTTTTTACGACTCCAAACGGTCATATATTCGGTCATTGGATGATTATGGTATAGATATACATTACCAATAAGTTTCTATCAGGTTTTTTGGGTCCTTTAAGATGTATTACGATTTCAATAAAAACAATATTATTTATTTTTTTACTAAATAAATAATTTCTGCATCATTAATGTATAAAATAATAAGGTAATTTGATATCTCTTAAAAATTATAAATAAATTACCACGATAAAAAAACATTTCAGCTTTCAAATTTTTATTTATAAACGAATTTATATTCTGTATAACCTTATATTAAAAATACTTTAATTATTAAAGTTTGAGTGAGACATATTTCACTTTCCTTTAAATAAAATAAACTAAAAGTCTTAATCACGTCCAAGTGGGTTCTAATTGATTCCATTTCGACCCAAATATGACTTAGGACGAAATATAATCATCCAATTGTATTAAGAAAACTGTTAGGGTAATTTTATAATATTATATTTACCCTTAATTAACCGATTTACCTTTAACAATGGTAAATAAAATTTACCATAGTTACTATTCATAATGCCCAAAAATAAAAGGTATTCTATTAATATAATTTGGACTCACTGATACCAAATATGGAATCAATTTTTCCAAATTCACTACATAGAAGTTGCATAAATTAAATTAAAATTAATCTCGTTGTCGAAAGAAAACGGGTTGTTGTTTAAAACATTGCAAAAGATTGAATTGATTTAACCTACGAATTCAATGTAAAATCAATGCTAATGACATACATTATATTAAATGGTAAAAATATATTCTATATATACTTTAAAACCATTAAATATTATAATTTATCAATATAAATTATTACGATGCAAAAATTGTTTTTAATTAAAATATCGTGTGTTTTTAGTATTCATTAAAATATGAAAGTTATCAGAAAAATATAAAAACTTTATCCAATGTAAATTTTTATAACCTAATTCCAAAGAAGAATTTAATTTTTTCAAATTTAACTTATAAACATTTCAAAAACTATATTTAAAGTGGGTTCCCCATCAAAAGGCGGAAAAACTATATTTTTTGAAAAATACTTATTTTACCTGAAAAATTTATTTTGTTCTCATATCATGTTCTATAAAATGTTTAAGAGGAATAATAATGTTATAAAATAAAAAATTTAGTTAATATTATTCATAACGTCTAGTTCGTGATAATATTATAACCATATATCATTGTTTAGTGAAACCTGATATTGTGTACAACACAGGCTATCGAGGAAGGTCGTGATTACGTGTAATGCAAGCCATGTCTGGGTTGCATGTAGTGCAATACTATTTTGTTGTTATGTATAATAGAATCCAACCATATTTCATTTATACATTGAATATATATATATATATATATAAACTCAATTTTGCATTGAAAAACTTCTATCAAATGAACTTGAAATTGTGTATAACACGATCCAAGAATAGTATTGCGTATACTGTAAGCTAATTTGGTGTTGCAGATAGCGCAAGATAATTTTTATGTATCATATAACACAAGACATAAATGAAATTAAAATGAATAATTATCATAAAATTTTGGGTTGTTACATTCTACCCCCCTTAAAGTGAATTTCGCCCTCGAAATTCGTCGGTGTTATAAATGGTTTCCTACTCAGAAGTTTCTTTACCAGAAACCCACATCGTAAAAAGGAATACCAAAACTTATCTTTAAAAACTAACGTATGAAACGTAACAGTTACCCATATTAACTAATCACTGGGTTTCCACATAGGAGAACATAAGTGAAAATATGGATATGGAAGAGAAATCTAACCATCATGTTCTGATGGAGAGTGGTAGAGAACATGGCTATGAAAAATCCAACAATCACAATGCCATAAATTTGTGATGATCTAAGGTACCATCATATTCATCGGATATAAGGGCACTAGGACAACATTTTTGGTTTTCAAGATCATTTCCCTTATGTTGAAGAATTTTGAATCAAAAGAAATACTTACTTGATTTTGATACAATCTCATCGGTGTTCATGCCTTGAACAATTTCCACTTCATCTCTTAAAGAAATGAAGTTCAATTTTTCATTCGTGAAATGTTAGTAGATCATGTGATAGAATGATGGGTCATTCCATCTGCCTCAAACAAAAGGTTAGCAAAAGTTATCAAATATAAATAATTCCATCATATATGGTTCTTAAAATGGACTTGTACTTCATATATCATACTGCTTAATAAAATAAAACTAGTTTTACTAACCAAGGACTTCCTGTAGGCCCGTGGTAGGAAATAAAGGCATGTCTCACCTCGGTTGTGGGTTCGATTCCCACAGCCTTTTCTGATGCGACGGGTTGTCGCCCGTCCTCCAGGTTGTCCTTTTTCTAAAATTTCATCATTATGACATTCCGTCAATAATATCAAAAAATGTTCTAGCATTAAACAATTCTAACTTGTGTCCAACATAATCCATTCCAATCTTTAAGCTTATCCAAAATACATATGTCCAATCTCATAGTATAAAGAAAATGATTACTTGAAAGGTCACATAATAAGCATGTGAATACCATCATTTATACGTTATGTCTTTTTGGTCACATTACAAACATGTGAATACCTTAATCAATTATTCTCTTGAAAAAATGAATACCCATTGAACCTAAGTGAAAACATGAATGCTTTAAAAAGTTAATTCTTTCCACATACCAAAATCCAAAAAATTCTATTTACTCAAACCATGATATCACTTAGTCCTTATATCAATCATGAGATCATTTCATTTTTTCATTATCCATTCATTATGTGCATATCATATACTTTCTAAAAATATCTAAATAACCTTTAGTGGTTACCAGTATCATTCAATATGTACTTTCAAAAACATAAGGAAAACAATAGTGTAACAATCCTTAGATGTCTCTTTATTCCATAGTACCATGATATTACTTATACAACATTACTCTTTATAAACATGTAATCATTCCACTACCTTCTTAAAACATTTACCGATCTTGAACAATTATTTCATCTCACATATCAATTTTAGTCTATTAATCATCATCAATATAAATACTAACCATATGACCATGCTGATTCTCTTCATGAGATTTTCCATTAGGGCATTGGTTTGCATAATGCATGTACATTTCACATTTAAAACATTTAATCATTGTTGATGTCATAGCAATAACATTATCCTTGTCCATGGTGTTAACTGAACCTTTTCCTTTACACTTACTGGCTTTGTGTCCTTCTTTTCCACACCCAAAGAATCTTCCAATTCCTTTGAAACATTCTCCCTGATTCCTCTTCCCACATGATTTACATGAGGGAAATTGAACATTCTTTCCTCTATGATCATCATGAAACTCCATCTTTCTCTTATTAGATGAGTCAAGAAACATACCAAAGTTGAGATTATTGATCATATTATGAGATTTCTGATTAGGAATAATAACTATATGTGGACTTCCAGATCCAATTTCATTTGTTTTATCATGAATAATATCATTCCGTTGTCCATCATATCCTCCATTATCGTGAATCTTCTTGTTTCCAGCCATTTTCTAAAACCCAGAAAGAATAGTGTGAGTGGAAAAAATCATACTAGGCAAAAAACATAATAAAGGGGGGTACCTTCAATATCTAACATCTTAGGTTTGATTCTAAGATAGTTACCGTAATTTTAGGACTATAACCTATACTTATACTTAATCATAGGGACATCCCTATACATACCTTAGAAATACCTCTAGGGATCTCACTAAAGTTCTCACATCCTAGTTTCTAAAGGTTGACTAAACCTTTCCTCTGATACCAACAGTAGCGGTCTGGAATTAATTCTAGTAGACTATAATTTATACCTATCAGGGCACTCCATGGGCGGCTACACCCCCTGGGTGGGACAAACCACCATCCCCAGTGGTAGCCATTTCCTCATGAAGCCCTTGGGCAGAGAGCCATGATTCGTCCAATGCTCACATGTGAGAGATCCCAAGGATCAGATTAATTCCTACCTCCTTTGCCTCTGATACCAACTGTAGAGGTCCAAATCATGACGTAGATGGAAATTACATTACTTTTGCAGAATACTTAATACATAACAAAAATAGACACACAAGGACCGTAATAGTTTAGTGTCTTTGGAAACTCGGAATATAATCTTCTAATCTTGGTGAAAGATCTTCAACATCTCCCATAAAGATCTTACCCTTTTGTTTTCTTACCTAAAACCTTTATTTAAATCCATGGGAAAATAAAAAATATAAAGGGTGAGATCAAATGATCAGTAAGTGTAAACATAGATAACATAAATCAATCCATAAATATTTGAATGCAAAAACTTGAACAAAAAATCTAAACATCAAAATCATGAGCAATGACATAAATCTTTGAAGTACATAGTGCATATATAATACAGGAACATTAATCATGATAAAATAGAATGGGAATAAAACATGTAATTGTGGCATCCATTAAGAACATGTAATTATTTCCATAGTAGCCAAGGCATTGCTGCCAAGACCATCTTAGTGGACAAAGTCCCTTACTGAAGCGGGTTTACTTTCCATTCCAGCCCTGTATTACTGAACCATATTTACTTTCCGTTTCAGCCATGTCCATCTCATGAGATAAAAATCTTTACCCAATGCATTGGAGGGAGATATTGGTCCCTCCCATCTCATATTGAAATCATTCTTACTTTTGCCACAAAATAAACATACATCATTCATAATAACCCAACGAATAAAATGGGTTTCATAAACATAATCCCATCATCACATAATCCATATAAAATAAATGGATATCATTTCATAATAAGAAAAGTGAAACCATGTAAATCATAGAGACATTATACTTGAAACATACACATATGAAATAATGGCATCTTAGATAGAAAAAATGGTTTTGATAAAACACTTGAAATGATTTCTTGAGGAAAATATCCTTTCTTCTTCAAAATCAATTTCATTTCACAAAACGTCATGCAATTTTAAAAGAAAGACATTTTGTTGAAAATAGTCAAGAAATAATTTGGATGAAGCTTCATGAAAATAAGGCTTTATAAAACCGTAAAAATCCTTTCATGCCGTATAAGTTAAAAAAACATTCTTCTCGTACTTTTAATGGAAAAGACAAAAAAGTACCTCGTAACATAAACAAAAGAATGATTCATTACATACCATGTAGTAAAAGTAAAAAATGGGTAAAAGGGACTTTAAAAATACATGAAACCATTTTTAGAAAACAGGGACATGGATGATAAATATTACCCCAGTGAATACTTACGAATAAACAATCACAGATAAAGATGAGATTGGAAAAGTTATCCCTTACCTTAGGTCCGATATGCTTCGTACGTATCCAAACCTCCTGTATAATGATTTAAATAATTTCATTGACTTATTATAGAATCATATTCATTGTTATGATATCATATATGGTTCACTTATGACTTTATATTACTCGTTCTTTTGTGAATCCATGTTAAAGCAGCATTTTGGGTAAAATCATTTCATTTATCGTACGTGTTTCGACTTGTTGTTCATGATATTATTACTTATATCCTTATTTAGCTAATTTAAGAATGTAAAAAATTATTTAAATATAATAAATATTCAGCATATATATATATATATATGATAGATTGATAAATGGAATGAAACACACCGTTCATGGAGACGGTAGACCGTACGTACGCATGAACGTTGTTTTCATTTCCTTATTGAATTGAATGAAATTAAATAGATGACATAAATATATATATACATAAATCAAGTAGAATTATTATGTCAAATATTTAATTATTATTCATTATATATACTTTATAATAATTCATGAATGGTTAACATGAATAATGAATCTCATCACGTTCGTGGAGACGGTAGTACGTACGTACACACGAGCGATAATATCATTCCCATGATCGTTGAATTGTGTTGAAGTGTATGTATACTATTTCAGAATAAATATCACTTTACAATAATCACATAGAGTTATTATTTACACCACTATACCCATCCATGTAAGGTGGTGGTGGAAAACAGATTACACCACGACGTGGAGACGGTATTACGTACGTACGCACACACGGTGATTTCATTTTCCACAGGATGGATAGAAGGTGGAATAGGATTGTTTCATATTTATAATAACATATCAGTATATGAGTGATACTGATGTTATTACTTCAAAATGAAACAGCTAAATAAGAGAAAGTAGAAGAGGATAGAAATTTGAAAGAATCGGTAACTAATATTACCTCTTCTTTGTCACACCTCTTTAAAACCTCCTATTTGGGCACTCAAATTGGTATTTGAAGAAGACAAGGACATCTAGAATATTTATAGGGAAGTTGATAAGGGAAATGGGTAGGGTTTGGCTGTGCATGAAGTCTCAATGTTGTTTAAATATGAGAGGGATGAGGTGCCCTTTTATAAGGGAGGAGAGGGGCACCTTTGGAATCCTCAAAAATATTAGTTTAATATAAATTCAAACCCCACATAAAAACCTCCAAAAATGACTCAATTCAAAGATTATATGAGATAGGGTTTTAATATCATCAAAAAATAAAATTTAGAGATATTTGTATCGCATTTTAAACCTTATCATTTTGATTTATCCTTATTTAATCTATTTAATTTAATTTGTTGTAATAAAATTATAAATTTTAAATGGTTATAAATAATCACTTATGTGTTGTTAATTTTCCATAATTGGATAGTTTATGACGTTTTAGACTATATAACTTTAAATATATAATTTTTAAATAATTTTGTAATTTTTAAACAGTTTAATAATATGTTATTTTTATAAAATAACAATAGTGTTAATTTTGACACTATTCATTTATTTGAATTTAAATAAAATCCACACAGAGGATATATTCTAAATAAAATATTTAAGAGGTTACTAACATGTCATAGTAATCTAGAAAATTAGTGGAGCACATTAAATAGTTCATATAGTATTTATTTCACTATTTGTAAAACTATTTATTTAATATTTGTCTCTTGATAAAATAATTACTACAACATTTTTGTATAATTATTAAATATACGTATTTCTTGCATAAAAATTAAAAATAAAATAATAGAATGATTATAAATCTTATATATTTCATAAGAATACATGTTGTAGGATTTATCTTCTAAAACACCCAAATTGTAAAATGTTATATTTATTAAATTATGAAGGTGAAAACTTTGACATCATTTAAAATAAAATAATATAACTGTCATAATCACTTTTATAAGACTCCAAACGGTCATATATTCGGTCATTGGATGATTATGGTGTAGATATACATTACCAATACGTTTTGATCAGGTTAGTGGGCCCTTTAATATGTATTACTATTTCAATAAGAAAAATATTATTTATTTTTTTACTAAATAAATAATTTCTGCATCATTAATGTATAATATAATAAGGTAATTAGATATATCTTAAAAATTATAAATAAATTAAAATGATAAATCAAAACATTTTAGCTTTAAAATTAGTATTTATAACCGAATTTATATTCTGTATAACCATATATTAAAAATACATTAATTATTAAAGTTTGAGTGAGACATATTTCAATTTCCTTTAAATAAAATTAACTAAAAGTCTTAATCAAATCCAAGTGGGTTCTAATGGATTACATTTTGACCCAAATATTACTTAGGACGAAATATAATCATCCAATTGTATTAAGACAAGTGTTAGGGTAATTTTATCATATTATATTTACCCTTAATTAACCGATTTACCTTTAACCATGGTAAATAAAATTTACCATAGTTACTATTCATAATGCCCAAAAATAAAAATAAGTCTATTAATATAATTTGGACCCACTGATTCCAAATATAGAATCCATTTTTCCAAATTCACTACACATAAGTTTCTGAAATTAAATTAAAATTAATCTCGTTGTCGAAAGAAAACTGGTTGTTGTTTAAAACATTGCAAAAGATTGAATTGATTTAACCTATGAATTCAATGTAAAATCAATGCTAATGACATAAATTATATAAAATGGTAAAAATATATTCTATTTATACTTTAAAAACATTAAATATTATAATTTTACCATATAAATTATTACAATGAAAGAAGTTGTTTTTAATTAAAATATAGCGTGTTTTTACTATTCATTAAAATATGAAAGTTAGCAGAAAAATATCAAAACTTTGTCCAATGTAAATTTTTATATCCTAATTCCAAAGAATAATTTTATTTTGTCAAATTGAACATATAAACATGTCAAAAACTATATTTAAAGTGGGTGTGCCATCAAAAGGCGGCAAAACTGCATTTTTTTAAGAAAACTTATTTTACCCGAAATATTTATTTTGTTCTCATACCATGTTATATAAAATGTGTAAGATAAATAATAATGTTATAAAATTCAAAATGTAGTTAATATTATTCATAATGGATATTTCATGATAATATTATAACCATATATCGTTGTTTAGTGAAACCCAGTATTGCGTACAACACACGCTATCGAGGAAGGTCGTGATTGCATGTAATGCAAGCCATGTCAGGGTTGCGTGTAGTGAAAGACTTATTTTCTGTTCCGTATAATATAATCCAATCATATTTCATTTATACATTGAATATATATATATATATACACAATGTTGCGTAGAACAACTTCTATCCAATGAACATGAAATTGTGTATAACACGATCCAAGAATAGTGTTGCGTATGCTGTAAGCTAAAACGGTGTTGCGTATAGCGCAAGATAATTTTGATGTAGCGTATAACAAAAGACATCAATGATTTTAAAATGAATAATTATCATAAAATTTCAGGTTGTTACACACAGTCTCTCCAAATTGCGTGCAATTCGTACTTCTTGAGCGCAATCCTTTCTAGTTGCTTGCAAAGCCTTGGCTCCACTTGTGTGCTAATCCTCACTGATTTCGTGCCAGCCTAGTATTTTTCGCGCATGGCTACTTATTTTCCACTTGATCCTCAAAGTTTCACGCAATTCTATGGGACTCCTCACCCCGGTGATGCCCGACTACCTCTTCACTAGCGTTCCCCATACTCCTCGGGCATAGATTTGCGCGAGTGTCTGATGCTCTTCTTATGGATTCCATTCGCGGGTGTCTCTCACACCTCGGGCATTCCCATCGCACACCACTTACCCATATGACCTTCTAGGTTTGTACGAAGTAAATTCAATGTCCCTTGGATGGTTCATCTCATTGTGTTGCTTCACCTCATGCTTCTTCGCATAGGCACGCTAACAACTATTCCTTCTTAGCATAACCAGGCTAACGTGGACCCCTCGATGGTTTGGTCCATGAAACCCCCTCACCATGGCTTTGCCTTTGCACTCTTTGCACCAAGGAGAAGAGGGTATCAGTTATGTATGTCTTAGGGTTGCGGAGTGAACCCGCCTCGTCCGAGCTATAGGACATTAAACTTCCAAGCACAATTGTCCTCATCACATGACGTTAAAATGTGACCTGGCCTCGTGCCTCGCACACAGGGTCCCATGCCTTGGACATTCTCCACGCCCACTTGTCTCCATGGGGACGGGATCACCCCTCACAGGGGATGATATCCTCCTTATTGCAATGGAGTTTGTCCATGGGGAAAGGGCATCCACCTTGGTGTAAGCCCCCATCTTTCCTTGCAGGAGGCAGCATCCACACTCCTCCTTTCATCTTTGGTCCCCAGGGATAGAGAGTGGCCTGAAAGGGAACAATGCTCCTCCTTTCTTCCATCCCAAATCCCTCTCCTACTGCGCTTTGTCGCCATCGGGCCTCCATCTTGGACTAAGTCCCAACCCCTTTGGGCTTCTAACCACGCATAATCCCCTTTTTTGTATTTGTGTTGTTAATCATGCGTAAGCCCCACTATATTTCCCACGGAAAAACCTTTCACGATGTGATCGTCAGGTCCCTACTATCTCTTGTTTCTCACACTGAGGATGACTCACGTGATCTGAAATAAAGCACTGACCTTGACAAACACCTTGGGCCACCTCATAGTTTAATCCCCTACCACCATATCCCGAACTACGAGGACTATGATCCATGTCAAGGCATGGTACGTTGGAAACCTCCACGAGGTTCAAGCCCACCACTCGGTTGTTACGACCACCTTCAATTTGGTTCACCAACACATTGGGCTACCTCATAGTGTATGCCCCACCCACCATATCCTGAACTACGTGGACTTTGATCCATGTCAAGCCATGGTACGTAGGATGCCTCCACGAGGTTCAATACCACCACCCATTCATTCCGACCATCTTCAAGTCGGTTCACCAACACCCAGGGCCGCCTCAAAGTATAAGCCCCACCCGCTAGATCCCAAACTACAAGGACTTTGATCCATTTCAATGAGTGGTATGTAGGAAGCCTCCATGAGGTTCAATCCCAACACCCAGTCATTCTGACAATCTTCACGTCATTTCACCAACACCTTGGGCCACCTATGAGTGTAAGCCCCACCAAACACATCCCGAACTACGAGGACTTTGATCCATGTAAAGACATGGTACGTAGGAAGCCTCCACGGGGTTCAAGCCCACCACCCAATCATTCCAACCATCTTCACATTGGTTCACCAACACCTTGGGCCACCTCAGAGTGTAAGCTCGACCCACTCAATCCCGAACTATGAGGACTTTGATCCTGTCAAGGAATGGTATGTAGGAAGCCTCCACGAGGTTCAAGCCCACCACCCAGTCATTCCGACCTTCTTCATGTCGGTTCATGAACACCTTGGGCCGCCTCAGAGTGTAAACCCCACCCTCCATATTCCAAACAATGAGGACTTTGATCCATGTCAATGCATGGTATGTAAGAAACCTCCATGAGGTTCATGCCCACCACCCAATCATTCCGACCAACTTCGCATCAGGTTTTCCCCCATCCCGCATGACGTTAAACTGTATCCCTCATCTTGAACTATGTGGAATTTGATTCCCTACCACGGGGATACGTAGGAAGCATCCATGAGGTTTGATCCCATCACTTCGGTCTCATCCTGATCTCTCCCTCGAGCCTATGTGTCTCGGGAAGCTCATGCCCCAACCCAAAGGTTCAACTTCTTCTAGGTCCCATCCATGCGTCCATTCTCACCGGTCGCCTCCTCAGGTGTCCTATCGTCTCACCGTACAACGCAGACATTGATTCCATAACACGAGGATACGTAGGAAGCCTCTTCAAGGATCAAGCACAACTTCATTATCGCCCTTATGATGGCCATATTTTATCCCCCTTCACTTCATTACCCATATTGATCCTCAACCGGGACACCACATCCATGTGGGATCATTCCACCCCACTCCCCATTACATCAAACAACATTTGGGAAGCCACCCAAATGATGTCCCCAGTATCGGTGTTACCTCCAGGGGGTTCTTCCATCTGATCCACTCTAATCAGTGTTCCATTCAGTCTGATCTGTCTCCGCTGGACGTTAAACTTGTTGAATAACCTGTGTTAAACATGGGAATCTGGGGAAAACCTTATATACATTCCCATGGCATATGATTCCCCACGTTCGATGTGGTATTCCTTGGGATTCCTCCCCCTCGAGAAGCCCTATAATAAGGGAAAGAAGACAGACACTCTAATCCCCCAACATCTTGACATGCCAGTGATGCCCAACATGACTAATCCCCTAATTGAAGGTTGCTTCCCTGACCGGACCCCTTGGAATGTCCTGATATAAGAAGTGTAATTAACTAGTGTCCATAAAGATATGGCACCATAAAGAGTTTCACGAAAAACGTCTTAAGACTATGAGGGAGAATCGGACTAGGTGATGAGATCCGAGGTGGAATCCATGGAAGGAAGAACTGAAATCCCATCATCTTGTTTCGATCAAGGAGCTGACGACCCTAAATAAGGATCAGTTGTCGCCAGCATTTGGAAAGTGCGAATATGGGGTAATAGCTGTATGTCCTCCACAGACGGATGTGCGTGCCCCGGAGAAAGCTTCAGAAACAATTGTCTAGCAACGGGTCAAGGAGCACAAGAGAAAGACATTGAAGGTGCATTGACGTGTCACCTTATACAAACTCTTACCATTTTATTTAATGCCTTTTTCTAAATATCTCATCAAGCAGGTTTCCTGGTAGTTTCATAACATTATATTCTTGATCTGTCATTCTTTGACATCCAAAAATAAACTCGTCATGACACCATGTCCATGGAATTTGGGTGACAGTTCAATTTCAATTAAAGGGCCTGAGATATCTATATCCACAAATATGGAAGGGACAAATCCTTCCTCGACTTATCCATTAAAAACATGTCATTCATGATGAACCCAACGTACCCTACTTCCCACCAACTATCTTATTGACGGTTTTCGTCAGCAAATTTAAGTGCGTGAGTCCTGACATTAGTTAGTGATAATCTTTTAATCCAAGGACCATTATACATGATCATAGATATCAATGTCCGATGACACCAAGTCATGCAGAGTTACTACTAGCAGATATATTCTCATAATCTCCCATCTTGCCGATTACCAAGTTTGAACTCCATGAGAGAGAGTCTCAACATCTTATGAGTACTCGCACTTGACGGTTTATATACTATGTGTCCTATAATAGTATGTCATTCCACTGTTGAACATTATTTAACAATATTGTTATAGAATTTCAAAGTTATCATCATAGTGGGGATCTGCCATGACCTTATTAATGCAAAAAAAATATTCCAAGACATTATTATATTATAGTCATGCAGAAAAATGAACAATATATAATAAGTGTACATTCATGTATTCAAAGTATAAAAAGTTGGTTCTCCGGACACCAACTCTAACACCACTACTACGACCGACCCATGGACAGATCTAGATGATGCCTAGATCATTCCAATCCACCGATTGGAGGATACAACCATATAAATAGATCAATGCTTCAGTGATTCTGGAATGAGGGGTGAACGCATTCCCAAGTCTATGCAATGTCAAAATATTACCTCATACTCTTATAAAAATCAGGCTGAGGTGATCTCGGAGCCTCCTACTCCCATAAGGTATCGGGATGTCTACCACATGGTAACGACAATACGTCATACTTTCTTCTTTATCTAGTATGGAATTAACTAGATCAATACAACGTTACAATATTTATTCGATATAATCAAGAGTGTCCCCTTGTGCCATAGACCAGATGGGATCAGATCAACATCCTTCATTGCTATGGTTTCGGCAGCACTGGAGTTCCATGATGCAGTATCCACTGCCACTCAGGCTGGTAGAAGCCTCCCATAAAGATCTATAGACTTAAAGGAAACTCCTCCCACTGTGGATCTCTCCTCTACATGTGAATAAAATGATTTATAGGATTATTCCCCCGCCTTTGAAGAGGGTGTCTCCGCCACAGTTGATGAATTGGTGCATGTAAAACTCAGTAGTGAGGCGGACCCGAAACCCACATTGATTAGTGCCTCCATGCCCCTAGACTACCAAAAATAGTACATGTACATCCTTAAACAACACCATGATGTGTTCACCAGATGTTATGATCAGATACCAGGACTAGATCTTCAGGTTTTCGTCCACCTCCTTGGTCTCCCAGAAAATCATTATGGGTTCTAGCAGCATCCCAGAAAGATGAACTCTTCTCATGGTGTCATGGTAGAGGCGAAAGTTGGTAAGCTCATTAGATTCAATTTCATTATATAAGTATATTACCGAAAATTTCTATCAAATATTGTTCCATTCATGAAGAAGAATAGATAGATCAGTTTCTTCATCGACTTTCAGGATCTAAACATTAAATGTCCATATAATGTTATTCGCCATCCTATGATAGAATTATTGATCGATGCTACAGCTGGGTTCCATGCCCTCTCCTTCATGGATGGGTACTCCAGTTATAACCAGATATGAATATTCCCCAAGGATGAGTAGTCTACCTCCTTCATGGCACCATAAGGTAAATTTTGTTTCCAAGTCATGCCATTCGGTTTCAAGAATGCAGGTGCCACATATCAGCGAGCTATGGATCAAATATTTATGTCAATCCTTGGAATGTTGGGGGAATTTTATGTTTATGATCTGGTAGTCAAGTATTACCAGTTTCCAGAACATCTCAAAGAAATTGAGAAAGGGTTCAGCTTCTTCTATCCCCGACACCTGAAGATGAATCTATTGAAGTACACCATCGGGGTCACCTCTCAAATGTTTCTCAGATTTGTTGGCAGATATAGGGGACTCGAGATCAACCCAAAGAAGATAATGACCATTATCTAGATGTCTCCCCAAAGAATACTATAATAGATTTGAGGTTTCCAGGGCCACATGCCCTAAAAACGCTGATTCATCACAAATCTGGATGGAAAGTGTAATCCCTTTTCTCATCTCATGATGAAAGGAATTGTCCACTAGGGGGACGATGAATTCCATAAATCTTTTGAGTAAATCAAGCGATACCTTTTCCAGCCTCCAGTCTTAATGACACATGTCTCTGGATAGTCATTGGTCCTTTACGTGACTACCTTGGAATGGTCACTCGATGCCCTTCTCGCCCAGAATAACAATGAGGGGACGGAGAATAGTCTCTACTATCTCAACTGCAATCTCCACAATACGAAGACCAAATACTCTCCTATCGAGAAGAGCTACTTTGAGCTGGTATTTTCAATATAGAAATTAATACATTACTTGCAGGACCATGAGGTACAGTTAGTGTCCCAATTGGATCTGTTGAATTACATCATGAACCACCCGATGTTAACAGGACTTCTAGCTCAGTGGGAAGTAATACTTCACCAGTTTGACATTAGGTTTGTTCCTCATAAGGATATTAATGGGAATGTTTTGGAATAATTCCATGCAGCCCATCCAGCTCCTGCGGACCCATCCCTGGATCTCGATTTCCTTGATGAAGTGATTCTCTCAGTTGTCCAATCCATGCCACACAAGAAAATGCACTTTTATGGTGCTTCCCGGAGCCCCACCGACAGAAGGCTCAATGTCCCCAGGCTCAACAGAGTAGGTCTGGGGATTGACTTTGTTACCCAAGCACATGAAATTGTGTTATATTCATTCCTGTTGTTATAAGTCTCCACCAAAAATGAGTCAGAATATCAAGCCCTCATTACTGGCCTCGAGCTGGCCGTTGAGATTGTCTTTACCAATTTTCATGTGAAAGGGGACTCTGAACTAGTCATCAAGAAGATCAACGGTGACTATGTCATCAGAAATATAGCTATCTTACCATTGCTGGAATGCACTCTCTAGCTAATGGCCCAGTTCTCATCTCCGCCAGAAGATACACATGTCCCTTGATCTCAGAATAGTTGAGCTGACGCCCTGTCCAACCTAGTTTCATCACTTGCAGTGCCCGAACAGGTTGACCTGATTATCCATGTGGCACAGTAGAGAGTGATTTCTCTTATCACTCCATATGATGATGACAGCCTATAGGAATGACACCATACCACTGATACCTCCATGTCAGGACCCCCTGGTCCCCCGGATGTAGTGATTTATGTGACTCCTAACTGGTGAACCTCCTTTGTCGATTACCTCCAAAGTCGTATCTCCAGGAAGATCGGGCCGTGAGCAAGTGAATTCAACGCCACACATTACAGTTTACCATCAAGGAAAGGCATGGTCGTGAGAAGATTCTCTACAAGGGCGGTTTTGAAAGAGTTTACCTCCATTGTATTCAAGAAGTTAATATTTTCCATGTCATGTATGAGGTTAATGCAGGATCTAGTAGGACTCATCGGACCAGTCCTAAACTGTCTCACCAGATCCAGAGAATTGGGTATTTTTGGCCATCTATGATTTATGACTGCAACAAGTTCTCCAAAAGGTTCCATGCATTCCAAATTAATGCCAAATTTATGCACCAGCCACCAGAGCCTCTCCATACTACCATGTTCTCTTAGCCATTGGCAGTATGGGGACTCGTTGTCATGGGACCATATCCACCAACGGCGGGTCACATGTTCCAGTTCATCATGACTGGTACAGATTTCTTCTCCAAGTGGGAAGAGGAAGTTCCACTTAAGGAGGTCAAGGACTATTCCATCATTGGATTTGTGATAAAAAACATCATTTACCAATTTCGAGTCCCTCACTCCATCCACATTGATGGTAGATGAGATGATGAAACTGTACACTAAGTACAACATCTGTTCAAACCATACCTCCCGTTATTATGCACATGAAAATGGATAGATCGAGGCATTCA
Source organism: Viscum album (assembly GCA_963277665.1). Lineage (NCBI taxonomy): Eukaryota > Viridiplantae > Streptophyta > Magnoliopsida > Santalales > Viscaceae > Viscum > Viscum album. The sequence continues at coordinate 1,755,456,732 of OY728158.1, read as the reverse complement.
AAAAAACCCTCTCTAACATTATTTATAAAATGGTTGGTTAGAACAAGAAGAGTTTTCCAAAAAAATCCCCAAAGACCTCTGGGATTATCAGATGAAGCCTTGTAATTCCACCCAGGCAACCCCATATTCTCTGGTATATGGATCGGAGGACGTCCTTCCCATCAAAATTCAATTTCCCTCATTGCGCACAGCTGTCTAGGATCAGAATGTGCCAGATAATGTATCTTAAATCCATCTGGATGAGTTGGAAGCACACTATGAGAACTGTCTTCATGACCTGCACAATCTCGAAAGGCATCAGATCAAATTAGCTGATGCTTTCAACAAGAATGTTCACCTTCATTCCTTCCTGCAATTTGAGTTGGTATTGACCCTCAGGACACCAGTGATACGTACCAGGAAACCACCCATGTAGGATCCCAAATGATAAGGACCTTACATCGTTCACATGGTTTACTCTAACGGGGAATACTCCCTGGTTACCATGGTTAGAGAGCATATAACTACTTCCACCAATCCCAAGATCCTAAATTAATACTTTTCATGAGCAAGAAGGATCCTACATGACCTTAAACTGTTTGGTCCTACATGACCTTAAACTATTTGGTCCTACGTGACCATAAAATGTAAAATTTCTCCTATGACGTTAAACTGTATAATGTCTTGCATGACGTTAAAATTTATGTCGTCCCATATGACAGTAAACTCTATTTCAGCCTGCAAAACGTTAAACTATGTGACATCTCACAAGACGTTAAACCGCAAGAACTATGAATGGCTTGATTCCCATCCTTAATAGACATTTATGAATGCTCAGACACTTCGGCTTCAGTTCATCCCCAGTATCCTCTTTAACTATCCCCCTAGGTATAGTTCATTTGGAGGGCCTCCCTGGTGTCATGAAGGCGTATTTGGAACCACTAATGTCAGGATTATGATGACTGCACCGTTTTCCCTCCCTCATTCTTCTCTCCTCCCATGTCCTCACTGCACAACGCTAAAACTGCATGGCCTTCAGACTTATGTATGGCTTGATTCCCATACTTATGGGATACATTACAATGCGTAGACATTTCCTCCATAGGTCGAGCCATAAAATTAGGGATCTACCATTGTTTCAAAACACATGGTGTGCTGCAGGCTTTTTCCCTCATTCAGATCAAGTTCAACATGGCCATTCTGTGTATCCCTCCCCTGATGATCTCAACATCTTATGTTTTCAATCATGACTTGAAATTTTATGGGAAACTTTATGATTTACACACTCCCTATACATGGGAGTCCATTATCTTTCACAACCAAAGGGACCCCCAAATGGCATGGATGCATGGCCGAGGGTCTGTCTTACCTTTACGGGCCAACACCCTCTAGGGTTTCGAACAACAAATTGATACAAGTCCGTTTTGTGAATATGATCGTCAGTTGATGCTCATTTGTGGTTCCCATTTCAGGTCACCTAATATGGATGATTTGTTTAGAATCTGGTCAGCATCTATCCTTTTTCATTGTCACCACCCACATGTGTCCCAAACATTGAGTGTAGTGGTTCATTCTTCCATGCTGTCTCTTCAAGCATCTGTCTGCCTCAGGCAAGAGTTTGATAACCATTTTCGGACCCTTATATGATGGGTAGATCTTATTACCTCTCCCTGATTCCTATAATGTGCATTTATTTCATGGGATTTGGAGCTGAGGTAGGGAAATACCCGCATGAGGGGTCATGTGGCTATAGTTGGTCATGACGCCCAGCCTCATCTCCCTCGATCCTTTCGGCCCAAAGCCCAAGTTCCCATTTAGGATTGTGTGGTGTGGTATGGAATCACTCCTTTATTCACATTGTGAAATTTTTCCACACCACACATATTCCCATGAGACATCCCTATTTCATTTATTGACCTTTCTGTGAGCATAGGCCTCTCCATGATTTGCAAGACCCATCACATAGGTTTCTGTCATTTTTATATCCGAACGGACCCCCCGAATAGTGTAGATGATTATCCCATGTGATCTCCTACCATTTCAGACCAACGTCCTTAAGGGTTTCGATCAACAAATTGATACAACCATCATGTTACTAATGTGGTCTATGGTCGATGCTCAATTGTTTTCCCCTAATCTATGTTCACATAAATATGGATACTTTTTTGAGAACATGGTAAATAGTTATCCTCTATCGTTGTTTTTGTGTTGTTTTCTTCCACAGGCATGATGATTCGCCTTCTCCACTTAGTTTTCCCAGCCTATGACATTAAACTAGGCATCTGCGGTCTTAGCCCTATGACCTTAAACAATGATGACCATCATCCTTGTATCATGACGATAAACTACACCCCATCCTACTCAGAACTGTGTATGACTTGATTCCCATACTTTTGGGATATGTAGGAATGCCCGACCATTTCATACATAGGCCCATCCCTATTTCAAAGAAACCTCCCTATCATTATGGTATCTTTTCCTGAGTTCTTCCAAGTGAGGGGTGCGTGGTGTGTTATAGGATTCTGTGCTCATTAACGCCGAGTTTGTAACAACCACGCCACACACCTCTCTCTCTTGAGAACTGTTCACTCCATAGCCCTACACTCAACCTTTTTGAGTCGTATTCTCTTCAGTCGGGTCCCTCAACCCTCTTCAGTTATCCGCAAATGTTCCAAGGAGTACTCTGGTTTGAAGCCTAGAGTGTCGGATTCTTCTTAGACATGCATTCACCGATTTTTCTGGCATTGTGTTCCCCTTAATTTTGGATTTCATTATATTTCACATCTGAAGGGACCCCCAAATGGTATGGATTTTCATCCCAAGGGCTCTCCTACCATTACGGTCCAACATCATCAAGGGTTTCGAACAAAAAATTGATACAAGTCCTGTGATGCGAATATGGTCAGTGGTTGATGCTCATTTGTTGTTCCCATTTCATCTCACATGATATGGGTGTAGTGTTTTGAACATGGTCAAAATTTATCCTCCATCATAATGCAAACCCCATCATTCCTTAAATTTTGGTAATATGACTCACATAATTTTACACCCCATCATGTCCGTGTGGAATTTTGACACTCTTGGTTTTATCCCTTAGTGCTCATTTTCACGTTAGGAGGACAAATACATGGTAAGGCTCCATTCGGAGCTCCGTACCAACTTCCCCATAATTTGTATCTAATGTGTTTGAAATACCACTTCCTCCATTATTTTCCACACTATGTTTGACTGGGGTGTGATTAGAGACAAGATCAAGATTTTCTCCCACTCGAAAGAGGTTTTCTTCTTCGTGGTATGAGCTCTAAGACCTTAAACTAAGATCTCATTTTCCATCAAATTTTAGAACTACATATGGCTTGATTCCCATACTTTTGGGATACATAGGAACACCTAGACATCTCGTCTTTGGATCAATCATAGATTTCACTAATTATCACTTCTCTTCATTCTTTTAGGCCCCAACCTTATAGGATTGAGTGGTTTGGCGTGTGTGGACTTATGTATTCATTCACATAAGTTTTTCAATATATTCACCACGTACTTCCCTTCTAAGATCAATTATATCCTACCCCATATACATTGACCTTTTCGGGCCCCTCGGCCCTAGGTTTTGTTCTTGGAATTATGCATGTTGTAATGTGGACCTCATCCTCATTCACGTCGTGTATTCTTTATCACGTCGTGCACATCCCCTATTGAACCTCGTTTCTCCAATATACATCTGAGACATATTACTTTAATGATTATTCCTAGTCCCACATGATCATAAACATTTGCGTCTATATTTCACAATTTTAAAATGGATGGTTGGTCCCATCACATGACTCGAAACTGTGACATTATTGTTCTGGCCACATGTCAAAAAACGACACAGCATCATGGTGTCCTCACTCGAGGGTACATAATGTTTTGTATTAGTCACAAACCATACCATTTTTTAGTGCCTGTATATGGCAGGATTCTTGTGTTAATTCCTGAACATTCCATCCATGTTCCATCACTTCACAAAAAAATCCACACATTCATCCCAAAGGATAAACAAGATCTATCAAATTATGCTTCTTTTCGTGTGAGGGACAGACCTGCATGACCTTATTATCTATAACACTAGTATCTTACCATTCCACCATTAGAACTATGTATGGAATGATTCCTGTCCTCATGGGGTATGCTGGAACACCCGAGCACTTTTCCTCGGGCCCATCCTAACTTTCACTTTTGGTCCCCTGACCTAGAAGTTTTCTGAGGAGCACATTGTGGTGATACATACTCCTACAATCCACATTCTTATCAAGTTTTAGTAATTACTTCATGATCTGTCTCCCTCTTCTAGTTCTTCATAGTTTGTGCTCTATGAACATAGACAAAGACCAATCCAAGTCCTTTCCATAAGACATTAAACTACCAGACATATCCCAAATCTATGGACGACTTAATTCTCATCCTCATGGGATACGTGGGAATGCCCATACATCTTATCTCTGGATCCAGCCCTAGGAATCTAAAATCCTACCCCCTCTCTTTATCCCCTTGGACCGAAAACTTTTAGGAGCATGTGGTGTGGAGAGTACCTCTGGGATCACATTCACTTTGGGTTTTGTAATAGCTGAACCATGTGTCTCCCATGTCATTTTCCAACCTGGTCAATGTTCTATGACCAAAAATAATATCTCCCTATGGGAACTATGTTTCATGTTTGTCTACTTCACCACCCAATTAACAATCCATTAAATCAAGACCACCATTAATGGACCATCCCATAACCATTATGTTGGAAGAATGAAACTTCAGTACCATTGTCCTTAGAGGGGGGCTCGACTCCCTCTATCTAATACGTCTTATTTTCATACTCATATGTGTTGTGTCAAAGAACACGAAGTGTGAAATTTTCTCATGGACATTCCCCACGTTTTGTTTCCAATCATCATGAGCCCGTTTTTTGGCTAACAATCCTCTTACATGTCTGATGGGACCCCCCGTTACGGCCTATTCTAATGCCACATTAGCTTATATACCGTATTTTTTCAACGTACCTGAGGACCTAAGACGACAGTTGTGACAGGTCATGTGTTTCTATCATGGTCAGCAGTCGACCTTCATTTTATTATCACCATTATAGGCTAACGCGATATGGATATTGTGTTTGGAAAATTATCAATAGTTATACCCTATCATCACTCCATCATCATTGTGGTCCAGATCTAGAGCATCAAGCATCACCTTTTTCTACTTCCTTATGTTTAAGTGGAGTTCCAACATACCCAGATTTACCCGTTCACACATCGAGGTGCATTAAATAGGAGGGTTAGAATTATGGGGACGTCAATCACCTAGAATACCATTGCACCTAATTTGTGCCTTCCTGTTCAAGGCATGCCCCATCACTACTCCTTGTTTCCCACATCGAGCAAGACTCGAGTGGGCCTAGTATAATTTGTAGGACCTGTACTGGAGCAGTTATGCCACACATGCCTTTCATCATCACCCATGAAGTTAAAATACACTCTCATAACTACGTATGACTTTATTACCATCCTCATGTTATACGTAGGAATGGAAGACTATTCTACCTCAGTCCAAGCCTAAATTTCACTTTTGGTACCTTGACCTAAAGAACTTCCTCCAAGGATACGTGGTGTGTTGTGGACTCCTTACATCCTCATTCACATCGGGTTTATGGCTACCACATCACGTGATCTCTTCTTGGGATCTTTTCATTCACTCAACATCAAATCATATGATGTCATACTGCATGAGTCCATATGTCCTCAATTCATGGCACAAAACTACAATTCTACCCAGGAAAAGTTAATGATTCCCCATGTCAGTCACAAGACGCACTGATTCCTTTTCCAGATTTGATTTATGGTCTAGGTAGTATGACCTTTAATCTATGTTTGTCTTCCTCACTGTACGAAGTTTAAAATACTCATCTTTCTCCCTTATTAGTATGATGTAAAACTAAAGATTGTTATAGGTCCTTTAAAAAGATGTCCTACTCAGAATTATGTTTGATCCATGATCAAACAGATATACCCACCTAATCTGTTTCCACCATGGTAGCATGATTTCAAGAGTGTTGAAATCCATTTGAATAACCCATCACTCCACACTCGATGCTTTGTGTGCCCTTTATTTGGACCCTTTTCCTCTTTCAAGTATAAAAGAACCCCCTAAATTATGGATGCTTGACCAATGGATCGACTACTATCCTAGGCCAACGTTCTGGAAGACTAATGGGTAGAATTTTGTGTTGGGATCCATGTTTCGAATATGTTCAACAGGAAGCCCTAGTTTTTTATATCCATTTCAGGCTAACACAATAAGGATAATATGTTTTGAATGTGGTCAATGATTATCCTTAATTTTCACGACACCCCTACAATGTTCGGAATCTGGGGTAACGTGATTCAAACTTTCCACTCCCTTATGTTTGGGTTGATTAGAGACACCCCTAGAGTTTCACCACTCGTGCACTAGATAACATTGGGAAGATGACACATCGATTGTTCCAAGCTCTTCTTCCTCCAGTCGAGCCTCTCCCTTTCTTATTGGAAATATGGAAAGGTTTTTCAAACCCTGAATTCCGGATGGTCGGTTTGAACTCTAATATTTAGATGTAATGTCATTATGGTCATCCCTTGTTTCTCCCATCCTTCCCGAACCATGGGAGCTTAGGGACTGATCGCTAGACGTTCCATGGATGAAATAGAAATTCAATAGACCAAAAAACTAATAACAGAACTCATGAATGCATCTAGAATGAATAATTAAAAAATGAAGGTGTGTTAAAATGTTACATGCATCACAATACCCAATGATCGACCCCTCCCATAGAAGGGTAGACCCTGTCAAAAGAGCATTGTAGCTCTGCCACCATCTGGCTTGGGGCGTCCAGGATTCGATGTCACATATTCAGTACCCACTCCTCCTCGGCAATAATGGGGCATAGTTTGTCATTTGTGATCCCGGACCTCTCCACATTGGTTCGTTTGACGGTCATTTCCTCAGAGTCCTGCCTCATGCACTATTAGGCCTCCACCAGGTGGGCCTTCAAATGCGATAAAATCTCCAATTGCACATTTAAGAATGTAGAATGATCTACTGGCCGGACATGTAGTTGCTAAATCTCATTTTCATCCTCCTTGAGCCTCTTGATGCTAACCACTTTTCTCCACTACCATCCCACACCAAGGCCACAAACATATTCTCGGATCATCATCGCTGTTAGATCTCGGATGACATGTGGGGATGTTGGGAATCCACTCCCCTAGTGCACAGTCCATGCAGTCGTGAATGAAGTCTCTCCACTTGGTCTATCCATTGTGCTACAGTGGTGTCATCGATAAAGCCCTTGATCAACTTCTATGACTAGAGATAGACTATCTTGATATACTCTTCATTAGAACAGTCTCGTCCCAGTTTGCAAGATTGGTAGGTTCATACATAGCGAACACCCCCAGGACCTCGTCAACAGGGTCCACATCTGGTGTTTAATAGGGTATAGAAGGGAATGTAATATCTGATCAATATTCATTGTCAGATCCTACCTCAATAATTTCAGGCTCTGGAATGCTAACAATCCCACCAGTAATTGGGAGAGCTGCATCTAGGTCAGTGTGGGTGTCTGCTTCAACAGCCACCGTCATTCCCATAGGAAAGGTATAGTCGGGAGTACCAACCAAGCTTTCCAAGGAAGCCCAAGCCATTAGAAGAACTATTCATAACAGAAAGTGCACAGATCTCAGTTTACCAGATCAATGGGTGGTAGATATGAATTCATGTAATGGGGACTTATAGAGATCAAATAGTCGGTCTCTTTCTTAACTAGTTTCCATCGGGACCTTGAGGTGTTGACTTCCATATATTGTTGGGAAGTATGAAATCTCCCGAGGAACCAACTCGGGTGTCCTAGCCCTACTGGACGTGGTAATTTCTATAGCCACTAGAATAGATCGTGAAGGCCCCACATCTTCATCTATTGAGGGGGGAGAACGGGTTTTGCGTATGAGGCCCTCCGACAAAGTTAAAATTTTAGTGAGTGGTCCAATGTAACCTGGTAGCGGATCTTGGGGAAGGGCTCAGGGTTTTACCTCGAGAACCTCTACAAACTCTTCATGTTCTGGATCCAAATCGCCAACTTAACCCACTTCTAATGGGATCCCTCTACTGGCCTCCTCCCTGTAAGAGGATTCATTAGATTCTTCCGGCAAAGGGAAGTGCTCAATCTATTTAGCAGCCGACAATTATAGAGGGGTCATATGATCCAGTAAAACCTTTACCTGATCTATCATTGGACATGAAGCACCAATGGAGTGGAAAATGTCCTCCAAATACGTTAGGTATTGGTCCGTCTCCACCTGGAATACAACAAAGCCGGCCCTGACACTGCTGATTCTTAGAAAATCCATCCTAATAGGGTTCAGGTGATGCCACATATCGGACAGGTTGAGGAATTACCAGTTGATATACTAGATATCCCATGCTTCCCAGAACACAGTTTTCACTGGTATGTCTATATGGAGTAGCCTCTTCCTCAGAGAACAGGTGAATTTATATGAAATACCCTTGGTGTCCTCCCCTCTGGATGACTCTGCTCCTCTGGGACCACTGGGTTTACTACTGCCGCTTGATCTGCCACTACCTCTCTTTCAACCAGTGTGGGCCTCGCCGCCCCTGCTACCTCACCACTATGTGATTTCCTCATCACCTTTCATCCCAATCATCGAGGTTGGGGAGGCACACCATCACTGGCCCGAATGGTTGGCTACATCAACATCTCCCCAGGGTGAGCTGCCTCAAGGATTTTGGCATACATTTTCACCATTACAAAGACGGCCGTGGGTAGAGGATGCTCATTCCAAAACTTCCCATATTACCATGTGAACATGAGACAAATATACCTCATCACGTACGATTTGTCCTTGTAGAGCACCCCCAAATAGACCTGTGGGGTCAGCCGATACATGCCCTGAAATATCCTTGCGAACCAATGCGAGGTTTAAGGCTCACGTAGGGACTCATGGTCCACCTGTGCCACTCGAACACTGCCTTGAAAGGTCTGGTGGTAGGACCGATGCTCTTCCATTCCACGACTGTTATCTGTGAACACTCCTGTTGGTAATGGGAATATGTGGAAATTGAACTTTTGTACCTTCCATACACAATTCAATACCACCTTCACGGTCATCCTGGCCAAATGTCTCCCCACAAAATTCATAATGGATAGGCGGAAGTTTGATCCTGGTGGGGAGATGGGGTTTAGATATTCCTATATCCCCTAACATGTGCCAATATCCACCCATACAAAAGGTGGAATGGCCTGAATAATCTCATTGGCTTCTTCCCCTTGCTGATATGCCAAGAAATCTTGTAAAGATTAGATAGAATCATGATTTTAGGGTTTAACTATCCTCCTATCGCTAGTATGGATACCATGATAAACGTTCTTGGTCGCTCGCCCATGTTGGTATCTCTCAGGAGTAGGATCCAACCACAAATGAGTGCCGAGATGAATGCAACCAACCTGAATACCGGTTATTGCTCGATACTGATGCTTTATACACTCATATTCCATTACATATCCTCTAAGATCCACAATTATGAGTTCTCCTTGCCTCATTGAGCCTCTTTCAGGCAGGCCCGATGCCTCACATGGAGCTTCCTATTTTCCAGGATGTTCAAGAACTTCTTAAACCACCATTTCAAGTAGACGTCCCTCACCATCTACATGTCCTTTCCCGGTACTAGGTTCATCAACGCCATCTATAGCGGTGGTATTTTCCAAATTCCTCCCACGCACCCATAATAGAGTGGAACTCGCATACATCGCACCTAGTATCGGGACCCTCGATATCTGATGTAGGTCCCATAAACTGATTTCGACCTCTCCATGGTACAAGTGGAATGTATTGGTCCTCGATGACTATCTTCTCAACAACTCTAGCTTAAACTGGTTCATCTGATAGATGTGTGTTGACGCTCCTTTTTCATCGCATTTTCTAAACAAATGGAAAGGAAAATGACTTAGCACAAATTGATTCATCCTTTGAAGAAAACATCAAAAATTGACAAAGGCATGAACAAAGCTACAAAGGCACAAGGGTCGTGCAAGTTCCATCACCGTCGCGCAAGTCCACTTGCAGGACGCCTAATGGTTATTCAAGTGACTTGCACGCCCTAAAGGATAACTGCCCGGGGTCTTCTCCAGCCTATAAATAGACCCTATGGGCCCCCTATTTGAGGAGAAATTTTTCTAGAAACTCAGATTTGAGCTCCTGGCGGCCTAGTCTCTCCTCAAAGCATCCGAAACACTTATAATGTAATTTATTACCTAGAACGGAAGATCTAAAGAGTGGGAGGAAGTCCTAAGTGTTGAAATTCATCAACACTTGCATGCCGGAATGGCCAGACCTTAAGGGAAATAGCCACACTTGCGCGCCACCTACCCTTTTCAATAGAACATGCGCACCACTATTCTGGAAGAACCTCAAAATGAATCTAAAGGATTTAACCAAGAGTCGCTCAAGTATTACCCTGCTGGTTAACTATCGCGCAAGTACCCATGTGTCGCAAAGGTATACCTATGCGACCAGGACTTGCACGCCCACGCAGTACCTGCTCGCTTACTAGGACATAAGTGCCCTTTTTGGGTGCCCTTCTTGCCCATTTCGCCCCTCTTAAGCCATTCCACCTCTCTTATTCAAGATTCAGTATTCAAGACACTCTTCAAAGCCATTTATGGCATGATTTATTGATTTGAAATCCTTATCTGAAAGGAATTCTATGGAATATCTCTCAAAACCTAGTGATTTACACATTTGTATGTCTCTAAAGATTGAGATTTCATTCATTCAACCTCATCCTTTAAGATGAGAGAACTCATTAATCTAGGCATCCTTTTCAATAGTAACCCCCAATCATAAAAGTCTCAAATATGGGCCTCCTTTTCAGGAATAAGCCCCAATCATAATTCTTGAATCTGGGCATCCTCCTCAGGAGTAAGCCCCAAGTCCTCATTAACCTGGACCTCCTTTTCAGGAGTAAATCCCAGTCTTAATTCTCATTAATTTTAGGATTCCTCTTTAGGAGTAAGCCCAAAGTCCCCTAATCTGGGCATCATCTTCAATAGTAAGCCCCAATATTAAAATTTCCAAATATGGGCATCCTCTTTAAAAGTAATCCCCAGCCATAATTCTCTTAACCTGGGCCTCCTTTTCAGGAATAAGCCCTAGTTATAAACATTAACCTGGGACTCCTTTTCAAGAGTAAGCCCCAGTCTCAAATATGGGCATCCTCCTCAGGAGTAAGCACTAAGTCCCTTAATTTTTCAAGTCTCTTAACCTGGGCCTCCTTTTCAAGAGTAAGCCCCAGACTTATTTTCTCTTAACCAGTCCTAATTTACCTTTGATCTGGGACTCCTTCTTAGGAGGAAAACCCAATCATTAGTCATCTCTTAATTTGGGCCTCCTTTTCAGAACTAAGCCCCAAGTTAGAGTATTCAAATCTCCATGAAGCACATATACCTTTATGGACCTTGTTCCGGGATTTCTTCCCTGAAGTAAATCATAATCTTCATTTATCTGGGCATTCATACATACATAAGTCCCACATTATTTCTTTTGATTGTATCTTTCATGGCACAATTGTCAGATTTTTACCAATACCTCTTATTTATCACACCAATCATGACTCACGTGAGCTTAGAGTGTAAAAGTAATTATGACATCTTTGTTTGAGCCATCAATAATAAACATCATACTCCCTTACTCGAACTACGTGGGTTCTGATTCCTTTTCAAAACAAAGGATACATAGGCAGCCCATCTGTGGGTTTGATCCCAACTCTGAAATAATCCATGACAATAAACTTCAAGTGCCCCACTGAGTGGCTTTAAAACCAGCATGGTCATCATAATGACCAAGAGACTTCTATATAAATGTGTCGAAGGATACCATTGACCAAGAATCTCTAACAAATACAGATGATTCTCTATCGATGAAGAACCTCGAATACATATAAAAGATTCTCTAAATTTCCTACATATTTAATCATTGATTGTCAGATATGAAGGAAAGCTCATTTTATACTTGGTAATGTAATAAGGATTCACGAACATAACTTAAATCAATAAAGAGAGTCTCGGCGTAGACAATAATTCCCCTCAAAAGGGTGTGATGAGTCTGACCTCCCATCCTCTCGACCAATGAAAATTCCTAAGCCTCATTAGTCCACAAACTAATGAGCTCCTACCTTTGGAAGGTAGCTCCAAATTGATGTGGAATCATTGGATGTTTTCAGTTTTACGAACAAACCCGTTAGAAACTGATTGGAATGTTTGAACCTCCCATCAAGGAGGTCATCCCCAAATTCCGAGGGAAACAAAAAATGGTGCACACGACGTGAATCCTTAACCAAGTTAAAATGATGTTTTACCTATTTTTTAGGCCCCTATTTAAAACTCAATGAGAGGGCCAACAAAAACAATCATTGACATATGTTCTCATCCAAAAGATGTAGTGGCTGATCTTATCTTGATTACGTCTATTATAACAAACTTATACTCTTTTCCAAGATATTATGAATTTCATGAATGGCTGCTCTCAAGTTCACACCTATGAATATCGCTGCTTCGAATGCCACTGTTGCTACTCCTGCTGGATCGTTGTCCGCTCTGAGGATGACATCACCTACTCAGCGTCTTCAACGCTGGGTATCAAATGCGCTGGTTAAGGAGTACCGTCAACATGGTACCATACCAACTCTAGAGGATTCGCGAAAATCCCTCCAAGTAAACAAATCACACTGGTCGTCCGAACAACGATGACCAGTGATCAAGAAGCAGGCGGTGCTAACCACCGTCTCTAACCGTTTCGGGTCGTTATCCCCAGAATGCAATCACCATTCACTCCCATATTCTGGGGAGGTGAATGAACAGGTCCCTCAGGGCCTTAATTCATAGAAGCGGGAGTCATTTTTGAGGGATCCTATTAATAATCACCGCCAGAATCATCTGGCAGTACGCCCTCAACATGATGAGGGTGCCGACTCCGGGCGTTCGGATCAGGTTCCCCAAACCCGAGCAGGCAAGACGAATCGCCAGAGACGAAGTCCGGTTAACAGTGAGAAGGTTCTCATATCTGCCATCTCTGGAGAAGTCCACCAACCTAACTTGGTTGCAAGCAATGAGCGGGCACACACAGGTACCCCGTTTTAATTCCGCTGTCCAGCAGACTCGTCTGGAAGCATCACACCGATCCCTCCAGGCAATTCCGGCGGAGTACTATAGGCAGGAACATACACCTTTTTATACATCATCAGCTAGTGAGCAGGCTTGTTTGACTGCATATAATGGAGCTCGTCAACCACGTTCGGTGAAGTGCAATTAGAAGGCACATACACCTGCTAGAATTAATCAAGCCTTCCAACAATCTCGCTTGGTAGCATTCGGAGAAGTCAGTCGGAAAGCTCCGACGACAAATATGGGGCAGACTAAACTCTCTTCCCCCACACTTGAGTATTGTCAGGATTCACTGATAGTAAAAGGAGGATAGGAGCAGTTGCATACACCTACTCCAATCACAAAATGGATTTATATCCCCGTTCTGGCAGCTAAAGTCACCAAGCATATTCTATCAATGGTGAAAGAGCAGAAGCAAATTCCTGCTCATATCCTGGATGCCTGTCAGTATATTATAACAGATTCAGTAGCATCTCAGGGAAAGACACAAAAATCTATCCCTACCAGTGGAGTGACACATCAATAGTTCACTCTGGAACAGACACACACATATGTTTTAGTCCAAGAGGGTTGTGGGGACATACTCCCCCATATCATACGGACGACCAAGTCAGGAACATACACCTGATTTGAGTGGATATTGTCAGGCTAACTTGGCCATCTTTTCTGATCAGGCACATAAACCTGCTCAGAGCATCCACTTTCATCAACAAGTGGTTTCCAAAGCGAGTAATAAGGCGTCTAAGAAAAATACCCACCCAGCACAGTCAGGAGATCAAGAGCCAATTTTTAACAAGGCCTTGCTCGATGCTGGAGTTCTTGAATCCCTCAGACAGTTATCTGTTGGAATTCAAGATTCTACTCCCTCGTTTCTCAATAGTGGGAATAGTTATTCTGAAGGCCTTCAACAGAAACTTCCTCATGAAGTCTTGATTCATGACAATTCGGTCTATCTCGAAGTTTCATCTTCAGATGAGAGCCACAGGAACCCTCTATTTGGTCACAAGACCAAGGAGCAAGAGATCTCATCTTTTTCTATAACCCATTATGGTGGTCCTACCCATGATGATGAATTTTGATGCGAAAGTCCTCTTCGATGTAGTGATGCACATTTCCCGGAAAATCCTCATGTGGACAATGTAGTGTCGAGAAATCCCTCTTATCTTGAGGCACTTTCAAATGAGAAACCAGCCATGTCTGATGTTTCATCACTGGTAGGTGAAATACTTTCTTAATCAGAAGATATCCCAGGGTGTAGGTCATTCTCCGAACCACCCCTAAGTCATGCATCTTCTAGTTTAATCAGTAATTTCTCTACCAATCCTGTTGAATCCAATGAAGCAACAAGGAAGCACCAGCTCTGGTAAAAATAGGTAGAAGAATATTCATCAAATGATAAAGAGGAAATGTTGAACATGAGAAAACAACTGGCGAAAGGTGAAGTGCCAGTCATGTTTTGGCCTCTGGCGGACTCTCAATATGACATTCCAGAAATGTTGATGGAAGATGGAATTTAAGATATTTATCTCAACATATGGAAAAATATTTCTCAGTTGAAGAAGAATGTATTATCTTATGATGAATATGAAAATCATCTTAAGATAATAGATGGGTTACAACATCAGATTGATTTGGCATCTCTATCAGTCTCTTGATATCCGAAAGCTGAATAGTAGCAGAGATACCTTCAACGTTCATGCCTTGGCGCACTAAGAAGATTGAATTAGTTAATTGATAATTCCCCTTCAAGCAATCATTTCAAAGGATGGGGTTTTCATGGAGCACTACATTTCACGGTTCTCTCCAGTCAGCAAAGCCCGCCAAAAATGGTCTCATGCAATGTTATCGCCCATGGCCGAAGGTTCACAAGCACATCACCAAGTGATAGAAGTGTCAGAAATCATCCCACGGTATTTTGAACCGGGTGATAAAAGTGGATGTCGATTGATGCAACCAGCTAATTTCCAGACTAAGGTTCACATGATCAGGAGAGATTTTAAGAAAGTCTCAGACATAGCATGTCAAGAGCTACCCCAGCTTTCCAGACTGGGGACTCTTTTAAACCAACCCTCGGAATCAACAAATAGGATTCGAGACGTTGAGCAGGAACAACAGGAACAGCCCCAGTCCACCGGACTGGGGACTTTTTCAAATCATCAATCCCCTCCTCAGAGAGAGTTGGTCTTTTCTCGATTGGGTAAGAAGCCTCAAGAGGAACGAAGAGACAAATTATCAGGAGATTCCCTCCAATTTACGGTTCGTCAAGAAGTTCCTGAGGGATCGAATCAACAAAAGGAAATGTCTCATCAAAGACATGGAAGAAGACAATATCATAGAAATGCTGATAGAAGGGATGCAATGCGTTATGCATCAATCAATGTCATCAATGCCTTTGTTTCTGATCAACCAGATGAGGCTCACTCAAGGGACTCAGATGTAGAGGTTCATGCTCAAGAAGATGTACGCACCGACACAAATGAAGAAGGTGTACGTACACAAAATCAAAGGGTTACTTAGAATCGGGGTAATCCTTCATGTAACCCACTTCCCCCTCTCCGAAAATGATCCAAAAAAGGAAGAGGAAAGAATCAGGTTACATATCCTTCCTCTAGAGAAGGCCAATCGCTTTCACTAGAGAAAAGTTTTGCACAACAGGAGGAGGAAATGAAGGAATTAAGGAGGTTGAATGCAGAACTACTTCAGGGTAGTCTTCTTCTTAAGCGTGCTAGAGTCAGTCAGCCAAGGGAATTTGTTGCAGCTTCTGAGATGGATCATGAATATCCTCCTTTATTAGTACACCCTCACAGTTCTAATCCTACGGGTCAAGTGCAACAACAGTTAGCAGTTCTACCATCAGTTGTAGCACCAACCACCACATCTGTCCAAGCTCCAGTCATTGCACCTACCCAAGTCCAAGTTCAACCATATGTTTCTATAATGGAAATAACTACCATTAAGTCATTAATAGCTCGTTTAGAAACTATGGAAGGGAAACATGAGCAGGTTCAACCAGAAAAGAATGTTTACACTGAATGGGTAGATTCAATCTATCCTCCATCCGGTTTTGGAAACCCTATATTCCCTATTTTAAATGGATCAGGAGACCCTGAACAGCATTTCACACATTATGTGTCTTATTTTGATCCTATGATGGGAACTCCAGAGCAGAAAGAAGTAGTAAAACTCAGATACTTCATACGGACTTTGCAAGGACCAGCCTTCGTCTTGTATACAAGCTTGCAAACCCTATCAATTATTAGATGGGAAGATCTCCGTCAACAATTCCTTCTTCAGTTCAGCTCAACATTTCCAAAGGAAATATTTTTTGATCTTACAAACTGTAAGCAAAGGGAGAATGAAAGGGTCTCAGATTTCATTACTTGCTGGAAGGGATTAACATATTCCCTAAGATTAGAACTCCCTCAAAAATAATTGTTTCCAATCTATGTGGAAAATTTGTGTGACGAGTTACGCACGCCGTTGATCCCTGTGAAAAACACAAGAGGGTTTTCAGACCTTACATCAATCGCTCAGCAGATTAAAGATTCCCTTATACAGGCTATGGATCAATCTCGTGTAATTCCATCAACTACAGGAAGGAGAATGGATAAAGTAGAGACTGCTACAGTTATGCTTAAGCAAGCACATGTTCTTGCTTTTAGTTCAAAACCATCATCTTCTTGAAGAAATCCACCTCTTGAGCGCCAAAAACAAAGGTCATTTCTTCAAGATAATCAAAGAGATCAAAGATGAAAATAATTTGAGTATTTGAAAAAGAAAACTTTACTCTTTCCAAAATGAACAAGTTCATGTTTATTTAATTTCGGCTCTGGAAAATAATTTGGTTCAATTGCTAATGCCCAGGAGGCCAAACAAGGAAGGAGATGAAGACCGTCCCCACTATTTCCATTTTCATCAAATGTTGGGGCATCCCATCTAGGAGTGTTTTGTCTTCAAAGACCTCCTGCAAAAGATGGTCGACTCAGGACAAGTCAAACTGAAAGGTTCTTCAGCTCAGGTAGCATGTGTTACTGCTACTGTTCAAGAGGAGGAAGGCGAATGGAAAGAAGTAAAAAAGAAAAAATGAACAGAAGTATGATGATTGTATGGTTAGAAAGACAATCAACCAAACTCATTCTATTTGGCGAACACAATTAAAGAAACCGATTGTGTCTTCTGCCATGAATGTTGCGGCAAAACCCTCTTCATCAGAGGGAAAGTCCTAAAAGAAATGGCATGATTCAAAGAAAGAAAAATAATCAGAAGTAGATGAGTATGTGTCAAAGCCTATGTTGTCTTTGACTCTGGAAGACTTCATGCCATCTACTTCAAATCCACGGGCACCGCCCCACCAAATGGCACAACCTAAACAGGCTAATCAGGTAGAGTCTTCATCAAACAAGGAGTTAATCTTCGGTTCTGTTAATATGATTCAACTAACGGATCCATATGCCAGTCACAGTTTTGATTTTGATGAGCCTGAATTCCCTGTATCATGCAGGGGAATCAGAGGAAGTTCCAAAGGCTCAGGATACAGGGGAAGACTTGTATCTTTCAGAAGCCACTATTCGAATTCTACCCCTGCTAGAACTGTGTACGCAGCAGAAACTCATGGTAGAGCCCTTTAGCGAGCTCAGCAAGAACAAGCAAGTTCTTCTACCAATAGCAAATTCAGTCCTGGCACAGTTATTTTGGAAGACCGGTTGAAGGTTCCATATTCTTCCTCCCATCATGTAAATGGATCTAATCGTTCTAATCTTCCAAAACCAGGAATGTTTCCAACTCTTATCCTAATACAAGATACATCAACATCCAAAGAATCTTCTTCCAAGGTACCTCCTAAACCACATATTCCTGTTGGGAAATGTAGACCTTTGGATCAAAAGTATGATGTATTGAAACACTTGGCCCACGTACCAGCCAAGTTATCAATTCTGGATGCTCTAAATCTGTCAAAAGATCTTCGGGAAGCACTCATCGAGGCTTTGTCCGGTCCTCAAGAAGTTTGAAACTGAAATTGCTGAAACTGAAGTCTATAACATAGAGAACAATCTTGCGGAATTCCATGAAATAATATCTTTTACTAATGAATATGAAGATGATCTTGTGCATGGTCATATTATACCTTTGTACTTATCTGGCAAGGTCAATGGCGTAGATGTCCGAAGAGCTTTCATTGACAATGGTTCAGGAGCCATCCTCATGCCCATTCGTACACTTCATCGATTGGGCCTCACAGAATCTCATTTATCTCCTTGTACCATGATGTTACAAGGATATGATAAAAATGAAGAAGAACCACTTGGCGAAGTTACACTCAGAACTCAGTTTGGAGATCTTGTATCTAATTTGGATTTCATGGTTGTTGATCAAGACTCAACTTTCAACATCTTTCTTGGAAGACCCTGGGTACATCAACATGCGGCTATCCCTTCATCATACCATCAATCTCTCAAGTATTGTTTTGATGGTCATGATGTGACATTTTATGGTGATAAGGCCCCGTTCAAGACATGTGAGTCTCAATAAATTGAGGCAGAATTCCATCACATGAAGGGAAGGGAGAAATGCACAACAAAGCAGATTACCAAAGTTAATGCTCCATATGGTTTGGAGAAGATTCCAGTAAATCCATTTACACATGTGAGTACAGATTATGTGTTTCCTATCATTAAAATTCACAAGATAGACCCAAATCAAAATACTCTTATGGAAAGATCCATAATGTCAATTACGGCAATCGAGCCAGACAACATGGGAGGAATTAGTAACCCACCAAGCAGTGATGAAAGCACAAATGGTGACGTCTTCGTTTCATCTGCTGAAATACACCAAGTCTATACTTCACCAACCAGGCCAGAAGAATTGATAGCGACATCGGAGGTGAACAATGATGTTGATTATCAATTCATTGTATCCTCTTTATTACCCAAAGAAGACCCTTCATCATCAATCGGGTCAGAAATGGAAGCTTCTTCTTCAAGATATACAAATTTTGACATCGCTTCTAATCATGAAAATTCTGCGTTATCATATACTATGAAAGTAGAAACGGAAGAAATAACACATGATGAAGAAGAAGAGGAAGATCTCAGAGATGATCCTCCAGCATTGGAAGAGGTTATCTATACCATTGTGGATGAACTCAGAGAAATAAATCTGGGTACAAAAGAAGATCCACGCCCCACTTTAATCAGTGCGGCCATGACTCATGAAGAGCAAGAGATGTATATTTATTTTCTAAATAAAAAGAGTGATATATTTTCTTGGAACTATATAGAAATTCTCGGGCTTGATCCTGATTTTTCTACTCATCATTTAGGTTTACCAGAAGAACATCTAGGATTTAAGCAAGCTGCGAGAAGAACAAACCCAAATTATGCTTCCAAAATTGAAGCTGAAGTGGACAATCTTATCAAAGATAAATTCATCAGAGAAGTTCAGTATCCCAAGTGGTTGGAAAATATTTTCCCTGTAAAGAAGAAGAATGGAAAAATTAGAGTTTGCATCGATTTTAGAGATCTTAATCGGCATTGTCCTAAGGATGATTTCCCAGTTCCGATTACAGAACATTTAATTGATGCAACATCTGGATATGAAGCACTTTACTTCATGGATGGATATTCTGGATATAATCAGATCCGAATGGCCCCAGAAGACGAGGAATCCACATCCTTTAGAGGTCCTCCGTGTGTGTTTTTTTACCGGGCAATGCCCTTTGGCTTAAAGAATGAAGGTGGAACATATCAGCGTTCAATGCATCATATCTTCAAACCCATCTTAGGGAAGTTTGTTGAATGCTATGTAGATGATTTGGGGGTTAAATCCAAACAACTTTCTAATCACCTGGCTGATTTGAAAGTCATATTCTGCAAGCTTCGACAACAAAATTTGAAGATGAACCCCTTAAAATGTGCTTTTGGGGTAACCTCAGGAAAATTTCTCAGCTTTGTTGTACGCCATCGTGGTATTGAAGTTGATCCTAAGAAGACCAAGTCAATCCTTGGTATGTCACCTCCTCAAAATTTGAAAAAATTAGGAGGACTTCAAAGACACTTAGCCTATATTCGGCGTTTCATCGCCAATTTGGTAGTAAAAAGTTTACCCTTCACCAAATTGATGAAGAAGGTAGTCACTTACTAGTGGACTGAAGAATGTTAAGAAGCATTTGATATTCTCAACAAATACCTCTTGAGTCCACCGGTACTCATGCCACCTGTTGAAGGATGACCACTTATCCTTTATGTGACAGCTCTAGAGAAATCATTGGGTTCCTTTATTGCTCAAAAGAATGATGCTGGGAATGAAAATAGCCCATACTATCTCAGTCGGACTATGCTTGAAGCAGAAACCCGATATTCAAGTATTGAGAAGTGTTGCATGGCATTAATCTTTTCAGTTCAGAAGTTGAGACACTACCGGCAACATCACGAGGTCCAATTGGTATCTCGCAATAATCCGCTCAAATTCATCCTTAGTAGTCCAATGCTTATAGGACGTCTGGCAAGGTGGGAAGTTATTTTGCAGCAATTCGATATTTAGTATGTGTCTGAAAAGGAGATAAAGGTCCATGATCTGGTTGATTTCCTAGCTGAACACCCTTTAGTGGAAGACACATCTTCAGATATTGAACTCCCTGATGAGGAAGTCTTCTCTATTCAAGAAAGTCCTCAAGAATGGGAAATTTACTTTGATGGTGCTTCCAGAAGTCCAACAGGGAGGAAAATGGAAAATACTAAATTCAACAAATTTGGATTAGGAATTGTTCTCATTTCTCTAGAAAAGGAAGTGTTACCTTATTCCTTCTTATTGTGGGAAGGTGGTACCAATAATGAAGCAAAATACCAAGCTCTCATCGCAGGCTTGGAATTAGCGTTTCAAGCACAAGTAAATCACTTAATGGTGAAAGGTGATTCAGACCTGGTAATCAAACAAGTCAATGGGGATTATGGCATCAGAAAAGAAGAACTAATACCTTTGTATGATTACGTCATAGAGTTAATGGTGGAATTCCCTTTGGAACCAACATTTTCTTATGTCCAGAGATCACAAAATGCTCAAGCTGATGCACTGGCTAATATAGCCACAACTCTGGCAGATCCAAATCGGGACGAGAAAACCATCAGTATTGTCCACCGTCGTGCAATTTTACCTTATATTTGAATCAGAACAGATAAAATTAATGAAATTAGTCCCATTCCTGAACCGTATGGTCATACTGCATGATGTATGTCACCTATCAGAGAATACCTTCAAAATGGAACACTTCCACCTGATAGAGCTGAGAAAGACCAAATCTAGCGACGTGTGGTCAATGTTACTCTTTATGATAGCCCATATCACCTAAGAAAATTATCTAAAAATGTGGTTTTGATGGATTTATCTTCATACGCATGGTGATGAGATAATGGTTGTCATGAAAGAAGTGCATGCAGGAGTCTGTGGTGCCCACCAATCTGGACATTGACTATCTGATCAAATTCGAAGGCTTGGATACTTTTGTCCTTCAATGATACAAGATTGTGTTGATTTCAAAAAGAAGTGAAATTCATGCCAAGTACATACCAAATTCATTCATCAATCTCTAGAGTTCCTTCATACAGCTAAATACTCATGGCCATTTTCCACATGGGGAATGGATTTGGTGGGACCTTACCCTTCGGCTACGGCCAAGCAGTTTAACTATATTCTTACTGCTACTGACTTCTTTTCCAAATGGGAAGAGGTAATACCTCTCAAGAAGTCAGTTCTAAATGCGTTGTTAGCTTCATCAAGTCTAACATCATTACCAGATTGGGTGTCCCTCATACCATATTGACGGACAATAGCACCAACTTCTGTTCATCCGAGGTGAACAAGTTGTATCAAGAATATAACATCAAATCCAACCATTCATCTCGGTATCTTGCAGTGGCCAATGGCCAGATAGATGCCTTCAACAAGACTCTTCCAAATATACTGCAAAATATGGTGGATAAAGATAAGAAATCATGGCCTGATAAACTCTTTCATGATTTATGGGCTTATCAGACTACCACATGCACTACAACGCGGTCAACTCCATATTCATTAGTATATGGAACGGATGCAGTCTTTCCAATTGAAGTTAAACTACCGTCTCTCAGAGTTTCCATTTGTGATCAGTCATCTATAGATGAACAATCTCAAAAGCGATTGAATGAATTGGAATAGTTAGATGAGAAAAGATTGTGCACTTTTCACCACTTGGAAGTCTATCAGAATTGAATAGCATGAGCTTTTAACAAAAAAGTTTGTCTTTGTTCATTCAATCAGGGAGAATTGGTATTAGTTCTCAGAACTCCAATGATTCCAGGAAAGAAACCTCTCAAGCATGATCCAAAATGGGAATGACCTTACTCAATACACAATGTCTACTCCATTGGAGCTTATTCATTAATCTCTATGGATGGAGAAATCATCACTACTCCAACTAATGCCAGATTTTTGAAGAAGTATTTTGTATAAACACAAAATATATCATTATATGTCCAATATGACCTTAAACTACACTGTGGTTCTGTATGAACTTAAACTACACCACCGTCCAGCAAGACGTTAAATGGCACAACCCTAGGTCCAGTATGACCTTAAACCGCATAACCCTAGGTCCAATATGACCTTAAACTACATAACCCTAGGTCCAGTATGAACTTAAACTGCACCACGTTCCAGTATGACCTTAAACTACACCTAGGTCTAGTATGAACTTAAACTGCACTGTGGTCCAGTATGACCTTAAACTGCACCGAGGTCCAGTATGACCTTAAACTGCACCGAGGTCTAGTATGACCTTAAACTACACCCAGGTCTAGTATGAGTTTAAACTGCACCACCGTCCAACAAGACGTTAAACTGTGGAAAAAGTTCCATAATTTGTCCCACACGACGTTAAATTGTGATGTCCTAACTACATGACGTTAAACTGTACAGAAGTCCCATATGTCCAGCAAGACATTAAACTGCATCATTGGTGGTCTGGTATGACCTTAAACTACACCACCATCCATCAAGACATTAAACTGAATCAAAAAAGGTCCATGCATATGACCCTAAACTATTTTCACATACGTCCAGCATGACGTTAAACTGTGTCCCCCTTCATCGTCCTTGCTATATGACGTTAAACTATATAAAAGTCCCTTATGTCCAGCAAGACGTTAAACTACAAAACCAATGGTCCATGCATACGACCTTAAACTATTCGCACTTATGTCCAACATGATGCTAAACTGTATCATACCCTTTTTGTCCAACATGATGTGAAACTATGAAAAAAGTCCCTAATACGTCCAACATGACGTTAAATGGTGTATGATTTTGTCCTCACTGCATGGAATTAAACTGAACAGTTACCCTTTTGCCCTAAATGATGTTAAACTATACTTTGTCCCTGCTACATGACACTAAACTGTGCAACACTTATAGTCCTAACTGAAAGTCTTTAAACTGCATAGTCCTTTCATATGTCATATATGACATTAAACTGTGCATTGTTAGGGTTGTTTCTACCTCTTGATTCTCACACTGGGTATGACTCACATGAGCTTAGAGAAAACCTCAACCATAACACTCTCTCTGGGCCGCTAACCATGCGTAAGTCCCAACACCATTTTTAGGTCGTTTTACCCAAGAACAACTTGATCAATAATTCATTATTTAATTTAACTACGCGGACTTTGATCCTTGCCTTCCAGGATGGGTACGTAGGCAACCTCCCAAGGTTCAAGCCCAAAACCAATCTCTTCACATCGGTTCACCTCCATCTCATACGATGTTGATTCGTGAAACCGCCCCTAGAATCAATATCTTTACATTGGTTCACTTTCATCCTTGTTATACAACATTAAACTATATAACACTTTTTTCCAGTATGAAAATAAACTAAAATATTCTTTGATACCCTCACATGAGAGGGAATCATTATTTACATTGATTTTTCAATCATGTTTTATTTCAAAGAATACGTGCATACATGGAAATTACCAAACCTTTTATCTTGGGTTAAACCAACATTGCACTAAAGTCCCCTTTCACCCTTCACATGTACAAATCAAATTTGTAGAGAGGGTATTTATAGAACTACGTGGGATTGATTCCCATCCTTATGGGATACATAAGAACGTTTGAGTGTCCCTCGAGTCCATCCCCAAGTCTTTTGGTCCTAACCCCAAATTCAACTTTCAGTCCCCTGGCTGAAAAGTCCCCATGAAAACACACACTGTGTATATTTTACAATGGTCCAAGCTCTATGACCCTAAAATAAGATCTCTAATCCTTTTGTCCCACGCGACGATAAACTATAGTTGAGGAACTACATATGTCTTGATTCCCATACTTATGGGATACGTAGTGAAGTCCAACATTTTAATTCAGGACCCAGCCACGACATGATTATGGCTAGCATTGATCTGTGTATCTTTGTATACATTGGACAATACCCATCTTTTTGTGTCATAATCCTATCCTTAAATATTTTCAGATCTTCATAACCCTTTTCTTGACTTATAGTCACAAAAATGTCAAATTTCTGAGAGTTCTTTTGCCTGAATATACAACACGTGCCCATAGGCATCCTTGCATAAACCGTCTCCATAACAGATTTGTCAGCCAAAAGATACTATTTATTTGAGTATGCAGCCAATGCCCTTAGGTGGCCCTTCATAATTCAACCTCCTAACGGGTTTGTTAAATAATGGTAACTTCATTCTTGGGAAGAATGCCTCTTTTGTACTTGATGGTCTTAAATTACAGTATGTAGGGATCCGTAAAAGTATCCATCCTTAACATATTTGTCCCATATCCTTTTTCATGATCTGAAAGTATTCAAGTCTATGGTTTATATTATCCTTCCATATGTTTGGGTCAGACCTTCATAGGATTAATATCCATCCAGTTCTTCGATAATATTGTTGGGAAATATCTTCTCCATATTCAAGTAACTCTTTCCATACAGCAAACTCTATACTTTGGAAAATTTGAATCTCCATAAACATTCACAGGCATTTAGCACTAGGAATGTAAATTTCTGAGAGTTCTTTTGCCTGACTATGAAGCACATTCCCATAGGCAGCCTTGCATAAACAGTCTACATAACAGACTTGTTAGCCATAAGATACTATTTATCCGACTATGTAGCCAATTCCCTTAGGTGGCCTTGCATAATTCAACCCCCTAATGGGTTTGTTAAACAATGCTAACATCATTCTTGGTAACTAATTCTTCTAATGCTTTTTAGCTCTTTTTCATATCATTCCTCAGATCGAAATATTCTTAAGTAATAGTTTACATTTTTCCCTCATACTTGAGTATGGTACTATGTTTTCAAATGAGTTGTCAAGGAATTGAGTCAATTCTAATTCATTCAGTCAAAGCTATTTCGACCTTAAATATTAACCTATTTATGTCCGACGTGCATGACTTTAAACTGCCCACAAAAGACAAGGGAACTATGAATAAAAGTCAAGTTCCAGTTCACTAAACCTACATTTTGTATGATTTAGGTAATATTGAGCAATTAAAAGGTTCAAAGTTTATAGGGTTATTTACATTAATCCTAGTAAAAATAAAACTATGCTTACTAGGCCCATTGTCTTAAGTAAAAATCTAAAGCATGTAATAAAAGAATTCATGTACAAATGATTGAAGATGAAAGTGTTTTTAATTGATGCACAGGAGATAGAAGGACATCCATCGACTGGAGTCTCTTCTCTTTTTCAAGAATTAAAAAATTCTTTCAACATATGTCTTCATTTGATGAACTTCATCTCGAGCTTCATCAGCAGCTACATGAAGCTCGTGCACTCAAACAACTTCACTCTTTTCAGCCTGATGGAGTGCTTTCTTGGCATCCGCAGTGGTCTTCATACCATACGTTTCAACTCCCTCCAGTGAATTATTGAGTTGGTCAAGTTCCCCAGTAACAACATTTAACTGTTGCTGAAGGTGCATCTTCTGGATGACCTTTTCTTTGATCTTATGCTTCGGCTCCTTCATCTTGGCAGCATAGTCAGCCTCAGCTCGGGATACCGCAGCCTCAAATTCACCAATGTTGACTGACAGTTTCACCCTGGTCAGATCTTCACGACACTTTTCATCCTACTCCCTCCTGAAGATGACTTGTTTCACCGCGGTATGGATCTCTTGGTATCCAAAACTACCAAGACCTAGCATGATGAACTGGGACGACAATAAAGGGATCTTCAATGATAGATCTTCTAAAGGAACCTCAGATATGGTTTTCCATATGTTGTTCCATGCCTTGCGTCGTGAAAAGCCGAGCGCCTTTAGCACCTCTAGGTCTGATTCAACATCATCATCACAGGGGGGTATGTAATCTTGGATTAATGCACTTAAGGACGTGCCCTGTTCTGCTTCTTCCCCCCTGACCCTGGTTGCTTCACCTTCTACTGCTGTTTGGGCAGAATTTGAGACCCCACCTCCAGTTCTAAACATTGATGTTGATAGCCCTTTTTGATCAATTAAAAGTATGGTTAGTTTCATAGAACAATGGAAGTCAGTTTTCTATCTTGAAAACTCAGTCCAATCATTACCTAACAGTAGATCAGTAGCTTGAGTAGACTCCTCCCCATCTTTCCCAGTTTCAACAAGATCTTCAAGATGCGTCTCAGGAGGGTTTATTGGTATTATCTCTACTTGAGCTAATGTTTCTACAATGTTAGGGTTGACATCAATGTCTACACCCTCTTCAGGCATTGGCAGTTCAACAGCTTCTATGGATGGAGCTGCATATTATTTTACGTCATTATTAGAAGTGTAAATTATAATAAAATTTACTGGGAAAAGGATAACACTCACACTGAAGGTATTCTAAATCACATGATAACTTAGCATGATCAAAAAATTCATCAAAATACATGCCACAATCCATCATTTCATCCAACGATATTTCAAAATCCTGGTTAGTCTCACCAGTGGGAGCATTTGATGTATCCCTTTAGCGACCCTCATTCTGTGGCCCTTGACCCTGGACAACTTTTTCAAGAAGGATGGCAGATTTAGTTGCTGTGGCCGCCAATGATTCTGGTGCAGGTTCTTCTCTACTTGTAGCAGCAACAGGAGCAGTACTGGGAATAGATGTTGGCTCTTTTTCAAAAGCAGCCAAGTCATCTTGAATTCACGTTTGTTCCACAGCACCCTTCGTCGTCTTCAAATGAGGATCATTCCTTTCCCTCAGAGGGGAAATTGAAGAAGCCCCTATAATCCCAGTGAAAATTAGCAATCTTTTCATGGTTTAAGACTCATGATTACACGAAGGACTTTCCGCTGCTAATGAAGTGTTTACCTGTGGACTTCCTCCTTCGCTGCCTTTGCTTATTTGGTTTTTTGGGAGTATCGGCAGTCTCCCTTATTGGAACTTGGATTGGTGAGTGGAAGGCTGTAACCATCTCCTCATTCATGGCCTATTGGCTTGGAGATAACTTTCTTGGTTCGCGAGGAGATTCAGCAGCAGCCCTGATGGCAGTACCACCAGGTCTATACTGTGGCGAAGGAACCTCAGTTCCTTTCTTAAAAAGCTGCAAGATGAAGAAAATAACTTCCTTAAGTAACAAAGCTTCGACTAGAATCAAATTGCAAAGAAAATAAGGAAAGAAATCTTACATCTTCATGAGCCACGTAATTGTGCCACTCCTCATCAGTCCCCTCAGTAACGCCATGATCAATCAATTCCTTCACCCTCCTGGTGACAGGAACGGACTCATCAGTGGCGTTTATGAGCATTTCCAGCTCTCTGATGTAATCATGCACTTCATTGGGGTTATCCTCATATTGGAGATTTGTAGAATCCAGAAGTTTCCCTATTCCAGAAAGTTTTAGGACCTCACACAAATCCATCCAGGCGGTCTCAGAACCACAGTATAAACTATTCCATAACTGGATAGCCTCTAGTCTTAGATATGAAGGCTCCGAGGAAGGTCCTACAATCTTTGACTTCAATTGCTTCCCAAATTCTGCAACTAAAGATAGATAATAAGAAAATAATACTTATTTCATTATAAAGTAGTAGTGATTAAATTACCACAATGAAGTAACTCACCAGGAGTTGATGGAGTGAGTCTTTTAATTCTGGCCGGAGGATTATATCGGACACAAAACCTCTTTGCCACTGGTTGTGCCTCATCATCCCCATCATGGGAATTAGGTGAATCAGATCTAGAGGAAGAATCTTCCGAATCAGTTTCAGGTGGGGAAGCATCACCTTCATGAGGAAGGGTTTCTTTCTCTACAGTCCTCTTCCTCTCCCCCACTTGATAAACTGGGTGATTCATCACTTCTTTGGGGTATAATGTTATCTAGTGTTCGGCATAATATGTAGTCAAATTATGTGCAGCTTTTTCAACTGGTAGATCAAATATTGTCCCAGTCTTCTCCCATGACGTCAGCAACCATAGTTGCCAAGAAACCATCGGATGTTGCTCTAACCTGACATGTACTGGAGGAGATACAAAAATCTATTGCAGACATTTGAATTGACGTGGAAATCTATATAGAGCATAGGCCTCGCATATATTTTCTCTGTCAATCCTGGCAACTAGCACACCATCTCTGCAAGCTAGCATGTATGCCCTTAAATCCAAGTGGGTTGTTCCATCATCAACAAACCGCCCGATTGGCAGATTTCCATAGGGAAAGAAGTTGAATTCCTTAAACATGATCAGCCTCACTTTCATGTCATAGGCATTAACATCTAGTGGAGAAATTGTAGAGAATGCTTGCACTGACATCCTGAAAGAACTTCCAGGAATTTGTAATCCATTCTATACATTGTAAGTCCTGACGTGAGTGGTGATCCATCCCCATAAAACTTGGAATGGTACCACTATTATTAAAGGAGATTTACCCATGAAGACATGAAGTAAACTCATGTGAATATTTTCTAAAATGGGGGTAGCCAACCCAACCATTTTTCCCTCAGCCAACTTTCCCATAATGATGAAGGTCCCCGGCCTGACGCCTCCCTTTGAATCCCTAACTGGATAGAGATAAACACTAAGCCACATTTCCATGAAGCCCGCCAGACGAGTCTTCTATGGGATTCTTTGATTCAACTCATATCCCCACTTCTTGAACTCTCCTTCTTCTAGAGTTGGACAAAATATGCCAGGAGCACCCCTCTTCTCAGGTTTTGGGCAGGTGGTAGGACGTTTGGGCCTCTTATCTGTGGATTTCTTTTTCTTGGATCCTTTTTCATTCGGATCCCTCTCTTTCTTCTCAATAAGAAATATATTCTTCCATTCCTCTGGATGAATATCCTTTATAGAATGAGTTAATGAGGTCTCTGAACTCTTGATCCTATGGAAGATCTTAAATAATTCCCGAGCTAAAGCAGGAGTCTTTTCTGAATCATTCCAAGTCACCTTGGGAGGAATGAATTCATCATACATGTCGCCCAAAATTGGATCCCGTGAGATCTTATGGACATCCCATAGACTGATGCCTACTTCTCCATGATTTAGATGGAATGAATTAGTTGCTGGGCTCCAGTGGTTGAGTATCTCCGACATGAAGTTATCATGTCTCTAAACATATGTTTTCCCAACCCAGACATCTTCGTATATCGCCACTCCTTTCAGATCCTCGACAAACTCTGCACAGGTTTGTCGCACCTAGTATGACCACATCCAAGTTGGATTCACACCCCCCCTAGGACAGAAGTCCCAAATTTTCTTACAGCCTTTGGATTGATCCGTCTGAGCATTTCGGAAGATTGAAGGATGAAAATGTGGTTGCAGATCAGGTGTATGAGGTTTCAGATCTGGTGTACAAGGGCTATGATGCATCATATGGGCCTTCTCAACTGTTCCAGCAGATAGAAATACTCCTCCACCTGAGATATTTGCTGAAGAAAAGTTGGTGTAATTCTGAAACCACGAAAATGGGAGATAGTTCTTTAGATCTAGAATAGTAACTTCTCGCAAATGACCGTAGTCATACAAAGGCAAATAAATGCTTTGGGGGAAGTCGCGATGATATTTCTTCAGATACATAGAAAAATCCGGAAGAGTGATACTTTTGATGGTATAATAATCATGGAAAATGATGTTCATCATATCATCAATCTGCTTTCTAGCCAGTTCATCAGCTATTCCTGTTCTAAGAGCCATTTATTCTGCACAAAAGTTGAGTAAATTAAATTTTATGTAAGTTGATTTTTCATAAAATTTGTGAAGGAATTTCAGAAAAAATGGAAAAGGCATTAAGGTGCACAAGTCTAAACTTGGAGCGCAAGTATGGATGTGTCGTGCAAGTGTTAGATGTGCCGCACATGTTTCTGTCGCGCAAGTATCACCGCACAAGTACTATTACCTTGACAGCGGCACGACGGAGAAGAAACAGTAGAAAACGAGAGACTTGTGCGGCGAAGGTGACCTGCGCGGTGAGAGCTCGAGAATCCAGAAATCAGATGCTATGCGCAGCAAAGGACAGCGTATTTATAGGCCATGCTACCCGCCTGCGCGCCTACAGAAGGAGCTCTCTAGCCCTGCGTGACTCACACTTGTGCGCCACCTTTCCTTTGGTTTTCTTCTTTTCTTCAGAGTCACATCCTTATTTCTTTCGGATCCAACTCTGAGGGGGGCCTTTTTTTGACGCTCCTTTTTCATCACATTGTCTAAACAAATGGAAAGGAAAATTACTTAGCACAAATTGATTCATCCTTTTATGAAAACATCATAAATCGAAAAAGGCATGAACAAAGCTTCAAAGACACAAGGGTCACACAAGTTCCATCACTGTCGCGCAAGTCCACTTGCGCTGTCACGACCCGCCCTCGGGGTCCGTGCCGTGACTACCCCAAGCCCGCCTTCCATAGGCCAGGGGCTGGCGACTAGCACCAAGGCGTAAATCCCGGTAAAAAGGGAAGGCATTGCCTTTGTAAGGTAAACAAACACCACAGAGTAAGCAAGCGGAAAGTAAACACTAAACAAAAGCAGAGTACAACTGAAAGTGCGGAAAAGTAAATGGGCCAGAACACAAACCCAAGCTGAAAGTAAAGTACAACTCGAAAGGGAAAACAGCAACTGAAAAGTAAAAGCCGCTACTCCGAGCTGTCCACTGGAAATCCCACCTGTAGGGTGGGTACAGATAGCTCCTCTGCTCCACGGGTCTCGCCGTCTGCTCCGAGCACGTCCCGCCCAGTGGTCCACCTCCGGGTACCGTCCCGCTCTGCAAGCCTCAGCTAAGGTCAACGTTGTCCGTCGTCTGCAACCAACACAACGTAGTGCGGGCAAAGCCCGTGCAGGGGTGAGTATAAGCTACACAGTAGGGACCCTGAGACCCCTGAAGGTCTCTCAAATCCACAATGGATAAATCACGAAGAAAGGTACAATCACGAAGTAACAACAGTCACTGCTTAGGTATATGCCCATACATATACCTAAGTCATCAAATTCAAATACGCTCCAACCTCCGAGCCCAAGTACAGCTCAGTCCACACAGGAAAGTAAACGTATTCCACACAGGAAAACAAAACGTAATCCACACAGGATAGCACAACACAATCCACACAGGAAAACAACAGGTTTCAGCTCAACCAGGATTTTCATTAACGAAACCGTAACTGCTGAAGAGTCCCATCTCTGAAGTGTACAGTGGTCCTGTCACGACTCCGAGGTACTGCTCACTAACCTAAGACTGCTGAAGTACTCCTCCTGTCGAGTATCGTGGGTCTGCTGCCAACTACCGGGCGCTCCGTCCGCTGAGGGTCTGCTGCCAAATACCGGGCGCTCACCCAGATAGCCTACAGAGGTACTCCTCCAGTCGAGTACCGCGGGTCTGCTGCCAATTACCAGGCGCTCCGTCCGCCGTGGGTCTGCCGCCGAATACCGGGCGCTCCGACCACTGGGCTAGTCGACTCACTCCAAGTTGAGTCGGTCGAGCAGTCTTCAGGTCTCAGCCGGTTTCACGGTCTCCGTACTCTGTACGCTCGTCTCCAGTATCGCAGGTCTGCCGCTACAACCGAGCGCTCCACTGCCAAGGATAATGCTGCTACAACCAAGCGCTCCACTGCCCAAGGTAAACAGAAGATTCAGCTCACACAGGTTCGGAAGCACTGTTCCACGTAGGATCGCTGAGTGCTGTAGTCGTCGTCGTCGAATCCACACAGGATTTCTGTATTGTCGTCGTCGCAGTCACAGTAGTAGTAGTAGCAGTAGTAGTCACAGTAACAGTCGCAGCCAACACTAGGGTTCCCGCACATAGCAAGCTCGTTCGGAGGGTCCGCTCCACGAGCCGAGAGGCTGATACATCAACTGTCACGAAGACCAGAGTTGATGTATCCAAAAGTTCTGTATCGTCAACAGGAACTCAACGTAACAGACGGCGCGTCGATCGGACGCCCGGTCTGAGAGTTATTGGCATTTTCGTCTCCGGGGCCCGGTTGGTTTTTTTAAGGCAAAACCAACCCGACCGTACTCCACTTGCGTCCAAACCTCGGGCGGAGTATGCCAAAAGATCTGTCTCACTAAGAGGAACACAACGCGACTGACGGCGCGTCAATCGGACGTTCGTAGCTCAAGATATGAGCGTTTCCGCTCCGAAGGCCCGGTTGGTTTCGTGAACGAACCAACCTGGCCGAACTCAAAGTAATCCGAACCTTGAGTGCGATATACCGAAACGACCGTCTCGATCGAAGGATCGTGTTGCCGCAGACGGTTCGTCATTCGGAGGTCCGAGGCTCAAGATATGGGCCAAAAACCGATTCTGGTTCGAAACGGGGGGGTCCGGGTCCGGGCCGACCCGGCCCGACCCCCCCCCCCCCCCTGGGGCGGCGCGGCGGCCGGCGGCGGCGGCCGGCAGCGGTGCGGCGGCGCGGCGGTGTGGCGGCGTGGCGGCGCGGCGGCGCGGAGAGCCGCGGCGGCTTGGCGGCCGGCGCCGCACGTGGTCGGCACGCGGGGGGGCAAGCCCCCGCTGATTTGGGAAGCGGCGCGGCCTTTGTGCCGCGCCTTTGCAACAAAACAGCCCCCGCATGTGGGGGCCGGCTGGAAACAAACCGGGGGGCCGGCTGCCCCCCTCTCTTCAAAGAACCGCCCCCCTCATAATGAGGGGGGTTTTGTGTGTTGGCCGGGGGAATTAATTCCCCCGGTTTACTGCCTTCCGGCCGGCCAGCTAGCCGACCGGTTTTCTCCAACGGGATCGGAAATTCCGGTCCCCCCTTCGGCTTCCGACGCCGGCGGCCCGGCCGCCGGTCTTCTCTTCCCGCGGCGGCCCGGAACCGGCCGCGGTCTCCTCGTCCCGCCGCGGCCCAGAACCGGCCGCGGTGTTCGTCATCCGGCGCGGTGCGACGGCACCGCGCCCCTTCCCGTGCCTTGATTCCTTTCAACGCGGCGCGACGGCGTCGCGTTCTTGAAGATTCTTCCTCAGCGTGGCGCGACGGCGCCGCGTAAAAATATTTGCACGATCATCCGCGTGGTGCGACGGCACCACGCCACTTGCTTCCACCCGCAAGAATAAACAAGAACGATGGAGGGGGTTCGGCCGTGTTCGTGCGGTCCGGCCCCCTCACGTTAAAATAATAACGCGACTTTAAATAATTCAAAGCCACACGTTAGTCTTGCTAAAATCACGATCAAGAATAAAATAATTAAACCAAAAAGAGATCAATAACCCCTACCTCGGGTATAAGGTTCGAAGATTTGTCTACGTTTCGCGGAAGACGACGTCGCGGAGGTCGGGCGTCGCGGTCGTCGTTCGTCAAATCCGTTGACGAAGGGATGCGTCCGATGCGATACGTCGTTGGCGAAACTTCTCAAGTCGACGAAGGAAAACCGAGGAGGAAGCGGTGTCTCCCTTTCTTTGACGTGGAGAGAAGATAGAACGGCGTGTCGGTGTTCTTCGCGTTCTTCAAGGAGGAAGATGAAGTTCTTCAAAGTGTAGAACTCTTCTTCTCTCAAATCTCCACACAACACAGCAACTCCCAAAATAAAATAAGCTACACCTTATTTTATTTTCACTTTGCCAACCTTTAAAAATTCAAAAGTTGAATTCATTACATTAATTAAATCTAGATTTGACAAAAATTAAATGAAGAGTTAAGTTGGAAAGAATTAATGTAGGGGAGTGTCACATAATTTAAGAGGGGGTTTAGAGGGGTTAGGGAATTTGAAAAGGTGGGGGCTCGTGTGGGCCCCACCTCCCTCATAACCACACATGGGAAGTTGGGTGGTTGTGGGCCCCACCAACAACTTCCCATGAGAGAGTCTAACCACCACGAATAAAATAAAATTCAAACAAAATTTTATTTTACTTATCTTTTAATCCCCAAAATTAACTTTCAACCCGCAATAAACGCAACTCCCGAAAAGGTTTCTTTAAGCGAATATCGGCACTGCGAGTTCATCGGTGCCCTCAGATTTCAACTCCGAGCACCGGATCAAAAGTTAGGAATTCCCGCTCGTTCGTTCACTGAACGTACCCGAGCCAAACTTCAGAAATTAATTTCGGGCACTCTGGGCCTCGGAATCAGGTGCCGTCTGAAACCGCGCTCTTGTAAAATTCTAAAGAAAATTAAGAAAAAATTTCCCTTGAATTTTACGGGTCTTTACATGCGCGACGCCTAGTGGTCGCGCAAGTGACTTGCGTGCCCTAAAGGATAACTACCTGGGGTTTTCTCCAGCGTATAAATAGACCCTGTGGGCCCCCCATTTGAGGAGAAATTTTTCCATAAACTCAGATTTGAGCTCCCAGCGCCCTAGTCTCTTCTCAAATCTTCCGAAACACTTCTAAGGTAATTTCTTACCTAGAACGGAATATTTAATGAGGGGGAGGAAGGCCTAAGTGTCAAAATTCATTAACACTTGCGCGCTTGAGTGGCCATCCCTTAAGGGAAATGGCCACATTTGCACGCCGCCTACCTCCTTCAATAGATTTTGTGCGCCACTATTCTGGAAGAACCTCAAGATGATTCTAAAGGCTTTAACCAAGAGTCTCTCAAGTATTACCCTGCTGGTTCACCGTCGTGCAAGTACGCATGTGACGTGCAGGTATACCTACACGACCAGGACTTGTGCACCCACGCAGTACCTGCGCGCCTGCTAGGACTTGAGCGCCCTTTTTGGGTTCCTTTCTTGCCCATTTTGCCCCACTTAAGACATTCCACCTCTCCTATTCAAGAATCAGTATTCAAGACACTCTTCAAATCCATTTATGGCGTGATTAATTGATTTGACTTCCTTATATGAAAGAAATTTTGTGGAATATCTCTCAAAATCTAGTGATTTACACATCTTTATGTCACTAAAAGTTGAGATTTCATTCATTCGAACTCATCCTTTAAGATTAGAGAACTCATTAATCTTGGCATCATTTCAGGAGTAAGCCTTAATCTTAAATGTCTCAAATATGGGCCTCCTTTTCATAAGTAATCCCCAATCATAATTCTCGAATCTGGGCATCCTCCTTAGGAGTAAGCCCCAAGTCCTCATTAACCTGGGCCTCCATTTCAAGAGTAAATCCTAGTCTTAATTCTTATTAATTTTGGGCATCCTCCTTAGGAGTAAGCCCCAATTCCCCTAATCTGGGCATCCTTTTAAAGAGTAAGCCCCAATCTTAAAATTCCCAAATATGGGCATCCTCCTTAGAAGTAAGCCCCAACCATAATTCTATTAACCTGGGCCTCCTTTTGGGAATAATCCCCAGTCATAAACATTAACATGGGCCTCATTTTCAGGAGTAAGCCCCAGTCTCAAATATGGGAATCCTCTTTAGGAGTAATCCCCAAGTCCCTTAATTTTTCAAGTCTCTTAACCTGGGCCACCATTTCACGAGTAAGCCCCAGTCTTATTTTCTCTTAACCGGTCCTAATTTACCTTTGATCTGGGATTCCTTCTTAGGAGTAAAACCCAATCATAAGTCCTCTCCTAATTTGGGTATCCTTTTCAAAAGTAAGCCCCAAGTTAGAGTATTCAAATCTCCATGAAGCACATATGACTTTATGGACCCTGTTCCTGGATTTTTTACCTGAAGTAAATCCTAATCTTCATTTATCTGGGCATTCATACATACATAAGTCCCACATTATTTCTTATGATTGTATCTTTCATGGCACTATTGTTTGATTTTTACCAATACCTCTTGTTTCTCACACCGAGCATGACTCACGTGAGCTTAGAGTGTAAAAGTAATTATGAAATCTTTCTTTGATACATAAATCATAAAAATCATACTCCCTTACTCGAACTACGTGGGTTCTGATTCCTTTTCTAAACAAAGGATACGTAGGTATCCCATCTGTGGGTTCAATCCAAACTCTGAAATAATCCATGACAATAAACTTCAAGTGCCCCCACTAAGTGGGTTTAAAACCATCATGGTCATCATAATGACCAAGAGACTTCTATATAAATGTGTCGAAGTATACCATTGACCAAGAATCTATAACAAATACAGACGATTTTCTATCTATGAAGAACCTCGAATACATATAAAATATTCTCTAAATTTCCTACAAATTTAATCATTGATTGTCAGATATGAAGGAATGCTCATTTTATACTTGGTAATGTAATAAGGATTCATGAACATAACTTAAATCTATAAATAGAGTCCCAGAGTAGACAATAATTCCCCTAAAAAGGTGTGATGAGTCCGACCTCCCATCCTCTTGACCAATGCAAATTCCTAAGCCTCATCTGTCCACAAACTAATGAGCGCCTACCATTGGAAATTAGGTCCAAATGGATGTGGAATCATTGAATGTTTTCGGTTCTACGAACAAACCCATTAAAAAACGATTGGAATGTTTGAACCTCCCATCAAGGATGTCATCCCCAAATTCTGAGGGAAACAATCTGTAATTGGGAGGCCCAAGATGCCTCATACAAGCCCACTCTGCTCGGCATTTCCCTGAATTCGTTGCATGAGGAACCTACCTAGTTTGCCTTGGCCCAGTGGTCTGTGAAGTTTCCACCCTGGCGAAGATCCCACTTGTCAGACCTCCACTTTTCTAGGTTCCTCAGTGCTGCATTCAAGATAGTATGATGCATTGGGAGGGATATATCCTGCTGCTATTCCTTCCCATCAATGTCATTTAAATGATTGTACAGACAGTCAGCGTTGACAGGTGTGAATTCCTCATAGGAATGGCTGTCAGCCACCCTGAACCACTGACGCTCTCACGACGTGATCCTGAACCATTAACTCAGTTCTTCCCTGCTTGATTTAGGGATAAATACGTCATCCCTCATGACAATTCCATATATAGGCAGCCTCCTGCATAGTGGATATTCCAATTATATTTAGATAGAAGTTCCACTAGTGAGTTATGGTTATAATGGATTCACATATACTCTTTTATACTTGAGCTATCTTCCACCTCCTCCCTCCGGGAAGCATCTGCAAGGACCCCCTGGTATCCTCTTGGTGAGCCATTCAGTTTTTGAGTTTGGGAATTTTTTTTTTGCCTCGCGAAGCTCATTCATAGAGCTCGTTCACAGAGATAGTTCACATAGTTCGTTTTTGAAGGCAGTTCGTGGAGCCCCACCTCATATTTCAGATGCATGCTGCAGAGCACACCGCCAGGAAGTCAAAGAATCAATGTGTGCCACAGAGCATAAGGACCAATTCAAAGAGATCATGCATGGAGTACGCAGAGCTTCGTGTATCAAGAGCTATAAAATCCAAAATTAGGATGAGATAAAAGACACAAGAGAAGTCATCCTCCCCAATTTATAGGCAAGGACCCCTTGTGCTTCTCAACAACTCTAACTGAGGCAAGCTTCATGGCACAGTCAACCCACATGTCACCTCTCTACATCATGAGCCTCCTT
This sequence comes from Viscum album, assembly GCA_963277665.1. Lineage (NCBI taxonomy): Eukaryota > Viridiplantae > Streptophyta > Magnoliopsida > Santalales > Viscaceae > Viscum > Viscum album. The sequence goes on along the minus strand of OY728158.1, from coordinate 1,755,418,710 downwards.
CATGAGTCAGCTTCGTGATTGGTCAAGGAATTTTGGGGATTGAACCTCATACATTGGCCCTCGCTTTCTCCTGTGATCCCAGTCTGAGGGTGGCATTTGATGGAAGCAAAATTTGGGAAATAGGAGAAGGAAACATGTGGCCCTTGGGGCTTCCCCGCAAAGCCTGCCTACGGAGGCCCGCAGTACTGTAGCTGGCACGAAGCTCCCCCTCTATGAAGCCTCCTTGGAACAATGAGGTGGGAAGATTCGTGATTATGACAAAATTCCATGTTTCTTCACGCCAATCATCCTTAGCTTCATGATGGCTCTTGCCTCTAAATATTAGTCTCCCCTCTAGATCAAAGGAAAAATCCTCTGGCCATTCACTATCATAGCTCTCAAATAACGAAGCAATTTCTTTTCTCTGAACCGTGAGATTTTCAAGTTACTTTAGCATCACAATTTTCCTCCCCCATTGATTTAATTCAACCCCTATTCAATGGGGGATGCCCTTTGTGGAGCCCATAGGCCTCTGTAAAAGAATGGGGATACCCATGGGGACTCAGGTCATCACACAACACTTATGATTCATGAAATACACTCCATGCACATGTGACCCACATGCTAAGGTAGGGTCACCACAGAGCACATTTCTTTATAAAGCTACACTTTGTAGGGTACCCTTTCTTCGTGAAGCACTTATCCGCAAATGTCGTTCCACTTCACGATGTACCTTTCATATGCACCTATTCCCTACACATATGATAGTCCACTTCACATCGTGAACCAAACCCCTTTGTGATGCATCTCTACTAGATGGAGCACCAGAGCTTTATGAGTATTCAACCTATGAACCCCTTTTCTCTGCAACTCTTTTTCCCATGCGACCCTCCAGGTTTGCATGGATTAATTTCAATGTACCTTGGGAGGTACTTCTTATTGAGCTGATTTACCTCATGCTTCTTCTCATAGGCATGCAAATGACTATTGCTTCTTCACATAGCCACGATAACGTGGACCCCTCAATGGATCACACCGTGACACACCTCACCATGGTATTGTTGATTCCTTCACTTACCCAAGGTTTGGTGGGTATTAGTCATGTAAGTAATAGGGGTCCAGAGGGAACCCACCTCATCTGAGCTAGAGGACATTAAACTTCCAAGAACCATCGTCCTCAGCACATGAAGTGAAACTGTGACCCCACCCCATGCATAAAACATTGGGAGACCTATCTCAGACATTTTCTATGCCCGATCATCACTACGGAAGTGTGATCTTACTCACACGGAATGAGATAATCTTTGCTGGGGTGGAACCTGTCTGTGGGGTAAATGAAACAACCTTTGTTTAAGCCCCTATCCTTTCTTACTGGAGGGAGATCCCTTCTCCTCTGATCGTCTTCTAGGCCAAAGACCAGAGTGGGGGGGATGGGCACCAGAGTCCTCCTATCATCCGTTCCAAATCCCTCTCCCTTTGGGCATTGTTTCCACCGAGCCTCAATCCTAGAGTAAGTCCCAATATCCATATCCCTAGTACACTAACCTCGCATAATCCCCAATTTCCATTTTCGTCCACTAACTACGTTTCATCCTCACTCCACTTCCCATGGACACACCTTTCGTGATTGGATCGTCTGGACTTTGCTGCCACTTATTTTACACATGATGAATGAATCATGTGGTATTAGAGTAAGAATCAACCATGACAGTCTCCCCAGGCTGCCTTAGCGTGTAAGCCCCAATCATCCCAAACTATGTGGTCTTTGATCCTTTCCAAGGCATGGCACTTAGGATGCTTCCCTAAGGTTCAAGCGCAAAACCTGTTGGTCCCGACCACTTCACGTCAGTTCACTAAATCCTTTTGAAATACATGTCCTTTTATCCTTACCATGGTAGGGTATGTAGGAAGCCTCCATAAGGATCAAGACCAACACCAATTGGTCCCGACCACTTAATGCCAGTTCACCAAACCCTCTCGAACTACATGGACTTTGATCCTTTCCAAGGTGGGGCACATAGTAAGCGTCCCTAAAGATCCAGCCCAACAACCATTGGTGTCAACCACTTCATGTTGGATCACCAAACCATCCCCAAATATGTGGACATTGATCCTTTCCAAGGAAATGTGTGTATGAAACCACCCAGAGGTTCAATCCAAAAAACCAATTGTACCAACCCTTATCATGTCGGTTCACCAAATCCTTCCGAAATACATAGACTCTGATCCTTGCAATGGAAAGGTACTTAAGAATCATCCCTGAGGTTCATGCCCAACAACCATTGGTCCTGCCCACTTCACGTTAGTTTACCCCGTCCTCCATGACATTAAACAGTACGCCCCTTTTTTCCCTCATGACACTAAACTGTCCCCTAAACAATGATAAGTTGTTGTGATACCCTATCCAACAGCAAGACATTGTGAACCCCACGCAGTGGTAAGCCGTTGTGATCCCCATTCAGAGTTATGTCATTGTCATCCGAAACCTATTGGTAAGCCTTTTTCATCCCTTCCATTAGGACCCATATCTCTCGTCCATCCTAGTGGAATCATACCATCCTCAGTCTTCTAACCACACGTAATCCCTAGTATATCATCGGGTTGCTATCTTATGCACACACCCTGATCCTAGACCCCATCGTGAACTACACTGACATTGATTCCCTACCGAAGGGATACGTAGGAGGTCTCCTTGAGGCCCAAGCCCAACATCACTATCACCCTCAGGTCGACTCCATCTCATTATCCATACACTTCACTTAACCATCCATTATCCATATTTATTCTCACCCGAGCCTCCACATCTCGGTGAGATAACTCCAATTCAAATCTTAGAATATTTTTTCTCTATAGGGGTTAGACCCATCATATCCACTATAGTCAGTGTTCCGATAAGTCTGATCTATCTCTGATAGATGTAAAACTCAAGTCATACCCTTGATAGACATGGGAAGTTGAGGAAAACCTCAGAGACATTCCAATGGAATATACTCCCCCACATTCGACGTGGGATGCCTCAGGATTATGCTCCCTTGAGAATCTTTATAATTAGAGAAAGAAACCCAGACGTACTAGTGTTCCAGCATCTATACATTTCAGTGATGCCCAACGTGACTACTCCCCCAACCGAAGGTTGATGACCTGGTCGAACCCCTTGGAATGTCCCGATAGAAGCATTGTAGTTAACCGACATCCATGAATATATGCCATTGGGAAGATTTTCATGAACAAAATCTTAATCTATATGGGAGACCCAGACTAGGTGACGATTTCTGAGGAGGAATACATGTAAGGAAAAAGCGACAACCCGTCTTCAATCAAGGAGAGAGCGTGCATGAACATGTGGCAGATACCGCCCACCATTGGAATGCTACAATTCTAGAAAACAGTTAGCGCATCCTCATTAACCTCGATAGAAAAATGTGTGCCCCCTGATAAAGTGTTAGAGATAGATAGGATAACAAAATAACCCACATTATGAGGCACTTTAGTTTTATATGGAATAATGTGTTGTAATACCATATTTTTATTATGGGGAATTTCGATGGTATAAGGTGTATTTTTTTTATTTTCATCTCATTCTTATCTTATGAGAAATCCTAATTTAACATAGGGTAAAATCATAGTATTACATTTTGTGCTGAGGACACTAGGCATTTTAGTTTAAAGTCATTCACCAAAGACTAAGGCTACTAAATGTTTAATTTCATAGAGATCATACTATCGGGAACATGTCTCCCATGGAGGCATGAGTGGCATTAAATTTTGATATCATGACATTAAATGAGGGATAAATAATCTCTATACCCTAACATCTCAAAAAACCATACCCCATGTAAACGACATGTCACTTGTAAGAGAGAACACCATAGTGATTCAAAAATGGGGACTGGTCCCTAGTTAAAATATCCTAGTACACCACATATCTCATGTATATGGGAATAAAAAAATATATAGTTTTAGAACATGGAGTGATTGGATACCATATCTGGCTAGAGGATTTCCTCCTGAGCAAGGATTCTAAATCATGAAATATCAGGATATGAGGAATCCTAAATTTATATGTGATAGGGATATAGTTTAAAATCATGTTCGGAGTACATTATGGTTTTTTCATCCCATATTTTTCATACGGTGCCACCCAATTTGATATGGGGTAAAATTATCTCTATTAAGAAGGAATATAGTATCTAGATGGGTAAGAACATTGTTTAACATCATGCATAGGGTTCTTTTGTGGGCCTGCACATCATTCTTTTCATCCTTTTCTTCCACATACCAAAAAATCCTAGAATCTCAACTCCTTTAGGTGTTAAGGTTACAAATCGGTCTTATAGATGAAGATTAGACACTTGTCAGAATTTTAGGGTGATAAAACCTTAAGTAACAAATGTTTTTCTATTGAAATGGTGGTTGGACCTAGAGACTGAAAGCCTATGAATCGCTATATATCCCGTGAGGAAAGGAATAAATCTATAAATTTTTCTCGAAGGACATGGAGGTATTGTCCTGCTGAAACACAATAAGTGAACCGGACTATGTCCATGTGGGTAAAATTTATATATTTTAATGTCATAATCCATGGACCATGGATCCTAGTTTTAGGTCACAAATCAAGGACCAATGGTAATTAGTTTATAGTAATTATTATTGGACCATTTGTGGGGTCTAAATGTTTTCTGTGGTAAACAAATGCTAAAATCCAACACGAATGGACCAATTGAGTCCCGAAATAACCTAAAAGGACCTTGAAGTTAGTTTCCCATAGATAAGTGTCATATGAAATTGACCATGGAAAAATTTAAAATAGTTTACTTTAAGACTATGATAATTGTTTTTTTTCAAGGATTGTCTTGTGGAATGATAAATTTGGATGCCCATCTACCATAGAAGTACATTGAAACAATTAACACATAGTTATAGGTTATAATGTAGGGTCCATAAGGTGGAAATATAGTTAGTTTAAATACATGATTCTTGGAGTGAGATTATGTTGTTCTCGTGGGTATATATATATATAGCATGGATTGGGTAAAATTATGTTAAATTATCCAGGGAAACTCAAATATGATATGAATAACTTGAGAAGAGTTGCATGTATTTTGTTTTCATGATGATGGGGCCATAAATAAGTCCAAGGGGACGAAGGATTGATAATTGTGTGGATAGTACTAAATATAGGAGATCTATTTATTGCAACTGATCCCATGAGCATGGGAACCAAGACACATGAATTTCTTGAACATGGTGTTTTGAAAGACCATTACCAAAACTAGGGATAATCCACTCTGGATAGGGAATTGGTAAATCCCATGATTATTATGGGGAATATCATGATTATAAAATTTAGTAAGGATATAGAATAAAATCATATTCTGACTATGTTTTTTTATATCATATCATATAGTATGTGGAAACCCAATTTCATATGGTGTAATATTTTAAACCATCTCACATTTATCGTATGAGGCATCTATGTTCTATATGGGATAAAACACTTTGTATTACTTCATTGTTATCACATAAGTCATCTCTATTATATGAGGGGTAGAATTTCATTTTATCAAAATTTGTTTTATAAGCCAGGATCATTCATTTGAAGTCATACAACATTGAATATTTGGGTTGTAAGTAGTTTGGGTTTATAATTCACGGACTGATTACACACAGTTATAGGTTGAACTTAAAAAACCCATGAAATTTGTGTATACTCATGTTACATAGACTAATAAAAATTGTTTTAGGTCATATTTCTTATGACCTTGAATATAATTTATAGTCATGTTGCATGAACCATGTATTTTCATAGCTCCACCACATAGGTACACACCCATTCAAGACACCTAATCCCTTATGAGTCATGTTCAGTGTGGGAAACAAAGAGTGGATATGTGATTTCCTTGAAACATTGAAGCACATATGAGGGGAAAAGATATTCCAGGTTGATAATATCCTAGATACACTGACCTGTTTACTCAATTCACATAGATGCATGAATGGGTAACACTAACGGTGTTTGAATTCCATAAAATAATAAAGAGGTGGAATGGATGTAAATCATGGGATATAAATATAGGATCACAAAATGAGGGTTACTGGAGGGGTATAAAAACTATTGACCGTGTTCAAAACAAGGGTTTTGTAACCACATCCATCATGTATATGGAGAGAAAATTATGAATCAATCATTGACCATGTTCAAAACATAGGAACTATCATTCTTCACTTGAGATCTATCGAGGTGTATTCCTAGGACAAGACGTGAACACTTTCATCTAGGAACCATCACTGTCAGGGGTTACCATTCAGATTTGAATAATATTGAGGGTCCAAAGTGTGGAAGATTCAAATTGTGATCATGAATTGGGGAAATGTTTTTTATGAAACTCAACAATCTAGGTTCTATTGTAGAGTACATTTTAGAATTTCAATGGTGCATATCATAAATAAGAAGTTTGACCAATTGTCAAGGATGATCTCTCTAAAGTAGGTTGAGGACTAGGTTTGTCCTAGAATATTTAACCCATGTGTATCCATTTATCCCATGAAATTAGGAAACAAGACCTATCTAGATCCAAAATTAAGAACATTAAAAGTCTAACTCATTATGTAGATCACTTTCTAATTTGGTTGGGGGCTCATATCATCCCATCTTTTACAATCATTTTTTGGTGATAGGGAGAATTACCATTCGTACTAAATGATGTGTCATGTGTTCTCCATATAGGGTGAGTCTACAGATTAACATCCTTTGATGAGGACATTTATCATTTTAGTATGAAGTCATAAAACTCATACAATGGAGATTTTTCTTGTTTCAGTTCATAGAGTATACTCCAGGGGGTCATATTTTATTTTCAGAGGGCATAAAACATATGAAAATAGTTTATGGTCATTGATCATAGAACATTTCGAAACAATTCAATGTATTCTTTTAGGGACAATTTTCAAACGGTTCACGTTTTTACTAAAATGAACAAGGGGTATATCACGTGATGTACATCTTGACAAATGTAGAATTGGTGGGAGTTGTTATATATTATTCATCCATGGTTATAATAAATTATAATCCTTTGGAATAGAGATTATGGTTGATGTAAGGTCATTCCCTTAGGGGCATCAATATTAGTGTATTTTTCTAGGTATCATCATCATTATTAGATATCTTACCATGTAACTCTAAAAGAATGATAGGTGATGATAATTATTTTTAAACTCTATCTATATATTATTAATGTCCCTATATATATTGTAAAAGGTCTACAATGTATTATCTATTAAGAATTATGACTCAATCATACAGACCTCAACCTTTATATCATTCATGTTTTTGTCATAGTTAATTGTTTGGAGTAATAGAAATTGAACATCGATTGAACAGACATCATTTTTTCTATATTACATGGAGTATGGGTTCAACTCGGTCCAATTTCTCATCATTTTCAAATATAAACATATAGTGTTTTGAATCTAGTCGACCCAACTCTTCTAGTTGTGGTCTTTTTTTAATGGAGGATGCTTGGGAGGGTATTATTGAATACATCATTCTTCCCATTTTCCTTCAAATTGTAGCGGAAAGTATGGTTGGACAATATGTTTTACAAGAAATACAATTCATTCCTTTTTTGCATCCCAAAATTTAGTTCCATTCTCGGTGAGATCATTTTGAGGATATCTATGTCAATTAAGGATTTGCGATCTTGCAAAATCTATCACATACTTGGCTTTGAATTCATTAAGTGGAATCACTTCCACCACTAGGTGAATAAGTCTATTATGGTTTGAATAAACCCACACTTGGGAGATATTTATTTCTAGTACAACCCCATGATATTGATTCCCCATATTATAGGACAAGAATATATAGTGGTGTGTATAAGCTTTGATTGTTTATGCGCAAAGTCAGAATGAATATAACATGCATGAAACCTCCTCGTGAATTTTATTTAGTCGTGGAAAATGGTGGGATAGATGTTTCAAAACCTCCAAATATAGAGGATGAGTTTCAATCCTGGATGATGGGATCTATAGAAAACTACCTAGACATCCTACATAACATGATGTATCTAGTCTCTTAGGTTGAAACATAAGATAATTCCATCAAACCCACATCATTAGAGAGACTAATCAAGGGAAAACCCCACTCTATAGTGTGTACTATGTTGTACATTGGTGTATTTACTCATGATCATCTTTGACTAATATAATATTTCTTCCCTATCTATTCTCTATAAAAGGATTTATCCAATAATCTATTTCCTAAACTGTGGGGGGCCTAAGGGTCCAGACATGGAAGTATTGGAAACCAGTTTGTTTAACTATTGGTTTCCCCCATAATCTGAAATGGTGGGGTGTGAACCTCAAATGTTTATCATGATTGATCAGCTCATCCATTACAGTCTACTCGATAGAGGTTTTTAATTTGGACAAGGCATCATATCAACCATTATATGACTGAGTGATGTGAGTAACATACAAATGGGTAGGAAACAAAGCAATTAGGTAATGAGTATTCTTCAATAGGACCACTAGATATTTCATTCTAAATATTCAGTCACCATTTTTCTCAATGATGACTAAATCAGAGTCTCACATCACATGAAATAGGGTGACACTATTCTCGAAGGCTAACTCAAGACCAGTGATAAGAGGCTGATACTCTGCATAAGATTTGGTGAATCCTGATGATAAAATAAATGAGTAATATATGATGGATTGTGCTAGGGTAATGAACATGATTCCCATGCCTACTCTATTCATCTTGGGATTTTTTTATCTTCGACCAGTCAGGTTCTATGTAGTTATCATCTAAATGATTATTCCTACATTAAATTACATGATACACAGGGGGGGGAACCTCATTAAAATAATAATATATCTAGTGGATGTTTTTGGTGGGCTCAATGAGTGGATACAAAATCTTCTAGTGCCTAGCCATTGATGGTCTTCTATTGAACAAACCTGATGTAAAACTGCTGAAGATTCACTGAATAGCGTGTTAAAAATTCTTCCAAATCGAAGAGATTAAGGATAAATTGGAGAATTTTCTCATAAATTTTTTTTATCTAATTATTCTATAGATAATTCAGAAATTAAGACCCTATAAAACTCATTAAGGTAATCTATTCTCAATATGGGAGTACTTGGTCTCTATGTCAAGGTTATTGACTTGTATAGTATAAAACAATTTCTTCACCAACATTGTTTTTCTATGGTATATGGTCACTTGTGGATTAATATAGGGTGGTCATGTAATTTACTTGTGTATTTATCAAAATAGGTTGAATGAAAAAAAAAGTCTATATTAGGGACTTCATGATATCCTCAAATATGTTGGGGAACTCCCCATCCTACTGGTTTATGTTTCCCTTCATCAGGATCATTGAGAAGGGCTTACACATGCCATCCATATTCTTGATAAATCATTGTATGTAGGATATGTTCTTCAAAGGCCCTGCAGCTCATTGAGGATGCTCCAAGGATGATTATATATGATGGCCTTTATCATATCTATTTAAATCTCTATTCCTATATATCTTATGAGGAGTCCCTCAAATTTTCCAGAAGTAAAATATAAACCACAAATCATGGTGTTCATATTAATGTTTTGGGTGAAAGGGATGTTGAAACCACTTTCAATGTACTTGAAATGGTCTTGATGTTGGTTATATTTTACCCCCAGGTCCTACACATAGAATTAAACCAATGAAATAAAAATTGGTATAAATATGTGGTTCATATCCTATTGAAAAGTGTCTCTTGCATTTTTCGAGCCCAAAGGAATCAAAGAATAGTATAAAATCTCATGTGGAACCTTGAATATGGTGGAATCTTCATCCTTAGGGGATATTTGGATATCATTTTACCCAATGTATGTATCCTTAAAGGGGAGATCCATGAAACCTGATGCAGAAATGATTAATAACTATATCACTAGAATGGGAAAATAATCCTTCATAATATGAAAGTAGAGGTCTCAGAAGTCGATACAAACTATAATATTCCCATTTTTCATCATGTATGGGACAAAGTTTAATATCTATAAGGTTTACTAAAATTCCCTAAAAATATTTGATTTAATAAGATAATCAACATTAGCATTGACCATAGCACTGTGAGAGGGGTGAATCTTTTTAAGAGGCTGTATAAACTCACACAGGCTCAATGGGATGACAATATGGTGAATGAAGAATAGAGGGCCTTATCTTTGCGTCATATCATAGAACTAGAAAAAGTAATCTTGGTGTTATTGTATGAAGTCCATATCCTAATGAAGATCCTTTTTGGGAATTGATTCAAGTATATTCATTAGCCTCTGATCACCCTTGATGAAAAGATTTAGATTTGATAGTAGATCAATGGAGGAAGAGTAACAATCTTGAAGTGCATGAGAATTGTCTTCCAAATCCACTTCTTCATATGGGATAGGATAATCAGTTGATGGAGGAATCTATTCTAGGTAATCTATCCTAGTGGAGGTGTGGGGCCCACCTGGGAAGACCCAAAATTCTCATTGATGGATTTTTTATATGTTATAACAATAGAGACAACTATAGTTGAAAAATTTTCATTGGGTCTTCAACCAGAAGTCTCGCACTAAATATCAATGAAATTACAAGAGTTATATCATTTTGTTCCTTCCATGCATTAAAAAACATATGATAATGTATGAAATTAATATACATAAGGTGAAACAATCATTACATCCTCGGAGTAGGGGATTATGGTATCACATGTTATTCTCCAATGTATGAGTAAGAGGTAGTCTATGATCGCTCCTTCTTCTTGTAGATAGTGAAGAAATATTTACTGGAGACAAAGAATAAAACCCCAAACCTAGTGTTATTAACTCAAACACATGATGTATTTAGTATTTTCCCATAAACTTCTAGAAGTTATTGTTGTATCATTGGAAACATTGGTGAACTCAACCGTTATAGTTTGAACAGCTTCATATATCTCTTATAATAGGTGGAATTCAGATAATTACATCTACAAGAGTAAAAGGGGTATGATTCACCCTGAAGTACACCTACTCAACCATTAAGGTAGTATTTTATGAATTTATGTTATTATGGGGGGTGGTCCAATGAAGTAAAATGAATCTAAGGAAATCCTAATAGTTCGTTGTATGCAGTATCATGTGCGACTACCATGAAATTGGTGTATGATATCAGGCCTCCATAATGTGTATTTATATGAACATTTCCATGTATATTATACTCACTCTAATCATAATACTGAGTCACTAGGATGGATTTATTCATATAAGCTTCTTTCATTCCTAGATTGTGGAGTGTCTCTGCCTTGATAAGGTTTATCTCATATATACTATCAATTGGGTGGTGGAAGATCTCTACATAGTTAAACTGGAATTTTATGTACAGAGGGTGATTGTTCCCTTATTTAAGGATAGACTCATCTTCCCCATAAAATGAGATTATATCTTCAAATTCTACATACATGGTCGCCACTTCATAGTAGGTGTCAAAAGAAGTTACCAAATTTTTGAACTGGAGGTGGATTTTCAGAGATTCAACAAGGGAATCTCGCATTTCATTTAACTTGTGTAGCTCCTCATGGATTGAAAAACATGATAATATGGTTGACTAGTAATTAAATATATCATAAATAAGTTCCAGGTCCATTCATTTACCTCCATTGGGTCACTATTTAGTAGTGATGAAACTTATGTAAATGGATAATCCACTATGGTTTGATATTTGATTTAAATATTAGGATTCAGAATAGATCAAAAAATATGATCAACATTTCGACAACTATCTGTTAGCATAGGTTGGTCTCTTGCTCGATGCAGTTAATCATGATAAAGTCACGACCATGTTTCTCAGTCATATGACATAGTTGGATTTTGAATCATACCTAACATAGTGTATTTTAATGACAATGCTTCTTGATCTCTATGAGAAAACCTACTATCTATTCTTTGTAGAAAGAATATAGTTCAATGAATTGGACTGTTCATTTTAGAGACTCACATGGGCACAACCTTTTCTTCAATTACATCAACTGGAGAAACATGAATATATTTTGAAGAATTCATCATCATCAGGCATCATGAATTGTTATTTCAGCTCAACCACATTCATTGAGGAATACTTTTATTAATAATCATTTTTGATTTTATCTAGTTCTAGGAGAACCCGAGTTTCATCACCTAATTTATGAGGAATTATGTTGATGAGAGTGTGAGGTAGATTTGGCAATAGTGGGGACTATAATTTCACTTTATCCATTGGGTTTTATTCATCTCGGACTTGGAAGGCTGCAACACAAACATGGGGGAAGTGGCCAAATGTGAAATTACTACTATAATAGGTTTTTACTCCCCACCAAAGCATAGATGATACCATGAGTGTGAGAGAAATTTTTGTGAGATAACCAATCATCATATATATTTGTCGAATGATTAGAATCATGCATTCATTCCAAGGATCCTTCACTATCCCTATTTGGATAGGCATATACTTGTTTAAAAAACTTATTGATGTCACCAAAATAGACTATTCCATGACCCTAATTGTATTTGAGATAGTCTTTGAATATGAATAATTCTTTGATGGAATGTCCTAGGATCCTATAGTAAAATAATTAATTGGCACATCTAGAGAGTTCATCTTATTGGGGAAACCTATAATCTAGAAAAATAAAAAATTCATTCTCTAGGGAATAAATGAAGTGTCTCATGACCTACAAAATCCCTTAAGGAATATTTCCACATTCCCCTATCTATAAAAGGAACTCTATGAGCATATACTCAATGGGAGTTGGAGCCACATTTTCACATCTTGGATTCTACACTACGGGTGGCAGTTACTAGTGGTTTCATGATGAGATAGGATTTGATTGATAGTGATGCAGTTATAATGAATATTACATTAATGGGTCCATCTAATTAATGATCTTAGAAGCCTCTACATAAATGACATTGGAAATCTTTGATTTTGAAGGTCTTCTCATAGGAGATGAAAGGGGAAACTGGTGCAACCGTTTTCTTCTCTGATGCACGGATTATTCGAAATTTAAATTTTTTATGAGAACACCTAGAATCCACCAAAAAAGTCTATTTTATTACTATTGGGATTATTTCACTATTAATATTCCCCAAAAACATCATAATCAATGATTCTGGGAATAACATAATGTCGAGTGAATATGTAAGGCCATTCCACTAGGTTACAAGGTATGAAACATTCTCATTAGAAATTTGGTTTTAACGAAGTGGATGTAAATAAAATTCATAGACATGGTGGAACTAAAATTAATGAGGTACTATTTAAAAAGGTTCTCTCTTTAGGTAATGAACCCTATGTGTATCTTACTATATGAGAAAAATAAGGGCCCATATAGTTTCTTTACAAATAATTCAATTAAGGGGGCATCCTACTATTATGGGATCCAAAAAAAATTTCCCACCATGAAATATAAAATTCTAGGTGCTTCATTGTGTCCAAAATTCTATTTAATGGGGTGAATATTGGATTTTAATACTCTATTTGAGCTCGAACATTGTCCACTAATGTGTTGAACGTATTTCTATTTGGTGATATTTCCACCTGTCATGATTCCATGATCTTAAGTCTAGTAGTGAGAGTTGGTATAACATGATCTTGGTTAGGATATATAACCCAAAAATGAATTAAAAGTATCACGATCATGGGGATAGTTCTCATAAAAATAGAGAGAATCGTGTCACGGATCCTACGGAGAATAATCACACTGGTCAGGAAGGATTGGTGACACATTCCTCGATTTCATTCCATATCCCCAAAATATTTTCCAACAAGGAATTAATGGACACCATGTTCGAATGGGTTTATCTATCTGATAAAGATTAGGTTCCCCCGAGGAGGAGAGATAACTTCCATGATTGAATTAACTTAATTAGGGCTCCACCCAATGGTGAGATTTGTAATATTCCACATAAATTCTTAAAAATACTGGATCATAGAGTATATTATGGGGTATGTCTCTAATTTTGTTATATCATTAAATGGGTCAGTATGATCAACATGTCCCTTTCACTTGTTGAGATATTGGTGGGTAGAAGGATATTTCTCATTGTTCATATCTCCATGTTAATGTTCTAGCCTCTTCTAGAATGTGACCACAACGGCCAATGGTTTTTTTTGGGAATGTCAACCCTTGAAGAGAATCTTCCCTATCATTACATGAATCAGTACCTCTATTCATTTGGTCTTTAGGATGTTATTTTAAAAACATATTATCTATGGTGTTCACCAATGTGTAATTTTTATAATAGTTTCATAGGTAGGACTATCATCAAATAGGGACGAAATGGGGGCCAACATACTGTCTCTAGAACCTAATCTGAACATGTTAAGGCACTTTTTCCATAACATAGAATATCACTATCGGGAACATGATAAAGAATTTATTAGGTGTCTTGTAGTAGCTTTATGAATCATGAAATTGTGCAGTCAGTAGATATTAAAATCAAAATCATTTTTTACTATCAATCGATTTCATCAAGGTGGGATAAACTCTTTAGTTAGGATTAAAAATGATCGTGGACACGATGATACATCACATAACTCATTTTGGTTGAAACACACTGCTCATTCCTCGGTACGGTACTTTGGGATGTCAAATTATAACTATTCATGCTTCCTAAAATCCGTACATAGTTGGAGGATATATATGGCCTCCCATAGGTCCTCTTCCATGGATGAGGTATCCTCCTCTTGTTCTGCCCCATCTATAGTTGGATCTACGTTTGATATGCATGGAAGAACAGATTTAGACCAGTTCTATAATTCGATTACCTGAAGGGAATTACTTTCACAATTCAAATGTCGTCTGTATACTAGAACCTCTCCTGGGGGGGGGATTTTACATCTACATCACATACCTATTGGATGAATTTATTAGTTTTTCCTCATGGGTGTGGGAGGAGACATGCATTTTCATATCAGAAGAGTGATCTCCATTTAAAGGTGTCCTCCCTGACGGTATCATCTCCCCAACATTTTTTTGTGGAGTTAGAGAGTCGGTAAACTGGAGGTGATGAAGGTTTCTCCAGTGGAAGCCACTGGATGGGGGAAAAACCACATCAACAAACATGTACTTATAGAGGGATCTTGGGATCCTATAGACCTCTAACTCTGAGATCATGAATTGCAATTTTTAGGATTCTTCCCCAAACACTAGAAGATAGGGTTGAGGATTCGTCATCGAGTCGTTCCTCACTTCAGAATCTGATAGGTAAATGTTGAAAAAGATTACGCGGTGCCTTCCACAGCTCCTCATCTATTGTTGAGTGTTTGACCACCTATAGAGGGATGGTTCATCATGGAACGTTGTTTATTAAAATCATGGATCATCTTCTTCCTAGTAGGATTTGTACTGTGGAAGACCTTCAATAATGTTTGTAGTAGAATGAGGATGACCCTAATGTTATATAATGGGATCATGTGGTGGAAATATATGATGGGTATTGAGAGATATGGGGGACTACAAATCTAGTAGAAGATAGAAATAGGACGCCCCTCATGATAGTTCTCTTCTTCATAGGACCACCCCTCATAGATGTTCACAGTTTCATTGATTGAAAGAGTCAGTCTGGCCTATCTATGAGATCGAAGGGGCATCGATCTGAATTGGGAAAATATAGATCAATGTTTACCAATTAAATGTATCTAGAGGGATACACAATTAGTGGAAGGTCCATAGGATATAGTAGAATATTTCACATTTTTTTAATAACCTAGGGAATTCCCCTGACGTCGGTGATGGGTAATACAAATAAAGTCCGTAAAAGAGTGTGTAGATTCCACCTACTAATTGGAATATCGGACCGATCAGATCTAGAATTGATAAGGCATGTTTAAATTCATTATTGGTTTCTCTCTAGTGGTATTCATTTCTGGCGTGACTCGAACATGACCAACCTCCATGGAGTTGTGGAGTGAGTCATCATATCGCTCCTGGGAGATACTCCTGAAGCGTTTTTTCATCAGAATGGGGGGGGGGGCTTTGTAGTGCTCGTGGAAATAGTGTTGATGAGACCTTGATGCATCCTAGCCTGGGAAATCCATATTCATATTGGGAATGGCCCCATTATACTCATATTGGAAAATTAGAGTGTTGATCCCCATGTTATGATGATTTTAGAGAGTGAGTCTGACATGGATTTCTAGTAGCTAATTGTGAAGAATGAGTTTCGGTTAAAGTATAGATATGGTGGATTTCCAGATTAGAGTTCTTCCCACCATGATGCTTATGAAATATAGGTTTATAAAATCGCTTTTCATGGGCCATGTAATTCATATGTATTTATATATGACCAAAGATACATGAAAAACAATTACCAATTACCAAAATCATCCAATATTCTAATGTAGAGATGGATCCAAGGAATACAATTTTGCAGATCGAGGATTCCCAACACTAACTTCTCCATTTTTTAGGTGTGTTTCCTGATGGTACCACCATTTTTTAGGTGGAATCTAGTGCCAAATGTCTCAATTCGGTTACATGTAATCTATTTGTACCCACGACGTCACTAGTACCCATGATTGAGGATAATATTTCTCATCTAGTTGACCATTTCTATATGTGAATCTTGATCTCATCAACATCAAGATGGTGTCCAACATTACTATTTCACATATTTTAAGGAGAATCATTTCATTTTTATTTAACCATTTCGTTTTCTAAAGATGTTTTAGGGTGTCGGTGTGTCACCGTGGACTGATTTTGTTTCCCCACATTCCCACTTTTCAAAGGAAGGTATTTATAATTAATTTCATTGGTGATCTATGTTCATTGATTAAAATTGTATGAGAGGATTTTGTATTCTCCAATTACGGATTTTTTTTTGAGATCATTTCCTAGTCCAGGTGTAAGATCCCAAAATTATAATGAAGTAATTTTTTTGGGGTTAAAATTACTTAAAATATGTTAAATAGAGTTCTCTTATATTTATGAGGATTATCAGGGCGTTCCTATGGTTTTGGACATTAATGAAGGGAAAGAGGGGAATCTAGTAAATGTTGCATTGATGACACACTTTTACTAGTAACCGTGAGCCCTAATTATTCATTAGTGGAGAAGGGGTGATCAATTTAGAAACTAACCATGGTGGAGCCTATAACCATGAAGGCTTAGATAGATCCATCCCACATTACTACTACATGATTATTCAAACCATGTGAATTCCTTGTAAATCATGTGACCTAGGACCCCTCTTGGATTGATGATGGTGTTGGGTTACCACATGTTTTATCCAATAGTGTGGCCAAATGATGTGCCTCATAAAAATGAGTAATTAACATTTTTTCCACCAAATATCTCTTAGACTAATTACCTGTATTTATTACCCTATATTCCTAAAATATCCAAGGGTTATTAACCCTTCCTCCCAAACAACCAAATGATTGATATCCCATGTTTCTAATTTGTTTGGAGCATTTTTCGTTGTGAATTGAAGCTTCGTGTGAGTCTAACCGTCATCTTCCTTCCTTTTTTGAGAATAGGGATTAGGAAGTTACTCTTATTCTTTCAAATCACTAAATCCCTCTTGGTGAAGTTTATTATATGGTTCATCTCTATAGGTGGATTTTTTTAGGATCTATTGATCTGGTTAATAGATTATTCATATTATGAATTGGGTTAGTTGTTATACAATTTATGTCATGTAGTCATGTGGTTAAATGTATGTGTATATTGTTGGGCACATTTTTTGGTGTGATGTCTCATTTGTTTTCCATGGATAAAATGATGAATTAAATTATTAAGGATGAATTGGACCCCTCATGATTCCCTTTGGGATACATTTAGGTTGATTAGACTCAATTAGGATCCACCCATGGGTTTTGGTTCTTTAATGAACATGGAATTGGGTTTCTAAGATTAGTATAGAATTTTTATGGGATAGATCTGGAGATAATTATGTTGACCTATTATCAGGAATTTGGAAATGGAACTAATGATGAATTTTCATTTTTTTCTATGGACTAAGTTGATGTATGGTATAATGGTAAATATTTTGATGGGATATGACATGTAAATGACAAAAGTGTTAAATGGTAGAAGAACTATAAATGGGGATTGTGTAAATGGGATAAGTCATGTTGGTAGAATACATTTTTAATGAAACGTGGTTGAAAATGAGAAGTGTGTTATTATTGTTTTTATTTGTAAATGAAATATATGTTCTGTTTTTAATAATGATTGTTCACATGGTATAGTGCTATGAGTAGGGTATGGAAATCAGGCTCCATGCCCAAAGCATGGGCTAAACTAATGTCTTGGCCCGACACTAGGATTTATTGGGTTAGTTTATAGGAGAGATTCTATACTCCCTAAACCAATAAAAGTGTTATGATTAACTATAATGATGCTCCATGTTATGTTAATGGACCGAGAATGAGGCTCTAAGGTATTTTGATGCACCTAGGCTGAGGCTCCAAGTTATTTTTTTGTATATTGTTTTTTATAAAATTAGCCCCATGATGTAGGGAAATTAATCCACATAAAAATTGTATATATAACAGATATATAATGGATTTTATTTGAGAAAATTGGTTATCCCATGGAACAAATACTTAAAGTGTATAACATAAATAACGTTAACTGATGGTACCTAGTTTTAAATCACTCTTAAAATTTTAATGATTTTTGACCTTTAGAGAACATATTTTTATGTTGGATATATTGTACATATTATTGGGGTTGTCCTATAGTAATGTACTCACACACTTCTCATGTCAATATTGGGTACATGAGCAGGATTCATGGTTGAAGGTTAGGACATGGGAAAGGGACCTATTCTAGATGGTTTATTTGGGTGTGGTATTTCCTTGGATGAGGGTTTTGGACACTAGGTTGTTCCCCATTTTGGGAATTATATGATTTTCTTTATATTGGGTTGTCTCTATATTTGAATCTATATGACATGATGTACCATATTTAATCTTTTTTTTCTCGTCTTATAATATATTTTTGTAAATGAATTTTTATTCATTTACATTGGTTAGTTGTTACTCTTCATTCATATTTATTTGAAATGTATTACTCAGATGAAGAGGGTATAGTCTCCCCAGAAGCTATATTAGACCTTCACTACTAGTCATTAGCCTTTGGAATATGCGGCGGCATGCTTGAGGTCCTATGGTGACACATCATACGAAACATGATATAGGGGATATTGGTCCATGAAAATTACAATGTGGTATCACATGGATTTTCATTTTTGTATTATTACTATTTTGGAATAGTAGAAATTATACTTTGATGTTTCAAGCCATGTAAATAATAAATTTCATGTGATTAACTATCGCATGTATGAGGTAAAACCAATGTACACATAGTGGAATTGTTTTTATTGATGTATGTTGTTATGGTTGGTTGATATTTCTCCTTTTGTGTTTCACTTATTATGTGATATTAATATTTTATTTTATTTTCCTCGTGGATGAAATGGAATGATTTTTTTCATTAATGACTAATTTTAGTCACTAAGTGATATACGTGACATTCATTAGGATAGACCTACAATAGAGGGACATGTGGGATGTGTGGGATTGAATTCTCTTCACTTACCAGGAAATTTAAAAAGAATGGTGTATAAAAAACATGATAAAATCAGTTAAATTGAATGAATTCAGTGGGATGGTTAATGAATAATGCTTAATATGGTTTAATAAATGGTTTGGAATAAGTTTATAAGAATTTGAAAAGGTAAAATGGGGCCTAAATAAGAATTATAGGTTGTGATGGTGAAATGGTTACAAAGGGTGTTAAATGAAAGACTGATGATTAAGTATGTTGTATTACCCCATATTGATCATGGCCCATGGTAGGAATGGTTTAGTATACTAATAGTTATGGGACTTTATATGATGGAACGATGTTTGTGGAGTGTGGTATTTAATGGTTGTATAGGGCCTTTCATTGAGTTAATTGTGAAATACTTATATTGTATGCTTGAAATGTGTGTTTAAATGTGTAGAGATAAGATTCGATGACAAGATGTACCGGTTTGGAGAAATGAGGATATGACCAAGAATTATCCTTTGGTAGTGGGGTACGAAACCTTATTGATACAAGGTAATATATGAGTGGATATGTTCAGTGAGATCATTTCTGGTTTTATGAATTTTATAGAATGGGACCCAAGAAGGGTTGTCTTGAGTATGATCGATAGGACTAGAGGTTTATAATTGGACCCCTTGTCAGCATTAGAGAGTGAGTGTGGATATAAGGTAATAGAGTTATGGATAGATTATATCCCAATGATTTTGGATATCTTAGAGACTCTTCTAGAGCAGAGAGTAATGTTAGTGGAATATATGTTGTGAGTACTAGTGAATTGTTGGTTGGATGTTCATGTATAGACCGAGCAGAAAGAGGGAATGATGTGTAATTATTTATATGAAATATTTTATGAAACATTATATCATAAGACATTGAGGTTGGATAATGATGAATATTTTATGATCTTAAATCAAGGGACTATGTCAATGGAGGATTATTTTGGATACTTCACTAACTTCCAATGAGTTTTTCTAGTTTTTGATATGGATGGGGAAGATATTGATAGATTTTATTAGGATAGACATTGAAATGAGATCAAGCCCCATGTCAATATCTTCAATTTGAAACTGTTTTCTAATGAATTGTATAATTCTCTTATGTCAGAAGGAAACCTCATGAGGATTGTAGTGAAGGACTTTTTTTCTAGTTAGAAAACCCAGTGGTGAGACATATTAATGTAGGAATATATTTTTGAGTGTTTTTTCAGGACTATGGTGGATTGAGTACTAATATAAGGGGATCATCCTCTAAAGGTAGTGGAAATGTTTTCATCTATTAGTGCAATTGGATAGGACACAAAAGTGATTAGTTTCCCTAAACACTATTTGTGTGTCGAGAATGCATTGGGAATGGGCATGTGTTGTGTTTTTGTAGTAACACTCATCCAAAAGTAATGATTTATGATCATGGAAAAAGAAGATTGTAGGTAGGGGAACAATACACCATATCAGGAAGGAATTTAGAGTGGATGTAGACTTGGTACTCTGAGGTGGGATAATAAATATCATTAGGGTAGAATAGTACCTAGAACTCATTCTACATCCTAGTGTAGAGGGGAAATCCATCATGAAGTAGTTTAACATGAACCTAGAGGTGGTGAGGATAGAATTTCGATGATTCAAAATAGGATTCTTATAGATTAATTTACTTCTAGTTATTTATTTGATATATGTTCCTAGGAATATTTTATATCCTCTCATCTTGTGATTTTTTTGTATCTAAAAGTGGAAAAATGTGTGGAATTTTGTTGATTGATACACTATTGAAAGTACATGAAGAAAATATATAAAAATTTTAAGATAATACCATGAGTTTGGGTAGTGCTTTTATCCAGGATACTTTTTTTTCTTGTGATTTCAAATTTTTATGTGATATGGTCGATGGCTTGGCTAGTGTTGTATCAATTCCATTTTTATTGTTACTAGAATAAGGTAATGTTCCTGACTCTTGGGGGAGATGATTACATTTATCATGGGTATTGGGATATTCTGGAATTATACACATGGAATGTTCATCAGTGGTTATTTGAGATCACATCCCAAGTGACCTATATTGGGCATGATGGTGTGGGAGTAGATCCAATTCTCTTTCCTGCTATAGTTGATAAGTATCATGATGTTTTTTCTATCTTCTTCATTTATATTCCATTTCAGATAGAGGTTAAGGTCATGATTGAGTTGCTTCCAAGATCAAGTCATTTTTTTATCCTCCATATATAATTGTATCACTAGAACATCCATAAAAAGAAACATAGTTATAGGAATTAGATAATAAAGGCATTATTTTTTCATGTATGTCACCTTGGGGATCTCCTATCATGTTTTATGATAAGTTTGATATGACGTCACTATTATGTGTTGATTATTGGGGGTTTAAATTGATGAAAATTAATAACTAGTATCATCTTCAATGAATTGATGATATTTTATACCAGATTGATGTGATACAATGTTCTACAAAATTTATTTTATATAAGGGTATCATCTTCTGAGGGAGATACCTTCTGATATACCATAGACTGCTTTCTGCAAGAGGTATGATATATATGAATATGTTGTGATTTTGTTTAGGCTAACCAATGTGAAAAAGTGTTTATGGACTTAATGAACTGAATCATTCACCATTAACTATAAAAAATTTGTAGTTTGTTTCATTGTTGAAATCTTGATGTACGTCATGACTCATAATGATCATGCAAGACATCATAATATAACTCAGAGAACAATATGAGATAAAATTATATATGAAATTTAATCCAATCTTTTTATATAGATTAGTATGATACATTTCTCAGGTCACATAATCTATGAAGAATGTTTTTTCATGGACCCATATAAAGTTAAAGTGGTTGTGTTATGGGAGTAACCCAATAATGTTTTTGATATCTAAAGATGTTTGGGATTATAAAACTGTTATAAATTGTTCCTAAAATACTTTTCCTATTTTTCAACATTAGTTTCAATATTAAACCTCAAATGAAACGTTTTATTAATGGTTTGAGGGATGTGAGGATGATTTCTAGGTGATAATGAAGCAATTAACTTCTTACCTAGATTTGTTCCAACACGAGGTGGGTAAGGATTATGAAATGTTTTTTGAGTAATTTTGTGTTTGGAATTGGGATGTGTTGATGAAAAATGATAGGGTCATGGCACATGGGTCAAAGAGTTTTAGGCCCCAATAATCAAATTTCCAAATGCATGATCTTGTGTTTGTCGTGATTTTTTATGATTTAATGTGAGGACATCATTACATATTGGGATAATGTACTACTACGTAAACTAATTATAAAATACATAAGTACGTCATCTCATAGCATGATTTTAATATTTGGATGTGAAGATGGGTTCAGAACATATAGTCCATTGACATTGATCAGGTTGAAATGATTATAAAGGGAAAAAGTGTCCCCAATTCATCGAGTTGTAAGGCTCAAAATAATTTGGTTCATTATTCTTGTTATGAGATGAGGATGAAAGTGTTTTTTTCTAAGATGTATATAGAGGTTCATGTTCAACATTGGTGTTGACCCATTCATCATTTATAGCTAATTCCAAACATAGGAGCTAGATCTTTTAAAGGAAGTATGATGATCCAGAATGATTGCAATCATGGTGTATTTTTATTGATGGGGATTCACCATTCGATTGGACTTTAAATGATGATGATATTAAATCTATTCGTGTTCGTGTTGTCTTGCCAAGTTTTATGCTGGAGGAGTTGATGTGTGAGTTTTATACCATGATTTTAGTGGTGCACCATAGTTTGAAAAATATGTATAGTGACTTATGATGATAGTATTGTTTTCCAAATATGTATAAATAGGTTTCATGATTCATTACATGATGATACACCTGTATCATGTGAATGTGAAGAATCGGAATACAAGTGGTTCATTACAAATGTTTCCCAATTATAAATGGAAGTGTGATGAATTTATATTGGATTTTTTGGTATATATTTCATGTAAAACTTTAATGAATGATGTGATATGGGTATATTTGGACCTGTCATACATGGTTTCATGTTTTATACTGATTATATACACATTTACCATGGACTAGTTGGGTGATTTGTATGTTAGCGAGATAGTATAGCTTCACAAGAATCAATGAACTACTATTTCTGATCACGACAAACATTTTATATCATGCTTCTATAAAGGGATAAATAAGAATCTTGGTACCCAAGTGTTTTTTTATGAATATCCACCATTTGTTAGATGGGAATCCAAGTCATACTATTGATGTTCTAGAGGAAATATTGAGAGAATGTTTCCTATACCTCGGTGGATATCAGGAAAAGTTCATGGATGTTGTTGAGTTCTCCTATTATAAAAACTATGTTTAATATATTCTTATCTAACCATAATATTTTCTCTATTATAGGCTCTATAGATATCTGTTATGTTATACGGAGGTTGGGGAATCATGGGTGGTGGGACTGAGTCTCATGTATGATACATCAAAAAAAACCTTTAGTGGATTAGGAAACATATGGACATGGCATAGAGTAGGTATAATTCATATGTTGATTGATGTAATCATCCTACAAATTTTATGTTGGGTGACTAATTTTTCTATCTATACTCAAAAAGGAAGGTTTACCATCAGATTTAGAAGCATGGAAGGTTGGCTCCCATGTACATGTGGTTGTTTTAAATTGTGGAGAGGATCTGGCTTGTGACATATCGATTGGCTCTTCAATAGTGTTATAGTGGTACTGATGATGGTTTCGATCTATATTAGCTTCATCAGTATCACCTCAAACCATCTTATGTAATATACGATGTTGATGTGGAGTTTTTTTGATGAATCCTTTGACGATCATCCAATTCTTGTTGAGGATCATGGTTATAATTTTTTTCAACATAAGGTTTTCCATTTTTTTGAGCAATGTGGAATCATCGTAATGTTCATTATGATTAATTGTAGAGGGAGATGGATATATAGACGCAATGTCCTAATAATTTACTTTGTAAGCATAGTGATAGTTTGGAGTGTGTCTCGATGATGTGTCATTATAAAATAGGAGCTTAGAAGATCCTAGATTTCTAATGAGGTTTTCAATGTTTAAATTATGATTCAAAGCAATCTATATTTGATAAAAAAATATAATAAGTTTATAATGATGCTTTAGGGTGACCCATGGTTTCTTAAAAAATAACAAAAAATTGGTCATCCATTGCGTGTTTCATGTTTGACACATGATCAACAGTAATTCAGAGCCTTAACCACACTTTCATGGAGGGATGCTTTGTTTGGAAACGATGAAAGGGGGCATGAAACCACAAAGGCTTGAAAAAATCCATCACACATGTCTACCTCATGGGTTTTCAAACTATTCACCATCCTAGGAAATTTTGCAACCCATGGAACTCTATGATATAGGATGGTGTATGATTGGTTCATGGCTTGTCCAACCACGCCGTCAAACAATGAACATCATTAAAAAGGGTGAATATACCATTTTACCCTTGATTATTCAATATTTATATATGAATTTCATCCCTTATATTACTACATCATCCATGGGTGATGCAACCTTCATCCCAAACATTCCAAGGATCGATCTCTCTCATTTCTAAGTTGTTTTGGAGCAATATTGGGTTTAAATCAGTGCTTCATGTGAGTCAAAAAATCATCATTATTCATATTTCTTGAAGAGATCTTCTCGAATATTTTTTTATCTTCTCCATCTCTATAAATTTCTTTCACCAGTTAAATATCATTTGGGTCTTTAATGGTGGTTTTTTCTACATCAAATCCAAATGTTAAGAGGGCATTCATCTTCTGAATTTAGGTAGGTACTTTATAAGTTCTATCATGTAGTCATGTGGTGAAATTTTTGTGTTTATGGTTGTGATCATGTGTCATCCTGATATCTATTTGTATTTATAGGGCCAAAATAATTAATTAATTCTATAATTGGTGAATTTAACCCCTCATGATCCCTATGGGATGCATCGAGGTATATTAGACATAGTTAAGGGTCACCGAGGGGGTGTCTTGATTTCTGGGGCTTGGAATTCAGTTTCATGGTTTAGAACTAAATTATTAAGAAATTGATCCCTTGATAAATATATTGAAATGTTATATTGTGATAGAAAATAGAAATAATGAGGAATGATAAAATTGGTTGATGTGGCCTAAGGGAATGTTTGGTATAACTATAAATGTGGTGATGTGCAAGGCATGTAATTGGAAAATTTGTTTAATGGGTAAAATAATGTAGATGGGGATACTTAAATGTTACTATTTATGATTATAGAATATGTATTCAACAAACAATGGATGTAAATGATGAGTTCTCCAATTAATTTATGGGTTTCAAATGATATATGTGTTAGATAGTCAATGAACTATGTGCACATGGATTCATTTTATTAGTGTGGTATTAGACATGGGCCACCATGCCCATGAGTAAGGAAACAAAAATTCTCTATTATCTAATATATGATTGAATGGGATAGGGTGTCAAGATGTGTATTTATGAACCAATTTAATTAATGTATTATGATTACCTTGGCATAGGATCTGAGGAATGTTGATGCACATGGACATAGGCTCCAAGGCGTGATGATGCCCCCAAAATGTGGATCTACATTATGTTTAAGTATATTTGTTTTATGAAATGATTATTAATGTGATGTAGGTAACATGGATCCCCTAAATAATTGTTTATATGAATTCAATAGGCCGATGTGTAATGAAAAAATGATTAACCCATCGAATAAAATGAAGGATTCTAATAAGATTTCTATTAACTAATGTTATCATGTTTTAACTTATTCTTATCTTGTTATATATTTTTTACATGCATACACTATATGGTTAGACTGTATCTTTTATAGACATTCTCCATGCAAGACTACAATGTTTTACTCCTTCCTAGATCAGGCTGCCATTGTCTTCCTGAGTAGGATTCATGGTTGTAGGTTAGGAATAGGAAAATATTACTACGCTAGAATATTAATTTGGGTGTGGGATGTTCTTGGGTGAGGGATCCAGAGTCAAAAATAAGATATTTTTGGGGACTCATTAGTCTTTATTTATTTTTGGGTTTTCTCTACACATTTCACTATATGACCTAATAGATAATATTTACTATTTTTTGAGCTTGTATGTAGTTTTTTGTAATTATTGTGAGGAATGTTATTGTTTTATGTGATTACTTTATTTCATATTTATCTCTTGTGGATTATTTTTATAAAGGCATTATAACCCCATATGTACTCTCTTAGACCCTCACTACTAGACTAAAACCTCTTTCTTGTATGAAGGAGTGAATAAGGTCATGTGGTGACCAAACATGGGGAACTAGATATAGCATCTATAGGGTCATGGAAGATAAAATGACTATCCCTAATAAAATAATTCATGTTCATGGAAATAATTTCTGGTTTCATATCTATGTGTAAGATTCTTAACTACTCAACATTTGTCTTGATATGAAAAACCGAGAGGGTATTTACATTTGGAATATATGGAAATGTATCGAAATTCAGTATATTTTCCAACTAAAAATACTTCCATATTAGTGTGAATCTCATATGAGGAATCATGGGACTGGAACCCAAGGTGTCTTGTGTCGATCATGAGGTATTTGAGTTCATGTGATTTAGTATTACCAGGATGAAGGGCCAGGTCCCATAGGTTTAATTCCTCATGGAGATGGATAATAATTCCAAATTAAGGAATATTAGGAAGGTGTTTCCCTAGAAAAGAGGATTTCATACCTAGGTGAAGGGCCATTTCCCATAGGACATTTTTTCACAGAGACACATTAGAATTCTATATTGAAGTGTATTAAGGAATTTTGTCCCTATGATGAAATATACCACACCTCGGTTAAAGAAAAAGTCATGTAGGTTCAACATCTCACTAAGACATATAAAAAACACCTATTGAGGAGGCCTAATATGGTTTGTCCCTAGGAGTTAGGATGTATCCCCTTGGTGAATGTGCATGTATCATAGGTTTAATGTCTCATAGAGACTGTATAATGAACTCTACGAACCTATCCCTGATGGGAGTTAGAGCCACATTTTCTCATCTTGGATTCCACAATACGGGTGGAAGTTCCTGGTGGTTTTATGATGAGATAGAATGTGATTGATAATGATGCACTTAGAATTAATCTTACATAAATCGGTCTATTTGTTTCATTAGCTTATAAGCCTCTTCATGTATGACATTAATAATATATACTTTTTAAGGTCTTCTCATAAGAGATGAAAAGGGAAATTGGTGCAACAATTTTCTACTCTGATGGAAAAATTATTAGAAATTTAAATTTGATAGGAGAACTCTGAGAATCCACCTAAAACTATCTATTTTATTACTATAGGGATCATTTTACTATTTATATTCCCCAAGCACATCATAATCAATGATTCTGGGAATGACATCCTGTCGAGGGAATATGTAAGGCCATTCCACAAGGTTACAATGTATGAAACATGCTCATTAGAAATTTTTTATTTCTTGAAGAGGATGTAAATAAATTTATTAGACCTGATGGATCTAAAAATATGGAGGAACTATTTAAAAAGGACCTCTATTTAGGTAATGGACCCTATGTTTGTCTTAATATATGTGAAAATAAGGGCCCATCATTTTTTTAACAAAGAATTAGAGCCAGGAGGAATCAAACTATTATGGGATCCACCAAATTTTCCCACCAGGAAATAAATGAGGACAAGTTCTGCATTGTGTGAAAAATTACATTTAATGGGTTGAGTATTAGATTTTAATAATCTATGGGTTCTGGAACAATGTCCACAAAGGTCTGGTACATCTTTCTGTTAAGTGGAATTTCCACCTTTCATGATTCTAGGATCTTACTTCTAGTAGTGAGAGTGGGTATAACGTCTTCATGGTTAGGATATATAACCCATAAATGAACTAAAGGTCTCATTAACTTATGGATAGTTCTCATAAAATTAGAGAGAATCATGTAATGGATCCTACAGAGAATAATCTCACTTTTCAGGAAGGATTGGTGACCCATACCTTGATTTCACTCCATTTCCCATAAATATTCTCAAAAAAGGAATTAAGGGACACCATGTTCAAATGGATGTATCTATCTGATGAAGATTGGGTTCCCCCTAGGAGGAGATATTTCTTCCATGAGGGAATTAACTTATCTAGGGCTCCACTCAATGGCGATTTTTTTATTATTCCACATAAATTATTCAAAATAATGGATCATAGAGGATATAATGGGCTATGTCTCTTCATTTATTGTATCCTAAATGGGACAGTATGATCTACACAACCCTTTCACTTGAAGAGATTTTGGTGGGTGGGAGGATATTTCACATTGGTCATATCTCTATGTTTATGTTCTGTCCTATTCAATAAAGTGAGGACACTGGCCAATGGTTTTTTTGGGAATGTCACCACTTGAAGAGAATCTTATCTTTCATTACATGAATTATATCCTCTGTTTGTTTGGTCCTTTGGAAGTTATTATAAAAAATATATTATCCATGGTGTTCACCAATGTGTAATTTTCATAATAATTGCATAGATCGGACTGTCAAAAAATAGGGATGAAATGGGGACCAACATACTATCGCTAGCCCCTAATTTGAACATGTTGAGGCACTTTTTCCATATCATAGCAGATCACTATGGGGAACATGATGAAGTATTTATTAGGTGTCTCATTGTAGCATTATGACTCACAGAATTTTTCAATCATTAGATATTAAAATCAAAATCATTTTTACTATCAATCAATTTCATCGAGGTGAGATAAACTGTTTTTAGTTAAGATTACAAATGATTGTTGACTTGATGATACTTCACCTAACTCATTTTGGTGGAAACACACTACTTGTTCCTCTGTACGGTACTTTGGCATGTCAAATTATAATGATTCAGGATTCCTAAACACCATAAATAGTCGGAGGATATCTATGGCCTCCCAAAGGTCCTCTTCCTTAGAGGAGGGTTCCGCCTCTTGGTCGGCCCCTTCTCTAGTGGGAACTAGGTGAGATATGCACAACAGAACTGATTTAGGCCAGTTCTACTAGATTTATCACCAGAAGGGAATTACGTTTACAATTCAAATACCTTATGTATATTAGAACCTCTCTTGGGGGATATTTTGACATATACATAACATACCTATAGGATGAATTTATTAGTTATTCCTCGTTTGTGTGGGAGGAGACATCCATTTCAGCTTAGATGAGTGCTATCCATTTTAAGGTGTCATCCCAGACAACATAATCTCCCCCACATCTTATGTGGAGTTATGGAGGTGGTAAATTGAAGGTGATGAAGTTTTCTCTAGTGGAATCCACATGAAGGGGGAAAACCACATCCACAAACTAGTACCTATAGAGGGATTTTGGGATCTTATGGACCTCAACTTCTGGGTTCATAAATCAAAAAAATTAGGAATCTTCCCAAAACACCAGATGACAAGGTTGAGGATTCATCATCAAGTCATCGATCACCTTGGAATTTGATAGGTAAATGTGGACAATGATGAAGTGGTGCTTTCCATAGTTCCTCATCTATTGGTGAGTGTTTGACCTCCCACAGAGGGATGGTTCATTAGAGAATTTTATTTTTTCAACTCATGGAGAAACATCGTGCTAGTAGGATTTGGATAGTGGAGGTCCTCCCATAGGGTTGGTAGCAGAATGGGGATTACCCTAATGCTAGCTAATGAGATCATGTGGAGGAAGTATATGATGTGTGTGGAAAGAGATCAGGGGACTAACAATATAGTATAAGAGAGAAATAGGAGGCCCCCAATGAATTTTCTCTTCTTCATAGGACCACCCCTGATAAATGTTCACCGTGTCAGTGATTCAAAGAGTCAATCTCACATATCTATGAGATGGTAGGGGTATCGATCTTAATTGGGAAAATTTAGATCAATGTTCACTCATTACATGTATTTGGAGGGATACACCATTGGTGGAAGTGGACATATGATCCACAGAATATTTCACATGTTGGGAATTACCAAGGGTATTCCCCTGACATTGGTGATGGGTACTACAAATCGAGTTTGTAAAAGATGTTGTGGAGTCATCCTACTAATTGGACTATCAGGTCGATCAGATGTAGAATTGATAAGGCATGTTGAGATTCATTATTGGTGCCTCTATATTTTTATTCATTTCTGGTGTGACCCGGACATCACCTACCTCCTTTGTGTAGTGGAGGGAGTCATCATATCACTCATGGGAGATACTCTCAACGTGTTTTTTCATCATAATGCGGGGGTGGTTTCCCCCTTAGCAGTGCTCGAGGAAATGGTTTTGATGATACATTGATGCATCATAGCCTGGGAAATCCATATCCCTATTGGGAATGACCTAATTATACTCATACTAGAAAATGAGAGTGTTGATCACCCTATCTTGATGATTTTATAGAGTGAGTCCGACATGGATGCCCGGTAGATAAAGGTGAAGGAGTTTTTGTTGATGTATAGATATAGGGGATTTCCACATCGAAGTACATCCCATATTGAAGATTAGGAACGATATGATTATAGTGTCCCATGTCATGGGCCATGGGATTAACAT
Organism: Viscum album; assembly: GCA_963277665.1. Classification (NCBI taxonomy): domain Eukaryota; kingdom Viridiplantae; phylum Streptophyta; class Magnoliopsida; order Santalales; family Viscaceae; genus Viscum; species Viscum album. The sequence goes on along the minus strand of OY728158.1, from coordinate 1,755,387,590 downwards.
GTATTTATCTATCAGTAATGTTACATGAAAAACAATGACAAATTACCAACACCGTCCAATATTCTAAAGCAGTGCGAGATCCAAGGAATACAATATGACAGATCAAGATTCCCAACACTAACTACCCCATTTCGCAGGTGAGTTTCAGGATGGTACCACCATTTTCTAGGTAGAAACATGGGAAAAATGTCTTAATTCAATGACATGAAATTGATTTGTACCCCCGAAATCACTAGTACCCATGGTTGAGGATATTTTTTCATATCTAGTTCACTGTTTCTATTGGTGAATCTTGATCTCATCAACATCCAGATGGTGTCCAACATTACTCGTCCACATATTTTAAGGAGAATCCTTTCATTTTTAGTTCACAATTTGTTTTCTAAGTCTTTTTTAGGGTGTTAGTGTGTCATCATGCACAAATTTTGTTTCACCACATTCACACTTCTCAAAGGAAGGTATATTTTATCAATATCATTGGTGATTTATGTTCCTTTATAAAAATTGTATGATAGGAGTTTATATTCTCTTTTCATGGATTGTTTTTTAGAGCATTTCCTAGATTGGGTGTAAGATCACAAAATTATAACCAAGTATGCTTTTTTGGTTCAGAATTAATTAAAATATGTAAAATACAGTTTTCTCATATTTATGAGGAGGCTCGGGGGGTACCTATGGGTTTTCACATTAATGAAGGGAAAAGGGGGAATCTATTGAATGTTGCATCGTTGACGCACTATTACTAGTAACTATGAGCCCTAAATATTCATTAGTGGAGGAGGGGTGAACAGTTCAGAATCTGTGCAAGGTGGATCCAATAACCATGAAGGCATGAATAGATCCATCCCGCATGGCTACTACATGATTATTCCAACCATGTGGATTCCTTGGAAATAATGTGACCTAGGACCCCTCTTGGATTGATGGTGGTTCATGGTTACCACATGTTTTATCCAACTGTGTGGCCAAATGATGTGCCTCATAAAAATGATTAATTCACCATTTTACACCAATGATCTCTTAGACATATTACCTGTATTTATTCCCCAATTTTCCTACAACAGCCAATGGTTATTAACCCTTCCTCCCAAACAACCCAATGATTGATATCCCATGTTTCTAATCTTTTTGGAGCATTGTTTGGTGTTAATCAATGCTTCGTGTGAGTCTAACCATCATCATACTTATTTTTTCAAGATAAGGGATTAAGAAGTAGTTATTATACTTTAAAATGTATAAATCCCTCATTGCGAATTTTATTCTCGGTTTCATCTCTATAGGTGTATGTTATAGGATCAAAGGATCTGGTTAATTATGCATTCAAATTCTAAATTGAGTTAGGTGGTATACAAGTTATGTCATGTAGTGATGTCATTAAATGTATGTGTATATTGTTGTGCACATTTTATAGTGTGATTTCTCATTGGTTTTCTATGGCTAGAATGATGAATTAATTTGTTAATTGATTAATTGGACCCCTCATGACCCCCTTTGGGATACATTTAGGTTGATTAGACTCAGTTACAGTCCACCCATGGGTTTTGGTTCCTTTATAACATGGAATTGAGTTTCTATGTTTATAATTGAATTAGTTTGGGCTTGATCTAGAGATAATTATGTTGACATGTAATACTAAATTTGGAAATTGAACTAATGATGATTTTTCCTTTTTTTTGACGAGGAATAATTGAGTGTATAGTATAATGGTAAATTTTATCATTGGTTATGACATGTAAATGAAAAAATTGTTAAATGGGTGAAGAAATGCAAATGGGGATTTTTTAAATGGAATAATTCATGATGGTATAATACATGTTTAATGAAATGTGGTTGAAAATGAGGAGGAGGTTATAATCGTTATGATTTTTAAATGAAATATTTGTAATATTGTTAATAAAGATAGTGCACAGAGAATAGTGCTATTTGTAGGTTATAGAAATCAGGCTCCATTCCCAAAGCATGGGCTAAACTAATGTAATGCCCCTACACTGGGATATCATAGGTTAGGGTGTCAGACTAAGTATATACTCGCTAAACCCATAAAAGTGGTATGATTAACTGGAATGATGCTCCATGTTAATTTAATGTACCTATAATGAGCCACCAAGGTTTGTTTATGCACCTAGACTGAGGCTTTGAGTTAATTTAATGTATATTTTTTTATTAAATTATCACCATGATGTAGTGAAATGACTCTGCATAAAAAAAATTATATGACAGATATATGATGAATTTCATTTGAGTAAAATGGTTAACCCATGGAACAAATACTGAAAGTGGATAACATAAATCTTGTTAACTAATGGTACCTAGTTTTACAATATTTTTATATTTTTAATGATTTTTCACCTTCATAGAACATATTTTTTTATTGGATATTTTGTACACGCTATTGGGGGTGTCCTACTATAATGTACTCACGCACTGCTCATGCCACTATTGTGTACATGAGTAGGATTCAGGGTTGAATATTAGGACATGGGAAAGAGACTTATTCTGGATGGTTAATTTGGGAGAGGTATTTCTATGTACGAGGGTTATGGACTCTGAGTCATTCACCATTTTGGGATTTATCTGTTTTTCTTTATATTGGGATTTCTCTATAGCTGAAACTATATGACATGATGCATCATATTTACTCTTTCATTGTGGTATTATACTATATTTTTCTAAATTAATTTTGGTTCATATACTGGGGTTACATGTTTCACTTATTTCATAATTATCTGAAATGTCTTACTTTGATAAAGAGGGTATAGTCACCCCACATGCTATATTAGACCCTCACTACTAGTCATCATCCTTTGGAATATGTGGAGGCATGCTTGAGGTCCTATGGTGACTCGACTTAGGGATCATGATATAAGGGAAATTGGTACATGGACATTAAAATGTGGTATCACATGGATTTTCATTTTGGTATTATTACTATTTTGGAATGGTAATCATTTTACATGGATTTGTCGATCCCTGGAAATAATATATTTCCTTTTATTAACTATCCCATGTATGAGGTAAAACCAATGTACACATGGTTGAATTGTTTTTCATGATGAATGTTGTTATGGTTGGTTGATATTTCACTTTTGGTGTTGCACTTGTTATCTGATATGAAAATTTTATGGTCAGTTCCTAATGGATTAAATGGAATAATGTTTTCCATACATGAATAATTTTAGGTACCAAGAGATATATGTGACATTCATCAGGATAAATAATATATTTCATTTGATTAACTATCCCATTGGATTAATACCTCATAAAGAATGATAATAATTCCTATTAGATTAATACCTCATAAATAAGGATAATAATTCCTTATTAAGGCTTATTAAGAAGGTGTTTCCCTAGAAGAGAAAATTTCATACCTAGGTGAAGGAACAATTCCCAATATCCATTGTCTCACAGAGAATGATTATAATTCTATATTGAAGTGGATTCAGGAGTTATGTCCCTAGGAGGAAGGATATCACACCTCAGTAAAAGAAAATGTCCTGTAGGATCAACATCTCACTAATAAATATAAAAAACTCCCTGTTGATGAGGAATAAGAAGTTTTGTCCCTAGGAAGTATGATGTATCACCTTGGTGAAGGCGCATGTCTCATAGGCTTAACATATCATGGAGAATGTTCATAATTTCATATTTAGGTGGATCATTGAGGAGTGACCCTAGGTGGGAATATTTCCCTTATGGGTGAAGGGGGGAGGTACCATATGTTTAACATATCATTGATATGTATTAGGACTATATACTAAAGAAGATATAGGAACTATTTTTATGAGGTTTGATTTCACAACTAGGTGAAGGGGAATCTCTTGAAGGTTTACCGTCTCTTGGAGATGAATCAGAACACCCATTTGATGTGGATCAAGGAGTTGTGTCCTAAGAGAGAATATTTCACACATCACTGAAGTAGAGTGTTCCATTGGACTGTCATATTATAGATTTCATTCAGAACTACATATGGATTTGTATCAAAGAGGTGTGTCCTTAGGGGGGATTATTTCACACATTGGTGAAGGGGCATGTCTAGAATGTTTAATGTCTCATTGATATGGATCAGAACACCATATAGAGGCAGATTATAGAGGTGTGTACCTAGTTGGTAATAAGTCATAAAATTTATAAGGGGTGTTCCATATGTTTAATATCTAATGTAGATATATTAGAAGACCTTATAGAGGAAAATCAAGGAATTGTGTTTCTTTGTTGGAAGATGTCACATGTGGTTGAAGGGGGGTCATATCCCATCAGATTAATGTATAATAGATATGGATCACAAATCCTTATTTAGGATGATCATGGATTTGGGACCCTAGGAGGTAATATTTCACAGTTATATTAATGATTAATTCAATAGGATTAATTTCTAGTAGAGATGGATTGGAACACCACATTTAGGGGAATCCTGGAGGTTTTTTCCATGGAGTGAAGATGTCACACCATGGAAATTTTTTTAGGGATTGGGATTTAGAAAGGAATCCTACATATACTATTTTAGAGATAGAGATAAAAATAAACATTGTTTGATTCCATAGATTTTGGTCTCATGGTAGTGATGATCTATGGAGTTTATCTTCCAGCAGTATGGTTTCTCATGTTATAGAAGAAACGATGAAAAGGGATGGTGTGAGGATTGTTCATGGAAAATTACCTCTATTGATTACACATTTCCCATGGTAGGGGAGATGTTGTAATCCAATTATGTTATTACATGTGGAGTCCTATGTTTTCAAAATATGATATAAGGTTAGTGTCATCTCAAGTCAATCAGATTTGGGGAATAATGTGTTAATTACAGAGGTTTATGCTACCTATTACTTCACATGTGACGATATTTTTATGAATTTTAACATTTTGGGTCAAGGAAATGGATCTAGGTTATTTTATGTCATTTGGGAAAGGTGAGGTGAGGAATACTCCTCAAGGTGGGTCCTATGAATGAGAGGGGAAGATCCAACATAGAGACCCTTGACAATGATCGATTCATATTTTCCCTTGAAGATCCAACCCCTATGAATTGTGTGTCCACTGCTCATGAAAAAATTGGGTGGGACATGGTGTTGCTACTTTCATGGAGTAGTGTAAATAATGATCCACAAATTTAGGGTCTCTATTTTTAAGAGAAAAGGGATTTATCTTACATACTATTAGAAGATACATGTTTTTTAATGGCTGCACTGGAAGAAAATGTAACCCCAATTATGGTACCATTAATGTGTTTTGTAAAACATTATTTTCTTTTCCCTAAATGTTGTGTGAGTAGTGGTTTCTAGAAAAAGGAAAAATTATGGATTCATTATTCATTTTTTAGAACATGATATTGAGTTTTGCAAAATAATGTGGTTGTGAACCGATTAGGGTTGCATGAAGGTATATTACCTCTATAAAAACCTGAACAAATGTTGAAGTAGTTTCTTAAGGATCAATTCTCTATAGGATAACTCATATTTGGTCCCATATTGTGATTTTTAGTAAAAAATCACTTCATTTTAGAGTCGATTATCAATCGTGTTGGGAGCTATCACAGAATAAACAGAGTTTTGAACATCATAACTTTTCGTTGTCAACAGGGGATCCTCCCCATAGGTGTTGGGATGAGATTATATTTGTATCCTAAATCATAATATGTGGTGCACATATTCCTGGTCATGAGAGGTAGTTTTTCACATCCCTTTCTTTATTCCACCAGACCATGTCCAAAAAATAATTTATATATGATTTCACCATTGGAATGAAACTAAATGGTTTCATTATAATGTTATTTCATAAACACAACACTGTTTTTTAATGTTCATGGGACTTGAGAACACATAAAAACTGTGGGGCCTGAATGTAATATATAATCCATTTTAGCTTGACAGTTTCTTTTCTGTGGCTCCACACCATTGAATGAATCTAATTAATATTTGGTGAGGCCTTATCCTCAATAATGTAATGGTTCTTTAGGTGGGTTCAAGTGTTCAGTTCATCGAAAAATATTCATTCTTGGTCTTTTGATAGATTTTAGTTCAAAAAATCATTTTTTATGATTTAGATATAACCCCCATTTTAATCCCTGTTATTCTGATCATCAATCCTACAAACCCTGATCCTCATATTTATTAATTCATTTATTGGGACTCCCAAATTATTTTATATGAATTTGTACTTTACATTGAGGATTATTTGTTTCCTTTTCATGCCTATTGAGAATGTTCATGTAATAATTATAAGATCATTACTCCTATTTTTTTATCCTCTATGATGAGAGAAAATAATATAGTGCTACATAAGTCATGACATGTCATCCGTGATAAAAAATTAATGTGATTTATTAATGAATAATATAATATGATACATTAGATCTTAATGGTAAAAGTTAAAATTCATGGTTTGAATTTTTTGGATGATTATTAATTTTAATATAAATTTTATTTGAATCTTGTAATGATGGACCCCCATTGATAAATACTTAATTAAATTGATTTGGAATTTTGATATTTGAATCATTTTCTTCCTCATTTATTTATGATGAGATTACAAGATTGAGGAAAATGAAGTAAAATGTAATGAAGAATGGATAGGCACAATTTATTAATACATTTTTGGAAATTAAATGGTATTTTTGTATAAATTACTTGACTAAACATGAAACAAATTGATTATTTTTAGTTTTTGTTAATGGATATGATATCTGATAACAAATGCAAAGAAATATGAATAATGTATGACCTAGAACCTTAATGTAATGGCTAGAAATTGGACTGTTGAAGGTAGATTGATGTTGTATATGAATTAAGGACCAAATCTGGAGCAAACAAATGAAGAACTGGAATAAAATGGGGTTAAAACAAAACAAAAGTTAATATTAAATGTCATGTTAAATATATTCTTGATGGTAATCTCAAAATAATTCAATATATGAATTGTTAAACCTCATACATAACATGTCATCGATCCACTATTCATGATACAAATTTCTTTGGAAATCATATGAATGACAACCCTAGTATTTTTTACACATTTAAACATGATTTATTTAACAAACATGAACTTAATACAACCAAGATGATTGATATTTTTAGTGTATTTGTGGATTAGCAACAGTACATAACAACTGAATCCATGTAATACAAATCATTATTCAAAACTTCTTTTATGTGGCCACGAAATCCCATCATACATAGCATTGCATGGGATAACCTAACATCATACAAAAGAAAATTTTGAGATATAAATCCCATTAATGTATTAAATAAGGAATAACATGAATAAAAAAATAAATTTTAGAAAATAGACATGTCAATGTAGCATAAGTTAAACATGAACATTATATAACATGATTATCATAACTTGGAAATTTGGAAACAACGTAAAATGCAAGATCATTAACATAATGGACTTGGGTAAACCCATGTACCAATAAGATGGAAGAAATTCCTATAATGGAATCAGGTAAAACTCTATCCCAACATGATTTATCATGATACAGAACATTACCCAATGCATTGGAGTTCTATTAGGGCGCACCGTTCTTAAATATTCCAATATTATACTTAGGTGTTCCACATAGAATATATAACATGGATTCATTAAACATAAAAATTTATTCTACAATTTAATAATGTTGAATAAATACATGTATTTCCCCAATAAATAATTATATGTTCATAAAGTTGAATAAACTTGATAGAGGGATGTGTATGGTATTCACTACACAATGATTTTGGTATGGAAAATCATAAGGCAATTCCGGCAGCATAAAAGCATCATATAGAAATTCATAAAATAGGTAGATGTTAATGAAAGGTGTATCACATAATTTATACAAGAAATATAGTGTGAGGGGGTAATGGAACATTATATCCCAACATATGAAATGGATTTTAAGATGCATAATACAAATGAAGTTCTTGATATGGAAATGAGAAGATTGAAATACCATACAGAATTTAGGCATAGTTACACCACATGTAGAGGCCTAAATGGGAAAGTATAAATGATTCCTCGTTAAAATAACATCAAATGGTCAGTATGTAATTAAATATAAAATGATTAAAATACAACCAATTGAAATTAAAATGACTAATTTCAAACAAGGTTCATGAAATGAAAGGAAAAGAGAAAGGTGAGGATCCATTACATGGATGTGTGATCCCAAACACATGGGAGTTACTTCTTGGGAGCATAGGGGAACCTTTGGAGGACTCTATGGAGTAGGGAGAAGAGGTTGTTCGAGAGTTAAAGATCTTTTGTGAAGTGTATTGGGTTCTAGGGAGGGTTTTTATGAGAAATGTGGGTGAATTGATTATTATTTTGGTTTTGGGCACTACACACAAAAATATTCAAAACCACCAACCATCCCATTTTTCCCCCTGGTATCTAGTAAAGGGGAGTAGAGCATGTGATTTTATTGGTTTAATGTATTAAGAAATTAAAATATTTCCCTTACTTATGTGGGGGTGAGTCGCACAATCAAGGAAATGATTTTAAAATCTTAAAATATTTTATTTGTGTTGGAGGATTCAATAAGGATTTAAAAAATAAATTAATTAAACCTACAAATAAATTAGTTTAAAATAAAAGAAATTCTAAATATTCCTTTTATATTGTTTTATTATATCTCAATTGATTCATTATGATGTCATAAAACACATTATATATTTATACGGTATTTAATTTTTACCAAACAATTGATTGTCTCAGAAAATTATGAAAACATCACCAGTGGATAATTTTGATGTTTTGATTCCAAAAATAAGAATAATTGTATCTAAATAGTTTTATAAATATTTTAATTTTTACTTATTGAAAAGAACTCACATTTATTGAAAAATGAGATGTTTTCATAAAAACATCTTTCAAACTTTAATGAAAATTTCAATTGACTTATTAAAAATTATAATATCATTTATATTTAATAAAATTAATATATTATTAATATATTATTAAAATTTATTTAAGTAAAAAATCAATCAATTCCCCAAAAATATATTTCTTAATTAAATTTTAATATTTACAAAAAAATTATTTGTGCTTCAAAAACCAGTTACAAATGTAAAACAATATACTGAAGTGTATTCATTATTCTATAGAAAAATAATGCGCATAATCATATTGCTATGGTCTTGTTACAAATATATTTATTAAACCATAATACTCCCTATGAGTTAGGTCTATAATGATGGGGAATTTATGGGGTCGTTCGGTGAACATGGTTTGGGTTCCATTCTTCATGAGCTTGAAATTCTCCCGTAAATAGTTTCTCTCATGCTTATTTTGTTGCATCACATCTTGGGTTTGGTATATGGAAAATCCCTGAAATTAAATCTGCCATTTATGCTTCAATTAATGGTTTCTTAGGGTATGATTCTCCTCGTTGAGGCCATCACTTCCTTTCAATATTTCAAAAATATTTATTAAACCCCTATATTTATACTAGTCATCAAATCACTATTAAATGTCTATATTATCAATGTTAAGGGTACATAAAAAATATTTAAATCCAATTGGATAAAATAAAATAAGAGTGAATTTTTTTCTATATTCATATTAAATTTAATTAAATGAATGTTGATTTTCTTATAAATGATCGGGTAATTACAACCTTATCCACTTAAAAAATATCACCCTAGAAATTCTATTTTATCATACTAAAATAGATGGTGGTATCTTGGCCTAACTACTTCCTCTGATTATCATTTTTATTTTTCATTATTTTGGTTTATCCACAACACATTGACAGGGGTAATTGTTTAATTTTATAGAAATGTTTATCTAGGATATAAGATCATCACCGGCTTCTCCTCATAGGAGGTGTCATTATCCAATGGCACGACCTCTGTATTGAGTACATGTGATGGGACTGTTATGTACATCCTTAAGGGAGATACATTTAATACATCATATAAATGATACATGTTCAGATGGAGTGCTAGTCGATAGGACACTACCCATATGCGATCAAGGAACTCAAAAGGGACATGTACATTGGACTAAGGTTTCCCTTCTTCCCAAATCTCATAACACAATTCCATTGAGATATATAGAGGAATACCATGTCACCAACATCAAAATCTATGTCACGTTGATGATTTTCATCATAGCACTTTTGTTGACTCTAATAAAATTTGATGTGCTACTAGATGGTCTTATACTTCTCCATCATTTCTTCAAGCATTTATGAACTGAGAAGTTTAGGTTCCCCATTTAATCGAAACATTCTGGTCTTATGGACATCTTCCCATGAAGGGAATAATAATGAGCTATTTGGATGATTTATTGGAAACTTTTTTGTAAAGGAAATCTAACAAATGAATATTTTGGTACCATCTACCTTTGAATTCAATTGAGAATGCTGTAAACAAGTACTCAATTGACTGGATAGTCATTTTATATTAGCCATTTTTTTGATGTTGATAGGTCTTGCTAATGTTCAAATCACTATTCGTAGCATCTTAGAGACTGTTCCAAATCATTGAGGGGAATCTTGGATTTGGATCCACATAATCGATAGTGGTACTCCAATAATCCTTACCACTTCTCTGATGTATATATGTTCCAGTTGATCTAGAGTGAGAAACTCTGAAATTGAAATAAAGTGTGTAGATTTTGTATGAAGATAACAACAACCCAGACATCATTGTTTAATTTTTTATGTCTTCGCTCGTCCAGTGACAAAGTCAATGGAGATGTTTTCCAATTTCCATGTTGGTATAGGTAATGGTGGAATCATCCCCATATGTTTTTCCTATCATCCATCACTTTCTGACCTACCATGCACATTTATGTATATCTAGTGATTTATTTCTTCATGTTATCCCACTAATTGTCCTCTCCTAGATCTTGATAAATATTTCTGTTTCCAAGGTGAATGGACAAATTCTATCTATGTGAATCATCAAAAAGTACTTTCTATGACTCTAGATTTGATGAAAAACATAGTCTTAACACAAATCACATAATTCCTTCATCATTAACATTGTACTCTAGGGATTTACCTTTTCTGATAGTTTCCACTTTCTTTTGAATTCCCACATCATCTTTTTTATTATCCTTTATCCTTTCCAAAAGAGACCTTTGAGCAATCATTTTTGAATGGATTGATGATGTTCCTTTATTTATGATTCCCATGTACATCTTCATCAAATCTAATAATATTAGATCCTTTTCAATTCTCATAAAATGATATAATTGTTGGGACTTTTATATATAGCCTATCTTCCACCTTTTTGGATTTCCCAGGGTGGTAATGGACTGAGCATTCGTAATACCTGACGAGCTATAACTATCTTCGATTATGCATATTCAGTTATTTCTATGTGAATATATATTTTATAATTTTTTAATCCGTATTAGTTTCACACATCTCCACAACGATATAATGCTTCCAGATTTTCATCTTAATGATAACCTCTTCAAACTCAAAATCACGTGTGGTATAGTTTTTCTCATGAATTTGCAACTACCTTGAGGTATAGGTATTGACTTTTTCATTCTAAATCACCAGACATCTCATGACCTTCATCGAATCATCAATGAAGATTACGAAAATCTCCCCACTTGATGGTATTGTGAGGATATGGGAAGTGATAATTCTCTTATTCAACTCCATAAATATTTCAACCCATTCATTATTCCATGAAAACATGACCTTCTTCCATGTTATCTGGGTAAGAGTGATTGACAATCATGAGAAATTTATCACATATCGTTGATAATATCTAGCTAACCCGAGATGAAATGGATATCCATCAGATATTTTTTCCTCTGGCATCCCTCAATTGATTTTGTTTTATAAGGATCCATATATATCCTATTTATTGTGATGATATGCCCCCAAAATGAGACATCATTCAACCAGAACTTACACTTTTTGTACATTCCATTGATATTATTATTTCTCAAGGTCTCTAGTGTACTAATATGATTTTCATAATGATCTTCCTTGATTTTAGAGTATATTAAAATATCATATATAAATGGTACCAAAAATTTGTCTATGTAATCTCTAAAGACTCTACTCACCAAGCACCTGATGTCTTATGGAGCATTAGTGAGCATAAAAAAAATTTATATAAATTCATAGTATCACGAACCCTTCCCCAAAAGGTGAACCTATCTTGGGTAGGCAATCTGAGAAGGGAGATTGTGACCCCCATGTCCCACCTTCAGTAGGCCCCAGGTGGGAGACTTGGATCGAGCATATAGTAGGCACACAAAATGGATTGCATTACCCTATTAGAGAATACATGAAAAAGAGATAGATATGACAAACACCAACCAAATCAAAATCAGACATAAATATAAAAGAAATCCCAATTACAAATATATAATTCCATGAAAGAAATTATACAACAAAAATGGAAAACTGAATGTACTAAAAGAAAGTAAAAATGGTAGAGACCATGAAACCCAAACAGCTCCTGCAACCCCATGCTAGAAATATCCAGCATCATCTACAACCTTATCAAAATGTCCTGAAAAATATATTATATATATACATATGATGATTATAATAGAATACTCATTTGGATATTACCTAGAGCCTTTAGTGAAAATGTAAAGAAAGAAAACTAAAAAACAGTGACAAACAAGTAACTCTATGTCATCATCTAAACATGTATACTATATTCCAAACATCACCATGGCTACTCTCAGCATGTATCGCATACAAGAGTATATAATATAATAAAGAATATCTAGTTTACCATTCTCCTTCTTTCCCACTGGTTTTCTTATTTACCCCAATGTCGCACATCCCAATAATCTCTCTCCAAAAAGGATTACCCGCAAACACATGGGCAAAGCACCATAACATCCACCTCATTCATCACAACCACTCCGTCCATATAAGCAAAGTAACTAGATTGTTTCCGAGATCCATCACAGGTCACATAATGTGTATCATACATCAAACATTATACCTCAGGCCATTACATCCCATACACTGAGTGAAGATCTTCAATCCATTACATCCTATACACATTACACCTATATTAGTATATAGGGAACTATATACATTAGATATGTGTGTGAAACAAAAAGCAATTAAATCCCTCTACACACATATACATGGAAAACTATTCATTGTTCATACCAGCACATGTAACTACCAAGAGAAGGGGTAGGGTTCGAAGGTGGTAGTAATCCATCCATCCTATCATCGGGATGTTGAGGAAACCACCCATAAGGCTATGAATCTGAGGAGTGTAGGATTCCCAAACTGACTTGTTAATGTAGCATACAGAAACAAAAAAATTATAGAATATAAAGTATCTCACAACCACATTATTTTCGTAACCTATTATTAGAATCCATTTTAGCTAATGTACCTCAGACACCCGTCTTCCATTATTATGACTAGGTATCTTATAACCAGACAACAATTTAAAGATATTTATTCTATTACTTCATTCTGTTTTTATTAGTTTCAATTTATGTTAATTTACTATTTAAAAATTAATTAATTTTTATCAAGTTCCACATTATATCTCATTAGAATCTCACAAAAATTCCATTGTTCCATTAAATTGAAACCTCAACATTATTTCCCAGCATGCTCCAACCCCATGGGTTAAAGTTATTTATTCAATAATTTGTTAAAAATGTAACGCCCCGACCCCAGCTACCCAGAGTCGGTGCATTACTTCGTAACATTGGCATTATCACAAGAAAGATCAAATCTCGAAAGACCGATTGGTTTAGTAGCCTTGGAAACACTAGATATAATCATAAAGTTTTACATTACATTTCAAAGTGAAAAACCACTACAACAACAAAGTCTTCATATCCACACTATTAACCCCTCATAATATCCCTGCAAGTCATTCATAATTTACTTCTTCACTACCTGGGAAAAAAACATAGAAAAGGGGTGAGCTCAAATGCCCAGTAAGGATAACAATATAGCGGAACATTCAAAATAAGCATAAACATTTAAGGCAATGAATTACTAAAACAAAAGCCTTTTAAAATTGAACTTCAACATAGTATGGCAAAAGTAAAATGAAATAATGCCATTTACTTGTTCACATGGATATTCTACTAATCGAATAATCACATTCAATATCAATAACCACTTTCATAATTATGGAATGCATAATGCCAGACTATCATAACCACATAGCCAAGGCCTCGTTCCAAGACTACAAATAAGATTTTGTCAAGGCCTTGTGCCAAGACACTAGTTTGTCTCATGAGACCTACCGATGCATCGAGGAGCTATAGCGGGCTCCACCCGTCACTTATTAAGTCCAATGCATTCCCATATGAAAAGGTTTGAACATAACATAAACATTCGTATTAAAACTAGCATACGAAATGTCAATAATTTCACCATAAACTATGAATGGTATAAAAATAGCACATCCACAGTCAAACATATCACAAAACCTTCAATACAATATGGAAGTTTTGTATCATAATAAATCAACTTCAAATAATCTTAAAATCCATCAAAGGATGTTGACATAGATGAAATCAAAATTCTTTTTAAAGAAGTATCTCCTTTTATTTTGAAATCATTTAAGATCCATATAAAATAAAACATTTTCTTTGAAAATATTCTTATAATCTTGTATGGAAAGCTTCGACGATTTTATAACGGCGGAAAATAACCGCACCCGCCGCATAAGTTAAAAAAAACATTCTTACCTCAATTCTGTCGAAAAGGTTAAAAAGGACCTTGTTTTGAAAACGACGGAAAGATTCCTTTATAAACCTCTAATAAAAAGTCAAACAAGGGTATAAATGACTTTAACCCATATTCTTGTAAATAGTAAAAATGTTTTGAAATACATTTTTAAGAAACATGGATGTGGATGATAAAGAGATCCCAGTAGATTATTACGTATAATACAACCTCGGATAATGAAGAGATTGTGAAATAACCCTTACCTTGAACTTTCTCTTAGTCGATGGTATGTTAACCTCCTGTATAATAATTAAAACATTGTTATTAAATTATACAATAATCATATACATCAATATGATATCATATATGATCTTTTAATATTGATTTGATAATAATATCTTAGTATTATCGTTGTTTCGGGTGTGAACTTTCTTGTTTTCTTTTGTATGTTTTGTTACGTAAGACATGTTTGTAAAGGATAGGTTGTATATTATTCATATCCAGAATGATATAAAGTCCTTAAACATCATTTTTAAATCATAAAATGATAATTATACTTGATTGGATACGATGGGGAATGAATCTCATCGCGTTCGTGGAGACGGTAGTCCGTACGTACGCACGAACGCTACTTCCATTTAATTTTTTTATTTTAAAAGAATCGAATCCAAATGATACATAGGTATATTACTATTCCAGTATAATATAATATTTTATATATGTTACATAAGTTCATTAACACCATCCTTTATACGTTCCATGTGTGGTACGAACGAGTCATATCATTTTAAGGGGGCGGTAGTCCGCACTTCCTCAAATGAAATTATCGTATGTATATACAACATGAAACGAATAATGGTATGAAATAAAATGGAATTTCAGAAGCTTATATATAAAATATATATCCTTAATATCATATTTAATTACAGTGACATCATAATGGCCACCATGAGAGGTGGTAAGATGTATTTGAACAATCATCGTTTCGTGAGGCGTTAGTTTGCCATCCACAGAAACATTATGTTCATCATCCATTAGATGGAGTTGTGTGTATGTGTAGTTTGAATCCTTCTTATAAAAACATCCTAGTATATTTAGGATACTGGTGTTGTTACAAAATAAGGGAAATAAAAAGATTTTGGGGGTTGAAGAGGCAAAATAAATGAAAATAATTTAAGAGAAATCGTTACCTTTAATTTAGGTAACTCACTTTGGTTGGAACCAAAGGACTTCTTGAAATTCTTTCTGCCTAAGGGAAAGCTTCAAGGAGGAGGAGAGGGATGTGGGGAGCTTAGTTGGGCAGAGTTTGGACGATCCAAGTGGCTTGAGAGGTGTGAATAAATGAGAAGGAGGAGTGCCCTTTTATAAGAGGGGTGAGGGGAACCTTTGGAAAAGCTAGAAATATTAATTTATAATAAATTCATATTCGGTTTCTAATGGCTCAAAAGTTGACTATTCAAAGGTTAAGGTGGGGATAGGTCGAAAAACACTCAACCAATAGAATTTAGACAGGTTTGGGTACTTATATTAACCTTATCTTTAAGTATTAACTCTAAGTTAATTAGTTTCACTTTTACAATGTCTCTTTGTATTTTTATATAATATGGTTAATAAACTTACTATATACATCCAAGCGACCCCCAAGTGGTCCATTAATGAGGAACCTATCATAATATAAGTCTCTTGGTCGAACGTTATATTTTTAGGAATTTAATATCAATTAATAATATAATATTTGTTTTAAGAACTCTTTTATGTCAATTTTGACACTATTCAATAGTTGATTTTTGTGAAACTCCTAACAGATTGATTACTTTGAACAAAGTCAATTAAATCACTCCTAATATATCATATTATCATAGAAAATTAGTTTAATTCATTAAAAGTTTCATATTATAATTATTTGGGTATTTATAAGATCAATTAGTTTAATTTTTCACTATTTTAGTAATTACTGCATCATCATTGTGTCATAAATAAAATAAATTATTTAATGTCTAAAAATTATAAATAAAATATAATTATGTAGGAAATCTTTTTAGCTTTCTAATGAATATTTATAATCGAAAATACAACATGTATAACCCTATGTAAAAAATTGTTCTTCTAAAAGATGTAAGCTTATGCCATTTTTATTTTTATTTTAACTTTATTAATATAATGTGTCATTATCACTTACCAGTGGATCCATGGGGTCCCAAAATAGACCCAAAGATGCCCATGGTCGACCATGTATCAACCAATAGGGTTAAGACACGTTTTAGGGTAATTTAGTATTATTATAATATTATTATTTTAACCCTTATTTACCGGATTTACCCTTTAACCATGGTAAATAAAATATTTACCACAGTAACTATTCAAAATGTCTAAAAATAAAAGTTACCTATTTACAAAATTTGAACATCCTGATTCCAAATATGGAATCCATTTTCCTAAATTCAAAACACATAAGTGGCAGAAATTAATTTAAAATTAATTTCCGCTGTCAAAACAAAAAAGCGTGTTTTTAAGAGGTAATAACTATCAAAAGATTGACACTTGTTTATGTTCGGTTTAATTGTAAAATTATGTCCAATGACCAAAATTATATTAAATGGTAAAAATATATTCTAAATATACTTTAAAACCACTCAAATTCACAATTTATCACTATTAATTATTTTGATTAAAAAAGTTGTTTTTAATTAAAATTTAGAAATTTTCACTATTCATCAAAATATGAAAGTTATCAGAAATGTACCAAAATTTCACCCTAGGCTAATTTTGATATTCTGAATCTAAAAATGAAGTTCATTTTGAAATATTGAATATATATGATTTCAAAAAGTAGGTATTACTATTCACAACGGCTAGTTTAATTAGTTGTGGTGTGTGTTAGAACTCGAGGTTGCGTACAACACACGCTATCGCATTATTCGAAGGGAAACGTACCATAGAAGCTTGGGGTGTTACATTCTCCCCTCCTTCAAATAATTGCGTCCTCGCAATTTCTAGGGTATTACTGCATAAAAAGACTCGGGTGGTTCTTCATCATAAGTTCCTCGGGTTCCCACGTTGCCTCTTCCATCTTATGGTTTCTCCACAAAACTTTTACCAGACGCGTCGTCCGGTTTCTCAGTACTTGTTCTCTTGTATCAAGAATCCTGACGGGCTCTTCACAGTAAGACAGATCGGGTTCCAGTTCTAATTCCTCATAGGTGAGTACATGCGTTGGGTCAGGCATGTATTTTCTCAACAGAGATACGTGGAACACATCGTGAACTTTGGAGAGACTTGGCGGCATTGCCAATCGGTAAGCTACAACCCCAATTCGTTCTAGAATTTCGAAAGGTCCGATGTACCTGGGACTTAATTTACCTTTCTTACCAAAACGTATGACTCCCTTCCATGGAGATACCTTCAGGAAAACATGATCACCGACTTGAAATTCCAAATCCTTCCTTCGATTATCGGCATAGCTATTCTGCCTACTTTGAGCTTCTTTGATGTGATTTTGGATTACTTTCACCTTTTCCACCGTTTCCTCCACTAGTTCTGGGCCTACAAGTTTTCTTTCACCAACGTCATCCCAACAGGTTGGTGTACAACATCTCTTTCCATATAACGCTTCATATGGTGCCATCTGAATACTCGAATGGAAGCTATTGTTATAGGAAAATTCTACCAGAGGTAAATATTGATCCCACATACCCTGAAAGTCAAGTGAGCAAGATCTCAACATATCTTCTAAGGTTTGAATAGTCCGTTCTGACTGTCCATCTGTCTGAGGGTGGTATGCAGTGCTCAAATGAAGTTCAGTATCCAGGGATTTCTGAAGACTTTTCCAGAATCTTGAAGTAAAACGGGGATCACGATCAGAAACAATCGATAGGGGTACTCCATGAAGTCTCACAACTTCATTAATATATAGTCTTGCTAGACGTTCCAGGGGTAGATATTCTCTTATAGCAAGAAAATGTGCTGACTTGGTAAGACGATCAACAATAACCCATATTGCATCGTTCCTTCTAGGAGTCTTTGGTAGCCCCATGACAAAGTCCATCGTAATATTGTCCCATTTCCACTCTGGTATGGGAAGAGGTTGCATGACTCCTCCAGGCTGTTGCCTTCCAGCTTTCACTTGTTGACAAACCATACATCTTGACACAAAATCAGCAATCTCCCTCTTCATGTTGTCCCACAAAAAATGTTCCTTCAAATCTCTATACATTTTGGTGCTCCCAGGGTGTATAGAGAAATTGGAACTATGAGCGTCATCCAGCAATTCCCTTTTTAGATCAGGTATATTGGGAACACAAAGTCTCTTCCCGAATTTCAAAATTCCATCTTCATACACAAAGTCTCTCAATCTCCCATCATTCACAGCTTTAATCTTCTTCTGAAATTCTTCATCATCGGTCTGAGAACTCTTAATCTTTTCTAGTAAAGATGGTTTGGCAACCATTTGAAAAAGCATTGAGGTTTCACCTTCCCTGGTTATTCCCATGTCCATCTTCACTAGATCCATGCAAATTGGATCCCTTTCAATTCTCATATTGTTCAAAACTCCATGGTCTTTTCTACTTAAAGCATCTGCCACCTTGTTTGCCTTCCCTGGGTGGTAGTGTATCGTACAATCATAATCCTTGAGTAATTCAAGCCATCTCCTTTGCCTCATGTTGAGTTCTTTTTGTGAGAAAATATACTTCAAACTCTTGTGATCAGTATAAATCTCACATTTTTCACCATAGAGGTAGTGCCTCCATATATTCAAAGCAAAGATCACAGCTGCTAACTCAAGATCATGAGTAGGATAGTTTTGTTCATGAATTTTCAACTGTCGTGATGCATAGGCAATAACTCTATCATTCTGCATAAGGACACAGCCAAGTCCTTTCTTCGATGCATCACTATAAATAACGAACCCATCATTCCCCGATGGTAGAGTCAATATAGGAGCATTGACTAATCTTCTCTTCAGTTCTTCGAAACATTCCTCACACTCTTTTGTCCAAACAAATTTAACCCCTTTACGTGTGAGCTTCGTTAATGGGTTAGCCAATCAGGCAAAATTCTGGACGAAACGTCGATAATAACCTGCCAAGCCAATAAAACTACGTACCTCAGTTATACTCGTAGGTGCTGGCCATTCTTGGATTGCCTTGTTCTTAGAAGGATCAACAGAGATTCCATCTTTTGAGACAATATGGCCAAGAAAAGAAATCTCCTGAAGCCAGAATTCACACTTTCTAAACTTCCCATATAATTCATGCCTCCTCAGAGTCTTCAAGATAATGCGCAAGTGATTTTCATGATCTTCGTAGGTTTTGGAGTATACCAAGATATCATCAATAAATACCACCACAAATTCATCGAGATACTCCTTGAAGACTCTATTCATCAGATCCATGAATACAGAGGGTGTATTAGTCAATCCAAACGGCATTACAGTAAACTCGTAATGCCCGTACCTGGTTCGAAATGCAGTTTTCGGAATGTCTTCCTTCTTCACACACAACTGATGGTATCCAGATCGAAGGTCAATCTTTGAAAAGTATTGAGCTCCATGCAGTTGGTCAAATAAATCATCAATACGAGGTAAGGGATACTTGTTCTTTATCGTTATAGCATTGATCTCCCTGTAGTCGATACATAACCTCATAGATCCATCTTTTTTTTAACAAAAAGAACAGGGGCTCCCCATGGAGAAACACTAGGGCGAATAAATCCCTTATTACTCAATTCCTCTAGTTGTTTCTTTAGTTCGACTAACTCTACAGTGGCCATTCTATAAGGGGTCTTCGATATAGGCCTTGATCTAGGAATCAAATCAATAGAAAACTCAACTTCTCGTTCTGGAGGATGTCCAGGTAAATCTTCCGGAAATACATCTACAAATTCTTTCACAACAGGTACATCCTCTATTTGAACATTCCTTTCCTCACCGATAGTTACTTCATTCTCTTCCTCCCCAATAATTGAATTATGTTGAGCTACTGGGGGTGGGTCTAAATAAGAATTAGGTGGTGACGATTCTGCTCTAAAAATAAGGTGTTCCTTATCATTATCATCAAGAATCGTAACCTCTTTCTTCTTACAATAAATCTTCGCATCATAGTCCGAAAGCCAGTCCATACCGAGGATTATATCAAACTCAATCATAGGTATGACGATGAGATTAGCAGATAAAGAAAATTTATGTGCTCTAATGGGGACTGATTCACAAAACTTTGTTGCAACGATACTTCCCTTAGGAGTTTTAACTGACAACTCCCTTATTAAATCAAATTGGAAATATCTAATTTTCTTAGCAAACTGGGAAGATATGAAACAATGAGATGATCCAGAATCAAATAATGCATTTTCTAAACTTGAGGAAACCATTAAATTACCTGCCACCACGTCTTTCGGAGCTTATACCTCAGCAGTAGTGATAGCATAAGCCTGGCCTTGATCCCTTGGCCTTTTCTGAGGTAAGTTCTCCTGACGCTTAGGACATGCATTTGCATAATGCCCCATCTCCCTGCAATTGTAGCACTGAACGTTGGTAGCTTCCTTCTTCCCCTTGCAATCATGAGCTTGGTGGCCTTTTTCACCACACTTGTAACAGACTCCCATTCCCTTCAAGCAAGTACCAGGATGTTTCTTCCCGCATTTACCACAAGATGGATATTCAACCTTTCCCTTCTTCCCCTTATTTCCATTCCCAGATTGATCAGCAGGTCTCTTCTTCTCTTGCTTCGCTTTAAAGTCATAAGACTTAGAGAATTCTTTTTCGGTCTTGATAGCACATGAGACAATGTCTTCGTACGACGAAAAGGATTGTGAGACTAATTCTCGACGGAGAAATGGTTTTAACCCATCAAAGAAACGATCAATCTTACTTCTTGGGTTGCGAATATAATCTCCAGCATACCTCGCTAACCTTGTAAAGTTAGCCTCATACTTTGTGACATTCTCATCCTCCTTTTGTCTCAGACTCAGAAATTGTCTTTCCATATCCGCTCGATGGTCGCGAGGGAAGTATTTTTCTAAAAACAGATCTTTGAATTCCCTCCATTCCATATTTGATACTTCATCATCTTTCTTCGTATTTTGAATCAATGACCACCATTGATCAGCATCTCCAGTGAGGCGGTAAACTGCCATGATAACTTTTTCCCTTTCACTGCTCCCCAAAGCCTGAAATATTTTCTCTAGGGAAAATATCCATTGCTCAGCTACTAAGGTATTTGTATTCCCATTGAACGTTGGTGGTTGTTGCCTCATGAATCGATCTAACATTGATCCTCCACGTTGCGGATCAGGGTGCTCCATACGGGTAAGGTTATTATTCATAACCTGAGTAAGTTGTCCCGGTATGGTGATTAGCTGATCGGCACCAGTTGCATCACCAGCCCCACTATAATTATCTTGAGCAGGAGGGCAATCCCTACATGGAGTGCGTGCATTGATACGGTTTCCATTTCTTCCACTAGGCGCCATTTCTTGAACTTTGGCATAAACTAGATCAGTTTATGAATCAAAATACATAATCCCATACTTATAAAACACTTAACATAAATTGAACTATTTATGGATATAATCCATAATCATAAAAATGTTTTCTTTGAGGAAGTATATACTCATAAACCCTTCATAATGATTTGTAAAGATAATGAGAGTTATCCTAAGCATATCCCCCGGGAGTGTCGTAACCAAGAGTGCAGCAAGGCCCGTTGTCGTGCACCAGTTCCCGTTCGAGTCTAGCTCAAAGCGGTGTTTTCGGGTTTTACCCCTAGGTACATCTGTGCCAGAGCCGCCTCTACCTGCTCGTATCCAGACAGGGATGTATTGCTCGGAAAACTCACAAAATCTCTACAATACCAAAATTCTAGGAAGTTCTTTTATACTAATCCTCAAAGTTCATCTTAGGTCTACGTGCTCTAATCAGAGTTTATCTAAATCTAGCTACCAAGGTTTGTACTAAACTTCCTCTGATACCAACTGTAACGCCCCGACCCCAGCTACCCAGAGTCGGTGCATTACTTCGTAACATTGGCATGATCACAAGAAAGATCAAATCTCGAAAGACCGATTGGTTTAGTAGCCTTGGAAACACTAGATATAATCATAAAGTTTTACATTACATTTCAAAGTGAAAAACCACTACAACAACAAAGTCTTCATATCCACACTATTAACCCCTCATAATATCCCTGCAAGTCATTCATAATTTACTTCTTCACTACCTGGGAAAATAAAACATAGAAAAGGGGTGAGCTCAAATGCCCAGTAAGGATAACAATATAGCGGAACATTCAAAATAAGCATAAACATTTAAGGAAATGAATTACTAAAACAAAAGCCTTTTAAAATTGAATTTCAACATAGTATGGCAAAAGTAAAATGAAATAATTCCATTTACTTGTTCACATGGATATTCTACTAATCGAATAATCACATGCAATATCAATAACCACTTTCATAATTATGGAATGCATAATGCCAGACTATCATAACCACATAGCCAAGGCCTCGTGCCAAGACTACAAATAAGATTTTGTCAAGGCCTTGTGCCAAGACACTAGTTTGTCTCATGAGACCTACCGATGCATCGAGGAGCTATAGCGGGCTCCACCCGTCACTTATTAAGTCCAATGCATTCCCATATGAAAAGGTTTGAACATAACATAAACATTCGTATTAAAACTAGCATACGAAATGTCAATAATTTCACCATAAACTATGAATGGTATAAAAATAGCACATCCACAGTCAAACATATCACAAAACCTTCAATACAATATGGAAGTTTTGTATCATAACAAATCAACTTCAAATAATCTTAAAATCCATCAAAGGATGTTGACATAGATGAAATCAAAATTCTTTTTAAAGAAGTATCTCCTTTTATTTTGAAATCATTTAAGATCCATATAAAATAAAACATTTTCTTTGAAAATATTCTTATAATCTTGTATGGAAAGCTTCGACGATTTTATAATGGCGGAAAATAACCGCACCCGCCGTATAAGTTAAAAAAAACATTCTTACCTCAATTCTGTCGAAAAGGTTAAAAAGGACCTTGTTTTGAAAACGACGGAAAGATTCCTTTATAAACCTCTAATAAAAAGTCAAACAAGGGTATAAATTACTTTAACCCATATTCTTGTAAATAGTAAAAATGTTTTGAAATACATTTTTAAGAAACATGGATGTGGATGATAAAGAGATCCCAGTAGATTATTACGTATAATACAACCTCGGATAATGAAGAGATTGTGAAATAACCCTTACCTTGAACTTTCTCTTAGTCGATGGTATGTTAACCTCCTGTATAATAATTAAAACATTGTTATTAAATTATAAAATAATCATATACATCAATATGATATCATATATGATCTTTTAATATTGATTTGATAATAATATCTTAGTATTATCGTTGTTTCGGGTGTGAACTTTCTTGTTTTCTTTTGTATGTTTTGTTACGTAAGACATGTTTGTAAAGGATAGGTTGTATATTATTCATATCCATAATGATATAAAGTCCTTAAACATCATTTTTAAATCATAAAATGATAATTATACTTGAATGGATACGATGGAGAATGAATCTCATCGCGTTCGTGGAGACGGTAGTCCGTACGTACGCACGAACGCTACTTCCATTTAATTTTTTTATTTTAAAAGAATCGAATCCAAATGATACATAGGTATATTACTATTCCAGTATAATATAATATTTTATATATGTTACATAAGTTCATTAACACCATCCTTTATACGTTCCATGTGTGGTACGAACGAGTCATATCATTTTAAGGGGGCGGTAGTCCGCACTTCCTCAAATGAAATTATCGTATGTATATACAACATGAAACGAATAATGGTGTGAAATAAAATGGAATTTCGGAAGCTTATATATAAAATATATATCCTTAATATCATATTTAATTACAGTGACATCATAATGGCCACCATGAGAGGTGGTAAGATGTATTTGAACAATCATCGTTTCGTGAGGCGTTAGTTTTCCATCCACAGAAACATTATGTTCATCATCCATTAGATGGAGTTGTGTGTATGTGTAGTTTGAATCCTTCTTATAACAACATCATAGTATATTTAGGATACTGTTGTTGTTACAAAAGAAGGGAAATAAAAAGATTTTGGGGGTTGAAGAGGCAAAATAAATGAAAATAATTTAAGAGAAATCGTTACCTTTAATTTAGGTAACTCACTTTGGTTGGAACCAAAGGACTTCTTGAAATGCTTTCTGCCTAAGGGGAAGCTTCAAGGAGGAGGATAGGGATGTGGGGAGCTTAGTTGGGCAGATTTTGGACGAGCCAAGTGGCTTGAGAGGTGTGAATAAATGAGAAGGAGGAGTGCCCTTTTATAAGAGGGGTGAGGGGCACCTTTGGAAAAGCTAGAAATATTAATTTATAATAAATTCATATTCGGTTTCTAATGGCTCCAAAGTTGACTATTCAAAGGTTAAGGTGGGGATAGGTCGAAAACCACTCAACCAATAGAATTTAGACAGGTTTGGGTACTTATATTAACCTTATCTTTAAGTATTAACTCTAAGTTAATTAGTTTCACTTTTACAATGTCTCTTTGTATGTTTATATAATATGGTTAATAAACTTACTATATACATCCAATCGACCCCCAAGTGGTCCCTTAATGAGGAACCTATCATAATATAAGTCTCTTGGCCGAACCTTAGATTTTTAGGAATTTAATATCAATTAATAATATAATATTTGTTTTAAGAACTCTTTTATGTCAATTTTGACACTATTCAATAGTTGCTTTTTGTGAAACTCCTAACAGATTGATTACTTTGAAAAAAGTCAATTACATCAATCCTAATATATCATATTATCATAGAAAATTAGTTTAATTCATTAAAAGTTTCATATTATAATTATTTGGGTATTTATAAGATCAATTATTTTAATTTTTCACTATTTTAGTAATTACTGCATCATCATTGTGTCATAAATAAAATAACTTATTTAATGTCTAAAAATTATAAATAAAATATCATTATGTAGGAAATCTTTTTATCTTTCTAATGAATATTTATAATAGAAAATCCAACATGTATAACCCTATGTAAAAAATTGTTCTTCTAAATGATGTAAGCTTATGCCATTTTTATTTTTATTTTAACTTTATTAATATAATGTGTCATTATCACTTACAAGTGGATCCATGGGGTCCCCAAATAGACCCAAATATGCCCATGGTCGACCATGTACCAACCAATATGGTTAAGACACGTTTTAGGGTAATTTAGTATTATTATAATATTATTTTTTTAACCCTTATTTACCGGATTTACCCTTTAACCATGGTAAATAAAATATTTACCACAGTAACTATTCAAAATGTATAAAAATAAAAGTTACCTATTTACACAATTTGAACATCCTGATTCCAAATATGGAATCCATTTTCCTAAATTCAAAACACAGAATTGGAAGAAATTAATTTAAAATTAATTCCCGCTGTCAAAACAAAAAGCGTGTTTTTAAGAGGTAATAACTATCAAAAGATTGACACTTGTTTATGTTCGGTTTAATTGTAAAATTATGTCCAATGACCAAAATTATATTAAATGGTAAAAATATATTCTAAACATACTTTAAAACCACTCAAATTCACAATTTATCACTATTAATTATTTTGATTAAAAAAGTTGTTTTTAATTAAAATTTAGAAATTTTCACTATTCATCAAAATATGAATGTTATCCGAAATGTACCAAAATTTCACCCTAGGCTAATTTTGATATTCTGAATCTAAAAATGAAGTTAATTTTGAAATATTGAATATATATGATTTCAAAAAGTAGGTATTACTATTCACAACGGCTAGTTTAATTAGTTGTGGTGTGTGTTAGAACTCGAGGTTGCGTACAACACACGCTATCGCATTATTCGAAGGGAAACGTACCATAGAAGCTTGGGGTGTTACAAAAAACATTATTACATTCCTATTTTCCTAGTAAGTATAGAAAACATTATAAGATACAAAAAATAAAGGGGTCAACACGGTGTGTAGTGGACTACCATTTGAGTGATTTCCACCTATATCAAGAGTTTATACCCATCCTCCCTCAATAAGATAAACACATAAATCATGTGGCATACCCCATGAGTCATCTCTTATTTTGAATGGTGGTTAATAAAGTCCAGCTTCCTTGAGTATTGGGAAATTTAATGATGATAAAAAAACCAATAGGATTCAGTAAGCATCCAATCATTCACATCCAACCTATTTCATCATCTATAGTGTCCTCCCTGACACCCACATGCATATACTAATGAATCTTTCCACTATAGGAATAAATTACTAACATAACCAATTGGCCTCCCTTTCTCCCACAAATTTCAATATACATGTAGGATCACATCACAACATAAGAAGTAGGAGACAAACATCATATAAACTAGTCTATTGGACCTTAAACAAGGCATCTAACCTTCATAGATAATTAGAACTCATGGATGTAATGAATAAGGTACTAAATCTAACAATAAATAATGTAACCCAAAACCCTACCATGAAATATTTCTTTTAAGGCAAATGTTTTGTAAATCCCTCAATAATTAACAAATTTATTATTTTGAGGTTCCAACTATGGGAAACATAAACAATAATATATAAAAAAGAATGAAAATGAAAATTGAAATTCATTTAATTCATAATCAACAAGAATCAACATGCCTATGGCTAAACAATTAATTCAATTAATCATTATTACTGCAAAAAAAAGAACCATTTACATGCCTCTTTATCTTTGAAAAATAATTATAATTAATACTAGTTTATATTATGTACCAATTTCTATCAAGAATGACATGCTAATAAATTCAAGAATAGAAATAACATTATCTAGAAAAACAAGTGGAAAAAACATATTACTGATACCAGATAATTTATTGAGTTCAAATATTTATTATGTCAATTACATTGTAATCCAGTGGGTTAAAACATGATAACTCTAAAGGTTCACGTAAAAGAATAGAAAATCCATGAATACCCTACATCAAATGGTTTCTGATGTTCTTTTCTCGAGAATAGATCAAGGAGACATATCACGATCGTCTTTCCCAGAACAACTACATACACCTAAGGATGTCATGGAACAACCGCATCACCAAAAACCTAAATGAAATCCCTTAAAACCATTGAGATCAAATTCCATATCATGGAAAAGTGGAACGAGATAAGACGCATCAATTAAACCCAAAGTACAATGGTAGAGATTACCAAAAATTGATGATTGATCAATAAAAGATGTTTGTGAATTGATCCGACATGAAGGAATCTATAAACATTGAAGAGTGATACATCTATGCATTATGCTGTCAAGAGGGGGTGCTCTCAATCTATAGGGTTTGAAAACCCCGAGTGGATGGGTGTCTTTAAAATACCAATTGGTGGGGTAGTACATGACATGTAACTCCCTATCCTGTCGTGTACCACCTCGAGTATGACATATGATAAAAAACACATTTCCACGGAACATTGTTTTATTTTTTATGGAATCCAAATGCAACATGTTATTTCCCCATTTGTCAATTCTTTTACCCCCTATTTATATCTTTTCATGAATGAACTCTTCCAAACATCCATTGATCCTTCTTCAAGCTCCTAGGTCTTCGCAAACAAAAAAATGGATGATCCACATAGATCTAGGACCTTACACCTGATACCCCTAAAAGCATTCTCATCCTAATGAAAAAAAACAACCCAGAGTAAAAACATAAAATGTGTTTTCCTAACAACAAGCCCGCAAGATACCTCTCAAAGAACTCTCCACTACATGAGATCAAACACATCAAAATAACAATGCGAAAACACTCAATGGCCACATGCATCTCATAAATACTCTCCTGGAGGAGATACCTCTCAATGATAAAAATACACACACAAAAACAAAATAAATCCATCTAATAAAAACAAAAGTTCTCCACTGGCCTCTGAGAGATGGTTTCATCATCATCATCATCAATCATTCCCCAATTGATGAAACGAGTTTCATCATGAAGATAATGAATTAAGTTGGAACACATGAAAAAAATCAGGTAGCTCGCTCATTTGTGGCTGAAGTGCTCCTCGATATTCCACAACTCCAACATGAGATAACACCTTGAATGGCCCATCAAACCAATGATAAAGCATACACCCACGACCAAACCTTTACTCCCCATGACAAGGATTCACCATTAAAAACACATGATCCCCACCATCAAACACCCAAGGTATCCCCCTTTGATAGACATATGTTTATGATGATCATGCGCTGACTTCATCCTCTCACAAATAAATTGATACATCTTTGGCGTGTTCTGTACCTCTCCCGGACTGAGAATTTCTAACTCACTAAAACTAGTCCATAATAATGGAGATTGACAGGTTATTCTATACAATGTTTCAAATTGTGTCATACTGATGGTGCAGTGAATAATAATATTGTAAGAGAAATACACCAAGGGTAAGTGCCTCATCCATGAACCTCAAAAATCAACGACATAAGAGCGCAACATTTCTTCAACCATCTATATGGTTAGATCTATATGAAAATATGTATTTGGATGAAAAACAGTTCTATGGTATAGCTGAGAAACAGAAGCATACTGTAGACCTATCCACACCATTGAGGTAAAAAAGGATCCCAATAAAAAATGATCACCCTTGGAAATATGTGGAGTCTCATCACATTTTCCGGATACTACCTCAGAAAAACCTCCACTGAGCTCAACTCCTTGATCGCTATAATGATAGCTGCTTTTGATAAATGATCCAGTACCACCCATATAGAGTCATTGATTCTCTGAACTAGATTTAAACTAGTAACAAAGACCGTTGATATGTTTTTTTCACTTATACTAATGAAAATCCAATGGATGGATATAACAAACGGGAACATGGTGCTTGACCTTCACCTTCCGACAGACCAACAATAGAGACAGAAACACTACAATGGCATGCTTCAGCCTAGGCCACCAAAACTGGATCCTCAAAGCTCAGAACATCTTTGTCGTGCCAGGAAGCACCGCTAATGTTGAAATATAGAACCATATGAGATCTATCTCAAACATCACAAATGGAATGAAAGACCTTCCCTCATACAACATGTGGTGTTGTTCATCTTTAGACTAACCATTAGAGGCCTCACCATAAACAACTCGGTCTCAACCGAACTCCACCTCTAAATCCCAAACAGGGACACTTCCACCTGCTAGACTAGAGTTAACGACACCATCATCTGAAAAAGAAAACTTATTCTTCAAGAATATCCCTTTTCAAGATGTAATGAGGAATGTTCATCCATCACACTCTAATAATCCCCAGATTCATGCACTACATCACTACATGACTTCCTGCTCAGCGCATCTGCTACAACATTCCCCTTTCCGGGTTTATATGAGATTTCCAGGATGTATTTATGTATGAACTCCATCCACAATTACTTCCAATGGTCAAGACACTATAGGAGAAGACATAAATATGTCTATTAAGATAAGTTAAAACAATAAAGATCTATCCAATGAGGTAATTTCTCCACAAAATTAAAGAAAGAACAGTTGCTGTGAACTCAAGATCATGGGTGGAATAGTTACATTCATGGGGATGAAACTACTGAGTGACATAAGAAACAACTAATCTTAACTGCATTAGAATGAAACCTAACCTAGAAAAACAAGAATAACAGAAAACATGTAACTAAATTTCCTTTGATAGCATAAAATGAACCGGAGCACTGACCAACATCTCCCTCAGATTCTCGAATGATGCATGACATTGATTAATCCACATGAACGACTAATAAATCTTTTTCCATGATGTCATAGGTGTCCAAACCCTAGATAATTTGGATATGAACCTCCTTTAGTAGCCTGTGAGACCAAGGAATCATTTCACCTCTACCACTGTCCAGGGGGATGCCAAAGATACAACTGCATATATCTTCGAGGGATCCAGAACTACTCCCTTCTGGGACACCACATTCCCCATGAAACGAACTTCTTGATCCCAAAACTCACACATCGAAAACTTCCCAAAGAATTTTTTTACAAAGAACTCACCAAATGGCATACAAGGGCTCTGTATCCTCCTCCTTAAATGGGGAGTACATAAGGATGTTGTTGATAAAAACCAATAGGAACTTATCTATGAACTCATTGAACACTTTCGCACCCCAAAAACTTCATGGTATGTTTCTCTTAAATACATTATAGTTATAGCCAATATTTCCTGAATCATTGAACCTATATGGAACAAAACATTGTTACTTATAGGTGATATCCATAACCTAGCCATTAAATTTAAAATTTTCCACTCTCCGATTTGAATTTTAAAAATATGATATACACGAATGGGTTCATGATGATATTTAGAGTTTGATAGAATTAACTAAATTTTAAATGAATAGTGACCTACCCTCATGAATAGTAACCTACTGTTATGAATAGTAACTTACTCTTATGAATAGTAATATTACTTTTATGAATGGTATCCATGCCCTTGAAGGTATAATTGAATTTAGGCACCTTAAAAATGAAGATGAATATTTTAAGTGTATATTTTTCGATTAAATAATTATTTTAATTAAATATTTAATTAATAATATTTATAAACATATTTTTGATAAATGGACTTCATTTTTGGATTCTACATGTCGAAAAATGGATAGGGTGAATTTTTGGGATTTTTGTGAAATACATAAATTTTTGATGAATAGTAAAATGCGATAATTTACAATAAATGCTAAATAAGGAATTTATTGAGTCATTGATGATGATCTGCTGATGTAAGCCCTATTTGTTCGAAGTAAAATGCATATATTACTATTATTGGTCATGAGATACTCCCTTTTGGTTGTCTTTAGAGGAAATAATAAATTAATGATTATAAAATATAGAAAACTCCTCTCCCCTCCACCATATAAACCACCCCTCACCCCCTCTTCCTCCCACACCACAGAAGCTTAAATCCTTGCCTTTATTATGCCAAATAAAGTCCCCATGCCCTCTCCCCATGTCCAAGACCTTATAGTTTCACCAAAAGGCCAAAAAAAGTCTTTAAGGAGATTCTCATGGAGGAGTACTCAAAAGGTGAACCTTTCTTCTCTTTTCTTTCAATTTCTTCTATAAAGTTCCATTATTTTGTTTTACCTTCTCACCTCCCCTCATAAAAATGAAATGATAATTCCAGTACCTTAAATTTACTGTATTTTCATTTTACTAATGGAATATTTTATAAAAATATCTCTTTCCCCCACAATTTATACAATAAATGCAAACACCGTTCGAGATTTGTAAATTTATCACACTCAAGGAAGATGGGTTTTCAATTTCCATTACTATCTTTAATAATGGTCATGAAACCTTTTCAATAGTTGAAACAAGTCATAATATATGTTTCTTATCTTGATTAAGGATCAGGAAACTTTACACACTCATAATATGTAATAATAAAATAAAACAAGTTTATTGTGCACACAACCGCCAACCCAAATCCAAGCATTTATTTTTAACTCATCAAATGAGTCATTCTCATGGTATATAACCAGAATCATTATAAGATAATTTATATCTCTTTAATTTCACTATTAATTTATCTTATCAATTCTGGATGTTTAACCACATTTCAATCAAAATTCATTCAAGGATACAAGTAAACATATCATGAAAACCAATGATGAAAATCCTACCAAAACAATTAAATTTAATCTCTTAAACCATAAAAGAGGGAATTAATGAACATAATATGGTTATAAAATATAATTAATATGATGATTTGGTTCAGGAATTATTAATTAATAAAGGTAAATTTGATTATTCAGATCATTAAGAACAATCAAGAACACCTTCGAGTATAATGTAAGGGATCATATCTCTCACTTTTGTTCAAGAATCTACCCCATGTTGTGATCTTTTATTTTTAATTCCTAATAAAGGGGTATATTTAAGAACCTACCCCATACAAACATTGTGACATATAAATAATTTAATACCCCTTTACCCCTCATTAATCCCTCGCAATAAAACTCGTTACCATGCCGAAATGTTTGTAAGGGGTTTCTCATCTCACTTTCATTTCTGTGGGATTTCCAATGTTCACCTCTTTTTTCTTATATGTGGTGTAGGTATACTTCCATTTGATATATAATAACATGGTTATTTTTATATTCATTTTATTCAATTATTCATTTGAGGGTTATTAAGTTCTGGTCATATGATTCCACCGATTACATTGTGGAAAGAGACTTTGTCTCAAATTCAATTTTGTTGTGAATAACTTTGTATTATGCACCTAATATTCTTTATGAGGTGTAACTACTGCCCATTTGAGGTCACTTTTAATTTGAAATAATATTTATATTAAATATAAATAATCTCATATCATGGATATGTTTGTTGTCTAAACCGTATACCATTTTACAAATGATGTTTATTCGGAATGTTGTTTTAATTATGGAAATATTGATGAATCCGTATACTCTACTCTATACGGATATTGAAAAGGAATATTTATATTTTATTGAATCAATGTATAAAGTATTATTTGGACATGAATTGGTATTTGGGTCCCACTATATCCCCTTTATGCATCGGTAGGTCTCATTAGACAAATCATTTGGCGACAAACCATTCGATATTGTTTCGAAAAATCAGTCGAGTTTCTACCCACAGAACTAAACCATTTTAATGTAATTATGGTTTCATGTGCCAGATACATGACATCCAATTAAGAATCATTATCTTTATTCATTATCATTTATTATTATTATCCATGAGGTTTTCACTATGACATAATCTATGGATGCAGTTTCATTCTCAGTTTATTAATAGCAATAGTGTTTCATTTTTTCAGCGTGCCATATAGATTATTTCAGATTGACTATGATTCACTTATAATTGTGTTCATGATTCTACTATTTGTAACCCTTTATAAGCATTTGATCCCACCCCTTTCATTGTTTAATTTCAATATGTGACAATGTGGATATCATTTATTGAGTTCTTTTGGATGCAGTTTTTGGTTTTCGTTGTGTATTGTACTTTGTAAACTTTTCTAATGTATTTTGAGTAACATATATGTATCTAGTTTCTTCAAGACTGCAAAACTGATCGTTTCTTTGGGATTTTCATTCCTTATGACCATGCCGAAACCACAATTAATGGACTATCTATAGCCTAGAGGGGTCAGGGTGTTACAAACACAACATCCATCAACCCTATGAACACAGCTGGAGCATTTATCACACCGAATGGGATACAACCAGTTCATAATTCCCATGAAGAAAATGGGAATTATTCTTCAGGATATCGTCATCTTTCACATGCATCTAATTATATTTTGACAACAAATAAATCTTTTAGAACCAACTTTCACCATTCAGTTGATCTAATAAATCATAAATATGTAAAAGAGGATATATATTCTTCCCTGTTATTTTTTTATGCAATTATTATAAATACACAACTGAAAACTACCATTAGCCCTATTTATTAATGAAACTGGTTCACCCCACGGTGACACACTCATCCAACCAAAAACGCAATGTAATAGACAATAGAGATGTATACACATCTCCCTTAACTCATAAGGGGAATTCCTATATGGATACATAGTGATAAGAGATAATCCAATATGTAGTTTGATCCCAAACTCAATCTCTCATCAAGGGGGTAATGATACAACCTATTTTAGAAATCCATCAGGGTACTCTTCTATGGCCCTAAGAAATGCCAACATCTAATTATCTGAAGAACATAGCATCATCTCATCCATCATAAATGACAAGGATTGAAAATTCCTAGGACCCAACAGAGGGTGTCACTCTCTAACAAACACTTTTGGCTCTCTATCTACATCGAAGAACACCACCTACCTACTAAAGCCATATATGATAGCCTACTACGAAAAAAACCAATACATGAAGATGAAGAAATCATATGGTCTTATCTGTAAATATATGAAATCTCACCAAGAGTGGTGCATCCCTGTAACTTTCTCAATGTCTCTACATACTTCAAACAAGTCAGCTCTATCATCGACTGGCATAGTCAACACTAAGGGAACGAGAAGCCTCTCTACCACAATTATAAAAGAATGGAAAAGGGATGGTGATATTAAGGATTGTGTCTATACTGAATCAAAAAAAGGAATAAACCCATGTAGAAAACAAAAAATGGGTACCTCAAATGACATATGGCGTACCTAGAGCTAAAAAAGCTAACAAATTATGTTGAACATGACCTACTCTGTGGCCTCTCTAACCCTGATGATGACTAGCCCCATGATCACGATCAGATCTCTGATGATGGAGAGCATCACAGGGCTATCCTCTGCCTTCCCCATCTCCCCTCTCATTATCCAAAGCCGGTGCAGAATGATACTACTTCCTCGGCTAGAACTACCTCAATAAGAGAACCTGGGGTGGAACAACTGGTGCACGTTGACAACAATAAATTGTTGATATCTTTCCATACTATTGAACTTCGCCTACATAAAAAAGTTCCTCATACCTTGGGATAGGCCTGAGAGCCTCCTCCCCTAGAGAAACATGATGCTGAGGTTTGGGACCTACACTCAACCGAAAGGAAACTCTTCATCCCTGAAAACAGAGAACTTCATACCACAGCTTGGCTTCATGAGTAATCTTGAAGAAAACCCTCTCATAATGATCGCATTTTGGATAATGTACTCTCGATGACCTCTAACCTCACCATCAACTCAAGATATGTATTTAGCATTAATGGGGTTATCTGATGCTGGATCTTTGGGCACAAAGTGTCTTCAAAATGCCTCACCCTAGATTCCTCATCTGGCAATAGGTCCGACTCATATCGTAAAAGGTTCATGAAATAGATTCGAAACTCTCATATACTAGAGATCCCATGTCAAAGGATAAGAATCTCTTGGAGACTAAATACCTTCACGGTCAAATAAATAAACCTGACTCTATACTTTTTATAAAACTTCTCCCATGATATTTCCAAATCCTCACGATCCCCGAGGAACAAGAACCACCATTGCCTCGCTACCCCACACACAATCATGACAACAAAAGAGTCCTAGTGCTCCTTCTTGGAATGGATTAAACGAAAGGCTATATCAAAATCCTCTAGCTAGTCTTCTGGGACTACATTTGAAACAAATCCCTCATATTTCTATAGACTCTGGCATTGAAACACTCAAAGGGTCCTCTAAGTGTCATCATCATCATCCTCTACCCTGCAACGATCTGCTGGCATCACCTACTAGACATCTTCTACATGAACCAGATGAGGATGTAGACCTAGTGCCATACTTACAAAATAACAAAATGTTAGAGCTCCTAAACATAGAATATGAAAGAGTCAAAATTATTTAATTAATTTTCTCATTTTATTCATTTTAGGTAAACCTATCCCATGGTCTACCCATTCAAACATAGGAACAAAGAAGAATGATGCAGGTTCCTTTCCAAGGTCTCTACCCAGAAACCAATATCACCTCACTGAGAATCTACTGTAAAAATAATTTTTTGTACATATGATCACATGGGGGAATAAATGTATATTTCTCAGCGGGTCTCTAGTCTATAAATCACTTTCTAAACT
Organism: Viscum album; assembly: GCA_963277665.1. Classification (NCBI taxonomy): domain Eukaryota; kingdom Viridiplantae; phylum Streptophyta; class Magnoliopsida; order Santalales; family Viscaceae; genus Viscum; species Viscum album. The sequence goes on along the minus strand of OY728158.1, from coordinate 1,755,351,371 downwards.
TAAATGACATAGTTTCCCTACCAAAACATGCAACCTCACATGTGCCAAACCCCAAACTCCATCCTATCCCTCAACCTCCCTATGACACAACTTTTTCACAACCCCTCCCCCACGGTGTACCTTTCCCGCTTTGTCAATGTGAGAAGAGAGATAGTGACCCCTAATTCCAGCCTACAGAGTTCCTCGATTTTTGAGACTAGCACTGGGGGTATTGTGAATAAAAAAATAGGGTGAAATACCCTCTAATAGAACACATGTGAAAGAGATAGATAAGACTGAAACAAACCAAATCCAACTCAAACAATAATATAAAAGAAATCCCAAGTTCACATTTTTAATTTCATGCAATATCGACTACAACTAAAATGGAAAACTGTAATTACCAAATGAAAGTAAAAATTTAAGGGACCACAAATCCTGAATATCTCCTGCAACCCCATGATAATATTAAACAAACTCATCTCCATCCCACTCCATGTGACATGATAATAGATTATATATACATAGGGTGAGTATAACAGTATACTTAGTATGATCCTACTCAGAACCTCTCTTGAAAATGTAAACGAAGCATGCTAAAGAATAGTGAACAACTAGTTAATCTAAATCATCACCTAAACTGGTATACCATGTTCCTAGCCTAATAATGGATAATATCACAATGTATTGAAAATAAAATTATATGATGTAATAAATAATATATGGGGTACCCCGTTACCACTACCCTGCTGGTTTGTTACTTTTCCCCAATTTCGTATTTCTTAATCATCTCTCTCCAAAATGGTTTTCCTATTGAAACCTGTGCAAAGAACCATAACACGAACCTCATGCATAACCAAAGTAACCAAATAGATTCTAAGAGCCACCACTGCTAGCATAACATGTATCATACATCGGGAATTATACCAAAATAAATTACATCCCATACACTACTGAGGATCCTCAATCAATCATAGCCTATACAAGTTACACCTATAGTAGTCGATAGGAAATTATTTCTATAATATATGATTGTTTATAACCAAAATCCATTACAACCCTCTAAACACATATATGGGTAAAACTAACTGATGTGTCTACCAGAACATGTAACTACCAAGAGAAAATATTAGGTCAATAGTGGGTATTCTTCCATCCATACTCCCATTGGGATGTTGAGGAAAACACCCCCCAGGGCTCAGAATCCACAGGGTATTAGTTTCGCAAACTGACGTGGTGTATCAGCATATAAAAGCACAAAATGTATGGAATATAAAATTGCTTAAAACCACACTATGGTCATAACCTGAATAAAGAATCCATTGTAGCTACTGTCTCTAAGACTCCCGACTTCTATTGAGAAGACTAGGTATCCTTTAAGAACAAAATAATGTAGTGAGATTTTTTATATTACTTCTTTCCCTTTTTATCATTTTCACTTTAAATTAATTAAATCATTTTTCATTTATTAACCATTATCAATTCCAGATTATATTTCATAATAATCACACCCAAAGTCCATTATTCCTTTAAATAGAAACCATAGCATTGGGTCCAAGAAAGCTCAAACATTGTTGGTTTACATTGTTTATTCAATCATTTATTAAAAAAATTATTAATTTCTCATATTCTTAGGAATTCTTGAAAACATTATACATTACCAAGAACATTGGGGCTCATCATGGTGGTTAAGTGAACTACCCTTCAAGTCATTTACCCCTAAATCAAGAGTTTAGACCCATCCTCCCTCTAGAAGATAAACACGAAAAGCACATGGAATGCCACGTGCGTCTTCTCCCCTTTAGGAAGGGGGTAAGAAAGGCCTGGTACCTTGAAAATTGGGGAATGTAAAGTAGATAAACAACCAATAAGATTCATCAAGCATCCAATCATTCACATAAATCCTATTTCATCATCTCTAGTGACCTCCCTAACACACTCATGCATTAACCAATGCATCTCTCCACTGTATGCATTAACTATTTCCACAACAAATGGGCCTCTATGCCCCTACACATCGCAACAACCATCTAGGATCACATCAAAACAAAAGTAGCAGGAAACAAACATCATATGTACCGGTCTCTTATCCATTAGAAAAGGAATCCATCATTCATACATAATGAAAACTCATGTCTCCAATGTACAAGGAACTAAGCCTTACAAGAAATAGGGTAACTCCAAACCCTACCATGAATTATATTTTATAAAATAGACGGTTCATTAATCCATATGGATTGAAATATTTTATTATTTGTTACAACTATGGTAAACCTAAATAGTAAGCTATCAAAAATTAAATAAACAGTTAATTGGCACACCTTTAATTCATTACCAACAAGAATCAACATGACTCTAGCTCAATAATAAATTCAATTAAACATGCATACTACAACTACAACAACCATAATAATTTTCATGCCATTTTATATTTTAAAAATAAATATAATAAATAACATTTTACGTTCTTTACCAATTTCATTCAAAAATGAAATGCTAAACAAGACAAACATAGAAATCATGCAATCTAGAAAAACAAGAGGAAAAAATAATCTATAGAGACCAATTTATTTATCCAGTTAAAATATTTATTAGGTGAATTCCATTTTGATCCAGTGGGCTACGACTTTCTTACTGTACAATTACACATAAAATAATAGAGAAGACATGAATCCCCTACCTGAAAACATTTATAACATTATTTTCTCTAGAATGGATCAATGTGATGGATAAATATCACCATCCTCACAACAAATGCACCCACCGAAGGATGTTGTGACACAATAACATCAACAAAAACCAAAAGAAACTCTCTTAGAACCCTGGAGATGAAGTTCCATAGCATGGAAATTGAAATGGGAGAAGAAGGATCGAATAAAACCAAATAAAAGTGGAAGATCTTACCACAGATTGAATACAGATTAAAGAAGGAATATGGGAATCGATATAGGATGAAGGAACCCCCAAATGTTGAGAGGGAGGTGTACGAGTCACCTAGGGTCGATTGGGGGTGTTCTCAAGCCCAAGGGTTTGAAAAAACTGATCAGTTGGTTGTCTGTAAAATACCCAGCGGCAGGCCGGTACACGACGTGTACCTCCCCTTCATGTCGTGAACCACCTCAAGGAAGGCATTTTCCAAAAATTTCATCACCTCAGTGCTCATTTTTTTCTATAACCTGAATGGTACACGTTGTGTCCCACTGAGTCATGTCGTGTATTGCCCCTGTTTCAAGATTCTCATACCCGAACTCCTCCTGAATTACTTTGGGCCTTGTTTGAGAACCTTGTTCATCTAAAACATTTAAATGGTAGATCCATGTGGATTTGAGCCCTTAAACATAGTTGTAATACATTTTAAAAAAATCATTCTTGGGGATATCCACCTTCTTCACCCTTTGAAATATCCCAACCATAGATCAACCTTGGAGAAGTATTTTGTTCAATGTACCTAATCTAAAAAGTCATCAATTCGTGAAAAAGGATACTTTCTATTTAACATTATTTTTTGGGCTCATTATAATCAATGAAAATGCACATTATCCCATCCTTATTCATGTCAAAGAGGACTGATCACCCCATGATGAAGCACTTGGGCATATAAACCCATTCACCATATTCTCATACAGTTGTTTCCTTGTCTCCTTATTCATTAAAAAGTACATTATATATAGAGCCTTGGATATTGGAAATCCACAAGTATATGATCAATTGATAATTAAACATCTCTTCAAGGTGTAAGACTAGAAAATTCATCGAGAAACACATCGGTGGATTCCCTAACAATAGGCAGGTCTTTAAGAATTGTTTCATCCTTCGACTCAATAATATGTGAAATATATTTGTGCTAATAAATATGTAATATCCATCCATGAGATGAAGGTTCTATAGAAGATTCATCCTCCTCATTTATCTATTATAGAATCACTGGTTGATTCTCTATATGGTGATTTATTTCACTCTCATGACAATTTTTAATTGATCTATATAGGGAACCTAATCTATGCTGATAATTGCATCATATTATACCATTAGAAGTATCATAAAGTTCTCTAAGAATATCAATCCACATATTGTAACAGAGGAGGAGTTATATTCCGAATATGCAATAATTTTTCTATTTTCTATTTTCACTAACATCACTACTTCAATTCCTTGTGGTGATGTTTTGACTGTTCAACTAAGCATTCAAGATATAAAAAAATGAAGAGAACTATGGATGATAACCCTACTATCCACTATTTTATTCTAGTTATCCCAAAATCAATATAAACATATAGATGTTTACATTTAAACTATTAAAAACATAATGGTTATTCTAATGACATTAAAGGGATAACATATAAACTACACTTATCTCTTTATCTTGTGAATTTCTATGCTTTGATCTATGTTAACCATGATATTCTTCCTAAAATATATTATTATGTGATTTTTACCTTAATATTGGTTCATACTACAACTATGAAGTATTAGAAGAATATCTCCCAGGAGTGTCTGACCATGATTGAAGCAAGTCCCATTACCGTGAAACACTTCATGTTCGAGTTTAGCTCAAAGTGTTGTTTTCATATTTTACAACTAGATACGTCTATTTGAGATGCACCTCTATATGTTCATATCTATATGGGGATATATTTTCTTGATAATCCACTTACTCTGTATTCACCATGATTTAGGGATTATTTTCTTAAACTTATTCTTATCCCTAAGGATTTCTCTATATTTCTCTAATCATAATTACAAAATATAAGTGAACATATCCTATGATACAAACTATAATGGCCCTAATATTTATTACACATTTGAACATGATTGATTACATAAACATGCACATAATAAAACTCAAAATATAAATAGGTATAATGTATTTGGGGTTTATTAACATTACATATCAATGTAAAGCATGAAATACACATCTTAATTGAAATGTTGTTTTACATAACCACAACATTCCAACGTACTTATCATTGTATGGGATAACATGAGGATATACAAAAAAAGGATGGTCTATAATGACCAGTGAGGGTCTAATCAACGAATAACAAGAAGAATACAATACATGTTAGTAAATAGATATGTTAATGTAGTATAAGAGAAACAAGAACATGATGTTATATGACTATCATCACATGCAAATGAATTAAAAACTTATAAAAATTACATCACTATAATAAAGGAATCTGGTAAACCCCTATCCCAACATGATGTTAAGAATACCTATATAAAAATTAGGTAAAACCAGGTCCCAAAATCATGTATTGTGATACTAATCATTACCCAATTCATTGGAGGGATATTAAGGTGCACCCTTTATAAACATTTTAGTCTTATTTTTAAGTGTGCCACGTGGATTATATAACATGGAATCTGTCAACATAATCATTTATTCTAGGACTGAAGAATCTGGAATAAATAAATGTAAGTCTCCAATCAATGTGTATATTTTTTAAGGGTGTAAACCCTTGATATAGAAAGGGGTATGGTATTCACTGTAGGATTATTTTTCCATGGAAAATCGTTGTATTATTTCTACAGCAAAATGACATCAAATTGAAATTAATAATGTGGGTAGATGATACAGAAAAGGGTCACTCATCATTGATACACAAAATGGAGATTCTGGGGTTCATGTTTCATAATATCATAGAAGATGAAATGGAATTTATGTTGCATAATACAAATAATGTTCTTGAAAGGGAAATGAGATGATATAAATCCCATACGGAATTTCAGCACAGTAACGACGTAGGGAATTATATAAATGGAGGAGGATAAATGATCCCACATTATAAAAACATAAAATTGTTAGAATGGACTTTATTATAAAAGGATTAAAATATGAAAAATTGAAATTAAAATGACCAATTTCAAACAAGGTTCCTGAATTGAATGGTAGAGAGAAAGGTAAGGATCCCATATTTGGATGTGTGATCCAATAGGATTTGGAAAGGCTTCATGGGAAATTAGGGGTGACTTGGGAGGAAACATAGGAGTAGGGTCTGAGGGTGGTAGAGCATTAAATATATTTAGTGTAGAAGAATGGTTTCTTGGGTGGGTATATATAGGAAATGTGGTGCAATTATTTATTATTTTGGTTTTGAATAGTACACACTAAAATATTCCAAAACACAAACCATCCCATGGTTTTTACACATGTTATCTAGAAAATGTTATTGGTATACATTATTTAATAATGATTTGGGGAAAATATGTTAAAATATTTAGCTTCCTTATGTGGAGGTGAGTTAGACCTTTAATGAAATGATTTTAAAATCATAAAATTTTTATATGTCTTGGAGGATTAACAATGGCTATATAAAATAAGTAAAAAAATATAAAATTATATTATTTTAATGGAAAAAATATATTGGGCCTAATATATCCTTTATTTTATTTTATAACATCACTATTTGGTCATTATGAAGTCATAAAACACACTATACATTTACATGGAATTGAATTTTTACCCCAAAATTCAATTGTTTTATAAAATTAATAAAAATTCAATGTTTTATTATTTTTACATACTTATTCTGAAAATAATATTCATTTTATATAAATAATTTTCTAATTATGTGAATTATCACTTTTAATATAAAAACTGATATTTATTGAATGTTGATGGGTTTGGATATAAATAGTTTTTAAACCATAATAAAAATCTCAATAAACATCAAAAATATTTTAAGATAAATTATATATATATAAAAATTATAATAGTATATTATTAAAATATTATTTAATAAAATATAAACTCATTTATCAAAATATTTTTCTTAGTTCAATTTTAATATTATCCAAAAACTATATTTATGCTTTAAAAATCATTTACCAAATAACAATAATGGAATGAATATATATTCATTATTATATACAAAAATAATACAATAATAATAATGCCATGGACTTGTAACATAACCATTTATTACACCAGCATATGACCTATGAGTAAGGTGTGTGATATTGGGGCTTTCACAGGGTCGTTCGATGAACATGGTTTTGGACATGATCCCGATGAGCTTAAAATTATACCATAAACAGTTTTTCTCATACATAAGTTGCTTGATCTTGGCTTGGGCTTGTTCTAGAGAAGAGACCATAGAAGCTATATCCCTCGAAATATCTAATAAATAGGATTCGTAGGGAAAAATCCTACCAGATGAGGCCATCAAATCCTTTTTCTGTGTAAAAATGGATCGGTAAAAACACATATTTATACCAATCATGTGATCATTATTAATCAACCATGGTATCAATTGTAATCATTCCAAACCATAATTTAGATATAATATGATATAATAAATCGAAAGGAGTTAATTTGTATCCTATATCCTTAATAAATTTAATTAATAGAAATAATGTTTTATTTATAAATGTTCAGGTCATTAAAAGATGTACATTCCGACACATTACACATCATGAATACCACTTACATAATGAGTACGTCTCAATAAGATACTATAAACACAAATATATGATTTATCATTAATTTTAAAAAATATTAAACACCATAGGACAACCCATTATAATGTGATACCCATTAATTATTTCATTTTTAATGGTCTAGAGATTTAGAAATCCAATAAATAATATTTCCTAAGGATATTGATTGGGGATTGATTGGTAAGGGAATCCTTGATGAAGGACTGCTACAGATTTATTTCCCTTATATTATTCTCTTTGATATTCTATTTTTCATTATAAAATTTCTCCCCTCTCCAAAAAAATACACTTTCATATACATAGAGGGGTATTTCATTGAGTTGTCGATAAATGGGGAGGCTTTACCAACTTCTATGTTTGACTTTATTCATTTAATTGAATAAAAAATTTCCTTTTCTTCTTCTAAATGGATTCAATGTTTTATTATGTTATTAATTTGGAAAAATTATTTCTAGTTTTAGATTAAATTTATATTAATTTCTTTGGTAAATAATCCACATATCCCTACACCCAATTCCAATCTGTTTTCCACAGAATATATTATGGGTGGGTGGTGAGTGTTCGTCGACCGGTAGTCCATGTGACAAATTTTTATAGGGACTTTTCCTAATTAGCGAAAACTAATTATCAATTTGGAATTACATTAATTTATGAAAAGTACTTTTTAATAATTAAAAAACATGGAAATTAGGGTATACCATTTCATACATGATTTGCAATGGCCAATCCAAAACCATCAGTCCAAGGGGGAGTGATGAATCCACAACGGAATCAGAATTAAACCATCCACAATAAGTATAATTTATAAAATTTAGAAACAATGATGTTGACCTCACCTATTTTGATAATCCCAATTATGCTTTATTATGTCTTGATAGTGTCACTTATGTTTTAATATGTGTTTATAATCCTATATATTTGTTAAATTATGTTGAAAAAAATATCAAAATGATCATTGGAATTTTTTAATCAATGGTTATCTATGGTTATACATGTTTTGAAATAATTCTAACTCAATCTGGATATGTTTTTCATAGAACAGATTAGTATTCGAGTCACTAATACAGACCTACCAATATAGTAAGTACACTGTTATGCATAAGTCCACGGGTATGCACAATAGTTACTGATACAGATAAACAGACAGCTACTGATATGAAGTCCACCGATACAAATAGAAGAGCCACTGATACAAACAGCCACTGATATAAAGGTATTAGGGAAAAAGATACCAATAATGCCACGTAAACCAGTACAGAAGTCTACCGATATGGATAAGGTCACCGGTATACAGACAGTTACCGTTACACCTGAGATACTGATAGAATAAGTCTACCGGTATGCACAAGTCAACTGATATAGAATTACCGCAACTATTATGAAGTCCACCGTTATAAGCTCACTAGTATGGGTCCCTGATACATATATGCCCCGATACAGAAAGGTCACCGATATGCATAACAGTTACTAATAAAAAGAGCTACAGATACATAGAGCTACTATTATAACAAGTTATAAATACTGACAGAACGTCACTGGTACAATGAGCCAGCAACTAATAGAAGGAATACCAATAAGAGGATCTACAGATAGAAAGAGCTACCGATAGAAATATCTACTGATAGAAGGAGAGACTGACTTCTATGAGCTAACATTATAAATGATAACAACTACTAATACAGAAGATCTACCGATACAAGCTCACTTATACCAAGAGATACCGATGGAAATCAGTCACAGTTTCTATAAACTCTAATTCTATTTGTTTAATTAGGAATGATCATATTTGGTGCTTTTAATGCACCTGCTATTAATAAATGATAGTGGTTGGCATTTCAGGAACTGTACCTCGTACCGGTAAAAAGATAATCATTCATATTGGTGGAGATAAAGCTATATAATGGAACCTCGAACTACTAAAGACTTTTGGTGGTCAGTCAGTCTTTCCATGCACATACAAGACAATCTTCTAGAGATACTCAAGAACATACATGCATAGACGAAGAAGGAAGAATATATATTGAATTTTTATAACATAAAAATTCAAGGAGAAAAGAGCTTCAATGATTTCACTTGCACTCAAACTGATCAAATTGGACCTAGAAATCATATAAAAAATGACACTCTGTTTCTTGACAAAAAACAAGAGGACTCAAAGCCTCGTCTACATCGATCCAAGGAGACCAGAGATTCACTCAAAACACATAGTGCATTCTAAACTCATCTCTATCTGTTTAGATGTATTGTGTTTCATTTATTTACATTTTGTGTTGTGTGTGTGCTCTATATTTTAAGAAACACACTGCCTCCTGTGATGAACTGGAGGATTTCTAAATCTTCACTCAATCTCTCTCTAATTATCTTATATCCCACTGTGGATAGTTGTAGAGGTCAGGTTTGACCTGGATATCCTATGTGCTATTGTTTTTGTTATCCCACGAACAATTTTGGTAGAGGTCTTAGTACCTGGATAGTCTTTGAATTGTTGTTATCCCCAATCTGGGGTGTTGATAAAATTTTATATAAATTGTTTGAGAGAAATAAGTCTTGGCTTGAGACTGAACCTCTGGGTTATATCTGCTGTGCATATTATTTTTAGTTTATGTTATTTTCTATTCCACTGATAATTACATTAAATATAAATCTATTTTAAAGATACTCTAATGGTTAAACCAGAATGTGTTTATAATTTTTGTTATCCAGTAATTTAGTTTTAAAATTTAATTAATCCTCAGATTGAATTAAATGAGAAATAATCAATCTCTTGAGAAACTAATTAAAAATGTACAATCAATATAAATTCAGTATAGTTTAATTTTTATTTAATTTTTTGGATTTTATTGATAATGTTTTTAACAGAAAATTTTAATTGGAACTAAATTCACCCCCCCCCCCCCTTGAGTGTCCACTCCGACCAATATTTCGTATTAGAGGTTGTTTATTAATAAAGGATTTCTAAATACTCTTTTATTTAAACTGTGATTTTAGTTGTATCTTAACGATCTTAAATTTTTGTTAGTTCTAAATTTTATCTCCTTAAATATATTTTCTAAAATTGAATTATGGATAATAGATTAGAAGGTGCTGCTACCAACATGCCACATTTCATTAATGGTGTTAATTATTCACAATGGATACTGAAAATGAAAACTAATTTATAAAGTACGAGATTTGATAGCTGGACTACTATAGAGACTCGGTATAAGATTACAAAAACTGAAAGAACTACTCTGGATGAACCTACGAAAACTACTAATAATATTAATTGTAAATCTATGAATTCCATGTATTGTGCTTTCAGTGTTGAAGAATTTAATCGAATATCTTCTTGTAAGACTGCTTATGAAATATGGGATACTTTGGCCATTTCCCATGAGGGAACAACCAATGACAATGGAATGAGATTGAATACCTACACTATTAAGTATGATAATTTTAAAATGAAGCACGATGAAACTATTTCTGACATGTATCTCCGGGTCAACGAAATTGTAAGTACAATGAGCTCACTTTGAAATGTTGTTCCTGCAAAAGATCAAATCATGAGAATACTAAGATGTTTGCTACAAAGATGGAGAGGCACATCGGTTTCAATAAGAAAATCATGGGACATAAGTGAACTACCTCTTAAGGAGTTAATTGGTAAGTTAGTGATGTATGAAGAAGAGATAAAGGTAAACAATGTAGAAGATGATAAACCAAAGAGGAAGTTAGTGGCATTTAAGTCTACTTCCACAAAGAGAAAGGATAAGTAGAAAGTTCACATACCTATTGAAATATAAAAATATGAAGGTTTAGATTTTGATAGTGATGATGATATGGCTCAAATAGCCAAGAGATTCATGAAATTCTACAAGAAGAAGACATTTTTCAAAAAACCATATTATAAGGGTATGTATAACCAACGAGGTGATTGGAAGAAGGATTGGAAGAATGTTTGGAAAAATACTGATAAAAGTGATGGAATAGTCTGTTACGAATGTAAGAGAAATAGAGAAGTGAAAGGTGACTTACCAAAGTTAAAATACAAGAAGAAATATGATTACAAGGAAAAAAAATATAAGAAAGCTATGAAAGAACCCTGGAGTTCTTCAGAAGAGAGTTCAAGTGATTCTGACTCCACTTGGGATAAAAAATCTCAAAAATATAATTTGTGTTTCATGACAGACATATCTGATGTAACTATGGATACTCCTGATTTAAATTCATTTTATTATGGAGATGATTCTTATTCTGAAAAAATTTCTAGTGAAGAGTTATTTGAATACTATAACATGATATAGGAAACTTGTAATGAGATGAAACATAATTATAAAACCTTGAAGAAACAACATGCCTTAACTATCACTATCAAATATACATTATAAGTAGGGAAGGAAAACAATGCCCAACTGTTAAAGGAGAATACTCAACTTAAATTTTCCAATGAGCAACTTAGAAAAGATTTAGAGATGTTCACAAATGGAAAGAACACTCTTACACAAATTCTAGGAAATTAAGTAGCACCAAAATATAATACTGGTTTGCGATACCAACTTGGATAGAGATAACTTGTTAAGAATACATTTATTCATAAATCGGGACAATATGATGCTAGTTCCAGTTTTGGAAATTCCTATGCCTAAACTAACTATTCACATAGTTGTAGAGAAAACAATGTTTATCTTTCAAAATCTATTGAATCTATTGGTTATATTAAACCCACTAGACAAATCTGGGTACCACAAGTTTTTCTTGCTAACCTGTCTAGACCCAAGAAAACATGGGTCCCAAAAACATTTTTTTTAAACCTATTTTGTAGGAATCCAGCTTAAATATTTCCCATAAGAAGATATGGTACTTGGACAGTAGATGTTCAAGGAATATTACTAAAGATTACTCATGCTTCAAGAGCATAGTCATGGTTGATGGAGGTCATGTCACCTTTGGTGATAATTCAAAAGAAAAAATCACTGGCATATTCCGGATTGGTATCAATGATTCAATTTTAATTTCTATAGTTTTATTTTTAGATGGATTAAAAGACAACTTTCTATGCATTTCTCAGTTGTGTGAAGATGATTTTAATGTTAAATTTGAAAATGATGCTTGTAATATTTTTAATTTTAAAAATGTTTTAGTATTTTATGCATTAAGAAATGAAAATGTTTATACTATAGATTTAAATTATTTATCAAAACAAAAGGTCACTTGTTTAAATGATTTTCATAGAGAGTCTTGGCTATTGCACAGAAGATTAAGACCCTACAATGATCACTCACTTAAGAATCCGACTATGAAAAATTTAGTTAGAGAACTACCTCAACTAAAATACCCATTAGACAAAGATTGTACTCTCTGTCAAAAAGGAAAGCAACATAAAGTTTCATTCAAATTAATGAAAGAAGTTTCAACTTCTCGACCTTTAAAGTTGGTTCACATGGACATTTTTGGAACTTCTAGAGTTTATATTTTAAATGGGAAGAACTATGTCTATGTCTTAATAGATGACTATTCTAGAAACACTTGGGTATAGTTTCTTACTCAAAAAAGTGTGTCTTGTTCCTATTTCATTAAATAATACAAGTCTGTAGAGAACCCCAGTGGATGTAAGATTAATACATTGAGAAGTGATCATGGTCATGAGTTTGAATCTTACTACTCACACTATGGCTATAATCATAATTTTTTTTCCCCTAGGACACCTCAACAGAATGGTGTAGTAGAAAGAAGAAATAGAAACCTTCAAGAAACTGCAATAAATAGGATTAATGAGTATGACCTACCTGTTTAAATCTCAACTGAAGATGTAAATACAACTTGTTATATTATAAATAGAGTCTTGATTAGACCTGTTTTGAAGAAGACCCCTTATGAACAGTGGAATTATAGGAAGCCTAAAGTTAGTTACTTCAGAGTTTTTGGTTGCAAAGTCTTTATTCTCAATTGTAAGGATAATATTGACAATTTTTCTTCTAAAAGTGATGAGGGAATATTTCTAGGTTACTCTGTAATCATTAAGCCTTATGGTGTCTTTAATAAAATAAAAAAATGTGTGGAAGATTCTATTCACATCAAATTTGATTAAAGTGATCCGCATGAACCTAAGTATTCTCTTGAAAATCTTGAATAAGATCTGTCTATTCTGGACCTTAATGATAAAAACAGAAAACTTAATTTAAAACCAAGAAATTCTGAAAATTTTTCAGAACCTGCTTCTGGTGAACCCAAACATAGTAAAGAACCTAAAATATCTAGTCCTACCTTTACTATATCAACTAGGATTCTAAAAAATCTTTCTTTAGATGCTTTTGTTGGTAATCTTGATAGAGGGACATAGACTAGAGCTTCTATAAGAAACCAGGTTGAAAATCAAACCTTTTTTTTCATAGTTAGAACCTAAAAATATCAATGATGCATTCAATGATGAATTTTGTGTAATGGATATGCAAGAAAAATTAAAAAAAAATTGATAGAAACAAAGTCTAGGAATTAGTTGACAGACCTATGGACTCTTTGGAAATAGGAACTAAATGGGGTTTTAGAAATAACGTTGATCAATATAGAAATATCATTAGAAACAAGGAAAGGCTAGTTTCACAAGGATATAGTAAATAGGAAGGAATATACTATGAGGAAACCTTTTCACCTATAGATAGATTAGAATCTATTAGGATTATACTTTCCTATGTTGCTCATCTGAATTTCATGTTATATAAAATGGATGTTAGAAGTTCTTTTCTGAATGGTTTTATAATTAAAGATGTTTTATTGAAAAAACACATAGATTTACTAATCCTCATTTTCCAAATCAAGTTTTTAAGCCCTCTAAAGTTTTATACGGTTTAAAACAAACTCCACGAGCCTAGTATGATAGATTTTTTAATTTTCTTATTTTAAAAAACATTTCTAAAGGGATTGCTGATCCAACCCTTTTTATTTAAAGAATTTCCAAAAATGTTTTGATAGTACAAATCTGTGTTGATTATATTATTTTTTGATCTTCTAAAAATAACTTTTATATTGACTTGACAAAGAGTATGAAAAATGAATTTTAAATGAGTTTAATGGGAGAACTCAAATATTTTCATGGATTTCAAGTTTTTCAAAATGAAAATGGTATTATTTTGAATCAAAGTAAATATACGAAGGATCTTTTAAAATGTTTTGGTTTAGATAGTATTAAGGAATGTGATACACCTATGATTACAAATTGTATGTTGGATATTGATGAAAACAGAAAACTAGTGGATCAAACCAATTACAGAGGAATGATAGGAAGTATGATTTACCTTACTGCTAGTCGACCAGATATTATTTTTTGTGTGTTTATGTGTGCAATAATTCAAGCTAATCCAAAAGATTCACACTTTCATGCTGTTAAATGAATTTTCAAATATCTTAAACATACTACAAACTAAGGATTATTCTATCCAAAAGGAAAATCAGTTGATTTAATAAGTTATTCAGATGCTGACTTTTATGGTTGCAAGTTAGATAGAAAGAGAGCTTTTGGAACATGTATTATTCTAGGTAAGTCCTTAGTATCATGGTTTAGTAAAAAGTAGATCTTTCTTGCATTTTCTACTGCTGAAGTAGAATATATAGCAGCTGGTAGTTGTTGTGCAGAAATTATGTCGATGAAACATACATTATTAGACTACGGATATAAATTTAGACATGTATCTATAAAAAATGATAACACTAGTGCAATTAATATTTCTAAGAATCATGTGTCTCACTATAGGACCAAACATATTGATGTAAGGCACCACTTTTTTAGAGATCATTACCAAAAGGTTGATATTACTCTTGAATTTATAGGTACTGAACAACAATTAGCTGACATATTCACCGAAACATTATGTTCAGATAGGTTAAGTTACATTATACATGTGTTAGGAATGATAGACTTTGTACGTTCGAAACCTCACCATTAGAAACCACACCGTTAGAAACCTCACCATTAGAAACCTCACCATTAGAAACATCACTGTTAGAAACCTCACCCTTAAAAACCTCACCATTTGAAACCTCACTATTATAACTCGCCAGTACGAACCTCACTGGTATGAACCTCATCTCTATGCCTCACCATTAGGTTGTATTGTTTTTAAAAATTTGTATCTTTAGCCGAAAGAATATGTATCGTCTATACTAAACATATTATGCTTTATTTATTTATTTTGTGATTCCTAAATGATAAAAGATAAGTTTTGACCTCATATCAATCCACCTCAAACCCTTTACCTCCAATCCATAGCTCCCAAACCTTCATTTCATTCGAACCCTAAGCCTCATGATTCACAGAATGTCAAGAGTGAAGTGACCATCAGTCAGTGAAAAGGGTGATGAGCCGAATGACAAAAGACTGATCAAAGGAAAGTCTAGTGGTGGAAGTGATGTGAAGAAACCTACAAATCCATATCTCTTCTAAATGGAGATAGTTGTTGAGAAAGATCTATGTGCAAACTGGTTGATGACCAGTAAATCATTAGTTCTAGAAGTACTGGAAGTCCAGAAATTGGTAGAGTGCTTCTCGAATAACAGTGGTCCTTTTTATCTAAAGCTGCTAAAAGAATTTTATGAGTTTGTTCGCTTTGAGAAATATGATGTTTAGAAAAGGATGGAATTAGTAGTGAATGGCATGAAAATATCATTTTCCTTTGTTGAGTGGGTTGAGTGCCTGATGGTTCCACATGAAGGAGAATTTGGGTATTTTATGAAATCAGTACCACCAACTAGTGACATTATTGAATTTGAAGTTACATTGGAAGAATTAACAGGAGATGGAACACTAAGAAAAGTAGTTGCTACATAAATGGATGGAGAGAACCAGTTACAGTTCAAATTCATTCAACATGTTCTAATTCCAAGAAGAGGGGACTTTGAAAATCTGAATTCCCAATATACTTATTTGCTATATCTGTTAAGACATGGTGTTAAGGTGAATCTGTGTAAACTATTAATGATTGAAATTGAAGATATGACTAGGACAAAGTCAAAAACTAATGATCTATTCTTTGAAAAGCAGATCTATGTGATGATCAAGGTAAGAGGTGTGGCTAAGCCTCAGGATGAGATAGTGGTTTTGAAAGAAAACTTTTGTATTACCAAAACTATATATAAATACATGAAGATCAATTGGAATCCATGGAGAAGATAATGGGTTAGTTATGATGATAAGCTGTATGATAATTTTAATCATGTGGATCATCCATCTTGGCCTAAGGATGTGAGGGATCCAGGTCTTGGAACTGATCAAGAGGAACCTCATTATAGTGATGATACTGATAAATAGGATACCTCTGTAGCTGATGGAAGGGATCCAGACTTTCCTCCAAGTCTTATTGCCAAAAATGTATCCTATACAAAATAAATAGTCTTGGAAGAGAGAAATGAAGAAGTATCGTTTGATGAGGAATACCAGCCTACTCTAGATAATGATGAAGAAGATGAATCTGAAACTGAAACATATGTTTCTGCCTGCTTAAGTCTCAGTCCACTGATTGGGTACTCTTTAATGCCTATTGTGGAAATTTTTTAAGTAGAAAGACCTGCACCTATTCATGAGAAGCCGCCTTCTGTTGAATTGGAGATGGTTGTAAAACATTCTTCTAAGGAAGACCTTCCTGATGAGGTTGGGATTGATGTATATATACCAGAGAATGCACAGATTGAGGGGTAGTATCCTACCAAACATGGTACTGTTTCAGTTGCTCATGAGATTGATGTCTGGGCTGAAGTCCTAGGTTTTGTAGTGTTTGGGTTGGACTATATTGATTCAGAAGATGAGACACCGATCAATAGACCTCTTGTCTCTTATAATATCCTTTCTGAAAAATTACCTGCAGACATAGTAAGAAAATTTTATTTAAACCAGTTGAAGTCTGATCACTAGGCCAGTTTTGTGGAAGAAATGAAGAGAATGGAAACATCTTTAGTATATTCTATTTAGTTTGTGATGACTGAATCTGTATCTGGTGTTTTGGATGAAGTCAAGACATTCCAGAATCAATATTCAAGCATAGCAGAAGATGTTGAATCTCTAAAAAAATTAATTTTATCTATGGAGTCTTATATGAGCTCTAAATATCAAGAAAACAAATACTTGGCTTTTGTGAAGAGTTTACTTGGCCAAATGGTATCAGTTTTTGAGGAATTTAAGAAATCCATGGAACAACATGTCAGCACACATGACTCTTTTGTGAAAAAGTCCATAAGTGGGATGACTAAATCCTTTATGTAAATAGTTGCCTTTACTGTTTCACCCCTATGTTCTACCAGGACTTCTTTGGATATTGATCAGATTCGAGCTTTGATGAGAGAAGAGATTGGACAGTCTTCTACCAGTAGCTTTATAGACTCTGCTACATTGACCCAAGTAGTGACTACCACTAGAGATATAGGGAAAATTGTTCATAATTTTATGAGAGAGGCCACTGCTTCTCAAATAGACGTCAAAGACAAAGTGGATTTCTATTTCCAAAGGATCTATACCAATCATCAGCTCAACAACCATTTCATGATTCTGTTAGAAAAACTAAAACTTCCTCCCGTCAATCAATATTTCAAAAAACAAGTAAGCAAGATGAGGGAATTGACTCCCGATCTAGAAAAATTTATGGATAATAAGGATGACTTCATTTCTACTATGGAAAGTGGAGGAGAAATAATAATGGACTTTAGGAATCTGTTGCTACCATTTTTTTATGTAGACAGTACTCCAATAATTGTACCTCCAGCTCTACCTGCCTCTGCTCAGCCTACCTCCATTCCTAACATGACTCCAACTTAAGCAACCCGGAGCCTCACTCCTATGATCACCCAACGATCTACATAGTATTGGCCATGAATTTTATCATTAGATCAGCCTCCATTGATCATCTCTGGCATTCCTAAGCCTCCACTTACATCCATCAACCTTGACACCTCTTTTGATTCCAAGGGCAAATCACATGCTGAGGAGGTGGATTGAATAGTGGCTAGGACATTTGATAGGAATCACATGTACTCCTATTGTATCAAATTTTTATTTCTCTGTGTTTTTTTTCTCCAAGAAATACATATAATGTTATTCACTTTTACCTTCAATTACTTCTCTCATCCTTTATTTACTACTTTTTTCTAATCACAAAGGGGGAGAAATATAAGAAAAGAGGGAGAAACATATGTAAGGGGTAGAAATATGAGAATAATATATTCTACCTTTGATATAGTTGTTTTATACCTTTGGTACATTTATTTTCTAATTTTACCTCTGATACATTTCCATATAATAATATATTCTGTGATACATTTGAAAATGTCATGAGACCCAATGTATTTTAAACTGATACATTACTACTTATTTTGGATTATAAAATCATAATTTGTGATTATCAAAAAGGGGGAGATTGTTGACATCACATGTTTTGATAATCCCAATTATTCTTTAATATGTCTTGATAAGCTCACTTATATTTTAATATGTGTTTATAATCCTATATATATGTTAAATTATGTGGACAAAAACATCAAAATGATCCTTTGAATTTGTTCATCAATGGTTTTCTATGGTTATACATGTTTTGAAATAATTCTAACTCAATCTGGATATGTTTTTCATAGAACAGATTAGTATTCGAGTCACTAATACAGACCTACCGATAGAGTAAGTCCACTGGTATGCACAATAGTTACTGATACAGACAGATATACAACTACTGATATCAAGTCCACCGATACAAAAATATAATGATACAAAGGTCTCAGTTATTCAACTACTGATAAGGCTATGTACAGCAGTACAGAAGTCTACCGATGTGGATAAGGTCACCTGTATACAGATAGTTACTGTTACACCTGAGCTACCGATAGAATAAGTCTATCGGTATGCACAAGTCGACTAATACAGAATAACCTCTACTATTATGAAGTCCACCATTATAATCTCACTGGTATGAGTCACTGATACATACATCCACCGATGCATAAAGGTCATCAATTTGCATAACAGTTACCGATATAAAGAGCTACCGATACATAGAGATACTGTTATAAAGAGTTACAAGTGCTGACATAAGTTTACTGGTACAATGATCCACTGACTGATAGAATGAGCTACCAATAAAAGGAGTTACCGATAGAAAGAGCTACCGATAGAAAGAGATTATGATAGAAGGAGAGAACGACTCCTGTGAGCTACCATTATAAAGGATAACAACTATCGATACAGAAGAGCTATTGATACAAGCTCACTGATACTAAGAGATATCGAAGGAAATCAGTCACAGTTTCTCTAAAATCTATTTCAATTTTTTTTATTTAGAAATGGTCATATTTGATGCTTTTAATTCACCTGTTATTAATTAATGATAGTGGGTGTCATTTTAGGAACCATACCTAGTACCTGTAAAAATATAATCATTCCTACTACCAGAGCTAGAGCTATATAAGGGAACCTCGAACTACTAAAGACGTGTGGTGGTCGGTCAGTCTTTCCATGTAAAGATGAGAAAATCTTTTGGAGATACTCAAGAACTTACTTGCGTAGACGATGAAGGAATAATACATAATGAATTTTTAGAACCTGAATATTCAAGGAGAAATGATATTCAATGATTTCACTTACACTCAAACTGATCAACATGGACCTGGAAGTCAAATACAAAAACGACACTCTGTTTCTTGACCAAAAACCAAAGAAGGACTCAAAGCCTCATCTGCATCAATCCAAGGAGTCCAGAGCTTCACTCAAAATACATAGATCATTCTACACTCATATCTATCTGTTTGTCTTTATTGTGTTTTATTTATGTACATTTTGAGTAGTGTGTGTGCTCTGTATTTTTAGACTCACACTGTCTCATGTGCTGAACTAGAGTATTTCTAAATCCTCACTTAATATCTCTCTTATTCCCTTATATCCCACTGTGGATAGTGGTAGAGGTCAGGTGTGACCTAGATAGCCTATGTGTTATTGTTCTAGTTGTCCTACGAAGAACTATGGAAGAGGTCTTTGTACCAGGACAGTCATTGTACTGTTGTTAACCCCAATCTAGGGTGTGGATCAATGTTTATATAAATTGTTTGAGAGGAAAAAGTCTCGACTTGAGACTGAACCTCTTGGTTATATCTGCTATGAATATAATTTTTATTTTAAGTTATTTTATTTTCCTCTTCTAATTAAATTAAATATAAATTTGTTTTAAAGTTACTCTGATGGTTAAACTAGCAAGTGTTTATAACTTTTGTTAGACAGTAAGTTAGTTTCAAAAATTAATTAATCCTCAGATTGAATTAACTGAGAAATAATCAATCTCTTGGGAAACTAATTAAAAACTTGAAACGCATAAAGTTTTTAACAAAATTTTTTAATTGGAACTCAATTCACCCCCTCTTGAGTTTCCACTCCGACCAACAAATGATATTATAGAAATAGGTTTATCTACAACTTTTATGGCCCCCTCATTGGTTATTTGTTTTTAATAAATAAATTTAAACTCCATTCCAAATAATATTATAAAAATAATTTAAAATCAATTTTACCTCAAATAAACTTAAGGTGACAGAATAATTATTTGCGAACTATTATTTTAGAGAATCCCTAGGATAAATTATATAATATAGTAGGTATTAATTATTTTCCACACCCCGCTCCATCATGCTTCATTCATCTAATAAGAAAATAATCATAGATATATCATATTAAAAATACAACTATAAAATTTTTAAGAAAAATATAAAAACCAATTCTCATTGGGATCCATGACTACCCACTATATCCCATGTAACCTATCCTAGGTCACCCAAGAATGCATCCACAAAAGAATAAAATGTCATGTGAACCTACTATAAAAATATAGAATCTAAAAACCCAAAATGTTATTTGAATTGTGTGATCAATAGATCCTTATAGGATTTCAACAAACATCCTATGTAGTTAAATCATAAGGTAATTAAAATATGATAAAATATATGTATGATAATGTGAGTAAAATTATTTCTATTTTATAAAGTAAAATAAATCCATTTTAATAATTTTTTAATTTATCAATGTTTAAAATATCAGTTTAGACATTTGAAAGTCATTTCCCAAACCACTATCGGAAAACCCTTCCATTTCTTCATTTGAAAAACAAAAAATTTCATCAAAAAATTTAAAAAATATCTCAAAAGATAGTTGTATATTAAATTTTAATTTTAATAAAATGAACTTGATACCAAGATAATTACAATATTCATTACAATAGAGTCTAGTTGAATCACAGAAATGAAAATATCAATCATGAACATGAACTAATCGAGCAAGAAAATTTTGGATCCTTATACTGACAAAAAGACTATCACTTACCAAGTATCATCTTAATAGATTTAATGGGTACAAATTAGAAATGATAGTTACAAGACCATAGTTATTCTAAAAAAATTGATAGTGATTAATATTCCGAATTACATCATTATACATGTGTATCAACCAAACATGCTCCTCAGAAAACAACATTCATGGACACACATCCATAAAATTATAATTTTATTTTCACTATAAATCCACTTGATGCGGTGTGAGCCCTCTAAAAATCATATATTGATATAATCTCTTCTTAATATGAAGGTTCCCATGACTGGTAAAAATATGAGGTTATGATAATCATCTAACATGGATAAAAAATGTAATATATATCATAATCAATCACATGAATTTTCCAATGACATTTAAATCACGAGAACATGCCCACAAATAATATCTTGATCTCACCCTCGAGATACTATGCGTAAATAATATCTTTTCTGAATCCTATAAATGGGGTGATTTGTAATCTTGTATCTGGTAAAATGGGATTATAACTAGAGTTGATCATCATAAAATTTCAATACATCCATCAAAAATCACTGATTCATTTCAAAACCATTTCATTGATACTAAATCTAAAAGGGTATTAATACCCTATTATATTCCAGACAATTATGGTAATCCCTAAATGAGATATCAAGAATCCCTAATTTAATTCATTATATTAGTATAAAAAATGAAAATTGTATATGTACTCACATCCCTTCACAATCCATCATAGTAATTCCAAACAATCCATTAAAATAATTATTTTTTTCCAAAACATTGAAATGGAAATCTATGATGTTTGAAAATTTGAAAGGTCTTATATTAAATTTAAATCAATGGTCTATACATACTTTCCATGTGAATAAAACACAAATTTCATGTCTTCCAGTTTTCGAACAAGGGTATCAACATTCAAAAGGAATTCATGGTAAATTAATAAACTAAAACATTTGAAACTATTTAGAAAACATAATATAAGTTATATTGTTTTATTCAAATCAATGAAATTAATTTTAAAAATAAAATCCCAGAAAAAGACTTACTTTTTACCAAATATAAAATTTATGTTTATTTGAAATCAAATAAAAATAAGCATTGCATTAAAATGTTCACAATAAGGTGATATAGATCAAGATCATATCCATTCACAATATAGCATGTTCAATAAATAGTGAAGTGGGTCAAAGACTCATTCCCATGGAATTTTACAGATATTATTCATAGAAAATTAGTTTCAAATTAATAAATACTAATCTTAAAATTCTAACGGACAATTTAATTACAAGATGATTAGAAACCATAAAAACATACTTGGAAAATCTAGAATTCAACCACAATGGATCGGATATGATTTCCTCAAATGCAAACCACTAGATTAGTGAATTTTGATCTCTAGGGGTGAGTAAAGACTCTGTAAAATGAGAATACCACATCATTAATCCCATTATCTATAAACCATATGACACTCATAGACACTAGGAATAATAAATCAAATAAATGATAATATCATAGACTAAGAATTAAATTACTCACCAGAAGAGGATCTCCAATGTGATCAGAAATTCAATCCACCGTGAGGCGAGTTTGTTACTGACAAAATGAATTTAGCGTATATGAAAAAGAAAAGGATTAAATTAGTATTCACTCAGATAATTTTAGTGTTAATTAATGGGGGAATCAGATGTAACACCTCATTCTTCCATGGTACATTTCCCTTTGAATAATTCAATTGCTTGCATTGTACGTAACTTCGAGATTCTAACACATCGCGGCCAATCAAACTAGCCATTATGAATAGTAATACCCAATATTAGAAATTTTATAAATTTTATTTTTCAATATGGACATAATTTTTGAATTTGGAATATCAAAATTATCTTAGGGTGATTTTTTTGTACTTTTCTAAAAACTTTCAATTTTGGATGAATAGTACTAAATTTTAATTAAAACACATTTTAAATTGAAATAATTTATAGTGTTAAATTATACATTTGTGTGATTTTAATGTAGAATTAGATTTTATTTTGATAAATTAATATATTTTAGGTCATTTTTTGAAATTTCACATTTAAACTGAACATAAACAAGTGTCAATCATTTGATAATTATTATTTCTTAAAAACACGTTTTTTTGTATTGAAAATGGGAATTAATTTTAAAATAATTTATGTCACTTCTTTGTTTTGAATATTGAAAAATATATTCCATATTTGGAATCAGGATGTTAAAATTGTGAATATAGTTAACTTTTATTTTTATACATTATGAATAATTACTTTGGTAAATATTTTATTTACCATGGTTAAAGAGTAATTCTGGTAAATAACGGTAAAAAATAATAATATAATAATAATAAATTACCATAACATGTGTCTTATTCAAATTGGTTGATACATGTCTGACCACAGGCTTCCTTCGGTCGATTTTGGGACCCATGGAGCATCTTGGGAGTTATAATGACATTTTACATCAATTAATCTAAAGTGAAGACAAAATTAACAAAAACATGTATCTTTTAGTAAAACATTTTTATATGGGGTTATATAAATGATCCATTATACTATAAATATTAATTATAAATCAAAACATATTTCCTTCATAATGGTATTTTATTTATAATTTTTAGACATTAAATATTATAATTTATTTATGACACAATAATGATGCAGTAATTACCTTAAAATGAAATATTAAAATATTTGATATTATAAATATCCATATAAATTTAAATTTAGACTTCTGAAAAATTAAAATAATTTTATTGGTAAATATGACATGTTATTTTTGGTTAAATAAATTTTATTTGAAGTAATAATGTTTTTATGGATTTCAAAAAATTCGAATACTAAATAGTGTCAAAATTGACATAATTATGTTTTTAAAACAAATTCTATATTATTAATTGATATAATGTTTATAAAAATATACGGTTGTGAAAAAGGACTTACATAAGGTTATATATATTAATAATTAACCACATGGGGTTCTCTTGGCTGGTTATAGTATGTTTATTATCCATATAAATTTACAAAATCAATAGACATGGTAAATGTCATATTATTTAACTAAGAGTTAAATCTAAAAGATAAGGTTAATATGATGTACTAAAACTGTCTACAACCTATAGGTTGAATGTTTTTATACCCATACCTACCTTATCCTCTATATAATTTATTTTTCACCCATTATAATCCGAAAATTATTTTATTATAAAATAATATATTAGGCTTTTCCTAAAGTGACCCTCATCTTTATTATAAAAGGGAACTTCCCCTTATATTACCTCCAAATACTTTTGGATCGGCCAATCCTGAAAAAAATATCCTACAAACATTCCTCCATTAATCCTTGGGGCCTTTCTTTGGTCATAAAGCCAGCCGATGAAGCCATTTTGATTAAATCAAAAGGAAGACCCCGAAGAAGAGGTAATATTTCACCATCTCTTTCATGTTGTTTTCTTCTTCCACATCCTCTTTATTTGTTATTTCCAAACTAAAATAATAACTACAAATTATTATATATAATTTTATGTTATTACAAAAATGGTACAACTATATTTATTATTCTATCCATATTATAAATGAAAAGTCACCATACATGCATACGTATGGCTTACCGTCTCCAGATCGTGGTGTAGTTTTTTATTCAGACATATTATTATTTGGATGGGTATAATAATGAGTATAAGTGATGTAAATAATATATATAACATTTTAGTTATTATGTATAAATGATCTACCTTCCAATTACATATGATTTCTCCATCAATGATATTGTCGCTCGTGCGTACGTACGGATTACCGTCTCCATGAACGCGATGAGATTCATTTTCCTATCATAACCATTCAAGAATAATAATCATTTAAGGATTACAAATAATGTTTAAAAACATAATATCGTTCTATATATGAATCAAATACATCATATCGATAACAAACATTGATTATATAACAAATAATATGAAGGAAATACGAGTCGGTTAACAGCCAAAATGATGATACTACTAAAATATTATTAACAAAACAATATTAGAATATCATATATGATATCATATTTAGGTATATAGTTCATTTATAATTTAATAAAAATGTTTTAACTATTATATAGGAGTTTAACATACCATCGACTAAGGAAAATTACAAAGTAAAGGTTAATTTCACAATCTCTTTATTATACGAGGTTGTTTATACGTAATTCTCTACTGGGACCTCTTTATCATCCACATCCATATTTTCTTAAAAATA
Source organism: Viscum album (assembly GCA_963277665.1). NCBI lineage: Eukaryota > Viridiplantae > Streptophyta > Magnoliopsida > Santalales > Viscaceae > Viscum > Viscum album. Next base: position 1,755,325,403 of record OY728158.1, on the reverse strand, counting down.
TATTTCAAAACATATTTACTGTTTACTAGACTATGGGATAAAGTCATTTAGATCCTTATTTGGCCTTATATGATGTTAAAGGAATCTTCTCGTCATTTTCCAAACAATGTAAATCATGACCTTTTCGATAAAGTTAAGGTAAGAATGTTTTTTAACTTATACGACAGGTGCGAATATTTTCTACCGTTATAACATCATAGAAGCTTAACTTACAATATTATATGAATAATTTATAAATAAATATCTTCTTTTATAATTATGTGACTCATAAATGGTTTCAAAATAGAAAGAGGTATTTCTTTCAAATAGTTTTCATATCATTTATGTCAACCTCCTTTGATGGATTATAATCTTATTTGAAGTTGATATATTATGATTCAAATATTCTATATTTTATTGAAGGTATTGAGATATGATTGACTATGGATGTGTTATTTTTATACCATTCACGGTTTATGGTTAATGTATTGACATTTAATATGCTAGTTTTAATACGAATGTTAATGTTTTGTTTCAACCTTTTCATATGAGGAATGTATTGGACTTAGTATGTGATAGGTGGATCCCTCTATAGATATTCAATGCATCAGTTGGTATTATGAGAAAATTAGACTTGGAATTGGAGGAGGTATTTCCCAATTTGATATATGGTTTTGGTCGAGGCCTAATTCATTTTTAGACATCTTGTCTGAGGCCTTGGCAAGATGCTTCAGAATGTCCAGCATTATACATTCCCTCATTATGAAAATAATATTGATGGTTCATGTGGTTATTCGACTAGTATAATACCCATGACTATGTTTTATTATGGAATTATTTACTCAGATCATATTCCTACCAAAATTTGGTCATGCTTCTTATTTGTAAAGGCATGTGTTTATAATTATTCATTATGCCTAATGTTTATGTTATCTTCCGCTATATTTCTTACCCTTAAATAGAGTTTGAGCTCACCCCTTTCTTATGATTCATTTTCCTAGGATATAAAGACATTATTTATGAGTGAATTTCAGGCATAATCTAGGAGACTTGGATGTTTCTAATGGACCAAATTAGTGGTGTATTTATTTTAATGTTGTATTGTTGAATTTATATATGTATGTTGTTTCCAAAAATACTAAACTAATCAGTCCTTCAGAACAAGATTCCATATATCATGAAAATGTTATGTAATAAAGCATTGACTCTGGGTAACTTGGGTGGGGGATGTTATAGTTGGTATCAGAGGATGCTTAGTATAAAACATGGAAACTAGAATTATAAAAACTCTAATTAGAGCACATTACCCTAAGATAGACTTTGAGTATTAGTATATATGAACTTCTTAGAGTTTTAGTACTGTAGATATTTTGTTATTTTTCCAAGAAATACTTACTTTTATAGTTACGAGCAGGTATAGGTGGCTCTGGAACAGATGTACATAGGGGTATAACTCGAAAAACCGCTTTTAACTAGACTAGAATGGGAACTGGTGCACGACAACGGGCCTTGTTGCAATCTTGGTTACAACAATATAGGGGGATATTATTAGAATACATATCATTTTCTTTAAAACCCATTATGGTGGGTTTATGATTATATACCTCCTCAATGAAAACATTTTTTATGAATATAGATTATATCCATAATCTGTTCAATTTATGTTAACTATTTTAAAAGTTCGAAATTAAGTATTGCAGTTCATAAACTAATCTACCGTATGCCATAGTTTAGAAATGGTTCCTAGTGGAAGGAATGTAAACCGTATCAACTCACATAATATATGTAAAGATTTCCCTCATACTTAAGATAATTATAGCAGAGCTGGTGATGCAACAAGTGTTGGTCATCTATTCACCATACTAGGAAAACTCACATAGGTTATGAATAATAACATTACCCATATGGAGCACACTAGTTATAAACACTGAGGATCAATTTTAGATTACTTAATGAGGAAATAACCACTAATATTCAGTGGTTATACAAATCCATTTGTAGCTGAACAATGGATAAATTATTTAGAGAAGATATTTTATACTATTGGGAGTAACAAAAGAAAAAAACTTTTCATGGAAGTTTATCGTCAAACCGGAGATGCAGATCAATGGTGGTCAATAATTCAAAAAACAAAGGAGGTTGAAGATTAATCATGTATAGAATAGAGGGATTTTAAATAGATTTTCATAGAAAAATACTTTCCTTGTGACCATCAAGAAGATATGGAAAGGAAATTTCTGAGTGTGAGACGAAAGGAGGATGAGAATGGCTCATATTATGAAGCTAACATTACAAGGTTTGAAAAGCATGCTGAAGATTATATATGTAACCCAAGAAGTAAGATTGATCGTTTCATTGATGGTTTAAAACCATTTCCACGTCGAGCATTAGTCTCGCAATCCTTCTCATCTTATGAAGATATTGTCTCATGTGCTATCAATACAGAAAATGAATTCTCTAAGTCTTACAACATTAAAGAAAATCAATAGAAGAATAGATACACTGAACTCTCTAGGAATGGATATAAGGAAAAAGGGAAAAAGGGAAGCATTTAATTTTCACCCTATGATAATTGTGGAAGGAAGCACCCTAGTGTTTGTTTAAAAGAAAAAGGAGTATGATACAAATTTGGACAAAAATTCCATCTTTCATGTGATTGTAAGGGGAAAAAAGCTACCATTGTTAATTGCTACAATTTTAGGGAGATGGGACATTATTCAAATGAATTTCCTAAGCGTCAGGGAAACATAACTTAGAAAAGGCCAACAAATCAAGGTCAATTTTATGTGATCATTACTGCTGAGGTAGAAGCTCCGAAAAATGAGGTGGTGGGTAATTTAATGGTTTCCTGAAGTTTAGAAAATGCTTTATGTAATTCTATATCATTGCATGTTTTCATATATTCCAATATTGCTAAGAAAATTACATATTTTCAAATTGATTTAACATGGGAGTGGTTAGAAAAAACTCATAAGGGAAGTATTATTTCAAAACAAAATTGTGAATCATTCCCCATTAGGGAATATAAACGATATTTATCTCCTAATATAATCATCATAACCATGATTTAATTTGATATAATCCTCAGTATGGATTGGCTTTCAGACCATGATGTGAAAAATTATTTTAAGAAGGAGGAGGTTATAATTCTCAATGATGATAAAGAGTTTCTTAACTTTAGAGGAGAAATGTCACCATATGATTCTTATCTAGATCCACCCTAGTAGCTCTACTAAATTCAATTATTGGGGAGGATGAGAATGGAATAATTATGAGTGAGGAAAAGAATGTTTGAATAGAGTACATATCTATTGTGAAAGAACATGTTGATGTGTTTTCATAGGATTTACCTAGACATCCTTCAGAATGAGAAATTGAGTTTTCTATTGATTGAATTCCTATTTAAAGGCCCATATCGAATACCCCTTATAGGTTGGCCACTATGGAATTAGTGGAATTGAAGAAACAACTAGAGTAATTGAGTAAAAAGGTATTTATTCGCCCTATTGTTTCCCCATGGGGAGCCCATATCCTTTTTGTTATGACGAATGACAAATCTATGAGGTTGTTCATTGACTATAGGTAGATCAATGATATAACAATAAAGAACATGTGTCACCTACCTCACATTGATGATTTGTTTTACCAACTTCTTGAAGCTCAATATTTTTCAAAGATTGACCTTCAATATGGATATCATCAGTTGTGTGTGAAGAAAGAATACATTCCGAAAACAGCATTTCGAACCATGTATGGTCATTATGAGTTTATAGTAAATCCTTTTCGATTGACTAATGAACCCTCTGTCTTCATAGAACTAATTAATGGAGTTTTCAAGGAATATCATGATGAAATTTTTGTGGTATTTATTGATGATTTCTCGGTATACAACAAAAGCTACTACGATCATGAAAATCACTTGCACATTATTCTAAGGACTCTTAGAAGAAATGAATTATATGGGAAATTTAGAAAGAGTGAATTCTGGATTGAAGAGATTTATTTTCCTGGATATATTGTCTCTAAGGATGGAATATATATTGATGCTTCAAAGACCAAGGAAATCGATGAATGGCAACACTGACAAGTATAACTGAGGTATGCAATTTTATTGGGTTTTCAGGTTATTATCAATGTTCCATCAATTGTATTTCCCGGTTGGATAACCCATTAACCAATATTTGACTTAAATGGGTTAAATATGTTTGGATAAAAGAGTGTGTAGAATTTTTTGATGAACTGAAGAGAATATTAGTCAACGCTCTTATCTTGAGTCTACCATGTGAGAATTATGGGTTTTTTATTTAAAGTGATGCTTTAAATAAAGGACTTCGTTGTGTCCTTATAAAAAATGATAGAGTTATTGTCTATGAATCAATATAGTTAAAACATCATGAGAAAAACTATCCCACTCATGATGTTGAGTTAATAGCTATAATGTTCATTTTGAAAATATGGATAAACTATCTCTACGGTGAAAATTGTTGATTTATAAGGATCACAAGAGTTCGAAGTATATTTTCCCACAAAAATAACTCAACATGAGGCAAATATGATAGATTGAACTACTCATGGATTATTATTTCTCCATAAAGTACCACCACATGAAGGAAAATATGGTGGTAGATGATTTGAGTGGAAAGGATCATGTAGTTTTGTACAAGATGGGAGTTGAAAGGGATCCTATTTTCATGGATCTAGTAAACATGGATATGGGAATAACCATGGAAGGTGAAACATCAATACATTTTCAAATGATTGCCAAACCATCATTACTAGAAGGGGTAAATAGTTCTCAAACTGATGATGAGAAGTTTAAAATGAATATTAATGTTGTGAATGATGGGAGATTGAGTGACTTCATTTATGAAGATGGAAATTTTAAAATTTGGGAATATACGTTGTGTTCTTAACATACCTGATCTAAAAATGGAATTGTTGGTTGATGCTCATACCTCCAATTTTTCTATAAACCCTGGAAGCACCAACATGTATAGTGATTTGAAGGAACATTTTTTGTGGGACAACATGAAGAGGGAGATTTCTTATTTTGTGTCAAGATGTATGGTTTTTCAACAAGTGAAAGCTGGAAGGCAACATCTTAGAGGAGTCATGAAACCTCTTCCCATACCTAAGTGGTAATGGGATGATATTATGATGGACTTTGTCAAGGGGCTACTAAATAATCCTAGATGGAATGATGCAATATGCTTCATTGTTGATCATCTTACCAAGTCAGCACATTTTTTTGCGTTATGAAATTATTTACCACTTGAACATTTAGAAAGACTTTATATTTGTGAAGTTGCAAGACTTCATGGAGTACCCATATCGATTGTTTTTTATCTTGATCCCCGTTTTACATCAAGATTCTGGAAATGACTTCAGAAAGCCCTAAATACTGAACTTCAATAGAGCACTACCTACCACCCTAAAACTGATGGAAAATCATAAAGGACTATTCAAACCTTATAAGACATGTTGAGATACTACTCACATAACTTTCATGGTATGTGGGATCAATATTTACCTCTGGTAGAATTATCCTATAACAATAGCATCTATTCAAGTATTTAGATGGATCCATATGACATTTTATATGGAAAGAGATGTCACACACCAACTTGTTGGGATGATATTGGTGAATGAAAACTCTTAGGCCTTGAATAAGTTGAGGAAACGATGGAAAAGGTGAAGGTTATAAAAACCCACATCAAAGGAGCACAAAGAAGGCAGAAGTGCTATGCCGATAACTGATAGAATGATTTGGAATTTCAGGTAGGATATATTGTTTTCTTGAATGTATCTCCATGGAAGGGAGTTATACGATTTAGTAAAGAGGGTAAATTAAGTCACATGTACATCATACCTTTCTAAATTCTAGAACAAATTGGGTCTATATCTTACCATTTGGAAATGCCACCAAGTCTCTCCAAAGTATATGATGTGTTCCACGTATCACTGTTGAAAAAATATATGCATGACCTAACACATGTACTCACCTATGAGATAATTGAACTGGAACCTAATTTTTCTTATTATAAATAACCTGTAAAGATTCTTGATACCAGAGAACATGTGTTGATAAACTAGATGACTCCTCTGGTAAATGTTCTATGGAGAAACCATAAGATGGAATAGGCATCGTGGGAACCTGAGGTACATATGATGAAGAACCACCCAAATATTTTTTGTGTGGCAGTATTCTAGAAATTTCAAGGATGAAATTATTTTAAGGATGGAAGAATGTAACTCCCTATGCTTCCATGGTACGTTACCCTTTGAAAAATGCAATATCTTGCATTGTACGCAACATTGAGATTCTAACACACCGTGACCAATCAAACTTGCCGTTATGAATAGTAATATCCACATTTTGAAATTTTATAAATTTTATTTTTCAAAATGGACTTCATTTTTGAAATTATTATATCCAAATTATCTTTGGGTGAATTTTTTGAACATTTCTGAATACATTCAATATTTGATGAATAGTACTAAATTTTAATTAAAAAAACATTTTCAATCGAAATAATTTATAGTGTTAAATTATACATTTGAATGGTTTTAAAGTATCATTAGATTAAATTTTTATCATTTAATGTAATTTAGGTCATTCTGTGTAATTTAACATTTAAATAGAACATAAACAAGTGTCGATATTTTGATATTTATTATTTCATAAAAACATGTTTTTTTATTAAGACAGCGAGAATAAATTTTAAATTAATTTATACCACTTATTAATTTTGAATTTTAAAAAATGTATTTCATATTTTGAATCAGGAGATACAAATTGTTTAAATAGGTACCTTTTATTTCTAGACATTATGAATAATTATTTCGGTAAATATTTTATTTACCACGGTTTAAGGGTAAATATGATAAATTAGGTTAAACCACTAATATTATAGTAATTTTAAATTACCCAAACATGTGTCCTATTACTTTTGGTTGAACCACTCAGACAATTTTCATCCATAGGTCGATTTTGGGACCCCATAGAGCCACTTGGGTGTGATAATGTCATTTTACAAGAATTAATCTAAATTAAAGACAACAATAACGAAAGCATGTGTCTTTTAGTAAAACATTTTTATATGGGGTAATATAATTGATATCCTCAACTATAAATCTTAATTAGGAAGATAAAACATTTAATACATAATGGTATTTTATAGATAATTTTTAGACATTAAATAATTTAATTTATTTATGACACAATGATTATGTAGTAATTACCTTAATAATGAAATATTAAAATAATTAATATTATAAATAACCAAATAAATGTAAATTTAGACTTCTGATAAATTAAACTAATTTTCATGGTCAATATGACATGTTAGGGTTGGTTAAATAAATTTTACTCTTAGTAATAATTATTTTATGGATTTCAAAAAAAATGAAATACTAAATAGTGAAAAATTGACATAATTGAGTTTTTATAACAAATGCTATATTATTAATTGATATAATATTCTTAAAAAACTGAAGTTCGGCCAAAATACTTAGATAAGTACATATATATATTAATAATGAACCAAACTTGGTTAGTTTGGTGGGTTATAGTATTTTTATTTACCATATAATGAAAAATATAAAGATAAATGGTAAATGTTTAACTATTTAACTAAGAGTTAAATCTAAGAGACAAGGATAATATGATGAACTAAACCTTTATAAATCCTATTGGTTGAGATTATTTCCACCCATAACTACCTTATCCTCTAAATAATTCATTTTGGAGCAATTATAAACGGAAAATTATTTTATTAAATAAAAATATTTCAAGCTTTTCCTAAAGTGACCCTCACCTCTATTAAAAATGGTCACTTCACCTTCTCTTAATTTAAACCCTCCAATGACATTTGGATTGGGAAAAACCTGCCCAAATAACCTCCCCAATTTCCTAAAATTATCATAGAGGCCTTATTTTGGTCATAAATCCAGCCTAAGGATCCCTTTTGATAAAATAAAAAGGAAGAACCCGAAGAAGATGTAAATATTTCACCACCTCTTTCAAGTTCTTTTCTTCTTCCACTTACTCTTTCATTGTTGTTTCCATTAAAAAATAATAAATCTAGTATATTATATATACTATGATGTTATTAAAAAAATTTACAACCATATTCATTATTTTATCCATCCTATAAATGACAAAGTCACCATACATACGTACGTACGGCTTACCGTCTCCAAGTTGTGGTGTAGTTCGTTATTCAAACACTTCATTATTTCGATGGGTATAATAATGAGTATAACTAATGTAAATAATAAATATAACATGATAAATATTTTTAATATATGATATATCATCCAATTACATACGATTTATCCATCAATGATATTGTCGCTCGTACATATGTACTGATTACCATCTCTATAAACACGATGAGATTCACTTCCCCATCATAACCTTTCAAGAATAATTTTCATTTGATTATTAAAAATTATATTTACGAACATAATATCATTCTATATATGAATCAAATAAATCATATCCATAACAAACATGACCTGCGTATCAATGAATATAAAGATAACGTGTCGGTTAACACCCAAAATGACAATACTACTAAAATATTATTAACAATCAAATATTAGAAGATCATATATGATATCATATTTATTTATGTAGTTCTTGAATAATTTAATAACAATGTTTTAACTGTTATACAGGAGGTTAACATACTATATACTACTGAAAAGTACAAGGTAAGGGTTAATTTTACAATCTCTTTATAATCTGAGGTTGTTTTTACGTAATTGTTTAATGGGACCTCTTCATCATACACATCCATGTTTTCAAAAAAATGTAATTCAAAATATTTTTACTATTTACTAGACTATATGTTAATTTCATTTATACCATTATTTGAACTTATATGTTTTTAAAGGAATCTTTCTTTCGTTTTCCAAACAATGTACTTTATGACCTTTTCGAAACAATTAAGTTAAGAATGTTTTTTAACTTGTACGGATGATGCGGCTATTTTCTACCATTATAACGTCATCGAAGCATCCCTTAAATTCTTATAAGAATATTTTCAAAATAAATGTTTTCTTTTATAATATTGTGACTCTTAAATTATTTCAAAATAGAAAGAGGTATTTCTTTGAAATAGTTTTCATATCATCTATGTCAATATCGTTTGATGGATTTTAAACTTGTTTCAAGTTGGATTATTAGGATACAAATCTTCCATATTGTATTGAAGGTTTTTTGATATGTTTGACTGTGAATGTTTTGTTTGTATACCATTCATGGTTTATGGTTAATGTATTGAAATTTTGTATGATTTTTTTAATATGAATGATTATGTTATTATTCAACCTTTTCATATGAGGAATGTATTGGATTTAGTATGTGATGGGTGGAGCCTTCTATAGCTCCTCAATGAATTGGTAGGTATCATGAGACAATTTGACGTGGAATTGGTTGAGCCCTTTCCAAATTTGATATATGGTTTTGGCTGATGACTAAATTATTTTTAGATGTTTGGTTGAGGCCTTGAAAAGATGTTTCAGAATGGATGACACTATAAATTCCCTCGTTATGAAAATAATTTTTATTGTTAAAGTGGTTATTCAACTAATAGAATACCTATGACTATGTTTTATTATGGAATAATTTACTAAGCACGTATTCCTGCCATAACGTGTTCATGTTTATTATTTGTAAAGGCATGTGTTTTTAATTGTTCTTTATGACAAATGAATATGTTATCTTATTCTATATTTCTTAACGTTACTGAGCGTTTTAGCTCCCCATTTCTTATGTTTAATTTTCCTAGGATATGAAGAAGGTAGTTATTAGTGACTTTAGGCAAAATCTAGGAGACTTTGATGTTTCTAATCGAACAAATTAGTGTTTTATTTCTTTTCAAGTTGTAATGTTGAACTTAAGTATGTATCTTATATCCAATAATACTAAACAATTTGGTCTTTCAGGACACGATTCATTCTATCATGCTAATGTTATATAATAATTCACCGACACTGGGTAACTGGGGTCGGGGCATTGCATCCGTATTTTAATTATGGTTTTATGAGAATTAAAATATAATCACACAGTTTTATAGGGATGTTTTCATGGTTAATCCTAACATTTTAAAAACCATGAATATATTTTAGGGTTTCAATAATGTTTTTTGAGTTTAGAATATATTGGATTTTAATTCTTCATAAACTATGCTACCATATTTATTCAGATTTAGAATTTTTACTGGGCATTTTTTCTAATCGGGTGCTCACGATATGTCCCTACCTAGGATACTATAATGGTTTCATGGTTTAGTTTCTGGTCCTTTCACTCAATTATTGAACAATTAATATACATAGACCTAATAAAAAACTAAAATATATAGGTAGGAACACAAAAACAAAATACATCCAATCACTGAATTCTCAAATCATTTGGTTAAAACACCTAAAAATGGAATGGGGATGATAAATCCTCCCCTCCATAGGAATATTTGTCCCGAGAAATCTTCCAATCTAAAATAAATATCAATGTGACAATAGAACAACTCCCTCATACATCTTTTGAGGTTGATGGAATAAATTATATAATAAAGACTCAACCATAGACTAAAATAACAAACACAACTCCAATATCAACACACAAATATCATCACACATATTCAAACAAATTGAATAAAAGAGACATATAATATGTCACTCAACCATTTAATGATTTTCCAAAATGGTGTTTCCTAATAAAATTAGATCCACTCTCTCTAAATAAGAGATATAAAAGTTATTAGATGAGGATATATGAAGACCAACACTAGAATACAAAATGGAACCACCAAAAAACAACTCATTATTTACATTATAATTAATTCCCTCAAGATCCATCTATGAATAAACATTCACAAGAAATGGAATGAACTAGAATGTATTTGTATTCTAGAAGGGTACATGATTGTACAAATTAATTATCAACACCGAGAATCATACCTTCATAATCTCATAAAATCATATTCCAAAACCTCCGGGTATATAGTCCACTAAGAAATAATAATTTCCCTGTTTCCATAGAATATTCTAAAGGAATATACATGTAAATCAAGAAATTAATAAAAAAGAATGTTCATTTCACAACAGGGAGTTACACCCTTACAAGTTAGAATGTCTGTCACATAATAATTGAGCACTATAAACCATGGAATAAGAAACAAAATATCAACAAACAACAAAAAACCGAATAGTATACAACACTCGTCATAGGAAGACACCAAAAAATGAAATCCAAACGGATTTTGAGAACAACCCCCAAAAAATCTCAATGTTTCACAACACAATATTCAACTCCATCATTAGTATCACAACTAAAATCAAGGAAATAAATTCATATAAAAATAATACTATGCATTGAAGAGTGCACATCCATATGAAATATTAAAATAGGTCAAAATAAAACGAAACCATCCTCATTAGTAAAACCATGGTCAAAATTAGTCATCCAAAAAATCCCAACAAGTACCTGAAGATCTATAAAAAATGGATTCCATGAAAATACAACCCATTAGAAGAAAAAACACATGTATTTTCCCATGATAAATTAGAAAAAAAATGTGGGATCACCATCATCCATGACCCGAATCATCCCCTACTATGTATAAATATTCACTCAAACTCCTATGAATAAGAGTTTATATCTTCATTCATACATTTGATGGATTGGTTAGCTTGTAAAAAATTTCATTTATTATTTAATGATAACTAATATACATGGTTTTCAATATTAAATAATAATTTATCACATCATTGTTTTTATTTTTTATGATATTTAATGTGATAATGTACTAAGAGTAATTGTTTCAATGGAAGAAAATGTCTTAGGACCTTTGATGGAAATGATATAGTCTCAATAAATCCGTTTGCATTGTGATCAATTAGAAATATATATTTCTAAAAAGTCAAAGAATGGTATATAGAGCATACAGTTTGATAGCACTGGCATGGAACTGGGTCGATTTTATATATTGTGATAATGGTATTACAATACATGGTAAAAACTTTTATTTGGTGTTATGTTTTTGTTGTATTAACTTCATTCTCTATGGGTGTCTTAGCGTGTTTCTAGATGCTAACATTGGAAAATAGGCTACTCCACCTATTTCGACTGATAAGTAGGTTTAGAGGGTCACACAATAAGTGTACCCAATATCTCAGTTAATTAATATATTTTTTAATATTTATCAAGTTGAAAAAATATTATTCTCTGTTGTTGTATAATAATAATTCACGGATTCCTGATCACAATTATTCTGACACTAATTATACAAGAGATTATATTTTGTGAGGAATATTTAATAATATTTATTTTTAATTTAGTCAATATAATATTTATATATTTATTGGTGAATGAGGAAGTTACATTTATATAATAAATTAATAGACCTAATTCAAGGTCCTTTAAAATATGGTTGAGGATTTGAGGACTGAATTCAAGGGTCTGAAGAGAAATAATAGTGTTGAATATTATTTTTTATTAAATAATTTATTATTATTATTCTCTTATTAAGGTAACTTCATGAAATAATAATAATAATAATAATAATAATAATTATCATGGGGATTCACTAGGATTGGAAAAATAAACAAGGGAATTTTTGCAATTATTTTATTTTATCCCTAATGATATAAATACCCAATTATGTTTATTTTCTCATGATACTATCCATGAAAACAATATTAGAGAAAAGATCCAAATCATTGATATTTCATCACTATGTAAAAACACTCTTAGGAATGATATTGATCCTTGACCAAAAGATCCTGGAGAATGCTTTGGACATAGTTATCATGGTGATTGAAGGAAGATGTCACAAGAGAAAGGATCATTCAACTCAGAACCTGGAGAATCTTTCAGTGACATCCAGAGATTCATGGATCATCTGAGGATCACCACTACATTAATCAAATTCTGGTATTCTACAATTTATAGGTGGTGCATTGAAGATCTATGGCTAGACACATCAATGAATAAATAATAACCATATAGGTAATTGTTATTGAATTAAATTAACTATAAACAACCTGTGTTGGTCTCCAATCTCTTTGATATGGGTTAATAACCCCTACATAATATTTTATTCATATCAATTCATCACAACATTCATCATTTATTGATCATTTATTAATCATTGATAATAGAAAAATGAAAATTTGGACATGATCCAACATACACGTCTACTGAGCCCATGAATTTTCAAGTGGTATTAGAGTAGGCACATCATTATTTATAATTATTTTGTTTTTTTGGGTGATTTTCCAATTCATAATTTTATTTCTCAGTTAAATATTAATAATTTTTTGAATATGAATTTTGAGATCCATTTTACCTCTTTGATTTCTCAAAGATATAACAAAAGAAAATAATATTACGATTAACATAAAATTGAGGATCTCATCCAGAGGTGCGAATGATCCATTACATACAACCCAATAATACATGTTGTGTAATCTGCATTACATGTCATGTAGTAATGTTCAATACATCAATATTGATTTTGAGATCAATTCTATATTTTATGTTGGTTACAGAATTAATTACAGCATTAATGAACTCTGTGTTAACCAAGATTGACTAGCGCACAGTCAGTTAGACTACAAGAAGTGTGGCCCAATGGATACGATGTGTAGTCCATTTTGGTATGGACTAGGTCATGTATTCCAGACATGGTCTTTTCAACCAGTGACCATGAGACACAGAGTCATCATTGAGTGTGTCCGACTAGACATTCAGTCTAGTCCAAAATTTCTGATGTATGCTTCACTTGCAGAGTCCCTAGACGTTAATTTGTATTGATGATGAAGGGTGTACACTCAATTTAGATTACATCTACATGTCTTGTAATTTTACTAGATAACTAAGTTTTAAAATTTATTTATTTTACAATGTAAACCCTGTGACATGTACTTTGGTGGGTTTAAAATAATAGGAAGCACCATGTGATGGGTTTTAAAATACAAAAATATTTAAATATTTAATTAATATATGCATAACGATCAGATATGTATATCATGTATGAGTCGTATGATGAATTGTTAATCTATATACATTGAAACGGAAAACGTGCTTGAAAATTGTTGAAATTAATGTAATAATTGGTAAATTACATGTTATGAAATAATTTAATAAGCCATATATGCTATGTGTCACAAGAGTATAATAGTATATGAGAATACTAAATTTCATGCATAATTGGATTTTTATTCACCATGATTCCTCCATGGTAGAAGTTTTATACATTGCTAATTTGAAATGAATTTATTTAATTTGATTAAAACGATAATGGGTGAGAATATTAAATAAATTCCTATAGGGATTAGGGTAAATTAATTGATTGATTAAAGAGAATAATTATTTGATTCATGCATAATTTTTCTAAATAAAAACATTTATGAATTTAATTATATTTTTATTAGATATGTAATTCATTGTATGCGAGTGGATGATCATGGGCTAGACCATAACATTGTATACGATTGGTGTCACTTTAATTTATTATGAAATTAAATTGTTTTCATATGTGCCTTTTATCCTCATTAATGTGAAGGGCATGAATGGCCATGGGTTCTTTTATGGAAACTCCCTTTTACCTCTCACCTGCATTTGAGTAAAAGAATACTTAATTTATGGAGCTCCCATGCTAGTGGTGGTGGTTCAAGTTAGCAGCCAATGTGAAACCAATCCAAGTATGATACAATGGTGGAAAGGTGAAATTCAATAAAAATGAACATCAAATTGGTTCATGTTATTTCTACAAATGGTCAGTGGTTAGTTTATCAACCACTATATAAACTAACCATTATAAAAATTTCATGATCATACCCTTTATTTTATTTTAGTTAGTTTCATGCTTGTTCATTGGGGATGTTTTGTCCTGATCACATAATTAAAAATTAATAATCATGATAGACGAAACTAAAATATACTGCCTTATGCGTAAATATTATCTAAATACATGGTCAACAACTTTATAAATCCCACTTAATATTAAAAATCATATGATAAAGGTAATAATTGTAAATTTACGAGTAATGGATAAAATCCCTTCAATAAAATATTGATTCGGTATAACCTTCCATTACATCGGTTATAATCGAACCATTGTTCAAAATTCATGACCAGCCTAAGATGGGGTGTTTTAATTATCATAGAATTAAAATAGTGTGTTTTGGATGACCTGAGGTGGTACACATCAAGGGTTGACTATAAAATCATAACATGGTGTAACTGAGATGAGATGGTTGTGGAAATCCAAATAAAGTATTTCAATATTGAGGACTCAACTCAATAGATCAAGGAATTGTCAATTAGTAAAGTTGGTATTTGGAATGACTACATAAAACCATTCATGTTTCTTACCAACTATAGTAAGGGTAATGAGAAGAGGAATATGGATCCTTCCCACTAGAATGTCCGCAAAACTGGATATTCAAATTTCAATGGTGATGGATATTGTGTTTCAACAAAAAATGGGAAATAAATAAATATAATATTAATTTATTAGTTTAAATTTATATGTTAATGTACTAAAAATTTACTTATCTTACTTTTATAAAGAACATTAAAAATGAAATCAAACATAGTGTTGATATCTATAATATAGAAGGAATTACCCCTCCCTAGAAAAATTTTCTAGGAGTTCCAAAGGCACCTACAGGTCATCCTTTTCCATGAAAGGAAAATATATTTACTGGAAGAACCATTACTAGTTGCACATGAAAATGAGGCCAGTGAAATAGAACTATCTATCTATGAGAAACATATGAATGTTTCTACATTTTTTATTGCTTCGTTATATTATCCATTTCTAATAATATTTTAAACCAACTTGAGTAAATGGATCTATATGGCATGATTTATCTTCCTTAGGATATCTATAAAAATAGTGTGAGGCAAGAGAGGTATGATTTTAGGAATACATTGATTACCACTAATAATGGAAATTCAAATCTAGTTGGGCCTCATATAGTCAATATTATTGGATAAATTGAATTATTGGACATTTGAGGGATTACATTACTGGATGATTTGTGTAAATATATCTTACTTTCAACACTACCCAACTCTTTATCCATGTTTTTTCTGAAATATAATATGAAAAATAAATAGAATTTCCTTTTTGAACTTCCTACTTTAATTATTCATGTAGATTATGACATGGGGAATAAAAATCCAATGGTACTTCTGGTGAATAAGAAGAAAAAGTTCAAGGAAAAGGGGACCAAGACATATAAATTGTCAAAAAATCGTAATCACTGTTTTACCAAGAGGAAAAATATCTAGAGGTAGGGAAAGGAAAAGTATGCAGTATGTTTTTCATGTGGAAAGCCTTTCCACTGGATGAGGAGCTTTTCCCAGATATATTGGGAAGCTAAAGGTTTGTTCATTATCAAGTGAAATCATTCCATATCCTCACATTGGTTATTAGATATATCTTGTGGGGATCACATGTTTATCAAAATGCAGGAACCAAGTAGATTTTGAAATATTTCTAGAGGAGATATGGATCTACGAGCTTCCAATAGTGGAAGTATGGATTCGCTGACTATTGGTGACTACCACAATTAGTTTCCAATGGAAACGATTTTGGTTTTACGTTATTATTATTATGTAAATATTTTTACCAAAATCATAATTTCTTTATCATGTTTAGATTCATATGTTTTTATTTTCACATTTAGTAAATAATGTTTTTTATTTTATAAGGACACCATATGTTATGGTATTGAACAATTAAATAACGGTCTCTATATATTAAATTAGGAAAACAATTAATTAGAAATTGATAATAAATCAAGTTCACATGGCTCATAGAACACCCAACTGGGGCACCATTATCTCATTCATATAAATGAGAAGTGTTTGACAATTCTCTATCTAGATGGGTTTTTAGAATCTTCTGAGATAAAACCACTTGATATATGTCATGCTTGTTTAAATGGGAAAATGACCAAAATACCATATTACTGATAATGAGAAAGGGCCACAGAGCATCTTGGATTGGTAAAAAGTGATGCTTGTAGACCATTTCAAGTATAATCTAGAGGTGGATTTTATTACCTCATAACTTTTATATATGACTTGAGAAGAAATGGATATATATACATAATGAGGTATAAGTCCAATTCCTTTGATTAATTATAGGAAATCAAGAATGAATTAGAGAATCAACATGTTCATAATATAATGAATCTTCAATCAGATCGAGGTGGTGAATATCATAAACAAGAGGTCATCTAGTTTCTAGTGGAGTTTTGGATTCTATATCGACTCACTCCACCTTATACAGAACAGTGGAATGGTGTTAATGAAAGAATTAACTATACCTTGTTGGAAATGTTGAGGTCGATGATAAGTCTCGCTTATATTACCAAATAATTTTGGGGATATAAATTAGAAAATTAGACATGCACATTAAACTGAGTACCAACCAATGTGAAAAATGAAATTCCCTTTGAACTATGTATTGTAAAGGAACCCATTTTATCGCATACACATGTATGGGGTTGTGAGGTTTTTGTTAAGGGATTATATAGAAACAAACAACCACCCCGGGGAACAACTATATCTTTATAGGGTATACCAAGGAATAAAATGGATAGTAAATATACTCTAACACACCAACCCCAGAAGCTCAGAGCCAATGCATTATTCTAAAACATTTTCATGATTACATGGAATATAGTCCCGAAGGACCAATCAATTTAGCAGTCTTGGAAAATAATTAAATAAATTTAATAATACATTAAACATTATAACATAAATCAAAAAATAAATAATTTTTTGAGAACACCATTATTCTCCCAGCTTTACCCAGCTTAATAATCCTAATACACATCTTAGAATCATGGGAAAATAAAAAACATGAAATTGGTGAGCTCATATGCTTAGTAAGGGTAAACTATATTGCAGAAGATATCATAAATAATCCTAAACGTTTATTAAAAGGTATATAATTTAAACACAAGGCCTTTAAACACAAACCTCAGCATAACATGTCAGTGATAAATCAAATAATACTACTTACTTATTCACATGGATAATCTATTAGTTGAATAATCACATGTAACATCAATAACAAGTCTCCTAATGATGGAATGTATAGTGTCGGACTTCTTAACCACAAAGTCAAGGCCACATGTGAAGAAACTAAATATAAACTTTTTCAAGGACTTGTGGTAAGACACTAGTATTTCTCTTGAGACCTATAAATGCATCGAGGGGTTATAGCGGGCCCCACCCATCACATACTCTATCCAATGCATTCCTTATATGAAAAGAACGAAACATAACATAAACATTCTTATTAAAACTAGAATACAAAATTCCAATTAATAAACCATGGATGGTTTAAGAGTAACACATCCACAGTCAAAAATATCATAACTCATTCAATAAAATCTGGATGATTGTATTATAGTAAATCAACCTCAATCAAAAATAATAGTTAACAAATGAAGTCGAAATATTTGAAAATAATCAGTAAAACACTTTGAGTGAAATACCCCATCTCATGAAATCATCTAAATCACACAATTTATAATGGAAGTAGTTTAAAAGATATTTTTCAATGAATGTGTCTTATACCACTTTGAATCTTATTTACCGAATTACTATTTTAAAAAAATAATTTCTATTTAAATAAATCCTTAAAATAATTTTGAAAACATGGACATTAATGAAAAATATTTAGAAAAATAATTTTTTAAAACATTTAAAATGAATATCCTGTTAAACATTCACTTCCATAAAAACATAAAATATTCCATTTGAATTTTTTTTATGAAACATGGATATGGATGTTAAATATGTCCCAGTAAATACAGACACATAAATAATCTATGATAATGAATGAGTTTTACGTATTAACCCTTACCTTGAACTTTGCTTTAGTTGAGGGTACATTTAACCTCTTTTATAATGACCATAGTATTTTATTAAATTATAGAATAACCATATATGATTCATTTATGAATTTATACTACCATTAATTAATAATTTCCATGTTAAAGTAAAATTTTAGGTAACAATCACTTTCTTTATCATACTTGTTTTGACTTGTTATTATTGATCATAACACATAGATCATAATTTAAATAATTAAATAATATAAAAAGGATTTATATATAGTATATATTAATAATTTAAATATGTATAATATATATATATATATATGGAATGGAAACACCGATCATGGAGATAGTAGTCTGTACGTACACATGAACGTTGTTTCAGTTTTCTTATTATATAGTATTGAAGTAAGTAAAAGAAGTATATTTCTATACATAAATATATATTATTACAGTATAAATATTGATTCTTATATCTCATACATAATTAATATATATCTTTAAAAAATTATTGAATGGTGATCATTGAAGATGGTCCTCATCGTGTCATAGAGATGGTAAGTCGTACGTACTATCATGCGACAATATCATTATATTGATGGTAAAACTATGTTTAATTATATGGTATATTATATTTAAAGAATCATTACCACGTTATATTCATTATTTACATTAATTATAATCAATATTATACCAATAAAAATAATTTAGTGTTGAATAACAAACTACACCATGACGTGGAGAAGGTAATCCGTACGTATGAACACATGATAAATTTTTCCTTCATTGGATGGATAGAATAATGAATATGTTTGAACCATATTTATAATAAAATTTATGAATGTATAAGGTATTGTATTTATTATTTTATTATGGAAACAACAAGGAGATAGGATGTAGAAGAACAAAATATATTTGAAAGATTTGATATAATAATAACAACTTTTTTCGGGTATTTCCTTCTTATTTGATCAAAATGGATCTATAGGTTGGATTTCTGATCAAATTAAGGCCTCTTGGATGAAGTGAGGGTTTCTGAGAAAATATTTGAGTAGGGGGTAGCAGATCAAAATAGCTTTGGAGGTGTGAATGTAAGCAAAGGGGAATTACTATTTTAAAATAGAGGTGAGGGGCACTTTAGGAAAAGCTTGAAATATTAATTTATTATAAAATTATTATATGTTTATAATAGCTCAAAATAGATTTATTCAGAGACTAAGTGAAACTAATGGCCGATTGTCGCCTATCGACCGGTCAAAGTTCCGGTGCTCTGCTAATGTGTATAGCAGCACTCGGGTCGAATCCTAGAGGATGATACTATGAAATAGTCGTTTTTTTTTAGTTGGTTGTATTTTTATTAGGGAAGTTTGTTTGCAGAGCTTAATTGAAATTATTGATTTTATATAATTGATTAAACAAATTGATAAATATTGGGGTGAGTTCATCATTAGGTAGTTAAGCTTGTGATATCCTTAAGCTTTTCTTTATATTGCATTTAAATTAACACCCACTTCACAAGTTGACGTTGATTAGAATTCCTAAGTGTTAAAGATTTAATCCAAGCCTTAACTTAATTAGGATTCTAATCTCAATCAGTACATGTTTATGGTAGTGTATTTTTGGTTCCAATAATCCATGGAAACCACATTTGAAACAAAATATGTCATTAATCCATGACATATTAAGTCCAACATACACAATGTTAAATTAACGAATACTCATCGAGCAAATAATCTCAATCACTTTACATCCCTTAATTATAACTCACCCCAATGAGATATTTACTCATCCATATGGTTTTTTAATATTCTAGTTATAATAATTATGATGATAAATTAAGAATAGAAGAAAAAGAAAGGGATTAGAAAAAAGTGATATGTCAAACACACACAGACGAACAATGATGATAATTAAAAACGGATTTTCGATTGAATGAAGAATCAAAATAAGGGAAGGGGATTCAACTGAATTTAAACTATTTTAAGAAAATTAAAATTAAACTACATAAGGTGGAGAATAATAAGATATATGGAAGAAGAAACTTTCATTATAATACAATTACAAAAGAAAGGACTTACAAAATTACAAAAATGAAGAACACGAAAGTAAGTGAAATCAAAGAGATGAGGAAAGGTCTCTCAAGTGAAAACATGAGTATTTCAGGTCCTCCCAAGCCTTTTCCAAGGCTTTGGTCACGCCAATATGTTATCCCCTCTTCTGAAATTCCATCCCCTCTCAAGGATAGAAGGGTAGAGTATTTATAGCCCAAGGAGTGGACTATTTTCATTCCCAATCTGTCTTTCCACATGAATCACCATGTTGTCTATTCCGACATCGGAATCTCCAAATATCCCCTTCTTAAAAGTTTTAGATTTTAAAGTTGTCTGACTAATTTCAATATTTGCAGGCATTTGGACTAGTGGAGCCAATGTTATGGCGGTTTTATTAAACAAAGGTGAATTGTCCATTTCTATCCATGCTTTTTCGATGGTCAAAATGTGAATTGATTTTGGAACAGGAATATGACTTCAAATCCGAATGAATTCTTCAAAAACGGTGGCCGTCTATATCTCCTCTTTCACACTGGAAAATCGCAGCTCGATTTGATTCTTACATAATGAGATATGTCATGAATACTATACTGCTTTTATTTCTCGGCCAGAATGGTGGGATGGAATTCAATGATTCATTTGAGCCTCTTGTACTTGGATTGGGGCCTTGAAAGTTTTATCCTAGATGAAATTTAGGGTCCCCAGATTTGTGGTGGAGAGTTAATGTTTTTTGACTTCTGGATGGAGCCGAGTAAATCAATCTTCGAGGCTGGTCCAGTTTGTTCACATATTCTGTAGGTCATCTTGTGTGGTAAATGTGATCCTTCAAATGGAAAAATTGGCCCATGATCCCTTATAATGAAATGTTCTATATTGAATTAGAAATCCTAAAAACTAGGAACCACACCATTTGAATCAGTATAGTGATATTTATTAGTAAAATAGTACTCTGACTTAATTGGACTACTTCTAAAAATGCTCAAAAATTATACTTAATATTAAGACATTAATATTTCACACAAATTATGAACATTTCATATAAAATCAGTAAAGGGAGTATATAATAAGTCATGAAAATATTAATAACATAAAATCCCCCACACTTAGTCTTGTGCATGTCCTCGTGGGCAATAAATATAAAAATAAGACAAACTCATTTTCACTCACCAACAAATATTAAAATTTTTGTTTCTTCAATTAGGGGAAGTTTAGACTATTTCACTCATCCATTTTGAAATCCACCACAAGTTGTTATAGAAACAATGTTACAAAACTAATTCATTTTTTCATTCTCAAATTTATAAATGAAAAATGTGGACACTCAAAACTCACACCTCTCAAGATGATAAAATTTATTTATGGAGGTTCACTATCTCACCAACCAAATGTGAAAATCATAGAGTATGAAAAGATCTCTCAGCTTCCAATCCCTATAAAAAGTGAACAAGAATCAATAGGTCTTTTTAATGGGTTTTTATGTGGCTATGGGGCGATAGGAATATAATGTCCAAGATATAAGAAGAGGGGTAAAACACCAATATAGAAAAAGCAATGCACATTTTTTTTGAAATAAAACATGGAAGGAAATGAAAACACATATTTACAATGGAATGATTGTGTGAAGAAAGACACAATAGAGGAATAAAATATGAAGGGGATGAGAAGACAAAATATTTACAAAACACAAAACTTCTCCCAATAATAATTTAATGCAAGTGTTCTTTTTTTTCTTTTTTTTCTTTGTTTTTTTCAAAAGTTGACCATGAAACAGATATCACACTCATATCCCAACCCATGTTTGATCTCCTCACGACACTAATTTTAATAGTTATAACAAGATCAAAAGCTTATAAATAGTAATTTTTGACCTACCCAAGACACAACCCATTTTTTCAATTTTTTTTTTTTGATTTTTTTCATCATTTTTTTGAACACTTGTTAATAAAATTTACAAAATTACATAAATAGGTGTACATTACATTCCCCAAAACAAACTAAATGATAACCTCTCCACCACACTGAAATGGATGCTTTCCCTCAAGCATATGATAACATGGTGAAATCAACAAAGGGTACCCAAAATGAAATCCATCCCCCCCACACTTAAATTTCTAAAACTTGTGCAATGAAAATCCATGTTGATATTGGGTGAGAAAGGTAATGGGCTTGTAATGTGGCTATAAAAGAAAAAGTTTTCATAGGCTCAAAGGGGCTTTCAAAAGGAGGATTAATTTCAGGGAAATGGGAGGCTATTTGGCTATTGTGATTCTCATGTGGTTCAGAAAATGCCTCTATCATATTAATGCACACTAAGGTAGGAAATTTAGCTCGAAGGTCCAAAAACTCAAGACTCACAAATGGGGGTGAACACACACATTTTGAAAAGATGTCCATAGGTGGCCTTGTCATGAAATCAAATGTTGTTCCTCACGGTTCGGGAAAATCATTTTACAAATCAAAAATTGAGCATTCAAAATTTGTTAATTTTGACATAAAATTCTTTATCCAAAGTCATGATGAAAATACAAAATTTTTGAGATGACAACATGTATGTTAACTCACCAAAATGGTTGGAAAAAAATTCAAAACTCGATGGTGAGTAAGCATGACTCTTTAATTTTCTGTATTTTTTAAGTGATTGTTTTCTTGGTTTATTTTAGTTTTTTAGGTTTTTATATTTTTTTGTTTTGTTTTTATAAAGATACACCCACACAAAAGAGAAAGTGAAAAAGAAAGGTTTTGAAAAAGAAAGTGGTAAAAAAATTAAAGAGAGAGGAAAAAAGAAGAAAGAGGTAGAGAGAGGAAGAGATAGAGAGAGAGTTAAAGGGAAAGAGGTGCCCCCTGGTTTGGATTTGGTGGGTCGACATCTCCATCTAGTTGTGGGTAGAGTATAAGCGTTGGGGATCCAAAGGAAGTCGATGATGATCCAGGATTGTTGGATGTTACCTGAAAAAGAAAAATCATTATTCATATAATGAAAAACTAAAAAGAAATTGAAATTTCTTAAAAGTAAAAAAATCATGGGTTTCCTCCCAAGAAGCGCTGCATTTATTTGTCTACAGCTAGACAGTTGCAGTGGACTACCCATAGTCTAACGGTGGTCATCGTATTTTCTCAACTCTAGTGTGCTTCTAGAAAATATTCTCTTCTAGGAGGCCTGATGATTCATTGGATAATTTCTTCCCATCCTTGTTGGTGTGCTTGAAATTCAATGGGAGTGGAAAGAGAATATGACTATCCTCCCTTTGGTCTTCAATGTGAGGAATGATTTTATCCACAAAATGATGATTTTCTATTCTTGGAAATTCCGGAAGATGTCTCAATTCTGATGGTTCATTTATGTAAGGTTCAGATAACATGAAAGCAGAGTATGAGATCCCAATTGTTTTTTAATAATTTAATTCATCACTTACCGATGTAGAGTAATGGGGATCAGTGGAGTCATAAGAATGAATGCAATTTTCAATATCCTTTATTTCAATGTTGTTCACCAAAGAATGGTCAATTTCAACCTCACCAGTGATCACTTTATTAATTAGGGTACAAATATCACAAACATCACTACCATTGGGACAATATAAACACATTGGTTCAGGGTTCACTTCACATATAACCGAATTTTCAGATTCATGGATAGGAAAGTATGAATGTGGGATAATCATATTTGAATCAACAAATAAGAGTTCAAGTTCATTTTTGTTATTACCATTCATGTTGGAGCATTTGGGGTCAGGGGTGAGATAAGATTCCAAAGAGTTTTCAAGATCCTTTAGATCAATGGAGTTTTCATTTTTAATGTCAACATCAACTTCTCCATTTATGACTTGGTTAATGAGGATTCAATATTCACAAACTCCTCTACTAGAAGAACATAAAGAACATGTTGGATTGGGATTCAACACACTCTCAGAGAGACATTCGGAAGCATGGATAGAGAATACAGATTTATTCTCTAATGGGTATCGGATGGATTGAAAAATATTGAACTTGACCATTTGGTCAGAAAATTCCACGGATAAGATGCCAGCATGGACATCAATTTTGGTTTTAGATGTCACAAGGAATGGTCTTCCTAGAATCAGAGGAGATTGGAAAGAAGTTGTCCCACCTTCCATGTCAAGGACATAGATGTCAGCTGGGAATATAAGATCACTGACTCGAACAAGGACATCCTCAATTATTCCCTCAGGACTGGTTGTGCTTCGATTATCTAACTGAATGACAACACTCGTTGGTTGTAAGGGACCTAGACCAAGTTTGGAGAATAAGGATTTTTGCATTACATTAATTGAGGCTCCTAGGTCTACGAGTGCATCATCAAATTTGGAACTTCCAATTTGGCATGGGACTGTAAAGGTCCCTGGATCTTTGCACTTTATGGGAATAGACTGCTTGGTGGAAACATTTTCAAAGGTCCTAAGTTGCCTCTTGTGGGTGAACAATTACTTAAGAAACATGGCATACTTAGGAATTTGTTTTATGGCATCTAAGAGGGGAATGTTTACTTCAACACGTCTAAACATGTCAAGCATTTCAGGATCGGGTTCAAAGGACTTCTTTGTCTTAGAAACAGCTTGAGGAAAAGGAATTGGATTCCTAAGTTGAATGGAAGGAGGTTAGGCAATGGTTTCAGGTTGATTTTTAAGTTTATTTTTTTCTTTTAATTTTCTAGGTCAACATTTAAAGGAGTGTTGGAGGACTTATCTTGAAGCATAGCAAGTTGCTTTCCTGATCTAAGTGCAATTTCACTTACATTACCCTTGGGGTTGGGTAATGGTTGAGCTGGAAGTTGGGAAAAATTAGATGGTTGCTCCTGACTAAGGTGGGATGTCAGTTTACCAATTTGGGTTTCAATGTTCTTGAGGCTATAATGGGTGAAAGAGGCAGGATCTTCCACATCACCTTCCCATTGTTTATTATAATAATATGCTTGTCCCGAATTGGGATTACCATGATTTTGGTTCCTAGGAAATCGATTGAATTAGTTTCGGAATTGGGAAGGCTCACTAGGATAGTGGTATCCAGGAGGGGAATAGAAGGATTGATCTTTTGAGGTTGAGGGACAAAAGGGTAAGGTTGTTTGAAGTTATCAACACCTTGACTGTATTGAAACTGGTTTGGGTTTTGAGGAGGGAATTGAGGGGGTTGAGAGACGAGATTACCATACCTCAGGCCTTGGTTATAGAAAGAAGAGAAGGGATCAAAGTGAGGTTGGTTGAAGTTTCTATCAAACTAACCTGATAGTTGAGGATTGGTGTGCAGCTGAGAATATGCTGCATTAAGCTCCATTGGTCCAGATGAATCGGATTGATCCTCTTGAAGTTGTCGACATGTGGAAGTTGTATGAGATGGAGAGTTGTAGATTCCACAGTTTTTGATAGGTCTTGGAATCATTGATTGCGGAGAAGATGAGGTTGGAGATTTGGTAACCACAACTACCTATCTCATAAGACCTGTAAGTTCACTCATCCACTCGGTAATCTTGTTCAACTCAATTGATTGATTATCTTGGGCTTGTTTAACTTGATCATGTGCTCGAGTATGGAATTGTTGTGTGTTTGCAGCCATGTTACTTATGAGATCTCTTACAGCTACAAGAGTTTTATCAACAAGAGTACCACCACTTCCGGCATCTATGGGAGTTCTCTTTATTGCCAATAACCCCTCATAGAAGTATTGGATCATGATTTTGTCAGAGATTTGGTGATGTGGGAAGGTTTCCACAAGCATTTTGAACCTCTCCCAGTACTCATGGAGTGATTCACTTGGGAATTGACGGATACCACTTATTTCCTTTCGGATAGAAGCAGTACGAGAAGTAGGAAAGAATTTCTCTAAGAATAGTTGTTGCATGTCATTCCATGTGGTTATGAAACCAGGAGGAAGGTAGTAGAGCCATGACATAGAAGTGTCATCTACAGAGAAAGGGAATGTTTGGAGTTTTATTTTTCCCTCAGAAACCCCTTGAGGCTTCATGGTAGAGCACACCACTTGGAACTCTTTAAGGTGGAGATGTGGATCCTCACCGGCTAGCCAGTGGAAATGAGGAAGAAGACGAATCAAACCCGTTTTCAGTTTGAAGTAAGCTTCTTTGTATGGATATTTAATACCAAGTGGTTGGTAATTCATATCAGGGGCAGGAGGTTCATTAAGGGTTTGTTCCCTAGGATTGGCAATTTCAAATTCAACTGGTTGGATGAGGACTGGTTCTTGAATTATTTGATTATCTCTTATTTTACTCCAATGTTGGCGAAGTGTTCGCTCAATTTCAGGGTCAAACAAATCCAAGGGATTGTTTGAAAGGCTACTGGGCATTCAAATAGATTTTGGAAGAAAGAGGAAGACATGTTTTTCTTTGTGTTTTTTTTCAATTTTTTTTTAATTTTTTTTTTGTGTTTTTGACAATAACCAGAAAAAAATGACTACATAAAGCACAATCCCCAGCAATGGATCCAATTGAAATGCACGGCCTATTGTCGCCTATCGACTGGTCAAAGATCCGGTTCTCTGCTAATGTGTATAGCAGCACTCAGGTCGAATCCTTGGCGATGATACTTTGAAATAGTCGTTTGTTTTTAGTTGATTGTATTTTGATTAGAGGGGTTTGTTTGTAGAGATTAATTGAAATGATTGATTATATATAATTTATTTAACAAATTGATAAATATTGGGGTGAGTTCATCATTAGGTAGTTAAGCTTGTGATATCCTTGAGCTTTGCTTTATATTGCATTTAAATTAACACCCACTTTACAAGTTGACGTTGATTAGAATTCATAAGTGTTAAAGATTTAATCCAAGCCTTAACTTAATTAGGATTCTAATCTCAATCAGTACATGTTTATGGTAGTGTATTTGTGGTTACAATAATCCATGGAAACCACATTCTAAACAAAATATGTCATTAATCCATGGCATATTAAGTCCAACATACACAATGTTAAATTAATGAATACTTATCGAGAAAATACTCTCAATCACTAAACATCCTAAATTATAATTCACCGCAATGAGATATCTTCTCATCCATTTGGGTTTTTAATATTCTGGTTATAATAATTATGATGATAAATTAAGAATATAAGAAAAAGAAAGGGATTAGAAAAGAGTGGTACGTCGAACACACACACACGAACAATGATGGTAATTAAAAATTGATTTTTGATTAAATGAGGAAGAAAAATAAGGGTAGGGGATTCAAATGAATTTAAACTATTTTAAGAACATTAATATTAAACTACAAAAGTTGGATAATAATAATATATATTGAAGAAGAAACTTTCATTAAAACAGAATTACAAAAGAAAGGACTTACAAAATTACAAAAACGAAGAACACGAAAGTAAGTGAAAACAAGGAGAGGAGGAAAGGTCTCTCAAGTGAAAAAAAGAGTATGGAAGGCCCTCCCAAGCCTTTGGAAAGGCTTTGGTCGTCCCAATATGTTATCCTCTCTTCTTAAATTCCAACCCCTCTCAAGGAGAGAAGGGGAGTGTATTTATAGCCTAAGGAGTGGACTATTTTCATTCCC
This sequence comes from Viscum album, assembly GCA_963277665.1. Taxonomy (NCBI): domain Eukaryota; kingdom Viridiplantae; phylum Streptophyta; class Magnoliopsida; order Santalales; family Viscaceae; genus Viscum; species Viscum album. The sequence continues at coordinate 1,755,296,970 of OY728158.1, read as the reverse complement.
AATCTGTCCTTCCACTTGAATCGCCATGTTGGCTATTCATACATCCGAATCTCCAAATATCCCCATCTTCAAAGTTGTATATAATATCGTTGGCCGACTACTGTAAACATTTGGAGGCATTTGGAAAAGTGGAGCCAATGTTATGGCGATTTTATTAAACAAAGTTAAACTGCCCATTTCTATCCATGCTTTTTCGATGGACAAAATGTGAATGGATTTTGGAACTGGAATATGCCTTCAAATCCGAATGACTTATTCAAAAAGGAAGGCCACCTATATCTCTTATTTCACACAGAAAAATCTCATCTCGATTTGATGCTTACAGCATGAGATATGTAATGAATATTATACTGATGTTATTTCTCAGCTAGAATGGTGGGCTGGACTTCAAAGCTTTATTTGGGCCCCTTGTACTTGGATTTGGGACATGAAATTTTTATCCAAGATGACATGTAGTGACCCCCGAATTAGGGTGGAGATATAACGTTTTTGGGATTTTGGATTGAGCCTAGTAAATCAATCTTCAAGGCTGGTCCAGTTTGTTCACAGATTCTGTAGGTCATCTTCTGTGGTAAATGTGATCCTTCAAATGGCAGAATTGGCCCATGTTCCCTTCTAATGAAATGTTATATATTGAATTAGGAATCCTACAGAACAGGAACCACACCATTTTTATCATTATAGTGATAGTTATTATTTAAACATTACCTTGACTTAATTGGACTACTTCTAAAAATGCTCAAAAATTATACTTAATATTAAAACATTAATATTTCACACAAATTATGCACATTTCATATAAAATAAGTAAAGGGAGTATATAATAAGTCATGAAAATATTAATAACATCAATAATATATGGATGTATCGAAATCCTCTCATCCAATAGTGTATAGACATGTTTATGACACCTTATTAACCCTATAGTTTAGATATAACCCTTAGTTAAATATTTTAAATTTTACCATGTCTTCTTGTATTATTTTACTACATGGTTAATATAGTTAATATAAAATTAAAATTGAATATAAAGTGGTTAATTAATGAAATATATTTCATTATATAATTCATTTGTATGAACCATATATTTTTATGAATATTATATCCTTTAATAAAATAGTATTTGTTTTAATAACTCATTCATGTCAATTTTGACATTATTTAGTATTTGGTTTTTGTGAAAGTCATAAAAACTTGATTATGTCAAAAATAAATACATTGAATCTCCCCTAACATGTCATATGCTACTATAAAATTCTTTTATGACATTAAAAGATTCAATTTATATTTATTTTAATATTTATAATATCAATAATATTAATCCTTCATTAATTAGTTAATTACTGCATCATCATTGTGTCATTAATAAATTCAATTATTTAATGTCTACGAATTATAAATTAAATACCTTGACGTAGGAAATATTTTTATAATTATAAATAATTTTTATAGTCTAATTTATCTTATGTATAAACCAATATTAAAAATTGTATAGTTATTAAAAATTTAATTTAACACTTTTAACTCGTTTAAAAATATATATAATAAATGACCTAATCTAAAAAAATGGATCAAAAAGGGTCTTATTTTTTCCCTAAGGTTTATTTTGGTCAAACCAAACTTATCTAATAGAATTATAACTTTTGTTGGTGTAATTATATATTATTATAATATTATTTTTACCTTTAATCACTTTATTTACTTTTAAGCATGAAAAAAATTCAAATGATACACTTCAAAAAAATTATTTTCATCATATTGAACAACGTTTTACTTTATGATGAAAAACGAATCTACTGGATTTATTAAATTCAATTCTCATAAGTTGTAAAATTACTTTTTATGCAAATTTGAAAATGTCCCTAGAATGTTGGTAAAAGACGTTAAAAAGTTCAATATAATTTTATATATCTAAACATATTATAAAATGACTCAAATAACATACATTAGACAAATATATTTATTATGTATATATTTTGAATTTAAGATAACTTTTAATGAAAAATATGTTTTTTATGTATTACGCATTATTTTTCAGTATTTATCAAAAATGGAATATTTTCAGAGAAATACCAACAAATCACCCTAAGATAATTTTGATCTTCCATATTAAAAAATGAATTCTATTTTATCAAATTTAATTTATACGAGTGTCTAAAATTGATTAATTTTCATATACAAGAAGATATATAAAGTTGTTTTTTAAAGAAAATAGTTTTTTCTAAATATATAAATATTATAAAAAAGTATATACATTTCATTATAAATATGTTTTATTTAGGTGAATAAATTATAATGTAAATTTAAAATTTATTTGGTACTATTCATGTTACATTATTTAATTGATAAGTAAATATATCATTCAAATAATTATAATACTAATGTGTTGTTTTGATAAAAAAACTCATTCCTTCATATAATGTAGGCCAAGTTGGTGTTGCATGCAATATAAGCTATTAAACTACATTAAAGAGATAACATACTATGAAATCATGGGGTGTTACATTCTACCCTGCTTATATAAATTGTGTCCTCTCAATTTGAAACTGTTCTTTGATGATATAAGGTTAAAAAAAGAAAATTCCTTTGTGCAAAACCCACATCGGAAATATGGTAAATAAAAATTAGTCATAATATGCTGGAAAGGGTAATAAAAATGTCACATCCAAATTAAGATTTTTAATAGGTAAAAAATGATGGCAATTAGAGACCCATTATTAGATGAAAAAAGAAAATATTTTTAGGGAGTGATTGAAGTCATCAATAAAAAAACAATTAACAAAAATGGTAAAATTGAGGTCCTCAAAGCCATAAATATACAATGATTTAAAATATCATCAGTTCAACAAAACATACGGTATAAGGATAACACATTTTTTCCATAAATTATTTTTTTAAGAGGAGGGACTAATTTGCTCTTATGATAATAAATCAAGAAAACATACTTGATTTCATTACCTATCATTATCATAATCTCAACACTTGGATGTGCATAGATTTATTTTCACACCCTCTCTGACATTAGGAAATGAATGTTCAACAATAATTTTTTTAAATCTTGAAACTAATTTTATAAATAATAAGGCCCACAATAATTTCATTAATCCACTATATTTTTACTAAAATCCAAAAGGATAGGACAAGGTATCCAATAAATTATAATTTAACCTCAAAAATATATCAACTACTCAAATTACTCCATTCCAACTTTTAGACTTTCCAAAATACTTGTGTCCAAACTCAAAGTCCAAAAATTTATATGGGAGGTAAACATAATAAAGATATCTTTTTTCCACAAAATAAATTTTGATTACCATCATCATGTATTCTCTTCAAACAAGGTAACACCCTTAATTACCATTAAATCTTATTGGATAAATTCATGATCCTTATTACTTATAGAATACTGGACATACACCTTAAATCCAAAAATTCTGTAAACTAAAACAATGATAGAATAACCAAACAATTAATTAGTTCCAAGGTAGTCAACAATATCCAATAAAATTTATCCAAATCAATAATCTCTTATTCCAAAATCACTAACTCAGTATTAAGACTATATTAAGGTCTATCATTTCCTCAACCATGTTTTTTCCAAAAAAAAATAACTTTCTATTGGGTCACATTTCATATTATAATACAATCTCAAATACTCAATGAAGTAGTACTATAGTACAATCCTTATTTATTTTCATAATTTATGTAACCAACACATCATTGATACAACACTCAAATGAAGTAATTATTCAATCAAGAAACACAAATACATGAATTACTACACATTGATTGTAGTAACAACTTATGCATGACATAGATCAAATTGATTCTTATGAGCTATATTTCCTTGACACATTCAAAATATATTTTCTTAATTACCCATTTCACTACAGTTGAAATCTATAATGATAGTCTTTTTTTCTTCCATTTGCATTATTTTTCTTGATGACCCCTTTCTCTACACTTATAACAATCACCTAGTTCGTTCAATAACTTCTTAAGGATATTCATTAAATAGTTATAACATATGATAATATCCCCCATTAACTTCATCCCTTTATCCATCTTTATTTCATCCTTCCTCTTCTTCTCGAGCTTCCCATAAAAACCATAGACTCATAGATTTATTTACTTACCTTATTAGCACATGATACTATTTCAACATATGATGGGAATACATGGGAGGCTATTTACATTTAAAAGGTTGGATTATGACCATGAAAGAAAGGATCCTTAATACTCATTATAAAATTTTCATTGTAAGAGTATTAATTCCTTATAAAATGAGCCATTTGTGAATAATTTCATACACTGGATTACGTTATGAATCACAATTCATGATTATAAACTAGTGAAATACATAACTTAAATTGAAAATTTTATTCATATCTAATCTCATAATCATAAGAATGGATTCTTTGCAGAAATATTTATTCATAAATACTTCGTAATGGTTTTTAATGAAAATATGAATTATTCTAAGCATATCCCCAAGAAGTGTCAAACCAGGTGGGAAGTAAGTCCCATTTTCGTGTACCATGTCACCCTGATTTAGGTCTGGAACACCGTATCATATTTTTCACCCCATAGGTACATACATTCCAGAATCTCTCCCACTTGTAGTATCCAGACAGGGATGTATTGCATTGAATACCCACATAATCTCTACATTACCATAATTCTAGTATGTTATTATACACTAATCATCAATATCTATCATAGGGTAATGTTCTCTAATAATAGTTTATCTAAATCTAGATTATATGGTTATTGATAAACTTCTCTGATACCAAATATAATGCCCTGAACCTAGAATCCTAGATCCGGGGAATTATTTTAATACACTAGCAGGATTACAAGGAATCATGTCCCGAAGGACCGATCAGTTTTGCAGTCTTGGAAAATATATTACATAAATGAAAAGATACATTACACTTTCTAAAATAAAACACAACATAAATATTATTATGATAATTCCATTATTCTTCTCACATAACCCTTTATATATTGTCATAATACACTTTTTGTCATCCTTGAAAAATAAAAAATAAGAAAGGGGTGAGCTCAAATGCATAGAAGGGGTAATCAATATAGTAGAAGCTATCATAAATAACCATAACAATTTATTGAAATGTATAAAATTGAAACAAAATAACATTAAACATAAAATTCATCATAGAAAGGGAAATAAAAATCAAATAATTCCACTTAATAATTCACATGGATATTATACTAGTGAAATAATCACATGTAAAATCAATAATTAGTCGCATAATGATGGAATTCATAATTCTAGAAATCTTAACCATGATGTTAAGGCTTTGTTCAGACACCCTAAATATAAATTTTGTCAAGTACTTGTGCCAAGACACTAGTTTCTCTGATGATACATACCCATCCATTGAGGGGATATAGTGGGCCTCGCCCGTCACTTACAACGTCCAATTCATTCCTCATATGAAAAGGATAAAACATAACATAAACATTCATATTAAAATTATCATAAGAAATTACCATATATAAACCATGAATGGAATAACAATATCCCATATATAGTCAAACATATCATAACTCATTTAATATAATATGGAAGACTATTTTTATAATAAATCAACCTCAATCAAGAATATTTTCCAATAAAGTATGTCTTCATAGTTACAAATAATCAGTAAAACTCATTGAGAGAAATATCCCTTCTCATGAAATCATTTAAAAGTTACAAAATTAATAAATTAATTCATTTAAAAGATATTTTTGAATCTAATTTTCCAATATCACTTTGATACTTTTGAGAGGAATTAATATTTTAAAACCATCATGTTCATATAAATAAATCCATAAAATCATTTTGAAAACATGGACGTTACTTAAAATTATTTCTAAAATTATATCTTAAAAAAATTTAAAATGACGATATAGTGAATGATTACCTTCCATTAAACCATTAAATTTTCCTTATCTTTTTTGAAACAATGATATGTATAAAAAAATTTCCCAGTAAATACATACAAATAAATAATCTCTGATAATAAATGATATTGATGAATTAACCCTTACCTTCAACATTCCATTAGTCGGGGGAATGTTTACCCTCATGTATAATGACCATAGTATATTATAAAATAATACCAGAACCATATTTATATTTTTGATATCATACATGATTCATTTATGACTTCATACTAAAAATTTAATAATAATTTTCAGGTTAATGTACATTTTAGGTAATAATTGCTTTCATTATCATATGTGTTTTGACTTGTAATTATTGATCGTAACATTTATATCATGATTTAAATACATCAATAATATAATATATGATTTATATATCATATATATTCATAATATGAATATGTATAATTTATAGATATATGGAATGGAAACACCGTTCATGGAGACGGTACTCTGTACGTACACATGAACATTATTTCTGTTTTCCTATCATGTAGTATGGAATTAAGTAAACGATATATATATAACTACATAAATATATATTATTCGCATAGAAATTGTATTTCAAATAAATCATAATTAATAAATATATAAAATTTTAAATATTTCTGGAATGGTGATATTTAAATATTAATCTCATCATGTTGTAGAGACGGTAAATCATACGTAAGCACGATCAACAATATCATTCTATTAATTGTGAAACGGTGTTTAATTGGATGGTGTATTATATATAAATAATCATTACCCTGATATAATAATAATTTAAATTAATTATACTAATTATTATTCCCATCCAAATAATGTATTTTTGAAAAACAAACCACACCACGATGTGGAGATGGTAAGCCGTACAAACACAAGCATGGTGACCTTCTCAATACTAGGGTGGATAGAATAATGAAAATGGTTAAACCATATTTATAATAATATATCATAATTTATATTTAACATGGGTGATTATTTTTTATGGTAACAACAATGAAGGAGGAAGGAGAAGAACAAAAGAAATTTGAAAGAGGTGATAAAATAATTACCACTTCTTCAGGTGTTTCCTTTTGATTTGAAAAAAATGGATCCACTAGTTTTCATAATGATCGATGTGAAGAATCTAGGTTGATGTGAGGGTAGTTGAGAGAAGATTAGAGTATGCGTTGTCTGATCCAATTTCCTTTATATGTGTGAATTTAAGATAAGTGGAAGTACACATTTATAAGAGAGGCGGGGGCATTTTAGGAAAAGCTTGAAATATTGATTTATTATTAAATTATTTTCTATTTCTAATAGATAAAAATGGATTTATTTTCTAGGATATTGTGGGTATTGGTATAAATCATCTCATCCAATTGGTTTTAAACATTTTTTGGTCACCTTATTAACCTTATCTTTTAGACATAACCCTTAGTTAAATAGTTTGTCTTTTACAATGTCTTTTTGTTTTGTATCATATATGGTCAATATAGTTACTATAAAATGCCATGAGAAGATATAGTGGTTCATTAATGACATATATACCATTATCTAACTCATTTTTCCAAACCTTATATATTTAGTAATGTTATATAATTTTATAAAATAGAATTTGTTTTTGAAACTCATTAATGTTAGTTTTGACACTATTTAGTATTTGGTTTATTTGAAAGTCATAAAACATGATTACATTCAAAAACATACATTGAATCATCCCTAAAATTTCATATTCAACTATTAAATTCTAGTATGACATCAAAAGATTAAATTTAAAAATTTTTTAATAGTTACGATTGTGTTTACTTTAATCATTCATTAATAAGGTAATTAATGCATCATCATTATGTCATAAATAAATTTACGTATTTAATGTCTAATAATAATAAATAAAATACCATGATATAGAAAATATTTTAATATTTCTAATGTATATTTATAGTCTAATTTATATTTTCTATAGAAATATATTTAAAAAGTTTTATCTATTCAACATTGAATTTAACACGTTTCAATATTCTTTAAATAAAATAAAATAAATGTCCAAATCTATCCCAAATAGATCAAAAAGGATATTATTTTTTCATATTATTTATTTTGGTCTAAAATAACTTATCCAATAGAATTTCGAAATTTATTGGGATAATGTTATATTATTATAATATTATTTTTACCTTTTATCACCCTATTTACTTTTAACCGTGGTAAATAAAATAAAAAAGTTACTATTCAAAAAAATTTATTTTCATCACATTTAAGAACATTTTACTTAGTGATGACAACTATTTCTATCAGATTTTTGAAATTAAACTCACTAAAGTTGTAAAATTTCATTTTATGCCAATATTCAAATGTTCCTAGATGGTTGGTAAATGACGTTAAAAAGATAAAAAAAATTAAATATATAATCTTATTTTAAAATGAATCAAATAAAATAAATTGGGCTAATATATTTTTTATGTATCTATTTTTATTTTATGAAAAATTTAATTCAAAATAATTATTTAAATAAAAAATTCTGTTTTTATGTATAACGTATTATTTTTAACTATTCATAACTAATTGAATATTTATAGAAAAATACGAAAAATCCCCCTAAGAAATTTTCTATACTGATAATTCAAAAAATAAATATATTTTACCAAATTACAATTTTAATAGTATCTAAAATTAAATATATTATTGTTCACAAAAAGACATAAAAAGTATTTATTTTAAGAAAATAGTTTTTCAAAATATATAACTATTTTACAAAAACTTAGACATTTCATTGTAAATATGTTTTATTTATGTGAATACATTATAAATAACATTTAAAATTATTTTTTATTATAAATAATATAATATTTAATTGATAAATAAATATATTGTTTAAATAATTATAATACTAATGTTTTGTTTTGAACAAACTCAATCTTTCATATAACACCAGCCAAGTTGGTGTGGCATGTAATATAAGATATTAAACTACATTAAAGAGAAAATATACTATGAAATATTAGGGTTATACATATACAACCTCTCAAACAAGAAATTGATTGTCCCCAAATAAGGCACCTTTTTTGAGAGGGATTACATCCTTAAAATGGATAGTGGGAGCATGGTTGACTTCAATGAAGTTGATGCTCAAGATATAGAAGAGTTTGAACAAGATCAAGTTCCACATTTATCCATGTAAAAAAGTAGTTATTGAAAACCATGTTCTACGTATGAGTTTAAGAGAGGTAATGGAACTATAGATATAGATTTCTAGGCACCGGGGATAGTGGCACATTAATGATGGAAAATTATTAACCACTATCCTAGAAAAAGGATTTATAGAGAAAAAAATATATATTATGGGTATAAAAATTAAATTAAGGGTTGTATTCAATGTATCAGAACCATGGGTTTTTTCTAGTTGATGTTCCAACTAAGTTAAATCTTGTTGGATACAAATGGGTATTCAAGAGAAAAATGGACATGAATTGTAAATTGTGGAACTAAAAAGCATGTATAGTGGCTAAATGTTTAAAATAGTTTAAAGGTATTGAATATGATGAATCCTTTTAAAAAGATTTAATTTGTAAACCCTTACAAAACATTATTTCCTTTGAATCATACCATTACAATAAGAGTTGGCATATGGATTTCAAAATTTCATTCTATAATGGGAACCTTCAGAAATATGTCTACATGAAACAACCCTAAGGGTTTATTACACCAAGGGATTCCAAAAGGGGTTTAAATTTTTAGAGATCCATTAATGGATTGAACCAACCATCCAGCACATGGAAATTTATATTTGGTGAATCCATAAGAGAATTTGGAATCATTAAAAAAATGTGAACCATGTGTTTACAATTTTTAAATGGGAACATAGTCATTATCCTAGTGGTTTATGTTGAAGACATATTACTTATTGGAAATAAAATACAAATCTTACAATAAGTTAAGGACTTGATGAACAAGTTATTTTCCATGAAGGACATATTAAAATCATCCTATATTCTAGAGATCAAGATCATTCATGATAGATCCATTAGGTTTTATGGAATAATACAAAGTACATATTTTAACCAGATTCTAAATAGATTTAGTATGGAACAATCCAAGATGGGATTGGTTCCATTATCACATGGTCTATATATTTCTAAGGAAATATGTCCCCAAACAGAACAGGAGAAAGAAATAATGAGTCGGATCTCATAAGCTTCAGTGATAGGATTAATCATGTATTCCAAGATATGTAATAGACATGATGTTTCTTATTAATTGAGCATGGTAGGAATTGATCATAAATATCTAGGAGAACAATGTTATAATATGGTTAATATTATCCTTAATTATCTAAGAAAAACTAAGTATACCTTTTTGGTGTATAGTGGTGACAAAGAGATTATCATCAGAGGTAATAATGATGATGATTTTCTGATAAATCAAAATGATCAGCAGTCCCAAACTTGATATTGTTTTTGTCTCAATGGATGATCTGTGAGCTGAAATAGTTCAATGCATCCAGTTGAAGTTGATTCTACAATGGAGTCTGATTATATAGAGGCTTATAAAGCAAAAAATAAATCCACCTAATCTCATAACGTTTTCCAATATCATGATGTGGTACCTAGTAGATAAAACTGTATCACATTGTATTTTTATAATACCATAGTGGTGGCTCTTTTAAAATAACCAAGGTCACATCAATAGAAAATGAACATACTCTAAAAGTATCACCTCTTGATGGATTTCAATAACAGGGGAAAAGTTTCATTGAGTAGAGTACCAAAATAATAGAATATGGATGACCCCTTTAAAGAATGGCGACATCAACTAAATCATGAATATCATGTGAGAATAACGGAATAAAGATGGTTAATAGTTGGCTCTACTCCTAATGGGATCCTGTTGGAGTTGGTACCATAGAACAAACATCTTCTATAATTTATGATAATATATATTCATTGTTTTAAATATTAATAAATTTCTTATCAAATCCTGATTGATATGTTCTGGGACATTGCATTTGATAATGTCTTAAGAGTAGCTGTTTCACTAAAAGGAAATACCAGATCACTGCTGTTATGAGAACTTGGAAGTGTTATGACACTATTCTTGAATATATTTTCTATAGACAAATGATAAAATTTTAGGGACACAAATAGTAGTGGCTATTTTGTTTGGATACTCACAGGACATTGAGGAACTTTATCATGGTGTACTCCCTTGGTAATTTCAAGTATGATATCATGAGAACATGTCATGCCAATTGGAAATCCATTTTTATATATGTCACTGGATATTCTTGTATACAGACGTGTTTATTGGCCCTTAGACATTATTATTATTATTATTATTAATGAGTATTATGAGTAACCCACTTATATTTATTAACTAAATGAGTGATGATAGATGTTCACAATAAGGTAGGATATGTTGGGTGTGTCACAAATAATATGTCCTGATTTAATAATTAGAGAAATGATTTATCCATTCTATTGAATAATAGAATATAATATCTTAGGCCCTTTGATGGATGTGTTATAGCCTAAATAAATCCATGTACATGATGATCAATAAAAAATTATCATTTCAGGAAAGTAATGAAAATAAATATTGATCATATAGGTTGATGGAACTTGCATACTACATGGTCGATTTGAGATATTTTCATAAATAAATTACATTATGCGATAAACATTTGTACGAGGTGAAATATAATTACGTTGTTAGCTTCATTATTATTTGGTTACTGGGCATGTTCCTAGACTCTAAACATGGACATTAGTCTAATTAGCCTAATTACACTCAAAAAGATGCATATTGGGTTAGACACTATGTGTATCCAGAATCTTAGTTAAATAATATTATCTAAATTATTTAACAAGTTGAATAAATATTATTACTAGTTTTGGTTTAATAATTATTCATGGATTCCTAATCAAATTTATTCTGACACTAGTAATTTTAGATAATATATTATTGGAGGAATATCTAATAAATATTCATTTTCTCTTTAGTTAAAATATTATTAATATATTTATTGAAAAATAATGTGGTGACAATTATTTAACAAATAAATAGATATTATTCAAGACCTAATAATTATGGAGCAGGATTGGAAGACCATGTTCAGTAGTCTAATATGATATAATAATGATAAATATTATTACTTTTAAAAAATATTTAATTATAATTTTCAAGTTAGGCGTGTGTACAAAAATACTGTTATTATTTGACATGGGTTTTTCACTATGATTAATAGGATAAGGGAACTTATACAATTATTTTATTTTAATTCTAGTGATATAAGTACCCAATTATGATTATTTTATCACATCCATTTCCAAGAACAATGGATTCATGAAATGCTCTTAAGCCTATACTATTCATCCCTCTCTAATAATTCTCTCATGAACAAGAGAGATCATCCTACTCTGAATCATATAGAACACTTTGGAATTTGTACTCAAGGAGATCAAAGTAAGACCTCTCAAGTGCAACTATATTCTATAATAGCACCTGAAGACTCATTTGGTGATGTATGTATATTCATGGAGAACATGAAGATTATTGATAGAGGAATCCTAAACATGGATTACACAATAAAAGAGTATCAAACTTTAGATCTGGTTTCATGTGCATCAATGAAGAAAGAAAAACCTTGTAGGTAATTATTATTTAAATAAATTAATTGTAAACTCTATGTGTTGATATACTATCTCTTGGTTATCAGTTAATAACCCTTTCTTATACTTCAATTAATTTTTTTTAACTCACTATTCATCATCAAATGATCTCAGATTAATCATTAATAATTAAAAAAGGCAATGATGGGCACTTCCCCTATTGTGCTTCTTTTGTGCCTGAAACATACAACGTGTCTCTATATTCAGGGCATGATGATATCATAACCAAACATAACTTTTAGATATACCACCATAATGACCTCCTATTGTGATCAAAATGACCGTTTCATTTTAAAAAACTCATTAATTTCGAACAAAATATCTTATTAATTCGAGGTTCACTACACTAGAATAAAACAACATGCCTATTTTTTCTTGAAGAAAACAATCCATCCTTGACCATGAATATGGAAGTTCACACTTCGTGTTGATTTACATGATATTCTTCTTTTGAAAATGACCTTTCTAGAATCTATAAATAAGAGGCCCACCATCATGAAGGGGTAGTTTTTACTTGTTCTAGGTGAAAAACTTTTTGAAAAAGTATAACCTTACTGAAATAATCCAATCCAAGATCAATTTATAATCATAAGACTTTTTTGATTTTCTTGTAAACTATGTAACTAATCTCTAATCATTATTAAAACCCTTAAACCTAGAAACATTATCCTTCATCACTTCTAAAATATATTTACACTGAATAAAGATTGACTTGATTTATTCCAATGGAATTCATTCATACATATGAGAGGAAAGTAATACATCCAACCACTCCTAGAAATGTCCCACAAATAAGGATCTGATATAAATGAACTTCGTTGAATCACGAGAGTTCATAGAATAAATGATCTCATATACACGCTCAATCCACATGACTACCTAAACAGAACTATCATCACCAATATAAGAAGGATGATATATATTCATTAAGACCATGGTGGTTTCCAAAACATTATAAGGCTCTCAAACCATGCATCAATTATAAATTTCGGTAGAGTCATATATGTAAGATTCCACTTCTATAAAAAAATAATAAAAATCATGAGAACCATACAAATTAAGAAAAATTCATTGTTTCATGATGGAATTTATGGGAGGCATTTATGAATATTATAAAACATAGGAATATAAACTCAAGAATAAATAAATACTTGAAAAAAACATATTCAAATACCATATGTAACAACAATAATTTGTCAATTAATAATAGATTTCAGAGAATATATGATTTCCCCATTACTAAAAAATTACTCATTCTGTTCAAAATTGAAATTCTGGTTATAAATCCTTCAAAATATTTTTGAATCATTTTATAGCTCATGAAAATTGTTTTATGGTTTCAAAAACAGTTGTCTCAACTCAAATTTCCAAAAAACATAATTTTAAAATAATTTAAATCTAATAATTATTTTATAATAAATTATTTAGAACATAATCAATGAGTATTTGAAAAAAAATTATAAATAAGAAACCTTTAATAATAATAATTAATTTCTTATTTTAAAAATAAATTCAAAGAATTTAACAAAACATGTTGTATTCCACTAATTTGTTTCCATAAATGATTTAAAAAACAACAAATTATTAGAGTATAAATGACCAAAACGACCTTGAAATGGGAAACACTCAAAATTTCCATTGAACATAGGAACCCTCCAAACTAACGTCACATGAATCAAGTTACTTCAAAACCAAAATAATAATGATCTATGATCAGGTTAGAGTATTAAAATTAAAGTATTGGATGCATGGGTTGGTAAATAAAACACCAAAAAACAATAGTTATTATATTAACATCCATATTAGTTATACTGATTCTTCGTTGTTTACCTGAGTATGAAGTCATAGTGTGAATTTGATCATCATTCTATTAAAACCAAAAACACAAATGAGATAGTCAAATTAAATGAAAATATCATCAAGAATATGAATCATATTCATCATTAGAAAATTGGTATCTCAAAATAAGTAATTGTATCCCTACATTACCTAGATACTCATCTCCCATCATGATAGTGTGGTGATCAAGCACCAATTCAAGAACTACCTCTTATGTCTCGAAAAAATACTAATATCATTTAATAATTTAATCACCACAAATTACATAAGGTATTTTTAAGGGAAGTTACTTCTTTTAAAGAAATACTTTATATGATACGATATGTGATGAACCATACCTGACTTCTATCCAAACTGATAACCATGTTGATTTTCCTCTAACCCAAAGAGCATTCCAAATATCCATAAGGTAGTAAAAATCACCTCAGAATCAAGAATAAATATTGGTAATGATTTATCCTACTAAATTTATCAATAACTATAGTAAACATAAAAAAACATCAAATAGACAAGTCAATAAATACATAATAGAGTATAAAGAGACACTATAAAATTTGAAATCATAATATAATAATAAAAAACATTCTCCCAGTGATCCATAACCACCCACCGTGTCCCATTTAACCCAATTTGGATCCTAAAAACACAATCCCAAAATATAAGATGTGATCATGAACTACTTCAATAGGAATATAGAAATTGAAAATACAACATGGTAGAACCATGGTGTGAGCTATAGAGCCCAAAAGTATTTAACCAAATATTATATATAGATACCTCATAAGGTAAATTTCTTAAAACATAACATTTCAACTTTTGTAAACAAATAATTTTCATGGAATGATTTGAAAAAAATTCAAAATCTGGAGACATTTTAAAATATAAAAGTAATGGAATTCAGCTGATACCTTGATATTTTAAATATTAAATACATTTGTGTCAAGGTTCTACACATCAATAATCTATTATATCACGAGTATGGACCAATGGAAAAAGGATATTCTTCTTCCAAATAGTGAATATGAATACATCTATCTATCGATTATCATATATATAGATATCATAGGTGAAACCTATATAATTATGCTTGTCATTTAAAAATAATGTTACAAGATGTTAAGAATAAATATCCGTTGAACATAGACAAAGGATCATAAAGTCTAATGTCTTTTGAAGAATATGTACACGATTACAATGAATGGAACTAAATTAAGAAAACATTTAATTAATCTCTATAATTATCTATAAAATTCCTTAGAGATCATAAATCTTCATATGAGAGACTAAAAAATACATGAACAAAGGGATGTGATAAAAATCCATGTAAGGGAATAATTATATGTATAATGAATATCACATGGGTCATAAGTCATAACATCATGACATAAAAATGAATGGAACATGAATAAACATAAGGAGGAATAACATATAGAAAAATGAATCATGTAATCATGGAACTGAAGGAATGAGGAAAAAATATACAACATGACATAAGCAAGATTCTAGGCTAACTGTAAATACCATTTCATAGGGTGGAAAAAGTCCCATAAATGAATCAGGATTACTCCATATTCCAACATGAAATATCAAGGGAATAAAATATTTCCAAATGAATTATAGATCTATTTGTACTCAACCATACAAAAAATTTAATTCATATATGTTCCAATTGAATAATCAGGAATAAAAATAATGGTCACCCATTGAAATAAATGGGTATCATAATTATGTCATAGAGGATATAAAATTGGTGTAAGAGAAAATATCCCCTGAATGAATGTATTTAAATCATTAATAGAAATTCATAAGTTAAAATAGGAATATATCATTACAAATGATGTTCAAATGGGGTAATAAGTTATTTAAAATATTTTTTAAAAACATTATAAATAAACCTCTTTAGTGCGGTTTAAGGAAAAATATTAAACAGTAATTAATGTTGGAAAACGTATAATTGTTTTCCTTAAAAAGGATATGAAAAAAATAATTTTTTATTTTACAATTAGGGATATATAATAAATAGGGGCTTAATATATATAATGGATTATACTTTAAAATGGTTATGATGTTGGAAAGTTCCCTTTAATCGAGATTATTTATCATGAGGAATTTAGAAGTAAACTTTATAAAACATGTATTTTACCAATAAAGAAATAATAATCTCACTAGGTAGATATATTTTTATCACAAACACATAATTTAGTAGGTTTACATATGAACAATTTATAATTACATTGGGAGGAATAGAGAGAAATCATAGCCCAATGGAAAAATGGGGGTTTAGAGAGAACACCCTACCTTGTGATTGAAAGCGTTCTTCATATTTACTTAATGTCATGGATAATGAATATATATTAATTAATAATTTAATTATTATCATATTAAATATGTATTTTATGTATTAATAGTATGTTATGTTCATTAATGTCCCATTTGATGAGTAATAATACTCAATTTCATTATTCGGGATTGTTCATTTCCTTGGTATTGATAACTATATCACTTCTATACGTGTATTAAAGATCATGTAAAATGGTAATAGTTATCCAGAATTGAAATTATATTATATTGATGAACATAAATAAGATTAAATCGTGTTATTTTTCACAATCATCTTGACCTATTATTTTTATTAATTAACATTTTTAATATACACTCATTCTGTAACACTAAAAATGTAGTATTATAAATTTAGAAATATTTTTTATCCACTATAATGGATATTTACGAGCCTTGAAGGTGGTATTTGAAAATAAAATTTAATAATCTATGAAGGCGTTAAATCATCACCACACATACAAAGATTTTTAGGAGGCAAGTGAATATGATTAAATGAGGATATACCATTCAAAAAATAACATTACTATATATATATTTTATTGGAGTAATCATGTTACATTTTATAGGTGATGTATGGTAAGGATAAAAAATGAATATAAATTGAGATATAAAAGGTTTTACCTCTTGAATGTCTTCTCCCTGAGGACCTCTTTAAGGTACATGGATTTGGTCATTTGGTGATACTAGAAAGACCATAAAGTGGATAAGATGGTTCGAAGAGGAATTTGGAAGATTATTAGAAAGTTATAATTCTTATAATGGCTTGGAAGAATATGTAGTGATGGTGGTTATTATAGTTGGAAGAGAGGTTTTTTATTATTATTTTATTCATTATTTTATTATTTTGGCTCAAGAATATCAATAATCTGGATTCATGTTACTAAATATAGTATCTTGAGAATTTGAGTTTGACATAGTGGCCTCTTACATCATCCATAACTCAACCATGACTCAAAAATTCATATATATGTCTAAATAGTTAAATAACATAAATTACTCATTTCACTATTCACCAATAATTCTAAAATTTTAGAAAAATAAAAAATTCCTCCATAATAATTTTTCAACATTTAGAAATAAAAAATAGAACCCTTTTATAAAAATAATTTTATTAATTGCTAAATTTAATTTTTAATTAAAATTATAATTTATTCAAAAAAATGTCGACTTTGAAAATTTTAAATAATTTTAAAACACTTGAAAGGTTACATAAATTATAATAAAATTATCATATAATTATAAGAAAAATTTATTAAATTATGAATCTATTTTATGAAAATAATTTTTCTTTTAAATAAAAATATTAATTATAAAAACTCTAAATAAACATTTAGGATTTTCAAAAAATACCAACACTTCATTCATCACTTTTAAAACAATTATTTACGTATACCAATATATAAATATATCGAGTATTCATATATAAGATACCTTTTTTGCACTTCCAAAATATTTGTTTCTATTCAATTGGGCAGATTACAATTCTTAATTGACATATTATTATTCCAACAGTCATGTTATTATCCCATCAGTATATGTTCCTTAATTTTTTAGAAATACCTCTTATTTAATTAATTAATCATATTAAAAAATTAGCATGTTATTTATCTGATTTTATATTATTTATACGATATAAAATATTTATAAGAATGGAATTTTGATTGATAAAATTTGGGGTCGTAAAATTATCCCCCTATGAAATTTCTCCCTCAAAATATTATTTTATTTAATAAGGTGTGGGTACTTTGCCTTCATCACATCATCTTGTTGCCATGTTTCCTCTTCATATTTATGGTTCCAATATTGTAATTTGACTATGTGATTAGTCTTGTTGTGTAGAACATTATCTATACAGTCCAAGAATTTCAGTGGATTCTCCTTATAAGCGAGTTCATCCTCCAAGTGTAGCACCTCTAAATTTGGTACATGGCAGGAAACTAGTATTTACTTCTTCTAAAGTGGTACAAGTAATACATCATATAGTTGAGACATATATTGTGGAAGTGCTAGTCGATAATACATAACTCTGACATGGTCATGAATCTTGAAAGGGCTGATGTACCTAGTTTATAGAATTTTATTATTCATAAATTTCAGGACTCTCTTCTATTGGGATATGTGTAGGAATACCATTTTAATATCTTTTAACTCTAATACCCATAGATGTTTATATACATATCACTTCCATTGAATTTTGGATTCCTAGATGTGTCAATGAATTCTTTTCACATTTTCAAGCATTTCATTGAAAATTTTAGGTCTGATCATCTTCTGTTCGCCGACTTCATCCTAGAAATCCTATGTTTTGAATCTTTTATAACAATGGATATAAAATGGATCAATTTAGATTATGGGTTATAATCTATTATTGTAAAAGAAGTCAACCATTGGTAAATTTTGGTCCAATGCTCTATTAGATTCAGCATAGCAATCTCTCAACATTTCTTCCAGTGTCTTAATACTATTATCATATTGACCATTAGTTTGAGGATGAAAAGTGGTTGTAAGGAAAATATTTGTGTTTATATCATGTTGGATACTCATCCAAACATAGTGTTAGATATTTTATATCCATTAGATACAATAAATAGTGGTACTCCATAAAAATTCACCAATTATTTGATGTATATCAACGCACGTTGATCGAGTGAGAAGTCTTCTCAAAGTGTGATAAAGTCAAATATCTTTGTACGATTATACACCCTAACCCATATAGAATTATTTTATCTATATATCACTATAATTATAGTGAAAAATTTCATGGATATGTTTTCCCAGATACATTTTTGGTGTGGGTAATGGTTTCATCATCATAGTAGAATTTTTCTATCCATCCTTCACTTATTGACATACTAGGAAATTTTATTTATATTTAGCTATCTCCTTAATCATATTGTCTCACCATTTTTTCTCTTGGATATCTCAATATTACATCATGATTCCTGGGTGTAAGAGAAATATGAATTATGTGATTTAGTCAGAAGCACATTATATATATCTATATTACATGATATACATTGTTTGGACTGAAATATTTTGACACATTTCTCATCAATTTCATACTCTTAGGTTTTCACATGTCTAATAGCTTCTATATTTTTCAGTGTTTCCTGACCATTTCTTTGAGAATCATTTATTTTCACCGTAACAGATGGATGAAATATAATTTTCAAAAGTATTGATGATGTTCTTTCCTTAATGATTTCCATGACCATCCATTGTAAGTCTAATAATATTGAATCCCTCTAAATTCATATCTTTGAAAATGTAATAGGATACACACTACTTATAGAATCTTCTATCTTATTTGCAATAATAGGTTAGTAGTGGATTGAGAATCCTTGATGAAATTTAACCATATTTTAGGGCTCATATTAAGAAACATCTATTTGAATATATATTTTATGCTCTTATGATAAACATATATCTCACAGTTCTCCATGTGGAGATAATCCCGCCATATTTTCAATGTGGTCATCACATCTACCAACTTTAGATCATGAATATAACATAATTTCACTGGAATTTTTGACATACTTGAGGAATAGTCGATATTGTTTTCATTTCAATTATAACACAGCCTAAACACTTTGAAAAAAATATGTATACCAGAAATCATTCCCAACATGTTGGTAGTTTGAGTATTGGTCCAATGATAAGACATTTTTTCAACTATTTGAATAAATCTTCACATTCCCTGGTCCAGATAATCATTAATCCCTTATATATGATTTGGAAATTTGGATTGAAAATTATGATAAGTTCTTCAAGTATCACCAGTAATACCATGCTAGGCCAAGGATGATATGGATCTAAAATATAGTTGTTGGAATGGGACACTATTTGATTAACTTTCTCTTAGAATTGTCCATAGATATTCATTGATTGGGGATAACATGACCCGAGAATGATACTTCCTCCATCTAGGAATAAAATTTAATATACTTTTCATAGCTTTAATATTTGTAAATATATTTAGCACTGTATTAAGCTTCTACTCATGTTCATCCTTTATTTTAGAGTATATAATAATTTCATCGATAAGGACTACCAAATATTAATCAAAAATATATCTAAAGACTATATCCATTAAGTCCTTGAAAATGTATGGAGGATTATTGATATTGATGGAAATTTATTTCCTCTTGTTGTGTCCATACCTTCTATCAATGGTAGTATAGGTAATATCTTCAATCATCACCATTAATTATTGATATACTAACTAAAGTATCACCATAGAGAAATTCATTTCCTCATATAGTTGATCGAAATTTCATATTTCCACTGAAGGGGAGACTATTTTTTTACCATTATGTTGTTGAGAACACAATAACCAGTTTAAGGGACCATTGATCCAAACTTTGTATTGGTGAAGAGGATTATCACACCCCATGGTGAATCACTCGGGTGCATAAAACACTTGTCTCAATTTTCCTGTAACTTCTACATTTAATCCAACTGAATGGTGGATATCTTATACGGTTTCATTAATATAATAATAGATTTAATAATAAGTTCAATTGAGATCCCATCCTCTCAGTCAAGTGGAAGATATGGAAACTAATCAGGGAATACATCTGTGTAGTCCCTCGTAGTGGGAATTTATTTGATCATAATTCTCTCATTTTGTTTAATAATTTGATATAGATATTCTTTCTCATAAGTATATAATGTAAACAATTGAGATTATGATTATAAATTATATTTATCATCATAGATACACGTGTAGATAAATAGATTATTCTTCAGGATGTGAATAGTCATATCCCTTTCCCAAGAGTTTTTGTGGGATTTTTATAAGTAAAGTAAATATATATCCATAATAGTATGAAATACCACTACATGAAGTAATATTAGATTATTTTGGTTGGTTTAGTAAATAAAAATTAATCAAGGAGGATTTATACATTGGATGTAATGATTTCCTCTTTTTTTGTTATCACTGATAACCCGACCTCCATATTTTTGTGGTCTTTAAATAGTTCTATTAAACAAGCATGATATTATTGAACACATAGAACCAATCTCCAAGAGTAAACTTGATATTCTTGATTGAATAACCCACAAACCTATCACCACATAATTTTCAAGATCTACCTCAGTAATAGTGATGTAACAACCCAAAATCATATCAATGTATTTTCTCCCTTACTATAGTAATTTGAATTTGTATAAATAATATAAAATCACTTAGAGGACAAAATAAAAACATTATAAACTAATAATTATTGACATAAAAAGTATTTATTGATGTTAAAGAACCAATACAAATGAATTAATACGTTTACCTTAAGAATTGTAATATGAACCTTATGAATAGTAAAATGTCTAAATGAATAGTTAAATCGCCCATTCAAGTATAAATAAAATATTGGAATTTTATAATTAAAAATATGATAAAATTATATCATATTATAAGTAAATAAATATTTTAAAAATTAATAATTAATTGTTGGTATTTTTATAATTCATAAATATTTAATTAAAACTTAATGATTAATATAATAATTTAAAAAAAATTATTATCAAAACAATTATTCATAAATTAATATTTTGATTTCTTATGATTTTATGATAATTATATGACACCTTGAGTAGTTTTTCAATGTGTTTCAAAATTAGTTAGAAATTTAAAATATGTATTTTCCATGTAAATGATGCATTTAATTTAAAATTAAAGTAATAATATTTAGAAAATTATTTTAATAAATTAGAGTCAATTTATGAATAAAAAATGACAAAATAATATTAGGGTGAAATTTTGGGATTTTTCATAAATAAATTAATTTTTGGTGAATTGTAAAATATGATAATTTACAATAAATGCTAAAAACCCAAATTTTTGAGTCATGTATGAGTCATGGATGATGTTAGTGGACATTGATTAAAACTCACATGCACTAATTATTGTATAAAGTCAAAATAATCCTCACTATTACTTGCCTTGAGAAATAAAATAATCTAATGATTAAAATAATAAGAAAACACCCCTCTCCTCCACTATAAATCCCACTCCTCACACCCTCTTTTCCTCGCACCACTCAAGATTTCTGAATTGACTAAATTACTACCAATAATATTACCTCTCCCCTCAACCACATCTAAGAGCTCTTGGTCTCATCAAACGAGCATGACTAGGTGCCTTGGATAGTATATTATGAGGATTATACATGAGGTAAATCCTCACTCTTTTTCTTTTAATTTTCATTCAATTTCAATTTATATTATTTTAATATCCTCACCTCCCTTAGTAAAAATGGATTGTGAAATTAAGTACCTTATATATAATATAATTTTATCATGTTAAGGGAATATCCAACAATTAACTCCTCCCTCTCCCTTTTTTATCATAAAAATTAAATTGTCACATGTGATGATTCAATTTACTGATATCATGGGAGATGAAAATTCTTTTTCTTTAAACACCTTCAAGGATGTTGATAATACCATTAAAATATTTAAAAAATATTGTAATGTCTCTGATATAAACCATTTTATGGTCTGAAAATAACATATACAGATAATATTAAATGATAAAACAAAATGAGTTCGTTTTAATCAAAAAACAACCAAAATTATCCAAATGCGATCATCATTATATATTATCAAATGAATCATATACATGGTATAAAAAAATCATTTATAATATCATTTAAACATCTATAATATCGTTACTAATATATAATAACATTTCTATATTTTTTCCTCATTTTAAATTAACTTTCATTCATGTATACAAACATACCGATCATGAAAACTATGAAACAAACACTCCCAATTGATGACATTAAACACTATAGCTCCTTGAAAGGAACATAAAAGAACATCATTAAACCATAATTAAATATATTCATGTATAATTTTATATAGTTTTTAATTAATTATTCAATTGTGATTATATATGACATTAAAATGAAGAAAGAATTTGGACACAAGGTAAGGGAAATTCTCAAACCCAACTCTATTTTAGTGGAGTTTCCCTCTTTCACCCACATTTCAGTATGGATATAGCTAAAATATCATTTCTTTATCATTATATTACCCTTTTTGGGATATAAAATTTTCAATTTTGGATTATGATAAACATAAATTTTTCTAAAAGAACCCTTTTTTAAAAAACAAACATCTCAAGATTGTTTCTTCTTCACTCAAAGATTACAATTATTATATAATGTATGATGTTTCCTCTTTAATTTGATTTCCAAAATTTTATTAATGTATTAATTATTAAATGGAAATAGTTCTTTTCAATGGGTTTTATTATACCATCTATGTGGCATGCATGATAATATAAATGTTACAATGTGATGGGTGTTCCCAGAATTATATAGCTCAAATTAAAATTTAATATGTGAAGGGTGTGACCAGAATAATATAGTGCTCTAATGAAATGGGTAATGTGTTTTACATCCCGATTAAAAGTGAAATGTGTGTGAACCTAATGTTATCATTGTTCACTACAATGTGTGGTAGTTGACCACTAAGTCATGATGTTTCATTTTTTATGCACATCCATATTCCATGCCTTTTCTAAATTCTTCCTCTCTTGATTATGATCCTTTTACTATATTATGATAATAATTATTATTATAATAACATGTAATTTTTTTTCGTGTTCTAATATTTCCTCTTACTGGCATTTTCACTCACCCCTATTGATGTATATTCTCAGGTGACTACTTATACTATGGAGAATGTAAAGGCCACTAAAAAACTAGATAAGAGGGAATTAAATAAATGATTTTTTTACTTTGTAAATTTTATATATTGTCTTAATTTTCCCAAGAAACATAGACATTGGATCATTATTGTGTAATGATTTTATGTTTTTGGTATTTAAATTGATCTAATAGTATTGTAAAAATAATCTAGGTTGCTATAGTTGGTATCATGTGGTTGGTTTTGATAATTTGAGAATTAGGATTCGAAAACTTTAGTAAATACACAGTATGATAACCTATATATGTTATCACATAAGATTATTTTATAAACATGAAGATCCAATAAGAAATGAGTTTAGAGTAAATTTTAAAAATGGATAGATTATTGATGACTTGTTATGTTTTTTTCTAACATTTTTATATTTTATAAAATGGTGGTACTCATGAGAAACCAAGAAAACAACCCATGTGAGGGACAATGTAGTGATTTCCATAATGATATCCCCTATGATTTGGGAGGTGGAGTTATGAATTTCATGGTATTTCTCACCTAGTTGTCTTAGGATATGAACAATAATATTAATCATGTGAAACTTCCTCCTTGACCTATGTAGGAGCAACTATTTTTTTAGTGTCTTATGTGTCACAACCCACTGATTCTTAGTCGATATTCTGATCGATTCATTGCATAATAGTGTGTATACACAATGGACAGATGATTTTTTGTGCTTCACTGTTCTGAGACACGGTAGGTGACTCTAAACATTTATCATCTATATTGAGAGTCCAATCAATGTTGGTATCTCCTTAAGAACACCAAGCCAAGGGAATTAAATTAAAGACATATAGTGTAAAGACTTTAAGATAATGTATCTTAATATGTATTTCCATAAAAATCTTCAAAAAAATATAGATAGAGAATTTATAGAGATGAAGTAAAATTAAATAGAATCTATCATATCCAATTAAGACAATTTCACATGTATTTCATTGTACACTTGATGATTTTGTTAAAAATGATATAAAAATAGGTACATTATTTAGTGGTTTAAAACCACTCCTTCGTAAGTCTCTTGAAAATTTTAGACATTGGGAGTTATGGTGATGTTGTACAATATGCTCTAAAACTGGAGTTGGATTTTGTATAATGGTTCCATGGTTATGGTGATAAGAAACTAAATATGGACATTCATGCAGGAGGATCTCATGACAGTAGTGGAAATAAAACTCAACCATCCACATGTCAAAATTTTGGGAAAAACACCATGGGAGCTGCCTCAAAGGGATAGGGAAATACTTTATGAATGGGAGAAATAGTTTCCAAGAACATGAATATAGAAAAGACATGAAATGGTAGGATAATATGAAGGATGAAGAGAGGGAAACCCACATGGTTCAATTCTATAAAAATATGAAGCAAGGTCCCTAGAAAGATAGTGCACTAAACCTCTAGTTCTCAATGGTAATCAGGGTCATCAGTCATTAAAGACAAATGAGAAAGGTAAGACTTATTCCATCACTACTGAACAAATTTTCACAAATAAAGTCGTACAAGGTACACTTACTATTAATTCATGATTGGAAAGACTTATTTGATTCTGGTTCTATGTATTCCTTTATATCATGCATGTTTTCAAGAAATATTGTATCAAATCCCAATAACCAAGAAGTAGAGATATCCTTAAAGCTACCTAGTTGTGAAATAATTGAAACCCATGTGTTGCAATATTCTTCTATGGGCATCTGTGGGAGGATTCTTCTAGAAAATATCATAATACATCCCTTGGGGAAATTTGATGATATACTATGTATGGATATAATCTTGTCATATAGAACACACATCAAATGTTGGGAAAAGAAATATCTTTTCATATTCCAAACCATCCCATGATCCTCTAATAATTAAAGTATGATCATGAATCTACTTTAAAATATCCTTAAATAGTGTGGGTGTTAATTCCCTATAATGAATAATACCTCGCTCAAATGGCTTAGTCAAAGGAACTTATCAACCTAGGGGAAATTCCCATTGTGAGGGAATACAATTATTCATTTCCCAAAGAGATACATGGATTTCCCCTAGATCTTAAGGTATAGATCTTAATAGAAATCATACCGAGAGCTACTTCAATATAACAATTTCCTTATTGGATACATCTTATCAAACTGGAGGATTTAAAGAAATATCTATATGGGAATTTAGACAAAGGGTTCATAATCCCTAGTCCATCACCATGGGGTGAACCAATTCACATTGTCATGAAAATTATGGATAAATGAGTCTGTGTATTGCTTATCAGAAAATAAACAAAATCGCTATAACGAACAAGTATCATCTTCCATTGATTGACAGCATTTTTGATCTTTTGAGGGGATATTAGTACTTCTCAAAGGTGGAATTAATTTGTGGTTATTCTAAAGGTGAGTAAGGAAGATATTCATAGGATTAGATTCTATACAAAGATTGAAACTATATGATTCTAGTGATTCCTTTCATCCTTATTAATGCCACTACGATATTCTAGATTATATTAATATAGTCTTTACACATTACCTCGAAAAATTTATGGTAGTGATTATTGATGACATTGTCATCTACTCCATGAGAAATCATGAACCTAAAGAACCTCTAAAGATTGTGTTGGAGACATTAAGGAAGGAGAAATTGTATGCCAAGATCAGGAAATGTGACATTTGGATGCAGTAAGACAAATTATTTAGACATGTGACCACATGTGAGGGAATTTATGTGGACCCCTATAAACAAATGCGACTGAGGGATGGTGTAGACTATAGTGAGTCATTGAAATTCAGATTTTTTTATTAATAGGGTACTATCGATATTTGGTGAGAAACTTCTCATTATTTTCATGACAACTATCTATGTTAAAAACGAAATTGGTAGAGTATGTCTGGATAGAATTATGTGAGGGATCGTATCAATGAGACATGTGTAAACAAGAGACTCATCTGGTAAGGAACTACCAAATTCAAGGTTGTCAATAGTGTACTAAAATAAATTTCAAATGACTAAATCCCTGATCATGTTTTGAAATAAAATTGATATAGATCACACATCAATTATTCTCTTCATAGGTATGAGTTTATCAAAGAAGTGGTTTTGAATAGATGATCATTAAGATTATATAAGGGATCCTAGGTCCCATTAAAAGAACATTGATTTGTGATAAATCTATCATAATAGGAGTGATTCAATATTATATTCCTGAAGAATAATATATTAGGATGATTAATTTTCTTAATCACAATGGAAAATTCCCAACATTCAGGAGGGGTATTCCTCCAATTAAAGGGATATCAATGAAATATAAAAAAATCATTAATTCTTTAAATTGTGCACAATTCACTTGTATATAGAATAAAAATCAATATATTCAGACAATACCATCAAAATATCTAATTTGTTTCAAGGATAAGTGTGGAGATTAAGAACAATAATAATGCATATAATTATTTTCATCACATTCTATATTTATAGATAATTTACACACTTGTAAGTAGCTAAATTAATAATTATTGTAGAGGAATTAAAAAATGAATTCAATGACAAAATCATGGTTCGATATAGATTCCTATGTAATGAAGAATGGGTAAAAAGAAACCATAAATGAAAATTGAAGTTTATTTTTGGATCATTAATTAAATTTTAAATTGATTTAATTATATGGGTTGTGAAACCATTGGATAACTATGTTATTTCTATTGGATTGAATCACATGGTAACCTAGAAATGGTTTCTTGGTCTACCAAACTGTGCACTGTAACCATGCTTGGGTCATGTGGTAGTAGAATGATTAGAAAAACTGTGTGATTTTGAATAAATAGATTGTCAAAATGTGTTCCAATGGATCCCTGTTTTGTTCATGGTTCCAATATGGGTTGCGAAACGTTGTGCCATTATTATTTATAGGATAAATGGTTTTTCTATTCTAGTTTTATGGATTGTCAAACCGTGAACCATTGGGTTCAGGGTTTTTGAATCTATACAACATTGAATTAGTGTTTTCAAACTACACACCTTAGGCTTCATGGATACACCATAATCATGCTTGGGCTATATGGTTACCTAAATAATCATCATGGTTTTTAAAAACAATTCCCAAAGTAAAAACATTTAAAAATGTATATAAAACTCACTAAAATCAACAAAAAAACACACAAAAAATCATATCTCAAAACCATATGATTAAGGGTTGAAATTAAATCAAAACACACTAGAAAAATCTAAGGAAAATGCAATATCCTTGTCCAAATAATTCTCTTCATTGATAATAATCTCTAGGCACCTTACTCAAACAATAAGGAATATTAATCATAATCATCTACCACCCCATCCCATGTAACTACTTATATTAAACCATGTTATACAGAACAAACCATAAATTTAATATAGTCTAGTTTCTTTTGACTATTGTTCATTTTCTTTCCTTTTAAAATATCTTTGTGGTATACTATTTTATTGACGTAGGTAATTATTATTACACAATAATCCCTTAAATTAAAAAGATGACACTTATAATACTTATCAATTTTCAACAAAATATAAACATTTAACTGAAAACCTGACTTTTAATGAATAATCTTCAAAACATTCAACATCACTTATTCTTCTCCCATAGCCATTTTTGATCCCAATGAATATTTTTAACTGTTGAATTAAAAATATCAGAATGGGATATAAAAGTAATAAATTATTTACTCTTATGAAATACCTAAAAACCCATATAAAACTTATCTTTATTATATTAATCAATGATATTATGAAATAAATCCTTTCTAAATTAAAGACACACGTCTTTCTCCTAATTGAAACCATCAAAAACCAGAGAAATGTATTACAACATTTCATTAAACATAATGAAATTATATTATTAGCCCATATTAGATATAACTAGAGTAAAGTTAAATCCATCATATATTCCCTTAGGTATATCCATAATTATTTCCTATTAATAAAATAAATATTACACAATTAATTATAGTGTTCTATGGATGTACACATTATATAATATATATCGGTCCCAACTATTATATTAGTTGTACCATGATCAACCATTAACCACATGCTATATAAGGATCAACATATTTAATAAACTACATTGGGCTCACCCTTTTCATATATATAGTTATCAAGTGTATAACATGAATAAAAAATTATATACTTGAACTTTATATTCATTAATCCCTTTAAAAACTATTTTTGAAACTAATATACAAAACTATTTTTATGGTCAAAATAACAGTTTCTTTCCAAAAACCATGTTTAATACCAAAAAACCAAGAAAAAGGGAAAGGGGTAATTTCATTGAAGAAAAAATTAATTCTTGTAAATAACCCCTAAAATAATATAACGGTTTTGGTGGTGGGAAATTCATTGTTTTTGTATAGATAAAAATAGAATCTCCTTTTTTTAATGTCAAAAAATAATAAAAATTATATAAAATATTCATTTAAAAACCATGAATGAAAATTATAATAGAAATACATTTGTTTAGTAATTAAATTATTTTTAAATAAGTATTTTAATATAATATTATATAAAAAATATATACATATAATATAAAGAGATTTATGTGGACCTTAAAATGTTTTTTAAATGAAACTCTCGTACCATGACTCTAACCAGTCCCATATGTTTTTTTTTCAAAAAAAAAAGTTAGATAATTAAATTATAAAACAATTATGTTCAATATTATTTATCTATTTTTAATTACACAATATATACAATTACTTAGTCATTTGTTTTCATGTTGTATGGTTCAATGATATTCATCTAATTTGTAAAAAATGACTTTGCTTGGCTGACAATGGTCACCTAGGTCATTTTCCATCATCACTAGAATATAAATCATGAATTTATTTTATAGTGAATATATCAACTATAATTTCATAGCTATCCATGATTTATGGTTTTGTAAAATTAAATAAATACAATCTTGGATATGATAGGTCGTTCATGCACATGTTTAACATTTCCATACTTCAATGATCATTATGGAAAATATGTTTTTATTGTTATATCATTGTATACTTATTTTTAAAAAATAATTAAGTTATTCATTATTTTAATATGCTAATATATATATCATATATATTATTTAATGATGACAAACAAAACACATTGCTTCGTGGCATTGGTAATCCACATGTACGCACAAATGATGTTATCATTATTTAGTAAATGGAATGGTAAGAAAGTGAGTGATGTATTATCTCAAAATAATAATAAATATGTTTTGAATGAAATATATATTTATATATATTATGCCCATCATTATAGCCATCCATTATAGGTTATTATGGTAAAATAATTATATTAGTTTATGAGAGTGTAGTTCATCATACAAATATATGATTGATTCAATTTCCTTTTCATGAAAGATGTTATGGATATAGGTTATTTATTTAAATTAATATAATATCATAATATAGAATATACATATGTTATTATATTATAATCATTCAAAAATATTTTGAGATGGTGGATAAGAAATAAATCAAACACATTTGTTTATGAACTATTAATTTAGAAATTATCATTTACATTACAACTTATATCATATAAGGATAGTATTCATCCAAAAGAAAACTATCTATATTGATTTGATATATTAAATTATTGGATATGGGTAGGTATTGGCTTAACTAAATGGATTATGAAATGTAAGGAAAACAGTAGGTGAGGTTCCCTTTTATATGTGAGGGGAGGAGCCCTCCTTAAAATAAGAAAATACTTACTTAATATTAATTAATTTTTATGCCCGAATGGTTCCAAAAATATATTTATTTAATTTTTAAATAGTTTATGGGTCTAAATAAAATCGTAAAATTAATGTTATAATCATTTAAAATATTTTTTAATCTCATATATTCTATTTATATCTCTTTAACCCTTTTTGACTATTACCTAGAAAAATTGTGTTTTGATCATTGAGGGTCATTATAGTTTCTATAAATGAAAAACATATCACAAATGGAAAAAAGAATGAAATTATAGACCATAACACATTAACATGGTAAATTTTAATATTTTTAGTAACTTATTATCACTTAATGAAACATTATTTATTATAAAATACCACTAATGTAATTTATGATACTATTCATTTAATTTTACATTTAACATTAAATGAAAATAGTGCAATTGGAAAATAATTAGTTCGTAAATCTATCATATATAATATATATTTTAAATATTCAAGGAATATAAAAAATAACTCAAAATATATTATTTTAAATTGTTAAAAAATCATTTAACTGATTTTTTAGCATATACAGCAGCACAATGTCAGTGTTTCATAATAATTTATGGTTGTTATATAATCCATAAAATTTATATATAAATTAATCTGATTAAAATGCCATAAAATTTTTAAAAAACTACTTGTAATAAAGATTATAATATAAAATCCTTGATTTCATTACATGCAACTATTATAATAAATAGTTTTGTTTTGAAATTTTAAGTTATAATTTTTTCAAGATTTTTAATATTGAAATTGTGTAGGGTATTTTTTCCTAACTATTACTATAGAATTTATGTATGGTATAGCGTAAAATTTTATTATACACCATAATGAATATTTATCAGAAATTTTATTAGCATGTAAATTTCAGTGAAAATTGATTACGATAAAAGATTCTTTTGAGCCACAATATCCTTTTAATGTTGTAAGATCATTTTAGAGAGTAATGTCTTCTTTATTCCATAAAATCACAGGTTGGGACATTTAACACAAGGTGATGTGTTTTCCTGCATAATTGTTTCATATGGGTTTTATATTATAAAACCCATATTTATTTAGTAAAACCTTCGATATAGAAGGTTTTCATCTACCTCTTGGGTGACTATTCTCCCATTCAACATGCAGGTTTACACCCTCAGACCCAATGTTATTTTATATTTTTTTTCACCCTTACTCCTTCCGAGAAGCATTGTTCTACACTTTCATTTCTCCTTATTTCACTATATGTCTTTGGGTTAAGATCATTCGGCTTCTTCATTACCATTGGTCACAATAGTGTTGCTGCAATATGTTTTTGAATCCATGTATCTTATGGTAATATTCTTATTTATACATTCATGATCTATAGTGTGATCATATTCAGAGGGATAGTCTTTTCCAAGCAGCGGATGATTTCTCATTGAGGTATATTGTTATCCACCACTCCACTGTAATTTTTAATTATATATTGTGGTTATATGATCTTGTAACTAATTCTAAGGCCTCTATTACGATGTTTTTATACCTTCTTGTGTTATTGGATCCTATTGCAGGCATGTATGACCTGATATTGAGGTAGGTGGTTCCAATAGTATCCCACATTCCGTAAACCATGACTTCTTTGGTTTTAGAAATTATTTTCAAATAAATATTCATGTGTTATTAATTTTCATTTGAAAATTTCTTGTTTTTTATGAAATATTTTTTTACTCATGTTTTGGTAAAAGATTTAAAAATAATGTGAAAGGGACTTCTGAAATGGTTTCTAAAATTATGTTTTTGAAGAAAGGAATTTGGAAACATTAGCACATGGGAATACTTGGGTACATTGGTGGATGCAATAAAAATTTGCATAGAAAATTAATTATATCATGGGGTTCACATAGTTGGTGTTCATCAACTCCCTAGCCCATTAGACCAATGGAATTTTTAGTCCTGTTGTGGGGTTATGTTTTAGTGGTGTTCCACTAATACATAGTTCTGTGATGTATGTATAGAGATTTGATGCATGGACTTTTCTATGTTTGGTTATGATTTTTCTAAAAATCGTACAATATAATGATCCTTTTCATGATTTACAGTGGCTATCATTTTGGACTATTTGAGATTTTATTAAATACATTTATATATGTGATATTATTTGAAACTATTTTACTAGAATATTTCATAACATGGAAAAATGGGATATGTTCGTAATCCATTTTTATTTTATTAAAACCCACTTTGAGGGTATGTGGGAACCTTCAGAATACCTCCAACAAAGACCATCCACTGCAAGACTAAGAACCGCACCCAAATAGAATTTCACATTATAGATTTAAAATTTAAAAAACGTGGTCCACGTCTCTGCCCACTTCATGCACCCCATAACAGCTGACCGCCATCACCACCTTTATCAAAACTAAAAAGTCACACCTTCCCGAGCCACGTGCCGCGCTCTATCCAAGATATCATCCGTCAATAAATTCACCTACCATCATCAAGTCACAGAATAATCACCATCACCGTTAACAAACTTCTCACCTTGGCCTCCAAACTCTTCTCTAGCATCCAAAAAGCTGACGCTATCAGAACTGAACAACATCATCCTGAAACAAGCATCCATCACCATTGAGACCTTGAAGTGGCGTTGGTTCTCCCTACGCCGATACCAAAGTATCATCAGGAGTCGACATCATCAGTCACACACCATAGATCACCACCTACGTAACAAAATAACCTACTCGAATCCACCATTGTCATTGTACATACCCACCAGAAAAATGTAACCCATCACAGAATCCACAAACATCCTGCACCAGAAAAGTACCATCGACGAAAATAAAACAAGCTATTGACCAGGAGGACCAAAAAAAGGTAGGATTAAATGGAAATTATTTATAGGGATGTGGTGAGGTTTTAATAAGATGGACTTGGGATGGTGGTGGTGGGATTTTGTTATTTTGTCTTCTTATCACATGATGTCAATGTCTATCATTTTGGGGTTTTTCCTTATTTATTAGACTCACACTCTGGAGTTTGTTTTACTATAAATTAGTTTCATCTCTTATTCTATTTTAAATAAATTTTTTCATAAATTTAACTGGTTTTCTTTATTATGTTTTTCCCCTTATGATTATATAGTCTGCATATTCTACTTCATGTTGGTTGAAATAGTTTAGTATGGTTTGTGTTCATGCTGGAGTCCAAGTCATCTGCCCATGGAGATCACAAAATCTCTTTAGTTACACCAAACACTAGGTCTCCTGTAATTTTATGAGGGAATCATTGTTATGTTCATTATAAATTCGAATTAGAGCATGATTATTCTCAATACTAAGATTCTTGTTAGACTATATATGGGATTTTTAGGACTTGAGACATAGGTTGTAGTGAGTGTCATGCCATATCATTCCATGGTGATACTCATATTACCATTTGATGTTGATAAATGGTTCCCCTGTGTTGAATTATTTATCGTAACATTATTTTCTTATTATGGTTTTATGGTTTGAACTATGATTATCTTGTTATATAGTAATTTAAATGATTTTCGGTGTTAATAAGTAAGAATCTAATGTGTATTCATTGGGTTCTAGTGGAGAATATAGTGGATGGTCTTCATGTAAATATTCCTCAGGATCAAAATATTATATATTTTACCATGTAAGTAGTTCATTAGATTAACCAAAATTTACAACATGTCCATAATGTAATTCTTGAGGTGATGCTTGTAGAAGGAGGGGAAATTGAATAATCTCAACAGTTCTTATACCAGAAGGCTTCATACATTAATAATAAGAATTATCCCCTTTAGGATGAAGATTGACAATAAAATATTGCCCATATCATTAAATTACTCGATACACATGATTATATCAACATGAATTTCATTTTGTTTAGACTCAAGTGTCCCATCAATAGATTTTGGTACTCCAATTTATTGAATTATATACACATGTGATTTGACTAGAATGGTTTTAAGACCTTATTCTTCTAGTATTTATATTTAGAGTATCTGTGAAAAGACCCGTAAATTTCGAGGAAATTTTTTTTCTTAATTTTCTTTGTAATTTTGCAAGAGCGCAGTTTCTGACGGCACCTGATTCCGAGGCCCGGTGTGCCCGGAATCATTTTCCGAAGTTTAGCTCGGGTACGTTCAGTGAACGGATGAGCAGGTTTTTCTAACTTTTGAACCGGTACCCGAAATCGAATTCTAAGGGCACCGATGAAATCGCAGTGCCGGTATTTTCTTAGAAACACCTCTTCCGGAGTTGTGTTTTCTCAGGTGTGGTTTTTAATTTTCGGGCTTAAAGTTCAGAAATAAAATAATTTTTTTCGACAACTTTATTTTATTTCACTTAAGCCACTTGGAAGCCACTTGAAGACACTTAAAAGTGGATTAAACTGAGTTGAACCGGATAGGGTACTATCCAGAAATATCCTACCCTCTTGGTAGGATATTTGTGAGGTGGGGCCCGCACGAGCCCCGCTGTTTCTTTCCGCTAAGTAACGCACCCGCGAAAACCCATCATTATGAAAGTCAACTGACGCGTTTTCTTAAATTCTTAACAGACCATTTAATTGTGCAGTTTTCTTCATGAATTAAATGAGTTGTTACTTTCGTTGAATTAATACAACGAATTGATGGGTCGTTACTTACCTTTTCGTTTGTTGGCGTTATAATAAAATAAGACCAACAAGGTCTTTTGAAGGATTACTCGTTGAGAGGCTTGACAGAATCCTTGAGCCTTCATCCTCCTTCGTGAAGAACGCGAAGAACGTGAAGAACGCGGAGAACGCCAGCCTCCGACGATAACGCTGAACCCGTGGAAGTCGACGACACGACGCCGTGTTCCGCGACGCAGACGTTCTCTTCCTGCAACGTTCTTCTGCGACGTCTCTTCCTCCGCAACGAATCTTCGATCGGCTGTTTGAGGTAAGAGACTCCTGGTTTCCCTTAAATCTTCCTTGTGTCTTTTTTTACAAAACACAGATTTAATTTTATATAATTAAATTAAATCTGTTGTTTTTTTTTGATCTGTTGAGTTAGCCGACTCAACGCCGGTTTCCGCGACGACGCGATGCCCTTCCGCGACGACGCGACGATCTCCTCCTTCCGTGACGAGCAATTCCGCGAAGGACGTGCGTACGACGACGACCAACGAGGTAGGGGTTGTTGTGAACTTTTCCTTTTTCCCGTGTTGTTTCCGTTCAAGAATGAAGAACCCGATTCATAAACAATTTTTATTTCATTAAAAATTGTTTTCGGATATGTATTCATATGTTGAATATTGTTCCTCCCGTTGTATATCACTAACGCGGAGGGTGCAGGTCAAACGAACACGGTCCGACAACCATCCGTCGTTCTTCGTTATTGTGCAGATTTGACGGGCGACGACGGAACGTGCCGCAACGGAAGTGTGAGGGTTCCGCAGTGAAGAGCGAGTCCCGAGAGGAGCAGCGGCGCAGACAA
Source organism: Viscum album (assembly GCA_963277665.1). Lineage (NCBI taxonomy): Eukaryota > Viridiplantae > Streptophyta > Magnoliopsida > Santalales > Viscaceae > Viscum > Viscum album. The sequence continues at coordinate 1,755,260,345 of OY728158.1, read as the reverse complement.
GAACAGAATCGGACCAACGGAGCGACTCTGGAGGCCCGCGGAAGCCGCCGGCGGCACGGGCCGCCGGCGCGGCGGCGCCGGTAGCCGGGAGCGGCGGCGCCCCGGCGCGCCGCCGGACAAGGATGCCGCGGCAGAAGCCGCGGCTGCGGCACTCGCAGACCCGCGGCCGCACGGGTCCGGCACACGCGGGACGTGGGTGAAGCCACGTCCTGTTGTCCGAGCGACACCCCGCGGGTGACGCGGGGTTGTCACGCGGGGGGGGGGGGGGGGGGGGGCAGCTCCCCCCCCCCCTCCCCCCCCCCCCCCCGCGTCGCTCGGCTGTCCAGGGCGACACCCCGCGGGTGCCGCGGGGGTGTCCCGCGGGGGTGGCGGCTCCCCCCCCCCCCTGCGTCGCTCGGCCGAGCCGAGCCGGGCTGGCCGAGCCTGGCCGGTCCGACCGTCCAGGCCGCGCCCTGGCCGGGCCGGACCTGGTCGACCCGGTTCGGCCGACCCAGGGGGGGGGGGGGGGTCGGGCCGGCTCGGCCAGGGCCCGGAACCCCCGTCTTCGGACGTTTTTCGGTCAAATGCTCGTAACATGAGCTACGGGCCTCCAAACGACTCGCCGTCAGTGGCAACACGATCCTTGGATCGAGACGGTCGTTTTGGTATATCACACTCAAGGTTTCGGAATACTTTGAGTTCGGCCGGGTTGGTTCGTACAAGAAACCTACCGGGCCTTCGGAGCGGAAACACTCATATCTTGAGCTACGGACGTCCGATTGACGTGCCGGCAGCTTTGTTGATTTTTTCTAAGTGAGACAGTTCTTTTGGCATACTCCGACCAAGGTTTGGACGCTGGTGGAGTACGGTCGTGTTGGTTTTTCCTTAAAAATCAATCGGGCCCCTGGGACGAAAAAACCAATAACTCTAAGACCGGGCGTCCGATTGACGCGCCGTCTGCGGCGTTGAGTTCCTGTTGACAATACGGAACTTTTGGATACATCAACTTCGGACTTTGTGAATGTTGATGTATCGGCCTCTCGGCTCGTCGAGCGGACGCTCCCGAACGAGCTTGCTGTGTGCGGGAACCCTAGAGCTGGCTGCGACTGCTACTTCGACAGCGACGACCGTGCAGAGATCCTCAGTGGACTACGGCGACGACTGTGCAGAGATCCTCAGTAGACTGCGCCGACGACTATGCAGAGATCCTCAGTGGACTGCGAAAACTACAAGACTCAGCAATCCTACGTGGATCAGTGCTACAGGTCCTGTGTGGGCCCGATCCTGTGTGGGTCCGATCCTGGGTGGGTCAGCGCTCAGCGGTTCTGTGTGAGCCAGCACCTACAGGTCCAGTGTGGGCCCAATCCTATGTGGGTCATTGCGGGGTTTAGCTACCTATCGATCCTTCATGGGTCCGACGACTTAGATGGATTAGTGATCATCTTTATCGTCATCCGAAGAAGTATACCTGTGTGAGTTGAATCTTGTGTTACTCTCCTTTGTGGATTATGTTGAGCTATCCTGTGTGGATTTACTGTTTACTCTCCTTTGTGGATTGGGTTGAGCTATCCTGTGTGGATTTACTTTTTACACTTCTTTTTTGATTTCGTTGAGCTATCATGTGTGGGTATACGTTTGCTTTCTTGTGTGGACTGGGTTGTGCTTGGGCTCGGACGTTGGAGCCGAACGGGAATTGATGACTTAGGTATATGTATGGGCATATACCTAAGAAGTGTCGGTTGTTACTTCGTGATTGTATCTTCCCTTTGTGGTTTATACATTGTGGATTTCGGGAGACCTTCGGGAGTCTCGGGGTCCCTACTGAGTAGCTCATACTCACCCCTACACGGGCTATGCCCGCACTTCGTTGTGTTGGTTGCAGACAACAGACAGCGCTGATCGTGGTGGAGGCGTGCGGAGCCAGACGGTACCTGGAGGTGGACCACTGGGCGGGACGTACTCTGAGCGGTCAGGTGGACCCGAGAAGCAGTGGAGGCTATCTGTACCCACCCTTCAGGTGGGACTTCCATAGGACGGCTTGACGCTGCGGCTTTTCCTTTCAGTTGCTATTTTTCCTTTCAGTTGTACTTTACAGTTGGGCTTGTATTTCCCGCCCCCTTTTACTTTCAGCACAGCTTGTACAGCTTTTACTTAGTGTTTACTTTTCCTCTTTCTTACTCTGTGGTGCTTGTTTACTTTTCAAAGGCAATGTCTTCCCTTTTGTTGGGATTTACGCCTTGGAGCTAGTCGGCAGCCCCTGGCCTACGGAAGGCGGGCTTGGGGTAGTCATGGCACGGGCCCCGAGGACGGGTCGTGACAAATTGGTATCAAAGGTGGTCGGTTCTACCGCAGACTCTGATCTTTCTTCTATGTGAAGCAATAGTTTTTAGCGTATTGAGTGTGGTTATCAGTCCAGGGAGTCCAGTTTTGGTGCGGCGGCCGACGTATCCGTACACCAGGACCCTGACTTCTGATTTCCGACTTAATGCACGAAAACATTGATTGCGTGTGTGTTTCAAGTTTTCTTTGTGATTACCTGTGTCAGCTCACCAGGTATATTGTTCTGACCGTGGTGCACTTGTTTCCTTTTCAGGATGGCCCCACCACGGAAGCCGGCTAGGGTTCCGAGAGTAGAGCGCGACGACAACCCGCCGAGCGACGAGGCCTCGGTATAGGGCCTGTTGACAGCAGAGGCACCGGCAGTACCTTTGCCCGCCAAGCCCCCGATGCTTCCAGTGCCGATCGCTGATGATTCACGACGCCTCGGAGCTCTGCACGAGTTCCAATGCCAGCTCCCACGCAGGTTCTGTGGGGAGACGGACCCCCAGGCAGCCGAGGACTGGCTGGAGGCAGTCTTCCGAGTTTTTAGGCTAGTGAGGACACCAGCAGACCTCATGGTGATCCTCGCGGCGAGCCTACTGCACACAGCAGCAGGGCGATGGTGGAGCTTGATGCTCCAGATACACGATGATGCCTCCCTTATCTGGACGGACTTTGAGAGCCTCTTCCGCTCAGAGTTCGTCCCGGCCACCCTCCGTGTGGTGTGCATTCAGGAGCTTCTTCAACTGCGGCAGGGCAGCTTGACGGTCGCCCAGTACGCGGCGAGGATCACCGATCTTTCTCGGTACTCGACCGACATGGTACGAGACCCCTTCTTCCGGGCCGAGACCTTTGAGTAGGGATTGATACACTAGATCAGGGCATCACTGATCTCCTTCAGCATTCTGACCCAGGCAGGAGTGCTAGAGCGAGCCCTTCTGATCGAGAGATTTCTAGCTGAGTCCACAGCGAGACCTACCGCAAGGCGGCAGGTAGTAGAGTCTTCGGCAGCTGGTAGCCGACAGATGACTCAGGGGTTCAGGCAGAACAGGCCATCTGGCAGACGACCTCAGGACAATGGCTCAGCAGTGCGGGGCACACAGCGCGGAGCCAGCCTTCCGAGAGGCAGGCAGTGCTACTCGTGCGGCAGGCATGGCCACATGGCTTGTGACTGCACGACCCGCCGTACTGAGGAGCAGCAGACGGTGGAGGGGCCACCCAGGCAGAGGCAAGGGGTAGACCGTGGTGGTCCGCAGGGAGGAGGCAGACAAGGCAGAGGAGCTGGCCGAGTAGTAGGTGGTGGGAGACGCTTTGAGGCTCTGCCACCACCACCACCAGGAGGTCCGCCCCGACCATCGGGAGCTGGCGGGAAGAGACAGGCACAACTTTAGGCAGCGGAGGCCTACGGCCACGGCGCACCAGAGATGATTCGAGGTATGATTTGTGTCTATTCCACCCTTCCTTCAGTTCTTATAGACACAGAAGCGAGTCAATCTTTCCTAGCCACTGCCCTTTTTCGGAGCTCGGAGATTCCGACAGAGCCGTTGGCTCGATCCTTACGGCTAGAGACTCCTACGGGAGCAGACTCGACAATTACGCACTGGTGCCGGAAGTGTGAGCTTACTCTAGGAGGCGTGATCTTCGGCTGGAATCTTCTTGTAGCGGCGTCGTGGCATTACGATGTCATCTTGGGCATGGATTGGTTATCTACGATCCATGCACAGATTGACTGCATTAGGCGCAAGGTGTGATGTGTGCGCACCGACGGGAGCAGGTTCACCTTCACCGGTGAGAAGGGAGCCTTCGCAGCACAGGAGGGACTCTCGCAGAGAAGAGGGCAGCCCATCACTCATCAGTTGGATAGCCTCATCCTTGGAGCAGTTGACGTGCGGAGTCCTAGTTTTCCTGTAGTGGTGGATCAGTATGTGGACGTCTTCTCCAACGACGTTCCAGGGCTACCTCCTCACAGAGAGGTAGACTTTTATATTTATCTGTACCCCGGTACAGCCCCGATATCAACTACAGCATATCGGATGGCCCCCGCCGAGCTTCGAGAGCTACGGGTATAGTTGGAGGACTTGCAGGGCAAGGGGTTCATCCAACCCAGTGTTTCACCCTGGGCTTCCCCGATTTTGTTCGCCAAGAAGGCGGACGGGAGCTTGAGACTGTGTGTCGATTATCGTCACCTGAACCAGGTGACAGTGAGGAACAAGTATCCGCTACCGAGGATTGATGACCTCTTCGATCAGATCAAGGGAGCACGGTGGTTCTCGAAGATAGACCTTAGGTTAGGCTATCATCAGCTCAGAGTTCGAGACGTGGATGTGAAGAAGACGGCCTTCAGGTGTCGGTATGGCCACTATGAGTTCTTGGTTATTCCCTTCGGCATAAAAAACGCTCCGGCAGTGTTCATGAGCCTCATGAACAGGATCTTCCAGCCGTACCTCGATCGATTTGTTGTGGTCTTCATCGACGACATTTTGGTGTACTCGACCACGGAGGAGGAGCACGCCTACCACTTGCGGGTTGTACTAGACACACTTCGAGAGAACCAGCTTTATGGAAAGCTCTCTAAGTGCCAGTTCTGGTTACGTGAGGTCCACTTCTTGGGGCACGTCATTTCTGAGGCAGGAGTTGCAGTGGATCCCACGAAGATCGAGGTAGTGCTAGCTTGGGAGCCACCCAGGAGCGTGACGGAGGTGCGGAGTTTCTTGGGCCTAGCCGGATACTATCGGAGATTCGTTCCGGACTTCTCTAGAGTTGCGGCACCACTCTCAGCTTTTACGAAGAAGGGGAAACCCTTTGTGTGGTCAGACAGATGTCATCAGAGCTTCCAGGAGCTGAGGCAGAGATTGACCAGCACACCTATCTTGAGGTTGCCTGAGGAGGGAGTTGGATACGTAGTCAACTACGATGCATCAGGGACCGGACTCGGGTGTGTCCTGATGCAGGAGCGGGTTGTGATTGCCTATGGATCATGTCAGTTGAGGCCGCATGAGCAGAACTATGCTACCCATGACCTGGAGTTAGCAGCAGTGGTCTTCGCTCTGAAGACATGGCGGCACTATCTGATGGGAGAGCGCTTTACAGTCTTTTCTGACCACCAGAGTCTCAGGTACATCTTCTCTCAGAAGGACCTGAACCGGAGACAGCGGCGATGGCTCGAGTTCCTCTAGGACTATGACTTTGAGATAGTCTATACCCCTGGGAAGGGGAACGTGGTAGCTGATTCCCTAAGCAAGAGGACGGGCATCCAGCTACTTGAGGAGGTGGCAGAGCAGCTAGCCGCTTTGCATATATCCTTTGTGGATAGAGACAGAGCAGCCTTCCTTCAGTCTCTCACAGTCACTCCTCCACTACTGCAGCGGGTCAGAGAGGCACAACGTGGGGACGCTGACTGTGAGACACGGCGTGCACAGATATCCTCGGGACAGGCACCTGATGGTTTCTCCCTTGGAGCAGAGCACGACGTCCTTTTCAGAGGATGTACCTTGGTACCAGTCGCTTTACGAGAGGAGGTGCTGAGAGAGTTTCACACTTCTCCTTTGGCAGTACATCCTGGAGTGGCGAAGATGTACCAGGACCTCAGATGACAGCACTAGTGGCCGGGCATGAAGAAGGCTGTGGCAGAGTTCGTTTCACGATGAATCACCTGCCAGCAGGTGAAGGTAGAGCATCAGGTACCAGCAGGCTTGGTACAGCCCTTGGAGGTCCCGGAGTGGAAGTGGGACGGGATGTCTATAGACTTCGTGACTGGACTTCCACGCACTTCCAGTGGTCACGACTCCATTTGGGTGATTGTTGACCGACTCACCATGTCGGCACACTTCTTACCCATCCGAGAGCAGGGCTCAGTGGAGAGCTTGGGGAGTCTCTACGTTTAGGAGATTGTATGGCTTCACGGTGTGCCATCGACTATCGTCTCCGATCGGGACGCTCGCTTTACTTCCTGGCTTTGGAAGGGGTTGCAGGAGGCGTTCGGGACGCGGCTACATCTGAGCACCGCCTTTCACCCTCAGACGGATGGTCAGACAGAGAGGACCATTTAGACTCTCGAGGACATGCTCCGCGCATGTGTCCTCGACTTTGGTCGCAGCTGGGAGGACCACCTACCCTTGGTGGAGTTCGCGTACAACAACAGCTACCACTCCACCATCGGGATGGCACCGTACGAGGTGTTGTACGGCAGGCCTTGTAGATCTCCTTTGTGCTGGACAGACCCTGGGGAGTCAGCACTTGTGGGACCAGAGATGGTCCGGGCCATGACAGAGAAGGTCCAGGTCATGCAGGAGCAGATGAGGACAGCTCAGAGTCGGCAAATGTCATATGCTGACAGGAGGCGGAGGCCACTAGAGTTCGAGGATGGCGACCACGTCTTCTTGCGGGTCTCACCTCGACGTGGTTTACGGAGATTTTGCTGAGGTGGGAAGTTGTCTCCATGCTTCATCGGGCCTTTCTAGGTCCTCAGCAGGATTGGCGAGGTGGCTTATCGCCTGGCTCTGCCACCTTAGTTGCACCGGGTGCACAACGTCTTCCACGTATCTCAGCTGAGGAGATACGTGCACGACCCGATGCACATCATTGACTATGGGGAGCTAGACGTGGATGATGGGGTGACTTTTATGGAGGTCCCGATGGAGATAGAGGATCGACAGGAGCGGGTTCTACGTGGGCGATCGATTCCTCTTGTGTGCATCAGATGGCAGCACGGGAACCTCCAGGAGAGCACATGGGAGCGGGAGGCTCGGATGTGTGCTCAGTACCCACATTTGTTTCCCTAGTTTATGATGTATCTTTACGGGGACGTAAAGCCCTGAGGTGGGAGTAATGTAAAGACCCGTAAATTTCAAGGAAATTTTTTTTCTTAATTTTCTTTGAAATTTTTCAAGAGTTCAGTTTTTGACGGCACCTGATTCTGAGGCCCGGTGTGCCCGGAATCATTTTCCGAAGTTTGGCTCGGGTACGTTCAGTGAACGGAAGAGCGGGTTTTTCTAACTTTTGAACCGGTGCCCGGAATCGAATTATGAGGGAACCGATGAAATTGCAACGCCGGTATTTACTTAGAAACACCTCTTCCGGAGTTGTGTTTGCTCGGGTGTGGTTTTTAAATTTCGGGCTTAAAGTTAAGAAATAAAATAATTTTTTCGACAACTTTATTTTATTTCACTTAAGCAACTTGGAAGCCACTTGAAACCACTTAAAAGTGGCTTAAACCGATTTGAACCAGATAGGGTACTATCTAGAAATATCATACCCTCTTGGTAGGATATTTGTTAGGTGGGGCCCGCACGAGCCCCGTCGTTTGTTTCCGCTATGTAACGCACCCGCAAAAACCCATAATTATGAAAGTCAACTGACGCGTTTTCTTAAATTCTTAATAGACCATTTAATTGGGCGGTTTTCTTCATGAATTAAATGAGTTGTTACTTTCATTGAATTAATACAACGAATTGATGGGTCATTACTTACCTTTTCGTTTGTTGGCATTATAATAAAATAAGACCAACAAGGTCTTTTGAAGGATTACTCGTTGAGAGGCTTGACAAAATCCTTGAGCCTTCATCCTCCTTCGAGAAGAACGCGAAGAACGCGAAGAACGCCGGCCTCCGATGAAGAACGCCGAACCCGTGGAAGTCGACGACGCAACACCGTGTTCCGCGACGCCGACGTTCCCTTCCTGCAACGTTCTTCTGCGACGTATCTTCCTCCGCAACGAATCTTCGATCTGCTGCTCGAGGTAAGAGACTCCCGGTTTCTCTTAAATCTTCCTTGTGTCTTTTTTTACAAAACACAGATTTAATTTTATATAATTAAATTAAATATGTTGTTTTTTTATCCATTGAGTTCTCCGACTCAACGCCGGTTTCTGCGATGACGCGACGCCCTTCCGCGACGACGCGACGATCTCCTCCTTCCGCGGCGAGCGATTCCGCAAAGGACATGCGTACGACGATGACCAACGAGGTAGGGGTTGTTGTGAACTTTTCCTTTTTCCCGTGTTGTTTTCGTTCAAGAATGAAGAACCCGATTTATAAACAATTTTTATTTCATTAAAAATTGTTTTCGGATATGTATTCATATGTTGAATATTGTTCATCCCATTGTTTATCACTAACGCGGAGGGTGCAGGCCAAACGAACACGGCCCGACAACCCTCCGCCGTTCTTCGTTATTATGCGGATTTGACGGGCGACGACGGAACGTGCCGCAACGGAAGTGTTATGGTTCCGCAGTGAAGAGCGAGTCCCGGGAGGAGCAGCGGCGCAGACGGGAACAGAATCGGACCACTGGAGCGACTCCGGTGGCTCGCGGAAGCCGCCGGCGGCGCGGGTCGTCGGCGCGGCGGCGCCGGCAGCCGGGAGCGGCGGCGCCCCGACGCGCCGACGGACAAGGCCGTCGCGGAAGAAGACGCGACGGCATCACTCACGGACCCGCGGTCGCGTGGGTCCGGCGCGCGCGGGACACGGCTGAAGCCGCGTCCGGTTGTCCGAGCGACACCCCGCGGGTGCCGCGGGGTTGTCCCGCGGGGGCAGCAGCTCCCCCTCACGTCGCTCGGCTGTCCAGGGCGACACCCCGTGGGTGCCGTGGGGGTGTCCCGTGGGGGTGGCGGCTCCCCCCCGCATCGCGCGGCCGAGGCGAGCCGGGCGGGCCGAGCCAGGCCGGTCCGACCGGGTCGACCCGGGTCGGCCGACCCCGGGGGGGGGGGGGGGGGGGGGGGGTCGGGCCGGCTCGGCCAGGGCCCGGACCCCCCGTCTTCGGAATGTTTTCGGTCAAATGCCCGTAACTTGAGCTACGGGCCTCCAAATGACTCGCCGTCAGCGGAAACATGATCCTTGGATCGAGACGGTCGTTTCGGTATATTTCACTCAAGGTTTCGGAATACTTTGAGTTCGGCCGGGTTGGTTCGTACACGAAACCAACCGGGCCTTTGGAGCGGAAACGCTCATATCTTGAGCTACGGAGGTCCGATTGGCGTGCCGTCAGCTTTGTTGATTTCCTCTAAGTGAGACAGATCCATTGGAATACTCCGCCCAAGGTTTGGACACAGGTGGAGTATGGTCGGGTTGTTTTTTCCTTAAAAACCAACCGGGACCCTGGGACGAAAAATCCAATAACTCTCAGACCGGGCGTCCGATTGACGCGCCGTCTGCGGCGTTGAGTTCCTGTTGACGATACGGAACTTTTGGATACATCAACTTCAGACTTTGTGACAGTTGATGTATCGGCCTCTCGGATCGTGGAGAGGACCCTCCCGAACGAGCTTGCTGTGTGCGGGAACCCTAAAGCTGGCTGCGACTGCTACTTCGACAGCGACGACCGTGTAGAGATCCTCAGTGGACTGCGGCGACGACTGTGCAGAGATGCTCAATGGACTGCGCCGACGACTGTGCAGAGATCCTCTGTGGACTGCGATGAATACAACACTCAGCGATCCTACGTGGATCAGTGCTACAGGTCCTGTGTGGGCCCGATCCTGTGTGGGTCAGCGCTCAGCGGTTCTGTGTGAGCCAGTGCCTACAGGTCCTATGTGGGCCCGATCCTGTGTGGGTCATTGCGGGGGTTAGTTACTTATCGATCCTTCGTGGGTCCGACAACATAGATGGATCAGTGATCATATTTATCGTCATCCAAAAAAGTATACATGTGTGAGCTGAATCTTGTGTTACTCTACTTTGTGGATTGTGTTGAGCTATCCTGTGTGGATTTACTGTTTACTCTCCTTTGTGGATTGTGTTGAGCTATCCTGTGTGGATTTACTGTTTACTCTCCTTTGTGGATTGCGTTGAGCTATCCTGTGTGGGTATACGTTTGCTTTCCTGTGTGGACTGGGTTGTGCTTGGGCTCGGACGTTGGAGCCGAAAGGGAATTGATGACTTATTTATATGTATGGGCATATACCTAAGCAGTGTCGGTTGTTACTTCGTGATTGTATCTTCCCTTTTTGGTTTATCCTTTGTGGATTTCGGGAGACCTTCGGGGGTCTCGGGGTCCCTACTCAGTAGCTCATACTCACCCCTGCACGGGCTATTCCGCACTTCGTTGTGTTGGTTGCAGGTGACAGACATCGTTGATCGTGGTGGAGGCGTGCGGAGCCGGACGGTACCTGGAGGTGGACCACTGGGCGGGACGTACTCGGAGCGGTCAGGTGGACCCAAGGAGCAGTGGGGGCTATCTGTACCCACCCTTCAGGTGGGACTTCCAGAGGACGGCTCGACGCTGCGGCTTTTCCTTTCAGTTGCTGTTTTTCCTTTCAGTTGTACTTTACAGTTGGGCTTGTATTTCCGGCCCCCTTTTACTTTCAGCACAGCTTGTACAGTTTTTACTTAGTGTTTACTTTTCCGCTTGCTTACTCTGTGGTGCTTGTTTACTTTTCACAGGCAATGCCTTCCCTTTTGTTGGGATTTATTCCTTGGTGCTAGTCGCCAGCCCCTGGCCTATGTAAGGCGGGCTTGGGGTAGTCACGGCACGGGCCCCGAGGATGGGTCGTGACAATCTGATTATGGACAAGTTTGTGTATTTCCACTCTTTGTAGTAAGGTGTGTGTTTAAAGTCAACATACACCAATAGGTTTACATAGATAGTTTTTTTATCCTATGGTAGTGAAGAATGATTGGCATATGTCTCAAAAGTACATTTAGGGTTTTCGACTACATATCATATTAGTAGTATTAAATATAAAACATCCCAAATATGAATATAACCCAGATAATTAAATGATGTAAAAATTGATATGGAAGAAACTATTATCCATTATTCCATTTCCTGATCACTATGTGGAAGCTACAGTGGAACATTGGTAATGAAGGAGAAGTGGTCTGAGTGTCACAGATGTGTTAGTGGTGTTTTCAAGTAACAGACTATCTATTCTCTATCCATTAATCCATTTAGTGTTTCCTGGATTGATATCATTGTGTGATGGTTGTTCCCACCTGATTTTGTTCTTTAGAACCTATGAATATGTGCAAATTTTTATAATCGATACAAACACTTATAAGGATTCTACCAGGATACGCACAATCAGGGTTATGGGAACAAATCATAGGCTCCAAAGGGAGATGTAGTGTAGTATGATTCTTCAAATCCTATAAGGATATTACCACAATATTCAAGAGTAAAGAACCATCATTTTTTTGGATGAGTTTGTTTTTTATACTAATGTGGGATTAGTGACAGGGATAAGTACCCTCTTAATTTCTTTTTCTGTAGAGAATTCATTATTTGATAGAGGTTCCCCACATATTTATATATTCACATTTGTTTGATGTCATATAACTTATAGTGGTGCTCATATCCTTTTCTACAAAGTTAGATACACCCATTGCGAAGAGTAAATATAAGGTTTTTGGGTGTCTATGTTCTCTATTGATAAATGATATAGAAATATGAGGTGATTTTATAGTTCTTTACCTAAATCATTTTCACATAATCATTGAGGTAGATTTTATATTCAATCATCATGTTGAGGATTATATGATCATTTTCAAGTCCCATTACATAATTCCACTAGGATATCTCATTTTTATATAGATATTGGCATCAAAAGTATTTTCACTAACGATGATTCCACATATAACTCAGGTGGTTTTTCTTTTTTTATTGTTGAGATCGATTTAATTTCTTACATTTTTGATATTCCCTTAGTTATTATGGAATTTCCAATGTCTTCCAACATAAATTTTCAATTATTATTCTAGAGAGGTTGTAAGAGATTATGATACATATTGTGTTCGGTACACATCCAATCATGATACAATTTAATTGTATAGAACTGGTGTTGTTTAAGGAACACATGAATGAGTTGGATGATCTGATGGAGTAAGGCTGTGTTCTCCCTTCTGTTTCTCTAAGTCCATTCCCATTTATCATTTAAAATAGGGATGATAGATCACATAGATTGTGTGTATACTATTAGGTTTCTTAATGAGTGTTGGGCAAGAATAAGTATCATTTCCCTAGGGTAGATGATTTTAATGATATGTTAAGGCTGTGATTTGTTTCTCAATGATCGATTTTCAGTTGGCTTATCATCATCCCATGGTTTTGGAATGTGGTATACATATTAATTTTTTCTGTATTAGGATTGGAAATTATTTATATTTTTTGAAATAAGTTGGTTTGACTGAAACCCTTATAGCTTTTATAGATTTCATCCATTAGATATTCCATAAGTATCTTGACTCATTTATAATAATGTTCTGGGAATATATTTTCAAATTTTTGATGATCTAGCAATAGAAATAGAAAATTCTGAGCATTGTTTTAAAAATCCAAATGAGTAACCATTTATATGAAATTATTTCATAATTATATTTTTTCTCTAAGAAGTGATTTTCATGAAAATTTTTATTTCTATAAATTGCTTTGTTATGGATCCAAATAAAGTGAAGGTAAACTTTTCATGGAAGTAGCGATGGAACATGTTTGAGATTTGGCACTTCCTTGGTCTTAATAGATTTTTTATTTGGGTATTTAAGAATTTCAAGATGATGGAACCAAATTTATTTCTATTAAAAATAGAGAGAATAAATTTATATTGGATTTGAAATTTCAGACGTTGTTTGAATAACATAAGTGGATTATGACATTACCTTATATTTTTCTCCAGCCTAATCCCGGTAAGGGGTATGTGGACTATTATGATGCTTCTAGTTTTTGAAAATGTTTTATGCTTTTTCAGGATGATCATGTTATGCAATATGTCTCTAATCTTCTCTTCTCAAAAGATAATAATTACCCCACTCATGATTTATAGATAAACCAAGTTATTCATCTGCATAAATATTAGCTTCAAATGAAATTTAGGGAGAAGATGACATTATTTTATCCCATCAAATTGTGATCTATATATTTTTCACAAATAATTTTATCTCAGATGGATATATTGGGTGGAATACCTATCAAAATTATACTTTAATAGCTCTGATTCACTATGAATTTGATTTTCAACAATGAAAATCATAGAGATAATGTCATGTTATTGTCTAGTTTGGAATCGATGAGAGCGTAGAACATTATGAGACTCTTCAAACAATTGAATTTTGAAGGTGATTAGGATGTTTTAGGAATGGATTATATTACTTTTCAGTTATCATTGTCTCTATTTAAGTATATTACTTAGGTTTAGATACAATAATGTGATTTCAGTTGATGTTTATAAATCATTTTATTATGGGATATTGTTTCTTGTTGGTACCTCATTTTATATGGTATTCTATTCCATAGAGAACATATTATTTTCCATGTATCTATGAAAAAAAAAATTTTAATATTTATTCATGCCACATTCACCTTATCATTATGAATATTTGTTTTTTAATTAAATGATGTTTCAAATGGATGTGTTTTAAGATAACCATTATAGAATATGTGACATGTTGTCACACCCAGTAAAAGATAAAGGTAATGAATCTGAAACAATCAATTTTTACCCAAACTCTTAAAATGTTATTTCTATAATGGTATGTTGTTTCTATTTACATAGTTATTAGATTACCGTGGAATCCCCGATTGAATAATTCTATCTAGGTGGTGATACATGGTTGATGAACTCTTACCATTTTAATCTAATTAGGGACACAACTAGTGTTGATGATCTTGATAACAAATATGTACATAAGATCATTAGGTTACATGGGGTTATCTCTATAATTTTTTTGGATAGGGATAACATATTTTACTATGAGTTCTATAAATGTATCTATCTGACTATGGAGACTGATTTAATGTTTAGTACTACATAGCATCCATAGAGATATTGAAAGATGAAGTATGATATTCATATCAAGGATGATACATTCCATTACTGTGTCTCTCTTTTCGATGGATCATGTACATTCCCTCAGTTAGAAGTTAATTTTTATTGTTATAATAATTAATAGTAATTTTTTAGAATGTGTCCCTTCGAGGATTTTTCTGGTCTAGCATGTATATCATAAGTTTTTTTGGAAGTAGTGGGAGGACCAATATTTTTTTTATGGAGTATCATTTCAGAAAATCAATAAGCAGTTCAGGAATATTTATCATCATCTAGTTATAGATCACAATGAGAATATATCGTATGTGTATTATCGACATCATCCTCTATATTTGCCTTGGTTATTGAGTGTTCATTAAAATTTCACTTTAGTTGGCTCACAATTGGGTTGGGAAACAATACGTGTGGGATTTTAGATATGTTATACAATATATGGTCACTGACAGTCTTGTGAATATTTTGAATCTGAGAAAATTACATACTCCTTTGATAGGTATTCATGGTTTTATCCTCATATTTCATCTATGGAAGTACCATATAGATCCCTCTCACATTATGATTTGGGAATAGATAAATATATAAACAAATTTTTTATTTATAGTTATATTAGTTTAGATCATTTATTCTTTTTTGAATTTCATTTGTTGGATATATATCTTGTTCATCAGAGAGTTCTGGAAACATTAATCAGATTCTCATGTGACTTTGGAGGAAGAATTAGCTATGAGGGTGGAGGGGGATCTACTCTTTCTGGGGAATCCTACTAGTACATTACTTCCAAGGGATAATAATAATTATTATGTGTATATTATAAAATCATGGAATTGAATGTGTACCATATTTTTATGGTGATGAGCGTGTCATCATGTTCAGGGAATTTAATGTTATTGTTGGGTGTTACAAGAGACTCTTGGTTTGGTACTTATTTTAGGTCCATTTAATGCTATTAGAAATAGGTATAGTGTAAATGTGTCATTAATACGATGTTATAAAAATGGTTTACTACCGAATATTCATTCTATGAAATAAATAAATTTTATGATGGATGATCATTTTATGGAATCATTTATTCTTTTAGACTATAAAAGAATAAGGTGACCTTTTAAAATAGAGTGACATGTTTTTTGATATACATGTTTCATTGTAGTTTTATATCATAACTCATTGGTTTATATTTAACACCCTCCAACTAAGTAGGTTTTTTTGGGTCGAAGGGGAAAATCTACAACCATTCAATGAATATGTTTCCTCCCAGTAAACCTAGGATATTGAAGGTGAATTGTTGATTAAATATACTTATTACGTATTTTTTTTTTAGTTCATGATCTCAATAATGGTTTCATTGAGACGCTCCAGGTAATCTACATTTATTCATCATTTTTTTAGGTAACAGTTGTTCCATTACACTATAGTTGTGGATCTATTGATTGTGTGGTGATGTTGTCATATATTCATTCCATATTTGTAGTGTTTTATTCTTTCAGGGACAATTCAATTGTTGATTACAGTGAATAAGGTGTTGTTATCTGTTGTATGTTGTGATCTCCCTATTTTCTCATATTTTCACTTGTGGAGTGTGATTATATGATATGAGATTCAACTATAGGGAATCAATGTTTTTCATTACATTCGTTATAATGTTTTTGGGTCCAGTTGTGCATGTGTATGACCTGAGATAGAGGTATGTCATTCCATATCCAGCCTCTGTTGGAAGAACATTGAATTATCTATTTTTATAAATGGTTTTATAAAGAAATTAACATTATTTATTGATTTTCTTATGTGAACATTATTATATGAGAAAATAGAAATCCCCCCTTATTTTAGAAAAAGAAATGGTATTTTGAATGAATTATGTAATGGATTTATGAAATGGTTTTAAAATAATGGTTTTGATGATATGAATTGGAAATTGTAGAATGTAGGATGCCTTGGGTACTAAGGTCTAATGTATAGTAATAGGGCTCATCTATTGATACTATTACTAGGTTTACTAACATGATGTTCCCCTCTAACCATACTCAAGTGTCCTAAATACATGTTTTACCTATTTGGGGATTCTCTTTAAGTGGTGTTCCTATAATAACTTGATTGAATTCATATGTCTAAGGATTTGATATGTGTGATTGTATATATGTGTGTATGAGTGTTTTAGATAGACTAACAAATAGTAATCCATGGAGTGATTATCATATTATTTGGTTTATATAAATTTTGATATTTGATTACCTTCTTTGACATATGTGATACATGTCGAAACTGTTTTATGTGGATTGTTTAAAATTGAAGAAAATGGGATATGTTTTACAATTATTATAATAAAAAAATTGTTCAATTAATTTTCATTCTTCTGTAATGTTGAGAATGTTAGTTCTGTTATATAAAGACATGATATGGAACAACTAGTAGAAATAATAATGATCCTATTTTTTTAACTCCCTATAAATCCCTTAAAATGGTTGTAGTCATGGTGATGCATTTTGATTAATGGAAATCCATGGAGAAACACTTAAGTAGAATGTCTTTTCAACTGGACATGGGTAACTTGTGGTGAGATAGCGGGATGTTGACCTCTTATAACAGGGAGTGGTTCTTCCTAAATTTGGGGGTTTTCCATTTATGTTTACATTATACCATAGAGTTTGTTTGTATACTTTTGAATTGTATATCTTTTACTATTTTCATTCAATTATGGTATATATTTCATTTACTTTCCTTCCATAGTTTCTTCCTATTAGTTAATTATTTTCTATTTCATCTACTTATGGTTGGGTGAACTTATTCTAACTGGTTGTTGATGATTCTCGAGTGCTAATTGTATTCAAGTGGTGAATGGTATTTCTATTCGGGTATGCCACAAAATTGTTCTGGTGATATTGTTTTAGGTTATTGTTGGTTGTTTCATGACATATACTTTTTTATCCTTATGAAAATAATTTAAAGATAATAAAACTATTAGAATTAATTTTTAGGATTTTCATTGTATAAATTTATATGAAGTTCTAAATCATGTTAAAAAGAAATAAATAGTCCATATATTAGACTTCAAGAGTATTATTTATGAGATATACATATCCAATAACCTTAATGCATATTTATGTGTTAGTTTTTTCCTTATCATTTTGTTTATAATCTTAATTACCCTACATAACCATTCTTGCAGAAAAAAAATTATTATGGTTATTGTAAATAATGTCCAATTGTAATAGATTCCTATTATTTAAATTTTAACCAAATAATTTTAAATATGGATTCCATTTTTTTAAAATTCAATTTATATTAGTGGATGAATTTGATTTAAAGAAATTCTTGAAATGAAATGAAAAACAACATTTTATAAAAATTATATTTTTTCTATATATTTTTTATTTCTAAATTCATATAAAAAATTATTTCTGAAAACAATAGTGGATTATTATAATTTAAAACTATTTATTTATATTTCAAAACAACTTTAAATTATAATTTATAAATTTAAATAATCAAAAATAAAATGATATTTGAAATTATGATAGATAATTTTTAATATTAAATTAAAAAAAATTAGATAAGTCTCAAAATTAAATCATTATATAATATTGACATCTTTTCTTAAAAAATTAAATTCATTTGGAAAAATTAAAATAACCTTTTGAAATAATCCATATAAGAAAAGATCTTTTTAAAAATATTTTTTATAATTTAAAATTACAGAATATTTTTATAATTAATATATATATCGATTTAATATAAATTAATAAATATGAAAATGGTTTATTCTATAATTAAATGGGTTGTTACATTCTTCCCACATTTACGATATTATATACTTATAATTTTATTCACTTATTAAACAAGATTGTGTAGCTTTCCCTCATATAATTTAATATTTCCCATGTTGCTTCATTAAACATGTGATTTTTCATACCTGATTCACATGATGAATAACTGTATTCCTTAATTTTTTCACTATATGGTCGTGAATTTGAACAATCTCTTCCTCATAAAAATAGATATATTTCAATAGAAACTTTTAGGTCTCAAAAGATGATTTGAATTGAAAATATATTTCATTAATATTAAATGATGAAATATGTTTTGTAACAAAGAAAAAAGTTGATCCAAGTGCTCTTTCTATGAAACTTATATATCTTTCTTTGGATTTTTTTCTACAATATGAGGAACCATACACATAGTTTGTCATTTTCACCATAATGCAATACACTTTTCCAAGGATATGAATTTATACAAATATTATCAACTTCGAAGAATGAAAAATCATTCCCACCATTACCTTCATGATATTTACACAAAATCTATGTTTTCCTCATATGTTAAATCATATTCACATTTTTAACGATGTCCTCGTCAATCTATGGTCCCATGAATGTTCTTTCTCGCACTACATCCCAAAATTCCACATTTTGGCACAACTTTTCATATCCTTTATGAAAAGGTGCAATATTAATACTTGATTGAGAACAATAATTATATAAAAACACAATTATTCAATGTTTTTCTCACAATTTACCTAATAATATATTAAAGGGAATAAATAATTTCTTCTAGTGTATGAATCATACTCTGGAACACCCTATTCGATTAAAGATGATAGTGTGTACTAAAATATAACTAATTACAAAAAGACTTATGATGACCTTAACCAAATTTAGAAGTGAATAGAGGATCAAAATTAGATAAAATAGAGAGAAAACTCCATCTAATCTTAATTTCTACTTGATATATAGTCATTAATGTTAAACTAAATACATAGTATCTATAATGGAAAAATAATACAAAGATTTCTGTATTTTCTGAACAATAACTCCAATCACATTATTTCAATGATATGTATTTTGAAATACCACAACAAAATCCATGGGTACACTTTACCATTTATACTATGGTACCAATAGTGGAACATTCATCCTCTCTGATAATTTTTATTCTTCTATGACTTCTTGATAAGTCAAACATTTCATGGTAAAGTCAAGAAAATGTATCATTTCATTCCATCACACATGTAATACTATCAAAGGTCGCTATATATCATTGTGCATCTAAGGATAATTGAAAATAAGATTTTAACTCAAAAACTCGAAATTAAATTGGGATTCACATGCCACATATAATCACATTAAAATTCACAAAACACATATTTTCAATATGAAATTATGTTTAATTATCCTTGTTAATAGATTCTACCTTTTTTTAGAAAACATGGAGTTCGTTCTATTTATCCTTAATTAGTTTTTATATATATGATTTTTTACACATGAAAAAATAGAGGATGTTACCACATGAACAATATCTTGAAAAAAAATTCAAAAAATAATTTACCAATTTTTCATGTGACAAAAATATCTTGGCTAATGTAGTTTTATATTTTTGAATGAATGAATCAATAATTTTATTACCTTTTCCAAGATAAAAATGGAATATTATGTTGTAATCCTTAATTTGTTTCAACCGTATTCTATACCTCATGTTCAACTCTTTCTATTTAAATGTATATTCTATCTTTTGTTACCATTATATATTTTAGAATTTACTAAATATAAATTATGCCTCAAAATTCATAAACCAAAACACATCAAAGATTATTTCCAATCCAGGTTAGCATTTTTTAACTTCAGATGCTTTATTTTATGTGAAGCATGGGAAATTATCTGATCATTCTACATCAGAATAGAACTAAGTTCCTTTAATGAATAATTACTATAAAATAAGAATTCATTATTTCTAGAGGGAAAGTAAAAAATATGAGCATTCATAAAATGAATTTTTATTTCATAAAACGAGTCATCATATTCATTCATCATGACGAATATAAATCATTATTGGGATTAATTATCAATGTTCAAGGATGACTATATTTTTTTGAACAGACCTCCATTAGTATCCAACTTGACGAAGTGATCTATGAATACATAGAATTGATTTAGGTCTTGGACACTAATTAAAAATATTTGTTTAGAAGGGATAATAGGTGTTTGATATTTATAAATAACATTACCTTTAAATGAAACTTATTGAAAACAAATTTCACAGTTACAAAATTGTACATATAGTTTATTTTATTTTAATATTTGAATAGAGTTCTTATATCTCTTTCATGAGACATTAAACTATAAAAAATATACCAATATATCATTAATAATTCAAAACAAAATCATATATAAATAATATTTATAATATATATTAATATGATCTATGAATATAGTTGGTGAACTATTATACCTAGATGGAAATACTACAAACTCATAATTCCCATATCTAGTCTGAAATATAGACATAAAGAAAAAACTCTATCACCATCATCTATTGGTAACCTGATCTGAAAACAATATCCAAAATATATTATGCTCCCATTAGCTTATAGCACATCCTTAAATATCCCTTCATAATCTATAGTAGTCGAAAATTTCTTTTCCACAACATTTTTATTTCAATCAATATAATTTACAAACTAAGTTAAAACATTGAAAAAATATTATTATGTAAGACAAACCAGGAAAAGATAAAACATGATGATGATAAATTATCTTTACACTTTATGAAAACCCAAATCCCAATACATTATGTAATAATTGGGGAATCCATATAGTCTTTCGTTGTTTCATTGATGTAGAAATGAATATTAATTCAATGAAATAAGTATTTATTGAGCCCTAGGGTTCCCATGAGTATGGGATCAAGATTTTCCATCAAATACTAGGGATAGAATAATTTTGTCCTTAAATGTTGCTATATTATAGAAAATTAACTAAAAATTATCCTTTCTGCAATTTTCAAGAAATCATCCTCCATCAACCATTAGAGTATCTACATAAATTCAAGTACTCCTGGATATTTTTTCTATGAGAATATGATTTTTCGTTGCCATATCATCCCACTACATCCAATGTGTTCAAGTAAATTCTCACATCAATCTATTTCTTCTCCATGTTGGGAAAGGATATACCACTCAATGAAATATGGAAAAAGTATATTGTCATTTTGTAAAAACCAATATCATTACATTATGTATTATATATTATTTATTACTAATGGATACTAGAACCAATTTATATTCTACTAATTTTGAAAGTTCGTAGCTGAAGTTTAATACTAATTCATGAAATCAATATCTCTATTATGTATTGGATAAAGGATAAATACATAACTTATAAATAAAATTATGCAACAAACTTAGATGTATTGTGGATAAAGATAATCATTCCTAACACAAAAATCTTTTCCATAAACTATGTGATAACAAGACTACAACCTGCACCATAATAATGGAGGCCCCAAATTCAATAGTATTTTGGGAGTAAGAATTATATCACATTGAGGTACAATTTCCCTGATAAAAAATTTCCATATATGATAATCAATCCTCAAATGAGACATACCACAAAAGGTAAGATGAATTTTGGAAACCTGAAGAGAAAATAAAGTGAACATTTCAGGACATAGAAACCCACAAACATTAGACAGAACATGATTTTGACAATATAATTTCCGTATGGTCATTCCATTAAGATGAACCAGTAAAGTTTTATATGATTAAAATCATACGAAGTTTGAAATCAACTTGTATTGAAACAATGCTGGGGGATTATATGTTGTACACAATGTCCACTCTAACAGATAATATTCCATGATCTTGATGGATATAGAGAATGATACAACCCCTATAAATGAAATTATTCTCAATAAATAATTCATGTAATCAAGAAAATGGACTTCATTGATTGACCATAAAAGTAATGACTAATGTTTCTATTCGCATGCCCTAAAACTAAGAGATTCTATAGTTAGAGCTGTTGAACTATATTCTATATATCAGGATGTCCTTGTTATAAGATGTTATGGTTTATAACAATTACCATGTCCTGTGATGTAAAACTGCATGGTTTGTTTCCCCATTATGTGACATAAAACCATGTAACACTCGGGTCTGTAGCGATGCCTATGGCCATTGTCATATGTCCAGTCCCAATTCCACCCCCATAAAAGTTCTTTTTCACCAACTCTTATCCATTGAATAATCCTTTAACAATTTTTTTTCACTTTTTCTATGATATGAAATTTTTACTCTCATATTAGTCAATGATTTAGGAACATAAACATAAAAACCCTATAGTCCATTTACTATGACCTAAAATTGAAATAAGCCATTCATTCTTACTATATATTGCTAAATGTAACACATATTTTATTATAACATGACCCTAAATGGTATAATCCATATAAAAATATTTATAATAAAATAAATAATTTGACAATATATTCATCACATGTTGTTAAAATTTATGCTTACCCCATGTACCAATAATATGATTCCATATTAATCAAGCCCTGGGAGCCTCATGTCCAAAAAATTGAATTCCTCAGGTTTAATGATTTCCAAAAAAAATATAAAACCTTTATATGAAATCTTTCCTTCTTTCTCATGTCATATAACCAATGTCGTTTAGACATGATCTTCAACTCCTTGGTCAATGTACCACTTATTTGATGTTATGATTATCCCAGAACTATTTGTGGCTTTATTCTTGCCATTACAAGATACATAGTGACAATAATATATCAATATGTATGCCCAACCACAATATAAAAAAAATCACCCTCACTACACATGAATGGGATCATTGTGGAAAATCTATCCTAGAACTATATGTGGATTCATTCTCAAGTTTAAGCTATACATAGTCATGAACCTATACTATGTCCTAGACCATCAGATAATTTATAAAATAAATTTGTCCACTCCTTATGTTGGGATCAATCCTTTACAATGAATGATTACCCATTATTAGTTGATTTCAACATTAAATCACCCTTCCATAACCAGGAACATTACTATTGTAAAACAATCACTATGTTTAGGTAAATCCATATATATATATATATATTATTTTTCAAATTGATAATTTAATTTCTGATACCATATGATATTTTTTCTTATTATTTACAATATTCCCCATATTGGAATTGTATATGTCACCCCAATAGTGCCTGTCAATCTAAGGAACCATCTTCATCATGAGAAACCTCTTCTATATATTTACACCATAATAATATCATGCTATAGTGGATTTTATAACAATATGCACAATTATTTGCTTCTTAAAGTAAAAATATTACATTTTTAATTCAAATTCCCTTAGATTTTTTCTTAAAACATTCCCACTATATTCCTAAAAAATGATGGAATACTCTATGTTATATTACTCTGAAATGTAGATTCACTAGTCATTTAATCAAAGATAATTATCCATAAATTGCATCCTTAAACATCATATCAATAAGATATTAACTTTAATGGTCCATTTCCATATCACACAACATTAAAATACATGATGATCCAATTTTTGGTGTCCTTCATCCGCCACATCACCCAGAAGAATGACATATGAATTGATACTCATTTCATCGTGATTTTTATGGATGATGGGATCCCACACTCTATATCCATAAATATATAAATATATATTCCCCATTCTATATTAAAGCCAGATAAATATAGAGAATTTGTTACCAAGAATAACAAATGGCTTAATTCTTATCCTAATGAGATACATAGTGATTCCTATATCTTCCATTCTGGGACCAACCACTACATCAACCAAACATGTGCATTCCTCTATTGATAGACACAAAACATATCCAGGATAAAATTATGGGATCTGATTTTCAATCTCGTGGTTGAAATGGGATCCCCCATATTTATAAATAAATCATAAAATATAAATGTGATTATCATCCATTGACATTTATGGAATTTATGCTTCCGTAATTCGTAATCACATTCCATTCACAACCCACTTTCAAAGGTCTTGAATAGTTGGATCCTCATAAACCCCTACCCATTGACCATCAAATATATATATACCCAAATATGAAGGAAACCTATGATCGTAAAATGCATTATATTCTCCAGTATGGCCTTATAAATTTCTATACATGTATGAAATGTTAACTAGTATTAGCTTTCTCTTTTGGAAGGGGTCCTTTAATCTCTATATTCCCAAAAAACATCATGAAACAAACCACATTACAAATTTGAATCATGATTATTACCTCAGTATATGTCACATATCAAATAGTCATATCTATAAATTATAAAATCGTGAAAAAACCTTCCTTTTTCATAACTAAATAATTTTAGAACATTCTCTTTTAGAAAACCACAATGGAGTCCATACACACATAACTGATGTCCAATGTTTTTCGACCTATAACAATATTTGTATTATTCCATCATGTAAGACATGATGATTTTAATGAAAATAAGTGTATTACTCATAAATTATGAAATACATAATTTTAGAACAAATAAAATTTTGAGCCATGGTTAGCTACATGTGTACTTCGCAAGGTCTATGAAAAATCCGGAGATGAAGACTCAAATGGAATAAAACCCATTTGGTTGAAAACCATCTTAGGATCACCTATGTAAAATTTACATATCAAGCATGAAGTATTATTTATGAGAAATATAGTCAGTATTAAGAGAAATTAAACAAAATAAATATAGTTATTAGGGTCAATAATTTGATTCTAAAAAAATTAAAATTGTGGGCATAAGGTCGCATGTCCATAGACAAAAATTGATCATCTACTTTTCCCCAGCATTGTAATTAAAAATAAATGAAAAAAATGGAATTGAGTTTTTAAATCCATATTCAGTATTATGATATAATTATATAGATAACCATTATAGTATGTAAATAATTATAAATAACTAATTTTCATTTGTGGATGAAAATTCATAAGAGCATCCACATGTTGTAGTCTTTCTCTTTGATTTTATGATTTTCTATAGAATAATCATTTATCATTCACAATGTCCCCTAAGACATGGTTATAATATTCCACCTCCCATTAAAATTTTTGGTGATTGAATCATATGTTACATTGAGTTTCTCTTTTTCAATATAAAAGATTCAATTCCTAATTCCTCAACCCTAATTAAGGATTGATTGTGTTAGACATTCTCTCCTTTGGAAACATCATTATTTTACTGAAGGCTTATAATCTGAATTGATTTCCCCTGATTTTCAACTAATTAACATCCACTTCCCCCACACTATTTAGTTCTACATGGGATATTTCTAGCACTAAGGATGCAAAAATATACATGAAATATCACATGTGTCAAAAACATTTATCTCTCTATCAATCCCATATAATATACTTCATGGAAGGATAGATTCTGAGATAATAAAATCCCCCATATTCCAAAGTGGTGAACATGGTTTGATGGTGATGTAGTCATGAGGGAATATCATGAAAAAGAATCTCCAAAAATATCATCAAAATGTCTGTCCTGAAAAGGTGATGTAAAATTCATTGTGCATTATCAGAATCATCGTTCATCTCAGATCCATTATAAGAGGAGAAGATATACCCTAGAGTAAAATCTCTTGTAGAGGGAAAACTTTTTTCTCTTTAGGAGTGGAATCAACCTTACAATTCACTATATGTTGGGATATGATATAGGTTTCCCCTCTTTGTTCGACTATTGGAGAAGATGTAATTGAAAAATAAATGAATTAAGCTACATAATTAGGAGATATTAAATAAATAAACACTATTTTGGTCAAATAATATGATGAAACACAAATATTTATGAATCATCCACTTAAAAAATTTCCTTAATATAATCCCCAATCTCAATATTTTGTACTGTGATCTAATTATCAGGAGCTACGTCCAATATATTCATTGTACCTCGGATTTAAAGATCATGGTAACCTCCTACATTTAGAAATTGATCTGATAAAACTTATGCATGTGAATTAGGATGTTCCATGATTCCTTTGACACAGATCACTATGGTGGTGTCTTTAGTGAAAAAATATTTACAAGTCGAGATCATCGATTTAATACATAAAATATATGGAGGTCACCCATGATTTAAGAAATAAAATATAAAATCTCACATCCATCTAATTATTTTTCCAAATCATCAATATCCTTTTAGGATTCATTAAAATAAATATCTTGGATATGTGTTTCCATTTTCAATATTTCATTAAATAATTATTCATTCCTCATACCATCCTCACTAGAATGTATATCTAAAACAAATCATTTAGAACCCAAATTATTTCCACCATTGGCTCCAAACTGTATCATCACAAAAGATATTTAACATTCTGGTCCCAAAAAATAAATATCAGCACCATCACATTCTTGTTATGTAATGGTGTCGCTTTCATCCTCTACTATGATGGTGATAGGAGTATCATTAGTGTTTGTAGCATCATCATGTTTATGCAGAGGACCAAACATATCCTATTCAAGAGAGGTTAGTTACTGGTACATTACAACTTCTAATGTGAGTATGACATTACTAGTATCATCATCCCTCTATACAATAATAATAAAAAATGGTTACTAATCCAATGACACTTCTGTTGTCAATGGATGGAATTCATAATTGGAATATTTTCCAGACATGCTCAAAGGGTGTCATTAATTCCCTATAGGTCTATTCATAAAATATTATAATGCTCAGAATATGTTTCATAATTCAATAAAATTAGTATTGCAGTATGTTGAGATAGATCCAAAGAGATGGTGAAATGGGTATGAATAGATTTTATAATGATTTAATTTTAATAATTTGAAGAAATAGATGAGAAAACATGTGTTATGACAGATTTTGATATTGTAAAATAAAAAAGAAATATAGTTTGATTTGTTTGTATACAATTTTGAAAAGTGAGCTAGGGTTCTGAAATTATAAGGTTCCAGTACAATTGGATTGATGAAAATAGGTTTACTAATTAATGACTAGGGTCAGAGTTTATACGAGGTAAATCCAATGGTCATTCATTCCCCCCCTCATTGGAGAAATGCAATATTTTTCATGGTCTGGAAATGTGGGGTTTTCCCGAACCAATTTTATCTCATGCCTGTATTTGACCCAGATTGTAAAACCCCATAATTTGATACTAAATTATATCTTTAATGTAATTTAATATCTTATATTGCACGCAACCCCAACTTGGCTTGCGTTATATGGAATATTGAGTTTCTACGAAACAACACATTAGTATTATAATTATTTAAATGATATATTTATTTATCAATAAAATTTTGTAATATGAATTTTATAAATTAAATTTAAAATTTTATTTATTATTTTTCACATAAATAAAATATATATATAATAAAATGTCTACATTTTGTTAACATTGTTATATTTTAAAAAAATAATTTTCTTAAAAGAACTAATTTTTTTGTTCTTTTGTGAAAAATATTGAAATTAATTCTACACACTCCTAAAAATTTAATTTGGCTAAATATACACAAATTTTAAATTTGTAATATTTAAATTAGTTTACGGTGAAATTTTGGTATTTTTTTGAAAACATTCAATTTTTGATGAATAGTGACAAATACTACATAATACATAAAAAACTACTTTTTAATTAAAATAATTATTTTTAGTTAAAAAATTATCTTAATGTAAAAATAGATACATAATACATATATTATTCCAATGTAATTCATTGGAGTCATTTTATAATAAGGTTATACATATAAAATTTTAATGAATTTTGTTAACCTCTTTTACCGACTTTGTCGGAACATTTGTAAATATTTGTAAAACAAAATTTTACCACTTATGTTAATTGAATTTGAAAAATCTGGGAGACACAGTTGACATCAGTAAGTAAAATGTGTTTCAATAAGATGAAAATAATTTTTGGAGAATAGTGTCTTCTGATTTTTATTTACCACACTTAAAAGTAAATAGGGTATTGAAAGGTAAAATTAATATTATTATTACCCAACCACATGAAATAATTCTATTAGATAATTGTATTTAGACCAAAATCAACCTTAGGAAAAAAATAATATCATTTTTTATACATTTTTTTAGATTAGGACCTTTATTATATATTATTTAAAAAAGTGTTAAAAGTGTTAAATTTCAATTTTATTAACTAAACCATTTTTAATATCGAGTTATACATTATATAAATTCGAATATAAATATTAATCAGAATGATAAAATGTTTTCCTACATCATGCAATATTATTTATAATTTTTATACGTTTAATAATTAAATTTATTTAGGACACAATGATGATGTAGTAATTACCTTATTAAAGAATGATTAAAATAAATGATTTTATAAATATAAAAATAATTGTAAATTGAAACTTCTGATACGATATAAGAATTTTTTAGTTGAATATGAAATTTAAGGGTTGATTCAATTTATTTTTTTGATGTAACTATGTTTTTAGGACTTAAAAAAACAAATACTAAATAGTGCCAAAATTGACAAAAATGAGTTTTTAAAACAAATACTGTATTATTAAATGATATAATATTAATAAAAATATATGATTTATCCAGCTGACATATATAACTATATATATGACATTAAGGAACCACATGAGGTGTAATTGTTCTGTTATTGTTGGTTTATTAACCACTTAATATAAATATACAAGAAGACATGGTAAAATAAAAACTATTTATCTAAGAGTTAAATCTAAAATACAAGGATAATATGCAAACCTAAACATGTCTACAGACTGTTGGATGAGAGGAGTTTTCCCAATACCCACCTTATCCGTGAAATAAATCCATTTTAGCTATTAGAAACCGAAAATGATTTTATAATAAATTAATATTTCAACCTTTTCCTATAGTGTCCCTCACCTCTCCTATAAAAGGGAACTTCCCCTTTTCTTAATTTAACACCTCCAAAGCCATTTGGATCGACCAAACTCTACTCAAGTATCCTCCATACTACCCTCAATTCATTATATTGTCCTTACTTCGATCATAAAGCCTACCTATGAAGCCCTTTTGTTCAAATCAAGAGGAATCACCCGAAAAGTGGTAATTATTTTACCACCTCTTTCAAAGTTATTTTCGCCTTATTCCACTTCCTCTTTCATTGTTATTTGCATAACAAAATTATAAATCCATTACCATATAATTAATTATTCGTTATTTAAATATGGTAAAATCGTAGTCATTATTCTATCCAATCTATGAATGACAAAGTCACCATATGTGTGTATTTACGGCTTACAGTCTCCACATCGTGGTGTAGTTTGTTATTCGACACTACAGTATTGGGATGGGTATAATAATGAGTATTATTAATTTAAATAATGAATATATAAAGTTAATTATTCATTATATATAATATACCATCCAATTAAACACTGTTTTATCATCGATAGACTGATATTGTCGCTCATGCGTACATACGGTTTACCGTCTCCACGACACAATGAGATTCGTCTTCAAAGTTCACCATTAAAGAATTTTTATAAAACTATATATATTAATTTTGTATTATATATATGAAATAATATTTCTTCTGGAATAATATATAGTTATTTAGATAAATATTTTTTTTACTTACTTCCATATTAGAAGATAAGAAAACAGAAACAACGTTCATGTTTACGTACGGACTACCATTTCCATGAATGATGTTTCCATTTCACATATATATCGATTTTAAAAATTTATATTCTTAATATATTGAATATAAAAATCATGTTTTATATTCTGGAAGTATGTAAATCAATAATGAAGTGAAACAATCATGAATAAAAAGTTAAAACACATATGATACAGAAAGTGATTATTACCCGAAATGTTACATTAACCTCAAAATTATAATTAAATCGGTTATATAAGGTAATAAATGAATCATATATGATATCATAAATATTAATATGGTTTCGGTATAATTTAATAACATAATATGGTCGTTATAACGGAGGTTAAACTTACCCTTGACTAAAGGAATGTTCTAGGTAAGGATTATTTCATCAATCTCATTATTATATAATATTGTTTATATGTAAGTATCTACTGGGATATATTTATCATCTATGCACATGTTTCATTAAAATGTTTTTAAAAGGATTCTTTACTGGTTTTAAGGATCATATTCTTTTACTATATCATCAATTTATATGTTTTTAAAGATTTATTTTTCTAAATCTTTTAAATTAATGTCCATGTTTTCAAAATGATTTTAAGGATTTATTTACGAGGACATGATTGTTTTAAAGTATTTATTTTTTTCAAAATTTTAAAAGTGGTCAAGAACACTTTGATTCAAAAATATATTTTAAATGACTTCCTTTATAAATTTTTAAACTTTTAAATGATTTCATGAAAAGGGTTTTTTCTCTCAAAGGGTTTTATTGATTATTTTCAACTATGTGGGCATCCTTTATTGGATATTATTCTTGATTAAGGTTGATTTACAATAATACAATATTACATATTGTATTGAATGAGTTATGATATTTTTGAATGTGTATGTACCATTTTTATACCATTCATGGTTTATGGTTAGTGTATTTACATTTCATATGCTAGTTTTAATACGAATGTTTATGTTAAGTTTCTCCCTTATTAATGTGAGGAATGCATTGGACGTAGTTAGTGATAGTAAGGGCCCACTATAGCCCCTAGATTCATTAGTAGTTCTCCTGAGACAAATTAGTGTCTTGGAAGAAGGCCTTGACAAAAGTTTTATTCGTTGTCTATGCATGAGGCCTTGATAATGTGGTTATGATATCTGACTTCAGGCATTTTCTCATTATGAAATTAGTTATTACATGTGATTATTCGACTAGTAGAATATCCATGTGAATAAATAAATGGAATTATATTCTCTATATTTTCAATATTATGATGATTTTTATGCTTAAATTCGTTGTGTTTTAATTTTATACCATGCCATAAAAGTTTATGGTTACTTATGATAGATTCTTCTATATTGTTTATCCTTACTAGGAATCTGAACTCACCCTTTTATTGTAACACCCCAAGAATTTATGAGAAGTATTCTTTATAATTTCTTTGATGTATTTTCTTGTACTCTTCACCAAGATTATCTTTCACTATATGCAACACCGTATTAGCTTGTAGTATATGCAACACTATTCTGGGCTTTTGATGCACACAATTTCAACTTCTTTCGAATAAAATTCATTTTACACAACACCAAGTATATATTTTGATCATTTTATAACTGAACTATATTCTGAGTATGATATATGCAACACCAAAGGAAGCTTTCCCTGCAGAAAACCCTAACTTGGCCTTCATTACACGCAACAACAACCTTCCTCGATAGCTTGCGTCGTACGTAATACCGAGTCTCACTAAACAATGATATATTATTAAAATATTATGAACTAACCGTTATGAATATTATTAACCTAATTTTAAATTTTATAGAATTGGAATTAATCTTACACATTTTCTAGAATGATATATGAAAAAAAATCAATTTTTCGATAAAGGGAGTATTTTTTCAAAAAAAAACATTTTACCACCTTTTGATGGCACGCCCAATTTAAATCAATTTTTGACAAGTTTATAAGTTCAATTAGACGAAAAAAATTATTAATTTCAATAAGGATATAAAAATTTACTTTGGATAAATTTTTTATATTTTTCAGTTAACTTTCTTATTTTGAATAATAGTAAAAATCCGCTAAATTTTAATTAAAAACATCTTTTTTAATCATGATAATTTATTTGGTAAAATTATAATATTTAATGGTGTTAATGTAAAAATAGAATATATTTTCACCATTCAATAAAATTCAATTCATTTCCATAAATTTTTCATTTAATTCATAGGTAAAAACATTTCAATCTTTGACAAAGTTTTAACTTATAAAACCCATTTTCATAACAATGAGATTACTTTTAAATTAATTAATGAAACTTTTTTGTTTTGAATTTTTTAAAAATGGATTACATATTTGGAATTAGTGGGTCCAAATTAGGTTAATAGGTTGCATTTATTTTTTGAATATTATGAATAGTAATTACGACAATTTTTATTTACTACAGTTAAAGGTAAATCGAGCAATTAAGGGTAAAAATAAGATTATAAAATTACCCTAACACCTTCAAAAATTCTATTTTATGAGTAAAAGACAACCCATATCACCTAAGGGTTGCAATAGATTCATTTCATGGACATTTTACTATGAAAAGTATATAATTATTATTAAAACCGAAGAAAGTGACCAGATGTCACCCTCTTATATCTTATTAGAGTAATAATTTTAATTTAGTGATAAACTTCATAAAACTTCAAAAATAAATATTCTCCAGAAGGATAATATACATATCTACCTACTGGGAATTTATTTTTAATTTTAAAGTGCAAAATAATTATCATTAATTATGACACAATAGTGATGTTGATATTATTTTATTGATTGAAATGTAAAATAAATTTTTTTAAAAATATTTAAATAATTATTATATGAACAAATTAATGTGCTCCATTAATTTTTTAGACTAATATAACAATTTAGGAATCTATTAAATATTTTGGTTCGAATATATCCTCTGTGTGGATTTTATTTAAATTCAAATAAATGAATAGTGTCAAAATTGACATTATTGTTATTTTATAAAAATAACATATTATTAAATTGTTTAAAAATTACCGAAATATTTAAAATTTATAAATTTAAATTTATATTGTCTAAAATGTCATAAATTATCCAAATATAGAAAATTAACAATACATAAGTATTTATTTATAACAATATAAAATATAGAATATTATTACCACAAATAAAATTAAATATATTAAATAAGGATAAATCAAATTGATAAGGTTTAAAATAACTTCCCAACATGCCTAAATTTTATTTTTTGTCGATATTACAACCATATATCCTATAATATTTTGATTTTTGTATTTGTTTGGAGGTTTTGTATGTGGGGTTTGAGTTTATTATAAATTAATATTTTTGAGGATTCCAAAAGTGACCCTCTCCTCTAAACCTCATCCCACTTCACCTCACACCATTTTAAGCCTTCAAGGTCGGCCAACCCCTTCCCATTTCTCTTATAAAATACCATAGAAACATACTAGAGGTCCTTGTTTTCTTCAAAGACCAACTTTAGTTCCCTAAGAGGACGTTTAGAATAGGCCCGTCGAAGAAGAGATAATATTCTTTACCGATTCGTTCAAATTTAGTTTTTATTAGACTTACTCTTATTTATTATTTTCATTATAATGTAATAACCTTATTATCACTAATATACTTATATATTATTATAAATAGGAAACAATCATATTTCACCTTCTATCCGTCCTACGGAAAACGAAATCACCACGCGTGTGTACGTACGAAATACCATCTCCACGTCATGGTGTAATCTATTTTCCACCACCACCTTACTTGGATGGGTATAATGGTAGAAATAATAACTATATATTATTGTTATAACATCATACAAATTCTGATAAGTTATATCATCCACCCCAATTCAATTCAACAATTATGGGAATGATATCATCGTTCGTGCGTACGTACAGATTACCGTCTCCACGACGCGATGCGATTCATTCTCCATGATTAACCATTCCGGTATGATTATAAAGTATATATAATTAATAATAATGAAATATATGACATAATAATGATACTGGATTTATGTACATATATGTTTCATTTATATAATTCCATTAAATTCAATAAGGAAACGAAAACAGTGTTCATGCGTACGTATGGCCTACCGTCTCTATGAATGGTGTATTTCATTTCATTTATCGATCTATAATATATATTTATATGATTAATATATAATATATATAAATCATGTTTTACATTCTGGAATTATGTAAATCAGGATATAAGTAATAATATCAAGAAGAACAAGTCGAAACACGTAGGATAAATGAAATGATTTTACACAAAGTGATGCTTTAACATTGAATTGACAAAAGAAAGGGTAATATATAGTAATAAGTGAATCATATATGATATCATAAATATTATTATGGTTTTGTTACAAGTTAATAATAGGTTTAATCCCACTATATAAAATTTTCAGACACGTATGGAAGAAATTGGATCTAAGGTAAGGGATAATTTTCCAATTTCATTTTTATCCGAGATTTCTTATACGTAAGTATTTACTGGGGTTATATTTTTCATCCATGTTCATAAAAATGTTTTTCATAAAGTGTTTAATATTCTTCCATGTATGTTTAAAGTCATGTCTACCCGTATTTAACTTTTACTTCATGTTATGGAAGTAATCATTCTTTTGTTAACCATACATGGTACCTTTTGACTTTTCCGTTAAAAGTACGAGGAGAATGTTTTTTTAACTTATACGGCATGAATGTATTTTTACAGTTTCATAACACCTAATTTTCAGGAAGCTTTCTCTACAAGATTTCATGATTATTTTGAACAAAATCCTTTTCTTTTACATTTTCATGGCATTTTGTAAAAAGAAAATGATTTTGAAGAAGAAATGATATTTTCCTCAAGAATTCATTTCAATCGTTTTGTCAAAACTATTTTCCATCTAAGATGAAATTATTTAGAATGATTATGTTTCAAGTATAATGTCTCTATTATTTACATGGTTTGATTATTATTATTATTATGAAAGTATATCCAATGTTTTATCTGGATTATGTTATGATGGGATGATGTTTATGAAACCCATTTTATTCTTTGGGTTATGATGAATGATTTATGTTTATTTTGTGGCACAAGTAAGAATGATTTCATTATGAGATTTGTGGGACCTATATCTCCCCCCAATGCATTGGGTAATGATTTATATCTCAATAGATAGAGATGGATGGAATGGTAAGTGAATTTGGTTCAGTAATACAGGGCTGGAAGACCAAGTAAACCCAGTTCAGTATTGGACTTTGTCCACTATGACGGTCTTGGCAACAATGCCTTGGCTACTATGGAAATCATAACATGTGATTAATGGTTTTCCATAATTAAATGTTTTATTCCCATGCCATTTTATCATGATTAATGTTAATTTATGATATATACCTTATGTACTGCAAATATTTATGTCATTGCTCAAGATTTGGATGTTTTATGTTCATGTTATTATGTTAAATTGTTTATGGATTATTTTTTATGTTCTCCATGTTTACCCTTACTAAGAATTTGATCTTACCCTTTTTATTTTTTCTTTTACCCAGGATATATATAAAGGTTTTAGGTAAGAAAACAAAATGAGAAGATATTTATGGGAGATGTTGAAGATCATTCACCATGATTAGAAGATTATGTTCCGAGTTTCCAAAGACACTAAACTAATACGGTCTTTGGGCGTCTGTTTTTGTTATGTATTAAGTATTCTGAAAAAGTAATCTAATGTCTATGTACATCAATCTTTGGGTCTCGAAATTTATTATTTTTTATTTTCCATGGATTCCATGAAGAATATTATGATTCATATCCAGGTTTAAGATAAAGAAATAATGGTGCTCTCAAAGGATTATTT
This sequence comes from Viscum album, assembly GCA_963277665.1. Classification (NCBI taxonomy): domain Eukaryota; kingdom Viridiplantae; phylum Streptophyta; class Magnoliopsida; order Santalales; family Viscaceae; genus Viscum; species Viscum album. The sequence continues at coordinate 1,755,225,009 of OY728158.1, read as the reverse complement.
ATGTTGTGTTTTATGATATAAATTGTAATGTAAAGTACATGTATGTAATATATTTTCCCAGACTGATAAACTGATTGGTCTTAAGGGACTTGATTCCCTGTAATCATGACAATGTTATTTAATAATACACTGCCTCGGGGATAACTCTAGTCAGAGAATTATGATTTGTATTAGAGGATGTTTAGCAACAAATTTGGAAACTAGATTTAGAAATAATCAGATTAGAGAAAATTAAAATAATATAAACCATGAGGATTAGTATAGATGAACATCCAAAAATTATGGTAATGTAGATAGTATGTGGATTTTACCTGCAATATATCCCTGTCGGGATAATACAAGTGGATGTGGTTCTAGCATAGATGTACCTAGGAGTGAAAACTCTAACATGGTGTTTCGGGCTTGACCCAGGGTATCCTGGTACATGAAAACGGGCCTTACTATGCACCTTGATTGACACTCCTAGGGTATATGCTTAGGATTATTCACATTTTCATTAAAAAAATTTATGAAGGATTTATGAGTAAATGTGACAGCAAATAAACCATTTCTATTATATGAGAAAGGATATCTGAATATCATCAATTAATGTTGATTGTTTTTTTTTTGTTTTTTTCTACATTATGATATGATCTAACCTACTGTATGACATCATTTAGAAATGGCTCTCAGATGAAGGAATGAGAACACCAACAATATACATTATCCAAAGAGTAATAAGGATCATTTATTTCATAGTATTAAGCCAAAATTTAGAAGATAAATTGTCTCCCATTTATTCTCATCATAAGATAAATAGTATCATGTATTAATAAGACAAGTAATTAATTATCTTTTTCCTGTGGATTTGAATGGATGAAATAGAAGAATAGGATGGAAGAAAATAATATGGATAAAGTGATAAAGTGAAAGAATGACTTTCCCACATGTGATAACTATGGAATGAATCACATTAAAAAATTCTTGAAGGGATGTGGAGTTTATTATATGTGTAGTGAAAATGGTCATGAGGAAAAAAACTTCACAGGGAAGAAAGAAATGACTAATATTCAATGATTCAATTATAGTGAAATGGGAAATTATGAAAATAAATTCCCTAAGCATCAAGGAATTATAGCTCTGAAGAATCAAACGGATTAAAGTCATGCGTAATCTGTTACTACAGTCTATTTGGAATAATTAATGTATTTGTGCTCTAGGATTTATGAATTATTTCATTTGAGTTTTGTATCACTGATGTACCAGTAATATGAATTTTGGAAATAATTAAGGATTTTTATGCAATACTATTTCATTGAGCATTTGAGATTGTATGGTACTATGAAAAGTGAATCAAAATAATGTTATACTTTTTGGATGATACATGGTTGAGGGAATGATAAACCTTAATATTTTCTTGAAACTAAGATAATTGATTTAGATAATGTAAATTGGGTATTATTGACATCCTTGGAACTGATTAATGATTTGTTTAAAAATCGTTTTATACCATAATCATTGGGAGTTTTAATCATTTTTTATTTTAAGATGTATATCTAGTATTCTATGTTTTAAATAAGGAATAAGGTAGAATTAACCTATTCAATATAGTTTTCTGGTATTTCAGTTTATGACCATGTTTTAAGAGAATATAGGATTAAGGTATTCACATGTATGTTATGTGACATTCATTATAAATTTTGGACTGTGATTTTGGATTGAAGTATTATGGATATTTCTATAGGTAGGAATGGATCATGTTTTATATTGGATACAATTTTTTAAGGATAAAATATTGCATAAGATTATTTGTGGGGTTGCGCGACAGCTTCCCTACGGCGACCTAGGGTTCGCTTCCTATGGATTGTGCCGCTGCCTCTACACCAATCCTTCTGAGTGATGCCAGCTTCACCCTTCTTAGATCGTGTCTGGATCCCCCTTGAGTGACCCAGCTGTCTGTCACCAACGATGACCCAATGCCTCCCCTGATAATGGCACAGTGTGTGTCTCCACCGAGCGGCACTATCCGTGATGACATCGACGCCTCCCTCCGGGATCTCATCACCGAGAGTGCATAGTCGTCTAGCGTGCCCTTCGGCTCTCGGATCCCGTGTATGGTGGTGTGGACAGTCTCATGGAGGATAAATCCCTACGATGGCCCATTTTTTTTTTGTTACCTTGTTCTTGGGTCGTCGGTGTCAACTCCTGAGAGCAATGTCGGCAAAGCATCCTCCGACGTTCATTCTCCTTTGATGGCATGATTTTGGTGTTCCAATGGTTCCAGTTTCATCTATTATCCTCAGAAATTTTGGTTTTAGGTTTCTCTCGGCCCCTCGGTTAAACAATCCCCATGTCTTCCATTTTGGATCTAGTTTCATTTTACTATAGTTCCTTTTCATTCCTTTGGAAATTTTTGTGTTGGTTACAATTTTATAGATGTAGGTAATAAATTTTACAAACTAATACCTTAAATTAAAATGTTTAAAAATATATTCCTTATCTATTTTACCCTAAATATAAAAGTTTTACTGAAAACGTGATTTTTTAATGGAGAATATTCATAGCATACGACATAACATATTATTCTCCCATACCCATATTTGATCCCAAATAATATTTTTAATTGATGGATTAAAAAACTCATTATGGGATATAAAAGGAATAGATTATTTACTCTATTGAAATACCTAAAAACTCATATAACACATCACATTATCATAATAATCAATGATCATATGAAGTAAAAAATTTCTACATGAAATAAACACATCCTTTTCCCAATTGAATCCTACAAAACCCATAGAAAGCTATTAAAAAAAATTTGTCAACATAATGAAATTATATTAATATACCAAATTAGATATTACTAGAGTAAAATTAATTCTATCAGATATTCCCTTAGTTAAATTAATCAATATTTCGTATTAATATATGGAATATTACATAATTAATTATAGTTTTATATGAATGTACCCACCATATAATCTATATCGGGCTCACCCATCGTATTAGTTATAATAGGATCACCAATTAACCACAAGCTATATTAGGATCAACATATTTTATAATCTCTGTTTGGCTCACCCATTTCAAAAATATAATTATAATGTATATAAAATGAATAAAATAATATATAATTGAAATTTATATTCATTAATCCCTTTAAAAACTTATCTTGGAACCAATATTCAATACAATATTGTTGATCAAAATAAAATTTTCTTTCCAAAATCCATTTTCAATACCAAAATACCAAGAAAAAGGGAAAGATATTATTTCATTAAAGAAAATTTTAATTCTTCTAAAGAAAGCCTAAAATCATATAATGGTTTTGGTGGTGGGAAAATTCATTTTTTTCATATAGATTAAAAAAGAAATTTAATTTTTTTAATTTAAAAAATTCAAAATAATTATATAAAATATTCCATTAAAAACATTTTAATTAATATAAAAATATATTTTAATTTTTTATTAGTTAATTAATTTATTATTATATTATTTAATAAAATATTATATAAAAAATGGACATATAATAAAAAAGTTATGTGGATATTCAATTGTTTTTTTAATAGAAACTCTCTTACCAATACTCAGACTAGTCACATATGTTCTTTATCTTACAAAATAGGTTATATTTTTCATTGATAAACAAAACAATTAGGTTAATTATTATTTTACTATTTTTAATTCCATGTTATACACAATTACTTAATCAATTGTGTTTATGTTTTATGTTTCAAAGATATTCATCTCATATGTCAAACATGAGTTTGCTTGGCTGACAATGGTCATATAAGACATTTTCCATCATCACTAGAATATAAATCATGAAATTATTTTATTTTAAACATATCAACTATAATTTTAAAACTAACCATGATTGATAGTTTGGTAAAATGAACTACATTACAATCATGAAGATGATAGATTGTACATCCACATGATTCACATTTCGATACATCAATGATCATTATAGAAAGGATGCGAGTGTTATTATATCATAGTATAGTTATTTTTAAATGATAATTAATTATTTATTTATTTAAAAATAATAATATATATATATATATATTATCTGATTTGATGGGGAAAAATGAATTGTATCGCTTCGTGGACATGGTAATCCACATGTACGCACGAATGGTGTTATCTTTATTCAGTAAATGTAATTGTATTAAAGTGAGTGATGTATTTTATTTTTTAATGATAAATATGTTTTGAATTTAATATATATATATATATATATATATTAAATCCATCATTATAACCATCCATGATTTGTGATTATGGTAAAAGAAATATATTGGTTCACGAGAGGGTAGTCCATCATACAATCAAATGATTTATTCAATTACCTTTCTATGGATGAGGATATGGATATAGGTTATTTATTTAACATAATAAAATATAATAATATAGAATATTCTTACGTTATTATATTTTAGGCATTGAAAAATATTTTGATAAGGTGGATAAGAAATAAATTAAACATATTTTTTATAAACTATACCTTTAGAAATTATCATTTACATTTCAAATTTTCTCTTATAAGGATGGTATTTATCCATATGAAAGACCTCTATATTTATTTTATATATTAAATTATTGTATATGGGTTGGTATTGGAATAACCAAATGTATTATGAAATGTAAAGAAAATATTAGGTGAGGTTCCCTTTTATATGTGAGGGGAGAAGCCCCTGGAAATAAAAAAAATACTAAACAAATTTAAGTTATTTTTCAGGTAAAAATTACTTAAACCAAATTTATTTTTAATTTTGAAATAGTATGGGTTTATATAATTTCTTAAAATTAGTGTTGGTATCAGTTAATATATTTCGTAAAATCATATATTCTTTTACATATCTTTAACCCTTTTTGATAATTACCTGGAAAAATGTGTTTGGATCATTGAGGGTTGTGATGATTTATATAAATGGAAACACATATAAAAAATGGAAAAAATATGAAAATATAAACCATAACACGTTAACTTGTAAAATTTAATAATTTTAGTATTTAATTATCACTTAATAAAAAATTATTTATTATAAAATACCATTACTATTATTTATGATAATATTCATTTAATTTTAAAATTAAAGTTAAATGAAAATAGTGAAATTAGAATATCATTAGTTCAGAAATCTATAATATGTGATATATATTTTCAATAATCACGAAAGAAAAAAAATAACTCAAAAAATATTATCTTAAATTTTTAAAAAATCCTTTTACTGATTTTTTACTTCTTCCATCAGCACAATGTTAGTGTTTCATAATAATTTATGGTACTATTATCATCAATAAAATTTGTAAATACATTTTTATGATTAATAAAACCATGTCCATTTTAGAAAACTATTTCAAATAAAAAAAATTAATTTAGAATCCTCAATTTTACGACATGATATTTTTCTAATAAATATTGTAGATTTTGATTTTTTGGACATAAATTGTTTTAATGAGTGTTATTATAGAACTTCTTTATGTTATTTTTATTCCTAACTATTACTATAGAAATTTTGTATGGAATAGACTAAAATATAATTTCACACCATAACAAATATTTATGGCATAAATGTTTAGAAATAAACTTTCATTGAAAATTGATTATGATAAAATATTCCTTCGAGCCACAATATACGTTTTATGGAGTAAGATCATTTTAGAGTGTAAGATCTTCTTCATTCCATAAAATTACAAGTAATTATTTTTAATACATGGTGATTATTTTTCACGAATAATTGATTCATATGGGTTTTATATCCTAAAACCCATGTTTATGAATTAAACCCTTTGGCACAGAAGGTTTTCATCAACTTATTGAGTGACTATTCTCTCATTCAACATGTAACACCCCAGGTTAATAAAGAATATGACATTTTTATATTTATCCATATTTGTGAATAAAATTTTACTATTACTTTAAAGGGGACGCTATGCTCGATGGCGTACCCAATACCCAACAACGAGTTTCTTGGGAATCTTACGTTGCACTCTAATCATAAAATAATATTATTTTAAATGGTAGTTAACGCCTAGCCGTTGTAATGGCGGGAATGAACATAACTAACTAAAAAATGATTATATATGTTTGTCAAATATTTTTACTCTTTAAAATAAATGTTAGAGGATTAAAAATGCGGATGAATCCAATTTTAAGCGTAAACATTCTAATATTCATTAGAAGGTCGATTAACCGCCTTTTGATGGAGATCCTCTTTTAAATAAACTTTTTGAAAATTTTATGCGTTATATTTGACAAAATAAAATTCTTCTTTAGAATCAAGACATCAAAATTTACTTTGTGTAAATTTTTGGTATTTTTCCGATAAAGTTCATTTTTTAATGAAAAGTGAAAATGATGTATTTTAATTCAAAACCACTTTTTAATCTAATTTATTTATATGATTAGATTATATTTTGAATTGGTTTTAAATTTAAATTAGAATATATTTTTACCATTTAATACAATTGTTGTCATTGAATTAATTTCACTTTGAAATCAGACTTAAACTAGTGTCAATTTTTTGATACTTATTGTTTCATAAAAACAACGCTATTTGCTCTGACAGTGGGAATTAATTATTAAATTAATTAATGCAACTTATATGTTTTTAATTTTGTAAAATAGCATTCATTTTTGAATTCGTAATATCAAATATAGCTTAGGGTGAAGTTTTGGTATTTTTCTGAATAACATCAATTTTTGATGAATAGTGAAACCACTAAGTGGTAGTTAAAGAAACTGATTTTTCATTTCAATGAAACTTTGCCACCTCTGTGTTTTGAATTTCAAAAATCTGACATACATGGTTGTCATTAGGAAGTAAAATGTGGTTCAATGGGATTAAAATAATTTTTTGGTGAATAGTAACTTTTATGTTCTTAATCGCGATTAGAGGTAATTAGTGTAATTTAAGGTAAAAATAATGTTTTAATAATGTGAAATGAACTAGACACATATAATAACCTCATTGGATGTGTCATGGACGACTAAGAAAATCCATGGGTCAACTTGGGGACCCCATGGAGCCACTTTGGTTGGAAAATGACATAAATAACTTTTTATTTAAAGTTAAAATAAAAATGTCACAAGCATGAGCTGTTTCACTAAAACAATTTTGAAATGGGGTTATACAAGTCATATTTTTGATTATAAATATTCATTAGAAAGATAAAAAGATTTACTACATAATTATATTTTTTTTATAATTTTTAGACATTAAATAAATTAAATTATTTATGACATTATGATGATGGAGCGATTACCTCATTATTTAACGATTTAAATAAAATGAAACGATAATGTAAAAAATAAAACCTAAACTTGTCAAAAACCTATTGGATGTGTATCTTTTGAACCCTTATCACTGTATCCTTGAATTATAACAATTTGGGACCTTTTAATTCCGAAAATCATTTTCAAATAAAGTAACATTTCTTTACTTTCCAAGAGTGCCCCTCCTCTCCTCTTATAAAATGCCCCCACATCTACCTCCTTACCCACTCTTCCAAAGCCTTTGTCTCGGCCAAAACCTTCTCATTTCATCTCTAAAAATACCTCTCTTCATCATTGAAGCCTCACTTTGGGCATAATCCTTTCCAAGGAAGCCTTTGATCTCAAATCAAAGGAAGTTACCTGATTTAAAGGTAATGTCTTCCCTTGGGTTCTTTTGTTTTATTTTGCTTATCCAACCCCCTAAAACCTTTTTTATTATTTTCTTTTGTAACAAAATCAGTATCCTAAATATACTAGGATGTTGTTATGTGAAGTATTCTAGCTACACTTACACACACCTTCATCTAATGGTTAGAGAACATACTGTTTCTGTGGATGGTGAATTACTGCCTCACGAAACGATGATTGTTCAATACTCTTTTAACACCTTAAAAGATGGCCATTAATATGTAACTATATTTATATATGATATATAATATATTTATGTTTTCCTTAAGCTTCTGTATTTTTCATTTATGTCATACCTTTATGGTTTCCATTATGGGTAAACATGATATCTTCATTTTAGGAAATGCGGACTACCGCCCCCTCAAAGTGATTTGATTCGTTAATTCCATATATGGGACGTATAAAGGATGGAATTAATGGTATTAAATATGTTATCCTACTGTAATTATAATATACCTTTATATCTTTATTATTTCATTCCATTGAATACAAAAAAAACAAATGAAAGTAGCGTTCATGCGTACGTACGGCTTACCGTCTCCATGAACGGTAAATTTCATTTCTTATCTCCAAATGTTATGTACTATTATAAGTACATATATATAATGGATATATATGTATTATATTACATCTAAATGATGGGTATCATTCTGGAATTATAATATATATATATCTCTCATTTTGTTTTAATTCCATTAATATGGCAAAAAAATGAAAGTAGCGTTCATGCGTACGTACGACCTACCGTCTCCATGAACGGTGCTTTTAATTTTTTCTCCAAATGCTATGTAATAGTATAAAATGAATATATACTGGATATATATGATATTTAAAACATAAATACTACTCTGGAGATGATGTACCTATAACTACATAGAAAATGCTTTTCCAACAAGTTCAATTTTTACTCATGTACTGAACATCGACAAAAACGTCTGATATGAACTCACTTTATTAACCAATTATTATAACATTATAATATTTTATATGAACTGAATAATAATATTTAAAGGAGGTCTTTAAGAAATTATTAATTGACCAAATTTTATTATTCAATAGATTAAAGAATGATCGAGTCATGTCGGACACGAGGTAAGGGATCCTACTCCTCTCTTTCTTTTTTAAGTACATTCTTTTATGTCATTCATTTTAAGATCATATTTATTATGATTGGGATGTTATTTTATATTACTCCAACTTTAATTTTTATTTTCATATGGTGAGAGACCCTATTTTCTCTCATCAATCCATTTTGGATGTTTTGAGTGGCGCCTTTAGGATGCCGAATTTTCGTAAGAGATCTAACCTCTCTCTTTTTTTAAGTGCTCTCATTTATGTCACTTATTTTATGCTATTATTTTTTATGATGGGGGATGTTCTTTTATAATCCTATTTATGTACATTTTATTTTAATATTATGAGATACTCTATTTTATCTCATCAATCCATTTTTGGAAGTTTTAAGTGGCGTCGTTAGGCTGCCGAGTTTTCGTAAGGGATTTTTCATCTCACTTTTATTCCCGTGAGATTTATGCTACATTTTCCACCATTTCCTTTGAGTGGTGAATGTACTTCCCATTATTATACTCTTTGTGTAATATAATTTCATTTATGGGTACTTTCATATTCATTGTATGACCCTTCTTCAATGGGGTGTACGTTTCAAAAGTTACCCAAGTCGGTAAGGGAACCTTTCACCCTCCTCTTTTTAAAAGACTTATTTTGTTTTGTATTTTAATTCACATACTATTATGTAGGGATATGTTATTATATATCTTTATTAATGTATATTTTATGTCCAATTTATGAGATACCCTTTTTATCTCTCATCAACTCATTTTATGAGTTTTGAAGTGACGTCGTTAGGTTGTTGAATTTCTGTAAGGGAACTTCTTAACCCACTTTCAATTCTTTGGGTTAAACCTGTAATTCTTGATTTTATTATTCCAAGATTATGTATGGAATATCTATGTTGGATTTTCCACAAACCTTTGTGTGGATATACTATTTCTACACATAATCATCTCATTGATAAATTCTTATGTCATTTAGAAGAACTTGTATCGGAAATCATAACTCAATATCATTTCATTGAGTTAAATATCTATGTCATTGGTTTTTTTTCCATGATTATGTGTGAATTAAATATGATTGTTTTACACTTAATATCCACTTATATTGTGTGTATTCGTATTTCTCACACACAATCATGTAATTTATTTATCCTTAATCTATGGATACCGACTTTGTAAGGGACTTCGTCTCAATTTCCTTTCATTGAGGCATATTTGGTTTTACACACAACTTTCTTTTATACGGTGTATAAACCCCTTTTACTTTTAATTTTATTCAAAAGGAATATTTTTATATGAAGCGTTTTACTAAATGACAAAAAGGAATGTTTCTTTTAACGTACGCGGTGACAACGACCTTTTCCACCGCCGCGAGTATTATTTGGTCTTTGGATTCCTCAACAAGCCGTAATGTTTTTTAAAATGAAATAAATACCATATACTCTTTTGTGTATGTTGGTATTGAAAATTGTTTTTATAAAGGATTTGTTATGTCGATATATTTAAGTGATATATTCTGATCGAAATGTGGAAATGTTTTCTTTCCATTATATTTGTTTATTGTCTTGTAATTTTATAATGGTACTTGGACATTATGACGGGTGGTGCCGTGAATACCAGGACAGGTGGTTACGTTATAACCTCCAATGCATTGGGTATGGAATTTGGCCGTATGGATATTCCATTAAGTATGTGTGGAAGTCGGCCTTATGTCTATTCCATTAAGTATGTGTGGAAGTCGACCGTATGGTTATTCCATTTAAGTATGTTTATGTCCCAAGTTACCTTTTTATATGTTATGTGTTCTTTATATGGGTTTTATGGTAATATTTTGGTTACAAAAGGGTATGTAATGATATTTTATTCAGTGAATTGTTTTACTACTTCCTAAAGGTAAAAGGTATTACTTTGATAAAGTATACATGGTTTACTTGTTGCTAAGAAAAACTAACAGTTTTTATTCATTGTGTATCCCTTGCTGAGCTTTTTATGCTCACCCCAGGTTTTTTTTGAAATGTTTTACACAGGACTTAAAGATGAATAGGGTCAAGGATGGGATGAATGAAATACATGCTATCTAAAACATGGAACTAGACATGTTTCTTTTAAGAGTGTTTTTTATGGAAACTTAGTAGAAGTGTCTACTTTGTAATCTTTTGAGATATAATAGTTATGTTCTAATTCTCTAAAACTCTAAACCTGAAAAGATCCTCAATGTGTAATCTTGTAATAACTCAAGATTAAGTAAGGTTTAAGGCTGGGGCCTTATAAAACATGTTAGTATATTCCCTCGAACCCAAGGTTATTATAAGAGTTTTGTGGGTGATCCCTACTCTTTTGGAGAATCATTGTTCAACACATTGTTCCCTACTTATTTCACTACATATCTTCATGTTAAAGACACTTATTCTTCTTCATTGACATTTTTCAAATTAGTGTTGTTTAACTATTTTTTGTATGCATTTATCTTGTTCTAATTTTCATATTGATAAGTCCATTATCTATAGTGTGATAATATTCGTAGGGATAGTCCTTTGATTTTTTGCATGGAGTGAGTGATTTCAATTTGAGGTATACTGTAATCCAACCACTCCATTATCAATTTTAGTTCTGTATTGTGGTTATATGATCTAGTAACTAATTATATGGCCTATATAGTTTTTCTGGGTACCTTCTTGTGATATTGGATCTAGTTGCAGGAATGTTTGACCTGATATTGATGTGGGTGGTTCTGTTAGTATCCATATTCCATAAACCAAGAATTGTGTGGTTTAATAAACTAATTTTAAATAAATTTTCGTGAGTAATTAATTTTCATGTGCTAAAATGGAGTTTTTTAAGAAATATGGTTTTCCCCATGTTTTGGTAAAATTAAAGATATTTTGAAAATGGTGTGAAATGGATTTATGAAATGGTTTTTTAAATAATGGTTTTGATGATAGGAATTGGGAAATGTAGCACCTGGGAATCCATGGGTAAATACGTGGATGAAACATAAATAGGAATGGACCATTGATACTGTTGTGTGGTAAACATAGTGGGTGTTCATCAACTCCCTAGCCTTTCTGACCTAAGGACTTGTTAGACCTATTTCGGGGTTCAATTGCAGTTTTTTTCCACTAATACAGAGTCCTATTGTGTATGTATAGAAGAGTTATGGATGGAATTTTCTATGTTTGGTTAAACGTTTTCTACAATACCTATAATATAATGACCCTTATAATGATTTATAGTGGCTATGGTATTGTACTATTTGATATTTTATTATATACATTGATATATGTGATATGACTTGAAATAATCTTACTTGGATTTTTTAGACCACAAAAATGGGATATATAATACTATGATATAGATATAAAATTATTTTAACTAATTATAATTTCATATTTTATTTAATGTTTAAAATGTTTATATGTTTATACAAAGTATTCATATCAAATTCCTTGGTGGGATCCTACTGATCATTTTTATTTCACTCATGCCATATCACTTAGGTAGTTTGTATACATAATTTTTTATATGATATTTGGAAAGGAAATGATCCATTAGGATGTGGGGAGGTTTTAGTAATATGGACTTGGGTTAACGGTGGTTGGATTTTGTTATTTTGTCTTCATATCACATGAGGTAGATGTTTATAATTTTGGGGATTTCCTTATTTATTAGACTCATACTATGGAGTTATTTATATTAATAAGTTTAATATATTCTTCTATTTTCAATAAATTTTATCTTAAATGTATCTGGTTTCTTTTTTATGGTTCTTCCACTTATGAATTTATAATTCTTGTTGGGTGAAATAGTTAAGTATGGTTTTTTGATGCCTGAGTCTAATTTAACAACCCATGGGGATCACGAAATCTTTTTAAGTACACCAAACACTATTTATGGTTTAATTTTATGATTGAATCATGGTTATGTTCATTATAAATTCGAATTAGTGCATGGTTATTCTCAATAGTATGATTTTGGTTAAACTAGATATAGGATTTTTAGGACATGAGAGTTAGGTTTTAGTGATTTTATTTCTATATCATTCCATGATGAGACTCATGTTACCATGGGATGTTGAGAAATGATTCTCATTTGTTGAGTTATTGATCATAACATTATTTTTTGTTATTATTTTATGGTTTGAACTACGATTATCTTGTAATATAGAAATTTCAATGATTTTCGGTGTTAATTCGTAAGTCTATGAGATATCTTCCTTGGGTTCCAGTGGAGAATATAGTGGATGATCTTCATGTGAATATGCCTCATGAAAAAAATATTATATATTCTACCATATGAGTAGTTCATTCGATTAACCAAAATTTACAACATATATGTAATGTAATTGTTGAGGTGTTTCTGGTAGAAGGTGGAAAAAGTGAATAACCTCGGTTGTTCTTATACGAGAAGGCCTCATCCATCAAACATAAGAATTAGCCCCATTTGGATGAAGAATGACAAAAAATATTAATCATAACATTAAATTCTTGGACACACATGAGTATATGAACATTTATTTCATAGTGTTTAGACTTGAGTGTCCCATTAATAGATTTTGGGATTCCAATTTATTGAATGATATAAAAATGTAATTTTACTTGATGGGTTTTAAGACCATATTATTTTAGTAGTTATGTTTAGAGTATCTGATTATGGACAAGTCTATGTATTTCCACTCATTGATGTAGGGAGTGTGTTTAGATTCGACATACACCAAACAGTTCACAAAGATGGTTTTTTTTCACATATGGTTATGAATAATGATTGGCTTAAGTCTCAAAAGTACATTAAATGTTTTTGACTACATATTAGAGTAGATGTATTTATTATAAAACATCCCAAATATAAATAGATCACAAATATTGAAATAATGAAAAAAATGGACACAAAATAATGTTCTTCTATTATTCCATTTCTCGGCCACTTCGTGGAAGATTTAGTGGCACATAGGGAATAAAGAGGAAGTGGTATAAGTTACATAGGTTTGGTGGTGGAGTTTCTCAGTAATAGACCTCCTCTTTTCTATCCATTAAATCATGTATTGTTTCCCTAATTTGTTAACAGTGTTTCATGATTGTTCACACCTGATAATGTTTTTCAACACCTATAAATATGTGAAATCATTATAACTGATACATACACATATAAAGATTCTATCAGTCTATTCACAATCCAGGTTATGGGAAGCGATCATAGGCTCCAAAAGAAGTTGTAGTGTTTTCAGATTCCTCAAATCTTATAGGGATATTTCCACAAGATTAAAGAGTGAAGAACATTTATTTTGTGGATGAGTTTCTATTGTACACTAATGGGGGTTTACTAAAATTGATAGCTACTGTCATTATTTCTTATTCTCTAGAGATTAGTTATTTGATACAGGTTCCCCCACATATATATATACACATTTATTTGACGTCTTATAACTTATAGTGGTGCTTCTATCCATTTTTATGAGGATAGAGACACTTTTTCGGGAGAGTAAATAAAAGTTTTATTTTTTTCCTTGTTCTCAATTGATAAATGTTTTATAAATATGAGGTGAATTTATAGTTCATGAACTGAATCATTTTCACATAATCATCGACATGGATTTTTATTTTCACTCATCATGTTGAGGATTATTTTATCATTTTCATGTCTCATTACATAATTAAACTGGAATATCTCATTTATTTTAGATATTTTTCGATCTATGGTATTGTCAAAATGGATGTTTCCACAAATAAGTCTCCAGATTTTTTTTCATTTTTTATTGTTGAGCTTGATTTCATTTCTTCTATTATTGATATTCCCTTAGTTGTTATGGAATTTCTAATGTCTTCTAACATGAATTTTCAATTCTTATTCTATAGATGAAGTAAGATATTATAATATATATTTTCTTCTTTACTAATAAAATCATGATTCCATCTAATTATAGTGAATTAGGGTTTTTGAAGGAATATATGATTATGTTGTTTGACCAGATGAAGGAATGTTGTGTTCTCCCTTGAGTTTGTCTAAGGCCATTCACATTTATATTTTCAAATATGGATTACATTTGAAATTAATTGTGTGTAGACTATAATAATTTTTAAAGAGTGTTGGAAAAGAATAATTATCATTTTCATGGGGTTGATGATTTTCTCGATCTGTTATGGGGGTGATTTGGTTCTCAATGATCGATCTTCAGTCAGGTAATCATCAGATCAGAGTCTTAGAGTATGATAAACATATTAATTATTTCAGGAGTAGGTTTGTAAATTATTAATATCTTATGATGAAGAATTGGTTTGACTGAAACCCTTATATCTTTTATGGATTTCATCAATCATACATTCCATCAGTGTCATTACTCCTTTAGAGTAGTGTTTGTGGAAGATATTTTCATTTATTTGAGGATCAAGAATTAAAAATAGAAAATTCTGAACATAGTTTTGTAAATCCAAATGAGTAACCATTTTTATGAAATTATTTCATAATTAATTTTTTCTATCCATGAATTGATTTTCATGGAACATTTTATTTCGATACATGGATTTTCTGTGGATCAAAAGAATGTGAAGGTAACCTTTTCCTGGAAGTAGTGATGGAATGTCATTGAGATTCGACACTTCCCTTGTCTTACTAGATTCTTTATATTGGTATTTTATGAATTTCATTGTATTGGAACTAAATATTATTTCTCTTACCAAAAAAGAGGATAAATTAATATTGTATTTGAAATTTCAGACATCATTCGATGAACATGACTGGATTATGAGAATACCTCATATTCTGATCCCACCTAAGCCTAATAAGGGGTATGTGGACTACTATGATGATTCTAGTGTTTGTATAGGTTTCATTATTATTCCGGATGATCATGTTATGTAATATGGCTCTCATCATCGATAGAAAAAGATATGAATTACCCCACTCATGATTTAGAGTGCAACCAAGTTATTCCTGTGCATAAATTTTACTGAAAATTGTTTTTTAAAGAGAGGTTGGCATTATTTTTCCCCATACAACTATGGTCTATATATTTTCCTAAAAATTCATATGTATTTATTGGGTGGAATAAATATCAAAATTATACTTTAATATTTCTTATCCCATGGGAAGTTGAATTTCAACAATGAAACTCTTAAAAGGAATGTATCATCATAGTCTATTTTTGGAATCAATTAGAGATTGGAACATTATGAGACTATTTGAACAATTTAATTTTGAAGGCAATGAGGAGGTTTTAGGAATTAATTCTACCACTGTTCAGTTATCATTTTCTCTATTTGAGTCTATTGCTTAGGTTCAGTAGCAAGAATCTGAGTTTAGTTGAAGACAATAAACCATTCTATGATGAGATATTGTTTCTTGTTGGTATCTATTTTGAGGTGGTATCCTCTTCTATAGAGAACATATTTCTATTCATGTATCTATGAGAAGATTACTTTTTTATTTCAATATTTATTCATGAGACATTCAACGTATCACTATAAATATGTATTTTTACTTTAGATGATTTTTCTTGTCACGAACCAGGCCAGGTCGCCATCCAACCCGACACCCGACCCGGTCCGTGACAAGACCCAAAGGGCGTTCCCGATCCACAAAGGTTGGCACAAGTGCCCAGGTATCAAACATTACATGGGAATGATTTACCCAAAATAAAAGACTGAAAAACAACTAACCATATGAATAAACTGAAACTAGAAATAGACAACCAAACATGCCTTTAAACTATGAACATGATTAAAGTCTACAATTTGAACAAATAACTAAACATAAAAGACGACATCAGAAACTAAAACTCATACTCAAACCTCCAGGCAAAAGATAGGTCACATCAGCACTACTATGCATGAAAAGACCAATGGAAACCTGAACCACCATCACTGAGCACAAAGTCACAACCTATAATGTAGAAGAAACATAATCTACATACACCCAATGGTGTATATAGGGTGTGAGCTAAAAGCCCAGTAGGATACCACCAAAAAAGGTTCCACGAATAATTATTAAAAGACAAATACATTTGTAATTTAACAGAATAAAAATAAATAAGTGTTTAAATAATTTTAATGAAAAAAGTTTTTAAGGAGAAATTTCTCTAAAAGGAAAAAAACATAAATTAACTTACACACACGCACACATGTACACACACACAAACACACACACACCTTTCTCGGTAACCCCAACATCACACCGTGTGCTGATGGTGAGCAGAAAGAAAAGGAAGAGCAGAATTCATGGGAGATACCATAAAGATACGAGCGAGAAGTGGGACCCTAGAACCTCACATCTCGGTGAACCATATCATACATTCCCGTGCACGAGCCACTGGTAGGGAAACACCTCCTACCATAGTGGTCTCCTGTAATCATCCAATGTTTAGTTAGTGTTGTAAGCATCAATCCCGCTAAGTGAAACTGGGACGAGACCACTCCGGTATCACTAGTACGCTAGTCTAGTCTGCCCACCTTGTACCCAAGCTTCCCGTTTCTTCTCAAGTAATTCAATGATCATGCCACATGTCATAATCATACACTTAAACCCAATAAGATACTCCACATTCCAAGATAACCATTTGAACATAGAAAAACCATTTGAAGTAATAATCTCACTAAAAACGTTTTCAAAGCACGCTTCGAACTAATGAAATAATTTAATAAACCATTTAAAAATTTTATAAATCAATAGAAGAAGAGTGTCACATGGTTTTACACACACACACACACAAAACATAACTATTTATAAATCCAAAACACATTCCAACATTGCATGCACTCAAATACAATTTAAAGTGTGACCTGCACCACCCAAACAGTTTGATGAAAAACCTTACACCATATGTAAAACACCATTGCACAAATCACCTAATTAAATAAGCCAAAAATGAAAGTATACAAAATAGTTTAAAAGAAATCACTTGGCCTAGCCAACTAAACCCGCACCAAAACTTCTTTGTCAACCAGAAACACACTAGGTCATGACAAACATATATTACACACCACTTGAACAGATCAATAATCTTAACGCAACAATAAAAAAACACCATCAACTAAATTGATATGAGTATTTAAGCAGAAAGAACACACATAAAATAGACATGCTATTAAACAGTTCAAATTCATCTCAAACATCAAAGAAAAACAACTTCGCAATACACAAATAAACTAAATGATATACTAAACAAACTAAACTTAAAAATTAATTTATAAAATAATAACTTGTGTGTGGAACCACCTACCTCAGGTTTCAATGACTCGAACACTCGCCAAGAAACTTCAATTACTCATCAAATGCACCACATCCATTTCAAAATGAACCTTAAAATAAACATGAAATTGGGAAATGAAATAAAATTGAACCAAAATCAGCATAATTCAGACCTCAAACAACGTGAAACCCTTACCCTCAACTTTACCCAAAAAGATAACCAACTAATTTAAATATGACGCACCTGCTGCAGAGATATGAGAGGCTTGTCGAAGCATAATGGGGACTTCTGGTGGTGCTTTGTGTCGGAAATATTGGTCAAAAAAGAGATGTGGCACAGGTTCCAGTGGTGGGAGGCAGCGGGACAAGTCCAGCTTGATGCACGGAGGATGCCGATGTGGCTCGGTGGTATCTGGTCATTGCGGTCGAAAGGAGAAATGAGGGTGCTAACTGGGAGGGGGCACGCCGGACCAAGATCCATTGGAAGAAAAAACAACGTCCATAGAGAGAAGCACATAAGAGGTTGCACCAATAAAAGAGATAGGGGAGGCGCATCAGCTGTCCGAGGGAAGTAGATTGGACTGGAGTGGGAAGGCCAGAGGATTTTTAGGGAAGGCGGGGTGCGCGGTGGGAGGAAGGGCGGCCCAATCAGAAGAGGCAGGGTGCGGTAGAACAGGACTTCGGGGTGGTGGTGCAGTGGCGTGAGGGGTGAGCTGCGCGACGGGATTGCAGTGGGGAAGGGGGTGTGCCGCGATGAAGGGGGGGTCCAAACCCTACCCAAAATGGGAAAAAATAATGATAATAAAATAATAAAATAAACGTAAAAGTAAAAATAAAATAAGGATAATGATAATAATAATAAAAGTAAATGGAAAATAATAATAACAAGTTATAAAAATGGAAATAATAATAATAATAATAATAATACAGTAATAAAAAAACTTAACGAATTAAATAATAAACTTTACAATAATAAACTTAATAAAATGAAAATAATAAAAATAATAACCTCTATTAAATAATAATCCAAGATAATAATAATAATAATAATTTAATTAATTAAACATCGACAAGGCGTGCGGTGAACCGGGCAGGGTCGTAAGGCGACCCAGGCGAGGCCGCGCAGCATCGACCACGTTGCGCCGGACGCAATCAAGACCAAAACACAAAGAACTCGAAATATTAAGTTGGGTTTTGACCCGAACTACACAACGTAAAGAAAATTAATAAAATAAATAAATTTTGAAATAGCAGGTGTGACAATTCTACCCACAATAAAGGTTTCTGTCCCCGAAAAGCCACAACTAAGGTTGAACCACAAAGAAAAAACTTATACCCCAACTAAGGTTTAAAGAGGATCCCCTCAATCAACAAGAGAAAAGAGGAAAACACATCATGCTCAGAGAAAGTGACTCAAATAAAACTTCAAAAAATGCGTAAAAGAGACTTTCTAATATGTGTCGCCCGCCCCGAAGAGCTAGAACGCCTCCAGTTGACTGATCAAGGAAGGGAACTCTCGCACCCATGGTAACCAACTTCACAAGCTGAAACACCTCAAGCACTATTAAACCGAAACCACAAAATTTGCCTAGAGTGAACAAACAAGGTCAAACCACGTCCACGAAACACACTTATCACTTATCAATAATCCATATTTAAATACAGAAGCAAAAGATCAACATGGGGAGGCCTGAGGGGAACCCCACCATTTGGAATTCACTGACGCTCGAAACGAGGCTGGAAAACCGACACAGGTTGGTTCGAGCGGACTCCCTGTCATTAAAGAAAATTCCAGCACTGATTCATTCTAGAGACATTTGTGCGAGACCCAATGTGGGTCTCCCCACCATTAATAATCTCCCAACTCCCAATATGAGACTAGAAAACCAACATGGGGAGGTCCGGGTGGACTCCCCACCATTAAGGAAAGGCCAACGCCGATTTATTCCAGAGGCCTTTGTGCGAGACCCATCATGGGTCCCGACGCCATCAAAACTAACAGAGAATATAGAACTTTGAAAAATTTCTCAATGGTGACCAAACACCCCACCACAATGGGCGGGGTGGGAGGGGCCCGACCACTTGGGAGTCAAAACCACGACCTAAGACCCGACCAACACATCCACATCCCGGGATGAGCATTATACAATTTTGGGACTGATTTCCCCAACAGAATCTCAAGGACCACTAAAAGTGATTACATCTAGTTGGATGCAACCCCCAAGACTTTAAGGCAATGAGGGGAACACGCCTCCACATGGTCATGAAAACCTTATGAAACCAGACGACTCATTCGGAGCGGAACAACAATAGAAAAAATTTACACCGCCTCTTACTTTTAACACTGATGACGGAAATAAAGTTGGGGTCCCATACACTCCCGGGGTTCCTAAACATGCGCTAGATTAACTCTGAGGCCTATAGCTAGAGCCCTTATCTTTGAAGCATCTCCTACATCGCTGGCAGGTATCGAAGACTCCTGAACAAAGCTTCTCCTTTTGGTGTCACCCGCAACCACACTACAACCAAGGCAACACCAGCAAACACAACACATTACGAAATCCTACTAATCATACAGAGAACACTCACCAACACAAGAGCTAAAACAGTTCATGTGCATTAAACGTTTTCACACCGAATGAGAACACGATACCACAAATTGTCACCTGAATATGACCATTTTTGTCGAGAGAAACATTATGCTGAGAAAGACTTTAAACCGCGTCTTGAACAACAAATGATTCCTGGAATTGACTGTAGCATCCCCATGTGATTGGGTCTTCCACACTAGTAGCCTAACGTAGACCCCTTCTTAAACGAAACCAATGAAGAACCAAAGGTCATATAGAATAGTGGTCAGCACCGACCACTCCAGGATGCTTCCACCTCTCCCCACTAGAATCTCTTTCACCGTTTCCAAACAGAACTTTCAGATTAATGAGTTTGAACTTCACCCTTGACTATCAAAGAGAACTCACACTACAAGACATCTCCAAACAAGACCCTTGTAGATGATAAAAGTACTACAAAGCCCTTCAAGACACTGGTCAACACTAAAAATTCTAAACCACCTTCACCCTTCCCCTTTGGAATTCCTTTCACCGTTTCTAGGGGAAACTCTCAAACATGACTATGTCAAACTTCATACCCAACGAGTCAGACACTCAAAAGAACAAAACTCTCTTTAAGCCCCCACGCATCCATCATCTCGGTGATAGAGGATCCACTTAGTTGTTAAAAAAACAGGTGGGTTCAACTCTATATTTCATGAAGATATTCCTCTAATTAACTAGAGGGTCGGCCAACAGTGAATTACCCTTAGCCTCACTTCAATCACATGTCAACGCTTTATGGAGGGGCATACACTAGTCAAGAATGGAAACCATGGACCCAACCAAACTGGTCCAACGGCCAAGACATACCACACAATCACCAGTTATATAAAAACACCAAATTTTCCTTTAACAAAACATTTTTAAAATAAGCAAAGCCAGTGGTTCGCACCAACACCAATGGTGTCCCATGGGCCTCTCACATGCATGTTCCCGTGCCACCACAACACCCACCACATGTCCATCAAGGAACTCATCCTCTTGTTCCATTAACCATTACTCTTTCCCATATACATTCATGCAAGTGGTTTCCCATGAGAACACTAAGAATAAAAGGCAAACATTTCCCCTTTTTCTCAAAACCAAAACATTTAACCCACACTTTTCAAACTTTACACATCATCGTCAATTTTTTAGAAATTCATTTCAAAACAATTTTCAAGACCAAAACATTTTTACATAAAAACAAAATTTCCACGAATCCAAAACAAAGAGATGAGAAACAATGCAGGAGGAAACTAGTGTCAGCGGGTGATTGGAGCATATGGTTGGAGGCCTTACGCCAATCACGCCACTGGACCTGGAGAGTATTTTAGGACAGTGTCCTCGGCTCCACAAGGATTTCCAGACCCTGTGATCTCACTAAGACCACTAAACCTACTTTCTTTTCATTTCCCTTAGACAAGATTAATAGCAAGGACCAAAAACTCAGACAAACCTCAACATACTTTGGTAACTTGAGTCCTACCACGAGGTTTGTTGGCTCTGCACTTTACTCGTAGCGAGGACGTCGAGTCCCGACAACCTTATCCCAAGTCCACCGTGACTCTATCCCAAAATGAAACGACCCAAGAGAGAAAACCATTCCCTCTGATACCATTTTGTCATGAACTAGGGCGGGTCGCCATCCGACCCGATGCCCGACCCAGTCCGCGACATGGCCCGAAGGGCGTTCCCAATCCCCACAGGCAGGCACAAGTTCCCGGGTATCAAACATTACATGGGAATGATTTACCTGAAATAAAAGACATAAAAACAACTAACTAGATGAATAAACTGAAACAAGAAATAGAAAACCAAACGTGACTTTAAACTAAGAACATGTTAAAGTCTATAATTCGAACCAATAACTAAAAAGAAAAGATGATAGCAGAAACTAAAACTCATACTCAAACCTCCCGGAAAAAGAGAGGTAACATCAGCACCACTCTGCATGAAAAGACCAACTGCAACCTAAACCACCATCACTGAGCACGAAGTCACATCCTGGAATGCAGAAGAAACAGAATCTACATACACCAAAGGGTGTATGTAGGGTGTGATCTAAAATCCTAGTAGGATGCCACCGAGAAAAGGATCCACGCATAATTTTTAAAAGACAAATACATTTTCAATTTAACAGAATAAAAATAAATAAGTGTTTAATGAATTTTTAATGAAAATGGTTTTTAAGGGGAAACTTCTCTAAAAGGAAAAAAACTTTAATTAACTTACACACACGCACACACACCCACACATTCATGCACACACACAGACACAAGCACACACGTACACATACACACACACCTTTCTTGGTAACCCCTACATCACACCGTGTGCGGACGGTGAGAAGAATGAAAAGGAAGAGCACAATACATGGGAGAGACCCTGAAGATACTAGCGAGAAGTGGGACCCTAGAACCTCATGTCTCGGTGAACCATATCATAAATTCTCGTGCACGATCCACTGGTAGTGAAACACCTCCTAGGATAGTGGTCTCCAGTCATCATCCAATGTTTAGTTAGTGTTGTAAGCGTTAATCCCGCTAAGTGAAACTGGGCCGAGGCCACTCCCGTATCACTAGCACGCTAGTCTAGTCCACACACCTAGTACCCAGGCTTCCCATTTGTGCTCAAGTAATTCAAAGTTCATGCCAAATGTCATAATCACACACTTAAACCCAATAAGATACTACACACGCCAAGACAACCATTTGCACACACAAAAACCATTTGAAATAATACACTCACTAAAAATGTTTTCAAAGCACGCTTCACACTATTGATATAATTTAATAAAACATTTATAAAGTTTATAAAACAATAGAAGAAGAGCGTCACATGGTTTTACACACACACAAAAAAAACATAACTGTTTATAAATCCAAAACACATTCCAACATTGCACATACTCAAATAAAATTTCAAGTGTGACCTGCACCACCCAAATAGTTTGATGAAAAACCTCACACCATATTTAAAACACCTTTTCACAAATCACCTAATTAAATATGCAAAAAATAAAAGTATAAAAAATAGTTTAAAAGAAATCACATGGCTTTTCTGACTAAACCCGCACAAAAACTTCTTTGTCAACTAGACACACACTTGGTCATGAAAATCATATATTCTGCACCACTTGAACAGATCAATAATCTAACCGCAACAATAAAAAAACTCCATCAACTAAATTGATATGAGTATTTAAGAAAAAAGAACCCACATAAAATAGACATGCTATTAAACAGTTCAAATACATCTCAAACATCAATGAAAAAAACTTCGCAATACACAAATCAAAAAAATGATATACTAAACAAACTAAACATCCAAAAGAATTTATCAAATAATAAATTAGGTGTGGAACCACCTACCTCAGGTGTCAATGACTCCAACACTCGGCGCAAAACTTCAATTTCTCATCAAATGCACCACAACCATTTCAAAATGAACTATAAAATAAAAAAAAAATTGGGAAATGCATTAAAATTGAACCAAAATCAGCACAATTCAGACCTCAAACAACGTGAAACCCTTACCCTCAACTTTACCAAAAAAAGATAACCAACTAATTTAAATAAGACGCACCTTCTTCGGAGATATGAGAGGATTGACGAAGCATAATGGAGGCTTTTGGTGGTGCGTTCTGCCAGAAACATTGTTCGGAAAGGAGATGTGGCACGGGTTCGAGTGGTTGGAGGCAGCGGGACAAGTCCAGCTCGATGCAAAGAGGATGCCGACGCGGCTCGGTGGTAGCTGGTCACTACAGTCGAAAGGAAAAAGGAGGGTGCTGACTAAGAGGGGGTGAGCCGGACCAAGATCCATTGGAAGAAAAAAAACAATGGCCATGGAGAGCAGCACACGAGAGGTTGCGCCAATCAAAGAGATAGGGGAGGCGCATCAGCTGTCCGAGGGTAGTAGACCGGACTGGAGTGGGAAGGCCAGAGGATTTTTAGTGAAGGTAGGGTGTGTGGTGGGAGGCAGGGAAGCCCAAGTGGAAGAGGCAGGGTGCGGTGAACCAGGACATCGGGGTGGTGGTGTAGCGGTGTGAGCTGGAGAAG
This sequence comes from Viscum album, assembly GCA_963277665.1. Classification (NCBI taxonomy): domain Eukaryota; kingdom Viridiplantae; phylum Streptophyta; class Magnoliopsida; order Santalales; family Viscaceae; genus Viscum; species Viscum album. Next base: position 1,755,200,435 of record OY728158.1, on the reverse strand, counting down.
CCGGTGGCGGGGTGTAGCACGCAGGAGGGGAAGCCAACGGCAAGGCGTAGCACGCATGAGGGGGAGGGGAGTTGTGCGACGAGATTGCAGCGGGGAAGGGGGTGTGCCACGATGAATGGGGGGTCCAAACCCTACCCAAAATGGGAAAAAATTAATGATAATAAAATAATAAAATAAAAGTAAAAATAAAAATAAAATAAGAATAATGATAATAATAATAAAAGTAAATGGAAAATAATAATAACAAGTTACAAAAATGGAAATAATAATACTAATAATAAGGTAATAAAAAATTTAATGAATTAAATAATAAACTTTACAATAATAAACTTAATAAAATGAAAATAATAGAAATAATAATCTCTATTAAATTATCATCCAAGATAATAATAAAAATAATAATTTCATTAATTAAACATCGGCAAGGCATGTGGTGAACCGGGAAAGGTTGCACGGCGACCCAGGCGAGGCCGCGCAGCTTCAACCGCGTTGCGCCAGATGCAAGAAAGACCAAAACACAAATAACTTGAAATCTTAAGTCAGGTTTCGACCCGAACTACCCAACGCAAAGAAAATTAATATAATAAATAAATGTTGAAATAGCGGGTGTAATAATTCTCCCCACCATAAAGCTTTCTGCCCCCGGAATGCCATATTTAAGGCTGAACCCCAAATAAGAAAATGATACCCCACTAAGGTTTAAAGAGGATACCCACAATCAAAAAGCAAAAAGAGGAAAAAGCATCATGCTCAGAGAAAGTGACTCAAAGAAAACTTCAAAAAACACGTAAAGAGACTTTATGATATGTGTCACCCGTCCTGAGGAGCTAGAATGCCTCCAGTTGACTGATCAAGTAAGGGAACTCTCTCACTCACAGAAACCAACTTCACAAGCCGAAACACCTCAAGCACAATTAAACCAAAACCATGCCATTTGGATAGTGTGGACAAACAAGGTCAAACCACGTCCACAGAACACTCTTATCACTTATCACCAATCCATATTTAAATACAGAAGAAAAAGATCAACATGGGGAGGCCTGAGTGGATCCCCACCATTATGAACTCACTGACGCTCGAAACGAGGCAGGAAACCCGACACGGGTGGGTTCGAGCGGACACCCCGCCATTAAAGAGAAATCTAGCACTGATTCATTCTAGAGACATTGGTGAGAGACCCAATGTGGGTCTCCCCGCCATGAAGAACCTACCAACGCCCAAGACGAGACTACAAAACCAACATGGGGAGATTCAGGCAGACTCCCCACCATTAAGGAAAGGCCAACACCGATTTATTCCAGAGACCTTTGTGTGAGACCCATCATGGGTCCCGACGCCATTAGAACTAACATAGAATACATATCTTTGAAAAATTTCTCGATGGTGAAAAAACACCCCACCACAAGGGGCGGGGAGGGAGGGGCCCGACCACCCGGGCATCAAAACCACGACCTATGACCCGACCAACAGATCCACATCCCGGGATGAGCATTATACAATTTTGGGATTGATTTCCCCAACAGACTCTCAAGGACCACTAAAAGTGATTACATCCATTGGGACGCTACCCCCAAGACTTTAAGGCAATGAGACGAACATGCCTCCACATGGTCATGAAAAACTTATGCAACCAGAGGACTCATTCAGAGCGGAACAACCATAGAAACAATTTAAACTGCCTCTAACTTTTAACACCGATGAAAGAAATAATTTTGGAGTCTTATACACTCCTGGGGTTCCTGACCATGCGCTAGATTCACTCTGAGGCCTATAGCTGGAGCCCTGATGTTTAAAGCATCTCCTGCCTCGCAGTCAGGTATCAAAGACTCCTGAACGAAGTTTCTCCTTTTGGTGTCACCCGCAACCACACTACAACCAAGGCAACACCAGCAAACACAACACATTATGATATCCTACAGATCATACATGGAACATTCACCAACACAAGATCTAAAATGATGCATGTGCATCACCCTTTGTCAAACTGAATGAGAACACGATACCACAAATCATCACCTGAATTTTACCATTGTTTTTGAGAGAAACATTACGCTGAGAAAGATTTTAAACCACATATTTAACAACACATGATTCCTGCAATTGACCGTAGCATCTCCATGTGATTGGGTCTGCCACACTAGTGGCCTAACATGGAACCCTTCTTAAAAGAAACCAACGAAGGACCAAATGTCATTTAGAATAGTGGTCAGCACCGACCACTCGAGGACGCTTCCACCTCTCCCCACTAGAATCTCCTTCACCGTTTCCAAATAGAACTTTCAGATTAATAATTTCAAAATTTACCCTTGACTATCAAAGAGAACTCACACTGCAAGATGTCTCCAAACATGACCCTTGCAGCCTATGAAAGTACTACAAAGCCCATCAAGACACTGGTCAACACTGAAAATTCTGAACCACCTTCACCCTTCCCCATTGGAATTCCTTTCTCCATTTCCAGGGAAAACCTTCAAACACATCAATTTCAAACTTCATACCCGACGAGTCAGACACTCCAAAGAACAAAACTCCCTTAAACTCCCCACGCATCTGTCATCTTGCTGATATAGGATCCGGTTAGTTGTAAAAAAAGAGGTGAGTTCAATTCTAGATTTCATGAAGAGATTCCTCTGACCAACTGGAGGGTCGGCCAACGGCGAATTACCCTTAGCCACACTTCAATCACATGTCAACGCTTTAGGGGGGGGGCATACACTAGTCAAGAAAGGAAACCATGGACCCAACCAAACTAGTCCAACGGTCAAGACATACCACACAATCACCAATTATATAAAAACACCAAATTTTCCTTTAACAAAACATTTGGAAAATAAGCAAAGCCAGTGGTTCGCACAAACACCAATGGTGTCCCATGGGCCTCGCACATGCATGTTCCTGTTCCACCCCATCACCCACCTCATGTTCATCCAGGAACTCATCCACTCGTGCCATTAACCATTTCTCTTTCCCATATACATTCATGCATGTGGTTTCCCATGAGAACACTAAAATAAAAACCAAACCTTTCCCCTTTTTCAAAACCAAAACATTCAACCCACACTTTTCAAACCTTACACATCATAATCATTTTTTTAGCACTTCATTTCAAAACAATTTTCAAGACCAAAACATTTTTACTTAATAACCAAATTTCCATGAATCCAAAACAATGAGACGATAAACAATGCTGGAGGAAACTAGATTCATCATGTGATTGGAGCATATGGTTGGCGGTCATACGCCAATCACTCCACTGGACACGGAGAGTATTTTAGGATAGTTTCCCAGGCTCCACAAGGCTTTCCAGACTTTTACGAGCTCATTAAGACCACATACCCTACTCCCTTTTCATTTCCCTTAGACAATATTAACCACAAGGACCAAAAACTCAAACAAACCTCAAAATACTTTGGTAACTTGAGTCCCGCCACGAGGTGTGCTGGCCAGGCACTTTACTCGTAGCCAGGACGTCGAGTCCCGACAACCTAAATCAAGTACACTGTGACTCTATCCCAAAAGAAAACGACCCAAGAGAGCAAACCTTGCCCTCTGATACCATTTTTTCCCGAACCAGGCCGGGTCGCCATCCGACCCGACGCCCGACCCGATGCCCGACCCGGTCCGCGACATGGCCTAAAGGGCGTTACCGATCCCCACAGGCTGGCACAAGTGCCCAGGTATCAAAAATTACATGGGAACGATTTACCCGAAAAAAAAAGACAGAAAAACAAGTAACCAGATGAATAAACTGAAACTAGAAATAGACGACCAAACGTGCCATTAAACTATGAACAGGTTTGAAGTCTACAATTCATACCAATAACTAAAATGAGATGATGACAGTGGATACTAAAACTCATACTCAAACCTCCCGGAAAAATAGAGGTCACATCAGCACCACTCTGCATGAAAAGACCAACTGCAACCTGAACAACTATCACGACCCTTCCTCAGGGCCCGTGCCGTGACTACCCCAAGCCCGCCTTCCATGGGCCAGGGGCTGGTGACTAGCACCAAAGGCGTAAATCCCGATAATTGGGAAGGCATTTCCTTTATAAATGTAACAAAACACCACAGAGTATAAGCGGAAGTAAAACACTAAGTACAAAAGGAAGTGCTGAAAAGTAAATGGGCCAGAATATAAACCCAACAGAAATTACAGCTACAACTGAACAAAAGTACAACAGGAAAAGACAAAAGCTGGAAGAATAGAAGCGGATCTTGGGTCGTCCACCTCGGATCCTACCTGAAGGGTAGGTACAAATGGCGTAGCTCCTGGATCATCCACCACGGATCCTACCTGAAGGGTAGCTATAGATAGCCTCCACAACGCTCTCGCCCGTCAACCTCCTCTGAGTGTCGTCTCGCTGTGAATTCCACCTCCGGATGCTGACTCGTCGTGTGGTCCACCTCCGGGTACTGACTCGTCATGTGGTCCACCTCCGGGTGTTGCCCAGTCCTCGAACACTCGGCCTCCGCCATCGCTGCCCGTCGTCTGCAACCAACACAACGAGGTGCGGGCATAGCCCGTGCAGGGGTGAGTATAACGATAATCAGTAGGGACCCTAAGACCCTCAAGGTCTCACTAAAACCACCATGGATAACCACAAAGAAGATCTCAACAGATAACCTCTACTTAGGTATATTCCCATACATATACCTTAGTTCTCAAGTAACCCATCTCAATCATGAGGATACACAAAGATTATAAAATCAACGGATAACCACTACCCAGGTACATGCCCATACATATACCTAAGTTATCAAGTGACCCATATCTATCATGAGGTAAACAAAAAGGTCATAGACTCAGCTCAAACCAGGATTTTCATTATCGAAACTGTAACTGCTGAAGAGCCCCGTCTCTGGAGAGTACAGTGATCCTTTCATGACTCTGAGGTACTTATCACTAACCTAATACTGCTGAGGTACTCCTCATTTCGAGTACCGTGGGCCATCCACCCAAACACATTAGTGCTTCCTGTCGAGGTATGCCACCCAAACACAGTAGTGCACACCCCCTAGTATCCTGTAGAGGTACTCTCCGGACGAGTATCGTGGGTCTGCACTATCACACAGGTAGTGCTCTATCATCCATGGGTCTGCACCCAAACAAAGTATTGCTTCGTCCACTGGGCTAGTCGACTCACTCCAAGTCGAGTCGGTCAAGTAGTCGTCAGGTCTCAGTCGGCTACAAGGTCTCTGTACTCCGCACATTCGTCTCTGAGAGGGTCCACTCCATGAGCTAAAGGTCAATACTCCAAGCATCTCAAAGTCCCACAATGAAGTATCTCAAAGGACCGCCTCGCCATAGGGGTCTCAACGCAACAGACGGCTCGTCAATCGAATGCCCGGTCTGTGAGTTACTAGCCTTTTCGTTCCAGGGGCCCGGTTGGTTTCGTGTGCGAACCAACCTGGCCGTATCTCAACTATACCCCAAACTCTTATAGGGTATGCTCAGAGGGACCGTTTCTCCATGTGATCACCAACGCCGCTGACGGTTCGTCAAACGTACGTCCAGTCTGAAAGTTATCATCTTTTCCGTTCCAGGGGCCCAGTTGGATTTCGGGTCCAATCCAACCTAGACACCATCCAACTACATCCAAAACTCAAGAGAAGTATTCCAAAAGTTCCTTCTCATCAAGAGGAAATCAACGAGACAGATGGCGCGTCAATCAGACGCCCGGTCTGTGAGTTATTTGATTTTTCGTTCCAGGGGCCCAGTTGGTTTTGTGAGTGAACCAACCCGACCGCACTCCGACGACGTCCAAACCTCGTGCGGAGTAAGCCAATATTTCCGTCTAATCAAGAGGAATCCAAAAACGTAGACGACACTTCAATCGGACGTCTGGTGCTCAAGATATAAGCGTTTCCGCTCCGAGGGCTCAGTTGGTTTCATACCCGAACCAAACCGGTCGAACCCAAACTTCTAAAAAAAATTGAGTGTAATATACCAAAATGACAGTCTCGATCCATGGATCACATCGAAACTAACGGTGCGTTGATCGGAGGCCCGTAGCTCACGTTATGGGCAACATATCGAAAAGCTTCGGTAATAGGGGGTTTGGGCCCGGTCCGACCCGGCCCGATACCCCCAGGGTCGGCCCGAACCGGTTCGACCAGTCCCGTGTCCGCGTCCAGCCCACTTGGGCGCGGCCCGGCCAGGGCATCCGCCCAGCGCGCGGCGCGCTAGCGCGCTGGCCAGTGGCTCGACCGAACGACCGAGCCGTTTCGGAAGCGGGGGGCGCGCTGCCCCCGCGTGAAGAACCACGACCCCTTTAATGGGGCCGCTTATCTGGACGGCCAGGGGTTATGACCCCTAGCGGTTTCCTCAGTCCGGCTGGCCCGGCTGGCTAGCCGGCTACCTCCATCATGGGACCGACAGGGGCCGATCCCCTCGCTCCGACGCCGGCGGCCTGGAACCGGCCGCCGGTTCCCCTGCTCCGTCGTGGCCCAGAACCGGTCATCGGTTCCCCTGCTCCGCCGCAGCCCAGAACCGGATGCGGTCTTCATCCGTCCGGCGCGGCACAACGACGCCTCGCCCCTCTGCCGTGGCCCCGCTCTCGTCGCAGTGCTTCTGAGGTCCTCCGGCACGGCGCGACGGTGCCGCGTCTTTTGTTAATTTTCTACGGCGTGGCGCGACGGTGCCACGGATTTGCTTCTTCCAACGGCGCGGTGCGGTGGCGCTGTGTTTCTCCGCTCTCCCTTTTACAATTTCCGCGCGGTGCTTCGACACCACATTGCCTTGTTCGCCACATCAATATCAACAACCAAAGAGGGGAGGAGTGTCGGACGTGTTCGTGCGGTCCGACCTCCTCCCGTTAATGCGATAACAGGCGGTTCAATTAAAAGGGAAAAAATGATGGAAGTAATTATGAAATAGAAACGCATAAAACCCCTACCTCATGACGTGATCCCTCGATGGATCTGCGGAGAGGTAGCGTCGTTCGTTGACGTCGGAAGGTGACGTCGTCGTTTACGATTTTCCCACGGCGGTGTATCCTCCTTTGATTGAGACTGGGAAGCATTCTTCGTCGAAGGTCTTGGAAGGCCCGACGTCGCCCAAGTGTCCTCAAGATGTGACGTATCCCCTCTTGTCGTATAGAAGGAAGAAAGGGGGGTACGTCGTCGCTCTGTGGTGTCGGCGTTCTTCGTCGGAGAGTTGCGTTCATCGCGTTCTTCAAGAAGGAAGAAGTTCTTCAAAGCTTAGAGCTTTCTCTTCAAATCCATTCGCACCATCAACTATTCTCCCATGAAATAAGACTTAGCCTTATTTAATTAACACACAAGACGAAGGAATTTATTTAAAATTCAAACGAATCCAATAATTAATTACTTGAAAAACCTACACAATTAAGGAGTTGACTTTATTTCAAAAGGGAAGTTTCTTTTTTAGAGTTACAAAATTTAAGAGGGGAAATGTTATGGGAGGTCAAGGGGGTTATGGGAAGATCAAGGGGGTTAGGGTCTCGTGTGGGCCCCACATCCCACATATCCACACATGGAAAGTTGGGTGGTTTTGGGTCCCACCAACAACTTCCAATGGTAGAATTTAACTCCCTTGGTTAACAAAAATAAAATTGTTCACAATTTTATTTATTTCTTCCTTAAACCTAAAAAAAATTAAAACCACAACCGAGAAAACACAACTTCGGAAAAGGTGTTTCTAGGAAATTACCAGCGCTGTGAGTTCATCTGTGCCCTCAAATTTCAATTCCGAGCACTGGTTCAAAAGTTAGAAAAACCCACTCGTACATTCACTGAACATACCTGATCTAATCTTTGGAAATTGATTCCGGGCACACCGGGCCTCGGAATCAGGCGCCGTCAGAAACTGCGTTCTTGTAAAATCTCAAAAAAAAATATCCCTTGAATTTTATGAGTCTTTACATTACTCCCACCTTAGGTATTTACATCCTCGTAAAGATTTAACACAAACTAGGGATACAAAAGCGGTACTGAGCATGCATCTGAGCCTTCCGCTCCCATGTGCTCACCTGGAGGTTCCCATACTGCCAGTGAAAGCGCACCCGAGGAATCAACCATCCTCGTAGGATCTGATCCTCTCAATACTCGATCCCCATTGGAACCTCCATGAAAGACACCCCACCGCCATAGTCCAGCTTCCCATGGCCGATGATGTGTGAAGGATCACGCACGTATCTCCTCAGTTGAGATACGCGGAAGTCTTCATGCACCTGGTGTAACTGAGGTGGATGGGTCAAGCGGTAAACCACCTCACCTACCCAGCTGAGGACCTAGAAATGGTCCACTGAACCTCGGAGATAACTTTCCGCCTTGGCCACATATCCGTAAACCTCGTCGAGGTGAGACCCGTATAAGAACATGATCGTCATCCTCGAACTCTAGAGGTCTCCAATTCCAGTTAGAACTGGAACTCAAAACGACTGCTACCACGAGGGTAAGGTTGACCGACTCAAGAGTGATCGGTCGCACCCTCCTGTGCATGAGTTTTTCCTGTGCTACCTGGGGTTTCCATTTCGCCGACCAAGGAAAACCCATCCCGACTTCGTAGTTAAACCACAAATTTTTTTCCTAATAGCGTCAATTTGTGTATGAACTGTGATTGCCCAGTCCATACTCAAACCACGTCGTAATGCCTCGACGCTGCCACCAAGAGATTCCAACCGAAACTCTCGCCTCGAGGGTCTGACCACACTGTCGGCGTAAGTGTGATTATCGAGTCTTCTTCCAAGGTATCTTCAGACGTGAGGGTCAAGTCTACGGCTTACCGGAAACTCTAGGTCTGGGACAAGATTCGTGGAAGGAAGGAATGATTCATAACAACTTCTGTTACTACGACAGCTAGTAGTGGACACAGATTTTCCCTTGAATCATTTTTTTAGAGCCATTGGGTCACACTCCTTGACCGCATGCAGCCGCACTTTTCCCTCGCCCTCCATCTCCCTGAACCTGGTGGGGAAAACTAAGGCAGGTGGTTTTAGCATGTTAAAATGTACACTACCTCATAGTACTCTCCTAGATCTACCTCCACGTTTGCTGCTTCGCAGACTCATCTCTCCTTAAAGCTTCCACTTATTAAAGCATTTAATACGCCTGAGTCTCTAAGACTGGCACCGGTTTCCCGTTTTTTACTGCACAGTGCAGTCTTCATCCGCTCCTGGATGATCTGCACCTTCTATGCCTATGATCTGAAAGAGATGCTAAAATATATCATTTTCCGAAAAGAGAAACTCGGTCTAATCCCATGGATGAACCACGTTCATCGCCTAATACAGTCAATCCGGACATGAATGATGTATTCATGCCATGGAAGACGTCGTAAGGCCTCGACGTTACTACCAAGATATCCAACTGTCACTCTCGCCTCCAAGGGTCGAGTCACACTGTCGGCATCAGTGTGAGGTCACTAGTTCTACTCCAGTAGAAATCTCGAAAGTGAGGGTCAAGTCAACAGTCTTAACCGAGACCACTCAGTATCAACCAAACAAAAGGATAGGAAATAAAACAAAGATAAGTGTCTTTTTATTATTGAAGCTCATAGTACTAAGACACGAACACAACAGAAACATGGAACTAGAAGTACAAGGGACGTATCCAGTAGTTCCTCTTCTGTCCACCTGCTCCCGGAGCTCTACTGCCTTTTCCACTGCTCGGCTGTTGCTCAAGCACCCGCCACTACATCTTCCTCGGTGGCTCCTCCAAAGCATGCAGATCAACTATACGAGTAGTCGGATAGTCACGTGCCAGGTGACCCTTTCCGCCGTATTCATAACACTTCTTGCTCCTCGTACGACTGGATATGGCCCTCTTGGGCCTCTACATCATTTTTATACTACCCACAGATGACTCGGCTACTGATCGAAAATACTACGGCAAAAGCAGAAGCTCCTGAACACGCTCGGGGCGTAGAGCTACTGGCACAAACTCAAACCTGAAGAACCTCTCGAAGTCTTCCCATGTCAAGGTCATCCAGTCTCAAAACTGGAACATGTTGCTCCACCACCTGCCTGCTGCTGCCTAAAGAAGGCTGGCAGCAAAGATCACCATGAAGTCTGCAGGCGTCCCCACTAGCCTGATGACTCTCACCACTGCCTCCAGCCAATCCTCAGCCGCCTCCGGGTCCGTCTCTCCCTAGAACCTGGGTAGACTCTGGCGCTGGAACTCGTTCAGCGCGCTCAAGTGGCATGCATCGCCTACTGCTGGGGCTGGGGCCATCGGTGGCCCAACGTATGGTAGTACCGCTGGTGCCTCCGATGGTGCCTCAACTAAAAGAGGGCCATGTACCGAAGCCTCGTCGCTTGGCAGGCTGTCAGTACGCACATCCCTCTGGGCTCTAGCTGGTCGTCCATGAAAAGGCATCCTGAAAGAAACAACGTGACACGGTCAAATGATTTATACATGGTGAGCTGACCTGGTTTGAGCTCAATTTAAAAAAACATATGTAAACATACACGCAATCAGTGTTTTCTTGCACAAAGTCGGAAATCAGTTGTCAGGGTCTTGGTGTATGGATACGTTGGCCACCCGCACCAACATTGGACTCCCTGAACTGAAGACCACACTTGGTTCCCTTAACACTATTGCTTCACAGAAAGAAAATATCAGAGTTATAAGTTCTACAGTAGAACCGACTCCTCTGATACCAATTTGTCACGACCCGTCCTCGGGGCCCGTGCCGTGACTACCCCAAACCCTCCTTCCATGGGCCAGGGGCTGGCGACTAGCACCAAAGGCTTAAATCTCGATAAATGGGAAGGAATTGCCTTTATAAAAGTAACAAAACACCACAGTGTACTAGAGGAAGTAAAACAATAAGTAAAAAAGGAAGTGATGAAAAGTAAATGGGCCAGAATACAAACCCAAATGAAATTACAGCTATAACTGAACAAAAGTACAATAGGAAAAGACAACAGCTGGAAGAATGGAAGCAGCTCCTGGGTCGTCCTCCTCGGATCCTACCTGAAGGGTAGGTACAGATGGCTCAGCTCTTGGATCGTCCACCACGGATCCTACCTGAAGGGAAGGAACATATAGCCTCCACAACGCTCTCGCCCGTCAACCTCCTCCGAGTGTCGTCTCACCGTGAAGTCCACCTCCAGATGCTGACTCGTCATGTGGTCCACCTCCGGGTACTGAATCGTCGTGTGGTCCACCTCAGGGTGCCACCCAGTCCTCGAACACTCGGCCTCCGCCAGCGCTTCCCGTCGTCTGCAACCAACACAACGAGGTGCGGGCAAAGCCCGTGCAGGGGTGAGTATAACAATACTCAGTAGGGACCCCAAGACCCTCAAGGTCTCACTAAAACCAACATGGATAACCACAAAGAAGATCTCAACAGATAACCTCTACTTAGGTATATTCCTAGAAATATAACTAAGTTCTCCAGTAACCCATCTCAATCATGAGGAAACACAAAGATTATGAAATCAACGGATAACCACTACCCAGGTACATTCCCATACATATACCTAAGTTATCAAGTGACCCATATCAATCATGAGGTAAACACAAAGGTCATAGATTCATCTCAAACCAAGATTTTCATTATCGAAACCGTAACTGCTGAAGAGCCCCGTCTCTGGAGAGTATAGTGATCCTGTCATGACTCCGAGGTACTGCTCACTAACCTAAGACTGCTGAGGTACTCCTCCTGTCGAGTATCGTGGGCCAGCCACCCAATCACAGTAGTTCTTCCCATCGGGGTATGCCGCCCAAACAAAGTAGTGCACACCCCCTAGTAGCCTGCAGAGGTACTCTCTGGACGAGTACCGTGGGTTTGCACTGTCACACAGGTAGTGCTCCGTCCGCCATGGGTCTGGACCCAAACAAATTAGTGCTCCGTCCACTAGGCTAGTTGACTCACTCCAAGTCAAGTTGGTCAAGCAGTCGTCAAGTCTCAGCCGGCTACATGGTCTCTGTACTCTGCACGCTTGTCTTAGGGAGGGTCCACTCCACGAGCTACATGTCGATACTCCATGTATCTCAAAGTCCCACGAAGAAGTGTCTCAGAGGACCGCCTCGTCATAGGGGTCTCAACGCAACAGACGGCGCATCAATCGGACGCCCGGTCTGTGAGTTTTACTTGCCTTTTCATTCCAGGGGCCCGGTTGGTTTCGTGTGCGAACCAACCCGGCCGTATCTCAATTTTACCCCGAACTATTAAAGGGTATGCTCATAGGGACCGTTTCTCCACGTGATCACCAATGCCGCTGACGGTTCGTCAAACGGACGTCCAGTCTGAAAGTTATCAGCTTTTCCATTCCAGGGGCCCGGTTGGATTTCGGATGCAATCCTACCCGCCCACTATCCAACTGCATCCAAAACCTAAGAGAAGTATGCCAAAAGTTCCGTCTCATCAAGTGGAAATCAACGAGACAGACGGTGCATCAATCGGACACCCAGTCTGTGAGTTATTGGCTTTTTCGTTCCAGGGGCCCGGTTGGTTTCGTGAGAGAACCAACCCGACCGCACTCCGACAGCGTCCAAACCTTTTGCGGAGTAAGCCAAAAGTTTTTTCTCATCAAGAGGAATCCAACAAAGTCAATGGAACATCAATCGGACGTCCGGAACTCAAGATATAAGCATTTCTGCTCCGAGGGCCCGGTTGGTTTCGTACCCAAACCGACCCGGCCGAACCCAAAGTTCTACGAAACCTTGAGTATAATATAAAGAAACGACCGTCCTGATCCAAGGATCACATCACAACTGACGGTGTGTCGATCGGAGGCCCGTAGCTCATGTTATGGGCAACAGACCGAAAAGGATCGGTAATAGGGGGTTTGGGCCCGGTCCGACCCGGCCCGATACCCCCAGGGTCGGCCCGAACCGGTTCGACCCGTCCCAGTTCCGGGTCCGGCCCGCTTGGGCGTGGCCCGGCCCAGCCTGGGCGTGGCCCGGCCAGGGCATCCGCCCAGCGTGCGGCGCGCTGGCGCGCTGGCTAGTGGCTTGGCCGAACGGCCGAGCCGTTTCAGAAGCGGGGGGTGCGATGCCCCGACGTGAAGAACCGCGACCCCTTTAATGGGGACGTTCATCTGGTCGGCCGGGGGTTACGAACCCCGGCGGTTTCCTCTGTCTGACTGGCCCTGCGGGTCGGCCGGCTGCCGCCATCACAGGACCGGCAGGGGCCGGTCCCCTCGCTCCAACGCCGGCGGCCCAGAACCGGCCGCCGGTTCCCCTGTTCCGCCGCAGCCCGGAACCGGCCACGGTCTTCGTCCGTCTAGCGCGACACGATAGCACCGTGCCCCTCCTCCGTGGCCCCGCTCCGGCCACGATTCTTCTAAGTCCCTCCGGCGCGGCACGACGACGCCACATCTTTTGTTCATTTTCTACGGCGCGGCGCGACGACGCCAAATCTTTTGTTCATTTTCTACGGCGCGGCGCGACGGCGCCGCGGATTTGTTGCTTCCAACGGCGCGGTGCGGCAGCGCCGCATTTCTCCGCTCTCCCTTTTACAATTTCCACGCGGTGCTTCGGCACCATGTTGCCTTGTTCGCCGCATCAATATCAACAACCAAAGAGGGGAGGAGTGTCGTCCGTGTTCGTGCGGTCCGACCTCCTCCCGATAATGCGATAACAGGCGGTTCAATTAAAAGGGGAAAAGAAGACGGAAGTAATCACGAAATAGAAATGCATAAAACCCCTACCTCGTGACGTGATCCATCGATGGATCTAAGGAGAGGTAGCATCGTTCGTTGACGTCGGAAGGTGAGGTCGTCATTTGCGATTTTCCCACGGCGGTGTCTCCTCCTTTGATGGAGACAGGGAAGTGTTCTTCGTCGAAGGTCTTGGAAGGCCCAACGTCGCCCAAGTGTACTCAAGATGTGACGTATCCCCTCTTGTCGCATAGAAGGAAGAAATGGGGGTACGTCGCTGCTCTTTGGTGTCGGCGTTCATCATCGGAGAGTTGTGTTCTTCGCATTCTTCAAGAAGGAAGAAGTTCTTCAAAGCTTAGATCTTTCCCTTCAAATCCATTCGCACCATCAACTATTCTCCCACGAAATAAGACATAGTCTTATTTAATTAACACAAAAGACAAAGTAATTCATTTAAAATTCAAACGAATCCAAGAATTAATTACTTGAAAAACCTACACAATTAAGGAGTTGACTTTATTTAAAAAGGGGGGTTTCTTTTTGAGAGTTACAAATTTTAAGAGGGGAAAAGTTATGGGAGGTCAAGGGGGTTATGAGAAGTTCAAGGGGGGTTAGGGTCTCATGTGGGCCCCACCTCCCACATATCCCCACATGGGAAGTTTGGTGGTTGTGGGTCCCACCAACAACTTCCCATGGTAAAATTTAACTCCCTTGGTTAACAAAAATAAAATTGTTCACAATTTTATTTATTTCTTCCTTAAACCCAAAAAAAATTAAAAACCACACCCGAGAAAACGCAACTCCAGAAAAGGTGTTTCTAATCAATTACTGGTACTGCGAGTTCATTGGTTCCCTCAGATTCAATTCCGAGCACCGGTTCAAAAGTTAGAAAAACGCGCTCGTACGTTCATTGAACGTACCCGAGCTAAACTTCAGAAATTGATTCCAGGCACACCGGGCCTCAGAATCAGGCACCGTCAGAAACTAAGTTCTTTTAAAATCCCAAAGAAAATTAAGAAAAAAAATTCCATTGAATTTTATGGGTCTTTACAACCACCATCACTGAGCACAAAGTCACAACCTGGAATGCAGAAGAAACAGAATCTACATACACCCAAGGGTATATGTAGGGTGTGAGCTAAAATCCCAGTAGGATGCCACAAAGAAAAGGTTCCACACATAATTATTAAAAGACAAATACATTTTCAATTTAACAGAATAAAAATAAATAAGTGTTTAAAGAATTTTAATGAAAACGGTTTTTAAGGAGAAACTTCTCTAAAAGGAAAACAACATAAATTAACTTACAAACACGCACGCACACCGACACACGCACTCACACACACAGACACACTCACACACGTACACACGCACACACACCTTTCTTGGTAACCCCAACGTCACACTGTGTGATGACGGTGAGCAGAAAGCAAAGGAAGAGCACAATACATGGGAGAGACCCTAAAGATACTAGCGAGAAGTGGGACCCTAGAACCTCACGTCTCGGTGAACCATATCATACATTCTCGTGCACGAGCCACTGGTAGGGAAACACCTCCTACCATAGTGGTCTCCAGTCATTATCCAATGTCTAGTTAGTGTTGTAAGCGTCAATCCCCCTAAGTTAAAATGGGCCGAGGACACTCCCGTATCACTAGCACTCTAGTATAGTCCACCCACCTAGTACCCAGACTTCCCGTTTGTGCTCAAATAATTCAATGTTCTTGCCACATGTCATAATAATACACTTAAACCCAATAAGATACTACACATGAAAAGACAACCATTTTCACATACAAAAACCATTTGAAATAATACACTCTATAAAAACGTTTTCAAAGCACGCTTCACACTATTGAAAAATTTTAATAAACCATTTAAAAAGTTTATAAAACAATAGAAGAAGAGTGTCACGTGGTTTTTCACACACACAAAAAAACATAACTATTTATAAATCCAAAACACATTCGAACATTGCACACACTCAAATACAATTTAACGTGTGACCTGCACCACCTAAACAGTTTGATGAAAAACCTTACACCATATGTAAAACACCTTTTCACAAATCACCTAATTCAATAAGCCAAAAATAAAAACTATACAAAATAGTTTAAAATAAATCACTTGGCATTGCCGACTAAACCTGTACCAAAACCTCCTTGTCAACCAAACACACACTTGGTCATGATAAACATATAGTCTGCACCACTTGAACAGATCAATAATCTAACTGCAACAATAAAAAAATACCATCAACTAAATTGATATGAGTATTTAAGCAGAAAGAACACACATAAAATAGACATGCTATTAAACAGTTCAAATGTATCTCAAACATCAAAGAAAAACAACTTTGCAATATACAAATCAACTAAATGATATACTAAACAAACTAAACTTGAAAATTAATTTATCAAATAATAAATTAGGTGTGGAACCACCTACTTCAGGTGTCAATGACTCCAACACTCAGCACGAAACTTCAATTGCTCATCAAATGCACTACAAACATTTCAAAATGAACCCTATAATAAACAAGAAATTGGGAAATTCATTAAAATTGAACAAAAATCAGCATAATTAAGACCTCAAACAATGTGAAACCCTTACCCTCAACTTTACCAAAAAAGATAACCAACTAATTTAAATAGGACGCACCTTCTTCGGAGACACGAGAGGCTTGCTGAAGCATAATGGGGGCTTCTAGTTGTGCTTTGTGCCGGAAATATTGGTCAGAAAGGAGATGTGGCAAGGGTTCGAGTGGTGGGAGGTAGCGGGACAAGTCCAGCTTGATGTAAGGAGGATGCCGACTTGGAGGGGGTGCGTCGGACCAAGATCCATTGGAAGAAAAAAAAACAACATCCAGGGAGATCAGCACACGAGAGGTTGCGCCAATAGAAGAGGTAGGGGGGGTGCATCAACTGTCCAAGGGAAGTAGACCGGACTGGAGTGGGAATGTCGGAGGATTTTTAGGGAAGGCGGGGTGCGCAGTGGGAGGCAGGTCATCCTGGGCGGAAGAGGCAGGGTGCAGCGGACCAGGTCTTCGGGGTGGTGGTGCTGCAGCGTGAGCTGGGGAAACCGGCGGCGGGGTGTAGCGCGCAGCAGGGGAAGCTGATGGCGAGGCATAGCGAGTAGGAGGGGGGTGAGCTGCGTGATGGGATTGCAGCGGGGAAGAGGGTGTTCCGCGATGAAGGGGTGTCCAAACCCTACCAAAAATGGGAAAAAAATAATGATAATAAAATAATAAAATAAAAGTAAAACAAAAAATAAAATAAGACTAATGATAATAATTTTAAAAGTAAATGTAAAATAATAATAACAAGTTACAACAATGTAAATAATAACAATAATAATAATAATACGGTAATAAAAAATTAATGAATTAAATAATAAACTTTACAATAATAAACTTAATAAAATAAAAATAATAAAAATAATACTCTCTATTAAATTATCATCCAAGATAATAACAATAATAATAATTTCATTAATTAAACATCGGCAAGGCGTGCAGTGAACCGGGTGGGGTCGCACGAAGACCCAAGTGAGGCCGCGCAACTTCGACCGCGTTGCGCTGGACGCAATCAAGACCAAAACACAAAGAAATCGAAATCTTATGTCGGGTTTTGACCCAAACTACCCAACGCAAATAAAATTAAAAAATATATATAAATTTTTAAATAGAGGGTGTGAAAGTTTTATTGGATCTGCATGAATATAAATATTATAGTCTACGTGGCATGTTGTTACACCCACCAAAAGATAAAACTAATGTATCTGAAACAAACTATTTTCACCCAAACTCTTCAATTGTTTGTTCTAAAATGGGTTGTGGATTCAATTTACATGGGCATTGGGTAACCATTGAATCCCCAAGTGAATAATTCTATCTAGAGGTGATACATGGTTGATGAACTATTATCATTTTAATTCAATAAGGTACACAACTAGATTTGATGATCTTGATAATAAGTATGTCAATGATATCATGAGGTTACATGGGATAATCTCTAATAATGTTTTGGATAGGGATCACATATTTTAATACAATTTTTAGAAATGTATGTATGTGGTGATGGAGACTAAATTCATGTTTAGTATAGCATATCATCCATAGAAATATGGAAATATGGAGAATGATCTTCATATAATGGATGATACCTTCCATTCATGTGACTTGTTTATCAGTGGATCCTATAAATTCAAGTTGATAAAAGGTATTTTTTTTATTAAAATAATTAATAATAATTGTTAATAATTTATCCATTTTGAGGATTTTTATGGTCTTCCATGTATATCACCAGTTTTTTTTGGAATTAGTGGTATGAACTCTATTTTGTGATGAGTCATATTTTACATAATTCATTGATGGTTCCTAAATATTTATCAGTATCTAGTTAGATATCAGAGTGATAATATATCATATGTGTATTGTCAACATCATCCATTGGATTTTCCTTTAGAGATTGAGTGTTCATAAAAATGTCACGTCAGTTGGGTCATAGTAGGGTTGGGAAACCATTATTATGGGAGTTGAGATATGTTAGATTGTTTATGTTCTCTGATAGGATTGGGGATATTTTGTATCTGTTGGAATTACATATTGTGTTGATAGGTATTCATGATTTTTTCTACATATTTCATATCAGGAAGAACCATCTAGATCCCTCACACATTGTGATTTAGGAATAGATCAAGATATATACAGATTTTTTAGTTATAGATATAGTACTAGAGATTGTTTATTATTATTTTAATTTCTAATGTTGGATATATCATGTTCATAAGAGAGTTCTGGAAACATTAATTGGATTCCCATGTTACTTCGAAGGATGAATCATTTATTATGGTGTGGGGGCCTCTACACATTCTGGGGCGTCCTTCATCAACAACACTTCCTAGGTACAAGAAGTATTATTATGTGTAGATTATATAATAGTGTAATTTAATGTGTGCCATTTATATGGTGATTAGTGTGTCTTCTGGTTTGGAGGGATTTAATGTTGTTTTTTGGTGTTACAAGAGTCAATTGGTTTGGTACTTCTTGTAGGTCCATCTCATGCTATAATAAATAGTTATAGTGTAAATGTGTTATTAATAATAAGCTATAAAAATGGTTTAATAAAAAAGATTCATTATAACAAAGAAATGCATTTTATGATGAATGATCATTTTATGGCTTCATATCATCTTTAAAATTATAATAGAATGAGGTCTGATTTTTAACTTGAGTGACATTTTTTTTGATATACATGTTTCATGGGAGTTTTAAATTGTAAATCATTGGTTTATATTTTATTGCCTCTGGATGAGTAGGTTCTTATGTGTTGTATGGGAAACTCTTCTCACATTCAATAAATATGATTCCACCCTCAAAACCTAGGATATTCAAGGTGAATTGCTGGTGAAATATATAGCTTTCATATTGTTTTATTTGGTACCTGATATCAAATTTGGTCACACTGCATCTCTCTATATAATCTACCTTTTTCATCATTGTAATTGGTAAGGGTATTTCCATTGCATAATGGATGTGGATCTATTTAACTTTTTGTGATTTTGTTATAGATTACTTCTAGATAGGTATGGTATTATTATTATTGGGATGATTCTATTATTGATTACAGTGAAGAAGGTGTGTGACATCTTTTGTATGTTGGTATATACCCTATATTACCTTAGAATCATTTTTGGATTGTGATTATAAAATATTATAATCAACTATAGGGCCACTATTTTTTTCTTTACATTCCTTCTAATGTTTTTTGATCCCGTTGCGCGGGTGTATATCATGAGATAGAGGTATGTGATTCCCTCTCCAGCCTATGTTGGATGAACATTGAATTATCTATTTTTATAAATGGTTTTATTAGTAAATTGACATTATTTATTGATTTTCATATGTGAACATTATTATTTTAGAAAATAGGAAGTCCCCCTTTTTCAGAAAATGAAATGGGATTTTCAATGAATTATGTAATGGATTTATTATTTGGTTTTAAAATAATGGTTTTGACAAAATCAATTGGAAATTGTAGCACATAGGAAGCCTTGGGTACTTAGGTGGAATGTATAAAAATAGCCATCATCTATTTATACTATTAGTAGATTCCCTAAAACAATGTACCTCTATTAAGTTGTTCAAGTGTCCAAGATTTTTAGTTTACCTATTGGGTGATTCACATTATGGGGTGTTCCTATACTACCTAGATTCAATTAATATGTCCAGGGATTTCATATGTGTGATTTTATATATTTGGGTATGAGTGTTTTAGATAGACTGACCTATAGTGATCAATGGAGTGATTATCCTCTGATTTGGATGTTGAAATTTTTACCATTTATTACCTTATTTGACACATGTCATACATGTAGAAACTATTTTTTGTGGATTATTTTAAATTGTAGAAAAGGGGATATGTTTTTCAATTCTTCTAATATAAAAATTGTTCAACTAATTTTAATTTCTCTATCATGTTGAGAATTATTGTATTGTTATACAAAGATATGATATGGAAGAACTAGGAAGAATTATAATGATCTTATTTATCATACTCCATACAAATCCCTTAAATAGTTTGTCTACATGTTGTTGTATTTTGTTTAATGGAAATCCATGGAGCCACATTTATGTAGATATTTTTTTGAACTGGTCATGGGTACCTTGTGGTGAGATAGGGGATGTCATCTGCTTATAACATGGAGTTATTATTCCTAATTTTGAGGTATTTTCATTTTTTTGTCTCATACCATAGATTGTGTGTGGATATTGTTGAGTTATATTGCTTTTAATATTTTCATTCAATTACTGAATATAATCAATATAGTTTCCTTACATAGTTTCTACCTATTAGTTATTTATTTTCCATTACATCTGCTTCTGGTCGGATGAAATAATTTACTCTAGTTATTGATGATGCTCTATTACTAGTTATCTACAAGTGGTGAAGCTCGTTTCTCCTCGGGTATTCTACAAAATTGGTTGGGAGATTGTTTTTTATGTTATACATGGTCAGTTCAAAATATGTACTCTATTTATCCATATGAAAATAATTTAGTTATAATAAATCAAATAGAATGAATTTTTAGGATTTTCATTGTTTAAGTTAATATAATGTTCAAAATCTTGTTAAAAAATAATCTAAAGTCCATATATGCGACTTCCAGAGGATTACTGATTATATAAACTTATTCAATAACATTGAGGAATTTTTAAGTGTCATTTTTTCCTTATCATTTTGTTTATAATCTTAATTACCCCACATAACATTTTCCATAGAAATAAAAATTATTATGGTTAATATTAACAATGTCTAAAAATAATAGGTTCTTATTCGTGAAATTTGAACCCGCTAATTTCAAATATGGATTCCATTTTTAGAAAATTCATTTCATATATGTGGATGAATATTATTTTAAATAGACTCCTAAAATGAAATTAATAACAACATTTTAGAAAAATGATATTTTTTCAATATATTGTTGGTTTCTAAATTAATGTAATTTTTTTAAAAACTAGTTGATTATTATAATTATAAAAAATTATTTATATTTTAAAACAACTTAGAATTATAATTTAAATTTTTTAAATAATAAAAAAAATTGATATTTAAATTATGATACATATTTTTCAATATTAAATTAGAAGACAATATTTTTACATAAGACTCAAAAATACATCATTCTATAATTTTGGAATGTTGAAAAACCTATAATTTGAAAATTAATCTTTTGAATTAAACCATATGAAAATGATTGTATTAAAAATATTTCATTTTTATTTCAAAATTTCATAATACTTTTATTATGAATATAAATATTCAATTAATATATACTAATAAATATTAAAATGGTTTATTATATCATTACATGGGATGTTATATTCCTCCCCCCTCTATGAAATTATATCCTTACAATTTTATTCACTTATTAAAAAGGTCTATGTATCATTCCCTCATAGAATTTTCTATTTCCCAAGATGCTTCGTTAATCATATGGTTTTCCATACATAATTCACTTTATGAATATCCATATTCCAAAATTGTTTCACTGTATTTCCCATGTTTCTTCATTAACATATGGTCTTCCATACAGTTTTAAATGGAGATGAATTTATAAAAATATTATCAACTCCCTAGAATGAATAATTTTTCCCCCCATTAACTACATGAATTTTATACCTACTCTATATTGTCCTCATATGATGAATCATATTCACCTTTTTAAACATTTCCTCTCCCATCTACGGTCCAATGAACATTTTTTCTAGCACTACATCCAAAAATTCCACAGTTGGGCATACCATTCCATATCATTTCTGAAATGGTGCAATCAGAATACTTGATTGAGAACTATAATTATATGAATACTCAATTACTGAATGTTTTGTTCACAAATTACCCATTAATACAAGAAAGGTAATAATTATTTTCTTCTATTGTATGAATAATACTATAAAACTATCTATCATATTCATGATGAAAGCATGTACTAAAATTTAACTCATTAACAAAATTCTTTTGATGACCTTTCCAAAATTTAAAAGTGTATCTGGGAACAATATTAGATAAAATGGAGATAAAAACTCCATGTAATCTGAATTTATACTTGATATAAATTCAGTAATATTAAACTAAATACATAGTATCTTCAATGGAATAGACATTCATAGATTTAATTATTTGATGAATATTATTTCAAACAACATTATTTTAGGGATATGTATTTTGAAAGACTACAAACAAATCCATGGGTACACTTTACCATTTCTACGATGGTACTAGGTGTGGATGAATGATCCCCATTAATAATTTGTTTTGACTTATTGATATGTCAAACATTTCACAGTAAAGTCAACAATATATCTTTTCATTGTAGCACACATGTAACCCAACCAAGGGACTCTATATATCATTGAGAATCCATGGAGAATATAAAACATGAGTTTCACTAAAAAATTGACATTCAATTAGGATTCGCATGGCTCATATAATCTCATTAAAATTCTCAAAACACATTTTTTTCAATATGAAATTATGTATAATTAATCATGTTAAAAAATTTGACCTCTTCATATAAATATAAGATTTCTATCTAATCATGCATAATTAGTTTTTGTAGATATGGTTTTTTGGACACATGAAAAAATAGTGGATGTTCCTACATGAACAATATATTTTAAAAAAATCAAAAAAACAATTACCTATCATTCATGTTCCAAAAATATATTGGTTAATGTAGAATTATTTTTTTGAATGAAAGCATCTATTATTTTTTACCTTTTCTAGGATAAAAATGGAATATTCTATTGTAATCCTTAATTAGTTTCTACAATATTCTATGCCTCATGTTCAACTATTTATAAGTAAATATACACTCAAACTTACATTATCAATATATATTTTACACATTACTCTATATAAATGATGCCACCAAATTCTTAAACCAATACCCATCAAAGATAATTTAAAATCTTGTGTATCATAATTTAACTCATGTTTATTTATTTGATGTGAAGCATGATGAAATATCTGATCATTCTACATAAGAATATAACTATTTTTCTCTAATGAATCATTCCTGTAAAATATGAATTCATTATTTCTAGAGAGAAATAAAAAAATAGTATTATTCACAAATATTATTTTTATTTCATACAAATACTAATACAATGATTTTATCTGGGAAAATTTAAATCATTTTTGGGTTTATATGATCCATGTTCAAGGAAGAAAATAATTTTCGTCAAAAAACATCCTTTAGTAACCGACTAAACCAAGTATACTATGAATCTATTCAACTATTTTAGGTCATGGAAACTCTTTAAAAATATTTTTGTTGGAAGGGGGAAGAGGTATTCCATATTTATAAATAATATTACATTTGAATGAAATTTGTTGAAATCAAATTTCCATGTTACAAAATATTAAAAATATTTCATTTTCATTTAATAATTGCAAAACAATTTTTATTTTTATTTAATGATCCTATTTACTATTAAATTATTCCAATATATCATTAATAAACTCAAAAAAACATATATAACTAATATTCATAATAAATATTCATGTGATATATGAATACAGTTGGTTAACTATTCTACCCAAAGGGAAAGACTACAAACTTATAATTCCCTTATCTACTCTGAAATATAAGCATCTAGGAAAAACTCCATCACCTCTATCTAACTGTACTATGATCTAAAATCAATCATCAAAATATATTAGCCTCCCATGAGCCCTTATCACATCCTTAAATATCCCTTCATAAACACTAGTAGTAAAAAATTACTTTTCCAGAACATTTTTATTTTGATCAATATAATTTAAAAACTCTGTTACAAATTTGAACATATATTAGTATGTAAGATAAAAGTTAGAAACATAAAACATGATGATCTGAAAATATTTCTACCCTTTATGAAAAACCAAATCACCAAAAAAAAATACTCTATAAAGGAGGCATCCATAGAGTCCTTCTTTGTTTCATTCATGTAGAAAAGATTGTTGATTCAATGAAAGAAGTATGTACAGAGGCATGCAGTACACATGAGTATGGGGTCACTATTTACCATAAAATCTAGAGGATTGATTAAATTTTTCCTTAAATGTTGATATATTGCAAAAAATTCACCAAAAGTTTCCTTCCTACAATGTTCAAGAAAACATCCTCCATCAACCCTTGGAGTTCATACACAAAGAAAAATACTCCTAGAAATCTGTTCTATAGGGATATGATGTTTCATTGCAATATCCTCCCACTACAACCAAGGTGTTCATGTATATTCTAACTTCAACTTATTTTTTATCCATGTTGCAAAAGAATATACCCCTCAAAAAAAATTAAACAGAATGCAATAATTTTGTAAAATTTAATATCATTACTGTATGTAGTATCTATTATTCCATACTGATTAATAGTAAAACAATTTACTATTATACTGATTTTGAAAGGTTGTGGATGAAGTATAAAACCAATCCTAGAAATTCATATCACTATCATGTATTATATAATGGATAAATAAATACCTTCAAAAATTCATTTTGAAACAAACTTAAATTTATTGTGGATGGAGATGAACATTCCTAACACAAAAATCATTTTCAAACATTGGGGGATTACTAGACTACAACCGCCACCCCAACAAAGGAGGACACAAATTCTCTAGTATATGGGGATGAAGAAGTCCATCTAATTAAGGACCGATTTAGCTAAAACATTCTTCAATATATTATAATGTTCCCACAAATGATACATACCCAAAAATATGGGATGAATTTTTGCAACCTGATGATAAAATACTGTGAAATTTTCATGACATTGAAACCCACCAAAATCATAGAGAACAAGATTTTGACAATATATTACTCATATGGTCATTTGATTAAGATGAACTGGTACTATTTTATATCATTCAAATCATACCAAGGGAAAATCTAGAAGTATTGGAACAATGTGGGAGGATCTTATATCATGCACAAGGTCCACTCTAACAAAGAAAATTTCATGATCATGATGAATATAGATCTAAATACAACCCCTACCAATGAAAGGATTCTCAATAAATACTTCAATTAATAAAGACTAATGGTCTTCATTGATTGAACATAAATGTCATGACTTATGGTCCTAGTCACAAGACCTACAACTAAGAGACTCTATAGTAAGAGGTGTAGAACTGTATTATATATAGCATGATGTCCTTATCATAAGATGTTATGTTTTATGACAATTTTATTATCCCATGATGTAAAACTGAAAGTTTCATTTCCCCATTATTTTACATAAAACTATGCAATACTCTGGTCTATAGTGACGCCTATGGGCTTTTTTCATACGTCTTGTCCCAATTCCACCCCAATAAAAGTTCGTTTTCACCAACACATGGCCATTAAAGACTCTTTTAACATTGTTTTTGTCAATTTTTTGCAAGATATAAAATTTTTCACACTCATATTTCTCAATAATTTTGGAACATAAACAAGAAACCCCTCAATACCAGTACTATGATCTAAAAATTATTGACATCAATCGTCCTTACAATATAATTCAAAATTTAGCAGAGAGTTTCTTATTGCATGTCCTAAAAGCTATCATTCATATCAACAAATTCATAAGAAATTAAATATTATTGAAATATATTTATCCCATGTTGTTAAAATTTAGACTTACTACATGTACCATGAATATTATTCATTAGTAATCTTTCTCTAGAAGCCTCATTACAAAAAAATGGACTGCATCTGGTTAAATTATATCCCTAACACCTATACAACCTTTATGGGACTTAATTATTTCTTTCTCATGTTAGATAACCATCATAATTTACACATAATATTAAGCATCATGGTCGAAATCCCTCTTATTTTATTTTATGATTCTATCATAACAATATGTGGCTATATTACTTTCATTAATAGATATATAGTAACACCTAGATATCAATATTTATGCCAAACAACAATTTAAAAAAATAACCCCTCGCTACTGCTGAAGTTGATCATTGTGGAAAATCTATCATAGAACTATGTGTGGATTCATTCTTGAATTGAGCATATTCATAGTTATGAACCTTTCCTATGTCTTATACCAATAATAAATTATAAAATAAATTTTTCCACTCTTTATGATCGGATCAGACCTACACAATTAATGTTTACCCATTATTGGTTGATTTATAAATTAAATTATCCTTCCATAACAAGCCATAATTCTTTTGTAATGAAATCACTTTGTTTGGGTAAATCCATATCAACATAAGAATTCTTTTTCCATTGATAATTTAATTTCTGATAAAATATGATATTTTTTTGGATTATTCGCAATACGCCCCATACTAGACTTATATATGTCACCCAAACCAATCATTTCAACTAGGGGAACATTAATCCTCAGTAGAAACCTCTTCTACCTAATTACACCATAATAATATCCTAATTGAATGGATTTTATGAAAATATACACAATAATTCCCTTATTACATTTACAATATCACTTTTTGTATTCAAATTCCCTTAGATTTTAGCCTAAAACATTCACACTACATGATTATAAAATGATGGATTACTCTTGGCTAGATCATTATGAAATGGATTGTCACTATTCATTTATTCAAAGATATCCAGAAATAAATTGAATCCTTAATCATCATATCAATATGATATTAACTTTCATGGTCTATGTCCTTATCCCAGAACATTAAAATACATGATTATTTACGCCACATCTTAGAGGATTATTTCCTTCTTGTGTCCTTCATCAACCAAATCACCCAGAAGAACCACATATCAATTGATTCTTATTTCATCATGACTTTTAGGGATGATGGGGTACTACACTCTAGGTCCATACAAAAATAAATAAATATTACACATGCCATATTAGTGACAGATAAATATGGAAAATTTGTTACCAAGAAGAACAAATGGCTTCATTCATATCCTAGTGTGATACATATCTATTCCTATATCTTCCATACTAGGAACAACCACCAAAGTAACCCAAACTTGTTCATTACTCCATTCATTGACAAAAACCCTATATAGGGTGGAATTTTTGGATTTCTTTTTAGGGGATGTTTGTTTCATTATCATAGTTAAAATAGAATCTCGCCTTCATTACATATAAATCATATTTAATAATGTTTTTTATCCTCTATTGAATGTTATGGAACTAATGATTACTTTATTCTTAATCCCATTACATTCACAAACCACGTTGAATGGTCTTGAAACATTTTTATCCTCATAAACCCCTATACATTGACCATCAATTATAGACATTCATAAATATGATGAAAACCTATGTTCTGACAATGAATAATATTCTCTAGTATGGCCTTATAAATTTCTCCACATGTATGGAATGTCAATCAGTGGAAGCCTTATCCATTGGAAAGGGTCCTTTAATCACTATATGCCGGAAAAACATCAAGCTACAAACCACATTTCAAATATTCATCATGGTTATTCCATCAGTATTTGTCCCATATCAAATATTCAGATCTATAAATTATAGAATAATTAAATAAAACCTTCCTTTTCATACCTAAATAATTTTAGAGAAATCTCTTCCAGAAAACCGCAAGGTAGTCCTTACTCACATAACTCATGGCCAAAGTAGTTTGACATATAACCATAGTTGCATTGGTTCCTCGTGAAAGACATGATGATTGTAATGAAAAGAGTTGTATTGATCTTCAATTATAAAATCCAAAATGTTCGGACTAAGAAAAAGTAGAGTCTCTTCTAAATAATTTTGACATTGAAGGGTCTTGGAAAAATAGGGTGATCAAACCTAAAAAAGAATAAAACCCATTTGGTCGAAAACCATTAAATGTTCACCAATTTAAAATTGATGTATCACCCACTATGTATTATTTATGAAAAATATAGTCCGTATTATGTGAAATTAAAATAATAAATACTATTATTAAGGATTGTAATTTGACTCTAGAAAAAGTAAAATTGTTAGAATAGGGTCTCAAGTCCATAGGAAAACATTGATCATCTTCTTATCCCCATCATTGTAATTAAAAATAAATTACTAAATCTCATTAAGTTATTAAATCCATATTTAGAGTTACAATATAATTATATATAGAACCTTTATAGTAATTGAATAATTATGAATAATTAATTTTCATTTTTGGATCAAAATTCCCAAGTGAATACACAAATTTGAGTCATTATCTATGTTTTTATTATTTTCGTTAGAATAATCATTGATCTATCACAGTTTCGCATAAGACTTGTTTACCATTTCCACCCCCCCCCCAGTCAACTATTTGGTGATGGAATCCCATGTTACATTGAGGTTATCATTTTCTATAGAAAAGTGTCAATTAATTAGTCCCCAACACTATTTAAGGATTGATTGAGTAAAACATGCTATCTCTTGACAACATAAATCATTTAATGAGGTCTTAAAATTTGAATTGATTTCTCCTTGATTTTTAACTACTTCTCTTCCACTTCCCCCACATTATTGAGTTATACAATGCATATGGCAACAACTATGGCTATCGAAATATCCCGGAAATTTTACCAAGGAGAGTCAAAAAAATTTATCTCGCTCTCAATTACAAATAATATACTTCATGGAATGATAGATTCTGTGATAATCAAGTCACCCATATCCGAAATTGGTGAACATGGTTTGAATGTGATGAAGTCATGAAAGAATACCTTCAGGATTATTCTCCAAAACTATCATCCAAATGTATCTCCTGAAAAAGTGATGTAAAATTCATATTGCATCATCAGAATCACAGTCTGTCTTAGAGCCACAATAATAGGAGGAGATGTTCTATAGAATAAAATCTCGTGTGCAAGAAAAACATTCCTTTTAGGAGTGGAATCATCCACACAATTGAAAATAATTTTGGATGGGATTGATGATTCCCCTCCATGTTTGGGAATTGGAGTAGAAGGAAGTGAAATATAAATGAATTACTATACATAATTGGGAGATATAAAATAGAAAAACATAAATTTTATCAACTAATGTGATTGAAGAAATATATTGATTATTATTCCACCTATATTTTTTTATCCAACAATAATCAACCTCAATTGTTTGGAATATGATTTAATTCTCAGGAGGTACATCCACTGAATTCCGCATATCCTAGATGTAATTCTCATGGTATCCTCCTACTTTAGGAAATTTATCCAATACTCCTTCTACATCAGGATTATGATGGACCATAATTCCTTTTTCACGGATCATCATGGTGTTGTTTTCTATGGAAAAATATTTACAATTCATGACCATTTATTTAATACAAAGAATTTATGGATGTCCCCCATGGTTAAAAACATAAAATAAGAAATCTCACATCCATCCAATTAATTATCAAATTCATTAATATCCTTTAAAGAGTCATTAAAATAAAAACCACGAATATTTTCTTCGATTTTCTCTATTTCATTAAATAATACTTCATGCCTCATACCATCATCACTATAAGGGATATCAAAAAAAATACATTTAGAAGTCATATTAGCTCCACTATTGGATCCATACAGTACCACTAAAAAAGATAATAATCCTTTATGTCCCAAAAAATCAATATGAGCACCGTCACATTCATGTGATGTAATGGGGTCCCTATCATCCCCTTCTAGGATGGTGATAGGACTATCAGTAGTGTTTGAAGCATCATCTTGTTTATATAGAGGACTTGAAATATTAAATTTAATAGAAGGTAGTTATTGGTACATGAAACCTTCTGATGTGAGTATGACATTTCCAGGATCATCAGCCCTCTATAAAATAATAATAATAAATGGGGATTTATCTCATGACCCTTTTTTTGTCAAATTGAAGGAATTCATAACAGGAATATTTTCCTCATATGGAAAAATAACATCATTAATTCTCTACAGGTCTACTCTGAAAAAATTATAATTCTCAAACAATTATACTTAATTCATTAAAATGAGTATTGTAGTAGGTCGAGATTGATCCCAAGAGATGGTGAAATAATTTTGAATAGACTTTTAAATGATTTAATGTGAATAATTTTGATAAATATATTATAAAACATGTGTTTCAATTAATTTTGATAAAGTAAAAAAATAAAATAAGTTTTATTGGTTTGTATAAAATTTTAAAAAGTGTTCTAGGGTTTTGTAATTTTAGGGTTCCTGTAAAATTGGATTGATGAAAATATGTTTACTAATTCATGATGAGGGTCATATTGGATATGAGGAATATCTAATGGTCATTTTATCCACTTCTAAATGCAAAAATACCATATTTTCCATGGTCTAGTATTTTAGGTTATTATCGAATCGATTTTATCTTGAACCTGTATTTGACCCTGATTTACCCAAAACTAGACAATGGTTATTCATTTTTTAGGGTTTAAATCTCATAATATTTATGTTCCTTTTATATTAAAATATCAATTATCATGATACAACAAAAAATTATGGTATTGGATGTTGTGGATTAAATTGTAGACAACCTGGTATATGATTAAATGAAAATAAATTAATCCAACACAGCTTCCCACTTATATGGAATACCACAAGAACAAGGAGGGTTCACCCCCGTATCCTATTTATGATAGGAAAATCAGAAAGGAGAAAAAATATAATAATTAAAATTGAGATGAACTTAGGGAGGTCCCTACACAACACAGCTTCTCACTCTAGTATTTGGTCTATGGATCTCCTTCCACAACAATAGGATAACCCTCCATTTATAGGATATAGAAGGGATGTATTATTATTTAAGATGATTAATAATTGCACCAATGGTTATTGATGGAAGATTATATGTCATTTATTATTTCCAAAATTGTAAGGATTAATCATTTAAATATAGATATTAATTTATTAAAACACTCTAAAATATATGCATGAAATAATGATATCGGTTTCTCATCGATCATATTCTCCTTAGATCATGAAAAGTCATCCTTAAACCCCTTGAGTGAGGAGAGGTGAGTATATAATATGACCCATAATAATGATCATACACTTAATTTGGGGATATCAAGAATGAATTATATCATGATAACTCACCATGACTAACTATGTGCTTGTATGTGAATTCTACAGTACTTCATTCCTTAATGTTAGATAGATGAAGGTTAATACAAGCCTCTTAAATGATTGGAAATATAGGTATTATTCATGTATACCCTACAAAAATCACCTCTTATATTATTCAACGGCCCGAGGATAGTTTTTGGGACTCATGAGTAGATCCCCTCCCAAATGGGGGTCCACGTCAGGCCATACATTAGTGATTTTATCTCAGGTACCTATCCCACTCGGTTATAAATGTAATTTTTATTTATTTATTAAAAAAATCCAATATTTAAAAAAATAGTGAATGAAATAATGAAGATAGAGAGAAAAAGTCATACATCATAAATTTAGAATATTTCATCCCATTAATTAGTGGATTGATCATCTATCACCTCAACATCCCCATGGTCATTCATAACCTCCACTCACATTGTAGAGGGAATCCAATAATCAGTATAATTTATGAGAATATATATCTATAGGCTATGAATCCCCACCTAAATAGGGTTATAATCAATGTGATGTTCATGGGTAGTTAAAATTCCCATTATGCCAAATCTGCCTACCATCTTAGAAAAATTACCATGGATCCTTGTTGTTTGAAGTGTTTTCCTTCAACAATTTAACTACCTAAGTCCACTTTTAATCTAAGGTCACTCATGGTGGCTATGAAAATTATGTAACATCTATCAAAATCATTATTTTTATGGTAATCTCATTCTACGAATAATTTTGAACAACTGGAACCTGAATCAACCAATGGTAGTGGTTACTTAATAATCTCATCCCAACATGTGCCTTATTTTCACTTACATACAACTTTTTTTCCATCGTCAAAAATCTTTTATATGTTTTATATGAATTAGAATCATAACCCTGGGGTTAATATATGCTTCCATGATACCCTAGACCAATATTTATCTATGATTCCACTTGTGTGGACAACCTCTATCAACACCACTTGAGGATATGGAAATATATATGATTTATCATTCCTAGAGTTCATAATAGTGGATAACCTAAGCGTAAGAATATTAACTAACACTAGAGTTAGATAAAAATATTTAAGAACCTGATGTTTTTGGGCCATAATTTCATTATTAACAAATCTTGAATGCATATGAGGGGATATGGTTAGACGTTTACAGCACATAAATTGACATGAAGTTATCTAAGGAACATAAGTTTCACATGTATCCTATCCATGAATCTGTGATAGTAACATTACACCCCAAAATGAAATCATGTATAACCTAAGTGTATCATTATATTTTATATCATTAGTGAACATTTCTATACGATAATTCCCATATAGAAAGTAGATGAATACTCTTAAAAGATTTATTTATTTTAAATTATCATCATTCATCAATGATAGTTAGTGGATCAGAATAACAGATTAAATGAATGGTTGAAACTATCTTCCATGAAGATTTATTTAACTTAGAAGAACATAAAAATTGTTGTGTACCGAAATACACCCCCACAACCCCTAAAATTTACATGCAATTCTAAAATTATCTCCCTAGTATACACATGGAATAATCTATATTGAATCCTATTCATGAATGGATCTTCAAACCCAATGTCACTCCCCATTTAAAAAATGGCCTCTAAAAATGTCAATGCCCTCATACAATCATCTGATTAAAAAAGCAGTAGCTTGTAGGTGAAAAACAAAATTTCTAAAAAAACTAGTTAGATGATTCTTGGTGGGTTTTTCATAGATGACTATGCTGCTACATTGGAAATAATGGAATTTTTTCAATATGATAAATATTAAATGAGTAATTCCACATGTTTTTGTTATATTCAAACATTTATTCTTTTTTCATGTGGGGACCATTCACTTGGGATCTAGGAAAATGTTCAATCATGAATCATATCACACATCCCCCTTAGGTTAGGGTCTTCCTTCCAATTATTTTGGGCTAACTACAACAACTCAAAAGGTAATACAATAATCCGTTAAATAGCTTCACATGTTTTATTTATCAGGATAAACTCATAAAACTTCCCCACAGGGATGGGGGCATCAGAATTCTTATAAACATCCTATAATCTTTTACCAAATTAACAAGGGTTCAAATAACATTTATTTGTTTGTGAAGTCCACCGACTTAATAAATTGGGGATAATTTATGACTTCCTATATACCAATGTCCGGGCCACCCAAAAAGACTAATAAAATCAACGACCTACTACTCGACCACAAATTAAGTACACATTTTTCACACCCAATACACACACATACACTATATTTTGACACCTTTTCAAGAGAGGATGTTTCATTCTTCCATCATGTGTTTTGATAGAAATATCTTTAAATCAAATAAGATTGATGTGTATTAGAGTGTCATTAAATTATGAGTGTGAGGTATTATATCCAAAGTAAAAATACTATGTTTCATGACACAATACCACGATAAAACGTCTTCATTGATATAAATTCCCTAAGATGAGATTTTGGATGTGATAAAATTCATGTAATTTTGGAAGTAGTAAAGAAGGAACTAATTATTTATCTTTGAGATTAAATTTTTTTAGGAGTATTTGATCGTAAAGAAGTAGTATATCTCTCTTGGGGTATTTTAGATTATATTTATTCTGATGTTTCAAATAATCTAGAATCTTTTTGTCACACACATCATAATTATATAGCCTGATGATTTCTATCATCTCCTTGATATGTGCAATGGCTTTTTCCCCCTAGAATCTATCTCTGTGAGAATCCATTGGAAGTCATCAATAAAATATAGATATTATTATTATAGTTAAATTCATTATTTGTAAGATTAAAAATTAGGTAAATACGTTGCCTCATATGGGCCACTTTCCCAGTTGGCCTCATAAATATCTCTCAACTAGGTTTCATCACACATGAAACTTTCCCATTGGTCATTTTCTAGGCCACTAACATATGTGGAATAAGATATTCCACTATCCTAGGCATCCTAACATATGACACTCTCTTAATTGGACAAATGTATGATACATTCCCATGTTGTTGTGCATCAGATGTGATGACATAAAATTTTTATATGATTATTTATTTAGTATATGGAGTGTAGAGATTACTATAATTTTGAGATAAAATGGGAGAGAGAAAAGTTCTTGTGAGAGGATGTACTACATACATGCAACAATATTTTTAAACATGTGAGTACATGTGTGGAATGTTTGTGCGATGCTCCTTTGTAATATACATAAGTGGTGGACCTATTTAATTATCCTTCACGGCTCTTTTGTTCAACTCCCACTAGTGTGACATACAATTAATAATGTTCGTCATGATCAAGAAAAAATATACACAATAAAGTAGAGGAAATTTAATGAAGGGTCCATCAATGTCCATATTTCTCAACACGAGGATCACACCCTCTTCTTCAAATCAAATCCAACCATGACTGGGGAATTGTTTTAAAAATCACTTTTTCAAATGATGATGATATTTTTATTGTAAAAATAAAACAAATAATATAAAAAGAAACATGTATCAGGGATCCCATGTTTTCACCCAAGTGATCACATGAAAAGGCCAACTTATCCACCATGAATCATCACATAGGTCTGGTATAGATAGACAACTATATTGCATAGCTTCACATAGTACATTGCATCCCTGAGACTCTTCACTGCATAATGACATGTGTGAATAACTCATGAAAGATTGTTGTGTTAACTTACAACAAAGGCATGGTTCCCAAAAAAATTTATAAATAGGACCCTTTCTCCTCATATGACAAGAATAGAATTCAAGGACACTACTAAAAGCTCCCTCTACACGTGTCCTTCATCAAGGTCTTAAAAAATATATAGGTATTTCTCAATTTCATAAATAATATGGAAATAATGAGAGTATAAGGGATATGGTTATAAAAGGCCTAAAAATTATTTCATGAGGAACCACTTTACAGAATCCAAAAAAACTACTGTGAGTTCCCCCTCTTATGATCTTACATACATGTGACCCTTCTAAACGTTTTTAGGAGATCCAATAATGGTCTCACCCATGTTTTGTTTCTAGGTATCCTAGAACCCATAGTCTCCCAGGCACCACCTATGTAGGGTAGTATCCAAGTCTCCCTGAAAGTACCCACGTAAGGTCTTAATCCATTCATGTACAACATGGGCATGTCTAAAACCAACCACCCAGGCGGTACTTAGGATAGGTCCTATTTAGTCTCCCAAGTATCCTTTATGAGCGAAACAATCCATCCTCTTAGGTACCACCTAGGTGAGGCACCCTCCATATTTCCTATGAATATCCTATGATAAGAAACCATTAATCCACATTTAATATCATCTATGGTAGGGAGTGTCATTAAAAGGTGCCTCAATATGTGGGGTACCAAGTAAATACCCCTATCAAAACATCTAGATATGATTGATCAGAACACATGGAACTATTGTGTGTCCTCTAAATTATACATTCTGATGGTAATTTACATACATTTTTTACGCTACCTAGTATGTGGTGTCCTCATAGTTTAATCAATTATACATCTAGATGTAATAAGGATACCAACTATAGGAATAATTGTGCAGACCAAGGGTTTGAAAATATTAGAAGGGCCCGGAACACATAAGCATCTATTTTATTCTTAGATACCCCTACATGACTTCATAATAATCTTCCAAAGGACTTTAGGAAATTAAATCTATTGTAAATCCATCATGTTGTAAGAACTTAGTCATTCATACTAGGCAATCCCCCACCGTCCATATCTTCACCTTTATCAACCCTTGGATAAAGGAGTTTGTGATGGCCTCCAACTCTTTTGCTTCCCCTAATTAACCACACTGAGCATCGACCACATACTCTTAGAGACTAGTGATTATTGAGTCATCGTCAAAATAAAATACCCTAAAAAATGTGACTCATCCATAAGTTTAATAAAAAACTATTAAAAACTACAAGATATTTTATTCATGTATTCTTGAGATATGTATGAATCATACATTAGATCCATACCCAACACATTCCAATCACCATAATACTTATTTGGTAACATTTCTTATAGGATCATGACCCCAACTAGGAAGGACATATTAATTTTGGGTCCCCCTCATTTCTACCTTCTTATATAAAATAATTGATTTAGGTTACCACCATAAAAGGTTGTATCCCTTCCAAGTCCTTTTGGTTGTTTTGGTGTATGTGCCACAAAATCATTATCTAGGAACATTCCATCTATTTTTTTAGGCCACAT
This sequence comes from Viscum album, assembly GCA_963277665.1. Taxonomy (NCBI): domain Eukaryota; kingdom Viridiplantae; phylum Streptophyta; class Magnoliopsida; order Santalales; family Viscaceae; genus Viscum; species Viscum album. Next base: position 1,755,164,099 of record OY728158.1, on the reverse strand, counting down.
GAAATTAAAATTCATAGTCTTTACCTTGTCACATATCCATAAAATTCCCATTATGTGGCACTATACTACATGTTTTGTGATGTGTTCTACAAGGACTAGAATGAAAACAATATCATGGTCCTAATCAAGAATTAAAAACAACTATCAGTTTCTTGGATGATGGAAATTTCTAGAGATCCCAATGGTGTTTCCTAATACCAGAATCATTATAATAAATTACATAAGATCCTCCATTCAGTGTAAAAATGGTTCCGTTTTCCGAGAACATCAAATACATACTTATGGTTCCAAATCTCATACATTATAAAAATCATTTTTTAGTATAAGGATTACTCAATTTATGGTAGTTATTTGATAAAGAATCAGTTATATGTAATAAATTTGAAAAAAAAACCATAAAGTATGAAATAATTACTCCTAAAAAGATTCAATGAGCCTAACCTCCCATCCTTTTGATTAATGTGAGTCCCTAAGTGTCAATGGGACTGTATCTGAAAATAAACCTTCCTTTGGAAAGGTTGTTCACAGGAAATCCGGAATTGAAATCCATTGGGTGTTTCTCATTCTACGAAAAAACCCCATTGGAAACCTCTCAAAAATGAAATGAAAATAATAATGGATTATTTTAAATGAAGGATAATTTCACAACCAGAAAAAAACTCTATTAAATCATCACTTGGTTTTCTAAATGAAACAATGAAATTCAGAATGAAAAACATTGTTTTAATAGTTGAATCGTGATTATATATGGACTTTGATAAAAAAAATTATTTCATGAAATGTACTAACTAAAATGAGACCTTATTAAGTAGTGGTTAGTAACATTATATTCTTATTTATAGTGTTAGGTTTAAGATGAATGTATAATCTAGTTGTAGTTTAATGTCAGGTAGATACAAATATGTTTTGGAAATATATTTTATTCTGTTTGTATGATTATTTTGTGTAATTATTTTGGTATAAAATTATAGGAAATAAAATTTTTAAGATTAACGATACATTTTTTATAGAATATATTTAAATTATTAATGGTTTTATAATATATTAATATATCTCATTGTCATGTTTGATCACTAATATATTAATTTTGTATCTAGTTTTATAAATACCAACTCAATATAACCTCAAATTACCCAAGAATGATATATATTATATTCAGAGTGATATTGGTTGAATCAAGTCTAATACATGTTTATTTGTATGATCATTAGGCTGACATGAATGTTATTTAATGTATGAAATCATGAGATTAAAGTTTCCAATGGTGGTTTTTGATAAATCACATACAATAAACATATCTCTATCTGATTTTTTTTGTTTTAGTGATGGTGGGAACTAGAATGACTCATGGAAGAGAGGGATAACTCCATTGTTGTCTCAATGAAAAAACCACCAAAATTGGAACTAGAGTATGAAAATATTGTATTATGCCCAGATAACTATCATAATATATGAATAGTATTGTGAACAGTAATGCACTCCAAATCATGAAACTGAATGAAAATATGATGTCTCATTAATGATCAATTGAATGAAAATATTATTGAAGTAATATATAATTTTAAATATGTGAAAAATGTGGGAAAATGATGGGGAAAATTACTTTATTGGGATATATAAATGGTATTTGTATATAGATGAAGGTTATTTGAGTCACTAGTGTAAGGGAGTGTGGGAAGAAACAAAAATCAGTTTCTATAATTTGAATAATGTTGGTAATAATAAAACAAAACCTCCCAAACCAAACAAAAATTGGTAAATAGTCACTAAGAAACATTAAAACAAGAATTATCCAGTACAATAGCTACTAATGATTCAGATTGGGAGTTCTCACTCAAGATTTTCTAGTGTCTCATTGAATGTATGTATTAAAATACCTCTAGATGTTGAGTTTCAAATTAATACCCCTTGTGAAATTATAATCATATAAATCATTTATATGTTATGTGAGAAGTTATTCTAAATGAATTTATATACTTGTACCATATAATAATTTTATGTGAAATTATGAATTGGATATCATATTAAATAACATTTATGTATCATAATATTTATTCATTTTCTAATATTATTTTTTTAGTCGAAAATAATGGACTTATGAAATTTATACTTTATATTTTTTATCGCTATGTAAGATTAACATATGATGTTTCACTACCTTGATTGAAATATAATATTAAACTAAATAATAATATAATTAATTTTGAAATATTCTTTGTACATAGAATGCCTATGAAAAATATTTTAAGAACTGAGGTAAAATGATAATATGAAGATATATATATAAATTGTTTTGAATATATCCTTAATTATTTAATTTTTAAGGTGATGTTGGGTAATAGAATTCCTTCAAATTCTCATACCTTAGATTGAATTCATAATAAATAAATATAAGGATTAAAAATGGCATACCAACCTCATTATATTATATATATATATATAATTAAAAATCATAATAACTATATTAAAAAAAGGATTATACATTAAAAAAATTTGTTAAAAATTATATTTTCAAACTAAAAGAAATTTTATTTGATAAAAATGTTTTAATATTTTAAATAATAATATTCATATTATTTAATAAGATAAATTTTAACTTGTATTATTACAATTAATTTCTCTATTTGAAAATTGATTATCTTTATAAAATTAAAAGTGGTAAATTGGGTTAAATAAAGTATAAAATACCTAAAAATCTAAACTATGTTCCCTAAAATGAATGGATGAGATTTAGATCACAGAAGACAAGATTCATGTAATATATTTTCCATTTTAGAGATTTTTTACATTGAAAAATATATTAAATTGTTGAAAAATATATAGGTTCTTTCAAATTTTTTATTTCATTAACATATAAATATATACCACATACACCCTCTGCAAATACACTTCAACAATGAATTCATGCTTTAATATCACTAATTATAATCTCCCTATAACTCTTTATCATAAACATATTACAAAAGGACATTATTTATTTCCTATATAATAATTCCCTAACATGAACAACCTTGTTTGAGTCGGAGGTGCTGATGACCTCGTGTACTCCTCCCCATACATAAGAGGTCGTAAATTAGAAGAAAGATTCTCGAAAATGTTAGTGGGGATACAACACCATTTTTATTAAATTATTATATGATAAATATAAATAAAATATAATAGAACTCATTTTATAATGCATGGAGATAAATAGAAATAATGAAATAACAAACTCAAATGGCACACATGTCATACATGTAAATAAACAAGCTCCATCCATGTCACGAAAAACTAGAGTAATAATTTCAGAATATATAAAATACATAATGAAATTATATTAAATATTCCATAGTATATCTTAGTACTTCTACTAGAGTCATGATAATGTTCTAAGGTATTTTTCACGATCCCATTTCCCTTATTGATATCTCTAAAAATGATTTATTTGTGGGCAACAAGATTCTCATGTTGGGTGTAAGTAATATAACCGAGTAGGACAATAGAAATTCATCCCAAATATGTGTGAACATGTATAACAATGGTATTATTCGGTAATTATAAATGAATAATAAATAGTAATTAATCATATATTGATCACTTTTTCTCTAACCAAACAATTGTGGGTCCCAACCATACCTGTTTCAGCTCCATACAGGAAGGATAATAATAATGGATGTCAGGAGTGGTAAAGGTGATCTACAATGCAGAAAACAATATCACCTATTATCCTAAACTTATTTAGTGGAAATTATAATAGGATACCAATAGGCACTGATTGATCAGGATACATGTAATCCTCTATGAATCTATTTTAAAATACAATTAACAACCCTCACTCTTCATGTAATCATGATAGTGAGAATCCACCAATATTTTAGTGATCATGATATGTAGTATCCAACAAGAATCACGTAAACATGTATCATGAAATCCCCTTAGAATAAGGATAACCTAAACCATTAAAATGTTATATCATTGTAATTATTGCTTCTAATGTGAACAGCCCCCCTTTAAGGGAATCGAAACCAAAATGATTGACCTATTCAATGTACTAGGAATAATAAATAAAAATTTATAGTAATAAAACATATTAGAAAATAGAATACTAATGATAGAATAAAATGGAATCATGATAGTAACTAAAAACATTCCTAAATATGGGATCAAAATCAAACACAAAAACAAGCTAGATATGCATACTCATGGAACAACTATTACAAATAATTGACATGGACTACATATGCAGACACATGTAATAAAAATAGAGATTGTTCAAATCATATTTTTCAATATAAGAATCATATCACAGATACATGTGTATATAATATACTCAATTACTAAGGAACATCCAACTGCATAGTTTTTGACAAAGTACTCCAATAATTATCAAGGGAATAAATCCGTATAATTTTTTTTGAATAATATATATATATATATATATATATATATATCACACATCAAGTATCCCTACCTTGGATTTTGGATCTTTAAATAAATTTTTTATAAAATTGTCCTATAGAGATTCCATATATTGAAGGGTGATTTAAGAATCACTTGCATCATGGATTCTATCAATAAAACTAGTTATGATATAAGGCAACTGAGGGGATATATTATCAAAATCAATAGACGATTCAAAAAAATACCATGAATTTCTAATAAATTATATATTTAAACTAATGTATTATAAAAATAAAAATTGTCCATGATTAATATAGCATCCCAAGAGTGATCTATGTTTAGAATGAATAAAAAGAATTTGTGAGGATGATCGATATATAGAATCATAATAGGAAATGATCGCCGTTCAAGAGGGATATTCCTCCAGTCAAAGATATTTCATTGAAAATTTACTATAGACCACAATTCATGAACATATACAATGATTCAGTAGTATATGTCATTAGAAACAAATGACTAGGAAACACCATTCTGAATCTATGATATTTTTGAAGGTAATGTGTATAGATAAAGAACAATCTTAATGAATAAATGTATTTACTTAAATTATTTAACCACATTTGAAGATATATCAACCTAAAAATTGATTATGATAGAATATTATTTCATCCACAATATCCTTTTTATGGTGAAAAATCATTTAAATAGTAATATATTAATTATTTTATAAAATAAACGACCATGGTATTTAAAAAAATAAGGTGTTATTCTACAAACATGTTTTAAATGGGTTTTATATCATAAAATACAATTTTATAAAGAAAATAATGTTATATAGAAGATTTTTCTCAAAGTTTTAGTTTAATATTCTCCCATTTGACATGCAGTTTTCCTCCCACGAACCATATCTATTTGTAGGTGTTTTTTGGGCGATCACTGATCCTTCTAAAACACATCATTCATCACATTATTTCCTTCTAGTTTCACTACAACTCACAAGTTGAGAGACCCCTCAGATTCATCATTTCCATCTGTCCTAATAATGTTGTTGCACTATTTTGTGGATATGTTTATCATGTGGGGATGTTCTAATTAATACATTAATGATCATTTGTGTGATCATATTCCATGGGACAGTACATTGTTTTTTGTCATGTGGTGGGTGAGTGTTTTTTGAGGTATATTTTTATCCACCCTCCCCAATATCAGTTTTATTTCATTAGTGTGTTTCGAGGATTTTGGAACTAAATATATAGACCCTATTTTTTTTCCTTCCTATTTTTATAGATCCCATTATTGGTGTGTATGGCCTGAGTTTGTGGTGGGTTGTTCTGTCCCTATACTATTTTCCATGAACCTTGAATGATTTGGTTTTATAAATTATTTTACAAATAAAATGGAAAAATTTATTAATTTTAATGTCTAAAAATGTGGTTGTTTTATAAAATACGGTTTTCCTTGTGTTATGGTAAAACAAAAGATATATTCAGATTAGTGTGAAATGTTTTTATAAAATGGTTTTGAAAATCAGTGTTTCAGAAAATGGAATTGGAAAATGTAACACAGGGGACACCCTGGGTAAATTGTTAGATGGAATATAAATAGTACATGTCCATTAATAATGTTGGGGTTTCACATGGGGGATGTTCCTTGGATCCCTAGACCATGTGACCTAGAGATTTGTAAGACCTATTGTGGGGTTCAATTGAAGTTGTTTTTCTCTACTCTATAGACTCTTTGCATATGTATAAAGATGTGACACATGGAATTGTCTATGTTTAGTTATGGATCATCTAACTATCCTAAACTATACTGATCCTTGGAATTATTTACTAATTCTATGGTTTTATGTAGTTTTATTTTTGATTATATACTTTATTTATGTGATATGATTTGAAACTATTTTACCAGGTTTTTTAGAACATAAAAAATGGGGAGACATTATACTAAGTTGTTGATATTAAATTGTTTAAATAATTATCATTCCTTTTTTAGTTAAAATTAAGGATGTATATATTTTTATGCATAGTATTTATATAGAACACCTTGGTGGGATCCTATTGAACATATATATCTCATACCCTACAGATCATGTTGATAGTTTCTAGACCTAGTTTTTTATTGGATACAAGGAAATGATTTGAGCAACAGGGATGTGGTGTGGTTTTTGTCATATGCTATTGGGTAGATTTTTGTGGAATTTTATTATTTTATATTCTTATCACATGGTTTAGATGTTTATCATTTTAGTTTTATTAATAATTTATTGCACTCATGCAGCGGAGTTTGTTTTTTTTTTGTATTTGAGTTCTATCTCTTCTACAATTGCCATTATATTTTATTTTAAATTTCATCTGGTTTCGTTCATTTGTTTCTTCTACTTATGTATTTATAATACATATCTTATACTTCTGGTTGGGTGAAATAGTTCATTATGGTTGTTTTTTATGCATGGGTGTTAGTATCCAACCCATGGGATCGCAAAATCTCTTCATGTAAACAATAGAACACATCTTGAGTTTTATTAAAAGAGAATCGTGATTATGTTCATTACAAATTGGAATTAGATCCTAGTTTTTGTCAATATTAGAATTTATGTTAGACTACATATAAGATTTTTGGACTTTATATGTAGGTTTTATTGAGTGTTTAGCCAGATCTTGTCGGGATGAGACTCGTCTTACCATGGGATGTTGATATATGTTTCCCCTATGATGAGTTCTTTGTCATAAATTTAGGTTATGATTATTATTTTATGGTTTGAACAATCATTATCCTATCATATGAAAATTTCATATATTTTCAGTGAACATCAGTTTGCATGTGAGATATATTCCTTGGGATCCACTAGATAATATAGTGGGTGATCCTTGATGAAATATTCCAGAGTATCAAAATATTATATAGTCTATCATGTGAGTAGTTCGTTACATTGCGAAAAATGAACAGAATTTCTTGAACATAATTATTCCTTCGTATTTAGGAGTTTGAGTAGAAAGTGAATAATATTGGGTATTCTTATGTGATAATACCTCGTCCATTAATCATAAAAATTATCCCCATGAGGATAAGGACTGAATAGAAAACATTTATCATATAATAGAATTCCTAGAAACACATGAGAATATCAATTTCAATTACATTGTGTTTAGACTCGACTATCCAAACAATAAATTGTGAGATTCCAAAATATTGAATGATATGAAGATGGGAATTGAATGGAGGGGTTCTATGGCCTTCTTCTTACAGTATTTATGTATAAGGTATTATAGTATAGATAAGTATAAAGAGTTCTACTCTTTATAGTAGGGGGTTGTTTGGTGTCTGAGTACGCCAATCAATTCAAAATATGGTTTTTTTTCTATAAAGGAAGCAAACAATGATTATTTGAAGGATGATAAGTACATGTAGAATTTTCAAATGGATTTTATAAATGCAGTATTTAAAATAAATCTTCCCATGCATGAGGAGATCATAGAGAGTGTTATGATGGAATGAAAAATTGTGAATTTTTACCATTCTCTTCCACTTAGTGGATGCTTCTGTGGCCTATAGGGAATGAAGAATTTGTATAATTATTTTATGTGGTGTGGTGGTGGAGATTCTCCGTAATAAGCCTCTAATTCTACATAAATTAAATTATGTAGTGTTCCCCTAAATTTCTACTAGTGTTTCATGGTTTTACAAAACTAATTATTTTTTGCACAACTATGAATATGTGAAATGTTTATATCCAATATAGAATCTTATAGTGATTACATTAGACTATGCCTAATACACGTTATAAGAAGGTATCATAGGATCTAAGGGAAGTTTTTGGGTATTCGGATGCTTCAAATCATATAGGGATTTAGCCACAATATTTTGGAGTAATGTACATTCATGTAGTGGATGAGTATCAAGTTGATGCTTATGTGGGTTCCATGAAAATGAGAGGTACAATCATAACTTCATATTTTGTAGTGACTTAATTATTGTATATATGTTCCCACACTTATTTATATCTATACATTTTTATGATTTTCCAAAACATATTATGTTGTTCTTATACTTTTTTATGGGCTTAGTTACACAAGTTGGAAGACGAAGAGAAATATTTTTTGGTGTCCTTATTCACTATCTAAATTTTTTGTATAATTAGAAGGGTATTTTATATTTTTTGATCTAGATCTATTTCACATAATCATCAATTTTTATTGTATTATCACCCATCATGGTGAATATGATTTTATTCATCTTCATCTCTCAGTCATTACTAATAGAAGGATATCTCATGTGTTTTAGGGAGTAAGGGATATCATGTTGTATGGAAGGACCTTTCCACACATAAATCAGGATTTTGACGGCTATTATTATTGTTCAGCTCCATTTTTTTTCTTCTGTTGTTGATATTAACATAGTTTTTATATATTTTCAAATTAGTTCCCACATAAATTATCACTTATACTTCTATGGAGGTTGTCAGAGTATATGATAGAAGTTGTTTCGGGTACCCACCCAATCCTGAAACCATCTTATTGTATGGAACTAGTGTTTTTAAAGTAACACATGATTAAATTTTATGATCTAACATAGAATGGTTATGTTATCCATATTTTTTAGCTAAGGCCATTCCTAGTGATATTTTCAAATAAGGGAGACTGTTCACATAGATTGTTTGTAGCCTACCAAATTTTGTATTTGGTGATGGATTATAATTTTTTTCCTTTTTCCAGGGTGGATTATTTTCATGTTATGTAAAATAGGTGATTTTGTTTCCAAATATCCATATTCAGTTAGGTTATCACTAGTTCATTGTTTGGGAATATGGAATAATTATGAATGATTTCAAGAGTAGGTATTGACATTTTGAATATCTTGTGATGAAGTTTTGTCTAAAAACACTCCTACTTTTTAGATGGAATTAATTTTAGGACCCATCTCCTAGGGCCCGTGCAGTGACTACCCCAAGCCCACCTTCCATTGGACATGGGTTGGAAACTAGCACTGGAAAAAATTTCCCTAAAATGGGAAGGACTTTCTTCAAAACATGTACACCCATAGACATGGCACACTACGCTCAAGAAAAACAAAATGGAAAAATAATTTTATAACCACAACAAAAAACCTCCACTATGTGTAAAAGTATGTACTAAAAGTAAATGGGACATAATAAAATCCCAACTGAAATGGAAGTACAAAAAAATTAAAAATATCTCATGAGGTCATCTTCTAAGGATCCTACCTAAGGGGTAGGTACAGCTTGTCACTGTTGTTCTCCAAGTCAATTGGTCACCTCCTTGAACCATCTTTCCATTACCTCCGAGCACCATCAAGCCCTGACTTCTGAAGACTCATTCAAGATGTTTGTCATATTCAAATGATACATCAATGTGTGAGTGATTCCCGTGAAGGGGTGAGTACAAAAATACATAGCAGGGACCTCGGTCCCCCCTAAAGTCTCTCATTATTCCATAAAGGAAAAACCACAATACGTGATCACAATCACAAAGCACAAAGTAAAAGGCAACTCACACAAGTTATAACTTCTGTACAGAAATAGTGATTATTAGTCATAAATCTAGTTCATATTATTCTGTCAAGGGACTCTTCTACTGACACACAAAGGATCTCTCAGTGAGACCCTCATAGGATCGCTCGATGCTAACCCACAAAGAATCACTAGGTGCTAACCCACACAGGATCACTCATTGTTGACACACATAAGATCACTATGTGATTACCCACACAGAATCACTTGGTGAAGACCCATAGAAGATCGCTTGCTGCTGAACCACATAGGATAACTTGGTGCGGACTCACATAGGATCGCTCACTGCTGACCTATATAGGACCACTCGGTGTTGACCCATACATGATCACTATTCATTTTTCATGTCACAGCCATCCAGTGGATTCCCAAACAAAGAATGATTTATTTTGGGAGGATCCACTCCTCATGCCATGAGTCATATTTCATCTCACACAAAGTCTAATGAAGAAGTAACCTAACGACCTCGATGTCATATAGGTTCCAATTCAACCGACGACGCATCAACCAGACGCCTGATCTGTAAGTTATATGCATTTTTGTGTCGAGGGTCCAGTTGGATTCAGGAACAATCCAACCCATAAAAACTCCAACACTCTCCAAAACTCATGTGATGTGTCTCAAAAGGACCACCTATTCTTATAGATTCCATCTCTGAATACAGTTCATCAAATATATAACTGGTATAGGAGATATTCCCCTTTAAGCGTAACTCGGTCAAAAAGGGTATGTCTTCTTGCTTACCCGATCGGATCAACCCGACTCATCCCGTTGTGCCAAACCTGAAGTATTTGGGTTCAATTTGGATCGCCTGTGTCATGGGCTCGGCCTGCCCGTCTGGCCATGACCCGATGGGCCGCAAATCCACCTTGCCTGCTGGCTAGGAAAATAGGGTCCACTCCCATCATGAATGTCCAAGTATTTTGGGTCTTCTTTGTAGAGGAGCTTGTTGGCACAACACCACCTGGCTAGTCCCGTTGTACCTGTCATCTGCAAAACCCGCAGACTGAGGGTCCACCCTCTACCGTGGCTCGATGTCGCATCCTACCTATGCGACATGCTGCCACAGTGCAACGCCCATCTATGACATGGAAGGCAATGGTAGGTTGTCCGTATGTCCTCTATGATGCCTTTGGGAACTTCCACTTTCTCACAGCTGTCTTTAGCCGACCTCCGCCTCCTCCGGTTGTCGGTGTCACTACCGCTGAGCTTGAGATGGTATGATTTCCTCAGGAATATACTATTATTGATCGGAATGGCCCAATAGTGGAAGTTAGTTTTAGGTCGTAAATAAAATAATTATGTAACAATTAATTTATTATAAAATTATTATCATCTAAATGTTAACTCAGATTGAAAATATGAGAGTACCATTGAGTTTGTGGGGGTGTTTGCCCATTAGGTAGAGCCTAACCTCGATCTGTGCAGGTCGAGGGTGGATGTTATTTATATTTTACCTTTTTTTAGTCATCTCAAAAGGTATGAACTTTTTACCATGGTTCATCTTGATTATGTATCATGATACCTCCACGTAGAAAGACAACCAGGAATCTTGTGTGTGACCATGAGGATGGTCCGAAATGAGATGAGGCTTCGGTATAGGGACTGTAGCCTGAGATTGTACCCTTGGGTGGTGTCCTAGTAATACCACTACCTGCTCGTTAGTAGTTACTACTGGTGCTACTGGTAGAGGAAACCCATAGGCTCAGTGCATTACATGTCTTTCATCAACAGATAACCCTCAGGTTTCGAGGTGATCCTGAACCACAGGCGGCTCATGACTAGCTTGAGGTAGTGACCGATTTTCTATCTAGTTCGGGCACCATTCGGTCACCACCTCAAGATAGTCCTTAGACTCTTATGATTCAGGCTCACCTAGAAACATGAGTTGTATCTACTGCTGAAACTTGTGTAATTCACTAATCCAATTGGTGTCCTCTACTTATTGCATAAGTAGTAATTGCTGACCAACGGGCAGTGGTAATACTGGGACATCACCTGAAGGTACCATCCTCGAAATGATCCATGTACCAAAGCATCATCACTATGCGGACCATCCCAATGTGCAGGCACTGGTATTCTAGCTGGATGTCTACGTTGAGGCAACTAGATAGAGAATAATGATGAACCTCATTCAAAAGGTCATACCTGGTGAGATAACTCAAAAAAGTTCAAAAATAAAAAACATTCACCCTCGACCCGCATCTATCAAGGTTATGCTCTGCCTAAGGGGTACACTCCCCCACGAACTCAATGGTACTCTCAGATTTTGTATCTGATTTACTGTATAGATTATAAATATTTAACAATAATATAATTGTTAATGAATTATTTTATTTAAGGAAAAAACATACTTCTGTTATTGGATCGTTCTATCAAATGTTATTATCTACCTAAGGAAATAATACCCTCACAAGCTCAGCAGTGGCGGCGGCTGGATACTGCTGGCCGTGGTGAACATAGTGATGGTCAGCCATTGTCGGTCGCATTAGAGAAGGGCAGCATACCGCGGAGGAAGGTTGTAGCGTCGAGCTGCGACATAGGGTAGACCCACAGTTAGTGGCTTCCACAGATTATCTTTCCGGTGGGACCGTCCAGGTGGTGTGGTACCAACTGGAACAGCTCAATTGAAGACCCAAATGGCTAGACCCTTCAGGAGGTAGGTGGACCCCATGCACCTGAAAATCCGGCTAGGCGGTTCCGCGGATTGGTGGGTCATGCACAGCCATGTGGATTATGCTGAATTCATGGCCCAACGGGCCGAGCTCACAGACCAGTTTAACTGGACCGAGGCCATTCCCTTCGATATGGGCCCGGCGGGATGGGTTGGGTCGATCCAACTGGGTCGGACAGGACACAGACTCCTTTTGGCCCAGTTATGCTTAAATAGTCATATCTTCTAAAACATACATTCATTTAACAAGCCGTCTATGGCACTAGTAACCTTAGGATAAGTAATTTCTTTTCAGATACTCCACATGATTATCCGATAATGCTAAAGTTTTGGACGGTTTGGATCTTTCCCAAATCTAACCAGGCCCTCGGCACTAAAATTCCTATAACTTACAGACCATGCCTCTGGTTGACGCATCATATATTTCTTTGTAAGATTTATGAAATTGAAGTTCATTGGGATACTTCTTCATGAGACATCATTCTAGTTGAAATAATACTAATGGATTGAGGAGTGGATCCTATCGAAATCAAGCATGCTTTATGTGGGAATATAGTGGCTAACTATGACGTGATGAATGGATAACGATGCTCTAAGGGTCAGCACCAAGTGATCTTGTGTGGGTCAACACCAAGCGATCATGTGTGGGTTGGCACTAAGCGGTTCTAAGTGGGACATCACCGAGAAAACCTGTGTGGTTCAGCACCAGGAAACCCTTTGTGGGTCAGCACCGAGTGACCTCGTGTAGGTCATCACCTTGATATCTGGTGTGGGTTTTTGCCAAGTGATCCTGTGTGGGTCAACACCGAACAATTCTGTATGGGCCAGTAGCGGAGCCTCTTGATAAAATAAGACGAACTAACTTTACGAATAATCGTCTGTACTTATGTACTTATGTTATACATTATGTTAGGTTTATTTTTCTTTGTTCTTTGTGATTGAAATAATAATTTGTGGCTTTTCCTTTATGCAATTCTGAGTGTCCTTCAGGGGTTTCAGGGTCCCTATTGAGTATTGTTTTACTCAACCATGCACAGGCTCGACCCACACCTTGGTATTTTTTGTGGAGATTATAGAATCCATCACTGAGTCATGAGAATTTAGTGCAACATGGTGCTCAGAGGTGATTGATAGATGGTGGACAGAGGTGCCCAGTTGACGTGGAGAGCCACAATGATCAGCCATTCCAACCCCTCAAGTAGGATCCTTGGTAGATGAACTCATGATATTTTTTTCCTTTTTTCTATACTTCCATTTCAGTTGGCCTTGTATTCTCACCCCTTTACATTCAGTACTTACTTTTACACTAAGTAGGGGTTTCTAGTTGTGGGTGTACCATTCTTTTTCCCTTGTTATTTTTCTTGTGTGCAGTGTACCCTATATTTTTTTGTATATTTTTTTAGGCAATGACTTTCAATCTTATGGATATGTCTTTCTAGTTCCAGTTTCCAACACCTAGCCTATAGATAGTGGTATTAGGGTAGTCATGGAATAGTCCCTGGGAGACTGGTCATGAAATATTGGTATCAAATGAGTTAGTTCTACGAAAATATCTAAGAGACTATTTGTTCAATGGAGAAATATTTTTTAAGTGTCTTGAGTTTGGGTTTCAGTTTGGGGAGTCCAGTGTTGGTGTGGAGGACAATTTATCCATAAACTAGGGCCCAAAATTCTGTTTTCTGACTCGGTACATGAAAACACTAGTTCTATGTGTTTTGAAAATGTTTTCTGTTGATCTCATTTGAGTCAGCTCACCAGGTATGACCTTTTGAACATGGTTAATCTTGATTCTCTATAAATATTCCTCCACGCAAATAGCAATCCAGTTTTCTAGTGTGTGACCACGAGGATGCTCTGCAGAGAGATGAGGCTTCGATACAGGGATCGTTGCCCAAGATGTCCCCTTAGGGTGGTGTCATAGTAATGCCACTATCCATTTTCCACATTTCATACTAGAATTAATGGTAAATATTCATTTATTCTCATTACATTAAATGAGTTTCAGGAAATCCAATAATGTGCACTATTTGAATCTTTAGATTTTTCGATGGATCCTTCTGGGTAGTCCAGAAATTGATATCACATGACGTCAAATTTCATCGTCTCAAAATAATTCTACATAATTAAAAAAACTATATGAAAATTATGAGGAATTATATTTCAAAAATCAAATATTCTATCATTATAGAGACTCCTACATGGTAGTGTTCATGGAATTTATATTGGTTTTTTTGAGGTCCAATCATGAGAAAGTGAACCTTCCGAGCATAGATTTGAAAATTATGATGAGTTGTTGTTTATATAAAAAAATTTCAAAATTAAATTTAAATATCCAAGAAGTTATGTTCTTGGAACATGTGATTTTTAAACATGTATTATTAGTGGATCCAAATAAGGTACGGGTTAAATTTTCATGGGATGGGATACAAAATTTCTTTGATATTTGGAGCTTCCATGGTATTGCAAGATACTATCATTGGGTAGTTATGTATTTATAATCTTGGAAAGATCATTTATTTATATTACCATTAATGGGGAGAAAATTATATGATTTTTTAAATTTAATTCCTCTTTCAAATAATTGAATTGTATTTGGAGAACGACATTAATTTTAATCCAACATATGCCTGGTAAGGGGTATGTGGTCTACGAGGATTCATCATGTATATTTTTGGGTTTCGTTTTTTTAAGATGATCATGTTCGGCACTATAGATCTAATCAGATTCAGTAAGAATATGATAATTTCCCCACTCATGATTTATAGCTCACCATAGATATTGAATCCCCTAAATGATGGAAACATAATCTTTTTGGGGTTATGATGAAAATAATGACTATTAGTGTTTGAGAAACATTTTTTCTCTTAAATAATTTAATCTTAGATAGAGATGGTGGTAAGAATACCTATTGAAATTATATTTCTATATCTTCTATAGCCCATAGATATTGAGTAATATTGAAGACACTTTTTGAAGAAATGTCCCATCACAATATATTTTTTAATAGTTGAAAAATTAGAATCCTATGAGACTGTTCACTCAATTGAATATGGATGTACAGGATTATGTTTTTGGAGTGTATTCTAAGATACGTTAGTTATCATTGTCTCTCCATGAGTATATTATATAAGGCTAGAATATGGATTATGAGTTTTTGTTTATTTTATTGTATTGTTTTATGATGGGAGACTATTTATTGTTGGTCTCTCTTTTGGGATGGTATTGTATTCTTTAGCCAATAGATTATTGTCTTTATATTTGTGATAAGATTAGTTTTGTTTTATTTATATAGTTATTATTGGGTCATTCACATTGGAACTATGAATATATTTTATGACATGAGAAATCAATTCTAATTTATGTGTATGAAGAAAAATATTATAGACTATGTGATGTTTTGTTACACCTGCCAAAAGAGAATGGCAATGAATCAGAAAAAATCGGTTTTACCCATCCTCTTCAATTATTGGTTCTGAAATGGGATACAATGTCCATGGAAATTGTTAAAATACTACCATGGAATCCCTTAGGAAAAAATTATATCTTGGTGGTGATACATGGTTGATTAAATTTGATCTTTTCAATCCAATCATGTACCCGACCAGTGTTGATGATCTTGCTAATAAGAATGTTCATGAGATCACGAGTTTACATGGGATATATCCTCAACTATTTTGTATAGCGATCACATGTTTTCCTCCCATATCTAGAAATTATCTATAAGGAGATGTTGACTCATGTCTTGTATGGTAAAAATTACTATACATAGAAATAAGGGTAGACATAGTATATTATTAAGAACCAGGAATATATGATCCATTCCAATATCTAGTATTTCAGTGGATCATATAATATCCATCTGGTACTGATTTATTTTTCTTAGTAAAATAGCTACTGGTAATTGATTATAATTTACCCCTTAAATTATTTGTCTAATATAACATATAGATCAACTGTTTGTTTAGAATTGGTGGTAATGGACTCTCATGTGCGATGGAGTCTCATTTTAGATAATTCATTGATGGTTCATAAATATACATAAACATCTCATTCTAGAATAGGGTGAGAAGATAAAATATGTGTATCATTAACATCATCATTTGATTTCTTCCCTTAGAGAAAAAATTTTCATGAAAATTTCACTTATGTTTTGTCATAGCTGGTTGGGAAACAATTGATGTTGGATTTGAGATATGTTTTACTATTTTAGTACATTACAAGGATTGGGAATGTTGTGTGTTAGTTGGATTACATACTCTATTGATAGGTATTCATGATGCTTTCCACATGTTTCATATCAGGATGTGCCATCCATATCCATCTCACATTTTGATTTGTGAATTGATCAAGATAGGAAATGATAATTTAATTACAGAGAGAGCAGTGCAGATACTTTATTATCTATTCAATTTCTTTTTTGTGATTTATATCATATTATTCATAGAGTGATGGAAACAAGAATCACATTACCATATAATACTGGAGTAAAAATCATCAATGGGGGTTCAAGGGCCTCAACTCTTTTTAGGGATCCCTTCTACAACATCACTTACTGAGGAAAAATTTATTATGGTGGGTATATTGTAAAATCATAGAATTTATGCTATTCCATTTTGATAGTGTTGAGTGTGTCTTTTGGTTCGTAGGGATTGAATTTTGTTTCTGGTTTTAAGTAAAAAAATATTGGATTCGTGACACATATCGGTATGTTTTATGCAATGAGATATATTTATAGCTTAAATGTGTCATTAAGAAGAATCCATAAAAGTGGTTTAATTGACATGGATATTTCTAACAACAACATCATTTTGATGGTTGAGGATTATTTTATTCCTTTAAATATTCTTTTACATCATATTTAAATTAGATATTATTTTTATCCAATGTGACATTTGTATTGATATACATATTTCATGGCGGTTTTACAATATAAATCACTGGTTTATGGTTTATACACTACGACCAAGTAGTTTTTTATTTTCCTCATGGAAAACTCTTATCCAATTAAATTAATAGGATTCCTCCATCAAAACATATGTGATTCAAGTTGGGTTTTTGGTGAACACTAGTCCTTCCAGATCATTTCGTTAGGTGCATTAACAAAATAGTGGTTGCACTGCGTCTCTCTATATTATACCTTTTTTTCTAAATCATTTTAATTGATAATGTTAGTTCCATTTCACTATGGGTTTGGATCAATTGAAATTTTCATGAATTTTTTCTTGATCCTTTCTAGATCGATTGTGTGATATTATACTAGGGATAATTCTGTTGTTAATTACTGTGGAGAAGGTGGGAGTTATCTAATTTATGTTTTAATCTATCCTCTTTAACATTAGTTTCATTTATAGATTGTGATTACAATAAATGGGAATCAAATCTCTGGCCTCAATTGTTTTATTTTCATTCCATCCAATGTTGGTGGATACCTTTGTAGTCGTGTACCTCCTTAAATAGAGGTTGGTCATTCTGTCTCTAGACTATGTTGGATGAAAATTGAGTTGTCTATTTTATAAATGGTTTTACAAATTAATTGACATTATTTATTTATTTTCATGTGTAAAAATGGTTATTTTGAAAAAAAATATTTTTTTAAACTAATTTTGAAAAAATAAAATCAATTTTCAATACATTATGTAATGGATTTCAGAAATAGTTTGTACATATTATTTTTAATGAAATTAATTGAAAAATCTAACCCACAGGAAGCCTTGGGCACTTAGTTAGAATTTATAGTAACATGAAACATCAGTTAATACTATCATGGGGATCACTAATGGGGTGTTCCTATATTATTTAGACCATGTTTCCTATATACTTATTATACCTATTGTGGAAATAACTCTCCAACGTATTCCTCTACTCCCTATACATGATTCTTCTGTCTAGGGATTTAATACATGTAATTTTATATATTTGGGTATGAGTGATTTAGGTAGCCTGACATATAGTTATCCATTGAGTGATTAACATATTATTTGGATCTATACATTTTGATATTTTATTACCTTATTTCATATATGTGATACATGATTAATATTTGTATGTTTATTTTTTTCAAGTTTATTAAAGAAGATATGTTTTAAAATTTTCAAGATATCAATACTTTTCTAGTAATTTTAATGCTCTTATAATTTTGATAATGTATGTATACTATAATGATACTTGATATCAAACAAATAATTATAATTGTATTGATCTTATTTAGCTCACACCATACACACCCCTTAAATGGTTTGTAGACCTGGTTACGTATTTTGATTCTGGGAAAGGCATGACAACTCTCTAAACTAATGATTTGTTTTCATATGATCATTTATACCAAGTAGTGATATAGTGGGAAGTTTTCCTCTTGTAAAATGGATAAGGTGTTTCTCATTTTTTGGATTTCTATAGTTTTTTGTCTTATAACATGAAGTTTTTAGCTAATATATTGTTGTATCAATTGTAATATCTCTATTCAATTAATGCAAATGTTTTTTCTAGTTTTCTTCCAATGATTATTCCTATTAATCACTTATATTCCATATTGTTTGCATCAAGTTGTTGAAATCAATCCCACTGGTTATTAATGATTCCTGATTGATAAGTGTCTGCAAGTGGCTATTCAGATTTATCTTCTTGTACGATCCAAATACTTTGGGTGAAAATGTTTTAGGTTATCCATGGATACTTCATGAGATATTATATTTTTTTCCCAATGTAAGTAATTTAGAGATAATAATACCAATAGAATTAATTTTCCTGATATTTATTACATAATTTAATATAAAGATCCAAGTATTCAAAAATTGAAACAAAAATCTATATATTCGACTTCTATAGGATAATTTATGAGATATAATCATCCATGAACATTTATTCCATAATAATTGACACATTTTTGTCCTTATCAATTTTTTAATATAAATCACCATATTAACCTTTTTCCCATGAGAAAAAAATACTTTTGTTATTATTCATAATGTCAAATAATAATACGTTCCTATTTATGAAATTTGTACCCACTAATTTCAAATATGGATTCAATTTTTCAAAATTTATTTCATAAAATGGGATGAATCTAATATAAAACTAATTCCCTAAGAAGTGATGAAAAATAATTTCTCAGAAAAATGTGATTTTTATATATATTGATTTTTACTAAATTCATATAAAAAAATAATTTCTAAAAAATAATTCCATTATTATAATTAAAATATATTTAATTATATTTTTTTAATAAAAATTATACATTAAATTCATAAATAATAAAAACAATACTATTTTAAATCAGGATCTGAATATTTCATTATTAAATTAAAAATAAAAATATTTGGAAAATTCCTAAAAATACAACTCTGGATAATTTTAACACCCTCTTTTCAAAAATAAAATTAATTTGGTAAAATTAAAATTCAATAATTTCAAAATTAAGCTTTTGAATTAATCCATATAATAAAAGATTCTAATAAAAAATTACTATTTTTATTTGAAAATTAATTAATTGTTTTTATAATAAGTATAACTATCGAATCAATGGATACAAATAAATATGAAAATGTTTTATTATATCACTATAGGGGTTTTTACATTATTTTATCCTTTTGAAAATTATATCCTCACAATTTGATTCACTTATTATATAAGTGGATGTATCTTTCCCTCATAGAATATTCTATTTTCCAGGTTGAAAATATTAACTTATGGTTTTCCATGAATGATTAAATTGATGAATATCCATATTCCATAATTTTTTCGATCAATGGTCATGAATTTGGATAATCAACTCCTCATAATAATGTTTATCTCTAAACCAACCTATTGAGGGCTCAAAACATGAGATGAATTTAAAATCTATTATTTAACATTGAAACATAATATATATTGTGGACATGAAATAAATCTATTTCATGTCTACATGATTTCAAATTGATCTATCATTATCTATATTTTTATAAAAATCCATGGAACCATATACATAAGTTCCCCATTTCACTAGAATTCACAACACTTATATATTTAGTTACATTTATAAAAACATGATAAACTGACTCAAATGAATGATTTTTTATCCTATTATCTACATAACATTTCAGCCTACTATGAGCAATCCTGATTGTGGTATCATCTTCACCTTTATAAACAATTACTCAACTAACTCTAGACGCAAGAAATTTCATTCTCCCACTACATCCGAAAATTATATAGTTTGGAACTCTCTTCCGTATAATTCCTCAAAAGGTGAAAACTGAATACTAGAATGGGAACTATAATAATATAAAAATCTATTATTGTAAGTTTTTGATCACAAAATAACTAGTAATCCATTGAATAATATAAAATCATGTTTTTCAATTCCTGAATCATACTCTCGAACTGTCAATCAGAATAATGATCAAACCAATTAGTAATAATTAAATTTTTACCAAAATACTTTTCACGGTGTTTACTAAATTATGAAGTGAATTGGGGATCAATATTAGATAAAATGGACATTATTACTCAATATAATCAGAATTTTGACTTCATATACAGTCTGTAATGGTAAACTAAATACATAGTATCTCCAATGGAATTTATATGCATTTATTTAATTAGTCAATCAACAATAACAAAAATCACATTATTACATCAATATGTATTTTGAAATCCCATCGTCAAATCCATTGATATACATTACCATTTACACTATGGTATGGGAAATTTTTGAAGCATCCTCTTATTTAATTTTTTCTTATTTAATAAGTTTACTTATCAAGCCTTTTATGCGAAAGTCAACAATTTCTCTTTTCATTCCATCCCACAAGTAATACTACCAAGGGTATAATTATATCATAGTGCTTTAATTGATAATGGTAAACATGAACTCAAATAAAAAATCAATATTCAATTACTATTCACATGGCACATTTAATTGATTTCATATTCTGAAAACATGTTTTTTTCAATATTAAATTCCCAAAAATAACCTTCATAACAAAACTTTTCTCGACATTTAACTCACATTATTCCTTCTGATCAGGCATAATTGTTTTTGATATAGATAATTGTACTAACTCTTAAAAAATAAAAAATGTTCCAACATGCACAATAGCGAGAAAGAAATAAAAAAATAATTTATATTAGGTTTATGTATAAAACATTACATGGTTAATTTAGAATTATTTTTTAAAAATGAATGAATCAAATAATCTGTTATATTTTCTTGGATAATAATGAAATGTTCATTTATAATTCATAATTTTTTGCAACCCAATTATCTTTATCATGTTTGAATCAATTTGTGTAAACGTATACACTATCTTTCATGATCAATATATATTCCACACTTTACTCTATATAAATGATGCCTCCAAATTATTAAAAAAATACCCATCAAAGATAAATTAAAATATTATATAGCATTGGTTATCTCATGAGGTTTTATTTTATGTGAATCATGAGAAGTTATCTGATCATTTTTATCATTATAAAACCATGTACCTTCAATAATGATTTATTGTAGAAGGAAAATTCAATATTTTAACGGGAAAGGAAAAAAGAGAAGTACTCACAAATCATCTTTTTTTGTTCCTATATACATTCATCTCATAACTTCATACAAATAA
This sequence comes from Viscum album, assembly GCA_963277665.1. Classification (NCBI taxonomy): domain Eukaryota; kingdom Viridiplantae; phylum Streptophyta; class Magnoliopsida; order Santalales; family Viscaceae; genus Viscum; species Viscum album. Next base: position 1,755,141,925 of record OY728158.1, on the reverse strand, counting down.
TTTTTAATCCTTTCATGTTTACATTATGAATTCTTGAGGTTGAAATTAAATTTTTAACCAATCATCTGGTGGTAACTTGATAAACCCATAAAACTATGAATCTTTATTACACTATTAACTCATGGACAATCATTAAAAATTATTTTTTCAGAGGGGTGAAAAATTATTCCATCATTAGAAATGATATTCTTTATGGATTAATCTTTTGGTAAACAAAATTCACTATTACTATGTTTTATATAGAGTTTATTTTACTTTTATATTTGGAAAAAATTATCATCCTTCTTTCTCGAGGCTCAGAACAATTTAATATCCTAGTATATACTTTATAAACAAAACCGAATATATAAATATAGTATTTATGATATATATTAATTTTATTCTTGTCTATAGTTTGTTTGTTATTCAACCCAAAGGGAATGAATACAAACTGATAATGCCCTTATCTATTTCTAAATATATACTTAAAGAAAAATAACTCATCAACCTTCAACTAATGATACCTTGATCTAAAATCAATATTTCCTATATATTATTCTCCTATTATATCTCACCACTAACATATATATTCATTCATAAACTTTAGATTTAGAATATAAATTTTCCACAGCATTTTGATTTCGATTTGGAAGATATACAATCTATGTAAAGATATTTGAACACATATTAGCATAATGCCCCAAATCATTTAAAATAAAACATATCATCACTTAGTGGATATCTGTTACCTGATTTTTTGAATTTTAAGGAAAATTATATTTAAATATTTGAGCCATGTAGTCAATATTATCACAATAGTAACACTTTCCGGATCATGTAATGTACTTTTAAAAACATAGAGAATGTTTGAGAATTACCTCCATAATTATTAGTTGGAAGATTATATAATTCCGTTAACCTTGATAATTTATTTCTCTTCATATCGAATTGAACACAAGTGTTTAGAATCCAACAACAAATTCTCATCCCAATGAACTAATTTCCCAAAACTGTTAAATTCTTGCATTGAAAAATATCTTCCAAAAATTTGTTTCAATCTGATTTAAAATATAGGATTTTTACTATTAATTTTCAAAATAAAAATTGATATGCACCTAGAAAATTTTATGAAAACAATTTAATAAGAATCTATAAAATCATAATATATTTTCATAAATTCTATGAATTTTTTATCCAACCTGATTCAAACAACCTATGTGAATTATTTATCAAGTAAATGATTATTATTTCTGTCTCATTACATAGAATCAAGATCATATTATTCTTAATTATTCATAATAAAATAAAACAATTTAAAAGTTTCACCTTCATAATGACAAACCACAATATGTAAAATTATTTATTATGAACATAACATGACATAGAACAGTTTTTCTAGTGCATTGAGTCATACTTTAGATACCACAAGGTAAGAGGATCCATTGATGGATGGAGGGTGATGTTTATAAAAAATTATCAACATTTGAAATTTTTATTTTTTATCTGGTTTCTCTCTAATATCAATACAATAATCATTTATATCATTCTTTAATAGATCAATATCTTTCAGAAACCACATTATTCGAATTATAATAATTTTATGTTACGAATTTCTAAGGATATTGTCCTCATAGTTCATTACTGCTACACCATCCCTACTTCCTAGAGGGAAAATCGTTTTGAATCGAACTAGATTAGATGATGCAATATGCTAGTAATCAACTATTATATCATTTTGAAAAAACGTAAAATATATCAATAATATATTTTTATCATTATCATAAAATCTACTATTATTGAAATAATTTCATTAACACAAACTATAAGGATACAATCTAAATAATTACATGTTCTAGTGAATTTATACTATAATTAATATTCATTCATTAACCATGATCTTTTAGGTTTATAGTTTTATATAATTAAGTCATAAATCTTATATAATATTCTCATTTATCATAATATGTAAAATTATACACATAATCCATTTCTCCAACAATATAAATTTTTCAAAGTGTAACATTATTATGTTTCAAGAAAAAACTTCATGATGTTAATATTGACCTCTTATATTCCCTTACTCATCCATACAACTGATTAAAAACATTCTAAAAACATGTTTTTAGCCCAAAAAGACCTACTGGGGATAAAATATTCTATTGAAAAACATGAAAACCCCTCAAATATACACCATAATCAGAATATTCATTAATATTATGAAATAAATCATTTATATAAGAAAAACCCTATTTTTTGATTTAAATATTTAAAAAAATGTACAATGAAATTAGAATCCTTTTTGGTAATATAGTATAATTATGTTCATAACCCATGTTAGAAATAATTGGATCGCAGTTAAATCAATAGGAGTAAACCTCTTAATACTCCATAATTATTTTATATTATGAAACCAAAAATTATCTAATGAATTGTAATACTATCTGAGTTCACCCATCATATATGCTATATTGGGATCACCTGTCTTATAAGTGGTATCGGGATCACACATTCATCATGTGTTATAATGTGGCACAACCCATCCTATGTTCTATATTGTGAAAACCCATTTCACACATAAATATTTCAAGTACCATATCTTGAATAAATTAATTATTCATTAACTTTATCAACATGAATCTGTTGAAAAATACATATAATAAAAAATGTATAAAATTTTCATACATCAAAATAACCATTTCTTTTAAAATAAATCCAATACCAAAACACCATGAATAATGGAATGTGGATATTTCTTTGAAGAGAAAATTTAATCTTGTAAACATGTCCAATAATAAAATAATGGTTATGGTTTTGAGAAAATTATTCATCAACATATATGATAAAGAAGAGCAATCCTTTTGACTTTTGTATTGAATTTAAAAACATTCTCTAAAAATATTCAATTTGAAAACCATAAAAATTATGTTGAATGAGATAGAAAGTGTCATTTTGTAAATATTTTTTTTCCTTATAAATAAATTAATAATATTTTTTTAAAATATGGACATGGATGAAAAATATTTCTAAGGGAAACATTAAATGGAAATTTATTAAAAAAACAATGTCACTTACATTGAATCTGGCCCATATCATATGATCATTATATTTATAAATTAAAAAATTATATGAAATATTTATATAATAATGAGATATTTTAATATTATTAATATTTTATTTTTAATGTCATTTTTCATACAGTTACATAATCAATCAAGTTCACATCGGTCCATTTGACAATATTGTGCTCATATGACAAAAATGACCTTGGTAGGTTGAGTGTAGTCAAAGAGGCCATTATTTAAATATTTATGAATAATAATCCTGAAATAATTATAATTTTATTATACAAATTTTTCTTTTAAATAATCTAAGATTTATTATTCTGAAAAATGAAATACATTTCAATCATAGAGTAGGTAGGTCATACGTACACTTGTGTAAATTTTCCATTTGAAAATAATCATTATGAAATTAAAATAAGTATAACATATTATTTTAAAAATTAATTCAGTATCATAAATATCATAATATTTATTAAATATTCTTGTATTTATCATCAATATGATGTGGTGTAGAAAAATTAATCACATAGCTTCAAGGAGGTGGTAGTCCACACATACTCACAAACAACATTATAAATTTTCAATGAAAGAAAAATAAAAAAAATATGCCATTTAATACCTTTTAATATTAATAAATATATCAATAATATATATATTTATACAAACACACACACACTAAATCCTTCATTATAACCAACCTTGGAAGGCCATGATCGAAAATTAATTACATCGGTTCACAAGGTAGAAGTTGAGTTGCGTATTGGTTATTAAATTTACATTATAAAATTTTCTAAATGGATGATTATAATTATATTATATCATCAATGTTGATTAAAATTTTAAGAATATTAATTTAGAAATAAACTTGATTTATTCAATTTAAAACAATACATCTTAGTTAAAAATAACATTTTCATTTCAAATTATGCCCTCTATGCCTAATATCATGCCTAAAGAAGAACACTACAATAAGGTGAGTGCATATATGAATGTATTTCTATAATTATTTTCAATGTATAATGAATTTTTATTTTTGATTAATATAGGAGGTGTGGTTCCATTTTATAAATGTGGTGACATGTACTCTTACAAATACATAAAATACTAATTATTTATAAATGAATAATCACATTAAAATGGATCAATAATAATGTATTTGGAATATATGGGGATTATGTGTTAAAATAACCTAATCCCATAATATTTGGGCTAGTTTATACTTTTTTTGACACATAAATATTTTTTTGATCCCCCATTAACCCTTTTAATGATTATTGCAAAATAAATATTTTTATTATTTGAATGTAATGATAATGAAAATAAGTAGACAAAATTTATAAATGGTTCATTGATTATATCATAAGACATTCCCTATTCACTTGGGTGAATATAATATTTTTATTAATTTGAAATCATTTAATAAAAAATAAATAATTTTAATTTATCAATATTTTCAATTTTGGGACTATTAATATAATTTTCCTTTCAAAACAGAAAGAAAAAAACTGAATTAGAATATAAAGAAATAAAATATCTATTTGAATTTTTTATTATCTATTAAGATGTTGGATAATAAATAATTACTCAAATAATAGTATTTATTATGTTTTTAAAATCCTTTTATTATTTTTTTACGATTTGTGCAAGCACTCTGCCTGTGTTACATAACCATTTAATGTAATTATTTAATCCCAAAAAATATTAATCAATTATCATTATGGAAATATAACACATCTTTAAAATGAGAACTTATTACTAAAAACATCCTTGCTTTATTGAACTTCCAAAAAAATTTGATAATAAAACATTGAGAATGACCTGTTTTACATTTCTTTATATAAATTAATATAAAGGTAAAATTCATGGCCAAATAAAAACAAAAGGAAATATACTATAATTTTTTATGATTATAGATAAAATATACAGATATAATAAAATTAGTGTTATTTTATTAGACTATGTCATCTTTTTAACCTTAATTAACTGATTTACAATTCAATGTTGTAAAAAACATTCTATGGACATTATTCATAATGTCCAAAAAAATTTGGAAAAATTACTACAAGGTGTCCTCTCGGTAGGGGTTGGGATTGATTTTTATTAATGATATAGACATATGACCATGAATCAGTAGGGTTTGTGTTTTCTGAATCAGTTTTTGAAAGTGGTGCAATTTTCTAATTTTTTCCTAATTTTTGGGCATAAAAATCAGGAGTTAGGTGTTGGAAAAGGATGATTTTTTTGTAATAGTACATGGTATGTGGACTACAGACATACAGTATAGAATAAATGTGGTGGAACATGGAATTATGAATTTAATTGGAGAATAATGTAACTATGAAACATGAGAAAAAGACCGTAGATGGGAACATTTCACGAGGAGCTAACGTTTCACGATGAAGGCATGTGTTACACGAAAGGAGTGTGGTACGTGGGATGGAATTTCATTCCTGAAAATGAAGTGGTGATTTTGGAATCCATGAAGTATTTAATTCATGAAAACATAATGGTTATTTAGTCCTCTGTGAAGGAGGAACAATAGTATGTGGACCGCTTAGGGTAGAATGGTTCGTGGGTGAAGCAGTACATGATGAAGGAATTACCACATTGATGATTTGGAAAATCTTGGGATAGCAGATTTTGCAGATCTATTTTCCTATATAATGACTTATTACCCAATTTCTATGGAGTAATATTTTCTTTAGGAAATCTCTTTACTCTAAAAATCCAGTGATGTCTGAAATAGGATCACAAGGGAGAATTCGGTGAAGGTCTAACTGGTTTGCTAAAAAGAAATTCCACTGAAGGTTTCTCCGGGGAGCTATATCCTATAATGGACAGCGTACATATTGGAGGAAGACATGGAATGTGATGAAGTAAAAATCGGTGTTCATAGGATCGATGGTCCATAGAAGGAGATGTTATCCGTGGATGATAGATAGTTCATAGAAGTAGAGATAAATTGTGAACCATGAACGATATGCAGAGGAGGGACGATCCATGGAGGAAAGGTGATATGCAAAAAAAACTAGCCACACTGTATGTGGGGGAAGATAATTGGTAGATGGAGGGATATATGTGTTTTTTAAAGGACTCAATGAATCTAGAACAATCACAAAAAATAGTTCATTAATGAAATTTACACTAAGATAACATTACTTGGAAAAGTGGATTTCATCTACAAGTGAATGATGAACTTAAACAGATAATCTATTTACAAATGAGGATTTGTTAATTATATTTAATTAAATGTTATACTTGTCTATAAACTATAAGTTGTTCCCTTCAAAGAGTAATTATTAAAGAAAGAGTAAGACGATGATCCTTCCCATTGGTAGTGAACAACAGGAAGAGACATATGGTGTGACCCTGGGGAATGTTTTGAGCGAACCTTAAACCCTGTAAAGGAAGGTATCATGGGAATATAAGATCTAGCCCGAACTTTTGAATTGATTGTGAGCATTGGTGGATTTATTACATTGGAAGAATGTCATTTCATTATCCTTGTATGTAGCTCAGTGAGGGTGAACCATGTAAAATCTATATGTCTTATGACTGATTTCATTTCTGTTTATACATTGTTATGGGAGAAAGAGAGAAGGGTGTTTTGTTTAATGAAGAAACAATATCTTAATGGGTATAAGTTTTATTATTTCATAATATGATTCACCCCCCACCCCCACTATAAAATGGTATTCTACCTTTTGGGCGACAAATAGGTATCAGAGTGAATGTTTAAAATTAAGTGGTTCTATATTCGTATAAGAAATATAGATGATCAATCAAAAGGGGGTTCTGATCTTTGATGGGATAAATTTCCACCAATGGAAGAATTGGATGTATCTGTACATCCGATCATTGTTAATTGAGGTTTTCACAGTAGCTATGTGCGTAATATCAGCTCATATCAATAGTGTTGAATTATTCGAAGATGAAATAAACAAGTTGGATGCTAATACTTAAGGGATCAATGATTTAGGGGGAGACCTTTCAAATTCAATTTATATTAAGCAGATTTCATGTAAAACATCACATGATTTGTGGTAAGTATTGATGAATATTTCTGAGGTGGAAAAAAAGTATGAGAAGCAATGATTCAGGTTCTAGGGAAAAAGTATAAGGATATTGGAATTAACCCCATTTTGCCTATTGATGCATTCTTCAATAGGGTAAATGTTTTTGTGGAAGACAAGCAGGGTATTGAAGAATTCATTGACAATTTATATATTCTTTATGTGTATCTAGAGGAATATTCCATCTTTATTCAATCCAAACATTTCATTATTCAATGATAATGATCCAAAATAGCGGATTCTCTATAATTTGAACAATACCACTGTATCATAAGAAATGATAAATGATGATAATGATGCAGTGGAGAAGGGGAGGTCTAAAGAAGTGTCATTAATTTCCATGAAGAATATCTCTATTGAATATAGTATGGTGGAATATTATTTGGATGGTTTCATACCATTTTTCTCTACAAATCTGCAAAGAGGAATCTCAAATTTCAAAGGTAAACATCCACTTTCATTCTTACGATGTAGAAAGAGCTGAAATTTTTCCAAAAAGGTCCATAATAATTTTGAAGATGAAAATGAAGACAATGATTATATTCCCACAATAAAGTATTCATTCAATATGAAATATAGGATAATTGTTAAAGGAAATATCTTCAAAAAAAATCTCTTTTCAAAATAAGGTTAATGTTCAAAAGAGTATGTGGACGAAGAGTAGGGGACTGCATTGATCATGAGGTCGATGCTTTGGTGGTGGTTTTTGGAAATTATATATCAAAAGAATACAGTGACAATTAAGAAGAATAATTTTATGTAATATATGTCTTTCAAGATTAATTAAAAGCTTCTCCTCAATAAATTGATGTTTGGAATGTGAAAAAAAGAAATCTAACAAAGTGATTCTTGATTCCAAACTCTATATACAGAAGAAGGAAGTAGAGAAATCTATGTTTAATGAATAAATAGAAAAAATAAATTCATCAATTCTAGAAAGATCAGATAATGTGGTTTAGTACAAACCCAAAATTTAAGAATAGAAAAGATGGGTCGATAGATTAACTGAAACTAGAAAGAATCAAATCAAATGTATTGAACAACATAATGATGAAGTTTTCAGTTTGCGACGAAGAGTTAAAAACAATGAAAAAATGTTGACTCTATGTAAAACATCATGAATGAAGATAATACATACAATAAAGATGACTAATGTTGAGCATAGTGGTCTTGAAGAATAAAACAAAAAACAAAAAATTAAAATGTTAAGGATAGTATGGGGATTGATTAAAAAAACATGCAGTAATAGTCAATGTCAGACTACAAGAACCAACTCCATGATTGATTATGGACTTTGGAAATGAGAAAAATTATAAGATTCAAAGAAACCCTGTGATAACTAGTAGTGTAGTATTACCACAGTGAAATATACCCTATATAAGGTGCTATTATTGTGGTAAAATGTGACAAGCCTAAAATACTTTTTCCATAGAAAATGGATACTGAAGGGAACATGACCATGATAGGTAGTCATATAGAACTCAATTTCTAAGACACAAATTTATGTTCACTATTTTTGGAGTAGTGGATTCACACACATAGAAAGTTATTTCTCATCAAAAATATAGATGAATGTTCGAAAGATGACTGAGGATGGTTATATGTAGTAGACATATGTATCACAAAATGACTAGAAAATGAAAACATTGATTTACAAATCTATAAGATGAAGCTGGTCAAACATGTTCTGAGGAATATTAAGAGTATTAATCTATACCATGAATGAAATCAAAAACCTAGATAAAAAAGAATAGATATGTACAAGTAGTGGTTATAGAAATTGTGTTCTATGAATCAGAACACACTGGGATATGGATCATTGATAGTGGATTCACCACCCATATGATAAGAATAATGTATATGGTTATGGGAATAAAGAATTATCAAGAAGGTATCGTAATGATATTAAATGATGAAGGGTTTAAAATTATTCGATTTATGAAAACAATGTATGGGGGGAGATATGAGACATGATGATTTCATGGTTGTTGAAGGTCTTATGCGCAGCATCTTATGTGCAGGTCATTGTGTGACTCAGGACATACCATAACAATTTCTAATAAATTATGTTTCATCAAGGTTAATGATGGTGTTATATTGTTGTAGGGAATGTATATATAATAAAATATCTACCTCATTAGTGGAGAAGAAGATATGTGCATTCTGTTCAATGAAGCCAAAATTTAGGTGTCGCATAAGTGTCTTGTCCATGTGAGAAAAACTTCCTTGAATGATTAGGTGAAATATGATTGTTCTCGATATCTCCTTAGATTATCACGTGATCAAATACATATATGTGATTCATTCCAACAAGGGAAGATCATTTGAAATATATATAACGAAAAAGGGAAAAGGTCAACAATATTTATTGAGATGGTTCATATTTTTGTTTTTAGACCAATATCAAGACAAAATCATGATTAGAGGAGATATTATATTCTCTTCATTGATCATTATAGGAGAATGGAATGGGTATCAATCATTGAACACTAGTATGAGGTGTTCAGTTTCATTAAAATATATTGATGGGATATTGGTAAGATTATAGGTATGAAAATCTAGAAGATCTGGACATATAATGGAATAGATTTCAGAAATATCTAAGTTGAGGATTATATTTAGAACCATGGGATATGGCATCATGTTTTATATTGAATAACTCTACAAAAGAATAGACTAGTTTAGTAGATAAATTGGGTTTTCAATAACATGGTTAGAACATTGCTCACTAAGAAAGACCTTCTCGAGATATTTTGGAAAGAAGTAGTGATGACAGTATTCTACACAGAAAATAGAGCGTTACTATGTCAGAAAGAATAAAATACTCTATTTTAGAACTGTTATGGAAAGATTCCAACATCGAAGAACTTTCAAATCATCAGAATTAAGTGTTTCTTTCTCATAAAGGACAATCAAAATAAGTTTGAGTACCATTGAGATAAAGGGACATTTCATGACTACACAACAAAAATAAAATCAAAAAAATGCTTCAATACGAGGCTAGAAAATATTGTTGACAGACATAATGTTACCATATAAGATATTGAGATGAACCTATAGAAAATACATGATCAGTATTTGGAGGATAGTAATGATGAAATAAGAAGATCAGGGGGAGTACCATTTCTAAAGGCGGATTTAGAAGAAGACTCACATGATGTGAAAGACGAGTACAATTCATTATATGAACAAAGATATAATATAAGATATTAATTTTAAAGAAAAAATATAATTGGAGATCTGATAGATGCAGTGTAGAAAATTATGGTGAAGACTTTTCAATAAGAATCATACTTGTAAGGGGTAGATCCTAAATGTTTGGATGATGAAAATGGTGATGAGAAATGAGTTTAGGCTATGAATGGAGATCTTTACCAAATTTAAAAAAATTGACATGGAAGATTGTTTTGAGACCAATAGAAAATAATATCTCATGATGAAATAAGACTTTCATAACTAAATTAATGAATATGGTGTGGTGACACTACAAGAAAATACTATTTTAGCGGCCGGTTTTTAGAACCACCCTGAAAAAACCGCAAATAATTTTTTTTAAAAAAATTATTTAATTTTTTTTAAAATATATTCTAAAAGAAATTATTTTTTAATGGTGGTTTTTAAGAAAACCCTTCCAAATAGCGGCGATTTTTTGAAAACCGCCGCGAAATTAAAGAAAAATTTTGTTAATTTTTTTTTATTTTTAATATATTATTTTCTATTTTTTTATTATTTATAATAAAATATAGTTTATTATTTATAATTCTATATATTTATAATGTGTCAATTAATTAATATTTATAATTATTAGTTAATAATATTTTTAAATGGAATGAAATTCTTAAATAAGTAGAAGAACAGACTTCAGCATCAAATAACCATAACTTTTGATCTGAGAGTCAATTTCAGCTCCATAACCAGTCAAATAGAAGTTTATCAAATGAGAAAAAACCAAGTGTGATTTAAATCACGTGATAGTCCAAGGAAAAAATATATATTCAAAATTCAAAAGTTGAAAATCGATCTCGAACTTCAAACGACCATAACTTTTAATCCAGGTGTCCATTTGTGTTCTACCACATATTAAATCGAAGCATGCGATGAGCTCTACACCGCTTAGTTCTAGTACTAACTATCTGAGTATTGTATGCCTTTATATTCCACCAGAAAGGCCTATAAGGCCTCTAAAATAGAAGTTTTATTCATTGACATTGATTTCTTAAAATTCAAACGGTTATAACTTTTGATCCAGGTGTCTATTCGGCATGTACCGCATATCATATAGAATATTATTTCACGATCATCGATTTGACTGGTTGTGGCACTGGAAAATGAGTATCAGATCATATTTTATGACCATTTCAGTGTTTTTAGGGTTTTTAGTGGTTCTTAACATTTTATGATTTATTTAATTAATTGTTTATTTATTTATTTATTTATTTATTTAATATTTAGTTATTATGTACAAATTAATTATTAATTTATTTTTTATTTATTTATTTATTAATTATTAATTATTAGTTTATAATTGAATATTTATTTATTTATTTATTATTTATTTACTTATTCGTTATTCATTATTTGTTAATTATTTATTTATTATTAATTAATTAATTATTATAAATAAATATAAATTATTAATTATAAATTATTATTTATTATTAATTATTAATTATTAATTAATTATCTATTTATTTAGTTATATATATATTTATTATTTATTATTTACCAATGAAGGCGCAGGACTAGGCCGAGTGCCCAGTCCCCTAGAAATATATTTATTGAAAAAGGGAGAAAGTACAAAGTACATAGGATATGGAGAACGTAAAACAACATACCTCACAACATCACCTATCAGAAAGAGTCAAAGCCGTCACCACCACCACCTTCTGATAACTCATTCGGATCTGCTGACTCCCATTCAGAATGCGGAGCATATTGACTTAGCATTTGGAAGTATTGCTCCCTCAGACGTAACAGCCCTGGGGACATGTGTTCAATGGTCCTGCTTCATCCCCTCTTCTGATCTGTGTCTTTCAATTTTCCATTTATTTTAGAAGACCTGGTAGATATGGTATTCAACATGTTGGAGTAATATTTTCTGGGCTTCGTCTTTGGTGGAGCGGTGGAAGCACCATTACTTTCATTACTTTTCACCACATTCTTGAGAATCACACTATATGATTCCTTTATATGACCCTTTGAACGTCAGCCTTAGTTCTCCTTCCCCTTATACACAATTTGAGAGACCTTATGCACCAAGGAGGTTGTATCCCGGGATGGTTCCTTTTTAACGTATATAGGTGTCAAACACAGGGAATACTCCCCATTTTTTTGATTCTTACCGCTTTCCTCTAAGCATTCCTGCCTATCCAAGGATCTCTCCTCAACATCTTGATGCTCCAGAGTATCATTCTCATTCAACACTTTCTCAGAAATTTTTACAACTTCTATATCAGGAACCTCTTTCACCAGGTTCATAAGTTCACTCTTCTATGGCCCACCACATCCCTCATTTGGGTCCTCCTGTATTAGGACGGCAGGGTCCTCGACAGCCTCCCCCATTCCCCAATTATCATTATGACCAGAGCTATCATTTCCAGCTACGACCATATCCTGAGGTGAGTGTTGTGATTCATGAGAATTGAAATCCAGATCAGAAAAACCTGCAAAATGGTTACTAAGAGATATAACGATGCCTTCCTTTAGACCAACATCACGGTTCCCCTTACCCGACACCCTATTGCTGCATTCATAATCTGAAAGCTCCTTCAACCTGCCTGACTCAGTAGCATCACTGTATTTGAGATCTTGCTTCAACCTATCAAAAACCTCTCTAACCGATGGACTTACGCATCGATCGGGCACCTTCCTCAGAACAGGAGCAGCATCACCCAAGGCATCAAAGCTTGCATCTCTAGCAGTTGCAGCATTGACATCGTCCTTGGATCCACATGCCTCTGGTGCACTGTGACGACCTGGATCATCAGAAGGTTTCATTGCATAATCCTCTATGTGGCGAGGAATGCGGCGATGGAGGAGATCCGAGTGACCAAGGCGACAATAGTTCGCACAGAAGGGTGTCCACGACTCAAAGCACACATGTTGATTCCATAGGATCTCACCCTCAACCTCAACGCACACAGATTAAACCGGTGTTTTTTAGACATCAACTTCAAAAAGAATTCACAAAGCAGCCATAGGGCAAGCAACACGGGTCCATGGGTCCATACACAGGAAAGGAATGATCAAATTTCCAATAACCCGAAGAATTACACGGTTCTGGAAAGGTAAAGCAAGGCCAGGAAGCGTTACCCATAACGTTGTTGTCAGAGGATGACGATGGAGATGTAAATCAAAGGACCAGTGAAAAAGGGAGAATCTGAACCCATCAACCACTCTCAGCACAGAAGACCAGGCAAAAACTAAATCATCTTCGCAAGAGAAACGAATCTGAAAATGCCTCGAATCTAAAATCCCTACAAATGCTTGATCCTGATGCTTCTAGGTTGAGGAGACGAACCTGTGAAAGTTGTCAACTGAGGGTCGATTCATTCCAAATCTTGCGACAAGAACTAGATACAGCTGCGACACCGCCTTCGCAAACTCCGGAGAAGAAATCTTGACCGATAGTTCACCATTCACCCGATTCTGAACCTTAGGGAATACCACAATCACCGGGAAGTCATGGAAAGAAGAAGGATCAAATCTCGGAGGACGAGGAGAGACATTGCCCCTCCTGGCCGAGGCTCGAAGGGGGCCTTCCGTAGCGAGATCATGCGCTACTCCATCTAGGGTTCCACTGAGAGCATTCCACCACTGATCGCTCCATCATATCATTCATTAATTACTTTCCAATCATTTCCAAAAAAATAATTATTAATTAATTATTAATTATTTATTAAATATTTAATATTTTATATTTTATATTAAATATTTAAATTAAAATATTAATCATCTGTTAAGAATTATTAATTTCATAATTTTCAATTATTAATTAGTAGTTATTATTAATTATTCATTATTAATTAGTTATTATTTATTTATCTATTTATTTATGTATTTATTTATTAATTATTTATTATTCATTGATTATTAATTAATTAATTATTAATTAATTATTAATTATTTATTAAATATAGAATATAGAATACTACATATAAAATATTAAATATTAAAATATTAATTATTCATTAAGAATTATTCATTTTATAATTATCAATTATTAATTATTAGTTATTATTAATTATTAATTATTAATTATTAATCATTTATTTATCTATTTATTTATGTATTTATTTATTATTTCTTATTTATTATTTTTTATTTATTCATTCTTATTTATTATTTATTATTTATTATTTATTAATTTGTTTTTAATTTAGTTAATATTAATTTATTATTATTTTATTATTCAATTTATTATTTATTTATTTATTTATTTATTACTAAATATTTATTAAATATTTATTAACTATTTATTAATAATTAATTTATAATTTATAAATTATTAATAAATTTATATATATATATTATTAATTCTTAATTCTTAATTCTTAATGATCAATTATTAATTATTTGGCGTAGTGTGCTTTGAAACAAAGATTGACTAGTGTGAAAAGGGAATTCTATATAGAAGGAATGAACATTGATCAAACCTTTTCAAATGTTTCAATGCTAGAGACAGTCAGATTATTCTTGGCTATATAAGAGAAAAGAAAGTCCAAAGGGTTCCAGATGTATTTCTAGTCAGCATTTCTAAATGGAATTCTAGAAGAATAAATTCACATTGAGTATCTGTATTTTTTCCTGATTCATGAATATGAGAAGAATGGTTGCCAGATGAAGAAAGCTCTATATTGTTTGAAGAAAGAAATAAGAAAATGGTTTTCAAGGCTATATCAGTTTCTGAATAATCATGGTAATTAGGGTGGAAGAGTTGATTACAATATATATATTAACATTGAAATTAATTAATAGATGATAGTGCTGGTATATGTCGATGACATAATCAAACAAGATTAGAATAAGTGCAGTGTAGACAGTTTTCCGAATTCATGAAATGTGAGTTTGAAATGTCAACGATTGGAAAGCTAATATTTTTCATCCCGCCTTCCTGAAAATAAACAGTTTATTGATTATCAACAGACAGAAAGGCCAGACAAACGAAAAGTTATGGGAAAACCAAGGAAAGAATGTAACATTCATTTCTCTATCTAAATATTCCAATGAGGTTTTGAGAAGATTTGGAATGGATAATCACAAGGAGATGAGGACTCCGGTGGCTACCTAGATGAAACTATTAAGGGATGATGAATCCAATGTAGTTAATGGTATATAATACCAGATAATAATTTGTACTCTATATTACATGACATTAATGAGACCAAATATTTTTTTCCACATGTCAAGAAGCACTAAATCCAAGTAGTCCCACGGAATGCCACATGTTCTAACCAAAAGTAAATACATCATTATATCAAGGGAACTATAGAATTTGGTTTTATGAACAATACAAATTTTATAAAGAGTTATTGGGTTATATAAAGGCATATTATGACATGTTAACAGATGACATGAAATCAACGTCAGGAGGTACTTTCTATTTTGGTGGGTTGTTTATTTTTTGGATAATCAAGAACCATGTTTTAATTTTATTACTCTATATAGAAACTAATTATATTGTGGAATATCAAGTGCGTACACAACTATTAATGATGAAGTATTAGCTTAATGATATGGGAGTATATGTGAAGTATCTGATCAGGATCCATTAAGATAATTCAAGTGGTAGAAATGTTATAAAAAATAAATCCCATCACTCAAGGACAAAGCACATTAAAATAAAATATCATTTTTAATGGAAAAGGTGGATCAAGGACCTATGAACTTGGAGTATGTTCCAACATAACAAAAGGATTCAAATATTCTGAAAATTCCTTACCCAAATAAGAATTTTAATGTCATCAACTAGCCCTAGGAGTCCTATTGATTTCCCACACTAGAAAAAGTGTGTATGTGATTGCCCCTCTTTCTATAATATGGTGTTTCTCTATAATGTGCCAATCTATGTTCTTTAACCTATTGTGGATCTCAATGGAATAACCTTTAGGTTCATTGAAAAAGGGGTAAATAGTGGTGATAATACGGGAGAAAATTTCTTAATCAAGACACCGGGAGAAGCTATTATGTGGAGCAGCGAGATTGGGGGAGTTGAAGCTGTTGGGAGTATTAGTGATATAGGGGGAGTATTAAATCGGATGACGCTAGACATAATGAATCAAAGGATACATATCATGACAACTACAGTTTTTGATGAATGTATAAGAGTTGTTTTGTAATAGAATGAAGTGATTCATTGATGAAGATTTCATTATACACTTGAATCTCATGTAGATAATGGATCATGTGTGTCTATAATATGTGTTGAGTAAATAATTGATTGATATATTAATCACAAAAGGAGAAATCTAGAAAATCATGGAAAAAGTTTTAATGAGATATCAAATTTTGAATGTGTTGTCAACAAACCAAAGGGGATATTGTTGGAGAAAACCCCTCAAGATGTCCTCTCAGAATGTTTTGGGTGTGATTGTGTTTGTTGAAAAACACAGAAGACTGCAAATGAGTATGGTATGTGTTTCCCAAAGAATTTGTTTAAGGTGGAGATGTTTCCTAGGGTTTTCCAATTTGTTGTGCCTCAAAATCCAGAGTTGGTTTTCGGTAAAGGAATATTCATGGGTAGGAATAAAAAATACACAAACCTTGAACCATAGTTCACAAAATGAAAATGGTGTTAAATGGAACACAAAATAGAATTATTGAATAATCAGAACCACAAAGCGTGAGATCGAGATCTCATACAGAAACAGTTCTTGGGGAGAAAATGGTTTGCGACAAAGGCATGCGGTACATAGAAGGCTTAAGGTACAAGGGATAGATTGTAAAATGTTGAAATGAGGCAGTGATTTGAGAAGCGAAGAATGCATTCGTTTTTGAAAACATTATGGTTATTTAGGTCACTGTAAAGGAGCTATAACATTACACAAATTGTGTAGGGAAGAACCGTTCACTGGTGAAGCATAACGTGTATAAGGTAGTATGACATTGAAGATTTGGTATATCTCATGTCCACAGTTTTTTCGAATATATTTTCCTCTATAAAGAGCACTAATACCTTCATTAGGGTGATATATTTTCATAAGAAACTATCATTTCATTGGGAATTAGGTGATGTCTAAAAGAGGTTCGTGAGGGATAACTCCATGATGGGTGAAGTAGTTCACACGAATGAAACTCCAAAAAATGTTTTTTTCGGGGAAATACAGCATAGAAAATTTGTGGTACATGGAGGTCAAAGGAATGGAATATGGGGATGCAAGGCCAGGTATGTGGAATAGATTTGGTATGCATATGGAGAGGATTAGATTGGATGAGAGATGCTTCATGGAAATAGAGATAGTCTGCAATGTAGGGAAGGTATGCAGTGGAGAGACAGTTTGTGGAGGAGAGGTGATCTGTGAACCAAACCTGCTACACAGTACGTGGAGGGGGAAATTTGCTGCAAAAAGGAAGCTAGGTGGTAATTGGAGGACTCAAGGAATATTGTATAATCTCAAAAAAAAATCACGAAAGAAATTTCTTCTAACCTAACAATACACGGAAAATGTGATTTCATCAACAGGTGAAAAAAGGTCTTCAACAGAGCATCGATTTAAAATTGTGTATGTTTATATTAATGAAAATTAACAGACCTACAAGACTATAATCCCTAATTCAATCCCTTCTAACAGTAGTGATTGAGGGAAGATGAAGATGGGGATTTTTTCCACCAGTAGTGAGCTAGAGGAAGAGACATAGAGAGTGACCCTACGGAATGCAGTGAGGAGACCCTAAAACCATGTAAAGGTAGTGAGTTTGGGTATAAATCATTTCACCCAAAACATGTGATTTTAAATGATATTTAGTTTATATGGCACATCGAAACTTTTTTTATGTATGATCCATGGAAAAAGATTAGTGAGGGTGAACCAAGTAAATTTTATGTGTCACGTTCATGATTTCATTTCTGTTAATACATTTCTATAGGATAAAGATAGAAGAGTGACTTGTTTAACAATGAAACATGATTTGAATGTGTGTATGTTTTAATATTTCATACCCTGATTCATACCCCCCCCCCCTCATGGAAATTTCCCTAATGGAACTAAAATTAATAAATAGGAATTACTTACCCAATTTAGACACAATTATTTCAAATATGGAATCATTATTTCAAAATTCAATTCATATATGTGATGGAATTTAATTGGATATAAAACCTAAAAAAAATGAAATATTTTTTTTATAAAAATGAATTTCATTAATATAAATGTTCTCCTTATGAAATTAAAATATAAAATTAATTTCCCAAAAAATAATTGGATTATATTAAATAAAAATAATCTATTGAATTGTAAAAATAATATAACATTGATATTGACTTTATAAATAATCGAAATAATAATACAATTTACAGTAAAAAATGTGTACTATATTATTAATTATAAGATAAATCATTCTATTAAATTATTATAAATCTACTTAAGATAATTTCTACATGAAAAATTAAAATATTAAATTAATTTTCTCAAATTCAAATTCTTTGATTTTTGAAGTATTCATTTAA
The DNA here is from genome assembly GCA_963277665.1 of Viscum album. Classification (NCBI taxonomy): domain Eukaryota; kingdom Viridiplantae; phylum Streptophyta; class Magnoliopsida; order Santalales; family Viscaceae; genus Viscum; species Viscum album. Next base: position 1,755,123,146 of record OY728158.1, on the reverse strand, counting down.
ATAAATCATAATCGTAAAATATTTGAAGAAAACCATCCCCTTTTAGATTATAAAATTACATAACATTATTATAATGAATATAACAATATAATTCTTGTATAAAAATAAATATGAAAATAATTAATTGTGTCCTTTCTTGTTTTGTTAAACATGTTTCCCTAAATTCTGAACATGTGGTATTATATTTACTCATAGAAAATTTTCAATCTAGTCGGTGATCTTCACCAGGTGATCTATGTATTATCCCTGATGCTCTATGTCAATGTCCTCATAGTCGATGAAACACAGGGGATCAGTAATGTACCATCCAACATTAGACATATGAACCTCCTCATGAATACCGTAGTAAATATAATGAAAATATAGATATTATTCCATTATTCCTAAAAATATGGTGATGTTGAAGGGTCAATTATAATTTGGTGCTAGCTTCCCTTGTCTCCTCATATGTTAGTGGCCAAATAAATGATTAACTCCTGTGATAAAATTGTCCCCAATACCGAACTACTAGTGTTATATCCTTTGGTAATATTACAATAACTCACTACCATGAGTGTTCTTCAAACACTTCCTGATCAGAAACACTCTTTTAGAGGTGATGTGAACCATGACTCACCCTACCACATTAACATCACTACCTCATGTCGACCGGGATGTTATTGAAATGGCTCACTATATGGATACTTAAACAGATACATCAGAATATAATCTTAAATTCTATTTTTTATATGAATTAAACCAAGGTAAGATTCTAATTCAATGCCCCACCAATGACCATGATGTGAGGCAGTAGAATATCCTCGTTAATTTGAATGTTCCTCTCAAACTGCCCATTGGAATGTAGATGATATGATTTCCACAATCTGAACTAGGTCTATAAGTCCTAATGAAACCCTTACAAAAATGACAACATAATATATATATATATATCTAATAAAATTATCCAGGGATCTCCATGAAAGTAAAAACTCTCACAAACATACAACTTTCCAAACTCATCTTCTGAATGAGTCTCATTTATCAGTATATAATGAGAATAACTTGTTATATAATTAAAATCACTAAAAAAGAATAATTTATATTTACAGTGTTAGTTAACCCCACCAAAATTTCTACTGTGTTGTCCTCCAACTACCTCATAGGAATGTGATGTTTTTATTGAAAACCTCCACAACTCTTGTTCTCAGCCTTTATCCTCTCATCAGTAAGGCTTCACATAACTAATCAAAAAATTCACTCCTCATCATTGGCCACAATAACTACCTCCTTTAATAAATTTAACAATTTTATACTCTAGTATGAACATACCACTCTCTGGTATCGAATTAACTCATATTATATTCCATACTGGATGAAGGGAAAACCACTCACACACATGAAAAAATGAAGTCATATCCATCAAACAAAAACATCTATATTGGTACAGTTCCTGATAGTTATTCCTACATCATGCCTCTCTCACGGTAAGATTACTAACCATCCATCACACAATCAAAAAATGAATTTGTGATCACTAATGTGGAATATCACCTCAATCCATAGTCAATAAAAACATCAATATTCCTATTATCAATAAATCTCATCAGGAATCAGGGTTCCTCTGATGGTCGTTCTCCCAGATCCTGAGAAACCTATGTCTTTTGAATAATATATTCTTAAGTGACGTGCCCTTTACCAAGTTAATTGTTAATCAAACAGATGAATGCCTATTAGTACTATACAAAAAATCCACAACAAAAAATTTGGATTCCAATATTTGAATTTATAGATGATTCTATTTTGGTATGCGTCGAAAACTAAATTCATCCCAATAATATAGTCACTAATAAATCAGAACATAGAAATATTCTACGATATCCATGTAATTTTTATTCTAATTCCCACCATTTTTTAACAGCTAACATGAACCATATAGTTTAACTCATTCACTCTTTATCAAAACTTCCCCAAAAAAAATTTGATGCATCATAATATATGAAAAAATCAATTCATGACTCTAGAAGAATATATAATTGATTTCATGTAAACATACTATTAAGGTCAAGAAAGTATTCCTCATAGTGGTTATTCCATTAAATTATTTCCCCTTCTTGTTCAAATACATAATTTGTACTTCGACGACTGATTACTCTTAAATAATCCATCGATAGTCTCTAGAAAACTCAAAGAAAGTACTAATCTCAAAAATATTTTGTTGGTGAGCTCAAGAAATCATTGATTAGCCATATTATGTTTCATCATAAATTCTGGACTTGATGATCAAATTATCAAAGAAATTGGTCTCTCAGATATATATGTTACACTTATAAATCAAGGAACAAGTTCAGCCCTTTAAGAGTGTACTCAACATGATATTATGGTTTCTGGATTTTATTTCATAATTATTTGAGTATATTAGTATATATTCAATGAATACAATGATGAGAGAGTAAAAAATATGGATGAATGTTATTTTTCATGATATACACAAACAATACATGGGAATTCATCAACATGAAAGGCATAAAGTGGTCATCGTAAAAAAATAGATCTATTCATGAATGTCATCATATGAATGTCCACCTCTATGAACTACTACTAATGATGGCACGAATGAGGTTAAATATAGTATATAAAATAAGATACATAAAAATATTAAATAATATAATCAATTAAAGCTAAAGGATAACATTTTTCACAATTAAAATTTTAATCTTCTTATATTCAAAACAATATCATAGACTACGATCCACCTTCTTGGAGAATAGCACGAGAAAGCCCCATAGTCTCTGTGTGGTTTGATGGAGAATTTTTATTCGAAATCCTCCAAATACAACTTCAACACTCAAAAAAATGATTCTTCCATAAGGTATGGAAGATAATATATGAGATATTGATTATTCTAATTTAAATCGATGTATGCGTCTTCTTTCATTAATGAAAAACTCTTTCTTAAGGGTTTTCCCATTCTTTCAACAATTATATTCCCTATTCTGGTTATGAAATTAGTCCCTCTTAAGTAAAATTAATATCATATATATCCAGTAATATAATATAAAAGATCAAAATAATTTTATTCTATCGATTCTATAGATGTAATTAAATTGGTCATATAGAGATTCAGGGAATCCTATTGAAATTCATAGTGTCTGCTCACAATCAATAATCATGGAACAAAAGTGTATATTATATCGTTTCAAATTTTATGTTAAGAAAATACTATTTTGAAAGGGATTGTGGAATTAGTCAAGAATTTACTAGGATCTATCAGTTAAGTATATCTACCTTTTTTAAATGTGGACCAAAATAAATTCCATAATTTTTGTACATTTCGATCATAGTGACAATCTAAAAAATCCATCCAGTGTCAAGGGGATCATAATGGGGTTTTTACATGAATTATGTTTCTTAATGTTTCAATGAGGTCATGGTATGGCTTCCCATGATGTTTTTATTGAAGGATATTTTAGGGCCATGCTCAATCGCATGCAACAGATTTACCATCTATTTTGTCTTCCCTAGAAACTCCCAATGGTACCCGCATCTATAGATGGGTATGGAAATGCATTTGAAATTTCAATGATCATCTAGATTATTAGGCCCAGTGAATCTTGGGGTCTCACATTAGTTGATAGGATGGGAGGTTGGTCCCATGTCAACCTTTTGGGGGGAATTATTGCCTATTATTGGACACTATTATAGATTTATGATATTTTCTTGAATGTCTTCCTAATACCAATATGACTGTGGTTACCCTAAAAAAATGACAATAGAATAATATTCATTCAAATGAAAAATATTGGTATCTCTTTACTGAATCCATCTTTATGTATTTGAGGTTCTTTATATTTTTTCGGTATCATGATTTTTCGTATTTACTAAAGTTGTATAACCACATGCTTTAGAGAATGCTTTCATGTAAGGAGGATATTAATATTATGAGTATGGTATTGAGATATTATGGGGGATCCAACATATCTGAATTATTACAAGAATAAACACCCATATTGTTCTTTTGTACCATGGAATTTTATGTCATGAGGTATGGTCATATATTTGTGTTCTAAGACACCAAATAATTTAGATAGATCTTTAAGAGGTTATCCTACATATAATGAGTACAGCGAGAAACAGATTTTTCATAGTTCTCATGTACTGGGGCTTCCCATCCCATTATAGAGCCTCATAGTTCTGATGATATGATTATTGTGAATTTATAATCCCATGTGATCCATGATTGATGTGAGAAAAAAAAGCGATGTAAAATGATCATTTCACTACTCATGATGTAGGGATTATGTGTTGGGACTTCCATGAGATGATTTATTATGGGACTCAGGTCTTGGAGAGACATAATACAAAGAGAGTTCAAGGAAATACTAATACCAAACAGGTTGTTTTATTAGAGGTCAATCCTTATAAATGGATCCTATGTATCCTGGTTATGTCTGGAATCAGATTCATCATAGTTCACCTAATATTTAAGGCTTACACACTAAGGTTGTCCTATATTTGTGGCTTTCACAATGAGGATATACAGTTATATCAAGTATGGCGATTCCATATTGAAAATGTATTATTTTTGGAAGGGAATCATATGACCCAGTAAAAATCACTTGGGATACATCACATGACCTGGATGGACACATATTGAGGTTTTCATAGAGTCATTTTTTCATAGAATGAGAGGTTTCATGTATCATGGAGTAAATGTCTAGGATACATCGTGATAACTGGCCTACATGTTTGAAGATTTTATGAGTCCAAGCTGAATTTCCTAGAAAGTGTCACATGAGCATGGTTATCATGTCCAAACACTTTGAAGAGAATCTAATTACATGATAATACATTGTTATATGATTTAGGTTATGAGTATGATGGATGTATCATGTCCTGGGTGACATACCCATAGGGTTTCATGAGATCAATGTGGTGTCCCTAGGGGGAACTGTGTTAATTTTTCTGACATGTCTGTGGTATTTTTTTTGTCCCAGAGGACCTACTGAGGATGTGTATCATGATCCATATGAAATTACGTGGTGTTTTCATGTGTCTTTTAGTGACTTCTGTGAAGCGCATGAAGGTGGGGGAGTATATCCTTTACATGATATTTCTAGCATTGACCTTGGTTCTATGGCTTGTGTCAAGAATGCCTTGTCTTTGTTCAATATCGGTATATCTTGAGTCACACATTATCTAGTGGGATTTTTTGAATCTCTTTGCATAACCACCTATATATCCTTCACTTGATCTATGAATTATCGCACAAGTACCTTATGCATAGTGCATGACTTCTCCAGCTTCTCACATAGATATTATCTAATGAAAAGCTGGTTGGTCACATGATTTGATACTCCATGAATTCCATAGAACCGCGTAGTCAAATCCTGTAGAGTCTATGACTCTTTAATGTGCACTAGTTGTCATTTAAAAACCCATTCATCCTATTTGGGTGGGTAATTTATTGGCTTCTCCACCTTTGTTTCCCACCGATTTGTGTGGTGTACCTAGAATGATTCTAGTATGGTGACAGTGAAGGGGTATTAAGACACTGATCTTTGTGTGTCTCTTTCGTCAATTGATTCGAGTGTGTCACCTAATTTTCATTGATTGAGATTATCTTCCATCAATGCTCCCATTATTGGATTATAACTCATTTAGGGGGTTTTTTATCATTAATATGTGTCAACAGACTTCTATATTGTCATGATAACATGTCAAAAGACCTTTTTAGGATTCATGTGTCTATTCGAAAACACTCACGAGACCTTGCTTGACATTTCATGGGGTCTCACGAGACTACCCCATTGGTGCACTGGGCACGTCGCATTCCATTCAGCGACCGTGAACACCTCTCACCTCCTCCCTTTTGATCATATTTTTTAAGTAAAAAAGGTTAGGAGTCATGATAGATTGGATGTTTGTTTTCAAGGGTGTTAATTTTATTTTTTTATTATTGTGTCTCATGAAATATATTGTTCATATGGGGGGTGCATGATCATTTTATGGAAGAAATCTATTTTTTCATCTCTAGATAACTATAGAGTTACCTAGGGTGTTTCTCATGGAGGAGATGACAAGCTAAAGGGATCTCATGAGGCAGTTTAGACATGTATATGATGAATCATGAATTCATGTGGGTGTCTATGGGTGCATCATATTTTCTTCAGTTACTATGAAGACCTCTCACCTAATTCCCACTATCTCCATCATTTTATCCTAATGAATTTTGTACATCAATGAATTCTTATTAGATGTTACAAAGAGATTTTATTCTTCCCAGTGATAACAGGGCACATGATCTTCATGACCACTAGGTTAATATTCCTTTGAATATCATACCTAATATTTTCAAATATTTCAACTATTTTTTAGGAACATTCCAATGAAAAACATTACATCATGGGGGTGCTCTTTCGGTTTCCTAGGGATCCTTATCGGGAGAAGGAATGTTTGTGGATTGGGGATCTATGAGACTTCTCATGGGTCATGCGCCATGAATGGAGCCATTATGTGACCTCGAAATGGATTCATAATTGTAATTCCTTCATAAATCATTCTATCCATATGTCCCATCCATCCTCTCCTACAATATATTTTTCAAGGAAAATAATATCCATATTTAGGTATTTCTTCCATTTTGATTATTCTTATTTTTATTTGTAAGGTTTCAAAAACATATTCCACCCCCCCCCCCCTCAGGTGTGATGTCCTAGTGTTTGAGGACTCAGTTCTGAGGAAAACTAATGCCCACCAGATTCTTTAATGGTGTCTATATTGAATGAATCAGAATGTATAGAAATGAATGTTTAAATTCTAATAGATTCCCTCTTCATGATTCTCATGGATACTCAGTCACATTCTATTTTTATCAGTAATATAATTTATCCACCTTGAGATAACATGATCTATATAGGGATCACACTACTAGAAGATATGTCCAGGAGGGTGAACTCTATCTTTTTCTAAAGTGGATTGGTTTTAGGGGAATCATTTGGTATTCAGGTTTATATGGGTGGCCCTTTTAATCTATTTCACAATCAATTTCTATAGTTTTTTAGTTTAGTATATTTTCACTCATATGTAATATTTATTTAGCTTAGTGTATTTTAGCACGTGCCTTATATTGTTTTAGATAGGGTCTCTACAAGGGACCTCATATTGATTTAGTTTAGGGTCATTTAGCTTGGAACTTAAATTTGTTTATTTATGATCTTTTATATCTGAACGGATATTTCATCACTTTTAATTATTGTATCATATAACTTAAGTTAAATTAGTTTAGGGTATTTTATCTTGGACCTTTTATATGATCACATAATATGGTTTAGAAATAGTAGGAATGATCTAAATCACTCTGAGGTTTTGGGATCTTCTATGGTGTTCTAACAGATTGTCATAATCAGAATTTCATTTTTGTAGAGTAACGCATTTAGTTGATGTCCTTAGGTTATTATTCTGGATCCATTGGCATATATTGATTTTCAATCAATGTTTCATTGAATATGGGTATCTTTTCTACCAGATTTGGATGATTTATAGAACAAATATGGATGGGGTTGGAATACGAGGGATACTAAAACATCCAAGAAAGTTGAAGTGTGGATCGTGTAAATCATAACCTGAAAGTCTTAGTCCCTGGATATGATTTCTATAGAAGGAGGGTCAAGGCCTTTGTTTATTGGTACAATTCCAATCGAAGGTCCGTCTTCACTTCTTTCTATAGGATGTGAAAGATTTACAATGACTCAAACATCTTGATGATAAAGTTGGGTATGGGATGAAAACTATTCTGGAAGGATTCTAGAACACTAGGGAAACTCAACTCATAATGATATGTTCCATTCATATGACATGTGGTTTCAGATCCTCATATATGGGTCATAGAAGTTTAGAAAATGATATTTTATTGTCCATCCTTGAGAAAGGGTATGAAATACGATAACGTAATGTCGGGGATGTTAAATATGCTTCGTTAGTTTGTTTTAGGGATTTTATGTCACAATATATAGTGCTCATGTCAGAAAAAAAGACATTGGATAGTAATATAAGGCGTGGTTCAGACACACTGAGGTGTTTAGTTATACCTCAAAGGAATCAAGGATAATGATAATCGAAATGTCCTTCTCACTTTGAATCATTCAGTTGAAAGAAATAGGGACATATGCAGGATCCATATACATGTATTTATAGTCTGTAAAAGGGTCCTTCAATACAAATAACCTCTCCAAGGGCCATGGAAGATTATGGTGTTTTAGGATACCCCAACTAATGAAGTGTGATATGTGGGGAGTTTAAAATCCAAGGAGGGTTTCAGTACCCTAAATGTTTTGTAACTATTTAGAGAATACATTCTTGTGTTGAGTATATTACAAAAATGATGCTCTATGTTTTTTCTGCACCAGTGGGTCTAACATGAATAGATTTTCCTTTAATATGGATACAAGGTAGTTCCTATGAGTTTTATACCATTTATTTTTATCCACTAATTTTCCCCTAAACTCTAAGGATTATGAGTTTAGGAGGAAGAGACATGAATTTTTCTCAAGTCTCCCTTTTAGGGATTTCAACCTAACCCATTTTTTGTCTCTTTTGTTAGCATTTTATGTTATTGAAATTTGGATAATTATATGATAGAGATTAAGGCCATCTATCTTTTACTAACATTCAGGCATTTTATGGTCATTAATATTACGGACCTGATATGAATGAAAATACACAAGGGATTAATTAGGATGTCCAGGGTTGAGAGTACTCTAACATATTTTGAATCATGGTATGGGTATGTTGTAAATCATGTCTCGAGCTTCTCAGGTCATGAGTGATGATATGGGACATTCATATAGAGACGGTTTTAGACACGCAAAGGTGTTTAGTGGTGTTGTAATGATTTTGAGGCCCATGAGGATTGGAGTGACATTTTTTAGAGAGACACAGTTTGTATATGGCCATAGGTGCGTATGCAGAAGACATGGGAATATATGCATAGCCAAGAAAAGGTTACTTAGAGTTAGGAATTCTTTATATGGTCCATGGAATGTTATGGTGTCCCTATAAAAACATGACAGGATTTTTGGTATATGTATTTGAGTTCCTCTTGAAATATTGTGAAAGAACTCCTTATTTTGATTGAATGAGTTTAGTCTCTTGTATTCCATTAATAGGAAAAAAATACATGGTCTAAATTGTTTATCATCATGTAGTGGGGGTCTTTTTTTTCTTTTTTCAATTTATCATCACGTGTCAAGGACGTACTTCCATGATATTTAATATCTTACTGTAAGGAAGTACATCCATGTAGTTTAATTTCAGGCGGTAAAGGAATAGAGATTGATGTGAATGTGCTATAATGTTGAATCTAGGCCCCAAAATGGGGGCATAGGCATCACACCATATCACATGATAATGAGGATCAAGACACATGTAGTTATGGAATTATGTGCAGTTTATCATCTTGAAGTGAGTAATGATGTGGACCGACATGAAAAGTGGTAATGTTGTGGATGGTCCCAAAGACGGAGACTGGGAATCACTACATATCTCAAGAGGATGAGAATCAAGACATGCATAGTTATTGGATGGGAAATTCTCTACGCAAGTCTGGCCCATACAAGGAGGTTGGAATTATTTTTGATGATGGTGGCATCTAGACCCCATTTTATGAGATCCAGGCATCATTATGTATCTTTTGCTGTCAGGAATCAAGATACATGTAGTTATTTATATTACATTAAGATTAAATTCATTCTGATACGATGGAGGCGAGCCATTGTGAATTGATTAGAACATTAAGGTCAGTCCCATGGGTGTAAGTCTATGCATCACTACATATATAATTAAAATGAGAATAAAAACACATGTAGTTATGAAAATTCAATATTGTTTATCTTCATGCGGTTAGTATGAATGAATAATGACATTAATAAATGGATAATTTGTTGACAGGCCCAAGGATGGAGACTGGGCATCACAACGTATCTCGTGAGGATGAGAATCAAGAAACACATTGTATTGGAAATCCATGAAGTTTTTCATCTGTTAGTGAGAAATAGAGCCCGTCATGGCTGATACACCTTTTTCGTGTAGGGATTCCTTTTCTGTAATTTCTAATCCCATATGATCCATACTTAGTGTGAGAAACAAGGAGTGACAAGGGCCCCATGTAGGACAGGGGTCTTGTGAATCATTTAATGGTTGTACCAAGATGAGATTCATGGAATCCCAACATGTTTCATTGAAATTATAATAAAGCCTTACATAGTCATTGAATATTTATTCAGTTTAATGTCATATGGTGAGGACAAATTTTTCTCAATGTGAATAATTTTGAAATTCAAATATCTTTGTAGTTGATTTACATGCTATGTCAACATTGGAATTTTAGTTTTACATGTTGTGGAAAGGAAGAAAGATTTTATATTGTTTAATATCATACTACTATGATGAGATATTCCATGCATTTTACCGTCATGGGGGTTGGATGACTGATGAGACATAAATTGATGTGGAAAACCTCATTGAGACATGAATTCAAACTATTTCATTGGAAATATTACATTGGTAGGTGGGGTTACATGGTACCCAACCATTATGGCCAATGCATAGGATCCATTATGATAGACCTTGTGTATGATGTATGGTCCATTCGATTGGGCTCCAACTGTGGGGCCTTATTTTCCTGTATCATTGGGGTTCTTAGAGATTGAACCAATTCTCCTTGTAGGAATGAACAAAATTGGACCTTCTTATTGAAGGGTCGTTGTAGGGTCCTAAAAAATATGTTAATGAGAATGATGATTACCTTTAAATCAAGGGAGATTCAGCCCAATTTACCCTCGAAAGGATTGGGAAAATGTGGAAAATATTCAAGGATGGCGAATATAGCATCCCGTCTTTTTATAACATAACGTTCATTCCATTACACGGAACTGAGGATCTTTAAGGTTTAGTGTCTTGGAAACAAGGAACATAAAACATGAAACAAAAAAACATTCTTCTTAAACACTTGAAAGGCTTCTCCTCATGTTCACCCTAGGCTCATTACTGCATCTCATAACCTGGGGACATATATCAAAAGGAAGGGTGAGCAGAAGGCCCAGCAAGGGAAACAAGTGAAACATTTTACATATGAACTTGAGATACATCAATAAAGTCATGAAAAGAACTTTAAGGCCTGAAAATGAAATCATGAGGCATATCATAATAAAAATAAAACTTTTTCATAACTTGAAGATGTGGCTACATCATTTAACATATACAATCATGAACATATCACCAAGGTCCATCCCCAAGGTGTCATTTGAAAATTACCAAGGTTATTCACCAAGGTATCGTGAAAATTGTAATCTCTAGTGGTTACATCATTACCCAATGCATTGGAGCGCTATCAGGGCGCACCCTTAAATTTTCCTTTATTATCATGTGAGCCACATATATCATCATCAAAAATTTCATAAATAACCCATATATCACAAAATAAATGGGTTTCATTTCGTAATCATAACGTTTTAAAAACTACTTTAAAGACATGATCTTTACGTCACCTTAAAACCCACAGAAAAGGAATGTGGGTCTCATGTATGTAAATACCATAATTTAAAATAGAAAATTTTGGTATATATGTGAATACCCCTTTAGAAGAAAGATCTTTGAGTATTCACTTAATAATATAAAAGAACTTTAGAAAAAGAGAGAGACATTTTGAGACGGAAATTCTTCAGCATAACGGCTACGTTACGAGGTTTTAGAAGACATTAAAAAGAGAGGGAAAATGGGTCAAAAAATCATAAATGACCCATAAAATAGTAGATGGACAGAATAAGAAGGATACATGATCATGGTAATGAAATTTCAAGGACATATCATTTGAAATGACAAACATGGAAGGAAGACAAAAATTAGATTTCTCTTATGAAAGTTTGGCAGCCTAACGGCGTTACTTAAACTTCAAACAAAATGATTTGAAAAGGTCAAATAGAGTCTCTCATCATGTGAACATAAGAGTTCAGTATGATAGATATAGAGATAATGCCCCAACATAATTAAAAAGAAACTTGAAAGACTTGACATGAAAGTGAAACTTTGAAAAGAATGAGAAGGGTGAAAGAATCCCCTAAAAATTCGGCAGCCTAACGGCGCCACTTAAAACTTCAAAATACTAAATTGAAGAGATCAAATGGGGTCTCTCATCATATGAACATAAGAGTCCAGTATGATAGATATAGATATCATACCCCAACATAACAAAAAGGAACTTGAAATAATTGACATGAAAGTAGAACTTCAAAACGAGAAGGGTGGAGAACTACTTAAAAATTCGGCTGCCTAACGGCGCCACTTAAAACTTCAAAATACTGAATTGAAGAGATCAAATGGGGTCTCTCATCATATGAACATAAGAGTCCAGTATGATAGATATAGAGATCATACCCCAACATAACAAAAAGTAACTTGAAATAATTGACATGAAAGTAGAACTTCAAAACGAGAAGGGTGAAGAACTACTTAAAAATTCGGCAGCCTAACAGTGCCACTTAAAACTTCAAAATACTGAATTGAAAAGATCAAATGGGGTCTCTCATCATATGAACATAAAAGATCAGTATGATAAATTTAGAGATCATACCCCCAACATAATAAAAAGGAACTTGAAATACTTTACATGAAAATAGATCTTGAAAAATAAGAAGGGAGAAAGAATCTGTTACAAAACGTTCGGCAGCCTAACGACGCCACTTAAAACTTCATAAAAAGAAATAATGAGAGTAAGAGGGGATCTATCATTATATTAAAATGAAAAGGTCAGTAAGAGGAGTATAAAAGAACATCCTCCAACATAAGAACATGGAGCATAAAAGGAATGACATAAAAGAGATTACTTGAAATTAAAGAGAGAGGTCGGATCCCTTACCTTAAAACGTAACTCTTAAAACTCAATGGTTTGGACCTTGAGGGATTGGGGGTACCTTGGGAGGACTCCTTGGGAGGTAAGGAGACCAGAACATCATTGGGGGAGATTTGGGAGTGAAAGCTAATGGAGGAAAGGGTGGGTATTTATAGGGAAAGTGAGGGGACAAGGCATTAATGGCCAAGGGACACCTCATTAGTGGTTTTGGAAAAACCATGGGCTTGCCCATGGTATTTGCCCATGGTATTGGCCACTTGGGACACCTCATAACTTATCTTACTATTCATAATTCGACCATATTGAATATATACTTAATACATCATTTAATGATGTCATTAAACACCCGTAACTTAAAAACTATATTTTCACTATTCATCGAAAATTCAACTTTCTCAGAATAATCCCGAAATTCGACCTTAACCAAATATCAATGCTCTGATTTCAAAAATGAAATCCATTTTATAAACATAATTTTCTAAATATTTTTAATTTAATTTTTAAATAAAAACACTATTCATCAAAAATTTATTTTTTTCAGAAAAATCCCCAAAAATTAATTTAATATAATATCGATGCTCTGAGTTCAAAAATGAAGTCCATTTTATAAAAATAATTTTCTAAATATTTTTAATTAAAATTTTAATTAAAAAACACTATTCATCCGAAAAAACTAATACTTGAATAATAATTAATGAAACCGTTATTTAACCATTTTATTGAATCACATTACTTAATCAAAGTGCCTAGCTTATTTTAATACTTTCTTTAAGTGAGATTACTAATCCATTTGGACACATTATTAATCCTAATCATAAAATCACTATTCATAATTTACTATTCATCAAAAATCAAGTTGATCTTATTAGACTCTAAATTTCGTACTGAACATAATAGTAGAAGACCATTTTTTGAAAATCATTACACATTTTTAATTATTTAGGGTTTACATAAACATATTTAAAATATCCTTTTTCTAAAATTCATCAAAAATATGCATACTATATTTATCCGGTCATTTGAAAATTCATAAAAGAAATCGGAATTCATATTTTAAACAAAGGATTACACAAGACAGTTACGGTCTCCTTACATAGCCCCTTATCACACCAGCATAGGACCTAAGTGTAAGGTGTGCTAAGGTGAGAGAATCTGAGGGAGGCTCGGCCAACATCGCACGAGTAGTAATTTCTATCAGTTTGAACTTCTCGCGAATGCGATCCCGTTCTAGCTTTATACGATGAAGTTCAGCTTGGGTTTGGTCCAGAGCAAAGCCCAGTGGTGCTACCTCCTCCCCAAGTTCTGTTAGATGGGATTCAATCGGTCCAAAACTACTGGGTGAGGCCATCAAATCTTCTTTCTATATCAATTAACCAAGATTGCTTGTATTTAGAGACAATACTCAAAACATTTAGTTTCCAGCGGCCATATTGACCAATGGTCAAATAACAGTCAAAACCCAACAGTCTCATTTTAATTATACTCATGTTACCAAATGAAACATTTTTGTTGAGTATAAAAATAACACATAAAATTAGGAAACAATATTTATTTAAAATTTCGGGTCGTTACAATCTTCCCCCCTTAAGAAATTGCGTCCTCGCAATTTTTTAAATTGGGTTTTGAAATTTCATTGAAAGTCCCACATCGGAAAAGGAGTCAGTAAAACTATTACTTTAAAAGAAAGAAAGGGAAGTACAAAGGTCACCCGAGTTAACCCACACTAGGATTCCATGTAGGAAAACATGGACATGGAGGAGAAAACAAAGGGTCAAGTTCTGAGGGAGAGTGATAGAGAACATGATTAGGAGAAAGTTAACCATGAGAAAATCCCAAACTTAGGATGTGTGTAAACGGCCTTTGATTACCTAGTAGGAAACGTAAACCAACAACATTTTTGTTTTATGTTTCATTTCATAATTTTGAGGAATTCATTTACTACATAAAACAAAAACATAAGAAAATATACCTACCTTCAAGTAGAGTTCCATCCTTTAATAAGTCCCTACCAACACTAATCTTTTCTCCAAATGATGAGAATTCAAAAACACTTGGTCTCATAAAAGCACAAGAATCATCTTCTAGAGAATCACATAATCTACAAAAGATTAACTATCTATTTCTTCTATCTTTAAACATTATCCCAAAAACAGAAAGTTTAAGGTAAAACAACTCTTCAAAAAGAAAGAATCCCATAGGAATGGAAACTACTTTTAAATCTTCAAAGTTCCATGGTACTACCCAAAGTTCATCATAGACTATTCCATAAATAACGGTCCTTAAAATTCCTCAAAATAAATCAAACTAAGATTGAAACCCAAATACAAGAAGGATTTGATAACATAGTCTTCCAAAACAACTTCATTGTTCATCTCCAGACAACATCAACCACTCCTAACATCTTATAACAAAAGTAGCTATCCTAAACATATTTTACCCAAGATAGGTTAATCATTCCCATAATTAACCTAAATTACTATAAGTCCACCTTAAATTCATCAATTCTTCAAAATATAATTCAACCTTACTCCTCAATAAAAATACTATAGTAATCTATTTACCACGATCATATAGGGTCCCCAAAATAGTGAACGTCTTCCAAAATAATAATCATCTTTTAATCCCCTAATCATCTCTGTCATATTAATACGGAAATTGTCGCATTTCCTATCACATTGGTTGTTGGGACACGTTATTCCATTTCCCACCATTAACTAAGAAGAGAAAGTATAATTAGAGGCTTAAATACATAACCAATAATCATGAAAAGGAACTTAAAGCATATAAGGATAACTTGTAGAAGAAAAGTATACCCTAACTTGTGATGCCCTAGGTTCCCATCTAGGTTATCCATGATCATATATTCTTATGTGAATCTTTATTTTATTTTATCTTTGTTCCTTTAACAATGGTTCATACCAAGCTTATGAATTTACCAAAGCATATCTCCCGGGAGTGTCGTAACCAAGAGTGCAGAAAGGCCTGTTGTCGTGTACCAGTTCCCATTCGAGTCTAGCTCAAAGTGGTGTTTTCGGGTTTCACCCCTATGTACCTTCGTGCCAGAGCCACCTCTACCTGCTCATATCCAGACAGGGATGTATTTGCTTGGAAACCCCTTACTCAATACTCACTAAAATACCAGAAGATTTCCTATATTTAAACTTTTCTATAGGGTTCTTCCTAGAGTTTTCATATCCTAATTTCCAAAAATAACTAAACCATCCTTTGATACCAACTATAGCATCCCGTCTTTTTATAACATAACGTTCACTCCATTACACGGAACTGAGGATCTTTAAGGTTTAGTGTCTTGGAAACAAGGAACATAAAACATGAAACAAAAAAAACATTCTTCTTAAACACTTGAAAGGCTTATCCTCATGTTCACCCTAGGCTCATTACTGCATCTCATAACCTGGGGACATACATCAAAAGGAAGGGTGAGTAGAAGGCCCAGCAAGGGAAATAAGTGAAACATTTTACATATGAACTTGAGATACATCAATAAAGTCATGAAAAGAACTTTAAGGCATGAAAATGAAATCATGAGGCATATCATAATAAAAATAAAACTTTTTCATAACCTGAAGATGTCGCTACATAATTTAACATAGACAATCCTGAACATATCACCAAGGTCCATCCCCAAGGTGTCATTTGAAAATTACCAAGGTTATTCACCAAGGTATCGTGAAAATTGTAATCTCTAGTGGTTACATCATTACCCAATGCATTAGAGCGCTATCAGGGTGCACCCTTAAATTTTCCTTTATTATCATGTGAGCCACATATATCATCATCAAAAATTTCATAAATAACCCATATAGCACAAAATAAATGGGTTTCATTTCATAATCATAATGTTTTAAAAACTGCTTTAAAGACATGATCTTTATGTCACCTTAAAACCCACAGAAAAGGAAGGTGGGTCTCATGTATGTAAATCCCATAATTTAAAATAGAACATTTTGGTATATATGTGAATACACCTTTAGAAGAAAGAGATTTGAGTATTCACTTAATAATATAAATGAACTTTAGAAAAAGAGAGAGACATTTTGAGACGGAAGTTCTGCAGCATAACGACTATGTTACGAGGTTTTAGAAGACATTAAAAAGAGAGGGAAAATGGGTCAAACATTCATAAATGACCCATAAAATAGTAGATGGACAGAATAATAAGGATACATGATCATGGTAATGAAATTTCAAGGACATACCATTTGAAATGAAAAACATGGAAGGAAGACAAAAATTAGATTTCTCTTATGAAAGTTCGGCAGCCTAACGGCGTTACTTAAACTTCAAACAAAATGATTTGAAAAGGTCAAATAGAGTCTCTCATCATGTGAACATAAGATTTCAGTATGATAGATATAGAGATAATGCCCCAACATAATTAAAAAGGAACATGAAATACGTGACATGAAAGTGAAACTTTGAAAAGAATGAGAAGGGTGAAAGAATCCCCTAAAAATTCGGCAGCCTAACGGCTCCACTTAAAACATCAAAATAATGAATTGAAGAGATCAAATGGGGTATCTCATCATATGAACATAATATTCAAGTATGATAGATATAGAGATCATACCCCAACATAACAAAAATGAACTTGAAATAATTGACATGAAAGTAGAACTTCAAAACGAGAAGGGTGAAGAACTACTTAAAAATTCGGCAGCCTAACGGCGCCACTTAAAACATCAAAATACTGAATTGAAGAGATCAAATGGGGTCTCTCATCATATTAACATAAGAGTCCAGTATGATAGATATAGAGATCATACACCAACATAACAAAAAGGAACTTGAAATAATTGACATGAAAGTAGAACTTCAAAACGAGAAGGGTGAAGAACTACTTAAAAATTCGGCAGCCTAACAGCGCCACTTAAAACATCAAAATACTGAATTGAAGAGATAAAATGAGGTCTCTCATCATATGAACATAAAATATCAGTATGATAAATTTAGAGATCATACCCCAACATAATAAAAAGGAACTTGAAATACTTTACATGAAAATAGATCTTGAAAAATGAGAAGGGAGAAAGAATCTGTTACAAAAAGTTCGGCAGCCTAACGGCGCCACTTAAAACATCATAAAAAAAATAATGAGAGTAAGAGGGGATCTATCATTATATGAACATGAAAAGGGAAGTAAGAGGAGTATAAAATAACATCCTCCAACATAAGAACATGGAGCATAAAAGGAATGACATAAAAGAGATTACTTGAAATTAAAGAGAGAGGTCGGATCCCTTACCTTAAAACGTAACTCTTAAAACTCAATGGTTTGGACCTTGAGTGCTTGGGGGCACCTTGGGAGGACTCCTTGGGAGGTTAGGAGACCAGAACATCGTTGGGGGTGAGTTGGGAGTGAAAACCAAAGGAGGAAAGGGTGGGTATTTATAGGGAAAGTGAGGGGACAAGGCATTAATGGCCAAGGGACACCTCATTAGTGGTTTTGGAAAAACCATGGGCTTGCCCATGGTATTGGCCACTTGGGACACCTCATACCTTATCTTAATATTCATAATTCGACCATATTGAATATATAGTTAATACATCATTTAATAATGTCATTAAACACCTGTAACTTAAAAACTATATTTTCACTATTCATCGAAAATTCAACTTTCTCAGAATAATCCCAAAATTCGACCTTAACCAAATATCAATGCTCTGATTTCAAAAATGAAATCCATTTTATAAAAATAATTTTCTAAATATTTTTAATTTAATTTTTAAATAAAAACACTATTCATCGAAAATTTATTTTTTTCAGAAAAATCCCCAAAAATTACTTTAACATAATATCGATGCTCTGAGTTCAAAAATGAAGTCCATTTTATAAAAATAATTTTCTAAATATTTTTATTTAAAATTTTAATTAAAAAGACTATTCATTCGAAAAAACTAATACTTGAATAATAATTTATGAAACCTTTATTTAACCATTTTATTGAATCGCATTACTTAATCAAAGTGCCTAGCTTATTTTAATACTTTATTTAAGTGAGATTACTAATCCATTTAGAGACATTATTAATCCTAATCATAAAATCACTATTCATAATTTACTATTCATCAAAAATCAAGTTGATCTTATTAGACTCTAAATTTCGAACTGAACATATTTGTAGAAGACAATTTTTTGAATATCATTACACATTTTTAATTATTTAGGGTTTACATAAACATATTTAAAATATCCTTTTTCTAAAATTCATCAAAAATATGCATACTATATTTATCCGGTCATTTGATAATTCATAAAAGAAATCGAAATTTTTATTTAAAACAATGGATTACACAAGACAGTTACGGTCTCCTTACATAGCCCCTTATCACACCAGCGTAGGACCTAAGTGTAAGGTGTGCTAAGGTGAGAGAATCTAAGGGAGGCTCGGCCAACATCGCACGAGTAGTAATTTCTATCAGTTTGAACTTCTCGCGAATGCGATCCCGTTCTAGCTTTATACGATGAAGTTCAGCTTGGGTTTGGTCCAGAGCAAAGCCCAGTGGTGCTACCTCATTCCCAAGTTCTATTAGATGGGCTTCGATCGGTCCAAGACTACTGGGTGAGGCCATCAAATCTTCTTTCTATATCAATTAACCAAGATTGTTTGTATTTAGAGACAATAGTCAAAACGTTTAGTTTCCAG
Organism: Viscum album; assembly: GCA_963277665.1. Lineage (NCBI taxonomy): Eukaryota > Viridiplantae > Streptophyta > Magnoliopsida > Santalales > Viscaceae > Viscum > Viscum album. Next base: position 1,755,103,595 of record OY728158.1, on the reverse strand, counting down.
CGGTCATATTGACCAATGGTCAAATAACAGTCAAAACCCAACAGTCTCATTTTAATTATACTCATTTTACCAAATGAAACATTTTTGTTGAGTATAAAAATAACACATAAAATTAGGAAACAATATTTATTTAAAATTTCGGGTCGTTACAGCGAAGGAGGAACCGGTCTGTGGACCGGTCTAATGTCAACGACGCATGACTGATTCCGCGAAGCGTCCCTCCTCCGTGGACCATTGTCATTCAAAGAATGTAGGCGTAGATCCTCCGCGGGTGCGAAGCAGAGCGGGCACCAATCCGGTTCACCGAAATGAACCGCCCCAGCTGCGAGCCGTGTCAGCCGGCCCGAACTGGCTCCTTTGTCGTTCGCAAAATAGAGGCAGAACCCTCTGCAGCCGCGAAGCACTCCCCTCATTCGGTTCACCAAGGGGGGGGGAGCGCTCAGTGCCCACCGTGAGTCGCGGATTGACTAAGTCAGCCGTAAACCAGGTTTTCAGTCATGGGCCTCCGCAAACGGTGTCGTGTGACAATAGATACATCTCTTTCCCCACTCTAGAAAATGAGACCAAGGGGGAAAGGAAAAAAAGGAGAGGCGGATTCAAATTCAGAGGAAGAGGATTCAAAGGATATCGATTAGACTCGGGTGGAAGGATTTGGAAGGAAGGATTAGGATTTCGCAAACAGCAAAGTTACAGTTCACGAACCAGAGTAGGTATAAACCTATGAATGAACTAACAAGTAACTAAAAATGCATAATAATTTGGTGAACTGCAAAATAAATATAACATAAAAAGAGAAGACCGTCAACCATAGCCCCTCCATGGATGCATTCCCCACGTACCATGGAGTTTATGCCACTTTTCTGATCTATCGTTCCACGTAGCACCCCAATACGCGGGCGAAGCCTCGACCGATGAACCCTTGATCGACACCACCCTTGGCTGCCGCTGCTCACGTGGAACCCTCCGTGTACCAGTCTTGTACGCGGGCTGAGCCCGAAGCAGCAACCACTCTTGGTTCACGGGATACCAATCAGTCCACGGACCACCCTGGTTCGCGGACAGCCTATCCAGCTGCTTAGCACTTCCCTAGGCGAAGGGCGCCACCACCCATACCCATGTGTGGTCCGCCGAATCTTTTGGAGTTCCTGTTCCCCGAGCCACATAAGATCCTCCGGATCCATCCCGATCCTCTGAAACCATCTCATTGGCCTAATCATCGGCCCCAAGTCGAGGCCTCCACCAGAGCCACTAGGTCTTTGTGGTGCAACCCTCAGGCGCATCATCGTGCAGCATTACGTTCACATACCTACGGTAAGTATAGTCGAAGGGGTTTCCCCAACCGTTGAGCAGGTTCCCGAAGCATTCTTGGGTTCACATTCCCACGGTAATGTCGAGTCTAAGCTTTGGAGTCCCCTTTCTACCCCTCCACTTGTTAAGGGCTCCTTGAGGGTAGTAAAATACCCATCATAAGGATGCCCTCATACACTGCAAGAGAGGATATGGGCACAAGAGCACCCCCTTTCCCTCTCCCACTACGCTTGTCACCCATGGGCCTCCTCAGAGTGTAAGCCCCAATCCATCACCATGGGCCAACCTCATGCGTAATCCCCACTCCACTTCTCACGGATGCAGCTTTCTTGACGTGATCCTCTGGTCCCTGCTGACTCTTATTTCTCACACCGAGCATGACTCATGTGGGCTTAGAGTAAGCATCGACGAGGACATCCTCTTATGGGCCTCCTTATATTGTAAGACCCAATCCATCTCCATGGGCCTCCTCAGAGTGTAAGCCCCAATCCATCGCCATGGGCCTCCTCAGAGTGTAAGCCCCAATACATTCTTATGGGCCTCCTTAGAGTTTAAGCCCCAATCCATCACTCTGGGCCTCCTTAGAGCGTATGTACCGAGCCAATTCGAACTACGAGGACTTTGATTCCATAATAGAGGGATACATAGGTAGCCTCCATGAGGTTCAAGCCCGATCAACAATAGACCCCCAGGTCCACCTTCACGTCAGTTCTCCGACGCTCCCCTTTCGAACTATGTGGAATTTGATCCCTTTCCCCTAGGCAGGGTACGTAGGAAGCCTCCATGAGGTTCAATCCCAATAACCGGTCGATCTGACTATCTTCACATCGGTTCACCGCGCCACTCCTAGTGCCGCCTCAATGAGTTTAGACTCCCTGGGGTCATTAATCCAACAAGGGATGGTAAACCTCAGGACTAAATGATTCTGAACCCCTGCATTCAGCTGACCATTTCCAACCAGGTTAAATCCATGGATACTATGCTTGGGCATAAACCAATGATTCACGAACATATGAATACATCTTAAATCTATAAGAGAGTCCTAAAATAGGAAATAATTCCACCCAAAAGGGTGCGATGAGCCCGACTTCCCATCCTCTTGACCAATGTGAGTTCTTAAGCATCGCTAGTTAGACCATCCAACGAACGCCTGCCTTTGGAAAGAAGGTACATTATCCTTGGATACGGAACTGTTGGGAATTTTGAGACTAGAACCTGAAACAAAAATGGTGAACCCGAAGTGAATCTTTCACCAAGCATGAAGGATATAACTTAATCCCACCTTGTGCCCCCTTTTAATCACAAGGAGGGTCAATCAAGGTCATTAACTATGCATGGGATCATGAGATGCTGCTTTGACGGTTGTTCTTCATATATTTGAAAAAATGTTTTATAGGTACTACCTTCAGAACTCCATTCGATCTAATTGCATTTCAATGGAACTCACAAGCGCGTGCTTCCAACAACGCAATGACCAGATGTCCTCACCTACGGAGGACCCTGTCAACCACCGAGCCTCTTCAACGCTGGGTCTCAGATGCACTGATCCGAGAGTACCACGTGAACAATACTCTCCCAAAGATGGAGGCAGCCAATCACACCCTCCAATCCTCCAGAACTCGTCGGTCGCCTGCCCAGCTGCGGCAACAAAGGTAGATCCAGATATCCCCTGTCGCTGTCTCCAACCGTTTTGGGAGTATATATCCAGAACGGGACAATGCGTACCTCCCTTATCTTAGGAAGGTGGATGAGGTCGATGTTGAGGACTTCATACCCACCGAACTGGGGTTCCTCTCCAAGGTCCCCGCTGGCAGATGTCATCACGGTCATGCTGAGATTCAACATCCTCGCGCCGAGGAGGAGATCTCTATGAGGATTCAGGCCCACGCTCCCCGAGCTCCGGTCCCTCGGACAACCCAACGAGGGAGGCAGATATACAATCAGGGACCAGTCATCACCCTGGTCTCTGAGGAGGAGCTTCGCTGCCCAGCCATGGAGACGTACTACGAACATGCACCTACACTTTTTCGCTTCTCCAGAGCCCTCCATCCAGACATGGTGGCATCATACGAGCCAGAACACATCCCTATCGAGCTCCGTTAAACCCATCGCTCTTAGAGGACGGTATTTACCAGGAAGACACCTCTCCCTGCCCAAGGTTGTGAAGCCCACCAACCTGACGTGGTGGCGACCCGACATAAGCAGGACCAGCTCCTAGCAGCTGATTCTAACGCCTGCCATCATGATATAGTGGCGATCAATAAATCCCGCCACCCAGATGTGGCGGCAAATCATAGGTGGGAAGGTCTCCCCGCCAATAAAGTCCACCGACTCTATACGGTGGGAAAACAATATATACAGGTCCAGATCCCTACGAACGCAACTAAATTCTACCATCCTGATGTGGCGGCCAATGGAGAGATAAACTGGCGTAACATGGTACATGGGCAGATTCGTTCACCTGCCCCGACATAAGAGAATTGTCAGTACCCACTGACCACTGGAGGACCAGAGAAGGATATTCCTACTCCGATACCGGAATGGGCCTTCATACCCATTCCAGCCAAATATGACTCTCTATATATTCTAGAAATGATGGAGGAGCAGGTATCGATCCCAGATCATATCTTGTAGACTTGCCAGAATGTAATTGAATCAGCGGAAATAGCAAGGACTCTGGCCCATGAGTCCATCTCCCCAATTGAGGCGACTCATATAGAAGAAGATATAGCTACCTCGGAGCATATCTACATCCCTGCTTCTGCCCAGGAGGGTCACCGGCCATATTCCACGATGCAAGGGAAACCGGATCGAGAAGCTTCACTCGTTCTAACTGGAAGACACATGTACAACTTGGTGGATGCTCCAGATCAGGCATATATCCATGATAAAAGTCAAGATATTCGTTGGCATATCCTGACAACATCACGGGACCCAATTAGACAGGGACCCAAAGGTGAAGGTCGTTATCAATAGCAGACGGTATCGACTACCCATAAGAAAGCGCCCCAAATGCGCCTAAGGCAGTCGAAAAATAAATAGGGAGTTTATGACTCCACTCTGCTGGAAGCTGGGGTTCCCAACACTACTAAGAATACATCAATGGCTCAGAACCCTGCCCATCCATTACAATATTATGGGAGTGGCAGTAGTAGTTGCGAAGGTCCTCCCCGCAATGTTGCTACCAGCAGCTCTGATGGTCCTTCCCAGAGCACCAGTGGGGGCTTCCCCCGTAGGTATATAATGATCGATCACGAGTGCTCCACTTTTGATGAGAGTCACGGAAACCCTCCACGTGACCAAGAGATCAAGAAGCAAGAATATCATCCACTTGTTGTGGTCCAACCTGAAGGTCCTCCTTGGGGTATATGCTGCAAACACTCTCCATGCAGTGGGACCACAGATTATGATAGTAGTCCTCGCAATCATAGTCACAACTGTGGAGGCCCTCCCCGTAGTGACGTCTCATCATGAAAATAAGGTCCTCCCCTTGTTGTAGCCAGCCTTGAAGGTCCTCCCCAGGGGTTATGTTGCAACAACACTCTTCACAACCAGGCATCAGATCATAGTGGTATTCCTCTCCACCCTAATAACGTAGGTCCTTCTCATAAAGACGTCAAGCAACGAGAAGGACCTCCCCTCATTGCGGTACTTTCTAGAGGCCCTCCCTAGGATTTATCCCACTGATATTCTCCCTTCAGCGGTAGTAATGGTAGTCCTCTCCATTTCCACAGTTGTGATGGTAGTCCTCACCACCACGACCACCATTGCGAAGGTCCTCCTCGTATTGGCCCCAAGAAACAAGAAGGTCCTCCCCTTGTCATATTGTTATCTAAAGGTCCTCCCTGGGATGCACATCGAATGTCAATCCATGATGGTCATCCTCACCATGATGGAAATTATTACTAAGGTCCTCCCCGTAATGATGCTACGCAGCCAGAAGGTCCTCCCCTTGCTGCGACTTTCCTTGGGGGTCCTCCCCAGGGTGTGCACTCCAAAGTCCTATATGCAGTAAAACATCAAGCTGTAATGGTAGTCCTCTCCATTACAGCCGCCATTACGGAGGTCCACCCCATGATGACATATCATATCGATAGGAAGGTCCTCCTCTAACCGAATCAAGCACCGAAAAGCCCTCATTTTCCAAGGCACTCAGAAGGATGGGATCAAGCATATTGTATTCCCAGTTAGTCACCGATGAAATCCTTCTACAATTATGAGACATTCTAGGGCCGCGTTCATCCTCAGAACCACCTCGAAATCGACCACATAATGATTCAAAACCTACCGATCCCACTACCTCTGACTACACTGATAGTGAGTGTCTCAGTTGGGCTGACCAGGTAGAGGAATCACTAACGAAGGAGTATGTCGATATGATGCACCTGAGGAAATGACTTTCCAGGGATGATATACCAGTTATTTTTTGGCCTACGGCCACCTCTCAATTCGACATGCCCAGAGAGTTGTCGGAAAAATGCCTGCACGACATCCTCTATAATATATGGACAACCCTCCACTGATTGAAATCAAGATTCCTGCCTTACGACGGGTATGTAGGCCATGTCAAGACAATAGGGGACCTATTGTGTCACATCGACCTGGAAGATCTTCTTTCAGTATGGCAACAGTGACCCGAGAGGCGTAAAGGAAACATGGAGATAGCCTGCCTTCGTGCGATGCACTCTGATGGGAGTCCATATCAGGGGATGGGGAGAACATGGAGCTCTACATTTCACTCCGCTCCCCACCCAGAAGAACCCATTTGGCGTGGTGTCTTGCAACGTCCTCACATCAAGAAGGCAATGGAGTGGCCTCCCTGATCAGGAGAGGCAACACACCCAGCAGAGTCATGCCTTGAGTAAGTCCCAGAAGCATCAGGCTCAACGAGAACAAGACATTCAAGAACTCATGAATCAGGCCACCGAGAGTATACAATAGGCCTCTCTCTTTAGATAGGACAATCAGTAATCTTTTCCTGCCTCCCCAGAATGGATTGATTCACAGAAGAACTCGGAACCAAACCCAGTTCACCCCTGAATGGGGACATGCATGATCAGGCAGGTAGTGATATCCGCAGCCACTGCCGATATCCAGGGTCAACCCCAGCCTATAGGGATGTGGGAATTTTTAACAAAAAATTCCCCCATAAGACCAATAAAACTAGGAAGAGACTCGATGTCCAAGGAACGGATCAAACCCCAGCCCTCAGGGCTGGGGGAATTATTACCCCCACAACAAAAACCTGCCCCATGAGAGTCATTATTCTCTCGTCTATGGAGGACAATCAGAATAGGAGGTTATCATCTAATCCCATCATTTGAATCATCATCCCCTCTGAGAGGAAGGAGCACCGTAAGGTCGCATCAAAGAACTCTCCGTGCCACCCTTCGTTAAGAAGTCCGAAGGCAATCCCAGGTCACGAAAGGGAAGGCCAGAAGATGACGCGGGAGATCCTCTTCCCATATGGAAGATGACATCTTCTCCGCCTCGCGATATGAATCTATCAACGTCATAAAGGCTAACCCCATGAGTGACACCGGGGAAAATGAATGTTTGTATGGATCGGGAGACGACAGTTCTGGTCAGGCTCTGACTCACAACGAACCACCAGGTGCACACACCCGGAAATAGAGGGCCGCCCTAAATATGGTCGTCCTTCTAGCCAACCCTCCTCCACCTAACCAGCGACCTTCCAATAAGGATAAGAATAAGGGACTGGTTACCCTTAACCTGCCTCCTTCTCTCGACAAAAATGAGCCACTCATGCTCGAAGAGAGATTCGCTCCATATGAAGAGGAGATGAAAGAATTGAGGCAGATTAACGCCGAACTACTCCAGAGGAACTTCCTTATTGAAAGTGTGTCCCAGGAGGAACCACCTCATGCACTCTCAGCAAGGGAACCTCAATGGCTAAGGTTTTCCCTAGAAAACGAAACATGGTCAGGGCTCCCATCCAACAAGGCCCTCAGCCCGTCCAACTACCTAAACATAGATTCAGATGAATAACGAGACTTCCCTCCACTCAGGAAGCAACCAGAGCGACTATGCCTAAACCCTACGAAGGTGCCACAAACGGCACATGCACCCCTAGTGCCGGCCAATCCGGATCCTCAGGCAAGGCCACGGGCTACGCCTACCCAGGACCAGGAAAAACATGATGTAAACCAGGGTCTCACCAACACCATCGAGGTGCTAACATTTCTATTGGAATTGATGGAAGGACAACACGCTCTGATACAGCCACAGCAAAAACCTTACTCAGATTGGGTGAGAAAACACACCGCCTCCACCCAATTTTGGGAGCCCTGTATTCCCTATTTTCAATGGGTCAGGCAATTTGGAACATCATTTGATGCACTACGCATACTATTGCAACCCTATGATGGGAACTCCAGAATAGAAAGAAGTAGTGAAACATATATGCTTCATACTGACCTTGCAAGGATCCACCTTCGTCTGGTATATGAGTCTGCTAGCCTAGTCAATAAAAACCTGGGAGGACCTTCGGAGGTAGTTCCTATTCCACTTCAGCTCAACGTTGCCTAAAACAACGGTCATCGATCTCATGAACTACAAGAAGAGGGAGAATGAGAGGCTCTCAGATTTCATCGCCAAATGGAAAGGTCTGACCTATTCCCTGAACAGGCCAATGCCTCAAGATGAGATGCTAGCCATATGCATCAATAATCTTCGGGATGAGCTGTGGACCCCACTCATACCAGTGGAGTGCACCACTGGCTTCCGGCATCTCTCGGCCATTGACCAGAGAATTGAGGACTCGCAGCAGCGGACCAATTTGAAGTCCCGAATAACCTCACAGGATCCTGCAAAAAGTGCCCCAAGAGCTGAAGCGTCCACTGTCACACTCAAGACGGCCCCTGTGCCTTCTCCACCACTCAGGCCCCCACCAAATCTTCAAGGGCCACCTGTATATCAGCGGCCGCCTCCGCCTAAACGGGACGATCAGCGAGGACTGAAGCGAAACCAGGTTGAGGTATGAAAACAAAAAGTATAGTCTTTCCGAGATGATCAAGCCCATGGCTACTTCATTGCCTCCATGAACTACAACTTGCTCCGCCTCCCGGGGCCGAGGAAAATGGAAGAGGTCTGCCGCGATGACAGGCCAGAATACTACCCCTACCATCAGATGTTGGGGCACAGTATCCGAGAATGATTCTTCTTCAAAGACCTTCTGTAGAGGATGGTAGACTCCGGACAGGTCGATCTAGGACCACCCCCAGCACATGTGGCATGTATCTCTACCACCGACTCCTATAAAGTGGAGGGGTGGAAGAAAGTCACCATCAAGCAGGGGCAGATATTTGACAACTGGATGACTCGAAAGACTATTAACCGAGCCTAGGGCATACTTCGAGCTCAACTACAGTAGTCGGTGTTGCCACAAACAGCCTCAGAAGCCGCAGAGCCGACAATATCGACCTCACAACCCTCCACTAGCCGGTCCTCCGGGTGTAATATAAGGAGGAGGAAACAATCGCAAGAGGAGCAGTCCGCAATGGGGATAAAGTTAGTCCTGACCCTGGATGATTATTTTCCCTCGAATTTGGTACCACGGGCACCGACCCACCAAACGAAACCATCATGGACAACCGACCAGGTTGACCTGTTATAGGATGAAGAGCCAATATTTGGTTCTATTAACGTCATCCATCTTATGGAATCATTCCCTGGCGAATGGTATGGTTACGAACCCAAGTTCCCTGCATGAGGAGCTGGGAGGAGGAATCACAGAGGTAGGGGATACCATGGGAGGCGCAGCCGTGGCCAAAACCAACCCTACGGTTGGACCCCGGCCCAAACTGTTAGTATCGCAGAAACCCATGGGGGAGCCCTTCAATGGAATCAGCAGGAGAAAGAATGCCGCTCCACCTCCATAAGCATCCAGTCTGGCCCTATTGTTCTGTGATACCCACCAGAGGAGGAGAAAGTGTCTGGCCACCTGATGCGCACAAATAGGCAGGTCGGTCCAAGTCCTCAAAATGCGGGAACTCCATCGATATTTGACCCCAAGGCCGGTCCCTCCTCGCCAAATGCTCCAGCCCCTAAAGCACCCGCTAAGACTCTCCCGCCAACGGGGAAGCATCGGCCACTGGAGCAGAAATATGATATCCTTAAGAATCTGGCCTCGTTAACAGCCAAGATGTCAATCCTCGATGCCCTAATTAAATCTGTAGACCTCAGGGAGGTGCTTATAGATGCTTTGATCTGCCCCTAGGAGATTCAAGCTGAGGTAGCTGTCGCCGAAATTTACCGGATGGAGACTGACCCGGCTGAATGTAATTCGGTGATTTCATTCACCGATCAGGATGAGGATTCCATCATGCAAGGACAAATCAGACCACTATATGTGTCTGTCACACTGAATGGTATTGATATCCAGAAAGTCTTTATGGAAAATGGCTCTGGAGTTAACCTCCTTCCCCTACGGACACTCTGTAATTTGGGCTATAGTGAGGATGACCTAATTCCCTTCAGGCACGACTCTGTTGGGTTACGACAAGAGTGAGAAGAAACCAAATGGACAAATCAAGCTAAAGAACCATTTTGGTGACCTAGTAGCCTACACTAAATTCCTGGAGGTCCGGCAGAGCACAACATTCAATTCCCTGCTGGGAAGGCTGTGGCTCCATAAGCACATGGCTATTACTTCATCCTACCACTAGTGTATCAAGTAGTGCGTCAATGGACAAAGTGGAACGTTGCATGCCGACAAGGCCCCTTTCGATCTCTCCAAGTCAAATTACATTGACACTGGGTTCTATGAGCAAAATAAGAAGAAACCTTTGGTTGATGGATTCGACTAGATCCCCGCTCCAAATGACATGGAAATGGTTCCGAATGACCCCCTCAGGCAGCTTGGCAGAGATTATTTCCTACCCATCAACCATGTTGAGAGTAGGAGTTCAAGTACGGACATGCACTCAGATGTCCTCATGATTTCAGCCATGATGGCCAAGAACAACAATGTGGGAATTTACACCAACCCTCGATTTGGGGATGAATACTCGAGTAAGGACGCCCATGACACCTTGCCTGCAGACTCCCAAAAGCCCGTGTTAGGAGCTCTCTCCTCTTCGGATCAAGAATATGATGACTTGGGAGAATAAGAGGGGGAAGATCTCAGGGATGTACCTCTTGCATTTGAGGAAGGTATCTCCACCATTGTGGACAATCTCAGGGAAATAAACCTGGGTACCGAGGAAGATCTAAGGCCTACTCTCATTAGTAAAACCATGTCCCCTGAGGAGCACGAGGTATATACATATTTAATGAGGCAACATTGGGATGTTTTTGCCTGGAATTGCACAGAAATGTCGGGACTCGATCCCGAAGTGGCAACGCATCACCTAGGTCTTCCAGAAGACCACCGGGGCTATAAACAGGCTGCCAGAAGGACACATCCCTCACATGCTGCCAAATTAGAGGCTGAAGTCGATAATCTAATTATAGCAGGCTTCATTGGAGAGGTCCAGTACCCCAATTGGTTGGCCAACATCATCCCTGTCAAGAAAAAGAATGGGAAAATCCGCTTCTTCATTGACTTTAGGGATCTCAATCGGCATTGTCCTAAAGATGACTTCCTGGTTCTAATCACCGAGTTATTAATCAATGCAACGACCGGGTACGAGGCTCTATCCTTCATGGACAGCTACTCTAGATAGAATCAAATCAGGATGGCTTGATATGGCGAAGAATCCAGTGCATTCAAGTCCCCTCAAGGGGTATTCTATTACAGAAACATGCCCTTTGGACTCAAGAACGCTAGCGCCACATATCAGTGTGCCATGCATCGGATCTTTAAACCATTCTTGGGGAAATTCGTTGAATGTTACGTGGATGACTTGGTGGTCAAGTACAGGAAGCACTTGGATCACCTGTCAGACCTTGAGACCGTCTTCAACAAACTCTGACAGCATAGCTTGAAGATAAACCCCTTGAAATGTGCATTCGGGGTTACCTCAGGGAAATTCCTTGGCTTCGTCATACACCATCGTGGCATCGAAGTCGACCCTGAGAAGACAAAGGCTCTCCTTGGATAACCTCCTCCCTGAAATCTCACCGAGTTGAGGGGATTCCAAGGACACCTAGCCTATATTAGGAGTTTCTTAGACAATCTGGCAGGCAAATGTTTTCCCTTCACCAGGTTAATGAAAAAGGGGGTCACGTACCAATGGACGGACCACTGCCAAGAGGTGTTCGACAAATTGAAGAAGTACCTCTTTATCCCATGGGTGCTCATGCCCTCAGTTGAATGAAGACCTCTCATCTTGTACGTGACAGCCTTAGAGCAGTCCTTGGGAGCCTTACTCCCACAAAATAATGACGCCGACAGCAAAAACAGTCTTTATTACCTCAGTCGAACCATGATTGATGTTGAGACTCAGTACTCAAATATCGAGAAGAGCTGTTTGGACTTGGTCATCGCGGTTCAAATGTTATGAAATTATCTACAACATCATGAAGTCCATTTGATCTTTCAGTTTAACCTTCTCATGTACATCCTCAGCCGCCCGATGCTAACCGGACACTTATCCCGATGGACGGTCATCCTGTAGCAGTTTGACATCCGGTTTGTGCCTCAGAAAGCCATCAAGGGTCAAGAATTAGCAAACTTTCTGGCAGAGTACCTTTTGACAGGGACCAGTGCACCAGACGCTGAGCTACCTAATGAAGACATCTTCTCGATTCAAGAGGATTTCCCAGCATGGGAAATGTACTTCGACGACGCATCTCGAAGCCCAATCAGGAGGAGGATGGAGGATCCCAGATTCAACAAAGTGGGTTTGGGAATAATACTTGTGTCCCCAGAAATGGAAGTCTTACAATATTCCATCCTCTTATCAGAAGGATGTACGAAAAATGAAGCGGAATATCAATCTCTCATTTCTGGCCTGGAACTCGCACTCCAGGAACAGCTACAACACCTTAAGGTAAAATGTGACTCGGAACTGTTCATCTTGCCAGTCAATGGTGACTATGCTATTAAAAAAGAGGATTTGATCCCCCTGTTTGACCATATCTGAGAGTTAATGGATGAATTCTCCACAGAACCAACATTGACCTATATTCCCAGGTCTCAAAATGCTCAGGTTGATGCATTAGCCAATGTGGCCACAACCCTAGCTAACCCAGGCCATGATGAAATGGTTATCAGTATTGCTCACCATCGAATGGTAATGCCATTTGATCAGACCAAGACAGAAAAAATCCACGAAGTCAGTCCTATACCTGAACAATAAGCTCCTGCCACCGGCTACATGACCCCCATTGGAAACTACCTTCAACGGGGAGTACTTCCATCATACAGGGATGAACGAGAGAAAAAACGGAGAAGGCCAATCAACTTTGTCCAATATGGCGGCACGAGTCAACAAGAGCTCCTCTACAAACGATGACTCGATGGATTGCTCTTTAGATGCATTGATGGAGAAGAAACCGCTGCCTTAATGAATGAAGTACATGCCGGAGCATGTGGAGCACATCAAACGGGGACAAAGCTTTCCCATCAGGATCGAAGGCTTGGGTACTACTGGCCCACCATGGCACAAGACTGCGAGCGTTTTACAGAAAAATGCCACTCGTGTCAAATTCATGACAACTTCATACACCAACCCCCAAAGTTACTTCATCAAGCCAAGTACTCCTGGTCATTTTATGTCTGGGGGATGGATGTCATGGGACCATATCCTCCCGCCACATCCAAACAGCTGAAGTATATCCTCACAGAAACCAACTTTTCTTCCAAATGGGCAGAATCCATACCCCTCAAAGAAGTCAGGGAAAGAAACGTTGTCAACTTTGTAAAGACCAATATCATCACCAGATTTGGTGTCCCTCATGCCATACTAATGGACAATGACACCAACTTCTACTCTGATTAATTGGAGAAACTATACCACAAGTATGGTATCAAGGCTAACCACTCATCCGGCTACCATGCAGTGGCCAACGGACAGATAGAGGCTTTCAACAAGACCATGTCCAACATTCTCCAAAAAATGGTGGACAAATACAATAATTCATAGCTGGATAAACTCCTCCATGCATTGTGGTATTATGGAACTGCAATCTGCACCACTACTTGGGCCACCCCGTACTCATTGGTGTACGACACAAAGGCCGTCCTATCCATTGAACTCCAACTTCCCTCACTCCGTTTTGCCATCTGTGATGAATTATCTGATTATGAGCAGTCAGAAAAGAGGCTAGGTGAATTGGAACAGCTAGACGAGAAGTGGTTTCACACTTTGCACCATCTGGAGCTATACTAGAATCGGATCGCACGAGCCTTCAACAAAAAGGTCCGTCTTCGGTCATTCATGGAGGGAGAATTAGTGTTGGTCCTCTGGACCCCAATGATACCCAGAAAAAATCCCACAAAGCTGCAGCCCAGATGGGAGGGACCATACGTTTTACACAGGGTCTAATCCAACAGAGCATATACCCTAATCTCCATAGACAAGCAATTCACCACTACTCCTACAAATGCGATATTCCTGAAGAATTATTCCGCATGATAACTAAAGGTGTATGCATCGTCCAAGCTTCATGTCACTAAACTTCCAAGCACCTAATGGTCCAAACCCTATGACCTTAAACTAAGAGTATCACGTCCTCACCACGTGACATTAAACTGCACGGAATCCAATAATGCCTTACGTCCTCACCGCACGACTTTAAACTGCATGGAGTTCTTCCTCACCGCTGGATGTTAAACTGCATGGAGTACGTCCTCACCGCACGACATTAAACTGCACGGATAATAAAATTTAAAAATTCCTTCTTTCCCCATGTATGGACCAGACCTACATGGGGTGTATTCCCCTTCCTCACCACAGAACGTTAAACTACACAGATAATAAAATTTAAAAATGCCTTATACCCCCGTGTACGGACTAGACCTACACGGGGTTTATTCCCCATCCTCACCGCACGACGTTAAACTTCACAGATTTTAGAGAACTATGTACGACTTGATTCCTACCCTCACAGGAAACATAGTGACATCAGGATCCCCTATCCTGGCCTAGCCACTCCCAAATAAAAGTTAAAGATGCCTTCTTCCCCCCGTGTACGGACCAGAACTACACGGGGTGTATCCCCCGTCCTCACCACAAGACGTTAAACTGTCTGGCGTTCGTCGTTACCGCACAACGTTAAACTCCACAGATAATAAGAGTTAGGAATTCCCCCTTCCCCTCGTGTATGGACCAGACCTGCACAGGGTCTATTCTTCCTACGAGATGCATGACGTTAAACTGCCAAACACCCAACGGTCCAAACTCTAGGACCTTAAACTAAGAGCATTTCTTCCTCACCGCACGACGTTAAACTACATGAACAAGAAGGTTTTAACAATGCCCCTCTCCCCCCGTGTATGGACCAGACCTTCATGGGGTGCACTTCTTTCATAGAACAATGTGCGGCTTAATTCCTACCCTCACAGAATACGTAGTGACGCCAGGGTTCCCCGTCCTGGCCCAGCCCCCTGAATAAAAGATAAAAATTCCCTTTCCCCCCGTGTACGGACCATACCGGCACGGGGTGTACTCTTCATCCTTACCGCACGACGTAAAACTGCACGGATAGAAAGATTTAAAAATGCCCCCTTCCCCCGTGTACGGAACAGGCTTGCAGGGGGTGTATACTTCATCCTTACCGCATGACGTTAAATTGCACGGAATTCTTCCCCGCCGCACGACGTTAAACTGTGCAGACACCTCTTCCTTTCACCTCAGGTCACATTCATCCTTACATCATGACGTCAAATAGCATGGAGTTTGTCATCACCGCATGACGTTAAACTACACAGACTCCATCATGACCCACCGAAGTCACAAGGAGAAACGAGATGGGGATACTCCTTGCACGTTTGGATACATCCTCTCCATACATCAGAATCTGTGACCCATATAATTATGGATCTTCAAAACCAATCATGTCCATCGGAAGTGGAAATTCATCGACCCGTGGACATCTTTTCATGACTATACATACCATTCCCTCAGCGGCTCTACATATTGATAGCCCCTGGCCCATCTACCAATGGAAAGATTTCCTCAGGCGACACTCTTCCTAGCTCCGTACGCCTATCGGCCCCAGATCCCCCGTATCACATCTCCCGATCCAAAAATTTATGGAACAGTGGTTTATAAGTTCATTCCCCTTTTCAAATCAAAATTTTTCCAGGGTACCCTTTCCTGGCTAGCCTATGTGTCCACCGGTGGTTCACATAGTGACCTGTGTCAACGAACATCAAGCCAGGACTAGGCTTCTTTGGCTCAACGGACAATTGCAGTGAAGATTTTTCTTGTATACTCAGACACCATTATCCCCACGTGCCAAACTCTGCACTGTGAGAAATATCAGATTTTCATAAACATTCATGGCCATCGAAAGTGGAAAGTTATCGACCCGGGAACACCTTTGTAGGACTATTCATACCATGCCCTCAACGGACCTGCCTAATGATAGCCCCTGGCATGTCCATCAAAGGAAATATTTCCTAGGGTGATACTCTTCCTAGATTCGTATGCTTACTGGCCCCAGAGCCCCCACACCACGCCTCCTAATCCGGGAAAACTCAAAGTTGCAGTTTATGACCTTCATCCCCCAACTTGTTCCAATTATATCAGAGCATGTTGACCCAGTTATCCTTCGAGTGACCGCAGTAATAGTCACTCAATGGTCTGAGCTCTATGACCACTAAACTAGGAGTAACCCGTCCTTACTGCAAGATGTTAAACTGCATGGAGTAAAGGTACACCCCCGCGCACAAAATAAATCAGCGTAGGGATCTCTCTAAGCTTTAATAGCAATTAGGGCCGAGTATACCCGACATGTTCAGGAATTTCCTTCCCCGATGACATACTTCGTGACCCGGAAAATTGTGGATCTTCATAACCATTCATGTCCTTCGGAAGTGGAAATCCATCGACCCGAATACACCTTTGCATGACTATGCTACCATGCCCTCAGTGGCTCTGCATATTGATATCCCCTGGCCCTTCTACCAAAGGAAACATTTCCATGGGCAATACTCTTCCTAGCTCCGTACGCTTACCGGCCTGAGAGCCTCCATGAAATCACTCATGATCCAAGAAACCCCGGAACCATGATTTACCCCATAAACCCCCCCCCCCCCTCCACGTCTTTTAAATTCAAGGATACTCGGTCCTAGTTACATTCTAATCAAGAGCATCATTTTTAACTACGTCCTTACCACACGACGTTAAACTGCATAGTCAATCATCCTTACTGCACGACGTTAAACTACACAACATTGGCAACAGAATGAAAAATTCCCCTCGTCCTCGCTGCATGATGTAAAACTGCACAACATTATTTAATAATGCTCTCAGTCTTTACCACATGATGCTAAAATGCACGATCGAACCCATCACGGGTTCATTAAGGAACATAGGCCTTTTATTTGTCCTTCAGTGCACATGTCATACCGTCACAAGCCACCGTCCCACACCCACATGAGAATGGACTACTTCACCCATTCTCAAAAAGTTTAGTCTAGATTTTTCCTCCTGTATCTAGGCACCCTCTCTTCATAAACCATACTCCGCACTTAGAGAAATCCGAACTCTCATAAAACCACCCCCAGTGGTCCCGAATCTCAAACTTCCCTGAAGTTGCTTGGCTATTGGGGGAATACAATCATTTACCTAAGAGAACCTTTGTATGACTATGCATACCATGCCCTCAGCAGCTCTGCATATTGACCTCCCTTGGGCCGTCTACCAAAGGAAAGATTTCCATAGGCGATTCTTCTCTTCGTATTCCTCTTGTCCCTTGAGCCCCATGTCCATCCCGGGATTCGGAAACCCTCTAGGTGACTGTTTACCAACCACTTTCACAACCCTACCTGAATATGGTGGAAAGTCTCTGACAATATTACCGAGGACCAGGAGAAGCCATACCATTACAGATGATGTCCCACCTGCATGACATTAAACTACACCGAGCCCCAACCGTCCTTTATGATAGATAAATGCGTAGGACAGAAACCTTGCTTCCACACTTCTGATTGACATAGATGTTCTCAAAACCTTTCAGACATCACATACCGTTTCCGAGCCACCCCCGGTGGTTTTCATATTTCACTAATCCACCCATGGTGGTTTCCATAAGCCGGACTTTCATTAAATTCTATGGCCATCAGAAATGGAGATTCATTGACTTAGGGACACCTTTTCACGACTATGCATACCATTCCCTAAGAGGCTCTGCATATTGATCACCCCTGGACTGTCTACCAAAGGCAAGATTTTCTTAGGAAATGCTCCTCCCACCTCTACATGCTGATATGGCTCCCATTCCTTGAGACATGCCCTACGTGTCGTCCGAATTTAAACACACCCCCTCCAAATGCATCTGAAGGGCACCGAGACATCTTCAAATCAAACAAACCCCATTGGGGCCCTTTCCCCACCATATATGGTCAAATCTATTCGACCTAAAACATCAGTAATGATAGTCTTGTTAGCGGGACTTTAAACCACTCACAAAAAGAGGCACAAAGCCTGTTAGGCCGAAAACCCGAAAAAGGCGACCTAAGAAAAAGTCAGGCCATACCCACTGGGTTCACACTAAATGAGCGCAGGAAAAATCAGGGTATTAATAGAAGAGACAAAATGTTTTTAGGGGTTTTCTACAAATATCTAGTAATAGTCAAACTATGCTCGTTGGACCCCATGGTCTAGGAAAAAGTTAGAGTTTGTTTTCCTGAGTTTGGATTAATTTTGATTTAGTGAGTTGTTAGTTACACAACAATTTTTCTAGTAACAATAAAATTTTACAGTGACAGCTGATTAACAGAGGTTGTATTTCGTTCGAACAAAAAGGGATGACATCCACAAGCTAGGGTCTCTCCCTCACCAAAAAGGGGGAGAGGGGTAAGTAAAACAGAGAGTACAAGAGTGGCTCTGATAGTCATAAAGGAGCCTGACTCGCTCTCTCCACTAGATCAGCGACCGTGCGGTGGAGGTTGTTGCAAGACTGTTCCAACACGGACTTCTCCCTGGCTTCATCCTCAGCCACCGGATGAGTATTCTCCACTATTTTTTGGAGATTATTGATTCCTTTTCTGGTGGCTTCAAGAAAACCAGTCACAGTTGACAACTGATTCCTCATCATCGCTTCCCGTTCTTCACATTCATGCAACTCGGAGGATAGGATGACCGCCTAATCTCGAGAGGTCGCCTCAGGTGCTATCAGCTGATGGATCTGTGTTGTGGCTTCCTCCAGGTATCGGGTCCCGCAATGAGAAGCAGTAAATTGATCAAGTCTGCATTCACTAATGGTAGCTTCCTCACGGGCCCTGACAACTTGGCAAGCAATAGAATGGAATTGCCGATAGTCAAATCCACCCGACCCCAAACCTAGGAAGAGCTATCAAAGAGATTCGGTCTTAGTTGTCATCTCAGCTAGAGGAGTTTCAGCAATGATCTCACAAATCTGAGGCCAGGCCCACCTGCGCACCACCCGGTGGTCCGCCATGACATGAGGATCTTTGGTATCTTCTCCGGATAGCATGGGAACAAAATATGACATTGCAACTAGCGTAGGCATGTGCTCGCTAAAAGTTGGTTCTGAAATTGGAATGTCTGGAGCCTCTAACCCCGGTTCAGGCATGGGGATCAAGTTGTTAAGCCTGGTATCAACTGGAAAAACTTCCGGGATTGCCTCACGGGGACCCGAAACCACAGGATCATCCTCATCCACGTCCAAGAAGGATGAACCCGTCTGAACTTCAACCACCACAGGACTAGGAGAGGAAAATCCCATGATGCACTTTGATCGATGAGCCATCAGTCGATCCTCCCTTAGAGGTGATGAGGAAGGTGCAGGGGACGCAACAGACGCAGTACCTCATGATTTGGGAACCTGTCGGACGACCTTCCCTAGAATCGCATCAAGATAGTATTTTTCCCACGCCTTTGCATACTCCATGGAAAGGCTGATGGTCGCCCCCATGACAGGAAAGGGGATGCTCATGTCAGATCCCCCCGACGTCAGCATCAGCCACCATTGACGAAGTATGGCCAGGTGCAGTCCGCGAGCCTAAGGAGGGGGAAGGGAAACATGGACTTTCATGCACCCAAACTGGCGAGAAAAGTGATACGGTACATACATCTCGCATAGAGAACCCCCGTCGAGCCACACAGACAGAAATTTGTCCCGTAGAGAGATCATGTAAGAACACTCCTCCAAGCTCCCTTGATAGTTGTCAACTAAGACGCCAGAAGTGGTGGGGTAGGGAGTGAAAGAAAAATTGGAGAAGTCCCTCAGAAGCTCGAGGACTTCACTAGAGCTGAGACATTTCAAGAAAACTCCTGCTATATCAAGCAGGTTAGGCCGAAAAGTAGGAAGTGGGATGACCGTGTTGTGATGATACTCATAACAGCGACAATGATCCGCTACCCAGCCATACAAAAATTGAAAGGGCCCACTTAGACGGAAGGGTGACCCGAAATTTCTGCATGTGACCCAGGAGTTCATAAATATGAGCCAATGTCGGAATGGCCAAATTCACCAGGCCGCCCTCTGCCAGCTCAGCTTCCATCATCAGGGTGCAAGCCCTGATGCCAAGATTAATGTCCTGATAATGGAATAACCACCCACTCAGGAACATAGCAAACAAACCTGCTAGCCAGAGCATAGGCGGTACACTGGGGTGCACCTCATAACCCCATGAAAGGTAGTCACCCGCCTCCAGAACCGCCCAGTGGGAGCCTGGGGAGGTTCATGATTATTGAGAGGGATGATTCCTGGGGCTCTTGATCTTCGGCACGGGACCAGTGGTGTTCAGAAATAACCCTATCCAGGAATTATAGGGAATAAGAGGGCAGGCATGCAAGGCCTGAACCAGTTGTAACGCCCCGACCCTAGTTACCCAGAGTCGGTGCATTATTACATAACATTGGCATGATCACAAGAAAGATCAAATCTCGAAAGACCGATTGGTTTAGTAGCCTTGGAAACACTAGATATATTCATAAGTTTTACATTACATCATAAAATTAAAAACTACTACAACAACATAATGTCTCCACAGTCCACACTATTATCCCCTCATAATATCCATGCAGGTCATTCATAACTTACTTCTTCATATCTTGGGAAAAATAAAACCTAGAAAAGGGGTGAGCTCAAATGCCCAGTAAGGATAACAATATAGTGGAAACTTTCATAAATAAGAATAAACATTTAAGGAAATGTATAACTAAAACAAAATCCTTTTAAACTTTAACTTCAACATAGTATGGCATAAATAAAATGAAATAATTCCATTTACTTATTCACATGGATATTCTACTAATCGAATAATCACATGCAATATCAATAACCACTTTCATAATGATGGAATGCATAATTCCAGACTATCATAACCACATAGCCAAGGCCTCGTGCCAAGACTACAAATAAGATGTTGCCAAGGCCTTGTGCCAAGACACTAGTTTTTCTCATGAGACCTACCGATGCATCGAGGAGCTATAGCGGGCTCCACCCGTCACATATTAAGTCCAATGCATTCCCATATGAAAAGGTTGAAACATAACATAAACATTCGTATTAAAACTAGCATACGAAATGTCAATACTTTCACCATAAACCATGAATGGTATATAAAAAAATATCACATCCACAGTCAAACATATCACAAAACCTTCAATACAATATAAAAGTTTTGTATCATAATATATCATCCTCAAATAAGCATAAAATCCATTAAAGGATGTTGACATAGATGAAATCAAAACTCTTTTTAAAGAAATATCTCTTTCTATTTTGAAATCATTTAAGAGACATATATTTATAAAATAAGACATTTTCTTTGAAAATATTCTTATAAGCTTGTAAGGGAAGCTTTGACAATTTTATAACGGCAGAAAATAACCGCACCCGCCGTATAAGTTAAAAAAAACATTCTTATCTTAATTCTGTCGAAAAGGTTAAAAAGCACCTTGTTTGGAAAACGACGGAAAGATTCCCTTATAAACCTCTTATAAAAAGTCAAACAAGGGTATAAATGACTTTAACCCATATTCTTTTAAATATTAAAAATGTTTTAAAATACATTTTGAAGAAACATGGATGTGGATGATAACGAGATCCCAGTAGATTATTACGTATAAACAACCTCGGATAATGAAGATATTGTGAAATAACCCTTACCTTGTACTTTTCCTTGGTTGGGGTAGGTTAACCTCCTGTATAATGGTGAAATAATTGTTATTAAATTATACAAGAATCATATACATTAATATGATACATATATGATCTTTTAATATTGATTTGATAATAATATCTTAGTATTATCGTTGTTTCAGGTGTTAACTTACTTGTTTTATTTTATTTGTTTTGTTACGTAAGACATGTATGTAAAGGATAGGATTTATATTATTCATATCCATAATGATATCAAGTCTTTAAACATCATTTTTTAAATCATCAAATGATAATTATACTTG
Organism: Viscum album; assembly: GCA_963277665.1. Classification (NCBI taxonomy): domain Eukaryota; kingdom Viridiplantae; phylum Streptophyta; class Magnoliopsida; order Santalales; family Viscaceae; genus Viscum; species Viscum album. The sequence continues at coordinate 1,755,081,777 of OY728158.1, read as the reverse complement.
AATGGATACTATGGAGAATGAATCTCATCGCGTTCGTGGAGACGGTAGTCCGTACGTACGCACGAGCGACAATATCATTCTTTTGATATTAAAATAATATATAAATGGATGGTATATCATATATACAGAATCATTAACATGTTATATTTATTATTTACATGAGTTACACAACATTATTATACCCATCCAAATAATATTATATTGAATAACAATTACACCACGACGTGGAGACGGTAAGCCGTACGTACGCACGTATGGTGACATGTTATTCAAAGGGTGGATAGAATACTGAATATAGTTGTACCATATTTATAATAAAATCACAGTATATATATGATACTGAAGTTATTATTTTAGAATGGTAACAACAAAGGATGAAGAAGTGGAAGAAGAAAGGAACTTGGAAAAGGGTGGTGAAATCATTACCTCTTCTTCGGGTTCTTCCTTTTGATTTGATCAAAAGGGCTCCTTAGGTTGGCTTTCTGATCAAAATAAGGCCTCTAGGTTGTAGTGAGGGAATTTGGGAGAGTATTTGGGCAGAGTTTGGCCGAACCAAAAGGCTTTGAAGGTGTGAATAAATGAGAAGGAGGAGTGCCCTTTTATAAGAGGGGTGAGGGGCACCTTTGGAAAAGATAGAAATATTAATTTATAATAAATTCATATTCGGTTTCTAATGTCTCCAAAGTTGATTATTTAAATTTTAAGGTGGGGATGGGTCGAAAACAACTCAACCAATATAATTTAGACAGGTTTGGGTACTTATATTAACCTTATCTTTAAGTATTAACTCTAAGTTAATTAGTTTCACTTTTACAATGTCTCTTTGTATTTTTATATAATATGGTTAATAAACTTACTATATACATCCAAGAGACCCCCAAGTGGTCCATTAATGATGAACCTATCATGATATAAGTCTCTTGGCCGAACCTTAGATTTTTAGGAATTTAATATCAATTAATAATATAATATTTGTTTTAAGAACTCTTTTATGTCAATTTTGACACTATTAAATAGTTGATTTTTGTGAAACTCATAACAGATTTATTACTTCTAAAAAAGTCAATTAAATCAATCATAATATATCATATTATCCTAGAAAAGTATTTTAATTCATTAAAAGTTTCATATTATATTTATTTGGGTATTTATAATATCAATTATTTTAATTTTTCACTATTATAGTAATTACTACATCATCATTGTTTCATAAATAAAATAAATTATTTAATGTCTAAAAATTATAAATAAAATATCATTATGTAGGAAATCTTTTTATATTTCTAATGAATATTTATAATCTAAAATCCAACATATATAACCCTATGTAACTATTGTTTTTTTAAAAGATATATGCTTGTGTCATTTTTGTATTCATTTTAACTTAATTAAAATAAAGTGTCATTATCACTTACAAGTGGATCCATGGGGTCCCGAAATCGACCCAAAGATGCCCATGGTCGACCATGTATCAACCAATAGGGTTAAGACACGTTTTAGGGTAATTTAGTATTATTATAATATTATTTTTTAACCCTTAATTACCGGATTTACCCTTAACCATGGTAAATAAAATACTTACCGCAGTAATTATTCAAAATGTCTAAAAATAAAAGTTACCTATTTACACAATTTGGATATACTGATTCCAAATATGGAATCCATTTTTCTAAATTCAAAACACAGAAGTGGAAGAAATTAATTTAAAATTAATTCCCGCTGTCAAAACAAAAAGCGTGTTTTTAAGAGATAATAACTATCAAAAGATTGACACTTGTTTATGTTCGGTTTAATTGTAAAATTATGTCCAATGACCAAAATTATATTAAATGGTAAAAATATATTCTAAATATAAGTTAAAACCACTCAAATTAATAATTTATCACTATTAATTCTTTTGATTAAAAAAGTTGTTTTTAATTAAAATTTATTAATTTTCACTATTCATCAAAATATGAAAGTTATCCGAAAAGTACCAAAATTTCACCTTAGGCTAAATTCGAAATTCTGAATCCATAAATGAAGTCCATTTTAAAATATATAATTTCGAAAAGTAGGTATTACTATTCATAACGGCTAGTTTGATTGGTTGTGGTGTTTGTTAAAACGCAAGGTTGCGTACAACACACGCTACTGTATTATTCAAAGAAAGCATACCGTGGAAGCTTGGGATGTTTCATTTTAAATTTTTGATGTCCCCATTTAGTCAAAAAGTTTAAAATATTGTATTTAAAAAGGGTTCACTATTAAAATTTGATAAAAGTGCAATACTGAAAATGAATTTGTTCTTGCATTATATCTAAGAAACTCATAATATGGATTCTAAAATTATAAGGATTATATAAAGTATAAAATTTAGATAATACTATTCATACCCTCTTTTGAATGGCTTCTTTTTTTTTGTAATTCATGGTGTGATTTAACTCGGTGTTGCGTGTAGTGCAAGTTATTGAATTATTTTGTAGAAATAACACACTATGAAATCTTGGGGTGTTAAATTCTCCCCTCCTTCAATAAATTGCGTCCTCGCAATTTGAAATTGTTCTTAGAAAATAAAAGGTTGAAAATAGAAAATATATTTGTGGTAAAATCCACATCTGAAATTGGGTTACTAAAATTTAGTCTTAATATGAGGAAAAGAGAAATGAAAGAGTCACTACCAAATTATGATCTCGATTAGGAGAACATTGGTGGCAATTAGAGACATATAATTGGAGGAAAAATGTAAATATTTATAGGTAGTGATTGAGGTAATCAATCACAAACAAGTATAAAATTGAGGTCCTTACATTCATCAATCTATGATGATTTTAAATACCATCGGTTCAACAAAACATAGGGTATTAGGATAACACATTTTTGACATTTCAAAATATCTTAGTTGAAATCCCACATCGAAAAATGAATTAATGAGGCCTCTATTTAAAATAAAGAGTAGAAAGTATGAAGATTACCGAAAATAACACATACTAGGGTTCCATGTTGGAAAATATGGATATGGAAGAAAAATATAACCATCAATTATCTGATGGAGAGTGGTAGAGAACATGGCTATGAAAAGGCCAACAATCCCAAAGCCATAAATTAGTGATGATTTAAGGTACCATCTAGGAAAACATTTTTGTTCTAAGTTGATTTTCTTAATGTTGAGGAATTTATTTATGAGATTGGCTAAGATCATAAGGAGATATACTTTCTTTATAATTAGATATTTATCCATTAATAAATTTCTACCACAAACTCATCTTTCACTCTAAAAGATAATAGAATGTAAAAAAAATTCTATTTACACTATTCGTATAGGGTTCCAAAATAAACGAATTTATAATTCATCTACAAGATCTTTTAATAAAAACTACATTATTTAATCCAGGACATCTCGTGGGCCAGTGGTAGGTGATACACCCTTGTCGCACTTCGGTTGCGGGTTCAAGTCTCGCAGCCTTGCCGGACGCGACGGGTTGCCGCCCGACCTCCGGGTTGTCCTTTTATGGCAATCCAAAATAATCTAAACTAGAACTATCCAAAATACTTCTGTCCAAACTCACAGTCCAACATTTATAAGGAAGGTAAACATAATATAGATCCTTTTTACCCCTTAATAGCATATGAATACCTTCATCATGTATTACCATATTCCTTATTGATTACATTCATGCTCCCTTATTCCATATAGAATGCTGGATATACTTCATCAATCCAAAAATGTTTTAAACCCCAACAATGATGGAATAGACAAATCATTAATTAGCTTCAAGGTAGTCAAGAATATCCAATATAATTTATCCAAATCAATCATGTATTATTCTAAAATCACTACCTCGGTATCAGAACCATATTATGGTTTATCTTTCTCTCAAACATATATTTTCTAAAAAATTAACCTTCTATTGAGTCACTTTTCTTTGTTCCACACAATCTCAAGTCCTTAATGAAATAGTACTGCAGTACAATCCTTATATACTCCATAATTATTATAACAAGTACATTGTTGATACAACACTCAATTGACATAATCAACATAAGAACTCTAATCATTCCTCTTCATCTGTGGTAGTATCATAACTTGATTATTATCCAATAACATCATTTGCAGCATAGTCTGATGACTGGGACATAGGTTCGCGTAGTGTCCAAACTCCTTGAAAATGAAGCATTGTACATTTAAAACCATTTTCTTACCCTTGCAGTCACGTACTTTGTGCCCTTTTACTCCACACTTATAACAAACTCCCATTCCTTTCAGGCAAGTTCCAGGGTGTTTCTTTCCACAGTTACCACATATGGGAAAATTCTTCTTTTCCCTCTTCCCTTTATCCATCTTTCTCTCTTCCATCCTTTTCTTCTCTTGCTTCCCTTCAAAGCCATAGGACTCAGTAAACTCTTTACTTATCTTATCAAAACATGATATTATTTCTTCATATGATGATAATAAATGGGAGACTATTTCTCTTATAAATTCTAGCTTCAGACCATGAAAGATATGATCCTTCCTTCTCTTTGGATCATGTGCATTTCTGGAGTTCTCATTCCTTCTACTGGGCGCCATTTCTAAACAATGACATACACTAGATCAGTTTATGAATCAAAATACATAATCCCATACTTATAAAACACTCAACATAAATTGAACTATTTATGGATATAATCCATAATCATAAAAATGTCTCCTTTGAGGATGTATATACTCATAAACCCTTCATAATGGTTTGTAAAGAAAATGAGAATTATCCTAAGCATATCCCCCGGGAGTGTCGTAACCAAGAGTGCAGCAAGGCCCGTTGTCGTGCACCAGTTCCCGTTCGAGTCTAACTCAAAGCGGTGTTTTCGGGTTTTACCCCAAGGTACATCTGTGCCAGAGCCGCCTCTACCTGCTCGTATCCAGACAGGGATGTATTGCTTGGAAAACTCACAAAATCTCTACAACACCAAAATTCTAGGAAGTTCTTCTATACTAATCCTCAAAGTTTATCTTAGTTCTACGTTCTCTAATCAGAGTTTATCTAAATCTAGCTTCCAAGGTTTGTACTAAACTTCCTCTGATACCAACTATAACGCCCCGACCCTAGTTACCCAGAGTCGGTGCATTATTACATAACATTGGCATGATCACAAGAAAGATCAAATCTCGAAAGACCGATTGGTTTAGTAGCCTTGGAAACACTAGATATATTCATAAGTTTTACATTACATCATAAAATGAAAAACTACTACAACAACATAATGTCTCCACAGTCCACACTATTATCCCCTCATAATATCCCTGCAGGTCATTCATAACTTACTTCTTCACATCTTGGGAAAAATAAAACATAGAAAAGGGGTGAGCTCAAATGCCCAGTAAGGATAACAATATAGCGGAAACTTTCATAAATAAGAATAAACATTTAAGGCAATGTATAACTAAAACAAAATCCTTTTAAACTTTAACTTCAACATAGTATGGAATAAATAAAATGAAATAATTCCATTTACATATTCACATGTATATTCTACTAATCGAATAATCACATGCAATATCAATGACCACTTTCATAATGATGGAATGCATAATGCCAGACTATCATAACCACATAGCCAAGGCCTCGTGCCAAGACTACAAATAAGATTTTGCCAAGGCCTTGTGCCAAGACACTAGTTTGTCTCATGAGACCTACCGATGCGTCGAGGAGCTATAGCGGGCTCCACCCGTCACATATTAAGTCCAATGCATTCCCATATGAAAAGGTTTAAACATAACATAAACATTCGTATTAAAACTAGCATACGAAATGTCAATACTTTCACCATAAACCATGAATGGTATATAAAAAAATAGCACATCCACAGTCAAACATATCACAAAACCTTCAATACAATATAAAAGTTTTGTATCATAATATATCATCCTCAAATAAGCGTAAAATCCATTAAAGGATGTTGACATAGATGAAATCAAAACTCTTTTTAAAGAAATATCTCTTTCTATTTTGAAATCATTTAAGAGACATATATTTATAAAATAAGACATTTTCTTTTTAAAATATTCTTATAAGCTTGTAAGGGAAGCTTTGACGATTTTATAACGGCGGAAAATAACCACACCCGCCGTATAAGTTAAAAAAAACATTCTTATCTTAATTCTGTCGAAAAGGTTAAAAAGCACCTTGTTTGGAAAACGACGGAAAAATTTCCTTATAAACCTCTTATAAAAAGTCAAACAAGGGTATAAATGACTTTAACCCATATTCTTTTAAATATTAAAAATGTTTTGAAATAAATTTTGAAGAAACATGGATGTGGATGATAACGAGATCCTAGTAGATTATTACGTATAAACAACCTCGGATAATGAAGAGATTGTGAAATAACCCTTACCTTGTACTTTTCCTTGGTTGGGGTAGGTTAACCTCCTGTATAATGGTGAAATAATTGTTATTAAATTATACAAGAATCATATACATTAATATGATATCATATATGATCTTTTAATATTGATTTGATAATAATATCTTAGTATTATCGTTGTTTCAGGTGTTAACTTACTTGTTTTATTTTATATGTTTTGTTACGTAAGACATGTGTGTAAAGGATAGGATTTATATTATTCATATCCAAAATGATATCAAGTCCTTAAACATCATTTTTTAAATCATCAAATGATAATTATACTTGAATGGATACGATGGAGAATGAATCTCATCGCGTTCGTGGAGACGGTAGTCCGTACGTACGCACGAGCGACAATATCATTCTTTTGATATTAAAATAATATATAAATGGATGGTATATCATATATACATAATCATTATCATGTTATATTTATTATTTACATGAGTTACACATCATTATTATACCCATCCAAATAATATTATATTGAATAACAATTACACCACGACGTGGAGACGGTAAGCCGTACGTACGCACGTATGGTGACATGTTATTCAAAGGGTGGATAGAATACTGAATATAGTAGTACCATATTTATAATAACATCACAGTATATATATGATACTGGAGTTATTATTTTATAATGGTAACAACAAAGGATGAAGAAGTGGAAGAAAAAAGGAACATGGAAAAGGGTGGTGAAATCATTACCTCTTCTTCGGGTTCTTCCTTTTGATTTGATCAAAACGGCTCCTTAGGTTGGCATTCGGATCAAAATAAGGCCTCTAGATTGTATTGAGGGAAGTTGGGAGAGTATTTGGGCAGAGTTTGGCCGAACCAAAAGGCTTTGAAGGTGTGAAGAAATGAGAAGGAGGAGTGCCCTTTTATAAGAGGGGTGAGGGGCACCTTTGGAAAAGCTAGAAATATTAATTTATAATAAATTTATATTCGGTTTCTAATGGCTCCAAAGTTTATTAATTAAATGTTAAGGTGGGTATGGGTCGAAAACAACTCAACCAATAGAATTTAGACAGGTTTGGGTACTTATATTAACCTTATCTTTAAGTATTAACTCTAAGTTAATTAGTTTCACTTTTACAATGTCTCTTTGTATTTTTATATAATATGGTTAATAAACTTACTATATACATCCAAGAGACCCCCAAGTGTTCCATTAATGATGAACCTATCATGATATAAGTCTCTTGGCCGAACCTTATATTTTTAGGAATTTAATATCAATTAATAATATAATATTTGTTTTAAGAACTCTTTTATGTCAATTTTGACACTATTCAATAGTTGATTTTTGTGAAACTCATAACAGATTGATTACTTCTAAGAAAGTCAATTAAATCAATCATAATATATCATATTATCCTAGAAAATTAGTTTAATTCATTAAAAGTTTCATATTATATTTATTTGGGTATTTATAATATCAATTATTTTAATTGTTCACTATTATAGTAATTACTACATCATCATTGTGTCATAAATAAAATAAATTATTTAATGTCTAAAAATTATAAATAAATTTGCATTATGTAGGAAAGCTTTTTATCTTTCTAATGAATATTTATAATCTAAAATCCAACATATATAACCTTATGTAACAATTGTTTTTCTAAAAGATATATGCTTGTGTCATTTTTGTATTCATTTTAACTTAATTAAAATAAAGTGTCATTATCACTTACAAGTGGATCCATGGGGTCCCCAAATCGACTCAAAGATGCCCATGGTCGACCATGTATCAACCAATAGGATTGAGACACGTTTTAGGGTAATTTAGTATTATTATAATATTATTTTTTAACCCTTAATTACCGGATTTACCCTTAACCATGGTAAATAAAATATTTACCGCAGTAATTATTCAAAATGTCTAAAAATAAAAGTTACCTATTTACACAATTTAGATATACTGATTCCAAATATGGAATCCATTTTTCTAAATTCAAAACACAGAAGTGGAAGAAATTAATTTAAAATTAATTCCCGCTGTCAAAACAAAAAGCGTGTTTTTAAGAGATTATAACTATCAAAAGATTGACACTTCTTTATGTTCGGTTTAATTGTAAAATTATGTCCAATGACAAAAATTATATTAAATGGTAAAAATATATTCTAAATATACTTTAAAACCACTCAAATTCATAATTTATCACTATTAATTATTTTGATTAAAAAAGTTGTTTTTAATTAAAATTTATTAATTTTCACTATTCATCAAAATATGAAAGTTATCCGAAAAGTACCAAAATTTCACCTTAGGCTAAATTCGAAATTCCGAATCCAGAAATGAAGTCCATTTTAAGATATATAATATATATAATTTCAAAAATTAGGTATTACTATTCATAACGGCTAGTTTGATTGGTTGTGGTGTGTGTTAAAACTCAAGGTTGCGTACAACACACGCTACTGTATTATTCAAAGAAAGCATACCGTGGAAGCTTGGGATGTTTCATTTTAAATTTTTGATGTCCCCATTTAGTCAAAAAGTTTAAAATATTGTATTTAAAAAGGGTTCACTATTAAAAGTTGATAAAAGTGCAATACTAAAAATGAATTTGTTCTTGCATTATATCTAAGAAACTCATAATATGGATTCTAAAATTATAAGGATTATATAAAGTTTAAAATTTAGATAATACTATTCATAACCTCTTTTGAATGGATTTTTTTTGTAAGTCATGGTGTGATTGAACTCGGTGTTGCGTGTAGTGCAAGTTATTGAATTATTTTGAAGAAATAACACACTATGAAATCTTGGGGTGTTACACCAGTGATTGCTCTGCCATTACCAGGAGATACCTCCCCAATAAAGGAACTTGTTTGATGTCGTCCCATGCGTCAGGAGCAGGCAGACATTTATCATACATTTCACCTATAATCAGGAGCCCTTCAAATTGATGGATATCCCACAGACTAATGCCAACTTCATGATGGGAAAGGTGGAAAGTATTAGTGCTTGAACACCATCAACTGAGTAGGCCTGGAAGGACCAAGGATGGAAGGTAAATAGAAAACTAGGAAGCCCACATTGCGGAGTATAAATTGAATGCTTCCAGTGATTCGGGAGACTCCCAACAGTGAGGATGGACACAGAAATCCCCAGCCCAATCATTGGAGAAGAGCCCTCCAGACCGAAGAACCTACCTAGGGATCCACCCCACATCGGGATCTACTCGAGCGAGGTTTATAATAGAAGGGTAACACTTGAAGACAGCTTCTTGAGAAATGTTTTGGGGGTGGTGATCGCTTTGGGTCCAAACAGAGCCTCTCAGAATAAAGGCATCTTTTTGGTCAGAGTCGGAAACTATCTCCCCCGATTGGGTAAGGTTCTCCTGAATACACTTGGGTGATGCTTCGAAGAAAGGATAAGGAAGACCTGAGAAAGTGGGGGGAATATGGACATCGTCTTGAAGACCAAATCCACAAAGTGGAATCTGATTTTATAGTGGATAATCCAGGAGCTCAGGAGGGAGCAAGCCTTTCAAGACACCATCTTCAGGAATGATGGACCGACTAGGGTCCTCTGGGATATTCTCTGCTCTGCGAGTCATAGCTAAACGTCTCCCTAAACCCATTGGGAGAGGCTCTGCAGCAAGCCTTGGTGCAGAATTAGGGGGAACCATATTTTCTCCCTGCACGACGGGATCCAAAAATTGGTTAGTTTAGAATAATAAAACCTGGAAAAAATACCAAATATATGGATGAGGAGCCTTCATAGCAAAGTCCGCGAGGAGGACTCAAAGGATGGTTTGCGATGACGTCATCCCGTAAACCAGCCCTTCGTGAAAGTAGTTTGAGAAACCCTGGCCCACAGAGCGTTGGCTAGGGAAACCACGGACCAGGTTGCTCCATGGTATTTAAATCCCGAATTTAAGTGGTTAAGTACGGAAAACTTAGAAAATTTTGAAGTTCAAGAGATTTTTGTCCGTGAAACATCGAAACCGCGGAGCACCCAAACCGCGAAGAAAATTCCTACGTGGCCCGTCGTGACTTACTTTTCAATTAATTAAAAGTGTTAGTTCGTGGCAGGGACATTGATACACGGATGAAGAACTACACGAACGAGAAATGGTTCGCGGGAGTAGCAGTTGGTTCGTGGATGAAGTGTTTCGCGAAGGAACAAGAACCGCACGCAAAAAAGCACTGGTTTCGCAGAGAATCCGGTAAAGGAAAAATGAAGGGCCCCCTATATTTATAGGCATGGTCCCCTACTGGGTCCACCTATCTACTACGAACTACTCCAGTTTCAGGACCACTCTGCATCAGAATAGACTCCTCTTCATTCTGATCGGACCCCATTCCGATGGGGGGAATTTGTAGGGTCTTGAAAAATCCAGAAAGGAGAATGATGATTCCCTTTAACTCAATGGATATTCTTCCCAATTTCCCCTCAAAAGGATTGGGAAAATGTGGAAAATATTCAAGGATGGTGAAGGAGGAACCGGTCTGTGGACCGGTCTAATGTCAACGACACACGACCGATTTTGCGAAGCGTCCCTCCTCTACGGACCATTGTCGTTCGCGGAATGGTGGCGGAGATCCTCCACGGGCGCGAAGTAGGGCGGGTACCAATCCGGTTCACCGACATGAAACAACCAAGTTGTGAGCCATGTCATCCGGCCCAAAATACCTCTATTGTCGTTCGTAAAATAGAGGTGGAACCCTCCGCGGCCACGAAGCACTCCCCTCGTTCGGTTCGGGGGGGGGGGGAGCCCTCAGTTCCCACCGCGAGTTGCGGATTGACTAAGTCAACTGTAAACCAGGTTGGCAGTCATGGGACTCTGCAAAAGGTGTCGTGTGACCATAGATACATCTCTTTCCCCACTCTATATAAGAATACCTAGGGGGAAAGTAAAAAAAGGAGGATATACAGATTCAGATTCAGAGGAAGAGGATTCAGTGGAGATCGATCAAACTCGGGTGGAATGATTTCGAAGGAAGGCTTAGGATTTCACCAATAATGAAGTTTCAGTTAGTGAACTACAGTAGGTATAAACCTGGGAACTAACTAATAATGAACCAAAAATGCATAATAATTTGGTGAACCGCGAACTCAAAATAACATAAAAAGAGAAGATCGTGAACCATTTCCCATTCGCGGATGGATTCCCCACGGACCAGGGAGTTTATACCTCTTTTATGATCTGTCGCGCCGCGTAGCACACCCCTAAGTGGGAGAAGCCTCGACCGACAAACCCCTGATCGGCGCCACCCTTGGACACCGCTGCTCACGTGGATCCCTCCGTGTACCAATCTTGTATGTGGGCCAAGCCCGAAGCTGTGAACCCTCTTGGTTCGTGGCATGCCAATCAGTCTGCGGACCACCCTGGTTCGCGGACGACCTCTCCAGCCTCATAGCACTTCCCTACACGAAGGGATCCACCACCCATACCCATGTGTGGTCTGTTGAATCTTTTGGAGTTCCCGTTCAACGAGCCACATAAATCCTCTCGATCCGGCCCGATCATCCGCAACCACCTCATTGGCCTACTCATCGACCCCAAGACGAGGCCTCCACCAGAGCCACCAGATCCATGTGGTGTAACCCTCAGGCGCATCAGTGTGCCACATTGAGTTCACATACCCACGGTAAGTAGAGGCGAAGGGGTTACCCCAACCCTTGAGCAGGTTTCTGAAGAATTCCTGGGTTCACATTCCCACGGTAATGTGGAGTCTGAGCTCAGGAGTCCCCTTTCTGCCCCTCCACTTGTTAAGGTCTCCTCAGGGGTAGCAAAATACCCATCAGAAGGAAGCCCTCCATCACTGAAAGAGAGGATATGGGCCCAGGAGCACCCCCTTTCCCTGTCTCGTTGTGATTTTTCACCCATGGGTGGGCCGCCCTCATGTGTAAGCTCCACTCCACTTCTCACGGACGCACCTTTCGTGATGTGATCCTCTGGTCCCTGCTGCCTCTTGTTTCTCACACCGAGCATGACTCACATGGGCTTAGAGTAAGCATCGACCATGACATCATCTTATGGGCCTCAATAGAGTACAATCGTCAATCCCTCGCCATGGGCCTCCTCAGAGTTTAATCCCCAATCCATCACCATGGGCCTCCTCAGAGTGTAGGCCCTAATCCATTATTATGGGCCTCCTCAGATTGTAAGCCCCAATCCATCACTCTAGGCCGCCTCAGAGCATAATTCTTGAGCCAATGCGAACTACGAGGACATTGATTCCCTACCACAGGGTTACGTAGGTAGCCTCCATGAGTTTCAAGCCCGATCACCAATGGACCCCCGGGTCCACCTTCACGTCGGTTCTCCAACGCTCCCCTTTCTAACTATGTGGACTTTGATCCTTGTCCCCTAGGTATGGTTCGTAGGAAGCCTCCATGAGGTTCAAGCCCAACAACCGGTGGATCCGACTATCTTCACATCGGTTCACCGCACCACTCCTAGTGCTGTCTCAATGAGTTCTGACTCCCCGGGGTCATTAATCCAATGAGGGAAGGTAAACCTTAGGACTAAATGATTCTGAACCCCTACGTTCAGCTGACCATTTCCAACCAGTTTAAATCCATGGATACTATGCTTGGGCATAAACCAAATATTCGAGAACATTTTAATACATCTAAAATCTATAAGAGATTCCCAGAACTTGCAATAATTCCCCCCAAAAGGGTGCGATGAGCCCGGCTTCCCATCCTCTCCACCAATGTGAGTTTTTAAGTGTCGCTGGTCACACCATCCGACAAATACCTGCCTTTGGAAATCAAGTCCACTATCATCGGATACGAAACCATTGGGCGTTTCGAGACCAGAACCCGAAATAGTCCTGTAATCGGATTCTGGTGAACCTCACGGTTGTGCAGTGTGCACTATCTTCCAAACTAGCCATTCCTACTCAACCAACCGATTTTGATATTTTTCATCCTCTGAAATTAGTCTACAAATGGATTTTCAATTTGAGGGAAGCTATAACTCTATGGGTAACACTACCTATGTCCCATTCACCAATGAGTATGGTGATTTTATTGTGTAGCGGTATGTGTGGTAAAACGGGAGGCCTATAAATCATAGAAGAGTCTATCTGGATAATACATCTTATCCTTGTTCTCCAACATCTGGTGTATATTTGATATTTTCTTATTAAAGGCCACTTTCTATTCATTGGTCATTTAATGATAGTGGGAAGAGTTATTAGACTCTATGTTGTACACTTTTTATATCTTCTTCTTCACTATGGAGTAGAATATGGTGTATTTTTCCATCAGTTGTGTGTAAGGGAATCTAAACAATGTTATGATAAAGTACTTCACAAACATGATGTTATTCCTTGTCCCAACATCTTTGATGTCTATTTCCTTAAATAACTTGAAAAAGTATTTGATAGTAGTAAGGATGACCTAGAACAACTTAGATGACGTTTGGGGATATGGCCCCATAACTTACATCCAAAAAATGGGAAATGTCCCAGAATATATAGCCATATGTTGTAATTATAGGGGCCAATTGATGATTTTTTCATTAAACTCGAACACATAACATTTCCTACGGAATTCTGCATAGTCATGTATCATATTTTCCCCTAGTATCCAATCTTTTTGATTTAGTGGAAGATATAGTTTCAAAATTGAGGGGAACCATTGGATTTTACATGGACATCCACCATGTTGTTGAAAAACTTTCATTCTGTTCTGCTCCAGAGGATAATTTAATCAATGACATGTTTTTAGAGTAATTTTTTCTTATTCATACATTCTTGCCGATAGAATTTTGCTTCCAAACGTCGAATCTATTCTCTTCCTACATGATCATTTGGGAGATTACCATCTCAAATATATCCAATTATAGGCTCCAACAATCTATGGGAGTTCATTGGTTCATATTTCTCTTGGGCAGTGTAGAATATATTAATTTTATTCACATCACATATGACGATCGATAAGACCATCATTCAATGCATCATATGAAAGGTTACATTCTCTTGATCAAGGTTAGTGAGGATGGATGTTGTGTCATCCATTGTGTTAGAATTAGTATTCAATGATTGAGGAACACAATTTAATGTGGGATCAATGGATAATTCATCCATCAGTCCCCTAGCATAGTCAGTGAGGGGGGAAATCTCTTCATTTTAATTAAATATTCACCATAAATCAGTTTTATCACTATTCCTTAGTCACCGTTAATATTATGGTAGGATAATTGTAGTTTTAGAGCTAGTCCCAATCCAGGGATGAGGGATATGTACTCGTCCTCATTATTTGTGCAACCTTAAGACAATGACAAAGAGTAGAACAATAATTATTTGTCTGGGGAGAAAGAAATCACTAGACCAGCCCGATTGAGCTTCGTGTTATCCATTTTTTGTGATGACATGAATCCATGAGGTGCCATCAAATTAAATCTCCCATGTTTGTGGATTTTAATTGGAAAAGAATACCACTTGAGATGGGAGATTGGTATATTCTGATGTATTTTCTAGAACATGATGTGTTGCAAGGAAATAAACCAGGGCTTGTCCTTTCATCGACTTTTGAGATATGAACATAATTTCATATTTCTATAGAATGAAATCCCATCAAGCCATGCACCGGGTCAATGATGGGAGCCCAAATATGTACTTTATTTAGATAATTTGACAGAATAATTATACTTTGTGGTTTTTTAAGTAATTATTTAACTTTTACACTACCAAATGAGAGCAAGCAAGTTATTTTGGACATTAGAATATCATGTCTCAGTACCTAGTGTGCTCTTACTATGGTAATTTTTGAAATTCTCTCTATTTTCATCATTTTTCCATGTGATGAGGATTCCCAATGCGAATTACATGGGGGCCACATATAACATGAGTGGCCTCCCTTTCACTGGTGGCATCCTAACTAATGGGTGAAATAAGTATTTCTTGTGAAATTCGAAGGAATTATAGAAATCATCATCCCAATGGTGGGATATTCCCTTCTTGTTATCCTAGTAATGGGTAGAGCTTTTCCGACCAGGTTTCCTATGAATATTCTAATATGGGAGAGGATACCTTGTATTCCCCTCAGTTCATTAATATTTCATGGGGTGACATAGTGAAAATAGAATTTTTCTTCTCTGGGTCAACTTCAGTGTCATGGTGGAATACCACAATGCTGACGAATTTTTCTGATTCATCCTCAAAAGTTACTTTCCATGAATTCAACTTTATAATGAGTTCTAATAGTTTTCAATGGTTTATTAGAGATATGTGATGTGATCAGATCAATGTTGGTATTTGATTATCAGGTCTTCAACATAACACCCAATTATCCTTCCTAATAATGGATTAAAGATGTGATTCATGGTGCCCGGATACATGGAGATGAAATTATTTGATATAAATGGAATAACCTAATAAATGAATATCTCTTGAGGTGCTCTGATGATAGTCTCTTATTCATCCTCAGGGGATATGTTGATCTGAATGTATATAGAGTACCCATCTATAAAATAAATGTCTTGGAAGCCATCTGTTGCATTGTTTCAGAGTTATCTTATTAGAAATGAGAATTCAATTCTTGGGAAATGTCGTTTATGATATTTGATGTTAATAAATAACCAAATAGTCTTGTTCTTTTTCTTGACAGGAATGGTGTTTTCAAGATACCATTAGTACTATACGTCAATGATGATGTTTTATTTGATAAAATGTTCAACATCCAACTCTACATTGGTGGCATGATAGTGGTGAATTATCTAGGATTCTTGGTCAAAGAATCAACACTCATCCGGTTGTACATGTTTGTGTATAGCCACATCTAAATGGAGTATGGTAATTTTTGTATAATTACAAGAGAACACAAATCAGTGCTACTTTAGAAATGAAATTTACATCTCTTTATCTTTATGGTTCATAGAGATACTAATCCAAGATGGTCATGGGTCTTCTTATGTTCCCAATATTTATCTGCCTGAGCTCATATATAGTAGTAGAGACACCTTCCATTAATGATATATGTGTGTTCTTGTCATAATAATATATTTATGATACTATGGACTCATTTTTATGTGAATATGGAAGTCTAATAGCATCTTTGTTAGTATCAGGGTGAGGTAGGATATAAGAGGGGACACCATCATCCCTTTCTATATGAGTCATTGTAGAGAGATGCTGGAGATGGTTGTTTTTTCTATGTAAAGGAGAGTCTTGGACATATGAAATTAGATTTGATACTTAGACCTTATTGACAGGGAGAACATAATAAACATTGATCATACTCTAGGGATTCTCAGGAGCGGTTCCTACACCATTGGGTGATAAAACCTATCTATCAACAGTTGTCATTTGTTGTATACCTACCTTATGATATAAATATTCATTGTAATATGTGACACTGAAAATATTGAAGGGGGTGTTGTAACCATGTAGTATTATGACCTTTCCAATTATAGGGTAAAACGTGAATTTATTTGATGTTGATCGTATCACCAAGTGTCTATGGAGCTAGGGCCCTCGAAGTAGAGAATTATATGTAGTTTTTTACTGGATAACCATGAACTCTGCCGCTAATATGTGTTTTCTAAATTTGGACTTGATATTTGTCTTCCCAAGTGGCCTTTACTCAGACTTATCATATCATTGAATGGATATCTTTGTAGGTGATAAGTCCCCTTCACTATACCCAAAACATTAGAGAGTCGAAACTGGGATGGGAATAATCCCAGATCCCTTATCAATAAGCACCCTTTGGACATTGATATTATTAATCCTTATAAAAAGTTGTATGGTTATTATGTTCCCTTATATGGCCTATTCATGATCTAGATCTATGTAGGATATGGAAACATGACATACTGAGGACATGGTATTCGATTTAGGGACCTCAACAGTTGTATAGTCTATATTGAATTGCCATGCGATCCAGAGGGATTCAACAAGTGACTTACTAAGATCCATTGAAAGATTGAGTGCATCAAGGATCAAGAGCATGGTTTTCACTACAACTAGTAATGTCTTAATATAATTTTTTTGAGGTCGCTACATCCTGATATGCATATGTTCCTAGGTATGTGTTTTCAGTGACAGAGAGTTTGAGGTAGATAGATGTGGAGCCTACATGAAGGATGAATAAATATATGTCGTTGGTGTCCTGGGTCATTCCATCATCCTCTATTTACTGGGTTGATTAGGTTGACCCTCTTTTATGTGTTCATGCAAGAAAATTAGATGTGTTCAACTACTTGAGGGATCCAGTCACCAACTTTGCACTTTTTACTCGTTTGAATTGTGTTCCCATGGGTTTCAACTGCACAATTTTCCTCTATGGGGATATGAATGGAATATTGAGTTTGACCTTGCTTACATTGTCCCCAGTATCCTTGGCTCTCATGCATGATACTACCTGTTCCCCTAATATAAATAGGTAATTCATATTCAGGGGGAATAATAATCATTGTAAAAGGGGGTTTTCAGGTGTATTGTGATTGAAGAACCAAAGATGAACTCCACATCTATGATGATTCGATTTGGTGGGGTGGTACTCATGCAAAATATGTTGCAGGGAAGAAATATAAATGGGATGCGGATTTCATGGGAGTTGAATATGTTTCATATTCCTCTATATATTCCTACTTATTTTGGTCATTCCCAGCCATTGGAATCACATCTGATGCCTCTTTCATTGGTGGTGGAGCTATAGTGAGTTTACACAACTAGGATTTCTGAGCATTAAAAGATTGATCAAATATTTTATGAGTCATCCAGTTGAAAAACTGTTATGATATCCTGGACTTATATTTATTCCAACCATCTTCTTCTTTCGTATGAGTGATGGAAATGCAAGACACCTACTCTGGGGAATTATCTAAGGTCACATGTCTAGATTCTACTATGCCTTATAGGGAATCCATGAAGAGGAATCCATTATGGATATTATAACCTATACTTATATTAGAAGGGAAATAATTGGGATAGTTAACGAGGCTTTCTTATATAACGTGTGACCATGATAGTATACACACCTAGTAAGAAATAACATAAGAAATATTCATTTCATATGGAGTATACTTTGTTTAGACATTCCTAAACTCCTGGGTGAACTTTAATTCACTCTACTTCTAGAAAAGGGTGTATATGTGGTGGTCTCTACTCAATAGAATGTGATGGTTGGTTTAGAGCTTTCTTGGGTGTTTGGATTGGAACTTTTGTGGTCTTTAGAGAGAAAAAAAAGGATTCTTCTATCTATGGATTATTCCTCTATTTTACCGGAATGATTAAAGCCATGGATTTAGTTCAATAAAAAGCCTCCTTCAGATGTTACATAGTTTTGATGAACTCTTGGAACCCTCTGAGATATTTCATCTGGATTTGGAGTGTCTACAAATCATCCCTAATATTTTTAGAATATAGTTCTAGTAGTGGGTTCTATGAAAGGTGATGCTGAGAAAATAGGTTTAATGATTCCACCTTACTATGAAATCAGACCCCCTATTATTCTCAAATTGCTTGTAGTTCATCCGGCCGCTGATCGTTGTCTTCCTTTGTGTTGATCTAAACATATTAAGGAACTGACGATGAAGGTCTTCCCATCATGTGATAGAACGCAATGGTAGACTGATTGACTAAACAAATAATTACATTTTTATAGTATGTCTGAAATAACTAAGCTTTATTTTTTTTGTTGATCTAGAGGGACCATCAATATCCCATATTGGTATAATATTTGTGTGAGGTGTTGATCAAGGTCTGCTACCCCATCAAAGGTAGAGAAGGTTGGGTTACTAAATTTGGTAGGATACATAGTATCATCCAACCATTATGGGTATGGATTCTGTTCAGGTTGTAAAAGTGTATGTCGCCCTTCCATTGTTTCCATTTGAGTGGTTAGGGATCCAATGGTGATAAATAACATTGGGGAACTACTATCTAAGATACCTCGTATCCATTAAGAGATGGTGGGGGCCGACGAGGCGGTCTGTATTTCATAACCCGTTGATTCTCAATTATACATATGATTGAATGATTACCCTTGTGAGGGATAGGATGTTGTGGTAATGGAGGGTTGTCCTAATCATTTTTAACCTCCACATGTATATATACTTGTTTTCTACATAAAAATCCAATATTATTCTTATATTCCACTCTTGTTAAGGAAGAATATTTTTCTCTAGATGGAGACAATATGTAGTAGGAATATTTCCCATGATTAACTCTTTATTGAGTTGTCATAGGTCATGTTTTTCAATATCATATTGTGAAAAAATATTCCTCTGTGGACGGAATTTGAGATGTATTAATGTATTTTCCTTTTTCTTGTCTTGTATTCTTTTATGGATGTCGAAACTCATTGTTCAGAGGTGAAAATTCACGAATCCTTCTTTGGTTCCAAGTGTGCACATCCAAATTTGGTGCGTCCAAATAACCCATCCAATGGGGTAGAAGTTCTATCTGTTGGGGAGATTGTTGAGATTCATCACATTTATTGATGAGAGATAAAAATTATTAATGGAGGGATTCATCACATTTATTGATGAGAGAGGAAAATTATTAATGGGGAGATTTATATCACCATTAATTGATAATTTTCTCCCAACATTAATGGATATTTAATTATCAATATTAATGGATGGAATAATGGTTGTTGATTGCATTAATTGATTATTATGGACTTGGTGTCTACATAAGGAGGATGCATAAACATATTTTCGAAAGAGAGAGGGGTGTCCCAGCAAGATGTAGCTGACAAAATGTCACCCTTCTGTCGACGAAACGTCACTACCACGGAGATCTTCACCCGAACATGCGTCAACCTCGCACCAGCTTGCGACACCTGAATGATCTCGTCATTATGATGTAGCACCGATCTCTAATCGGGACACGCAACCTCATCACTGATATCAGGAAGATTTTCAATACATGCCCTCTATCATCAATTTTTTTCGTCGTTGCTCCACACCTATCAAACGTCGACGCGTCGCACATGCTACCACCGCCGCGGCAGCCCCCTTATTTCTCTCAGTGGACCGCACCTTGAACACCCTGCCAAGAACATTACCATACGTCCAAGATAATTTTTCCGTCGTCATCGTGCCACACGGGCCACCACAAACGTGGCAACCCCTTCCCGGGTCTCTCTTTTCGACTACATCTTGCCGGCACACCCCTATCTCTTTTGAAAATATGTTTATGCATCCTCCTTATATAGACACCAAGTCCATAATAATCAATTAATGCAGTCAACAACCGTTATTCCATCCATTAATATTGAGAATTAAATATCCATTAATGTTTGGAGAAAATTCTCAATTAATGGTGATATAAATCTCCCCATTAATAATTTTCCTCTCTCATCAATAAATGTGATGAATCCCTCCATTAATAATTTTCTTCTCTCGTCAATAAATGTGATGAATCTAAAAAATCACCCCCTTCATCACATTAATGAATGGAGTCATCCAACAAACCCAGTTGGAAAGAAAATATGTTGGTATCACACCAACCATCATCAAGTGTAGAAAATATGACGACGTCATTTTGCACTTCTGATAAAAAAAATATCAGCTCCCCCTGCAAAAAGAAAATCAAACGTCGAAATCTTTGTCACATTTGTATCTGCACCATCCTTCTAAACAAGATAAGAACTAGAAACATATGGCTCCCCCATAATCATGATCACCACAAAATCTGGAGCACCTACAGGAAAAACTTGCTCCCCCTATGCTCAACATCCTATGAGTGGACATGTGTATCACCTCTCTCAACATTCTTTAATTTCCAACCCTTATTCTGCTCCACGCGCGCATCTGAAATCCTCTTCGAAACTTACAAAATCCTCACGTTAAACTGCAAGCACAAACCAACCTCCTCTAATACCACTTGTTGGGGAGAATCCCGATTCCGGGCCAAAAATTGCTTGCCAAAAAAATCGTGAGAAACCCGTCGAAATATGGAAGCGATATAAGAAAAATAAATAAATCAACATGCATGATTTTTTAACGTCGAAAAACCCTCCCATGCGGAGGATTAAAAACCACTGGGAAATTCTCCAAATATCCACTATGAATCAGAGAATACAAGAATCCAAGTAATGCCCAAACTTTAATTACAAATAAGAGAGAATAGAAAACCTGTGTGAAAACCACACCCCGATACGCCTCTACCTTCTCTCTGATAAACATCGCGCTGACGCTATGTATCAGAAGATCAATCTATGAAAAAATGTCACCCTTCTGTCGACGAAACGTCACTACCTCGGAGATCTTCACCCGAACATGCATCAACCTCGTACCAGCTTGCGACACCCGAATGATCTCGTCATTATGATGTACCACCGATCTCCAATCGGGACATGCCACCTGATCACTGCTATCAGGAAGATTTTTGATACATGCCCTATATCATCAATTGTGTCGTCGCTGCTCCGCACCTGTCAAACGTCGACGCGCCACACATGCTACCACCGCCGCGGCAGCCCCCTTCTTGCTCTCAGTGGACCGCACCTTGAACACCCTGCCAAGAACATCGCCACACGTCCAAGATTATTGTGTCGTCGTCGTCGTGCCACACAGGCCACCGCAAATGCGACAACCCCTTCCCTGGTCTCTCTTGTCGGCTACATCTTGCTGGCACACCACTCTCTCTTTTGAAAATATGTTTATACATCCTACTTATATAGACACCAAGTCCATAATAATCAATTAATGCAGTCAAAATCCATTATTCCATCCATTAATATTGAGAATTAAATATCCATTAATGTTGGAGAAAATTCTCAATTAATGGTGATATAAATCTCCACATTAATAATTTTCCTCCCTCATCAATAAATGTGATGAATCCCTCCATTAATAATTTTCTTCTCTCGTAAATAAATGTGATGAATCTCAACAATCTCCCCCTTCATCACATTAATGAATGGAGTCATCCAACAAACCCAGTTGGAAAGAAAATATGTTGGTATCACACCAACCATCCTCAACTGTAGAAAATATGACGATGTCCTTTTGCACTTCTGATAAAAAATATCAACTCCCCCTACAAAAAGAAAATCAAACGTCGAAATCTTTGTCACATTTGTATCTGCACCATCCTTATGAACAAGATAAGAACCAGAAACATATGGCTCCCCCATAATCGTGATCGCCACAAAATCTGGAGCACTTGCAGGAAAAACTTGCTCCCCCTATGCTCAACATCCTATGAGCAGACATGTGTATCACCTCTCTCAACCTTCTTTAATTTCCAAGCCTTATTCTGCTCCACGCACGCATCTGCGATCCTCTTCGAAACTTCCAAAATCCTCACATTAAACTACAAGCACAAACCAACCTCCTCTGATACCACTTTTTGGGGAGAATCCCGATTCCGGGCCGAAAATTACTTGCCAAAAAAATCATGAGAAACCCGTCAAAATATGGAAGCGATATAAGCAGAATAAATAAATCAACATGCATGATTTTTTATTCTGCTTATATCACTTCCATATTTCGACGGGTTTCTCACGATTTTTTTGGCAAGCAATTTTTGGCCCGGAATCGGGATTCTCCCCAACACCATCTTGCAGCCCTATGAAATTTAATGTGGATCAACATGTGTCATGATGATAGTGACAGAATTCATAGAGGTATATCAAGAAATGCTGGTTATGAGATTTCATTCTATGAAACAAGATGATTATGTAGAGTATTAAATGGGCCATTATTCAAACCACTGACCTTATTTATTCATTTTGGCTTGCGAACCCTGCGGGGTCTGACATCCTTTGATGTAATCTCTTCCCATGAAATGCCAAGATACTTTACAATATATTCCATTTTATAATAAATTTAATTTTGTTGCATGATTTCATTTTAGACAACAACATATTAATATTACCCTATAAACAACAATTGGTTGGCTTGCGTTACATGCAAGGCCCCGTTTTTCTGAACAAACATATATGAATATTAGTATTTAATAAAATATATATCATAGTCGTTAAATTATAGGTTATGAATAGTATTAAACACATATTAAATTTTATATATTTCATATAATTCTAACCTTAATATTAGATTTTTTTTCTAGACATGACATATGAACAAATTAAGTTTTTCAGATAAAAGAATTATTTTTAGGAAAATGTATTTCTTCAGCCTTTCAATGGAGAACCCAATTTAAATAAAATATTTATAACTTTTATATATTAATCTTCAAAAAAATAAAATTATTCAATTAAAGAATAATATCAAAATTTATTTTGTTTCAATTTTTGGTATTTTTTCTGAAATGTTTCACGTTTTTATTAATTGTAAAAAATACAAAATTTAAATTGATAACAAATATTCATCATAATTTTATATATTGTTAAATTCAAAATATGATTTGTTTTCAATTATAAATATAAATATATTTTTATTTTAATATATTTTAGGTCAATGGAATTACTTTGACATTGAAATTGTATATTAACACATCTTAATCTTTTGATAGTTTTTACTTTTAAAAAACCTCCTTTCCCATTCCATTAAAAAGACTAATTGTAATTTAATTACAGAATCATCAGTTTTTTGATTTTTTAAAAATGGATTCCATATTTGTAATTAGTGGGTCCAAATTATGTAAATAGTTTTATGTTTCAACGTTATAAATATTATGTTAGTAATTTATTTTATGACCACAATTTTGGGTAAATCAGGTAATTAAAGATAAAAATAATATAATAAATAATATAATCTCCTTTCAAACTAATTTTGTTTATCCAAATTATATCCTTATCATATATGGTTCAAAATGGACATAAACACGGACATTTTCCCATGAATATAACATGAATATTATTAAAATCAACGAATGTGACAAACTTTTACACTCTTTTTTTTCTAAGTATAATTATTTTTAATATAAGGATAACTAAGAGGTAACATTTATTATAAATAGTATATAGAAATATAAAATAATTTCATAAATAATAGAAATTTATTTATAATTTTTATAGATTATATAATTAACATTATTGATGAAACAATAGTGGTTCTGAACATATTTTGTAAATAGAAATATCAAATAAATGGTTTCAAAAATATTAAAATAAATGAATTTTAAATTAACAAAGGTTCACCACAAATTTTCAAGGTGACAATGAAATGTTAATAGTATATTCAATGATTTATTTTGATGTTATATTTCTATTTTTATTTTATTTAATGTCAAATAATTGAATAGATTCAAAACTAACAAAATTGATATTTTAAAAAGATAACATTTTGTTAAAATATATAAAAATAATAAAAATATTTTGAAACTACAATGTTATAATTATAAGGTCACTAATTTATTACGTGTCTATTTATAGGAAATTAATAAAATATAGGAAAATATTTATAACCATTTAATATTTAGAATATTTTTACCACAATTACAAATAAATAAATAAATTAAAGATAAATCAAAATGATAAGGATTAAATTAAAATAAAAAATTTTATCAATTTTTTTGGGTGTGATTATATTTTCCCATAATAATATTAGATTCTAAATAATTTCCATTTTATTCATTTAGAATTTAAAATTAATTTATATTATTGTAATACCTTGAGTGTTTCCTAATGCGTCCCTCACCTATTTTATAAAAGTGCACCTCTTCGTCTCATCTATTTGAACCTATAAAGACATTTGTATCTACCAATGACAATATAAATATCATACCAAATTTCCTAACTTCAGCCTATAGGGCATACTTTGGGATGAAAACTATCCGGATTTTTCCATTACTGAAAATCAAAAGGATACACTCGAATAAGAGGTAATTGTTTTACCAATTCAACTCAATTTCTTTTCTTCTTTAACATACTCTTCCTTTATTAATTACATAATAAAGTATTAACACCGTTATAATATATATATTTTTATTTTATTATGATAATGTGGAAACTGTATTCCTTATTTTCCAATCCAATGAATAACAATTTCACTATGTGTGTGTACGTATGGCTTACCGTCTCCATGTCATGGTGTAATTATGTATTCAATAAAACTTTATTTGGATGGGTTTTATGATTGGTATAATGGATATAAGTAATTAACATAACATGATAATGACACTTTAAAAATAATATTCCATCTAAATTCATTCCATTTAACCATCAAGGGAATGATATACACGCTCGTGCGAACATACGGCCTACCATCTCCACGACGTGGTGAGATTCATTGACCACATTAACCATTCAAGAATGATTATACTATTTATATGTTGAGTAAAAATAATAATTATGAACTTAATATCACTATTTATATTAATAAAATACATCCTATTCATAAGAAACATGACTTACATGAAAACAATAATGGAAAAAATGAAGCACATAACACCCAAAACAGTGGTAATACATAATGATTGTTAAAAAAATTTAAAAAGTATCATATATGATATAATAAATAAGTATTTTGTTTTTTTATAATTTAATATCATAAATTTACCATTATAAAAGTGTATAACACACCCTCAATGAATGTAATGTACAAGGTAAGTGTTAATTTTACAATCTCATTATTATCTGAAGTCATTTTCATGTACATATCTAGTGGGAAAATGTTGTGCTCAATTTCCATGTTTCATAAATTATATTTCAAAATATTATTGAAATTTTTTTAAATAATGTTTCACCCATGTTTCACTTTTTATAAATTTTTTTGAAAGCAATCATTCTGTATTTTTCTAACGAGGTACTTTATAACCCTTTTAAAAAAATTAAGGAAATAATGTTTTTAACTTATACAGCATGAGTAGCTATTATCCACCATTATGATGCCTTAAAATATTAAAGGTTCCATTACTTGTGTACAAGTCTATTTTCAAAAAACAATTGATTTTTTACAATTTTATGACTATAAAAAGATTTTATTGTAAAAAAGGATAGTTCTCTCAAATAATTTTAATGATTTTGTTAGATTAATTTCATCCCTGTCAACAACCATTATGGTATTTTATATTTAATTGAGTTTGATTTATTATGATACAATTTTCCATATTATACTGATGGTTTTATGATATTATTGAATATATATGTTCTATTTTGATACAATTCATGGTTTATGGATAATGTGTTAACATTTCATATGCTACTTTTAATATGAACGTTTATGTTATGTTTCACCATTTTCATATGAGAATTCATTGGAATTATTAAGTGATGGATGGGGAACTGTATAGTCTATAGATGCATCAGTAGGTCTCATGAGACAAATAAGTGCCTTGGAATGAGGACATTATTTTATGGTTTTCAATGGTCTAATCACGAGTAATTCACATTATGGATATGATCTTCCGCATTTTTCATTTCCTTATTATAAGAATAATTTTGGATATTATATCTGATTATTAGACTAGTTAAATATCGATGTGAATGTTTAAATTTCAATATTTGATTTATTCTATCCATATCATGTTCTTTTTTATGTTTAATTAGATTGTGTTTTAGTTTTATAATTTCCATAATGTTTATCGTTATTTATGAAAGCTTGTACTATATTGATAAACCTTACTGACCATATGATCTCACCCATTTATTATGTTTTATTTTCCTTGGATGTTATGAAGTGTATTATTATCAATAAGAAGATTAAATATAGGAGATTAATGTAATTATCAATGGAATATCTATGATTTATTTCAAGTATTTAATTATAATGTATTGATAAGTTATGTAATATATTTTATTATATTTCTAAATAGATCGGTCCTTTGGGTTTTGATTCCTTGTAATCATGCTAATGTTTTAAAATAATTAATTGGGTCTAGGAATCTGGAGTAAAGGCATTATAGTAGGTATCAACTGATGTTTAGAAACAACCATGGAAATTAGATTTAAAAAACTAATAATAGGGATTGTAACCCTAAGTAATACATTTTAGATAAGAATAGAAGAACATACTAATTATTTTGTCATATATATTATGTGGGTATTCCTAGAAAATACATCCATATATCTATACTACAAGTGGATTTGGTTCTCGACTAGATGTACCTTGGATTAATAACTTTGACAATGTATTCCAGACTCTACTTAGGTTAACCTGGTACACACTAAAGGGCCTTACTATGAACCTGGATTTACACTCCTAAGGCATAGTATAAGGATAATTGAAATTTTATTTTCATAACATTGTGTAGGATTTAAAATTAATAATGCCCCAATGTAACAAAATTTTATTATTATAGGATTTATAATGCATAACATTATGATATGTGAAATATAATATTTAGAGTTATACAAATTATATAACATTATAATAAAATAATATATATGTCATCTTATTGAAATGGAACCTCTAAGAATTACTGAGAACTAAACCAATGTACATGAACCATGGAGTTAGAAGTGTCTTGTCTTTCATGTTATTAGGCCAAAATTTCTAAGGGAAACAATCTCCCAACTATTCTCATCATATGAGGGAATAGTATCATGTTTTTATAAGATATGTAAATAATTACATGATTCTAATAGCTTTGAAGGGAATCAAGAGAAGAAGAGTATGATAGAGAAAAGGATGAATAAATGGAATATGGGAATGAAGTATTTTCCTACATGAGATAACTGAAGAAAGAATCACTATGGAAAATGCTTGATGGGAAGGAGAGTTTTTTATAATTATGAAGAATAAGGATAAATAGTTCATGATTTTAAGGTTATGAAAAAAATTCCCAATGTACAATGCTTCAACTGCAATGATATGAGACACTATGTGAATAAATGTCCCAATAATCAATGGAATATACCCCAGATGATTCAATTAGATAATGATCATGTTATGATACTGCCGCTGATGAAGATGAATGGCTGACATGCCTATTCAAGAATTAATTTATTTGAATATTTTATTTATAATATACTGATAATATGAAATATTGAGTATATAAAGATTAAACTATAGTACTTTTTTACTTAGGATTTGAGATTGTATGGTACTAAGTAACTTGACACAGTTGAAAGTTATACTTTTTGAAAAATATATAGATGAGGGAATGATGTCCTTAACACGTTTCTGATACTGTGATAATGATGTTTGAGTAGAGATTTTGTTAATTTAGATAGTGTATATTGGGTATTATTGATTACCTTGGAACTGATTAATGTTTTGATTATTCAATCATTATTAGAGTTTTATACATTTTAGGATTTTTGGATTATATCCGATATTCCATATTGTATGAAAAGAATAAGGAAACATGAACGTATTATAAAATGATTTATCATAATTTCATGGTATTATCATGTTTGAAGACAATATATGATGAAGGTATTCACAATTTTAGTATTAAAAAAATGATATTCATTATATTATGTTGGTTTTAGAAATTTAGTGACCTTGCATATAAATATTTAGACTATGAGTTTGGACAGAAGTATTTTTGATAATTCTAATGATTTTAATGGAATATGTTGAAAATTGGATAGTATTATTTAAAGATAAAAAATTCATTAAGAATATATTTGTAATGTAATAATAATATAGTATGTTCAACTCGTAGGTCGTGTGACAACCCATAATGTCTGGTAAGGCGGCAGAACTTTAACCCACAACTAAATGGTGACAAGGATGAATCTCCTAACATTGGCTTACATTATGTCCTAATTAGTAGAACAAAGTTTTATTTATTTAAATTCTCTGAAAAAATATGTATAAGTTCTTTTTTGGTATCTTATATGAGAAAAATAGATTGAATATTTTTTAACAGTTCTGGATGAAGCCTAATTTTTATTTTTAATGAAGAGAAATCTTTTTCTAATTGGTTGAGGTGGACCCATTCCATAGCTCATATTTTTTGGGGAATGAAATCCCAAACACAAGGCCCAAAATTCCTTTTTCTACCAAAGGGGCTTTTTGTGAATAGTACTACTATATTAATATGGATGCTATAATACCTGCTATAATAACACCACCGATATATCCCCTATTACACTACCTCTGACGCTACAATGTCACTGATTCTATTGATCTTCCACTATTATAGTGCTGATATTATAATCTATAAATTCATCCCCAACCGGATTGAATCTTGGGACATTAGGATGCCAAGAAATATTTTTTACCACTTGGGTACATGCTCATTGGAAATTGAATATTTTTTAATTTTATTATTTTTTGGAGACAATAAATTGATTATATTATAAATTGACTAAAGGATAAAACTATTCAAGTCATGTAACTATTTTTCTTTATTTCCATAGTATATGAAGTAAAATAATTTTAAAAATATAGGCAAAGGATCTTGAATCCAAAAATTATATCTTAGCACCTATTCTGATGAATCAAATGGTCCCTTATATCATCATATATTTATAGCTTTTTGATTTTTATCTTCATCATAACCATATTATTTATCACTCTCTATTATAACATGATGGTCATTATTTTCATTCATGTCCATGATTTTCTACAAGGAACCCTTTTATCTGTCATACTTATTTTCCTCCATTCATCCCATTATTTATTTTAATTTTGGGGCCTCATTAATCCTTTTTCTGATTTTGGATTATAAAAAAGAATTTTTGAAATGTCAACCCCTTATTTTTTTATCTCAAGATTAAATTGTGAGGAAGAAATTTATTGATGTAGGGTAAAATTTTACCTCCAGAGGCATTAAAATATTTTCCATTACTGAATGAATTTATTTTTGTTTCTATCTTTCTTTTTACACAACACTATATTAAGCTTACGTTACAAAAAATAATGAGTTGGATTGCATTACACGTAAGGCTTAGTTTTATCGATCAAAAATATATTAATGTTGATATTTAATGTAATATATAATTTATATGTTAAATTATTTTTGATGAATATTAAAAACCAAATTTTTAATTTTATATTTTTTATATAATATAAATATTCAACTGATTTTTTTCATGACATGATATACGAAAAAATTCAATTTTTTTGATAAAGGAAGTATGTTTCAAAAAATGTTGTTTTACTGCCTTTTAATATACAGAAAATATTTAAAAAGATATTTATCACTATTATATATTCAATTTGAGAAAATAAAATTTTTATTTGATATAATAATATAAAAAATTTACCTGAGTTCAATTTTTTGTATTTTTCTTTTATGTTTCTAATTTTGACGAATAGTAAAACAATTACTAAATTTTAATTGATAAATTATATCATCAAAAATATTTGTGTTACATTTTTAATCTTATTGATTTGGAATTATATTTTAGTAGTATTTTTATCAATTAATATATTATATTCGATTTTAATTATTTTCATGTTGAAATTGGATATAAACTCATGCTAATCTTTTGAATGTTTTTACTATTAAATATCTATATTTCTTATTCCATCAATGGGTTTAATTATAATTAAATTACTAAAAAGTCATAATTTGGAATATTGAAAAATGGATTCCATATTTCTAATAAGTGGGTGAAAATTATGTAAACATGTTTCTTTTTTTAGACATTATGAATAGTAATATTACTTATATTTATTAATACCATAGTAAAGGTAACAAAGGTAATTAAAGATAAACAATAATATTATAATGTACCCTAAAACATGTCAAAATCTTGTTGGATAGACAAATTACAATCTTATCATCTAAGGATATAAATGGAATCATTTAATGATAACTTTTCCATGAATATGACATGAATATTATTAAAAACAATGAATGTTACAAAATTTCACACTCTTGTCTCTTATAAGTATAATGATTTCAATATATAGATAACTATGAAATAACATTAATTTAAAATAGTCTATATAAATGTAAAAAACAATACTTAAATCATAGTAATTTATTTATAATTATTATATATTATATAATAATCCTTAATTGTGACACAATAGTGATGTGGAAATTGTTTTGATAATAGAAGTATCTAATAAATAGTTTTAAAATTATTTAAATAAATATAATTTAAATTAATTAATCATATAAAATAATTTTATAGGATACTATAATATGTGATATTTATATTCATTTTTTTAATTTATATTTCATTTTTATTTTATTTAATGCATAGGAAATGAATAGTTTCAAAATTGAAACGATTGGTATTTTTTAAAGATATCATTTTATAATTAATTTAAAAATAAAAAAATATTTTAAAACAAAAAAAGTGATAATTATAAGGTCTAAAATTTCATAATGTGTCCATTTATTGACAATTACAACCATATAGGTTAATATTTATAAACATTTTAGGTTGATAATATTATTACTATAATTAAAATTAAAATGAATAATTAAGGATAAATAAAAATGCTAATGTTTAAAATAAAATAAAAAATTTTCTAAATTTTATTAGATGATATGATTTCTACCCATAATCTTCTTATCTTCATAAAAATTTACTTTTGTAACATTTTTATTTTAAAACGTATTTATATTAATTTAATACTATGAGAGTTTCCTAAAGTTCCTCTCTCCTATCTTATAAAAGGGAAACTCTCATTCTATTTTAATTCCCATTATATATCCCTTTAGTTCAACTGAAACATCCCACTTATCCTCCAAAATTCCCTCACTTCATCCCAGAGTCCATAGGTTTGGCATAAAGCCAACCTAATGGGTCCTTTTATGCAAATAAAAGGGGACACATGAAGAAGAGGTAAATGTTTTTCCAATTGAATTTAATTTATTTCCTTATTCTACTTCCTCTTCTAATGTTGTATGAATACTAAATTAATATCTCCAATATAATATATACTATAATATGTTATTATTATTATTGTAAAAAAATTCTACATTTATCTATCATATGAATAACAATATCACTATGTCTGCGTTCGTAACACATGTCATCGCCACGTCATGGTGTAATTTTTTATTCAAAAATAATTTATTTTGATGGGTATAATGATGATTATAATGGATATAATTGATTAATATAACATGATAATTATTATTTATATTTAATATACTATCCAATTCTATACCATCTAACCATCAAAGGAATGTTATTGTCGCTCGTATGTACGTGAGATCTACTATCTCCACGACGCCATGAGATTCGTTCTTCACCTTAAACATCAATGAATAATTATATATTCTATATGATAAGTAAAAAATAATAATTATGAACTTAATATCATTATTTATATGAAACAAATAAATTTTATTAATAACAAGCATAACATACATGAAAAAAACGCAATGGGATAAGGAAGCAGTTAACACACAAAACTAGGGTAATACTAAAATATTATTCACAAAACGATTTAAGAGGATCATATATGATATAATAAATGTGGATAATGTTTTTTTATAATTTAGTAACATACTCTATCCATTATATAGGAGGTTGAAACACCCTTGAAAAAATGAAAGTACATGGTAAGGGTTAATTTCATAATCTCATTATTATCTGAGGTTGTATATATATACGTATCTACAGAGACATAATTATCATCGATATACATGTTTATTAAAATGAATTTCAAAAAAGTATAAAAATTATTTTTAACAAAATTTTTTCCCATATTTGATTTTTTTCAGAAAAAATTGAATGGAATCTTTTAGTCCTTTTCTAAACGAGCAACTTTATGACCCTCTTTAACAAATTAATGAAAGAATGTTTTTTAACTAATACAGTGCGAGTAGTTATTTTCTACCATTATGGTGCCTTAACATTTTCAGGCTTCCCATACATGCTCAAAAAGATATTTTAAAATGAATTTATTTGTTTATAATTGCTTGACGTTTAAATTATTTCATTGTAAAAATTATAATTTCTCTTAACTAATTTTAATGATTTTGTTAGATTATTTTCATCCATGTAAACACATGTTGTTTGATTCTATGATTAATTGATGTTGATTTAGTATGATACATTCATCCATATTTTATTGAAGGTTTTATGATATGGTTGATTGTGGATGTACTATTTTGACACCAATCATAGTTTATGGTTGAAGTATTAAAATTTAGTATGCTAGTTTTAATATGAATGTGAATGTTATGTTTCACCCTTTCCATATAAGGAATGAAGAGGACATAATATGTGATGGGAAAGGCCCTCTATAGCCTCTCAATTCATTGGTATCTCTCACAAGACAAACTAGTGTGTTGGAACTAGTCCTTGACAGTATGGTTATGAATGGTCTTGGCACGATGCCTTGACAATATGGTTATAATTATTCACATTATGAATTTCTTAGTTATGAGTTTTTTTATCCATATTACATGTGATTATTAGACATGTATAGTATCCATCTAAATGTTAAAATGGAATTATTTGATTTTTTATTTGCATATTTAATTCATGTTCATGTTTAAAAATATGTTGTTTCATTTTTATTCATGGCTTAAAGATTATGCTTCTTTATGAATGGTTATGCTATATTGTTTAACCATAATGAGAAACTAATCTCCCCTATCTTATGTTTTATTTTTCCCGGATTACAATAAGTGTATTTTGATTTATATATAGGGTTAATATAGGAGAATAACAGAGTTTTCAAATGATTACCTATGTTTTATTTTATGTCTTTAATTGTAATGTAATGTTCATGTGTGTAGTATATTTTCTTAGATGGATAAACTGATCAGTCATTTGGGGTTTAATTACATATAATCATACTAATATATTGAAATAATGAACTAGCTCTGGGAATCTGGGTTTGGGTTGTTAAATCCCATCTCGGCCTACAAAAATTTAATTCGATGGAGTTTTTTGTCATGAATGTCTAGCGATCCTCGACCAATAAGGTTTTTTCTTTCATTGGGAGGAATAGGTGGGACATCTACTGTTGATATCTTCCTCCAAACATAGAGATGACTAATTCTATCAATGGTGATGATGATGATAATGATGATGATGATGATAAAAATTTACCCATCCCTATGTGTTGGGGGTAATTGGGGCCATCATTTTCATTGATTAATCTGGTTGTTGGGGAACAAATGACTCAAGTCAGAGAGTTGATGATTCCCATGATGAACCAAACATTTAAATGCCACATAATAGTAGAATTGTGGTTCGCGAGAATAACTATTGATGTATCCATGGTCTTTTTAGGGGAAAATGATCTTGTTTATGGTGCTTATGATATAAATTCCCCCATACCAGTGAGATGGGATTCACCTAAAGCTTCCAAGGGAAGGTCATGGATCCTCTTAGGAATTGATGACACAAGTGGTAGAGGAGGTGAAATATATTATCCAATACTATGGGGGATGATTCCACTTTTGGACAGTTGTTCTAGAAGCTGCTACTGTGGTCAACATGATTTTTATATCTATGCTTGTGTGGGATCTGGGTGTGATGGCATCCCATGACAACAACCATCACTTACATGATATTTTTTGAGTGATTGCAACATTTATTTCTATGTTCAAAATGTCCTCCCATTTTCCTAAAGTCCCCATTTTGACATCATGTCAGCTATCATATATCCTCATTCATGGTGTCTTGGAACTATTGGAATGATGTAATTCTACTGCAGTGACCTGCTAGAATAAACATTATATTGTCCCTTTATTTATCCAGAGGCTATAACATTGTAGGATGTTGTATCTTAATAGATTTTATATTTAATGGGATAGAAATAGTGTAACACTCTAAAATATCCCCACCCTCGAATATTGATGCCTAACATGGCTTCTTAGATCAACTGCAAAAGTGTCCCGATGCAATGACGACAAACATGTTGCAATTTTGCACTCTGCTTTTATGGTTTTGGATCTTGAGAAAAGGATATAGAAGAGTGACTGAGCTAAAAATAGAGTATCCTAATTTTTTGAAGGTGATGGTTGTATCCTTGGTAAGGTAGATATCAATCCTTCAGTCACTGATGATTTGTCCCCATATATTTGTATAAATAAGGAATGGAATTCTTTTCTAGCTTATTTAGATCTCATAGGTAGATGTTGTGGGGGATATAATATTATTAAGAGGCTATTTCAAGGTAACTCTATCCATTTATCGAATTCATCCTCCTCCTCATCAGACATACATGACTCCATCTGGTTAGATCATAGAAGATGGATTTCATGGATTTCATGGGATGCTAGTGGAGTGTTGCTGGATGTTGATGGGGAACCATATATAGATGTCCCCAATTTCTCGAGCACCTCCATGTATGAAGGTGTTAGTGTTTCGTTCCCCTCTAGATACATAGGTGTCTAGACAAAGGGATGATTTCCTTTCCCATTGGATATATCTACATGGAGAGTTTACCATGGTGGTTTTTAGGATTAGATTCCATGTGATCCATCTCTATGTTACCATGAGGAGTACTATCATGTTAATCAACTCCATGTAATTATGTGTTTATAGAAGAGTCAACTGACCCTTGGGGGTTGATAATGTGTCTCAAACATCCCCAAGGACAATAGCATTGACTGGATTAGGATCATGTGTCATGGTCTGTGTCATGGTTGGAATATGCCAACCTACCTTTTGATATTTTACAATGATATGAGTCTATTGTGTGACATTTGATGAAATGTGTACATAATTATCAGATGTAGTGGGAATTGATCCCATTGATATGAAGATATTGGTATATGCCAATAAGAAATCTCGTAATTGATCAGGTTATGAGCCTATCATATGGAATTTTCCATTCTTACATGGTGTACCATAGTCAAGGAATGAGTATGTGCCTGATCTTGAGCCTTCGGGATACGTCTCTGGTCTTTTTTACAAGGGGTATGAGCCTACCCCATGGTGTGTGATTCTCTCACCTGTTGAAATATATTTATGGTCCTCTGGAATGGGAGATGTAATTAGATCCTCCACATGTATTTCCTTGAAATAATGATCGTACAGTCGTTCGTTAGGGGAATTAAGAATATATCCCTTACATCCGCGATCTGCTAGTGTTTGTTATGAAGATTCATTGATAGGAATATAAGCCTTACCCAAGGCTTATTCCACTCTCACAAGGTTAGTCTCGTCTAGAATGGGGATATATGGTTGATCCTAGGCCTTTTGAGTATGCTTATTGTCTTTTTCTATAGGGATATGAGCGAGGATTGTGCACATCTCACATGGTGAGCCACAGAAAAAAATGGGGTATGATCTTTACCTAGGGCCTTCAGAATATGCCACCATACTTTTTCAACACAGATGTTCCCCTATACTGGGACTTGTACCACTCTCATATGGTGTTCCCTGGTTGAAATGTTAATATGAGACCGGTCTGATGCCTATCTTATTATCCAAATATGCTGATAATCCTCTATTTGTGAGAAATAATGTCTTCTTGCTTCGGTACAACCATTGATCACAATGATCTATGTGTTGAGTATTCTTTTCTATAGGGATAGGAGTATTCGCATCTCCCATTATCTGTAAAATTTATGAAATATACCGGTAGAGTTCTTTAGCTATTGCTAAAATATATTTGCATTTTAGTAATGTGTGTGCATGGTATAATCGTAATCATTCTTCATCTCCATTATTTATTGATAGATATCTTCGATCAAAGTGGGGATATGTTCCCACTTTTGTCCTCCTTGTTATATTGGTGTTTGTCGATAAGATTCATTCATAGGGGTGGTAGTAAGATCCTATCCCATGTTTTATATGGGAGTATTCCACATTTTTGTTCTTAGTATGTAGGGATATGAGCCAATTCTCTAGTTCCCACATCAATATGCTGATTGAAATCATCAACTTGAATATGGATATGATCCCTCTTCTTGATATACAATTTTTTCATGCTATGATGAGTCTTAATTTTAGCTTATTCATGGGTGTTAGAATAATTTTTGTGTCGGATGGTACCCTCAGTAGGTGACTGATGTGTACCGACAAGATTGAATTGGTGACAACGGTTGATAGGTAACACTCTCGGTGACACCTAAACTAAAAGGGATCCATATTTAGCTTCCTAAACAACCTTTATCATATATGGCAGCGGGATGTTTTCAATCTATATGGATAATATCCAAAAGTAGTTGGTCATAGCGATGAGGGCTACTAGCAGAGTAACAACCTTTTTAGGAGATATAGATCCATTGGTTACCATGCTTAGAGAATCTCATGGGAAGATACCATGGCCAAGAATGTATTGTATCATTGGTACCTATGAACCATCATATTCACTACCTTCCATTTGATCTATTGATATAGTGAGATTTATTTTTTACACGTGGGAGTCAAATTAGTAGATGAGTTTCCAGAGAGAATGTTGGCTGATGAAAACCTTTACTTAGGTTGGGATGCAGTAAATGAACGAAGTGTCTTAACTTATGTAGATAATAATGAACATGGTTATCGATCATTTCAATATCATATGCATGATGTTTCTCAATTAGATATACTTGGTTAACACAATTGTCCCTTATTTCCTTTCTATCAATTCAGCTCGCATGGACTTTTTAGTGGGAGGATGGACATACAAGAATCATGGTTGATGATGGTATTACATTTTTGATTCCATATATGGTTTTAAAATCAATGTAGACTAAGAGATATAAATCAAGTCAATGGAAGTTGTATTTATATGAGGAGAAAGCAATATGGATCGATGGATTATTACCCTGTCGTTTTTTATTTAAGTGATTCTCATCGGGTTCACCATTTTTGTTTCCATGGGATTCAAATCAGAAGTGGGTTGGGCTCCCCTCAATGGTTTTATTTATGGATATTTTATGGCCACTCAAATTTTTATGGATTAGGGTAACCATTTTTCACATCTTAATTAGAAACTCCCATCGATTCACTCTTCTATAGCTGGGTATGAAATTTTTTTCCAATGGCCGGTGGTCATCTAGGTTTTCATACCCATTGACAATTGTAGATTTGCATTTTTCATGTTTATGGGAGGTTGGGATCATCAAAACTTTTTGGGGGGAACTACTTCCCACTTACGTACCCTATTATATATTTATGATATGTTTGTAAATCTATTCTAAATCCTGACATAGGACCGGTTACCCTAAAAACAATTATAGGTTAATTGTCATTCATATAGAAATGACCAGGATATCTTTATTAAATCCATATATATGTATCCAAGGTTCTTCATCATTTTCCATTAATAGACATTTTCTTATATAAGGAATATGTATAACCAAGTTCTTCAGAACATGCTTCCATGTAATGATACAGTTAATATTTCTACGAACGGATTAATCCATTTTGGGAAAGAATACATATCATAATTATTATAGGAATCAAAACCCACATAGTTCTTTCATCACATGTAGTATAATGTCATGTGGTGAGGAAATTTTTTTGCGTACTAAGACACCAAATATTTCAGCTCCAAACCTAAGGGGGTGTCCTGGGAATCCTTAGTATAGGGAGAATTAGAGTTTTCATATTTTAGATGTATTGGGGATTCCCATGTCATTATAGAGACTCATGGTGGAGATGATATGATTATCTTGAATCCATAAGTTCATGTGAGCTATGATTTGTGTGAGAAACAAGGGATAGAAAATAGTTATTTCATCTCACATTATGCATGGATTTTTGATTGGTAAAACATTTAAATG
This sequence comes from Viscum album, assembly GCA_963277665.1. Classification (NCBI taxonomy): domain Eukaryota; kingdom Viridiplantae; phylum Streptophyta; class Magnoliopsida; order Santalales; family Viscaceae; genus Viscum; species Viscum album. The sequence goes on along the minus strand of OY728158.1, from coordinate 1,755,043,032 downwards.
ATTTATTATGGGAATAGGGTATTAGAAAGATGCCTAATGTATCATGTTAATGGTACGAATCCGAGTCATCATTCCTTGGATGGATTCTTAGTCAGGTAATGGGTGAGATAGGGTGATCATCTCCATGGAATAATTTAGTCCCACTAGTTTAGACGTCAGATTCATGGAATGAATTATACTAAAAAGAGTGTTTTATTTGATCTCCAGCCTTAGGAAGGAGTCATAAGTATCTTGGTTATGGCACAATTCAGAGTCATCCTAGTTTACATTATGTTTGTGATTAAACACTAAGGCTAACCAATATTCGGGGATTACACCCCGAGGAAAGAAACTTTTATCATGTCCAAGTATGCTCTTGTAACCTGGCATTTTTTTTTTGCGAGATTCATATGAATGAATCAGCATGTTTTGAGACCCATCACATGATATAGCTCGAAACATATATAGGGATTCATGAGAGTCATTATGGAATAGTCCTATGGGTGTCACATATCTTGGCTGACGGCTTTGGGATACATCACGAGACCTGGATGACATGTCGGAAGGATGTTGTGAGACCCATATGACTTATACCGAGGGTGTAATGGGAGATTGGATAACATGTCTATATGATTTCATGTGGCATGGATAACATGATAAAATGTCACTATATAAGTCAGAAGATGTGTACTAAGAATGTCGCAAGTCTGGCGTGACAGACCTAGATGGTTTCATAAGATCAATGTGGTGTCTGGGGGGGGATTTTGTGACTTTCTATGAAATGCCTATAATATTTTGTGTTTCCCAGCTGGCATTTTGAAGGAGTTTTCTAAGATCTAGGAGGCATGACTTTGTGATGTCTTGTGTCTCTGTATGACTTACGTTAAGTGTGTGAGGTTCACCAAGAATGTACTTTTCTTGATCCTTCCACCATTGAGCTTGGTTCTAACCCTTGCATCATGAATTCCTTGGTTTTGTTTGTTTTGGGTTCATCTTGAGTCTCATGAGATCTAGTGGTATAGTGGGATGTTCTTCATATAAACAACCAGTGATCCTTCCTATGAACATTGAATGATCATGTGAATTACATTATCACTAGCACATGAATACTACAGATTTTTTTCTGTATGTGAAATGATGGAATACTGGAATGTCACCCGATCTGCTACTCTAAGAAGTCCCTATATGTTGGTATTTGAATCCTCCAGAATCTGGTAGTCTCATGTGCATTTTATCTATTATATTGAATCCCTTCTCCTTGCTAGAGTGGAAAATTTATAGGCTTCAACAGCCTTGTTTTCTAGATCATTTTGCATTGTATCTAGCATTAGTCCAGGCTAGAGTCGAAAACATAGTCGTTGATCTAGTGTAGTGTATCATGCTCCATCAGTGATCATGATCATCTTCTTCCAATGCTCTATTTATTGGATTATAGGAAAGTAATAGGGATTTTTTTTACCATGTTGATGTTTGAAAGGACTTCCATATTTTCATACTGAAATATTCAAGGACCGTCACATGATAAATGTGTATGTTGGATAGCACTCACATGACATTGGTTGACTTATCATCGGGTCACGTAGGACCATGCTACAGGTGTATATGGAATGTTTCAATGTTTCATGCAACGTCAAACACATATATCTTCCTATCGTTCGTCCATATTTGTTTATGTGACAATGGTTGGATGTCATGTGAGATTGCATGTGTTTTGTAGAGGGTATTTATTCAACATTTTTTTATTTGTCGCATGACTGATATGGGTCATATTGGGGTGCATGATCATTACATGTAAAAATCTAGTTGTTTTTCCTTAGAGAATGGGATATTTATGTAGGTTGATTATCATGGGGACGATCAAAAGACATAGGTGTCTCACGAGTCAAAGTGGACATTTTGTTAAGGACTTTTGAATTATTGTGGGTTTCTAGGGGAACATTTCATGTCCTTTACTGATAGCGAACACCTCTCACATCCTCCACATTATCTCATTTGTTTTATCCTTCAATGATAAATAGGTCTTCCGAGATATCATAGATTTAACCAATGGATTGTATTCTTCCAAATGATTATATGGCACATGATATTCATTCCCACAAGGGGTCTCTTCCTTTGAATATCATCACCTTATATATTTGAAGGGTTTAGATTTTTTTAAGAACATTACAATAAAAAAACCACATAGCCTTGGGGAGCTCATTCAGTTGCTTAGGGAGCCTTCATTTGTGTAGTATGTTTTGTTGAAGGTGGTATACGGTACTTCTCGTGGGTTATGCACCATGTGTCGAGCCATCTAATGATCTTGAAATGGTCACACCATCACAAGACCTTCATTATACAATGCGACCCAAATGTCTTAACCATCCACTCTTTCCATTTCATTTGTGGGTAATATAATGCCTATATTCGGGTCTTTCTTCCTTTGTGATTTCGATGATGACCATCTCGTGGGAGTCAACAAATCCACATCAGGGAACACCACTCATCTTAAACCTCACTAGCACACTGCATACTACCGAAGCACACAAAAAATCCATTGAGGAATAACTAAGCCCCCAAATTCAGCCACATATACTTGATGAAACCACCCAATGATATATCTAAAACATAAAATATGTAAACATCTAAAACACTCTCATCCTTCTTATCACCCCAAAGCTATGAATCTTTGTAATATCCTTCATTATTCATTACGATTCAATTCCTTACAGAAATATGTAACATCACGTTAAGATGATGAAATCTCACACTATAGTAATAATGAATCATATCATCATGAAGAAAATATGGTAAAAAATGTTATAATAATTTTGAAAAATAGTATATAATAAATGCATCTAATATGCATAAAACAAAACTATAAAAATAAAATATAACTCCAACTGTCCATATCAATTCATAATGTAGTCATGTAGTAATCACATGATAACATAGTACATATGGTATCCCACATTTTAAGAAGTTATTATTATCCAAATTTGGCTAAAGAGGCCATTCCCCTTAGGTTTACGATGAATATACAGTCAAATATCAATTCAATAAAAATTTCTAAAATTCTGTTTTCTTTCTAAATAATAGTTATAAAACTAGTTCTGGAAAATTTAATTACCTTTTTTAATCCAATTTTTTATAAACCCATTAAAAAAAACTATTTTAAATTAAAAAATTTCAACATTGAGTCTATGATATGTAGTTAATAAAATTGAAAATATCGATGTGAAAAATTCACAGAATATCCATAGAAACTACATTCTTTTACTAAGTTATAAACCCATTTTATTATCTCATTCATGTTAGTATCAATCAAATTAATTTAAACCCTGAAAAACCTCATGTTTAACTATATATTTCCAGCATTATAAATCAATATTGACAAGAAATATACGTATGAATCAATGAACAATAAAATTTTCAATGAATAGAAACTAAAGAACTTGAATTTTAATTAATTAGCAGTTATGAATAAAAAAAAGTTTATATATTGAATATGATCATAAATATCTTCTCATGAATAATTAATTCACCCATATACGTTAAATATTCAATAACAATCACAACAATAGGGTAGCATGCAACATAATATGTTATAAATAATACATTATTGAATATATAAATAAACATAGTTACGCCTAATAAAATGAAATTGAAATCATAAATAAACCCATGTCAAACATAATAATAAATAATTACCTTGATTGAAACAACTATTCATATATAGATGTTAATTAATAATTCTATACATATTAAACATCCTATCAATTTCTTATGCCAATAAATCATACATAAACGTTATGAACTCCCTAATTCTTTAAATTCATTGTCTCACAAGACCTGATAGTTCACTGAGATGATATATATTTCTAGGCCCCAACCATTACATAATTTTCCAATCCATTCAATTAATAGGTTGGTATGGACTATGATATTCTACTCTATACCAATATTAGGATCGAAATGGTGCTAAATATGCACAATATACAAGAGTGGGTGAATTTTTTACTTTAAAATTTTCATAAGGATATTTTGTATAAACAAAATTCACAATGCCACTAATAAGAAAACACCTTCTTAGATAAATATAAATTTCTTATGTCTAAATCTTAAGAAAATTTTTTTAGAAAGAGATTCTACCATAAGGTGTATAGAATTTATTTAATTCAGAGATACAAGTTATAAAGTTTGTACAAAAAGGAATCTTCCTTTATTTTACAAAACAACAGAAATTTACAATCTTCTTTTAACACAAAGAGGAGGGTATCCAACAACCATGGATAAAAATCCCTTGTTTTATACTTATAATAAAGTATGTCTTAACCAAACCTGGGTAATCCATCAATCCTAAGATCGGTATCTATCTTGCTATCATCACAAGCCCACGATTTGTATGGAAATTTTAACCTATGACTTCACAACCAAATGTCTCTAATTTTAAGGAAATCACACCTCTACATGAAGCAATTCTACATGAAGTAATGTTTTAACAAGCTGTTAAGACTTTCTGCATGAAGCATGAGAGTTTATAAGAGCCTCTCACTCTAGATCAATTTACTTTTAGAGATATGAACTCCAAAATGAAAACATGTGAACTTCTTGTGTGTGTATATATGTGTATTTATGTCTGTATGTGTGTCTCTATCTGTGTGGATCTCATCATCTATGGTCCAATTTATAGATTTCAAAATCTACCGGTTGGTTCTACTCCAACGGTCATATTTCTATAAATCTTGAAGTAACCTAGACACATAGAAAACAAAAAACAGTTAGTTTATAACAGAAACAACGACATCGTTTTATATAACTAACCATGAATATAAAGGTCTTAAAACTTATGTGTAAGGAACATGGAATCCGATAAAATTGAAATGATATGAGAGAAAATATATGCTTAATAATTCTATGGAAATAATTCTTTGAATAAAAAATTCAAGAATTATAAATTTCAGAATGTATTTTCATAAAATCAGTATGGGTAATGTATAAGAAAATATTGTATGAAAAGTTAGCTTTACAAATTTTCGGTACTGATATCATGATTTGCGGCATGACTGAATATAAACAGTATCAGATTAAAGAAGCTAGAGTATAAGGAAATTATCGGTATTGGTTTCTTATTCTCTGTTATCAGTACCATAAGAAATGATATAAAAATTTTAGTATTGAGATTTCTGGTATCGGTATGACAAAATAGTCTTAAGGAACATTAGTACCAATAACCAGGAAGTTGGAGTTTAAGAACTTTAGAAAACCAAAAAAACTGGAAATCTAAGTATAAGAAAAATATTATATCAGATTTAATTCTAGATAGAAATTGGTATGATGGAGAAAATAGAGAATAGAAAATTATGTCTTAAGGTATTCTGGTATGGTATAACCATGAACCAAATTTCAAAACCTTAAGAAATTTTCTGGTATGTTAAAACAGACAAAAAATATATTTAACTCAAAAGTCTAAGGAAATTCTGGTAATAAGAAAATTTATGTAAGTGTAAGGAAATATATTTATGAAAATGATGATTGTGATTTTTAAAATAAAACATTAAGAACAGGAGAGGTCTTATAGACCTAAAAATATCCCCCCTTTTGGAAGGCACAAACAACTTTAGAAAAATTTGACAAAGGAAAGAAATAAAGTTTAGAGTTAAAAATACGTATCTCACCCTTAAGTGTATGACTTAGGGTAAATTATTATTCCCTTATGTAGAAGTTCTTAGAGTATAGAAATATCCCCCTCATATATATATTCTTCTATTTGTAGAGACTCCCCCTTAGATGTAGACCTCTTCGGGATGAAAAGTTAGAAAATTTATTTTTCCATATATTTTACCCTAAGGAATTTTTCTTTATAAAATTTTCTTCCTTTATCTTCTCCCTTTGATAAAATTCTCCCCCTTTTCGATTTTCAGAAAGGAATGGAGAGAGACCTGTAAGGTTAGAAAGAAATATACCTGAGAAAAAATATATAAAATATTTGCATTGAATTTTTCATTATGATTCACATTAAAGTAAATTCAACAAAAATTCATCATGGTAAAGATGTATCAACCCTCCTTCTTCTTCTCTGAAAGAAGACTTTTTACCAGGGAAATAATCTTTTTCAACTCCTTGTCATCTTTTTGAAGATTCTTTATCAAAGTATCTTTCTTAGATACATTATTCTCTAATGCCTCAATCCAAAAATCTTGGGACTGATTCTTATCTTCAAAAATAATAATCACTTCCTCTTGTGAATCTGATTTCTTAACAAGACCAGCAGATATGCCTTTCTGATAATTGACAACTTCATCTACGGTATTCATTTGATCCAGAATATTTTTTCCTTCATTTTTCCACACATCTAACTCACTTGAATATTTCTTTAATAAAGAAGTCTAAACTTTATTCAGCTCATCTTCTACATCATTAAAATCTCCCTTTTTCGATTCCATTAAGTCTGAGAATTGTAGAGCATTTTCTGATAAGGTTCAGGTTTGGATCATCACTTTATAACGTGAAAATGTTTGATCTTTTTAATCAATGAGAATATTATTATGATTGGATATACCATTATTCACCATGTCCATCAGCATAGATGATGAATCCGTCATTTGGTTTAAGGTTTCCGGCATCAATTTTCTCTGGGAATATAGTTTAGAAACTACCAGAATGGTACTTACTAATTTTCTTAATGAATTTTTTACAAATTCATCACCCATAGATGAGGAAGAATCGGGGTCATATTCTTCTCTGTTGACCTTCAGAACAAGGGTTTCAGGATTCTCATGATTTTTAGGAGAGTCTGCATCATAAGGGGAAACCATAATGGCCTTCAATTTATCAACATTCGGCACAATAAAGGGTTTTCAACATTGAGGGGCAACCTCATTTTCTATAGTCATATAATATCTGGATCCTACTTGAATCTCTTATTCTTCATTCTCTTATTAACTTCTGGTATCACTATTTTCAGATTCGTAGATTTTTTATTCATCTCCGGTTACATCAACCTCTTCTTCTATCTCTTCTACTTCTTCAACTTCAATATAAACTTCTTCTTCTTCTTCCTTAGTAGAAACACTCGGTGTTTCAACATACTCATAAAATTGTCTTATAACATAATTTTATACTTCTTGAATGATATCATCTTCTTCTTATAATTCTCCTTGTGGTTCCAGAACAGGTTATAGTATCACTACAAGTTTCTTCACCTTCTTAGGCTCCAGAGTGACATCCGTTACTGATAGCTTCTTAGAGGACTTTTCTACTTCCTTCAGCAAGGATTTTATAATCTCTGAATCAGTTATCTTCCTTTTCTGTTTCTTCTCCTTAACTTTTTTCTCTATCCCATCAGTAGTTTGAATCACTAAATCCTTTTCCTCAGCCAGATTTAACCCGATGATTGGATCCCCTTACTTCCAAGATTCAGCTAACTTTATCCAGCCAGCAGCAACATCATCTGAGTAACCCTTTGGTTTCTTAATAACTGGTGTTTTTAAAGCCGAAGATTCTAAAGTAGGATCGGTATGAGAGGCCTGATCTGTCTTTTTCTTCATTTGAACACCTTTTTGAATATTCTGGTACTATCTTTTTTTGTGCTGCTTTGGATGATTTCAGAATAGCTTCTTTTAATACCAGCTTCTGAAATTCTGTCGTTAAGACTTCTTCAAAATTCCTAGAGTCATGATTTTAAGAAAGTTTCATTCTCTTCAACGTATCATCACTTAGCATCATAATCTTACAAGACTTCAAAGAAGACATGGATGAAATTTTCATTTTGGCTAAAACCATAACAACTATCCTCGAGATAGTGTCATGGTACATTAGAATTTGGGATTTGATAGTATTGGATTCCACAACATTAATCGTAAGAGAAATATACTTAACAAAATTAACCTTACTGTGGTTGATGAGAATGTCTAGAAAGAGAATGTCACACATCTTTATAGAATCATTGTCCCATTTTCTTGGGATAAAGAACCCCTTCATCCATAATTCCACCAACCTATGGTCTACTGATATGTGTGTTAGCTTGTATTCATTACTCCCTTGATGATGAGACTTTATAAAGCACAGTTCTTCTCGAAAGAACCTTCCTTATCCAGAATTTTGTAAGAACCTATGAGGGCCTCTTCTTCATAGGTAATCTTCAGAAAGTTGGCCGCTTTTCGGTATGGAACGGTGTAAGACTTTTCATAATCCTTAAATATGAAATACTACTTACCATCCTTTCAAATAAATTGACAGAGTCATAAAACTATATGACTAGCTCCGGATATAAAGGATCTTGAACATTTTCCTTTGATATTAAAATGCTCTCCCAATTATTATATTTAATAATACGAGAGATGAGGGAATAATACGAATATAAAAGTCTGAACATACAAGTATCTCCCAAAAAATTATCACGTCTTTAATATCCTTGACTACCATCTAGTCGGAATTTCCTGAAATTTAGATCTGTAATAAATCTCTAAAGAAATCTAGAATGACATACTCTAAACCATCAAAACCTAGACATGAGGGCTTAATGAACCAGTGGGGTCCTCATGAAGTGGGGAAGACCTTATATAGAGACACTACATCCTTTCAAATTCTATAAGGAAATCAAATGTATGAAATTTTCCCAATATGATATAACAATTGAAGATGGTAGAAAAGATATACCCATAATGAAATTTAGAGGTTTTTGAAAAATAAAAGTCAGATTCTAAGGAAATATGAATATGAAAGAAAAAATTAATAAAGGAAGGAAATACCCAAAAATAAAACTATAAGAAAATAGCTACCAGTAAATAAAATATACCTTTAAGGAATATCTGATGAAATTATCAGTATCGAAGAAAAAAATCCAGGGGTTATAAAAATTAGGCACCAGAAATTTGACTCTGAGATTTTCAACTCCAGAAATTTGACTCTGAGCGTTTAAACTCTGGAAATTTTCCGCCTAGAATTTCAACTATGGAAATATGGATTCTGAGAATTAAGATTCCTCAAATATGGATTGCTATAATTTTGATTTAGGGACTTTCAAAAAAGATATTAAATTTAGAAGAAAGAAATAATTCCTTAAAGTTGGTTTAACTTAAGAAAAAAATTTCTTAAGAATAAATTTCCTTAAGGAAAAAAGCATAAAATTTCAAAACCAAAAAGTTTGGAACTATTTAATTTCAGGTATGTTGAAAAAAAAGATACCGAAAAATTTTCAATTCTAAAACTCACTGATTCTGGAAAAATAAAATTTTAATGGAAAACAAAAAATTTCAAAATTTCAAACATATGTACTCCCCCTGAATTTAGGTGTAATTTAATGTTATGATATGGTTAAACAATAATTAGATAGAATGATTACCTTATAGAAATAATTCCTATCTTTTTTTTAATGTATTCAAATTTATCAGATGGTAATGGTTTTGTAAATATATAAGCAAGTTGTGTATGTGCTCTGATGAATTGAAGAATTATATCTCATTTCAGTGTTTGATACCTAAGAATGTTATTCCTAATATCTTTGTTCTTATCATTGGAGTGATATGCTTGGTGTTTACTTAAGGCTATAGAACTAGTGTTATCACACAATATTTGGGTTTTGGTAAAACTCATTCCATAATCTGTGAGTGTGGGTTACATCCACAACACTTGAGAACAATTACTTCAAGCTGCTACATTTTCTGCTTCAATAGTTTAAAGTGCTACAGAATGATGTTTCCTATAATTCCAAGAAACTAAGGAGTCTCATAGGAAATGAGAAGATATGTATTTACTCTTTCTATCCATTTTACAACCATCAAAATCAGCATCTAAAAATATTTTTAGTTCAAAAACATTTCCAGAAGAATAAAAAAGTCCAAAATCCAAGGATCCTTTTAAGTACCGGAAAATTCATTTCATATCCTTAAGATGGTATTCAATAGGATTTTCTTGATATCTAGAACATAATCAAATATAAATAATTAATTCGGGTTGACTTGCTTTTAAATAAAGTAAGCATCCTAACATTCCTCTATAAGATGTTTGATCCACTGGTTTCCCTGCTTCAGCAATATCAATAGTATTAGAAGTTCTGATATTAGTACATATAATATTAGTGTTATCATACCCAATGTTTTTAAGAATATATTTTATGTACTTATGTTGAGATATATAAGTTCCTTCTTGTTTTTTAGAAATTTTAAAACCAAGAAATAATGTTAATTCACCCATCATACTCATCTCAAACTCAGACTTCATATGATCTGCAATGAAATATTTTAAGAATTCTTGAGTTGATCCGAATATAATGTCATCAATATATATTTATAAAATTAATATATCTTTCTTTATTATAAGTTTTGGATCCATGGTTCCCTTAGAATAGTTGTTTTTAATTAAAAAACATGTTAGTCTATCATACGAAGCTCGAGGTGCCTATTTAAGGCCATATAAATCTTTGGCATGATTGTATACATGATTAGGATGTTTGAAAACATCAAAACCAGGAGGTTGGTCTGCATAGACTTCTTCCTGTACATATCCATTATGGAAAACACACAACACATCCATTTTATAAAGTTTAAAATTATATAATCCTACAAATTCTAGAAGAATTCAGATATATTTGATTCTTGATACTGGTGCATAGGTTTCTTCATAGTCTATACATTCTTGTTGGTTATAAAGTTTAGCAACTAATCTTGATTTATTTATAATTATAATCCCATTTTCATAACATTATTTTCTAAATACCCATTTTACACCAATAATAGATGTACCCTTAGGTCTCTCAACCAAGGTCCAGACTTGATTCCTTACAAAATCATTGAATTCATCTTTCATGGACCTTATCCAATCTACATTGCCTAAGGCTTCCTCAGGAGCCTTTGGCTTGAATTGAGAAAGAAAAGAAACATGTTCAATTTCATTCCTAAAGGAACTTCTAGTCCATATAGGTTGATTGAAATATCCTATGATATTATTAATAGGATTATTTCTAAGTAACAACTAATTTGGGTTTTGTAAAACATGATCATTAACACAAGGTAGAAAATTTTTAGGGTTATATGTTTTAGGAATATTTTCATGAAGATTTTCCTTACAGGAATCTTCAACTAGTGGGTTTTGATCATTTCTATGAAATATATCTGGAATATTTAAATTAGGTTGTTTGAAAACAAATGGATCTGTTGCATCAAATTTAACATGTACGGTTTCTTCCACAGTACACGTGTTTTTATTAAAAACACTATAAGCCTTAGAGTTAGTGGAATATCCTTAAAAAATTCATTCTTTATATTTTGATTCATATTTTTGTAAGTTATCCTTAGTATTAAGGATACAAACTTTACAACCAAAAACCTTGAATTAAGGAACTTTTGGTTTTCGACCATTCAATATCTCAAAAAAGAGTTTTATTAAGAAAAGGTCTTATAAAAACTCGATTTATAGTATAATAGGCAGTACATACAGCTTTAACCAAAAAGTGTTTTTCTATAGAATATTCACTCAACATGGTTCTAGTTGTCTCTTGAAGGATTCAGTTCCTTCTTCCAATAACACCATTTTGTTGAGGAGTTCAAGGAGTTGAGAAATTGTTATTAATACCTATCTAACTACAAAAGGTTTCAAAATCTGAATTAACAATCTCACCACTATGAACACTAAGAATAGTTATCAATGGTAGGTTTTCTCATTTTTCCCTTGATATCGAAAGGTTCTAAAATAAGAAAAGGCATCAAATTTTTTTGTTAAAAAATAGACACAAGTATATCTAGTGTAGTCATCAATGAGAAAAAATACATAATATTTTCCTCCAATACTTCTAGTTTGTGTAGGAACAAATAAATCCATATGCACTAACTATAGGGAATTATATGTTGAAATGTCAATAATAGATTTAATGTTAGATTTTTATTGCTTTCATAACTGACAAGGGTCACAAACTTTTGAAGAATCAAAACTTAGAATTGGGAGATCATAAACTAATCCTTTATTCGAGAGATTACCAAGGTTCTTAAGGTTGCAGTGTCCTAACCTTCAATGCGAAAACCAATATTGATCTTCAGTTCCACTTAATCAAGGAAGATCTTGACTTCTTAAGTCTTATATGTTCAAAGTGTATACATTATCATGGATATGGGTAGAATGAATATATTCATCCTCAGAATTGTGAAATAAACACTTATCATTACTAAAATTCACAAGGTAACCTTCATCACATAATTGAATTATTCTTATAAGGTTGTGATTAAGACCATTAAAAAATAAAACATTAGAAATTGAAACATTTCCAAGAAGAATTATATTACCTGTACCAACAATAACTCCTTGAGAATTATCCCAAAAGTATACTTTTCCACCTTTAGTTATGAAAATCTTATGGAAATAACTTTTTTTACCAGTCATATGATAGAAACATCCGCTATACATATACAAGATATTTTTGGTACATTCTTCATTTTCCTACAAAAACAGAAGTTAGATTTTCAGAATCCAAATTTTTTTGGAACCAGGGTTAGACAATAAAATTTTAGGAACACACATTTGGTTAAAAAAAAATAGGCCTTCTGGAATCCTTGAGATTGAAGTTTTTTAAGGAATAGGTTTTCCTATAATGTCCTCCACATTGACATTTTGTACAAAAGGGGGCATTGGATGGAATAAAATAGTTATTTTTGAAAATAGGTTGTATGTGAGTATAACCTACTCCTGATATATTTTCGTGAGGTCTAATTTGGGAATACATCTTGTCAAAATTTTCTTAACCAGAAGTAAAATTGGCAAGAAGTTTCTTATAAGAATATATTTCAGATTTTATTCTTATGACTAAATTTCTATCCTCAAGAAATATTTCCTTATAGTTAGATTTTTTCCCGAAAAAATTTATTTTTTATATAGAAATCTTAAGATCTTAAGAAAGTCTTTCCTTATCTGAATTAACTTTTTAAGGGTCTTTAGAATGTTTTTCTAGGAACTCATTCTTATCTTCAAGATCCTTAGTGCGGTCAGAAATCTATTCTGTAAGAACATCTTCTCTAGTGTTTGCCTTGTCTAGTTTCTTAGAAATTTGATAATTTTTTACTTCAAACAACTTGAAAAATCTAGATACTTTTTTATATGAAGGTATATATTCATTATCAGAAGATGAAGTGTCTTTATCAGAAGTAATATATTCAGGATAATAATTCTTATCAAGAGATAAATTTGTTAAATCATCGACAGAGCGTACATTGGGCATAAGACAAGTATTTGGTAAAGAAGTAGTAGCATGGAATCTGATATTTTTCTATACTATAGATTCATATTCAGAAGAATCACTTTCTGAAGAATCTCTACAACTAGAACTTCATGTGTCATTTTCCTTAAGACTTTTCTTGTTCTTATAACGGTAGAACTTCTTCTTATTTCTCTATGAATTCCTTTCCTTCTTATACTTCTTTTTCAGAAGAGGGCAATCAGATCTCATATGACCTTTTCTTCTATATTCGTATCATGTAACTTCCCCATCATTATTTTAATTTTAGTCTCTCTTCTTAAACTTATTTTTATAGTTCTTCTGGTCTACTAACTTGTTCATTCTCTGATCAAGATTAGCTAACTCATTCTCCAATTTTTCTATATCACTATATTATGACTGAATAGTAACATTCTTTGACTTTGATGAAGTAACTCTTTTTGGTGTTTTGGATTTCGTATGGTTAGAATTTTTTGGGAATGCAACACAACCATTTCCATTATTTTTCTTTATATTTTCCTCATCTCTCTTCATTATAGTATTGTGATGAAGAAGAGTTCCAAAAAGCTCATCTAAGGAAATTTGGGTGACCTTCCTGTTATCATCAATTTCTTTTCTCTTAGACTCCCATTCATTAGGCATGATGTCTATGATCTTTTCAAAAATTATTTCATCATTAATACCTTTTTCTCCTGTAGACTGTAACCTATTCACAATGGTCATGAACCTTTGTTGATCTTTTCTTATGGGTTCTCCATTAGGAAATCTAAATCCATCATATTCGTCTCTCAATATAGCTCTTCTTTTCTCTATAACTTTAGAAGTTCCAAAATGTGTAACTTACAATTTTTTCAAGATACTATATGCAGATTTACATGAGGATATTTGAATATAGATGTTCCTAGTCATGGAACATAGCAATGTATTTCTAACTCTGATTTTCCTGATATTCTTATTTCTCCTTATTAGTAATAGTTCTTAATTACTTATCGGAAATATTGTAATATCTTGTCATCATCAGATAGTTATCAACTCTAGTATTAATAAGGAATGTTTTCATCCTATCTCTATAGTACTCATAATCATTTCCATCAAAAATAGATGGTATGGTAGTATTTAAATTGTCCAAAGAACAAATATGCATGGATCGTTCCATAAAGAAAATATAAATTTCTTTGGTAAAAAGTTTCGTAGTACTGATTGAGGAAAATATAATGTTCTAAAGAAAATATTTAATTGAAATTGTAAAAAAACTATCATATCTCTAAGAAAAAATATGAGCCTGGACATGTGAATCCAAAATTCTGATTCTGAAAATATGAAGAAGAAGAAGAATTATCTTCTGAATCTAATCGTGAGATTAATTTATATTGAACCAACCCTCTGATACCAATTTATAGTTTTCTATGAAGTATGATATTATACTCTATAATAATATTAGGATCTAAATAGTTCTAAATATGCATAATATACAAGAGGGGGGTGAATTGTATACTTTAAAATTTTCTTAAGGAAATTTTGTATAAACTAAATTCATGACGCCTCTAATAAGAAAACACCTTATTAGAGAAATATAATGTTCATAAGTATAAATCATTAGAGTTTTTTTTATTACAAAGATATTCTACCATAAGGTGTATGGAATCTATTTCATTCAGAGATACAGGTTAGAAAGTTTGTACAAAAATAAAACTTCCTCACTTTTACAAAACAATGGAAATTTACAATATTCTTTTAACCCAAAGTGGAGGGAATCCAACAACCTGGGATAAAGGTCCATTGTTTTATAATTACAAGAAAGTCTTTCTTATCCAAACTAGGGTAATCCATTAATCATAAGATTGCTATCTATCTTATAATCCCTGAAAACCCTCGATTTGTAAGGAAATATTCACCTCTGACTTCACAACCTGAAGTCTCTTGATTTTAAGGAAATCACACCTCATCATGAAGTAATTCTGTATGAAGAAAAGTTTGAACAAGTTTTTCAAACTTTTGGCACGAAGATTGAGAGTTTATAAGAGCCTCTCACTGTAGAGCAATTCACTTTTAGAGATAAAAAATCCAAAATGAAATCATGTGAACGTCTCGGGTGTATCTTTTTTGTATTTTTGTATGTATGGGTGTCTTTGTCTATATGGATCTCATAATCTGAGGTCTTATTTATAGCTTTAAAAATCTACTGATCGGTTCCACTCCAACGGTCATATTTCCTTAAATCTCGGATGGACCTGGACACATGGAAAACATACAAAGGTTAGTTTATAAAAGAAACAATGACATCGTTTTATATAACTAACCATGAATATAAATATATTACACCTTAAGTGAAAGGAACATGGAATCCTATAAAATTGAAATGATATGAGACAAAATATAAGATTCAGAATTCTAAGGAAATAAAGCATTGAATAATAAATTTTGAAATTATAAATTTCGGAATGGATTTTCATAAAATCGATACGAGTAATGTATAAGAAATTATTTTTTAAAAACTCAGTTTTACAAATTTCCGGTACTAGTATCATGATTTGAGGCATGATAGAATATAACCGGTATCAGATTAAAGAAGACATAATATAAGGAAATTCTCGGTAATAGTTTCTTATTCTCTGGTATCAGTACCATAAAAAACAATATAATAATTTCAGTATTGATATTTCCGGTATTGGTATGGAAAAACTATCCTAAGGAACTTCAGTATCGATAACCATGATGTTGAAGTTTAAGAACATTAGATAACTACAAAACTGGAAATCTATGTATAACGAAAATATGATACCAGATTTAATTCTAAATGGAAATCGGTATCACAGTGAAAACAGAGAACGAGAAACTAGGTCTTAAGGAATTCCTCTATGGTATAACCATTAACCAAATTTCGCAACCTTAAGAACTTTTATGGTATGGTAAAATAGATAGATATTATATTTAATTCAAAATTCTAAAGAAATTTTGGGTATATGGAAATTTATATAAGTGTAAGAAAATATATTTATGAAAAATATGTTTATTATTTTCCGAATAAAATCTTAAAGAATGGAGAAGTCTTATAGACCTATCATCAAACACATATTATAATATGATAAGGAATAATATTCAAAGGGATAATAACAAATACACAAATAAGAATTTATCAATGAGGCATACCATATGATAGTTTCCCATATAAAATCAGTAACTATGTGGTATTTAATTTTTTCCTTCCAAAACAAGAATTAATTATATTATATGGATTTTAAAAGGTTGTAGACCTATTAAATGATAGGGAAATTGATTATAATGGTTTAAATGTAGTAGGAATATCATCTAAGTATATATTTTGGGAGTGAAAAAGATGTTATGAATCAAGAACTGTTGTTGTGCACAAGGTGATGATAAATTCAAATCCCAATGCATTCATTTTTTAGGTGATTATAACTATTTATAAATGTTATTGAGACACAACCAAGTTAACTAGCTATACATGAATTTGATTTTAGGTAAAACAACATACATAGAAAAATAATCAATATTTTAGAATATTTTTATAGTTACATGATAGCTCGATCATTATAATGGCTTAAAAATTGATATAGAGGGAGAGTATATAATATCTAATTTATAATTATTCAAATTGATGTGAAAAAAACAATTTAACATATTTTTATAAATGTGATGAAATAATAATTGAAAATATAAGAATGGAATTTAAATTTTAATTTTATGGGGAGGATTGGGGAAACCGTACCTATCTTGAGCTTTTAATCTTATAAAAAAACCTTCTATCCAAAAAAACACATGAAAAATGAAGTAAGGAAATTTAAAAAACTCATTGGGAGGTATATTATAAGATAATTCCCAATTAGTTTTTGTAGAATGGAAAGAGATAAGGGTATATATACGATAATAGTGGTGATGTTATAAGTCATAAAAATGATTATTATACCATTAAAGAGAACCAATTATTTATTGCATAAATTCTAATTTTTTTTATAATAATTAATTTTTCCAAGGATAGTTAATATAGTAAAATTCTCCAATCACCAATTATATTATGTTATATCTTAAAAGAATTTTGATGTAGAACAATGATTAAATTTTTTTAAATTTTTGGAAATTATAATTTTCCCATTAAATTCCACATTATTAATTTAATTCTAAAATATAAATTTTAATGTAATTTTACTAGTGTGTGTATTTTGAAATAATATATAAATATTTTTTATTTAGATAATTTATAATTTATGAACATTTTGAGGTGTGATAATAGGTCATGAAGTCAATATTGATGTTGTTCCAACTTGATGGGTCCCACCATAGTAATGTAGTCATAAATTTTTTACCAAATTATTGATTAATGTAAAAGGTTTCTATATTATAGATTATATTGTATTGTTAATTTCACACCACATGATGAACATTTGATACATATTTTATTATGGTAAATGTGCATGTGAAATTAATGAATCCAGATTCAATGATTCTTGTAGTATTGAAAATTTTCATCAATGATTCGACCATATATCCTACAAAACATCATTTAAGAGGAAGAAATTTTAATGGTGGATGCATAGGAAATAGTGCAGATATTTCACAAAATAAAACATTCAAAAGAATTTATATTATGGAATCAAAAAATGTTTTGGAGTTTTGTATCTTTAATTTTAAAATTATTTCTGTCTATAATTATTTCCTATAATGTTTCTCCATAACATCATCAATATATTACAAAATTATCTGATATTTTGATGTAGAAATTTAATATATATACAATGATTATTTGGTAATGACAACATATCCAGATGAATTAATTGATTATTTCAATAATTTATATTTTTTTATGTGATGGAATTCATAATAATGTTTTATCAATGAGTAGTAATTTATTCTATTTATGTAATACCATGGGATCACAGTAAAATATGTAGTATCTTAAAATATAATTAACATTTAAAATATAAAAATTAAATGCAAATAGTTATGATATTTTTGTGAAATTTAATTTATTTCTTGAGATAGAGGCATTAATGTACATTTTAAAACCATGGTTGTTATATTCTCCTCCCCCTATGATATTGGTTCTTAAAAATGATTTTATACATCATGTGGAAAACAAAAAAAAGTAACTTCTGCATCATTTCTCCCTTATGATGTCATGTTGGAACTTCAAACATGATATTTATACATAATACTTTCATTAGGTTGTTTCCCTTGTTCCCTAATACATACTCTCTTGTGGCAACAATCTGTATAATATTTTAAAAAAAGGAAAAATATTGTCCAAGATCTATACCATATATTGGGAGTATAAGAGTTGGTTTTGGAATTTATTTCCTTCTAATAAAAATATGTACTACTCCATGAACCATACATAGGTTATGTGTAATTCCAAAAAAAATTATGTCTCCAACTCAAAAAAATATCTCTAATAGACCACTATAACATGGATCTAGAATTTACTTCTCGAAAAACATTATAACCCCTTTCCATGGTGATATATTCTGAATGTTGTTATCACAAAGAAGGAATTAAAATTCATTATATTTGTTATTAGAATATATTTTACATCTACTAAAAGCTTGTTTTTATGATTTTGAATTTGTACCACATTCTATGTTGTCTCATGAACATGTTCTAGTCCAACTGGCTTCCCCAATATATCCTCATACTATAAGGTTGGATTTTGACATATTTTTTAATACAACGCTTTATATGGTGAACCCCTTTACTTGAATGGACAAAATTATTATATTGAAATTACACAAGGGTAATTTATTTGTCAAAAAAATCATTTGAATACATTTAAACATAACCTTAGAATATACTATAAGGATTGGATAGTTCTTTCAGACCAACCATATCATTGAATATAATATGTTGTTCTTAAAATTGTATAATGTTCCATACATTTTTAATATTTTTTAAAACCATATATGTGAAGATAATATCATAATTAGAATCAAATGATTATGAATCAGCATGATCTAACACAAAATTAGTTATATAAAGCTAAAAAACATATTTCAGGTGTTTATCATACCTTATTTTTAAAAAATGATATGATTTTATAAAGTGATCAAAGATTACCCATATAGAATTTTACCACTTTTTTATTTTATGTAGATTAGTGAGAATATACAATTTTACATTGTCCCACAAAGAAATAGGTATAGGTAGAGGTTTCATGACACCCTTTAGACATTTCCTATTAGCCTAAAATTATTTTTATAGAAATAATATTTTCTCCAAATCATTAATTTTGATCTTCATGTTATCCCACGAGAAGTGATCTTTGTATCCCTATACATATATATACTACCAGGGTGGAGAGAAATGTTTGATCATTGATAATCATATTGAAACTCCTCCTTGAGATCATTTATTTATTTAACACATAATCTTCTTCCATATTCACAAACAGTATCATCATAGATCAGCCACACAAATTTCCAAACATTTATGGTTTTATTTTCTTATAAATACCAATATCATCTTATCGTGACATATTAATCATATATAGATAGGATATTTGGGGGGATATATGGAAATGGAATGATATTTAACCTTACATAACAATTTAAATTTCTTTATTTCCCAACTCCTTCAATAATGGATCACTATCTAGCCTGGTCAGGGATATGCCATCATGATACTTTCTATAAAAATCATTATCCGCCATATTTTCATTCACATGCTAGTAGTTTATTGATGATTCATAGTATTTAGGTAATTCCATCCTTCTCCAATGAATCAAGTTAATCTAATTCAATATTAATACATACTTCAAACTTCTTCGATGAGCATATATGTCAGTTATTTTAAAATAGAGATGATTTCTCCATATCTTCTAAGAAAAATTATTCACTGAAAGAACAAGATCATGAGTTCACTATTTAATATCATGGGTTATCAATTATTGTGATTAAAAAGAAACAAAAAAACATTTTTCATGAGACAATAATTGTAACACCTCAGGATTTTTTAGAATATATATTTGTTAGTTAATTTAATTTTGGTGATATTATACATTTCACAAAACCCTGAATATATATTTTGTTATTCCAATTAATTGAGTATGTATTGCATTATATGAAATACCTAATTACAAATGTGCTACCTGAAACCCATATATTAATTATTGGTATAGAAAACACTATGTTTCAATTGTGTTACACAAAGTGCTTAGTTTCCTTTGATAGATTGCATTACATGCAAGGATGAGTTCACCCAAACTACAATATACTGTTAATATTGTTATTAAAATATCATTATAGCTACCATCAAGATGTTGCAATGAATATTATAAAAAATAATAAATAAATTGTAAAAATATTATTTACCAGGTGTTTAAAATGAATCAATTGGATATAAATTATTATAAATAAACATATGAACTTTTTTAAAATAAAAAAGACATCTTTCTAAGAAAACTATTTTTCTATATACAACCACAATTTTATATAATTAAATTAAACATATAAATTTTGATTAATTTTATTAATAAAATATATATATTAAATTTTGAACCATTAATTTTTATACTCGTCCAATATATTTTATAGGTATAATATATGAATTAATCTAATTTTATTAATAAAGATATGTATTTATCTAATGTAATTTTGTCGAAATATAATGGAGAAACCTTTTTCAATATTTTTTTTTGAAATATTTATAAATTTAATTTAAATAAAAAATAATTTTTGAAATTGGAGTATCAAATATATTTTTTGATCTATTTCTGGTATTTTTCTGATAATTTTTATATTTTGATAAAGAGTGAATTATATTCAATTTTAGTTCAAGATTTCATATTTTTACAATCTATTTATATAGTTAAATAATATATTAAATTTGTTTAAGAGTATATTTGGATTAATATTATATTATTAAAACTATTTTAGGTCATTTGAAACAATTTCATGTGGAAATTATTTATAAAACCTTACCAAACATTTGAACATTTTTGACATTAAAACCCATATTTTTTATCCATATGTGAGATCAATTTTAAATTAATGTCCTCCACTTTCAAGATTTCAATTTTAAAAAATACATTCCATATTTGGAATAATAATAATATATAATTTATAATTAGTTCAAATTTGTTTTTTACCAAAAATACTATTGAAAGTGAGTAAAATTAATTACACAAATTAAGCGAAAAATCAGTATTACAAAGAACAAAGCCTTAAATACAAGACCCAAAATGAACTATAAAACTATCCAAAATACATTTATTTTATTACTTCCATAATATACTCCCTTATCATGAATTTGTAATATTATATTTTCCAAATGGAATAGGAATAACTTGGGTGTAATTCCTTTTTCATAAATTTACAAGAATCCCACTTCTCCTATATTATACAAAGTATATGACCCTCCCACATATTCATCCATATAAAGCCCATTGGATCTCCCAAAAACTACTCAAACAATCTCCCATAATAGAGTAAATATTCCTAGAGGTGCCCCTTTGGGATTAATTCATACAATAAATTAATTTGGTGAAAACACAAAGGAATTACCCAAAGAAGGGGTAATATCCATCCTCATGCTCTTTTGTGTTATTTTCTTTTCCATATCCTAATATATTTTTAATAAATGATTATATAATATCCTATGTATAATAAATATAAATATATATGGTTATTATTTGGTTTAAAACTAAACCTAAACACACTTCCATTAAATTGGTAATGAACATACCATTCTTATGCACGACAAACTACCTCCGCATTAAATGAGGTTTTTTGTTTTTCCATTAAACAATCTCATGGTTTTGTGTTATGATATAATATTTTTTTTATTATATATATATATATCATATTTATTATTTAATTATTCTTATTTAAATATTTTATATCACTTACCTTCATGCTTTCCATTTTTTGTAATTATGATAACTTCGTTTGTGGACGTGTGGACTACCGAATCCTCAAAGCGATGTCAGTCACCAACACTCTACAAGGATTGTATTAAAAATGGGATTAGTAAAATTATATCATATACATGAAATAATAATAATTATTTAGTTATTATATAAATATTAATTTATTTTCCATCTTTCATAACAAAAATTAAACAGAAACAATGTCCATGCATATGTACGGCCTATCGTATCGACAAACGATGTATTCTACTTCATATATTAATCCTTTATATATTGTTATATATTATTATATACTGAATATATATTCAATATATGTCATTTTTTACATTATATAAAGATTTAAATCATGAACTATGTAACAGGATAAATAATAACAAGTCGAAATTTGTAAGATAATCAAATCGTTTTTACCCCAAACATTACTTTAACATATAATTGTTAATAAATTGGTAATATAAGGTCATAATTGAATAGTATATTGTATTTTTTATAAGAATATGGTTATATTTTAGATTTATAATTAACATTTATTTATTATATATTATTTTTGAATGTCTCCAAAAAATATTCAAGACTTAAGGTAATGGAATTTCATCTCAGTTTTTATTTTTATGAGATACGTGACTTATTCAGCACACATTATTTGTGTGTGGTGTATATACATCACTCAGAAATTTTATATCATTAATTAATTTTTTTAATGATATTAAATTTTTTAATTTATGTTCTTATTTATTGGGGAGAAGGATTCTAAATTTTCTTATGTAGTAAGGGCTTTCCCATCTCAGTTCTATTTTTATGAGACTTAAGCCTTATTCACCACTCATTTATATCATTTATTGTATATATAGTGACAATGAATTTATTAAATTAATAAAATACTCAATTTTATGTTTATTTACATAAACATTTAGTTATATTTCTTTAATGGCGTTTATGGTTCAAAAATTACCAAATCGATAAATTAATTTTGTCTCATCTTGCCTTCTTTGAAGCACATGAAAGGTGATGCACCTATATTTTCTATAGGATGTATATTAATACCTTTTACATGTTATATAAATATCATAATTCTATTAATGTTATTCTAAGATGAACTTAATGGAATTATTTTCATATTAGTATAATTCAATATTTGTAAAGTGACGATGGTTTATTTCTACAATATCTTTGTTTATTGAGATTGTTTACGATTATGTTTCCATTGATGTGATATTATGATATATATCCCCTGAAATATAATGAATGTTATCATCCTATGGTTATATATGATATTTAAATGTTTTTATATCATTTTACCACTCATTAGAAATTAATTTAATTTATAATGTTTTTTAAAAAACTCGACATTATATCTCTCTTCGGCCCGAAATTTGTTTTATTCAAAAAACCCTGATTTCAAAACATTATTCAATTATTGTTTACTAATATGTGTAAAAGAAATATTTACCCCTGATTTAAGTTCAATATAAAATATATTATAAAATTAATGCCATTTTTTCTAATCAAGGATGTTTCATATAATATTTACGATACGAAAGGAATGTTTAACATGTACTATTTCACCCAATGTCAGGATCATCATCTCCTTGATGTTTCCTTTTAATGATTACATAGTTATTTCTAAATATAATATATTTTATTGTCTTTTTTAAGTTCATTATTTTAATATTATTTCCAATAAAAGGTTGTTAAAATGTTTTGAAGAATTCTTTATAAGTTTTCTGTGAATTGTCAATGAAAAATGTTTGCATTGTTTTATGATTATTCTGTTTTTTTATCACGGACAAAGTTTTTTCCAGAATAAAATCAATATTACATTCAATGAGAATAGTTTTGAATTGATATTATTTTTGAAACAAAATTTTTTCAGAGATGAAAAGATGTATCCCTTAAGAATTTTAAAAATGATTTTAAATCTTACATTTTTATTTTTTAAGATATTTTATTAAGAAATAGATTTTTTTAGTTTTCAATATATTATAAGGTTGATTTTTATTTAAAAGATTATATTCCTTAAGAAATTATCCATGTTTTTTTAAAAATAATTCTATATAAAATATGGCATCATTGATATACTTTAAGAATTATTTGGGATAGGTTTCTAGAATACCATTCATATTATTTCAGGAATGGTTTATTTTTTATGGTATGTTTTTTATGAAACCCATTTCCCTTTCACAGTTTATATTCTTTTGAAACATGATTATTTTAATGGGTTATGATTTGATGAAATTAATATGAGACATATTTATTATCCATAGGTTATTATTTGATAAAATTTATATCATACCAATTACATTTATTTGGTAATGATATGATGTTTATGAATCCGTTGTCTTTTAAGGGACTTGATTGGATTAATGTTTTACTATATTTTTTTACATGTTTATATGTTTTATTTATGAAATAGGTGGGACCAATATGACCCACAAATGAATTAATTAAAGATTTACATATCATGATTATGATAGGGATGGAATTAGGAGTTAACATTGTTAAGTATGGTATGTCTGGAATAAGTAGTTAATTCAGTTTTGTATGACAGGGTTAGAACATGGAGTGAACTTGGTTCAGTATGAATAGGATAGAATAAGGAGTAAACTTGGTTAATTAATATAGGTATAGAATAGTATGTGATCACTGTTTAGTAATACATTACTAGAATGGGAAGTGAACTTTATTCATAATTATGGACTGGAATATGGAGTGACCCTGGTTTAGTAAAGTACTTTGTCCACAAAGATGGTCTTGAGAGTGGAAAATTACTACTAAGATTGTTAAATGAGTGATCAAATTCCACTAATATGGCTTTGGAATTACTCCTTGACTATTATTGAAATCTCTTTATAGGTTTCTGTGTCTTCCACAATCACAAGTCGTATTCTTATGTTATGATCTCATGGATTATTCTCTTGATTTATTTATGATTCATGTCTCATGAACCATCATTTTTTATTCCCTGACTCTTGATTATGATCATTTATATGGATGATATTATATTAAAATAAAAATATCATTTTATATAACACATATACTTATGTTATTCTTGCATATCTAACTTTTTTACCCTTACTAAAAATCTATGCTCACCAATTTCTTATGTTTCTTTTCCCAAGGTTGTGAATAAATGTTTTAAGTAGGAGAACTATATGGGACGATATTTAAGGGATATGGTGAAGATATTAAATGAAGTAAGCTTATTATTTTTCTATGTTTCCAAAGAAACTACACTATTATAATCCTTATGAATTTATTCTTCTAATGTGATTAATTTTCATCAAAAATGATTTAATGTCCATATATGTTAATACTGAGTCTCTATAGTTGGAATAAATGGGATGGTTTAGTCATCCTTTGAAATCTAGGATGAGAAAACATTAGTGAGGTCCCATGGAATATTTATTTGGGAATATTTTGGTACATCTCTAAGGATAATCTTAAGGTTCCATCAATTGAAATGTGGGATTCATGATTCAGGTTTCATATATGTAATTCTTTATGATCTTGTGGTTTTATTATTTCTTGAATGTTTCTCAAACAATTCTTTCTATTTTTAGTTACTGGTGGGAATAATAAAAAACTTTTTTAACATGTAATGATTTAGATGTGTATTGTATGGGAATTATGAAAATTTATTTCTAATTGGAAATATCATGAACAGAACCAAGAAGGTGGTATTATTATTAGTTAAACTACTAAAGATAATGGGACCACAAGTGACATGTGAATGGTATGGAATGTTATAACATGACTGTTTATATTAAATGTAATAGGAAATATTATATTCTGGTTCGTGGTACTTTATACACGATTCAAATTTCATATTTTTGGAATGGCCTATTAATGAATAAAATAATGAATCATGAATAATGGATATTTTTTAATGTTTAATGATTTATGTTAATATGTTTTGGTATTTAAATATAATGTTACAAAAATCAAGAAATATATATGTATTTTTAGTGTATGTTTTTTATTAAGGATTGAAAATGATATATTGAATAGTGATTATAACTTTGAAAAGTTATTTAATGTAATGGTTAGGTTCATGGGAATCACATGATTAAGGGAAATATAACGCTTAATATGTTTTTTATGTTTAGATAGTGATGTTTGGATAATTATATGATGGATATGAATATGTAAATTGGATGGTAGAGACTCCCATGGAACTGATTAATGATTGGATTCCCAAAGTGGTTTATGCAATCATGGATAGGGTTTACATCATTTTAATTCTAAGGAATATTTCCAATAATAATTTTAATAAGAAAAAATTTATCTTTGTTATTTCGATTTATGGTAATTAAACTTATTACCATGTTCTAATATAATAAATATCATAAGGTATTGACATGTTTGGTATCTGAAAAATATGTGAAACTATATGATATAAGAGGGTTCCATGTTATGTTAGTTTTGAGAAATTTGGTGGCCTTACATATAATGTTTTGGAATTTAAACTTACATAAGGGTCGTATAGTTAACCATCTATGGAATGGTTTCTGGTAAAGTTTGAATGAGGTTTTATATATTAATATTTCATCTCACCATATGTGGATTTATGAATATTATATAACCTGTGATAATCTTTTTTTGATAAAGATATATATTTTGAACTATATATCTATTTATAGATATTATTATTTTCTAATTCTTTGAGAATGTCAAAAATAAAACAAAATTTGGTAGAATAATAGATAAAGAGGAAATCATTCAAGGAACAAAAAAGTTTAAGCTTGTCCTAAAATCATGTATGTATAATTTTTCATCAAAATTCATCAAAATTAACAAAGCGGGGTCTTGAAATAAAAAAAAATTCATTTCAAAATAATTTTTATGATATCAATTACCTTTTTTATATAATTATTAGGCTATAGATTTTTTATTGTAAGTATTATCCAAACCATGATCTCTATCACCCTCCATCAGATATTGAGAGTCATATTTCTCATCCATTTTAATGTTTTCAATTCTAACCTATGTTCTCCAATGGGGAAATATATTTATGTGTTACATCGGATATCTGTTATGATTCTGACAATATTTTTTAAAGGGGCTTTTATTATTCATTTATTTGATGTAGGTTTCAATGAATAGATATTTAAAGTAATAACCAATTGATAAACCAGATTAATTTTGAGGCAGGAATTCATTTTATGTGGGGGTTTCTGTAACACCTCATGATTTGTGAAATATTTTTATGTCAAGTTAATTTAAAATTTTTCATATTAATAATTTTATATAAAAATCAATATATATTTTTATATATTAAATCACTAAGATTGTCGTGAATTATATGAAACACCATTTTAATTTTGTTCTTAACAAAATAAAAAGATTAACATTGAGTACATGAAATACTATTTTCGACATGTGTCACAAAAAATTGAAGTTTTCCTTCGATAGATTGTGTTTCATGTAAGGTTGAGTTTCACAGAACTAAAAATTACCAATACTATTTTTGTAAAACTTTATAGTAGATACCACCCAGAAATTAAAATAAAATTTATGAATAATATTAACTAAATTGTAAAAATATTATTTAAACATTTTTAAATATTTAATCCTTTGGTAATATATTATTATAATTGAATGTAAGAACTATTTGAGAATAATGATATTACATTTCTAAGAAAACTATTTCCCTATGTACAAACAGACATTAATATCTATAAACTAAAAAAACTCATTTCATATATTTTTCAATTAAATTTATATAAAATATATTTAATAAATATTCTTGATACTTATATAATTGATTTGATAGGTGTAAAATAAGAATAAATCCAATTTTATGAATAAAAATATGGTTTTCACAAAAATGTAAATTTTCTGCCTTTTAATGGATAACCCATATTAAATATTATTTTTTATATGTATATAATTATTACTAGATAACAGACTAGTTATTTTTTAATTCATAATATCAGAATTTACTTTTTTTGTATTTTTTGTATTTTTCACAAAAATTTCAAATTCTGATGAATAGAGAATAATACTGAATTTTTGTTCAAAACTGAATTTTCATCCAATTTATTTATATACTTAAATATTTTTTTTAATTTGGTTTAAAGTATATTTATATTAATTTTATAGTATTAAAGGTAATTTAGGTCAATTTTAATAATATTACATTGATATTATATATAAAAATATTCCATTATTTAGAACTTATTTATATTAAAAATTATCATTGTAACCTCATCCACGATATTAATTTTATATTAATTTATTCCTCTTCTATGATTATTATTTTGGAAAATGGATTAGTTATCAATTATTAGAATATTTTATTATTTTTAATATGTACATGTTATTTATTTTTAAAATATTTGTGAAAGTGATTGAAATTAATTAAGGTGATTATGATTCAAATTACTTTAAGAGTGGAATAATCCTTAAACTTATAGCCACATATGAACTATAATCATATTAAAATTCATTTTTTTATTATTTCAAAAATTATAGACATTTATGTTAAAAAGTGACCATTTTTTTATCTGGTTCACTATGGAAAAACATTGGCGGAATTCTCATTTTAAAAAAATTACAAGAATGGCACTCATCCTCCCCTATAAAATGGCACTCACCCCTCCCACTTATTCACACAAATAAAAAACATTATATATCCCAAAATCTATATAATGAATCTCAAAAACTCCACATTTTTATTCTTCAATCCTCCATTTGGTAATAAATTCATCTAATGAGGTTGTTTGGTGAAAACCACAATGAGTTACCCAAAGAAGAGGTAACTTCCTTTATCAAGCTCATTTGTTTTATTTTAATTTTCCATCCCATAAAATATTATTATTACACAAATATATATAATAAACTAATTATCCTAAATATAATTATTTTTTTATTAAAATTTTTTGACCTACACCTACACACACATCCATAAAATCGGTAATGAACAGATAACTCTTGTGTACGAGAAACTACTTCCTCCCAAACCAATATTGTTCATTTTTTCCATTACCATCTCTCATGGTTTGTATTTTCAATGTAATATATTTTATTTATATTATATATATTATTTATATTATTTATTTTTACTTCTAGAATTATTATATAAAACATACCACAATTATTTAAATTTTATTGTAAATATGATAACTTCATTTGTGGATGTGTGGACTACCACCTACTCGAGGAGATGTGATCCGCTAGCACTCTACAAGGATTGTATTAAGGTTGGGTTTAATAAACATATATGATATATATAAAATAAAAAATATAATATAATTATAAAATATGTGTGTTTGTGTGTGTTTGTGTGTTTTATTTACTTACATTCTTTCAAAATGGAAATTAACCAGAAACTATTCATATATACGTGTGACCAACCATATCCAGGAATGATGTATCCCTTATTTATATATTTTATGGATTATTATGATGGTTTAAATACTTAATATCATATATATATATATATAACATGTTTTAAATTATGGAAATAATTAAATCATGATCTAATATATATGATCATTAATAAAAAATCAAAACAAGTATGATAAACAAAGTTATTAGTACTCAAAATTGTACATTAACATAAATTTTTTAATAAACATGTAATATAAATTAAATAATGAATAATATATTGTATTGTACATTAGAATATGGATATTGTTTTTTGTTTACTAACCTTTTAATTATTATGAAGGAGGTTTGAATTTGATTGAATAAAAGTCAACACTTATTGTGAGGGAATTTCAACTCACTTTTTATTTTTTTGTGAAACATTCCACATTAACCACTCACTTTGTTTGTGTATATTCTGCCTTATGAAATTTAATACCATTAATTTAATTTATTTAATGATATTGAAATTTTTAACTGATGTTATTCATTAATGGGGATCATGATTCTAATGATACTTATGTATTAAGGGTTTTTTCGTCTAACTTTTATTTCTCTAGGACTTATGACTTATTCAATAGTAACATATTTTGTGTGTTATATAAACCACAAATGAATGTGTTATATTATTCTAATAATTATATTTATGTGTAACTTTTATGATCATTTTTTCATGGGGTTTATTGTAAAAAAAGTTCCCAAATCAGTTAAGTAATTTTGTCTTAATTTTTCTTCCTCAAGACACATGGAATGGTATGAAAATATATTTTTCTATGAGGTGTATATAATACACATTTAAAATTTAAATCCTGGATATACTTATTTTAATGATCTTTTTATCTTCATTTGAATTTATTATTTCCATATGATTATTATTTGATGTTACTGAAGTGGTAAAGGTTTATTGCTATCATCTCATCATTTATCAACAATGTTTATGATTATGCTTCCATTAATCACATATTATGATTTAAATGTCATGAAATATCATGATGTTTCTTCTCAACTATTTATATAGGATATATCCATGTAGTGTTACTATTTTTACACTATTTAACACTAATTAAAATCTATAATTTTTTAAATAAAATATGGATTTATTTCTCTCTATAGTCGGAATTTTTTTTTTTACAAAAAAGTGTTTTCGAAAAATATTTTAAAATTTTTTTTCCAATGATTTGTAAAAGAAAATTTTACACATATTTTACCTTTTTAGTAAAAAAATGTTTTAAAAGGAATCACCTTTTATTTTTCCAATGAGGAATCATTTATAAACATTTTACGGTGAAACATGAATGATTAGAATGTGTGGTTTTACATGCCGTCTTGAATTTCATATCCATGAAGCTTGCTTGTAATGTTTTCAATGATATTTTTAATGAAAATGTTTGTCTAATTATTCCAAAAAATCCGTGATCTATTTTAATTTTTGATGAAAAGGTTTTTTAAATTATTTTAAAGATATTCATTTGAGTTTTAAAAGTATTCACAATGAAAAGGGTTTCCAAAATGTTTTCAAGAATCCTTAATAATTTTTCAAAGAAAATTATTCTTTTTTAAAAATGACATCAAATTTATTTTCAATGAAAATGGTATTTTGAAATTTTTATTTTTAAAAAATGTTTTTTGTAATGAATTGAGTATATTTGAAAAAATAATTGTTTCACATGATTTTAAGGCTTCAATTATACCTTTTAAAGTTATTTAATGAAATTTATTATGAATATTTTCTGTGTTTTGAAAAGTGAATTTCAATTAAATGTTATTTTCCTTATTAAATTATCCAAGTTATCATTAAAAATACTTATCCATATAATATTTAATCCTTGATATAGTATACGATATACAATTTAAATTATCCAAGAACAAAATTCATATTATTTCATGAATGGGTTATGTTTTTATGGAATGATGGTTATGAAAACCATTAATTTTTCTTGGGTTATTTTGTTTTTTAACAAGAATATTTTCACAGCTTATTCCTCAATAAAATTACTATGAGACATATAACTTTTTTATAAAAAAAATATGATGAAATTATTATGAAACCCATTTCATTTCACTGGTTATGATATGATTTTTATAAACTCCATCTCTTTTTATAGGTCATGATAGGATGACTGTTTAATTGTCATTTAACATGTATGTATGATTTCCTAATGTGATAGGTAGGAACTATATCTCCCTATAATTAATTAAGTAAAATTTTATATCTAATGAATTTGTTAGGGATATAATTGGAAGTGAACATTTTTATGTATGAGAGTGCTGGAATGAGGAGTGAACATGGCTTAGTATAACAAGGCTATAATGTGGGGAAAACATAGTTCAGTATGAATGGACTGGAACAATGATTCAAATAGATTAATAAATATGGTGCTGGATGGGGAAATAATTCATGTATAGTAATACAAGTATGGAATTTGTAATGAACCTAATTTAGTTATAACGTGATAGAATGAATATTGAACCCGAATCAGTAATGGACTTTTTCCAAAGAGATGGTCTTGGGAGTAATCCATGACTACTAATATTGTTTGGGGAGTGAACTAATTCCACTAACATGGACTTGGAATTATGTGTTTACAACTATGGAAGTAATTTTATATGATTATGTGTCTTCCAAAATCACATGTCTTATTCTGATGTTATGATCTCATGGATTATGTTTTTGATTTCCTTAAGATTCATGTCTTATGAACCAACAATATTTATTAAAAAACTATTGATTTTGATCTTTGATATACAGGGTAAGATCTTCAAATGTTATGATCATGTTATCATAAACTTATTTTCATGTTATGGTTATATTCCTCCATTGTTTACCATTACTGAGTATCTATTCTCACCCTCTTCTTAGGATTACTTTCCCTTGGTTATGATGCAACATTGTAATTAAGAGTGATAAAGGGGAATGTATTTAAGTGAGATGTTGCAGATATGTCACAGTGTTATAAGATCATCTTTCCATGTTTCCATAGACAATAAATAATTATTGTCTTTAGGCATGTATGTTTTATAATTTGTATAATATTCCTATAAAATTAAGTAATATACATGAATATTATGCCTATGATTCTATTATACCCTAGACCTTTACAAGACATATTACAATAAATATAAATCTTTATATTCCTGATTATAATGTTAATATAGGTGAATTGATTAAATTTTCATTAGTTTCCCAATGATATCATCAAATTATATAAGCAATGATAATATAACACATTTTATGTAGCCTTGTTTAGTAGATGAGATAATCCAAAAAAATATTTATCAAATCTCCAACAATAAATTTCCTAAAAAAGAATATATGTATTTCATTTAAATTCAGTGGTGTTTGACATTAACTTACAAATTTTATATTTTTGGGGTCAAATGTAATACAATATTTACAGAAAACAAATCCATGAAAATGGAATTTTTTAATCTAGTGTTCACACATACTAAATTTCCTATAAAGATCCTTCCCCCTTAGGCTCTCATGAGTTATTCATAAATGATATTCATCCTCTGGGTATGGAATTGTTTATATTTATAATTCATTGATTAATACCTCAAAAAATTTATTAACATGATCCTTGATCATTTTTTCATTAAATCCATGAACACAGTTGTTGTAATACCTAATCCAAATTCTATTATAATGAAATCATTTTGTCCATTACATTTTTTAACATCCATATTTGGCATGTATTACTTATTAAATATTTATTGATGATAACCAGAATTAGTATCAATCTTTGAGAAGTATTTGGCACCTTAACTTTGATTCAGTTGATCATAAAAGAAAGATAATGATTTCTGGTTATTAATATTTACTTAATTCCTTCCAATATAATAATTCTATAATATCCTAAAACCATAATTTTAATTTTAAAAAACATCAAATGATCCCCAATTTGAAACATGAGGATATCCATACCAGTTTTCAGTAAATTAATTCAGCTATATCTTAAGATCCACTAATTCCACTGGTTATATAATGGTTGGATATATAGATATGCGTTTTTCATCATGGATATGACCAATAGTGAATTAAACTACACGGTTAATAGTTTATATTGGTTTAATCACTTGGAAAACATCAATATCTTCCTTGATAATATATACATCACATATTCATGGAATTTCATTTTTTTCTGAATTAACATTTTGGTTTTCATTAAGATGTACCATAGGAGGAGCTTCAATAAATGACATGGTAAATTATTTATTTCTTCTAAATTAAATGAATTATATAGCATCCTTAGTGGTTATAATATTATATAATATAAAAAAAATATTCCATTATAAATAGAAAAGTTATCAACCCCATGGTATATGTCAATTTCAACAATAGGTATGGTAATTAAATATAATAATAGATAATTTTCATGCATTGAAATGTGTATTTAATGATATATATTAATTGTAACAATATTTCCACTAGGTGATCTAATTGGTAAATATATTTTTAAATTACTAGAGAAATATCTATTGTTCTTATAAAACGTGGAAGATATAAAAGAGAGTGATGAATAAGAATAGATTACATCTTTAAATAATTTTTAATATACCTCAAATGTAACAACCAACATATGGTTCGGAACATAATTTGATATTGTATTAATCATGTAAGAACAAACATTCTCATTGGGACTCATTCATTGTAGATTCCTTAACATATGGGGCCTTGAATTTAAGAATTACATATCTCCTTGCAATTACAACATTAGAAATTGTTGGATTCATTCTTACCTTTGACTCCATGATCTTAGTGTCCCTTAACTTGACAATTGTAGCAATATCTCAACCCCATAGATCAAGTTACATGGTGCATATTCCAAAATATATAGAATGTTGGAAATCTCATCATTCCTTCCTATTATTTTTCAAAATTTCCACTAGTATATTGCTGAACCACCAAAATGATATATTGTTTTCTTTTGAAAATAGGATACATGGATATTTCCTTTTCAACCGTGATATCACTTGTCACAATATCCTAATATGAGTAAAATATTTGGATGACTACTTCTCATTGAAGGATTTTTTGAAACAATCTATGAATTGATCAATATTTCACTCTATGATATACACATTACTATAATAATTCCATGCTAACAATATAATGATAACTTCATAGTCAGCCCTAACATCCCCATTACCCAAATTTATGGTTATGAAATTCATTTTCATTTACATACATTACTCCAAAGGGATTTAAATTTCAAAAAATATCTCATGAAAAGTATTCCACTTGATGTCAATTACTGATTCATACGTCTTGGTTTTTTTAATCAATTACAACCACTAGTCATTATATCCCATTAGATGACATAATTCCTTGAAAATTGTCACCCTATCAACACATTACATGGAAATATACACCTTCTCTAGTGTACTAACCAATTTTTTCATCAACATATGTCTTTTTTGATCCACTTTAGGAAAAGGGATATTGAAACATAAATATGTTAAACATTGATCAACAATGATGTGGAGTGATAGGGTTTTCCATGAATGATAGGTTATTAGTGTTAATAATTTTTAATTAACTGAATATAGTCTTAATTTTATCAGATCCAATACATATCTCATTAACATTCTATAGAGGGAAACCACATAATTTATTTTAATTATTGAATTTTTTTTCCTTCTATTAGGTTTCATTTTTTTATAATTATATATAATCAATTATTAAATCAAAAACTATATTTTTTATGTCTATAAATAGGTCTAGAATATTTTTGTGGTGTCTCCCATGGTTAATGTTTTATAACTACACTATTCTAAATCTAGTTTATAATGTTTCTATTAAAATTCACATTGATTACAACTATAATAACTTCAAATCCAAATCCCCATAGACAATGGAAATATTATTAACATTGTAGAACGTTAGAGGATCCTACATTTTAATATCCTTAGGGAATCCTGATACATAATATTGTGTTATATTATATTGAGAATATAAGAATACATAATCCAAAAACAAGAACACATTATTATTCTCCTTATGACCATTTTAGCATACACAATAATATTATTTGATTCCTTGGGAAATGTAAAATATTATAAAGGGGTTAGATTAGATTTATTGTAAGGGGTGTCATACAATGGATTCAACTATATATAGTAATTATAGAATGAATAAATAATATGAGTTATTATACATCAAAAGAATATTAATGAATAATTAAATCCATGACCAACATAATAAAAAATAAATAAATAGTTAAAAATAACATATCATATAGATTTTGTATTTAGAAATTCCATACAACTTAAACATTTCATCGAGTCTTTATTATATGGTATATTACATAATGGGTAAGGACTATCCCATTGAACTATAAAAATTCTCTTTTGATACCTACCAGTGACCTGAGGTATACATAATTCTAATCCCCACATAACTCAAAATAGTCAAATTCACTTCATCATATATGAAAATATTACATGACATAAATTTCTATGAAATAGTGAAACAAATAATTAACAAAAAAACAATGGGATGTATCATATGATATTTTCCAATATGTAATCATAAATTATGTTTTATTAAATTATTTTCTATCTAATACAAGAATAAATAAACATATATCAATTTTAAAATGTTTAATACACTTTAAGTGATATATAAATCCTTTATAATTATTTTAAATTAGATTTTAGATCATCCATGTATATCCCACATATGTTTCAACATGGGTATATTGTAAGGACTGATTTTGGGCATTAGGTGACGATCAAATCAAAGATATTGACCATTTTTCGGGGTTATTACCCCAATGGATTTTTGTGTAAACAAAAAAAGACACACATTACATCACAATTTTTTTTTCTAATTTTGTGGTTACATGATTTTTGAGAATTATTATAGACTAAACAAAAGATAAAATGATATAAATTATATAATATATCATATGGAATAATTAAAATTAAAGGTAATAAAATAAAGTTAGAATTATTATTTATCTATATGAAATGTAATCATAATAAATATGAAAAAATTAATTTCAATTGAAAATTTAAGGGGAGGATAAGGGAAACCATTATCTCTCTTGAGCTTACTGGCTTTGAGGAGAACCATGGAAAAAATAGAAATTTTAATAATTCAATAGAATGAAATTGAAGGGTATATTTGAGAAGTAAATGATTATATATTATAGAAATTAATGTAGGATAATGTGATTGTTTGTTATGTAAAAATAATTGAGGATTTGTGGTGTTTTTTAAATAATAATGATTATTTTTCTGTAAGGGATAATTAATTCTCGATGGAAATAATTCAAATGTCATTAGTTTGAAATTTTTTTTAATGGATGGTTAAGGTAATAAAATACATAAATCAACAATTTAAATTTATGTTATTTCTTATATACACATTTTTCATGAATATATACTAATACATTTGAAAATATCTTAAAAATTACAGTTTTCCCATTTCAATCGAACATTACAATTTCTCTTACAACACTTTATTTCATAACAATATTTTTTAGATTATAATAAAATATTTCAAAATTTTTTATTTATATATTGAATGTTGGATCAAAATTTTTATGCATAATTAGTGGGAATGATTTAAACGCAGATGTGGATCTGAATGGGTGGGTCACATCAGTGTAATTTAGTCATAACATTTTCTAATTAAATTACTAATCCATAAATACATTCATCATATATTAGACAATAAATCTTAAAAAATTTCATTTATGATGATACTATATTGATGGTGTATAAATAGTAAATATTGGAGTATGTCTATAGAATACTAAATTAAGAGATTATTCAATGAATGTATCCAATAACATGTGGAAATTTTCCACATTGTATATTGAATTTATTCCGGGAAATATTAATTTCCTAAATGATAACTACGAATAAAATATTCAAATTTGTTTCATATTAAATTGAAAATTTTAGGGTACAAGGAGAAGACATATATGAACATCATTATGAATGGAAAAATAACATATAGCATACCTTTAGTTGTCTAAAAAAATTAGTATAGAATTGTATTTTTATAATGAATGGATAAAAATTATTTTTATTAATAAATATTCATAAGTTCAAAAATAATTTCCTCAGATTCTAATTAAATTAATTCCAAATAAAAATTAATAAAAATTGTACAGTTTTATGATTAAAATTTAAATTATGTCATTAATTAAAAATATTAAATTATATTTCAATGACTTAGGTTGTTACACGATGACCTTTAAATCATTTAACATGTTACAAAAATGAATTAATATTAAACCATACTTTATTAAAATTATTTAATTTGAACACTAAAACCATCAATTTTATGTTGAAGATCCATTGTAACTCAAGTATTCCTCCATATATGTAAGAGGCTACTAAAAATATGTGAAGTATTGAACATCGTCAATGTAGAGGTAGTAACAAAATTGTCATTCCCATACCACAAAATGTAAAAAACATGTAAATAAACTCATAGTATAATAGGGGAAGATTGATAGTGATAATTTACTAAAAATGGAACTCTAGTGATATATGTAAAAAAAATACACCCATTGTGGCATGAAAACCTATAGAAATATGATTCAAGCATATTAAATTAATATTGAAGCACTATGAAATATTCTAGTATCTATATTAGTAACCCAAATAGATCAATGCTCCAATACTCAAATATATTCAACATCCCCCTTTCCATTACATGGATCCAGATACTTGAATTTTACACATGCATTGAGATTATCATGAAGGTTTTGATTAATAAAACTCAATAAGACCCCTTTAATGAATTAGTAACAAGTGTGATAATGCATAACACTTGTGCATCGTGATTATATTAATTTTATTAGAATGTATATACAATCATATAACAAATTATTATTTAATAAACAATACACCATGTGTCTGGGCTATACAAACATCAGCTTCATAAGAGATGGATTGTAATATTGGATGAAAATTTTGACTTATAGATAACCACAAGGAAGATGAATGTATGAATTATCATCCTCAAAGCATCATGTAGACATCCTAAAGGGAAACCACTCAGAATCAAGAAAACATGCTACATGGAATCCACTATGAAATAAGTGTAAAACTATAATAAAACTAATACGAATAATGTAAACATTATACACGATATCCACAACTAATAAAATGTTCTTTCTATATGAAATATAATAGGAATAAACTAATCAGACCACTAAAAATCCTCAAGAATTCATAACACACATACATTGTCCTTAGGTTCATTATCAATAATATTTTTCTCTTTAATGCACTCCTCATTTATGTAATAACAATATCATTATTGTTCACATTTATTCAATACCAATAACAATACCTCTAAAGGCATTGCAATCACATGAGACATGGTAGAGAATATAATGTAAATAATAACATGACACCATGATAATACTTAACTAGATACATAAATATATAATCAATATATAACATGAAAACCATGTACAAAATAATAATCATCTCATTGAGAATCCAAAATATAGGTCTCACGAGCTACATGAACACATGCATTCAAAATCTAGCAGAGTAAAATAAGATAATAAAACACAAGAATCGTATTAATGAAACAGGTGTATAAAATATCTGAAAATTGAATTTATCATCCTTCCATTTGTTTGTAAATAATGTACTCAAATAATCATTAATTTATTGTATCCTGGAAGATGTTGTGAATCTTTTTATATCTATCCCAGATATCAAAGGTGTTCATCTCAGATTTTGGATCATCAAAGAAGAATTTTAAAAAATATAACCTAGGGGGTTAAATTTCAAGAATGGACGTTCACGAATCACATAGAGTATAGAGTCAGTCAACAAAAACTATTGTGATAGATTTTAAATAATTGGCTAGAAATTCACCTGATCCAATGTTAATTAAAGAAAAAATAATGATTATCTCTTCCATTCCCTAAAATAATATTTTTTTTAAAAACATCAATATGTTATCATTATATCATAATAAGAGAGATACATTATGATATTTTAAGGAGTATCAAGAATATTGATATTTGAGTAGTGACCAAGAAACATCCATTGTTCATGATAAATTGGTTTATGGTCAAGGAGATTAGGTTAAAATTTAAAAAAGTACCTTATTACATGATATACACTAGGGATTAACCATTAAACAGAACTGAAATCCAGAAATAGGGAAATTATATACACGATTTAGTATTTTTTTTAATATTTAAAGTGATTAAATAAATTAGAAACCCAATGTGTGATGATGTTTTCATCAAATATATTTATTCAAGGATATCAATGGACTTGAAACCATTGTGATCATGATTATGAGAAGCATAATTCATCAAGGATGTCTAGAGAAATATGAAGGTTTATACAGAATCCTATAAAATTATAACATGTAAAATGGGAAAATAAATGGTAATTAAATTAGATTTTATTATTTTTAATTTTTAGGAATGAATAATTTATTTGAATTATTATTCAAATTTTTATTCATCCATTTATTTTTCACTAGAATGATTTTCATAGTTACCTAGAAAATGATGCATGGTTTTCCAAACCATAAAATGTAACTATTCATGGGTTACATGTTTGTTTAATAGTATTTCTTATCATGTACCTTGGGATATATGGTTTATCAAATGGTTTTCCTTGTTCTTAATTAATTTCTTATGATTTTTTAGACATTGTACTATAACCATGCTTATGATCCATCATGGTTATCCTAGTTCTACATGGTTTTTTAAATAATTCATATTGGGGTGAATAGTTTTTCAAACCATGTAACTTTGGATATATGGTTTTCAATCCATAATCCTTGGGATACATGTTTTATAAACTAGGATTCATGATTTGTTCCTCATGTATTCTTGGGAAACAAAACTACCTATAGAATTAGTACAGTCATCAAAAATCATTATCAATCCATTCTCATTGAAAAGATCATGTAATTGACACTAAATTCCCACAAAAACTATTGATACTCAACCCATTCAAGTCACAGATAGAAAAATATTTCTAAATTATGAAATAAACTCATAAAACTTCCCAAAAATCCTAGGCCATTATATAATCCCTTCAATTTTGAGGAAGAATCCATGGAAAAATCATGTTTCCAACGTAAGTAGTTTGACCATTATATGTTTTTTAATTTAATCATACTATTAGTAAAATAAAATTATCAAATTAATATTATATATTATGTTTAATTAGTTTACTAATATGTTTTTATATTAATATTACAACAACTATATACACATTTAAATCCATGAAGAAAAACAAGGTAATGTTTGTCGTATGTGTGCAAAGAGAAGTGCATCCACCAAAAAATGTTTTCTCAAATATTTATCGATATTTCCTTGTTCATAAAAATATATTAAAATATAGTAGACAATGATAAAAAACTATAACCTATATAATACAATAATAATAATAGTTTGTGAATCAAAACACCTTCTTTTCCAATCTCACCAATCGAGATAGTGTATGTTCATGTTTTAGACGGCTTAACGGCATACGTGATATATTCTTCAAAATATGACCATGAATGACTATGAGAAACTAAATAAGAATATTATTATAGACTAATAATTAAAAAAGGATTATTTTATTCATTTTAAAATGTTATATTTTCATATAATATTTTATTTCTAAATCATCTTCGAAAACCAAAATTATATAAATAATTTATTTTCAATTCATTTTTCACATAACATTAAAAAAAACAAGGAAATAATAACATATTAAATAAATATATGTTATATATATTATAGAATCAAAAATGTTATATCAATAGTTATTAGTCTATAAAATTATTTTTAATGATATCATATTATTAAATACCCATAAAAAAGTTACAGTTGTAAACACCATACGTGGAAAATGAAAAGATTTCCTATAGACAATTACTATTTATGAATTATAAAAATGAAAAAATTATGGTAATGGTTAAAATTATGTTATTATTATTGATATATTTTAAATATATAATGTTAAATTTAATCCATATAATTTATTAAAAGTTGTCAGGGTTTTCGTCTCAAATCCCTCTGATTCTCACAAAATTGATATGATGCACCTAATATAATTTTATTATATACTTCAAATGTGCGATATAATTTCATAAAATATTGTTTAATAATGGTTTTTTAGTTGAATTTAATTACATATCTTCTATGGGATTTTAATAAAGGGTAACTCAAGTTGTAATACGTTTCTTGGTATCATTTCCTATTCAATACGACAAGTCACCAGATAAGAAACATATTTCCTTCATGTAGTTTATTCTCTGCCAAGGGTTATTATATTTTCATAGTCATTTTTTTTATTATATTTAGAATCCAAATAATTTTCCATTATTAATTTGGATATGGATTTTCTCGTTTCCCTAGTAGTAATGATTTCTTTATAACTGAAATCCTCTTATTTGAGTTATATTATAATATCATGGTAGTATTTAATTAATTATAGGGTTCTCTCACAAAAATATTTTATGGAAATTAATTTTTCTATTTGGGATAATGATATTTTAATATGATTAATGATTTATTACTATTTTTAGAATTTTATTTTTTAATAATTTTATTTTTTTTAGAATATAAAATGGAGTTTCCCATTCAATCTCTAATTATTTTTATTCATCAATAAATTTTCCCATGAAACCCCATAAAAATTTAAGGAACTAATATTGAAGATTTATTTAAAATTTAATGGTTATTTAAAATCATTATTTTGATAATTTCATTATTTAAATTTTAATGTGACATTTACATTTTTGTTTTATGTCAATGATACTATTTTTATAAAATAGATTTTATGATTTTTTTATAAAATTACATTTATTTATCAAATGGATTTTCCCTAATTGGTTTTATTATTAATTATTTATCAGATAATATTTATATATATGTTATAATTTAGTGGAAATGGATTCATGGTTATAAAATATTTGAATTTAGATCCATTTTTTGGTGGAATAAATCAAGAATTCATTGGAAATGATTTTTTTCATCAATGACAGAATACTTATAGGATTCCATTTTAAGAATAGGAAATATTCCTTTTGAATCCTTATAAATTATTTATATATATTCCATTTGATCATGATTATTTTCATATTTAATTATCCATATACCCATTTCGCTCATTGATTTGAACATCAAATTATATATGTTTCAAATTGGATGATGTTCACCTAGACCCAAGGTTATTATATTTATAAAGGGATAATTATTTGTATTATATTTTTTTATTCCAATATAGATGATTATTATCATGTTGGATATGTAATTTTTTACCATTCATTCTCTTTATCCTTCTGGGATATAATTATGTTACCCCTTTTCTTAAAAAATCATTTATATTTGCATCCTTGATGATTATTGAATAATAACATAGGATGGATATGTATTTCATTTTTATAATTATCATTATCTAGATATATATGTTTTATTATTTAATTGTTTTATTAGGGAATGGTATTAGAGACTTATACAATTAATGAAATAGACATCATCTGGTGATGCTTTGGGTCAAATATTTATATCAATTTGATGTATCAGCGAGTTTCATGGGAAAAAACAAGTTATTCAATTTGGTGTAAACCAATCCAAATATAAAATATGACATCGCATAATTCCCAATGATAATTAATGAGTCTAGGTATAAGTCATTCAATGTAGTATTTTTTCAGCATTAT
Organism: Viscum album; assembly: GCA_963277665.1. Lineage (NCBI taxonomy): Eukaryota > Viridiplantae > Streptophyta > Magnoliopsida > Santalales > Viscaceae > Viscum > Viscum album. Next base: position 1,754,999,964 of record OY728158.1, on the reverse strand, counting down.
GAATTTCATCAATATGAGATCAATTTAATTGATATCCATGTTTTCATACGTTTTCTTTGATAGAGAACGCTCTATGATTCATGGTAATTATGGATTCATTTTTTTACCTATTCCTTAAAAAATATTTCTTCCATGTGTATTCCCCTATTTCATCATTTATAAGATTCACTTACTAATAATTTGAGCTCCCCCCATCTATTGTTTCTAATTCCATAGTTAATGTAGAAATTTAGTAAATATGATATTCTTATAATGAAAACATATGTGAGAGAATTTGGGGGAGATGTTGAATAATTATAATGTATCATTTATTTTTTTATATAATAAAAAACATTAACATTTCATACAAAGGCCATGAGATTTATCAATTTATGTTTTTTCATAATTCTCAAAATATCTAAATGTAAATTGATCCTTTGAACACAATAGATTCATTATTCAAGTATAATTTTTTACATATAGTTGGTCATAATCATTTTTTTATAGATTAAATAACATTACATATGAATTGTAAATGATTATGTAACTAGATCAATGAGTGTGGGTTTGGGCATTATAATGAATACCAGCTTTCTATTAAAAACTAATTTCATAACCATACCTTCTAGAGAATAAAAGTGAATCTCAATGTTATTATATGAAAATAAACAACGAGGTATAATCTATAGAAAATGGAAATATATATTGTCCAAAATTTTTGAGTAAGGATTTGTAAGATTTGGTTTATAATGATGTTTATATACATATCCTATGATAATGAATGAGTGATTGAATAATGAAAATATATATACATTATCTATTGACCAAGGGATTATGGAGTTGTATCGAGATCTCTAATTGAACTATTAGTGAAAAAATATAAATAAATGTATCCAGAAATATAAAAAATTTTCCCTCATAAATCGTCAAGTGAAGGTAGAAAGGAAAAATTCCATTGGGATGATAAAACCATTAACTATTCCAATATGGAAATGGGAGAAAAGCACTATAGAACTTTTCACTGGTCTTTTAAATACATAAAATGAGATAAATTTGTTATGGTTTCTCATTGAACATTGTTGATTGAATACTCATTTTATTTCGATTGAAGATGACTTAGCACACTAAAATAAATCAAATATATATTTTAAAGAAGTTTTTATGATGTATATAACACCACTATAAATTTTATATTATTGAGAACCAACGATGAAATCCTTGTTCTAGTGAATACCTAATTGAATTTAAACACTGAGATAAACATCAGTACAGATTATCTCCCCAAAAAAATTTCTAATATTAGATCACTATCATGACACTTTGTGACATTATAAGAGCTTGCTCGATGGACATCAAAGTTGGATGGGGTCATTATATTTCTTCACATGAGTTCAAATACAATAATAGGTTAAAATTAATAATGAAAACTTATCCATATAAATATCCTTATGATAATATATTTAGAACACATTTTTTCAGTTAAAAATGTTAAAAATATGTTTATAGGAACTACAAGGATAAACTAAAATAATAAAAAAGGTCAATACCATTCAATATCACATTAGAGAATCTCATAGTTGAATAATAGCTCTGTTGATATCCATTTTAGAGACCCATAATTTTAGGTTGAAAATAATTATTTCTTTCTCCTATCTCTACGTAATATATTTATGAACTTAAGAAGGGAAATATTATCCATAGATATATATTCCTGTTTCGAACTATTGATCAAATTGTAGTTATGGCATATCGACTAGATATAACTTCAACCCCGTGTCATGGATCTGGTTGAGGATGAATATACTAGACCAATCTATTTTTCTGAATTCAAAGGTGGTATAGGAGAAAGATGTTACTCCTTATGTGGAGTATCTAGTGTATATGAATATAGAACAAATGTTATATAAATCAGGAAAACATTCCTATTTAACGTATTATAAATAATCAATAAATATAATGTGTCAAAATGGGAAAAATGATGAATTGAAATAGAAATACCATTATCAATTATTATATTAGTTATGGAATGGAATTTTTTAGGGTTAAATTTTATAATGGGGTGATTAATGTAATAATATTAAATTTTATAAATGGAATTTCCCTTCCGATTAGTTAATAGTTTCATATTTAGTATTTACTAATATATAATACCCATGCACCAAAAGATAAATAAGTTAATAATTTATTAAATTTATTTTAAATTTTTATTTAGAATTAAAATATGGACATAATAATAAATATTATTATAATTTAAAACCAAATTGATAATAAGATAACTGTATTATAAATATTTTTATCTTCTCAATCTTAGAATGATAACACTCATGAAAAGCATGTAGAAATGATAAAAAATATTTGTAATATAATAATCATTTTTAAATTGAAAATATATTCAACCTTGATTGAAAATATATTTGAATAATAATGGAATTAAATATAAGGTATTAATAAAATGTTGGGAATGAATATTACCATTACACATCTGATCATTGGAGTAGTAATCTAAGTGTTCGAATACTTGAATTTCCATAATTAATAGTAACATAGAAAAAATAATTAAACTATAAACAAATAAATGTTAAAATTATATTTATAAATCTTATAAAATGATGGTATAGAGTTTTTATATAATGATAATAGTAAATAATACTTTCAAAAATGATAAAATAATTATCTCTATTATTATAATAAAAATTGTTTTATTTTTATATTTAAAAATAATTAATATATTTTAAGAAAACTATATTTTCATAAAATTATTTAATAATATAACATGAAGAATAAGTTTAAATAAAATTGAATTTTATGAGATCATAACTAATATTTCAAAGGTTCTGAATAATTATAATATGAATAAAATTTCTATTTTAAAATAAATAAGGATTTCATATGAACCATTAAATTTTTATATTTATAAAATTAATTTCCAAAAATGGATTTCAATTTTGGATGCTGATTTTCAAAGAATCAAAATATAGTATATTTTATGAAATTTTCTAAAATAGATTAATGTTTTATGAATAGTTAAATAATAAAAAATATGGTCTTTTTTTATAAAATAAAAATTAATGTATAACTGATCCACAAAAGTGGTAATTGAGTAGAATATCATCATTAAAAGATCTTATTAATGTATATAGTTCCAATGTTCATAACTATTGGAATTCTAGATCAAATATCATAAATGAATAAATATTATAATAAAAGACCACCCACTCCTCCCCTTATAAACTAAACCATTCACCACCCATTTTCCTAACACCTTTTAAGGCTTTTAACTTAACCAAAATATTATGAAAAATCTCGTAAAATATCTACCCATATCCATTGTTTCATTTTTCACATAAAATTTCCAATCCCAAGGTACCTTACATGGAATCCAAAGAGGATACATCCAATGGAGAGGGTAACACTTAAAACCATGAACTCTATAATTACTTAAAACTTATAACTAATTATTATTATTATCTCCATGATTTTATACTAATATTATTATTTTTAAAATTATTAATTTTTATTAAAATTCACTATTATCACCTTCATCTCTATTATAATTCATAAAATAAAAACATTATCCATATTAATTCATTTCACCGCCTACATGGATATTGAGTTTTTGATTTCTATTACGTATTTCATAGTAGGTTTACATTTACAAACTATGGTATAATATTATTTAACTATATATATATATAATATATCCATTCACATTATGTAGATCATATATATCAATAATATTAATGAGCATATAATATGTCCATCATAGATAACAAACTAGCTGAGATGATCTAATACTAACTATAAATCCTACACTCTCTAGATAATGATAATTTGTGAATCCCTATTTCATTAATAATTTTTTTGGTGGAATATGAACACATTAAATAATTCAAATTACACATCATAGATTTATGGAACCATTCCATAAGAAATTACATAATTATCTACAAGTGTCCTAACCTTTATACAATTGAACAAACACTAATGTAAGATAGAAATTAAAAATGATTCCTCAATTAAATGTTTGTAAATGAACCTAATATTAGTTTTCTAAAAAAAATATTGATGCAAGTAGTTATTAATTGAGTAATTACAGAATCTAAATTCATTATTAATGTTATTAAGTGCATTTCTGGAATGATCAATCACCTATATTATGAGATATCTCCAACCATCCCTTGATTATTTATGTTATTATTCCTATTCATTTACCTCAAATATTAATATTATTTACAAATAATATGTTCTATATATATTTTCAAAACATATATAATTTCAATAATTAACCATTAATTTATAGTGAAATGAATTTTTTAGTGATTCCCTCTACATTTTCATTCATTAAATAGTAATTATTAAAGGGAAAACCCATGTTTACTTTCAACATTTTTAATACCTTTAAAAAAAATAATCTCCTTACACGGTTTAAAAAAACTCATTTTATAATATAATAAAATTTGAATCAATTCTGTATTGATATAAATTATTATTCCATTACACCCATAATATAATTTGTACAATTTTTCAAATATAAAAAATTAAATTTTAACAGATAAAAATTTATTTATACAAACCATTTTATTATTTTAATTAGATTTTAATTAATTATCAAAATGTAATTAATTATTTATCTTAAAACATCCAATAATTTTCTAATACCATCATTAATAGAATATATTATGGTATTACATTTCGATTTGTTATGAGAGAGGATTATGTACCAAATTACCATTCAATGTGATTGATGATTTCTTTATGTAATGTTTAATTTCCATTGATGTAACTGATAAAAATTGACATGTTATAATGGATGAAACCAAGTTTAACACCAATTCTTTAAAAAAATTATATATATCATGAGATTATATACATTAGATTAAGGTGTATCCTTAATGCATAATAGGTCTCTATCAACTTCATAATGTTGTCTTGGTTATTCATCTTAACATAAACTTATGTCAAGATATTTTTTATAGAATCATTAATATGATTCCTTGATATTATGATTAATTTAAACTTATATCATGACTCCATGTGTTAATTTATATAACCTTACTCTTATTATATCATGATATGATAATTACATCCAATGTTGTTCTTCTTTAGCATTTTAATTATCATAATATGATATGTAACTTATCCATTTTGTCTATTTATTCCACAGGTTATCCAATGATGTTTTATGAGGTAAAATGTATTTTTAATATCATTGTATAAATAAAAATATTGATGTTTTATTTTAATTTCATGACGTGGTTTTATTGACATAGCCTCCCAAAAATACTAGGCATATCAATCCTTGGTATGTGTTTGTTGTATATTTCTAATCAATAATATGTAATAATATGTGAAGTAGGATTGGGACATAATAACATTATCTTCTTAGTTTGAACTTGATTTTTCCAAACAACCTAACTAAACTCCTCGATATGATATGGAGGTCTTGGTCCCATAAAATATCCATCCTAAAAGAATTATCATTTATACCAAAAGAATGTTTCCAAACAATCGGTATAACTGTTAACTATGTTCTTTATATTTATTTCATATTCTATCATGTAAAAACGTATATTAATATTTCCAATATAAAAAATTATGATAAAATATACATATATATTTAAACGTGTTTGCGGTATATGTAAGGTCTTAGATCCATGTAGTCTCACCCTTTTAATGTTTCCAAAACCTATGGTGTTTATGTGAGAATTATTTTACAATCTAATGTTGTTTAGATACTAAAATTTTGATGAAGGAATAATTTATGGTGTTTGTATGAATTTACACATCAAGAGTGGTGTATGATGTAATATGGTTACAACTTGTGTTATATGGCGAATCGACTTTACATCATCAATCAATATTTTTTTACATAAATCCATTTTGGGTTGAAATTGTTGATCAAACATTTTTTTGTAAAACAATTAAATTCTAAAAATTTACGATGTAAATGGATGATTTACGCCATTAATATTACATATGATGTGCATTTTCATCATGAATCACATCTCTAATTTTCTCAATCCCTACCCCTTACCCCAAATACCTAGGTTGATGTTGCATTTTTTTAGGTATTTTCAGAGCCCTGCAATAGGGATCAATCCCCAAATTCTATCATTGATCCATGAAAATCAAGTTAATTCAAGCAATTTTTGCATGTAGTTATTTGATTTAGATCATCCCAGTAAATGTTTACTAGTCATTGTGTTATCTCTTTATCACTGTAAATCACTTTTTATGGTTGTTTGTTGGTGAGATTAGGGAATAAAATCATTAGAGTGATGCATTTATTATAGGATGGGTGACCAGGATCTGGAAAATTTTACCACTCCCATAATAATACTGTTGATTCCATTGAGGTACGATATTCTTTCCTTCTCTAGTTTTTGTATGTGACATCATAAGGATATCATTTTTTATAATTTTTTATAAAAATTTAATTAATATAAACATAATTTAACTATGTTAATATTAAAATTGGATAGTGATCCAATGTAAATGTTTTTTATTTATGTTTTGTGATGTTTTGACATTTATTTTTATAGATAGTTTATTCTTTATACTAATATTCTTAGCGTGTTTTCTTATATTATGGATTATAATTTTTTTCATTATATAAATTGGTCAAAATCATAAATATAGAATTAATTAATTAATAAGATTATGAATTTAACAAACTATAATGTATATAATCTGTTTCTTTAATTTTATGATAATCATATTTGTTAAATATAAATGTATAATTTAATATATTCAACCATGTGTCAATGTAATTTTCAAATAACCTAAATCATGTTAATTATTATTGATGATAATGATAAAAATTCTTTTTAATTGGCCATTTTTTTCTCTCACAGTTTGATGAAATTGGTTTTATACTTGTAAAAATGTTTTGATAGATTTTTATAGTTGATAAATTTGGTTTACCATAGATGGATCCTATGAATAATGAATTTTTTAAATCAAAGGTGAATATAAACTTGTTTTTTTTTTGTAAAGATAAATATCGAGAACAAAGAGTTCCCATTTTTTTAATAAAATTATAATTCCTAATGTCTGTTTTCATGATAGCTTGTTTTCATGTGAAGGAAAATTTCCTTTTATTGAGGGTCCATTTTTAAGGACTATGTTTGTTTCCATAACATTTTTTATGTTCACAGGGTGCTAGTTTCTCTATGTGATGGGATATGAGCCTAGGAATTATGATGTGATATAGGGTAGGGAGTCTTGGATGATGTAGTAATAGTTAATGGCCTTATGAGAGATATATATTGGGATATGAATATGGGTGACATGGATAAAATCGAAAATGATGGAATGTGATGAATATAGGGTAAACCATTGATTTTATAATGTTAGAATATTTTTTTAAATGAATATTTTAGAAGAAGAATGATCGAGTTTCTTATTTTAGCCGTATTAAATTCCTCACTGGTTGAGGTAGCTAAATTTTCTTGGTTACGTTTTTCCTCATGGTAATAGCTTAAGATAGTTTTCCTATTGAACCATTATTATGTAATTATGTTAATAATTATTAATAAATTTTTAACTTATGGGGATTGAGTTTTATGAATGAAAATCATATCATATTGATAAAAAAACTTACTCGATTTCGACTATTCCTAGAAGTCTTATACTTTACTCTGATGATTAATGTAACATTATTTAGAGTAATTAGACTGGTTATTTAATAGATAATTAATTAATTAATTTTTGAATTTGATAAAAAATAAAATTATTAATTAATCTACCTCTTTGATATTCATATGTGCTTAAAATATATGTAGTCTAGGAAAATGAATCCTAGTGTCAGAGTACTGTAACTATAGTTGGGTCTAGGAAACTCTTATTCCCATTCGATAGGTGAAAACATAGTCATATCTTCTATATTTTGTGATTTTATATGCTACCACAACCAATTTTTTGTGGTGGATGACAGCTACTAGACTCTAATAGGGTACTTTACCTAGTATCCTCATGAGAGTTTGGATTACTGATGACCACCTCTATCAATAGTCTCTCTCTTTTTGTAGATATATATGTAGGTGTGCAAGACAATTAGTTTTCTGGTATATATTTGTAGATGGATTTTATGCCTTGTGGAAATTTCCCACACATGCATCACCAGATATTTTATTCAATGGGATATAACAAGTATGATGTCTATAGGCTATGAAGGTTTGAGGAACCATGATCAGTGTATGGGATATGATGGCTTGAGATATAATACAAGATGTATGATACATATCATACAGGATGTGGTTGCTCTAAGAAATAACCTAGTTACTATATGATGTTGTTATATGGGTATATGTGATGATGTGATTCAGGACATACCTATTCTAATAAGTAGCCCAGAAGTCTGTTGGATGGCATTATTCTAAGGGAAATGGGTCAAGATGTGAGACATTACAATAGATCATAAAACCAATGGAGAGGTAAGTGATTGGTAATCATTATGATTCATTAAAATATTACGTGATCTATTCTATTCAATAAATGGTGAATGTTTTCCGTTATGAGTCTATGAACATAGTATACCTATTTAGGTGATGATTTGTTTTCACTATTGTTCACTATGTTTTAGTTTGATTTTATTTTTTTTACATGAGAGTGTTTTAGAAGGATCCTTGTAACACCACAAAATTTTGTGAAAAATATTCTTTTTAATATCTTTTATGGCTTGTGTTGTATGCTACACCAAGATTATCTTGCGCAATACGCAACACCGTATTTTCTTGTAGTATATGCAACACTATTCTGGGCATGTGTTGCACACAATTTCATGTTTTTTTTCAAATAATAGTCATTTTACACAACACTTATTATAGATTTTGATCAATTTATAATTGAACTGTGTTTTTATTATGTTATATGAAACACCAAATGAATCTTTTACTACACGGAACCCTGACTTGTCTTGCATTACACGCAAGAACGGCCTTCCTCATTAGCGTGTGTTGTACGCAATACCGGGTTTCACTAAACAATGATATATTTTTATGAACTAGCCGTTATGAATAGTATAAAAAACTTTTTTAATTTTATAACATTATCATTCATCTTACACATATCCTAGAACATGGTATGAGAAAAAAATAAATTTTTCATGTAAAATACGTATTTCTCAAAAAAAATGTTTTGCCACCTTTTGATGGCGCACCAACTTTACATCTTGTTTTTGACATTTTAAAAAGTTTAGTTAGAAAAACTAAACTTATTCATTTCAATAAAGATATAAAAATTTACTTTGGACAATTGTTTTATATTTTTCTGTTAACTTTCATATTTGGATGAATAGTAAAAATATGCTAAATTTTTCTTAAAAACAACTTTTTTCATCAAGATAATTTATATGGTTATATTATAAAATTTAATGTTTTTACCGTATAAATAGAATATATTTTTACCATTTAATATAATGTAATTAATTACCATTAGTTTTACATTGAATTCATAGATAAAAACATTTTTATCTTCTGTAATGTTTTAACTTTTAAAACCCGTTTTCTCAATAGTGGGATTAATTTTAAATTAATTACTGCATATTCTGTGTCTTGAATTTTGAAAAATGGATTCCATATTTGGAATCAGTAGATCCAAATTATGGTAGTAGGTTGCTTTTTATTTTTAGATATTATGAATAGTAACTGCGGTAAATTTTATTTACTACAGTTAACGGTAAATCGGGTAATTAAGGCTAATAATAAGATTATAAAATTACGATAACACCTGAAAAAATACTATTGAATTAATAAAAGTCGACCGATATCACCTAAGGGTCTGAATAGATTTATTTCATGGACTTTTGACCATGAAAATGGTGTAATTATTTTTAAATGGTTTTTAAATATTAAAATAAATATTATATTAAATATATAATGTGCTCCACGAATTTTATAGATAAATAATACATGTTATTAATTTATTAAATATTTTTGATCGACCATATATTCTTTGTGGATTTTATTTAATTTCAAATAATTGAATAGTGTCAAAATTGACACTATTGGTGTTTTATAAAAATATTATATTGTTAAATTGATTACAAATATCACAAATATTTGAAAATAACAAATTGAAAATTATATGGTCAAAAATGTCATAAAGTATCCAACTATGTTCAATTATCAACACATAACTAAGTATTTGCAACCATTTAAAATTTATAATTTTATAAACAAAAAAAATTAAATAGATTAAATAAGGATAAATCAAATTGATAAGGTTTAAAATAAAATCAAAACATGTCTAAATATTATTGGTTGATAGATCTCAATCCTATATATTATCATCTTCTAATTTGAGTCACTTTGGAAGTTTTTATGTGGGGTTTGAGTTTATTATAATCTATTATTTTGGAGGTTTCCAAAACTGCCCCTCTCCTCTCTTATAAAAGGGATCCTCCTGCCTCTCCTCTCCACAACATTTTGAGCATTCAAGATTGGAAAAAACCCTATCCATTTCTCTTTTCCACTTCTCTAGAAACATTCTAGAGGTCCTTTTCTTCTTTAAAGGCCATCTTTAATTCCCTAAGAGGATGTTTAGAAGAGGTGCGTTGAAGAAGAGGTAATATCCCTTACCGATTCTTTCAAATTTATTTCTTCTTATACTTCCTCATCATTATTTGTTTCATTATAAAGTAATAACATCAGTATCAATAATATACTGATATGTTATTATAAATATTAAACAACACAATTTCACCTTCTATCCATCCTACGGAAAATGAAATCACTGCATGTGCGTACGTATGTAATATCATCACCACGCTGTGGTGTAATCTGTTTTTCCACCACCACCTTACATGGATGGTTATAATGGTGGAAATAATAACTATACATGATTATTATAACATTATTCTAATTATGAGATATTATATCAACCACACCTATTTCATTCAATACTTATGGTAACAATATCATCCCTCGTGCGTACTTACGGATTACCGTCTCCACGATGCGATGAGATTCATTCTCCATGTTAACCATTCAAGAATGATTATAAAGTATATATAATAATTAATAATGAAACATATGAAATAATAATGCAACAAAATTTATGTATATATATATATATATTTCATTTACATCCATTTAACTTAATAAGAAAATGAAAACAGAGTTCAGCCTTACGTACGGCCTACCGTCTCCATGAATGGTGTATTTCATTCCATTTATCGATCTATTATATATATTTATATGATGAATATATATTATATATAAATCATATTTTACATTCTAGAAATATATAATCATGATCTAAGTAATCATATGAATAATTACAAGTCAAAACATTTATGATAAATGAAACAATTTTACCCAAAACACTGCTCTAACATGGAACTGACAAATGAACGGGTCATATAAAGTCATAAGTGAATCATATATGATATAATAAATATTATTATGGTTCTTCTATAAGTTATTAATATTTTTAAACCCACTATATAGGAGTCCCGAACACATACAGAAGAAATTGGACATAAGGTGAGGGATAATTATTCCAATCTCGTTCTTATCTGAGATTGTTTAATTGTAAGTATTTTCTGGGGATATTTTCATCATCCATGTCCACATGTTATCAAAATGTTTTAATAAAATGTTTACTATACTTCCATTTATGTTTAAAGTCATTTTTACCCTTTTTTGACTTTTACCACAAGGTATGGAAGGAATCTTTCTTTTGTTTACCATATGAGGTACTTTTTGAATTTTCTAACAAAAGTACAAGAAGAATTTTTTTTAACTTATACAGCATGAATGGATTTTTACGGTTTCATAATGCCTTATTTTTATGAAGCTTCCTCTACAAGATTTCTTGATTATTTTCCACAAAATTATTTTCTTTTAAAATTGCATATAATTTTAGGAAAAGAAATTGATTTTGAATAAGAAAGGATATTTTCTTAAAGAATTCATTTCAATTGTTTTATCAAAACTATTTTACATCTAATATAAAATTATTTAGTATGTTTATGTTTCAAATATAGTTTCTATATTATTTACATGGTTTTATTCTTCTTATGATGAAATGATATCCATTTGTTTCATATGGAATATGTTATGATGGGATGATGTTTACGAAACCCATTTTATTATTTGGGTTATGATGAATGATTTACGTTTATTTTGTGGCACATGTAAGAATGATTGCATTATGATTTGGGTGGGACCTATATCTCCATCCAATGCATTCGGTAAAGATTTATTTCTCATGAGATAAACATAGATGGAAAAGAAAATAAATCTGGATCAGTAATACAGGGATGGAATGAAAAATAAACCCAGTTCAGTAATGGACTTTGTCCACTACGATAGTCTAGGGAGTAATGACTTAGCTACTATAGAAAACATTTAATGTTCTTAATGGTTTTCCACAATTCCATGTTTTATTCCAAATCCATATTATCTTGATTAATTTTCTTTTATGATCTATGTCTTATGTAATTCAATGATTTATGTCATTGCTCAAGATAATGATGTTTTTTCATGTTTTTACGTTCAAATGTTTATGGATTGTTTTTATGTTCTCCATATTTACCATTACTGATCATTTGAGCTCACCCTTTTTGTGTTTTCTTTTCCCCAGGATATAAAGAAAGGTTTTAGGTTAGAAAACAAAATGGGAAGATCTTTATGGGAGATGTTGATGATCTTTCTCCCTGATTAGAAGATTATATTCTGAGTTTCCAAAGACACTAAACTGACACGGTCATTGGGCGTCTGTTTGTGTCATATATAATGTTTTCTGAAAAAGTAATGTAATTTCCATGTACATCAAGCTTGGGTCTCTATATTTGGTATCAAAGCGAAGGTTTAGTCATCCTATGGAAACTAGGATGCGAAAACATTAATGAGGTACCTAGAGATATTTCTATGGTATATCTAGGGATGTCCCTATTTTTAAGTATAAGTGTAGGTTATAGTACTAGAATTATCGTAACAATATTAGAATTAAACCTATGATGTTAGACATTGAAGGTACTCCCCTTTATTATGTTGTTTTCCTAGCATGATTTTTTCCTCTCACACTATTCTTCTTGGGTTTTAGACGATGGCTGGAACCCAAAGGAACTGTGTTGATCAATGTAATGGACAATGCAATGATTTTCCTCCTGAAAAAACCAATGTTATGGGAGATGGAGCACAAAACCTTATTTCTATACTTAGACAATCTATGATTCATTCTGGACTTCCAAATGAGCAGAGAAGGGAACCATATTTCATTGATTCCTTGATGAGGTAATCCCTACCTTCTATAAGTGGGTCTTCTGATCCACTTGTTGCTAAAAAATGGATCAATACCATTGAAAATATATTTTCTATACTTTGCTTTTCAAAGCATGAAAAAATAATTTTGGATTTTTACCATTTAGTAGGTGAAGCATACTAGTGGTGAACTCTAATTAAGAATACAAGGCCCCAAGATGAAATTGAATCCATGGAATGGGATGAGTTCATGAACATGTTTTTCAATAAGTACTTCCCCTGTATTCTTCAAACAAAGATTGAAAAGGAGTTCCTTGAGCTTAAGAAAAATAATGATAAATCTGTTGGTATATAAGAAGAAAATTTTATAGGGCTTTGAAGGTATGCATCTGACTTTATCATCCAACCTGAATGTAAAGTTGATCGATTCTTCGGTGGCTTAAAACAAAGTCTTTGAAGGGTATTAACTATAAGATACTTCAGTAGCTATGAATAAATTGTGTTTTTTTCTATCAAGGTAGAACAAGAAGTTGGCGTTACATATCCATCTCATGGTATTGACAAGAAACAAAATATGGAGTTCAAGGAAAAATCTCAAAACAACGGTGAAATGAAGATGAATATTTCCTTATGCTCAATGTGTGGAAAGAATCATGGTGGAGATTGTCTTAAAAGGACAAGAAAATGTTGTAAGTTTGTAAAAGAAGGTCATCGAGCAGCTGAGTGTCAAAGTAATGGAAAATGGGTAGCTAATGATGTGAATAGAGAAAAGACTACATAGAACGCACCACCAACACTTCAATTATTAATCTTCAAGGAAATGAAGAATTATACTAACCAATGCCCTAATCCAAGGGTTAATAATGATTGACATCAACAAACTCTTAAGGAAAAGGACAAAGGGAAGTCACATGTGATCACTATTGTAACTGTTGAGTATAAAAACGAAATGGTGGATTGATTAAGTGTTTATGTAATGAGAATCCAAAATAATGTTGTGGAATATCATTTATAGTATCATGGAATATTTGAATACCTATGTATTACATTAGTTTTCAATAATTATTTGGTACCAATAACCATGAAAAATTATTGAAATATTTCTAGAAAGTAGATGATATGCACATAATGAAGGGATAAAGAGAAAATAATATGTTTGATAGTATTAATGAGTTCATGATAGATATAAGGACAAAGTGATATCATGGTTTGAGTATATAGAATTTTTGGGATTTTGCTATGTGGAAAGAGTTAACTTTTGACAAAATTCATGTTTCCAATAAGGTTTTATGGTAATTCATGATGTAAGAGTATACAAGATTAATTTATTCACATGTTTGGAATGCGATCAACAAGATATATCTTATGATATATGGGGGATAAATGATTGTATTGACATGCTTGATAGAATGACCTATATAGTAATCTTGTTCATTATACTATGAGATTGGACAGAAGTATTTTGGATAAGCCTAAAGATTGGAATGGATTAAGATAGAAATAAGATAGTATTGTTAAGGATAGAACCTTATAATATTATTTATGAAATGTTATAATAGTATAGTTTTAGAAAAAGGACAACATGTAAGACGAGTGACAACCCGGCGCGTCGGACAAGGATGGAGAAATCGAACCCAAAAATGATGTGAGACAGGACTTTATTGCCTACCATTGGACTACAAGAAGTCCCTGGTTAGTATAAATTAGTTTTATTTTATTATGTGTTATGATATATGAAGTATAAGTCCATTTTTGGAACCATATACGATTAATCTCACAAAAAATGGACTTATGTAATTTAATAACCTTTTCTAACCTTATGTTTGAGACACATGGGATGACCTATCATTCTATCGCATGATCTGCTCACACTTCACGAATGACAAATTAAACATCATTTCTTTATATAAGAAATGAAGTGGAAATTTTTCAAGAAATGACCAATGATGATATTACACTGAAATCAAGTAAGTATTTATCCTTATGAAAACAAATCATCAACTTTAGGGAAAGGATCTTGAAAACCAAATATTTTGTCCTAGTACCCTCAGATCTAATGAATCATATGGTACCTTAGATCATCACAAATTTTTGGCGTCGTGATTGTTGGATTTTTCATAGCCATGTTCTCTAGAACACTTCATCAGAACACAATGGTTAGATTTCTCCTCCATATCCATATTATCACCTATGTTCTCCTATGTGGAATCCCAGTGATGAGTTACATTGGGCGAGTGTTATGTTTCTAAATTTCATTTTTCAAATTAAGTTTTAATATTCTTATTTACGATATGGTTTTCTATGAACAAAACTTTCAAGTAGAATACTATTTATAACCCCGACGAATTTCGAGGGAGAAATTCATTTTAAGGGGGGTAGAATATAAAACCCCAAGATTTTATGAGAAATATTATTTTTTTTTGATGTCTTGTGTTGTATGCTACACCAAGATTATCTTGCACTATATGGAACACCGTTTTAGCTTGTAGTATAAGAAACATTATTCTTGGCTTGTGTTGCACACAATTTCAAGTTTTTTTCAAATAAAATTCGTTTTACACAACACCGAGTATGTATTTTGATCAATTTATTAATGAAATATGTTTTTATTATGTTATATGAAACACCAAAAAAATATTTCACTACATTCAACACTGATTTTTCTTGCATTACACGCAAGAGCGACCTTCCTTGATAGCGTGCGTTGTACGCAATACCGGGTTGCACTAAAAAATGATATATTGATACGAACTAGCCATTATGAATAGTATTAACAACATTTTTAATTTTATAACATTATCAATCATCTTACACATATCCTAGAACATGGTATGAGAAAAAAATAAATTTTTCTTGTATAATACGAATTTTTTAAAAAATGTTGTTTTGCCACCTTTTGATGGAACACCCTCTTTAAATCAAGTTTTTCACATGTTTATAATTTCAATTAGACAAAATAAAATTATCCATTACAATAAATATATAAAAATTTACTTTGGATAATTTTTGTATAATTTTCTGTTAACTTTCCTATTTTGATGAATAGTAAAAATACGCTAAAGTTTTCATAAAAACAACTTTTTTAATCAAGATACTTTTTATGGTTAAATTTTAAAATTTAATCATTTTAAAGTATAAATATAACATATTTTTACCATTTAATATAATTTAAGTCATTACCATTAGTTTTACATTGAATTCATAGGTAAAAACATTTCAATCTTTTGCAATGTTTTAACTTTTAAAACCAATTTTATCAACAGCGGGATTAATTTTAAATTAATTACTGCATCTTCTCTGTCTTAAATTTGGAAAAATGGATTCAATATTTGGAATCATTAGGTCCAAATTATGTGAATAAGATACTTTTTATTTTTAGACATTATGGATAGTGACTATGGTAAAATTTATTTTATACAGTTAAAGGTTAATCGGGTAATTAAGGGTAAAAATAAGATTATAAAATTATTATAACACCTACCAAGATTCTATTGAATGAATAAAAGTCCACCCATATCACATAATGGTCATTATATATTCATTTCATGGACTTTTGACAATGAAAATGATGTAATTATTATTAAAACCAGAGAAAGTGACAACGTATCACTCTCTTATATCTTATAAGTGTAATAATTTTAATTTAGTGACAAACTTCATAAAACATCAATAATAAAAAGTCATAATAAATATACTAAAGTTATATAAATCATTTTAATTTATTTAGAATTTTTAGGGATTAAATAATTATCATTAATGGTGACACAATAGTGATGTAAAAATTATTTTATTCATTGAAATATAAAATAAATGGTTTTAAAATTATTAAACTAAATATTATAGGAACTACTTAATGTTCCCCACGAATTTTCAAGATAAATATGACATGTTATTAATCTATTATATATTATGGTTTGACCATATCATTTTTTTTATTTTATTTAAATTCAAATAATTGAATAGTGTCAAATTTGACACTATTGGTATTTTATAAAAATATCATATTATTAAATTGTTTAAAAATAAAAAAAAATATTTAAAAATTAAAAATTGAAAATTATATGTTCGAAAATGTCATAAAGTATCCAATTATAGAAAATTTACAAGACATAAGTAAGTATTTGTAACCATTTAATATTTAGAATATTATTACAACAAATAAAATTAAATAGATTAAATAAGGATAAATCAAATTGATAAGGTTTAAAATAAATTCAAAACATGACTAAATTTTATTGGTTGATGATATTAATAACCTATATTATCTCACCTTTTAATTTTAGTCACCTTGGATGTTTTTATGTGGGGTTTGAGTATATTATAAAATAATATTTTGGGGGTTTCCAAAAGTACCCCTCTCCTCCCTTATAAAAGGGCACCTCCTCCCTCTTCTCTTCACTACATTTTGAGCCTTAAATCTCCGAAATACCATTTACATTTATCTTTCCACTTCTCTAGAAACATACTAGAGGTCCTGGTCTTCTTCAAATACCAACTCTAGTGCCATAAGAAGAGGTTTAGAAAAGGTGCGTCGAAGAAGAGGTAATATCCTTTACTGATTCATTCATATTTATTTCTTCTTCTACTTCCTCTTCATTATTTGTTTCATTATAAAGTAATAGCTTAAATATAACTAATATAATGATATTATATTTTAAATATTAAACAATCCTATTTCACCTTCTATCCATCCTACGAAAAATGAAATCACTGTGTGTGCATACGTACGGAATACCGTGGCCACGCTATGGTGTAATCTGTTTTTCCACCACCACCTTACACAGATGGGTATAATGGTGGAAAGAATAAATATATATGCTTAATTAATCTAATTAAGAGATATTATATAATCCACTCCAATTCCATTCAATAATTATGGGACTAATATCATCGCTCGTGCGTACGTACGGATTACCATCTCCACGATGAGATGAGATTCATTCTCAATGCTAACCACTCAAGAATTATTATAAAATAAATAAAATAAGTAATCCTGAAATATATGACATAATAATTGTACTGGATTTATGTGTGTATATATATTTCATTTAATTCCATTCAATTTAATAATGAAACAAAAACAGTGTTCTTGCGTACGTACGGCCTACCGTCTCCATGAACAGGGTATTTGATTACATTTATCGATTTATTATATATATTTATATGATGAATATATATTATATATAAATCATTTTTTACATTCTAGAAATATGTAATCATGATCTGAGTAATCCTATGAATAATTACAAGTCAAAACATGTACGATAAATGAAACAATTTTACCAAAAATGTTGTGTTATCATTGAATTGACAAATGAACGGGTAATATAAAGTCGTAAGAGAATCATATATGATATAATAAATATTATTATGGTTATGTTAAAAGTTATTAATATATTTAATCCCACTATATAGGAGTCTCAGACACATATGGAAGAAATTGGATATAATATAATGGATAATTATTCGAATCTCGTTCTTATTTGAGATTGTTTATTCGTAAGTATTTACTAGGGATATATTTATCATCCATGTCCATATGTTCTCAAATTTTTTTCATAAAATTTTTACAATTAATTCATGTATTTTTAAAGTCATTTTTACCCTTTTTGACTTTTACCACATGATGTGGAAGGAATCTTTCTTTTGTTTACCATATGAGGTAATTTTTGATTTTTTTGACAAAAGTACAAGAAGATTGTTTTTTTAAACATATACGGCATGAATGGATTTTTATGTTTTCATAATTCCATATTTTTATGAAGCTTCATCTACAATATTTCATGATTATTTTCCACAAAATATTTTTCTTTTAAAATTGTGTGGCGTTTTTTGAAAAGAAAATGATTTTCAAGAAGAAAGGATATTTTCCTCAAGAATTCTTTTCAAGTGTATTATGAATATTAATTTCCATCTAAGATGGAATTATTTAGTATATTTATATTTCATGTATAATGTCTCTATTATTTACATTGTTTGATTATAATTATGAAGAAATTATATCCATTTGTTTTATATGGATTATGTTATGATGGGATGATGTTTATGAAACCCATTTTATTCATTGGGTTATGATGAATGATTTATGTTTATTCTGTGCACGCGTAAGAATAATTTCATTATGAGATGGGTGGGACCTATATCTCCCTAAAATGCATTGGGTAAGGATTTATATCTCATGAGATAGACATGGCTAGAATGACAAGTAAATTGGGTTCAGTAATACAGGGCTGGAAAGGAAAATCAACCCGGTTCAATAATGGACTTTTTCCACTATGATGGTCTTGGAAGTAATGCCTTGGCTACTATAGAAATAATATCTTGTTCTTAATGGTTTTCCACAATTCCATTTTTTATTCCCAAGACATTTTATCTTGATTAATTTTTCTTTATGATCTATCCTTATTTACAACAAATATTTATGTCATTGCTCAAGATTTTGATGTTATATGTTCATGTTTTTACATTCAAATGTTTATGGATTGTTTTTATGATCTTCATGTTACCCTTACTGAGAATTTGTTCTTACAAATTATATGTTTTCTTTTCCCCAGTATATATATAAATGTTATAGATAACAATAAAAGGGAATATATTTATGAGAGATGTTGAAGATCTTTCACCATGATTAGAAGATTGTGTTCTGAGTTTCCAAAGACACTAAAATAACACGGTCATTGGGTGTCTATTTGTTTCATGTATTAAGTTTTCCACAAAAGTAATGTAATTTCCATGTACGTCAATCTTGGGTCTCCATAATCCTATTGATCATACTATAGTTCTCAAACCACATGTCTATATAAAAAACATTAAATTTATTCGGATTTGTTTTGATATTTGAATACATATTACAAGCTCATGGTTTTAAGGAAGATGTTTGGGCTTCATGTTTATTGTCAAGTTTACCTATTTGTAAATGTAGTTTTCATTTTAGTTGTATTATTACATTTGGACAATACATGTATAATGTTTGGTTTCCTTTTTATATATTCTTGAGAGTGTATTGATTTTTGTTTCTATCTTATTTAAAGCTTCATCATGATCTCTTATAGGGAAATATATCTATTGGATCTAGTGAAACACATATAAGGAGGGACTAATTGTAGAGGGACTTGGTTTGGGAGCATATATCATTCCAAATTAATCAATTGATATGTCTTAAATCCCAAATAGAGTTACACATCATATGTTATGGCCATTTCAAGTCTATATACCAAAAAAATTCTGGGAGATCAAATTCAAGATGGTTTGCTAGTAGAGTTCATTTGTCACAATCCGCCTTCGGTAAGACTATGGAAGGGGAGGAAAAGATCCCCACCCTTCCTTCCTCTAGTCGAAGATGAGGTAATGACCCCCCAAGTTGAGCCTTTAGAAGGCCCCGGAGTGGCAAATGGCACCAAGGGTATAACATTTTCACAATATGGGAGTCATTACCCTTTTTAGTTAACCTGGATTGGGAGAAATAATGAGTCAACACCAAACACCACCATGTATAGGAAACTAAAAGTAAAAAAAACAATCTACATGCATGTCTTAAAATAAAACTGAACAAAGTAAAAGAACTCCAAGGTAAAATACCAAACAGGAAAGGAAAATTCTAATCACAATCCAACTGTGACCAACAGCAACTCCAACATCCAAACTAGTAAGGTCCCACACGGCCTTCAAAGCCCTCCTAGAAACCTGAAAGTAACGTAGGGTGAGCATACAAAGTATACTCAGTAGGAAAACCTAAAGCTCCCGTGCACAAGTGGGGAGACGCCCTACAGTCCCATTAGAAGAAGAAGAAACATCATCTATCAAGGATTCTATCCATCCCACCTCATCGACCACACTCACCAAATAACACAAGCAGTAACGTAATAGTAAAGAAAAAAACATTTGGGTACCCCGCACCACCATTTCCCCACACTAGCTAGCTTCTCATCCCTAACGGCAAACGTCCTGACGCTACCACGCTCTTCCTGCCCGAACACAATAGGGCCTCCCAACCATCCACATCCCAGCCTGCACCCACATGGGCCTCACAACCACACATCCCTTCCCGCACAAACCTGGGCCTCAACACACCAAACGAAACCTACCTGAAGAGCCTTGGGTGTAAGGTCGCCTCCAGCCATCACAACCTAGGGAAGAGGAAGCTGTAATGACAGTAACTAGGGGGAAACACCCTTCCCCATGAGATGGGGTGTCCGACACTAAGTTCCCAACATGGTTGGAGTACTAATAAACACAAAACATACAGTTAAACAGAAATACCAACAAACAGCCCAACCTATGGCTCCTCAAATAGATACAAGCAGGTGCCCAAGCACTACTGCCTCAGAAAACAGGCACACAACAAACAGTTCCTAGTTTCCCTATTCAGTTATCATTTCATAATAGTTCATTATGAGTTAATACATTTACTACTGGTCATGTAATAGGAACGATCACAGATGAAACAACCATAAAGTAGGAAGGAAAACCATTAAGAAATGTAAGCATTCACACTTGGTTCTCTTGTAAATAATAACAATGATGTGGTATCAGTGGAATACCTCGAAAAATTGGAACCAAATAAAAACCCAACAAATCATTGGTTATCCCCACAATAATTCATTACCATTCAACCCTGTTCATTATTATCTTTCCACTTTTATTCATCTTTAGAACCCAACCAGCAGCCTTGGAGCCAAACACCACCATAGCCACACAACAACTCATGTCATTCCAACCACACCATTCATAGCCCTGTTGTTCACCCATCCATAACAAAACACATTCACCCCTTCACCCATTTCATAACTGAACCATCCCAACATTCATAATTCATTCCTTTATATTATTTAATTCAACTTTGGTGATCACACAAGGTTATGGGAATTCACATTCCACAGCTGAGTTTAAGTGTTTAACAGATTCATACAAGATTCGTATTCACCAGACAAAGCGTAAAACAGAGCATAGCATAGGTACGCAAAAAAAGGACCCCAACAGCTGTAATTGTCAGTATTCCTAAGCCCATTCAATTCATAACAACATCATAGGGAAATCATGGGTATAAACATGTAACAACATTAAAAAAATTCCTCATCCCCGTTCATTAACTGGTTATTATCTTCATTGCAGAAATTTATTAACTGCCTCGTGGAAACCATAGAACACCCACCATGCAAGATACTCAAGGATGATAGACAAAGGTAAGATCCCTACTTGATTGATCAAGGATCGATGTTAATTCCTACTGTGGAAACTGGAAATCAGAAGTAGCAGGAACTCCACGGAACGCGATCAATGAAAACATCACGGGGGTACAACTCGTCGAGAGGAAGGGTACTCCTAGCGCAGGGTGATAGAAAAAAAATGATACTCTGGGAGAAGAGAAGCTTTAGGTTATAAAGGCTGAGATACAGCATTCCCAGGATGGTTATGATATGGAGAAAAACTCGAAACCGTAGAAGAAGTGGGATCGTGGGTTTACCACGCGGTTGGGCCTCCCCACACATCCAACTTGAAAGGCCCCCCACCCTTCAAGGCAGGTTCTGAAAACACGGTTAAAGGAATGAACAAAACGTATGGTTTTTCATTTAAGGAGGGTACCTCACCAATAATTTAATTAAATTCCATTAATGGGCATTAAAATATGCTTAAAGGGGTCAAAACATGGTTTAAACAAACAATTTTCGCAAAAAGGAGGCGCTACTGGAATACCCGTGGAGAGGTCACCGTTACACCAAGGCCACCGGTAGGTGAGAGCTACCAGTACCCCAAGGTCACAGGTAGGCTAGGTCTACTGGAAGAACAAGCTACCGGTTGGCCGAGGATAATGGTAGGCTGAGGCTGTCGGTAGGCCAAGGCTACCGGTAGGCCAAGGCGACCGGTAGGCCGAGGCGACCGGTAGGCCGAGGCGACCGGTAGTCTGCGGCGACCGGTAGGCCGAGGCCACCGGTATGCCGGGTAGGCCAAGGCCACCGGTCGGCCAAGGCTACCGGATGGACAAGGCCACCAGTAGGACGAGTCCACCAGTAGGCCAAGACTACTGTTAGGCTTATTCCACCGGTAGGCCGAGGACACCGGCATGCCAAGCCTACCGCTAGGAGTCTTAAGCTTCATCGAGAAGCTAGGATGGCCTTCCAAACCACCAAAAACACCACAAAAATCAGATTTTCACCATGTAATGGACCCCAAAACCCCGTTCCATTACATTAGATACTTCTCAATCTATTCTCATACTCGAGAATATAAGAACAAACCAGAAAGGCGAAAAGTGGGGTCCAAACAACCACCCTCTAAAGATACTTCTCAGGGAAAAACCCCTGAGTTGTTCGAAAGATGGAATAGAACCCCCTACATCCAAGAATACTCCACCAAGACTTATCAACCACAAACATCCACAACACGTACAAGGATCACACTGTCTAAATCATGAGTCAGAGAGTCCCTTCATATATGTCATGATATTATCCGCTTTGGGCGGCACTGACATAGCCACACGGGTTTAATCGCAACCTCATTAATGTGCCCTGATTAGCAGTCAGGTTTTCCCATCATCACACATTCAGACACATAGAGAGAATAGGGAATATATCATCTAATATTTAATCTAAACAAGCATTTCATATATTAAAGCACAATGTAAAACACCTAAACAAAACTCAGAACAAAAACAACAAGGAATTAAAAACAGCTCTGGGTACTGAACGAATAACTGGGCCTCCTGCTCCCAAGTCTTCTCCTCAAGGCCACCATGCCTCCACAAAACACGAACCAAGGGGATGGTTCATCCACAAAGTACTTTATCTTTATGATCCTCGATCTTGATCAGTCATTATATGAAGGTCACATCATCTTCGACATCTAACTCTCCCCAATCGATGACATGTGAGTCATCGTGTAGATATCGGCGAAGTTGGGAGACGTGAATGACATTGTAAACTTTCTCCAACTGGGGTGGAAACGCCAACCGATACACCACCTCACCAACTCGTCCTAGAACCTCGAAAGGTCCGAGGAACCTAGGGGAGAGTTTACTCCCCTTCTCAAACCTTCATTGCCCACGTCGAGGGGAAACCTTCAAGAACACATGATTTCCAACCACGAACTACAAGGGCCTCATCCTATGATCAACATAAGAATTCTTCTGGTACTGTGCTGCCTTCATCCTCTCACGCAGAAGTTGAACCTTCTCAGTGGTTCCCTGCACAACTTCTGGCCCAAGAACAACTGCTTCCCCAATCTCTGTCCAACAAAGGAGTGAACGACACAACATTCAATACAAGGCCTAAAAAGGTGTTGTGCTGATAGTGGAGTGGAAGCTATTGTTATAAGAAAACTCCACCAGAGGAAAGTGTAGTATCCATGATCCCCCAAAATCCAGAATGCATGCATGAATCATGTCTTCCAATGTCTGCATCATTCGTTCTATCTGCACATCTATCTGAGGGTGGAAATCAGTGCTAATGCTTAACTGGGTTCCAAAGGCATGTTGTGATCCCCTCCAGACTCGCGAGGAAAATAGTGTGACTCAATCAGATAAAATAGATCTTGGAACCCCGTGTAATTGCACCACCTCATCAATGTACCTTTGGGCTAAGGTACTCACCGGGCTCGACTCCTTAATCGCCAAGAAGTGAGGTGATTTTTTCAACCGATCCACCACTACACCGATGGCATCATAGCCTCCCTGAGCCCTGTGTAAACCTGTGATGAAGTCCATCGATATGTCATCCCACTTCCACTCCGGAACATCTAAAGGTTTTAACAACCCTCCAGTAATATGGTGTTCATCCATCACTTGCTGACACACTAGGCACGTAGCCACAAACTCTGCCACCGCCCGCTTTACCCCAGGCCACCAAAACTGTCCCCTCAGGCCTTGGGACATCTTTGATACCCCAGGATATACCTCTAAAGCTGAACCATGGAACTCACAGAGAACTAATTTATGAATCATCTTCGAAACAAATATCCTTCCACGGAAAAGCATTTGATGTTGACCATCCTCTGACCATCCCTTTGGAGCATTTCCCTGATAAACATGATCTCGCATCACTTTTACCTCCGAGTCCCCCCAATGAGACTCTTCCACCTTCACCACTAAAGAGGAAACTACAGTCATCTGAAACAGACAGCCTCATCTACCTTCCACCCTTGCATCCAAATGCAAGGCCGCTAACTCTTAGATCGCTCTCCAAGCATCTGCATATTCCCGAACTACTTCCTTATGTGATTTCCTGCTCCGGGAATAAGCCACAACATTACCCTTTCCCTCTATATAAGAGATCTAGAAGTTGTAGTCTTGGAGGAAATCAACCCATCTATGATGCTGCAAGTTCAGATTCCACTTGGAAAAGACATAACACAAGCTCTTGTGATAAGAGAAGACCACAAAGTGCTCTCCGATGAGATAATACCGCCACAATTTCAATGTGAACTCCACAACTGAAAGCTCTAGATCATGGGTGGCATAGTTACGTTCATGAGGATGTAACTGCCTAGACCCATAAAGGATCACTCCTCACTGCTACATCATCACACATCCCAACACAAGGCCATAAGCATCACAGAACACTTCAAATAACACCCCTTCCTCTGGTAATATGAGTACTGGAGCACTAACTAGCTTCTCCTTTAGGTAGCCAAAAGTTTTCTGGAACTGGTCGCTCCACATGAAGGTCTGATCCTTCCTAGTCAAATCTGTCAACAGAGCCACAACTCGAGAGAAGTCAGGCACTATCCTCCGGTAATATTTTTCAAAACCCAAGAAACTACGAACTTCCGCAACATTCTTAGGTGTTGCCCATGAAACTGTTGCCTCGAAGATCGATGGGTCTTCTACTATTCCCTTCAAAGACACTATGTGTCCAAGGAAATGTACTTCTTGCATCAAGAACTTGCACATAGATAGTTTCCCATAATGATGGTTGTGTTTAAGGACTCCCAAAACATCCCTAAGATGCTCAACGTGCTCTTCCTCTGATCTTGAGTAGATAAGGATGTCGTCGATGAACACCACAACGAACTGGTCCAAAAACTCTCGGAAGATAGAGTTCATGAGGTTCAAGAACATAACTAGTGCGTTCTTAACACGAAACGAAATGACTACAAAATCAAAGTGGTCATATCTGCACCTGAAAGACGTCTTCGAGATATCAACTTCCTTCACTCTAAACTGGTGGTATCTAGACCGCTGATCAATCTTAGATAACCAACCTGCTCCCCTCAGCTGGTCGAATAGATCCTCTATCCTTGAGAGGGGGTAACAATTCTTGACTGTCACCTAATTCAACCTCTGGTAGTCTATGAACAGTCGTAGACTACTATCTTCTTTCTTTTCGAACAAAATTGGAGCACCCCACGGTGACACGTTGTGTCGAACAAAGACCTTCTCCATCAGATCGTCAATCTGAATCCATAACTCCCGCAACTTAGAAGGTACCATCTGATAAGGATCCATCGAGATCGGGAAGGCAGCAGGTTGTAAGCCTATCCCAAACTC
Organism: Viscum album; assembly: GCA_963277665.1. Lineage (NCBI taxonomy): Eukaryota > Viridiplantae > Streptophyta > Magnoliopsida > Santalales > Viscaceae > Viscum > Viscum album. The sequence goes on along the minus strand of OY728158.1, from coordinate 1,754,973,297 downwards.
AACGTCACGTTGAGGGGGTAGAGTCACAACCTCATCGGGAAAGACATCAGAGAATTCTCTTATGACCTCTGGGACATGAATCATTCCAGCATCTGTCGACTCCACTGACACCCCGTCCAGCATAGAAAGGACTGGCTCTGCATGTCGATTCCCCACCCAGTAACGCCACTACCCAACAAAAGCCACATGCCATCCATACTCGTTGTAGAATTAAATCCTTCTCTGATAGCATTAGATGATGGCATGCACATAGAATAACTAGTAGATGCCTAGAATGACATCGTATTGCTACATCTGTAAGGTAAGAAGGTCTCCACTGGACTGATGTGTTCCCAACATCAGTCTACATCCCCGGAAAAAGTAAGATATGCTGGTCTGACCCCCAAATAGTGTTCTTAACACTTGGGGAACAAAACATCTCTCGGCATCCAGACCCATAGCATGGGCTAATTCGGGCTTAACAAAGGAGTGTGAAGCTCCCGAATCAAACAAGGCAAAAACAAGAGTGCTGAAAAAACTGATCGTACCTCGAACGACCTCTGGTCCAACTGGAGATACTAACTCTGTGGCATGCAACTATCCACACCCAGCTCCACTACCTCGTTGTAGTCGACCACCTCCCCGACCACGCCCTAGTCAAGGTCCCTGAGGAGCACCCTGATGTCGGTCTCTTCCCGCAAGGTCGTCCCTCGGAGGGCCAGAGGCCTACTATTGCTGCTGGAAAGGCCTCACCGGAAATGGATGTTGCTGAGGTGGGTGCTGAAACCTCCCACCTCCACCATGTGGATATCGAGTCGGAAACCTACTATGGATGTTCCCAAAAACTCCGCAAGATAAACACTTCGGTCCAAGCCCTGTGGAAAAGTGGTTTGGGCCAAAATCTCGGAACTAGAACTGATGAGGCCAACTTTCTACTTCATGAAACCTAGAAGGACCCATCGCTGGAGAACTACTGCTGACCTCCTTCCTCTTTGATGAACCCAGCTGGTTCCCCTCTCGTAGTGTGCCTCCCTTCGAGTGCATCCTCTCTACTATCTCGGCCTTCTTTTGAACTGCTAGGTACATCGGAAGGGTGAAGGGAGTGACAGCGTACTGAAGAGAAGGACGGAGTGCCTCCTCTAACTGTCTTTCCTGAGACTCCTCATCTAGAAAGAGATCTGTGGCCATGCGCAAGAGATCTTTGAACTTGATCCCTAGCTCCCTCACTGACATGCTTCCTTGCTGAATGGAGAGCAAATCCGGTCTCTTCTCAGCCTTCTCCATAGAGGAGGGGATATCCTAACGAAATTCCTTCTCAACACCGGCCAATGAAACCTCTTCCTTTGTCTTCTCTCCCAAGAAAAGAGTCGACCACTGATTCGCTACTCTTCTCAACTGACTGATGGTCAACAGAACCCAGTACTCCCTCGAAGCAAGGATGAAAGAGAAGGTTATGGCTAGCTCCTAGAGGCATCCCTCCGTTACTGAGTCAGAAATGCTACCCTCATACTTCTCGAGGGTTTGTCGCTGGAAGGAGTGCAGAGTCCTCTGCCACAAGTCATCCTCCTCATCTCGGTCAACCCTCTGCTGGTCAACTGCCTCGATCCGCTGGGCCTCAACTGCCTGAGTCGCTCGTGGATAACATCCTGGTGCCATACCTTCAAGGTAAACAAAGAATTCCTAAGCCAGAGTAGCAAGAGAATTTTTTTTATTATAATTTTTTGGTTTAAAAACACAATCAGTATGATACGTGTACCTTCCCTAGGGTATCTACCCTGAAATAAATGTATTCTCACTTGGTCGTTTGATAGGCTTAGAGTCCTTGCATCGGATCACGGGGGCCCTAAAATCTCGTGTCCTAGCCGGTTTTCCCTGGTCCATTTCATGATCTAAGATCAACTAACATTGTTTCCCTACCATCACATGCAATCCTAGTTGTGCCTAACTCCAGACTCCATCCTATCCCTCAACCTCTATTTGATACCATTCTGTCACGACCTGCCTTCGGCAATACGATGGAAGGGGAGGAAAAGATCCCTTCCCTTCCTTCCTCTAGTCGAAGATGAGATAATGACACCCGAGTCCAACCTCCAGTAGTCCCCAGAGTGGCAAGTAGCACCAAGGGTATAACATTTTCACAATATGGGAGGCATTACCCTTTTTAGTTAACCAGGATTAGAAGAAAGAATGAGTCAACACCAAACACCACCATGTATTGAAAACTCAAAGTAAAAAAACAACCTACATGCATGTCTTAAAAAACTGAACAAAGTACAAGAACTCCAAGATACAATACCAAAAGGAAAGGGAAAGGATAAGCAGAATCAAACTGCGACCAACAGAAACTCCAACGTCCAAACTAGTAAGTTCTCGCATGGCCTCCGAAGCCCTCCTTGAAACCTGAATGTAATGTAGGGTGAGTATACAATGTATACACAGTAGGAAAACATAAAGCTCTCGTGCACAAGTGGGGAGACGTCCTAAAGTCCCATGAGAAGCAGAAGAAACATCATATATCAAGGAATATATCCATCCCACCTAACTGTCCATGCTCACCAAATAACACAAGCAGTAAGGTAATAGTAAAGAACAAAACATTCGGGTACCCCGCCCCACCATTTCCCCCAACTAGCTAGCTGCTCATTTCAAATGGAAAACGTCCTGATGCTACCACACTCTTCCTGCCCGCACACACCTGGTCCTCAGAACGACACAACCCTGACCACACACACCTGGACCTAAACACACCAATCTAAACCTACCCAAAGAACCTTGGGTGTAAGGTCGCCTCCATCCATCACAACCTAGGGATGTGGGAGCAGTCAGGAGAGTAAGTAGGGGGAAACAGCCTTCCCCATGATATGGGGTGTCCGACACTAAGTTCCCAACACGGGTGGAGTGCGACTAAACATAAAACATATAGTTAAACATATATACCAACACACAACCCAACCAATGGCTCCTCAAACAGATACAAGAAGGTTCCCAAGCACTGTTGCCTCAAAAAATAGGCAAACACCAAATAGTTCCTACTTTCCTTATTCAGTTATCATTTCATAACAGTTCAGTATGAGTTAATCCCTTCACTGCTGGGAAACTAACAGGAATGATCACGGATGAAACCACAATAAAGAAGGAAGGAAAACCAATAGGAAATTTAAGCATTCACACACAGTTCTCTTCTAAATAATAACAACAAAGTGGGATCAATGGAATCCATCGAAAAACATGATCCAAAGAAAACCCAAAAAACCATTGGTTATCCCCACATTAATTCATTAACATTCCACCCAGTTCATTATTAACTTTTCACTTTTATTCATGTTCACAACCCAACTTGCAGCCCTACTGCCAAACACCACCACAGCCACACAACAACTCATGCCATTCCAACCACACCATTCACAGCCCCGCTGTTCACCCATCCATAACAAAACACATTCACCCCTTCTCCCATTTCATAACTGAACCATCCCAACATTCATAATTCATTCCTTTATATTATTTAATTCAACTGGGCTGATCACACATGGTTATGGTCATTCACATTCAACGACCGAGTTTAAGTGTTTAACCGATTCATATAAGATTCCCATTCACTAGACAAAGCGTAAAATAGAGCATAGCATAGGTGCGCAAACAAAGGCCCCCAACGGCCATGATATTCAGTAGGCATAATCCCATTCAATTCATAACAACATCATAGGAAAATCATGGGTAAAAACATGTAACAACATTAACAAAAATTCCTCATCCCCGTTCTTTAACCGGTTATTATATTCATTACAGAAATTTATTAACTGCCTCATGGAAACCATAGAACACCCACCCTACATGATACACAAGGATGAGAGAAAAAGGTAATATCCCTACTAGATTGATCAAGGATCGACGTTAAGTCCTCACGTGGAAACTGGAAATCAGGAGTAGCAGGAACTCCACGGAACGTGATCAAGGAAAACATCGTGGGGGTACAAATCATTGGGAGGAAGGGTACACCGAGCGTAGGGTGATAGAAAAAAATGAAACTCAGGGAGATGATAAGCTTTAGGTTATAATGGCTGAGATACATCATTTATGGGACAGTTATGATATGGAGAAAAATTTGAAACTGCGGAAGAAGTGGGATCATGGGTTGACCACGCGGCTGGGCCACCCCACACGTCCAACTTAAAAGGCCCCTCGACCTTTAGGGTGGTTATTGAAAACACAGTTAAAGGCATTAATGGTCTTTAAAATAGGCTTAAAGGGGTCAAAACATGGTTTAAAAAACAATTTGCACAAAAAGGATGCGCTATTGGAAAACTCGTGGAGAGGTCATCATTACACCAAGGCCACTGGTAGGCGAGAGCTACCGGTACCCCAAGGACATCGGTAGGCTAGGTATACTGGTAGACCATGCTACTGGTTGGCTGAGTCTACCGGTACCCCAAGGCTACCGGTAGGCCAAGGTTACCGGTAGGCCAAGGTGACCAGTTGGCTAAGGCGACCGGTAGGTCGAGGCCAACGGTAGGCCGAGGCCACCAGTAAGCCGAGGCGACCGGTAGGCCGAGGGAACCGGTCGGCCAAGGTGACCGCTAGGAGTCTTAAACATCACCGAGAAGCTGGGATGGCCTTCCAAACCAACTATAACACCCCAAAAATCATATTTTCACCATTTAATGGACCCCAAAACCTCGGGCCATTACATCCATACACAGAGGTCCAGTCAAGAAGGTTCAGCTGCGAAGTAATGAATTCATATATATCACTTTTGAAAAAATAAAAATCCATGATGGTAACCTTTTAATAGTTAAATTTGGAGTCATGTATCCCCTTCCATTTACAAAGATGACACCATATAAATACTCCCCCCCCCCTCCTCATGACTACATTAAAATAGAGGGTACATCATAGTGCTGCAACATCTTTATTTCAATGTTTAAAGCTCTAGGTCTTCCTGAGACACTCCTCTGTGAATCCCATAGTCATTGAAAAAATTCCACTATTTCATTCATGGTTTCCTCCTCCCAATATGGATATTCCTTTAGTGAAGGAACATTCCCTTCATGGAGGAAGAACCAATGTGGCACTTGGGGCTTCATGAATAATTCAACCTTTTAAAAAGAACTCCCTATGTGAATAAATACCTCCTTTGTGAGTCCCTAATATCCATGAAACACTATCCTTTGTGAGACCTTATGCTCCAAAAATCCCCCTCTATTGTGAGACCCTATTCTCCACAATGTCATTTCATTTACGATACAACTATCATTTATGAATCTACTAACTCCACACCACCCAGTACTTACTATGGGTCCTATGCTACCAAACCTCCACATCATCTCATTATTAGGCTATGGTCCCAGGACTTCAGCCCTGTACCATTGCTAATTTCACTATGCCCCTTGAAAAATATAGACTCACACCATCGTCTTTTTAGGATGTGGCAATGATCATTTGAGTTTCCCCTTATATGGTCACAACCCCTACCTCATAATATTTCATAACATGGGATACTCATTTACACCCATCCCAAAAACCTTGACATGAACTACTCCTCTTTTTCAATTTCACATGTCACCAATTGAGATTACCCTATTCAATTCCTCAAGTACCTAGAGTCGATACACTCCAAAAGCTACTCTAGAAGACTCATCACCTACCTTCCATGTCAATAAATTCATGAAAGGACCTCCCTTGAGTGTGTCCCACCCCAGCAATTTTTAGTAATCTTCTACCTAGTTGTTCTCAATAATTGACTTTGAATCCTATAAAACAATATATGAAAAACATAGGTTACCTCTAGTGATAAAAAAGTGATTTATTATATGTCATGGATAAGATACCCACTAGTATTCCCTACTATAAATAAAATTAAATTATAGACTATAAGAATAACCTATGATACCTATATTGATAAACACTGTATGAATTATGTATCAATCATAAGATTCCCAGTACTCCCCATTTCATAACCTTAAAATATAACATACCCTTTGTGACAATAATGGGATGCCTCTGGTGATAAACACAAGATGGAATATGTGTCAATAATAAGATTCCCAGTAGTTCTAACTACATGATATTAAAATGTATTATACCCTATATGAAAAAAAAATATGATTCCTCTTGTGACACACATTTGATTCTTTGTCTGTTAAGAGTATGATTACACATGCCATGACTAGAAGAGAACCACCAAACTACCATCATGTGCCTCATCTTCTGCGGTATTTCGAAATCGTATACCTCGAAACACATGTAAGTAGGGATTCCCTTTTGAAAAAACATGAGGAAGGTATACAGGTAGCCCAAGAGTGCAAGCCCCACATGTATCTCCACTACTCTAAAGCACCCACTATGGACCTACTTTTAGTTGTAATCCCCAATCATATACATCGATGCACTAGAAATTCAAATTTCCCTCATTACCCAACATGAAGAAAGGTGAACCAAAAATCCTAGAGTGCAAGTCCCACATATAGCTATGTTATTTCCATATAGCTCTGATTGGCCTCTATCTCAAGTTTATTCCCCAATAATATCCTAATACCTATCATTACATCGACAATACATCATGGTATAACATGTGGATGATAAACTAGAATCTCATTAGATAAGCCTGACATACCATGTCCTTCAACATGTTGTTAAATGATAATCATGCCTCGTGAAAAGAAAATGTTATACACTCATGACCTTTCTTGATAAATACTAATGGGATGTTTGTACACATAATTCCCATAAACACAATTGTAACTCCCATGCATTGTTGTGTGAAGCTCCCATGCGTAATCCTCATTGAGATAATTCCTACCAATAGAAATCATCTTATGAACTGATGATTATATTGGTAATTCCCACACTATACCACATCAATGATCCCTTCATGACATGAGAGTCCTTAATACTGGATATTAAAATACATGGGTTGGTCCTTTCACACGAAATTAAACTATGGTGTCAAACTATTTGGGTATTGACCCCTATCTTCTAAATATGGTATGTTGGATTCCCCCCTGAGGATGAATCCTGAAATTGTTAAACTTCTCGGAGTTACATATTCCCTCCTAGTGACACACCTCCTATATTCAGCACAAGTGGTGTTTTGATTCATGCATCCAAGATATTACTCCATGGGAAATTCACATCCATATATCTTGGTGTAAAGTCTTCCCTTAGAGGGAAACACCTTTTGAAGAAAACTAATGTGGTGTTAAAATCCATCCATCTAGGATCCACCTCAATGGGTTATTCTGATCCATCCATCTAGCTGTGACATCATCTCTCATAGATACAAACCTCTTGGGTGCTCCTCTATTTGGAATAAGTATTAAAAAAATATAAACCCAACTTCACTAGGTTTTTGAATCTAATTATTCACATTCAAGAGTGAAATATTTCTTCATTGGTATGCACCTACTGAATCCACCTAAATTATTATTATGATCCATCTATATTAGATCCACCACATATGGTAGTCTAATATATCCATCCAGGTGAGACATATTCTCTCTTATGGATGTGCCTCCTTGATTTACCAAAACTAGGTATTCTGATCAACTAATGTCATCTCCACATGTTGTTCAAATCGTTCCTTTATTTTTATCATTTATACATTTTGATCTACAACCATAGTATTTAGAACCTAGGAACAAAATTAAAACACCTACACTAAACATATGTTGGGTATACATCAAGTAAAATCATGCGATGATTTATTTTTTCTGAATTAATTACCTCATGATAGACACATGATTCCTTTAATTCCACAAACTAAGATGCCTTATATGAGATTCCCCCTATTGAAGAAGATTCATAGGTTTCAAATTCACCCATCATCTCATGGTTCCAAGAGATTCATGACATTACAATATACTTAGACGGAAGTTTTCTCTCCTTCTATATAGAAGTAGTGTAAATAACTAGTGCCATGATTTCCCAGGAATGAGTTTCACATACATGAATCAAATATATTAGGGAGACATAATCTAGGTGATGATTTAAAAGGTGTGGTAGATGGAAGGAGGAACTGACATCCCATCATCTGAATTTGATCAAGTATTAGACATCTCCAATGACATTTTTGAAATCCTCCAACCTATGGAAAGTGGGAATGTGGTGACTTAGTATATCCAGTATACAAAAATTCATGTGGCACACATGAAGAAGCTCCCATGAATAAAACAGAACAAAATGGTGATAATGATATGAAACACTTATCCTTCAATTGTGAGAAGATAAAAAATGTCGACATTGGTCGGACAGAGAAATTCTTGAGGAGTGTGAATTGAGTACCTAATAAAAATTTCAGTTCTAAATGGATTTAAATATATCACCCCAATTAATTTAAATTCATCCTTTTTACCAAAATATCATATCATTATATGTTCCAATATTTCAAAATCTTTATTATAGGATAGATTATGTCAAGGATAAAATAATATAAAATAATATTTAATCCATTCAATACTATTTATTTTCATAAAATCATATAAAATCACTAATTAATGAAAACTATCAAACTATTAATTATTTTGTAGTTTTAAATAATTTTCAGTTTTAAATAATAGAACCAAAATAAAACATGTAGCCTAATTTTGAATAACCAATTATTAGACTCAAGCTGAGACTTATTCCTCTACACTTGGTGATCACCTTCCACTAAGTTATTTATTTAAATATATAGTTTTATCCACTACATGGATCTTGTTTTACATGATTATACAACATTCCAGGCCACAAAAGTCCTCTTCTGATGTTATCTATGTGAGTAAAAAATATAACAGGTAGCAAAAGACATATACCACAGTTTCCATGAGAATATTTGTGTAAAGAGAGTTAAGAAGACATATATGTATCTTCCAGTAATAGTATGATATAGTGGTTTGTTAAATAAATATATTATTATATAGTTCTCATAATATAAATGTAAACAATCTAATAAGTAAATATAAAACTATAGAGTGATAGAGATGCGCATATTTTTATGTATTGTATTTTGTGAATCCTTGAGAGTGTTTTGAAAATGAATCATTCATTGGGTTCTTGAAACATTTTTAAAATAGAGTGTTGTGGGAACTTTTTTTCTTGACTATAGGAAAGCAGAAGATGTGTATTGAGATTTGGATTCCTTGTTCGAATGGATAAGCATGTGGTAGTTATGTTGTTGTAATCCTGTTCAACTATTTATTTTAATATTTTTTTTTTCTTACATTTCCTCTATTGATTAAAGTCTCAATTGTTGGTACCACTTCACATATCATGAAGGATTCTATTTTTCTTTTTATCCAAAGTATGCATGAGTGTTAATGTGGTATCTTGGATATTTTGTATCCTCACAGTCATGGATGACACATACTTTAATGCATTATATAAATCATTTTATAAACAATAAGTAAAATATTTTTAGTATTAAACTACATAATACATCTTATATATAATAAATTCAAAATGATAATGTAATAAATAGTGATAGTAATTCATAAATGGTGACTCATATTCTTGATGTGTCTCATTCTATAGGTGTCTCATGTTGACGGTCTCTCATTCTAGAACTATTTCAAGTTGACAGTGTTACATTTTGGACTTTTAACATTTCTATTCTGGAAGTGAAAGAGATGATAGTGATTCATCCTTAAACTGGTGACTCCTATGATGGTAGGTCAAGCTAGCAGTGTCTCATTATTTTTCAAAATTCTATTCTAATGGTATGACATCCTAACGGTGAGTAATTTTAGTACTTTTACAATTTTTTATGCTGGTAGTGTGTTGTGACAAGAGTGATTCATAGGTGATGATGATGTGATAACGTTGGCGGTGAGTCATCCTCGGTACTGTGATATGGTTGGATGTGAGTGATCCTTGGGGTAATGATACTGTTGGAAGTGATTCATCCTTAGCAGTGTCTCTATCTTGTTAATTTTCATCACCTCTCTTGGATTATAAGATTATTATATAAAACATTATAATAGTTAATATAATTTGAATTATGATTCTATGATCATTAAAACATGTAGGTCAACAATATCCCAATTTTTTATGACATAATATTTTAGCATAAAATGAAAACAAATCATGGTATAAAATTTATGTTAAAAACATGATATCAAAGAAATTGAAGAAATATTAATAAAGAAGTTTACCAGCTATTAAAAGAAAGAAAGCAGAAATAAATGCCAAATTTTTCACATTCTCCCACTTTTTGTATTATCAAAATTGAAAACATATTCAATATAACAATATTGAAGTCTCGAATATGGTAAATACAAATAACTGAAGAATAAATCATTGATAAAGATAATGAATAGTTAGACAAAGGATTCAATCATAATGATATTAAAAAATATTTTCCACCCAAAAAGAATGTCTAATCTAAGAGAACATTCAATGATGAGAAAAATGGTTTATATGATCTTTTACTTTGTCATTATCATTTTCATTATCTAAGATAGAATTTCCATCATCATTTGAAGTATCTCTTGGAAGGGTCGTTAGAACATCTATTCAGATTCCATCTATAGCATGTGGAGGTCAAATTTCTCTAAAAATAATTGGCTTGAGTTGTCTCATAGTTTTTGTATGAGGAAGTGGGAAGGGTTGTAATTTAGTAACAATAGGTGTAGTTAGATCCCTTGTAACTCTTGTTCTAAAAGAGACATGTGGGTTTAAATTAATTTCTTCTTAAGATACAAATTTTGTTCCATGTACATGGAGAAACAAATTCGTAAGGATTATAAATCCTTTATTCTCTGACCACCAATCCCCATGAAACTAATGAAATTTCCATTCTCTTTCATTAACTAATCCACCACTAGATTCATATCCTTAAATAGTTTTAATTCCACATTAAAGGTCTAGGTGATAGGTGGAATCCTCAAATTATCATCCAAATACATGAAATTGGTATCCATGGAATGTTTGGTATAAAATTTGTAGACAATATTTTATTGCTTTAGTAATTTAATAAATGTATAAATTCATATCAATTGCATAATTCCTTATCACCATGTTATAATATATATGTATCTATTAAAAATTCCTCAAAATTTCCAATGGAATGATAGTTTCCTTACGTGAAGGTCCATTGGTCACAAAAACAACTTCTTCTCTAACCATAATACTGATCGTATTAGAATCAAATTGAGTTGTAGTAGTGGTATAGGTATTTAAAGATACATTCAAAATATATTTAATAATTCTAACCAACGGATCTATAAAAGTGGACTTTAAATCATCATGCATATATTTTATCACCTCCAGCTCATTACTTATCCTCTTATTATCAATATTAATCTTTTTAATGTGATGAAACATCTTCTGTTGAATATTGTGGATCTTTAATTCAATAGACGACTAGAATCACATTCACATAAAATTTTGAGGATTTGTACTTAATCATTAAAGAGATTATAAAAACTGACAATCTCTATTATATAAAATCATCCAAGTCATGTACTGTGACAAAATTAAATGGGATATTTTGGAATATAGCAGTCTGTGTAGGTTTCCTATGTGATGTTAAATTTTCAAACATACCATCATCATCGATTTGATGGACCATTGATCCAAAAATATCTCTCTTATCTCAATGATCATATCCACCATCCATTGGTAAAATAAAAACTTCATTATAGAACATATCCTATGATTATAACATTAGGTTGATAAAGCTCTTTAATGTATTATCAACAATAGTTCTAGGAATAATATGTATTACCCTTGTAGGTGCATCAAAAATGATCTCAAAATTCTGAGAATCATTAATCTGTGTAGTACCATCAGACTCATCAAGAGTATGTTATTTCTCTATCTGAACATCATCCATCGAACCATCAATAACAACTAATTCAACTTCAAAATTCTTATTAACATATGTCCCACCATAATCTGTTACATCAACTAACTATACATCATCATCATTTTTCTCTTAATAATAAACTCTTACATAATTTTTTCAGCTACATGTTTCTCAACAGCAGCAATCAATGACATTTTATCAGCCTCAATATAATCATAAATAGTCTTATTCATATCAACATACTAAACACTTGGATATTTCTCCCCCAATATATATGAATTCACTTCCTCAAAATTGTGGTTCACCTCTACTAATACATCGGGACTATAAATAGATACACAAGGACTAAAATGTATGTTTTATTATATATCCACATCTCCCCTTCTAATTCGAGAAATTTAACTCTCATAGTTAAAATCATCATCATCATCTTCTTCAATATTACCAATATTTCCATTTCTAGCATCTTCATTTCCTCTACCATTACCATTATCATCATCTTATTATTCCTCCACCTCCTTAGGATTATCAGACCGTGAACTTGTTTCATATAGTTTCTCTCTATATAATTCAATATCTTACTAATACATTGAGAGTATTTTTTCACTTTTGGGAAGTCTCTTATGATTCATTATAGATCCATAATTAGTAGTTGTTGATTAGGGTGACAGGTCAGGTCACACCCCTCAAAAACTAAATATCCTTTCTCCTTTTCTTATTTTAATATAGGATCCCCTTCTTCATCCTCATATAAATAATCAAAAACCTCATTAGGTTCGAGAATAGTGTCATCAGGATCCATTGGCATGGATGGAGGACCCACATAGCTAAAATACACATTATTTTTCTCACTATCATCTTCCCACTGATTCTTTTTGGGGTTCCAGCTCACTCTCGTTCATGAAAAAATTACATTACAAATAGAAAACCCATTGTAGTCTATAATATAATCGTCATAATCTGAAACTAACCCTTTTCTATTAAAAAATATTAATTTTTCATTGTTTAAATCATGGAATTATATCTTTATGTATCCTTTATCATTTCAGAAAATTTAAATGAAAGTTATTTTCATAAAATGGTTCATAATTACTTTTTTCATAAGACATAGAAAGTAGACATATGTATACCTTATGTTGGAAAATTAATCATTTCTATGGAAAAACAATTGTTGTATAATAATGAATAATAGTATGAATTCCCCATCCACCTCATATGATAATGTTCTTATAGTTATTTGTCACTATTTATTTAAGTTAAATCTTATTCATAAACAAAAAATATCACCGTCTTTTGGTAAAGTTCATTGATAATCACAATAAAGTCTTTCAATGGGTACCCTTAGAGATTAATCCCATTTATAAAAAGGAAAAACTATTCTATTTTCTT